>OZ004712.1:2022500-3222500 GCA_963924515.1 Vespertilio murinus
CTTGTGACCCCGCCAGCTCTCTTCTCCTTTCCCGGGATTCCTGCGGTCCTTTTTGGCTCGGTGTCCGGGTTTGAGAGCCGGTGCTGGGTCCTGAGACGTGTGTGCAGGCGCCGGCCGCCGGTCCGTGTCCTCTCGGCTGCTCTGACGCGTGTGCTCCCTGGAAGTCTGATGGAGCATTAACAGCCCGCCCCCGTGGCTCGGTGGCTGACCGTCCACCCATGAACCGACGTCCTGGTCAGGGGATAAGCCCCGGCTCGATCCGGGAGGGCGTGTGAGGAGGGGGCAGCCAGAGCCAGGGGTCAGAGCGAGGGCTCCACCGTGGCTCTGCCCCGGTCAGAGGGGTAGCTCACCTCCACACCTCGGCTTCCCCCTTTGCCGAAGGGCAGGAGGCCAGGACTGGGTGCAGGGCAAATGGCGCACCGTCTGAAAACAGCAAAGCCCTGAGGTGTACAGGGTTCGGCATGCTTTGTTGTTTATTTTCCTATTCCTATTTTGACACAAATCCACATTGTACAGAAGAGCTTGCCTCCTCCAGTGAAGTGTGGGGCGTGGGCATGGCTGTGGGTCTGGGTGTGGGCCTGGCCGTGGCCATGGGCTGGGTGTGTGGCTGTGGGGCCTGGGTGTGGACCTGGGCGTGGCCGTGGGCTGTGTGTGGCTGTGGCCTGGGCGTGGCCATGGGCTAGGCATGGACCTGGGCTGGGTATGGTCATGGGGCCTGGGCGTGACCGTGAGCCGCAGTGGAGGCTGTGAGCAGAAGGAGCCACACATGGTCTCTCGCTTCGTTCTCTTCCTGGGTCACATGAACTTTCATAGTTTCCTGACAGCCAGTCCTACAATCGCAGAGGGCCACCGGGAGAGACCCTGGACCTCACCCCGCCCAGCACTTGACTGAGACCGTGGCTGAGCCTCGGAGAAGCCGAGTCCCCGGCCCCCAGGCGGCCTGGACCCCACACCTCCCTCCGCTCCCAGGCCCGATGCCAGGAGCACGTCCCTGGTGCCCCTGACAGTGAGTCGTGCGCCCGCCGCTGGCAGTGCGGAGGATGGACAGGCCTCTGACACATCCACGGCCCCACGGCCCCCAGGAGCGCCTGCCGGGGGCTGAGCCCTGGCCCAGCAGGGCCGCAGGGTCGCGGGTCTGCTCTGCGGGTCCGGAGGGCTCGCCGGCGGGTCGGGCGGTGGGGGCAGGCGCCCTGGCCTCCTTTTCCGACCTGCAGCGTGGACTGAGCGGGCGCGGGCGGTGTCCATCCGGTGCCCAGCGACGGCGGCGGCCCCAGGGGAGGGCGTTGCCTGGGAAACCGGGCTGTCTGGCTCCCACGCGGGGCAGCGGGCGGCGTGTCCAGATGGACGGGCGTGGCCCAGGGGCCGTACGGGGACGCTGGGTCCCGGGAGGGCGGTGGCAGCCCGGAGCTGGGCTCGGATGAGGGCGAAGCTCCCAGCTCGGCCCTGGCCACCCCCTCGGGCGGCGTCACGGGCATCGAAGGGCGACCCGCATGCCCTGTTGGCAGACGCAGCCCGGCGTTCCGCCGCTGCCCCGGCCACGGCGGGAAGGCCACGTCTGCCACAGCCTCCACGTCTGTCCGTGCGGAGGTGGCGGCGGGAGGAGGCTGGCGGAAGAAAGCCGCGGGACGTGTGGTGGCTCCGCAGGCAGGACGCCCGGGGGCGGCGCCCTGAGGGTCTCCGTGCCATGCGGTGAGGGGAGTGAGGCGGAGCATGGGGGGGGAGGGTAGGGAGGCCAGGCTCGGTGTAGCAGAGTGAGGCCAGGCATGAGAGGGGGTGAGGCCGGGCATGGGGGGGTAGAGAGGCCAGCCATGGGGGGAGTGAGGCCAGGCATGGGGGTGACAGTGAGGCCGGGCATGGCGGGGGGGGGGGGGGGTGGCCTGCCAGGCGTCCTCGCTGGGATGAGCTAACGCTCGCTGGGCCGTGAATCCCCTGTTTGCTGCACGTCGGGGCTTTGCTGGACGCCACCGGCCGGGGGTGTGATAACGAGTCTCCGGGGAGAGGTCATGTGTGTGGAAAGCGGGAAGATTCCATGAGCGAGATCCAAGCGTTACAACACGCGGCGGGCGGTGGCGGCGGAGGGCGGGGCGGGCGCGGAGACAGACCTCCCCGCTGTCCTCTTGGCAACCCCAGCCCCCTCCCCGCGCCGGCGATGCAGCGGGAGGCGGTTGGGGGAGCGGTGAGAGCCGGGGGCTTGTCCAGCAGGGCCGGCGGGGAAGGCGGCCCCCCGAGCTCGGGCCCGGAAGGAGGGCTCTGGTGAGGGGTACCTGCAGGGCTGCCCTTCCCGGGACACGCAGGTCCGAGGGCCACGGCCTCCTCCTCCCTCCGCTCAGGGCGTGGCCGTGGGGACAGTGTCTCGGCGTCTTCCGTCTTCCTTGATGGGAAGAAGCAAGAAGTCCCCCCGGTTCTAGAGAGTTCACAGTCCCCATCACCCGCCGCTGGGGCCGTGCCTCCTCCGACAGTCCCCACCTCCCGCCCACCGCCCACCGCCCGCCACCTCCTCCTCTCCGCCCGAGGATTCCCACCAGAAGCAGGACAGACGCCGCACCCTCCCCCCGTGGCGGTTTGTCTTCCGCGCTCGATGCCGCTCCCCGGACAGCCTCCACCCCGGGCTCCTAGGAGGGCAGCTCCCCTCGGACCCGGAGCGGACTGCGTGTCTGCAGCGGAGCATTTGTGACTCTCAGAGCCCGAGTTCTCCCACAGGGGGAGCCGCTCCCGGTGGCGGTGGGCCGGCGACCGTGGCTGGGGTGGGCACGCCGGCCAGGACCTGCCTGTGCCCGTGGCCCTGGGCCCTCCGGCTCCCTGGGGGCGTGCTGGGCGCTGCTCTGAGGACGTCGGGGCGTGCAGACCCCTCGGCGGGCGGGCGTCTCCGAGGGAGAGCTTTGCGGTCCCGTAGACGCCTGGTGCCTATCCGAAGTGTTTCCATCTCAGTCCGGCCACGAGGGGCCCTGTCCTTCACCCGAGGGGCCCTGTCCTTCACCCGAGGGGCCCTGTCCTTCGCCGAGGGGCCCCTTCCCCCCCAAAAGGCCTCGGAGGGTGGGTCTGAGCCGCGTCCGGAGGGGTGATGCCAGGTCGGGGGTTCTGTGTGGAACGAGCCCGGACCCCGCCAAGGGGGCTCCTCCTAAGAGCTGCCCGTGACCCAGAAGGCTTCTGGGCTGAACCCCCAGACACCGCATTTCTCCCCATCTCTCCCCCACCCCCACCCCGTCATCCTTTCCTCCGGCCTCAGCGTCTCTGCCCTCGGATAACCTGAACTCTCACCTGTCTGTCTCCCCAGCCTGCGTGCCACCGGCGGGCGCCTCCCCCGCCCCCGCCCCTCCCGCCCGCAGAGCCTCCTGCCCCAGCTGGCCGCCCTGCCAGCCCTCCGCACCGCCCCTCCCTCGGACCCGTGCCCGGCGAGCAGCCATTCCCACCGGCACCTGGCATCGGACCCGAGGCGCCCAGCACAGGTACCCGTGCCTGCCTGCTGCCTGCACTTGTGCCGTCTCACCGCCTCTTCCCTCCCACCCCTTCTCCCCCAAACTTCCTCCCGGACCAGCCCGAGCAGCAGCTCCTTTCCGAGGCGCTTGGGGTGTTCCGGGGCCTCTCGTCTCCGGAATGAGCAGCGTGAGCCGTGGCCGCGGCTGCGTTCAGCTCCCTCGGGACCCGCCAGGAAGCGGCAGCTGGTGGGCGCACGGGTGCGAGGCAGGGGTGCGGGGCGGCACCCCGGCGAGGCAGGGGTCTTGTGGCGGTCATCGGGAGCCGGGGGCTGCTCCGTGCTCAGCCGGTCTCACACGCCGGGGCCCAGGCCTCGTCCCCGGCTTCCTGTGGAAGGTCCTGACAGGGACCTGGTGTCTCCATGTCCCCGGCTTTCGTCTTACACGTGTTCCCGGAGAACACGGGTGGGAGGCGTGGCTACCGACGCCGACTGGCGGGACCCAGGAAGTTCACGGCATGAGGGTGGGGAGTGCTGGCAATCAGAGAGGCTTCCTTTGGCCCGTGGGTGTGGGTTGAGGCAGCCAGCGTGATCACGTTTACCGTCTTCTTAGTCCTCAGCATCGCCGTCCCTTCACGTGCACTGGACATGGAGAACATGGAGCCCCCGCACGCTCTGCTCAGGGTGACGGGCCCCCAGAGGAGCCTCCCCTGCCCTCTCCCCCTCCCGTAGCCAGGCCTCGGGAATGCCCTTCGCGCCCTGAGGACCGCCGTGCCCGGCGCCGCAGAATCCACGTGTGACCCTCGCCCCTCGGCGCCCTCCGGCATCCTCTCGCCTCCACAGGGCCGCGTCCCACGAGGCTTTCCGGGAGCTCCAGGGCTGCCTCCCTCGCCAGCACGCTGTCAGCTCAGGCCCGCGCTCAGCCCTGGGGAGGAGGCTACAGGGGAAGCCCAGGCAGGGAGCAGAATGCGAGGGAACCTCGGGAAAAGCAGGGGCCGCTGGCCTCACCCGGGTCAAACATGCGTGTGCACGTGTGTGTGTGTGTGCGTGTGCGCGTGTGTGTGGTTGTGAAAAGCCTTGTTAGGGAGCGAGAGCCGAGAGGAAACGGAGCCGGGAACCAGACGCCGTGGCTTCGGGGCAGGAAAGGATTCCGCTGGGCAGATCAGTCACGGCTGCAAATGCCCAGGCTTGTAGCTGCTCCGCGGTGCCACTGGCAGTGTTCCTGGGCCCTCCGAGCCCCGTCCATCGCACTGGAAGCTTCGTTTCGACATGTTTTGTTGGTGTCAGTACGTTCCGGGCGCCTCGAGGATTGGCGTGGACGGAATCTTCACGGCGGGGCTGTGCAGGGCACAGGTGTGGGCCAGGAGGGCTCCGGAAGGTCACAGGCTCTGGTTAAGTCTTCAGATTTTTCAGAATCGCACGTTCAGGCTCTGCAGTTACGGTGTTGCTTAGGGTCTTTGAGTACAACCTGCGGTTGGGAGCTGGAGGGGACCCTGTGCGGATGCTGTGGGTCTTGGGGGTCTTACGAAATCCCCGTCATCGTTCTACACCGGTTTGGGCCGGAGAGAACCAGCTCAAAGGCTGGGCCCCTCGTGAGCAGTGCACTCGGTTGACTCATGCCCACGTGGAGACATGGACTGTAAGCTTCAGGAGGCAGGAATAGTGTGAGTCCCATCCGTGTCATGTCCCTGGACCCTGGACACCAAAATGACACCAATGATGATGATGGTGATGATCATGGTGATGGAGATGATGGTGGTGATGGAGGTGATAATGGTGATACTGATAGTCATGGTGATGGAGATGGTGATGATGGTCGTGATGGTGATGATGATGGATGTGATGATGGATATGATGATGGTGATGAAGATAGTGATGGGGATGATGATGGTGATGATCATGATGGTGATGATGATGGATGTGATAACCAAGATGATGATGGTGATGATCATGATGATGGTGGTGATGATGGAGAAGATGATGATGATGATGGAGATGAGGTTGATAATTGTGATGATGTTGGTGATGATGGAGATGATAATGGTGATGATGATAGTGATGATGATGGAGATGATGACCATGATGGTGGTGATGATGGTGATGATGGAGAAGATAATGATGATGATGATGATGGAGATGAGGATGATGATGGTGGTGATGGTGGTGGTGGTGGTAATGATGATAGCAATAGCTCACATGAGCCTGACACTCTTACAGATATTAACCATTTAATCCTTGCGATGACCCTTTGTGAGGCCCTCTTTAGCCTCATGGTACAGATGAGGAGAGGGAGGCTCGGGGAGGAGGAGTGCTTTGCCCCAGGTGACCCCGCCCGAGCCAGTGGAGCCAGTGCAAAGGTTAGCCTCCGGAGCTGGAACCCTGAGCTGGCACAGGCAGCCCCTGCTCCAGCGGCCCGCCTCCGCCCGCCCCTGCACTGGGCCACCGCACACACTGGGACGATGCTCCACAAGGACAGAGGGACACGTTCCCCAGGCTGGCTCCGATGAGCGCCAGCATGGAGCCACGTGCTTGTGTGCAAAGTGGCAGAGGGCTGCGTTCCAATGGGCCTCATCCTCAGGAGGCCCCGTCAGGTTGACTTTTGCAAGCGGCTGAAGCAATAGGCCGACACGAATTAGAAAGCCTCGATTACCAGCGAGTCTGAACCATAAAGCCTTCTGTCAGCACCGTTTTGTCTGTCCGTGGGTGGGTGTGCCACGAATGTAGCACTCCTCATGTGAAAACTACCGTGGGGTTTGGGGCTTCAAAGTTACTTTGGAAATTGTCCTATGAAACAGCCACAAACATTCAGCCAAGCCCAAACACCCCCCATTTAACCTCACATCAGTACTGAATGCCGAGTGAGGAGACTTGGGGCGGGAGGGCAGGTGTATCTCTGATGGCCACAGCCGCTCCCCAATGAGAACTAGTGTATCTAGTTCACCGGAGCGGCCCTGTTCCTCGGCTGGTACTTACAATACGGACTCCTCCTTGTTCCTTCATCTTTGGGGTTTTGTGTTTGTTTGGAAAATGGAGCTAGCGCTTGGGTGAACGGCCTGGTTCTGCTCCCGGCTTTCGGACTATTTTCGAGCATAAAATTCCAATTCCAGAGGCTCCGTCACCAGGACCTGGGAAGGAGATGGCCCAGTCTGGCCTCCCTGCGTCCCGCAGCCATGGCTCTCTCTCTCTCTCTCTCTCTCTCTCTCTCTCTCTCTCTCTCTCTCTCTTTTTCTCCCTCTCTCCCTCTCCCACACACACACACAATGTCCGTGTTTTAGTAATCCCTCACATCGACGTGCTTTTTCCATGAAAGAAAGTGTTACCACATTTTCCGAAGGAGGAGACATCTCTAACCTTACTCCACTCGATCCTCCCCTCCCCTCCCCTCCCCCCTCCCCTTCGCCCTCGCCACCACCCACACAACATCTGTATTTCTTAAACTCAAAGCACTAGTTATTGTAAAAGTCAATTGAGCTTACAAAGACGTGCTTGTGTGGAAAACTTTCTCAGCTTCCGGGCTGGGGGGGGGGGGAGATCTGGGTTGAGGGGTCGTTCACCAGAGTAGGAGTCGGCTCCCCGGGAGGCCCCTCTGCTCCCGCCCAGCTTCTGAGCCCTGGCCGCGGGCCAGAACAAACAGCTTAGGGATGAGTTCAGTTAAGGCTCCCTCGCTCCTCTCCTTCCCGGCCCCCACAACCCGCCCGGCCGCTTCAGGAGCCAGGAGGCAAGCCAGCAAGAGGAGAGCTTTAGATGGCAGATTGCGGGCCTGTTGAAATACGTCCGCGGCCCCCCAGCTCCGGGAGGCCTGCAGGGGCACGCAGGGCCGGCCGCCAGAAAGGGCTTTATCTCCCTCGGCGTGCTCGGTCACACCGAGGGGCCGCGGGGAGCCGGGCCGGCTCGGGGGCGGAGGCTAACCGTTCCCACCACGGCGGAGCCTGGGCTCGGTCCTCAGGCGTGGGGGGAGGGGGTCCGGGGCTCTCGTGGGGAGCCGTGTTCCAGACCCAGTGACGCAGCTCCAGCCTCGTCACTTCACCCCCCGCCTGAACACCGCGGCCTCCAGACGTCGAGGTGGGCCTCGAGGTGGAGCATCTTGGGAAGGCACTGGAGGTTCACGTGACAGCACGTGTGTGTGTGTGTGTGTGTGTGTGTGTGTGTGTGTGTGTGTCTACATGGGTCCTCCTTTCCCCCACGGACCTCTTCAAGCCCGCTCCCCGCCCCACCCCCAGGCCCTCCCACCCGTTGCCTGTGTCCATGGCTGGGGCACGTATGTAGACAAGTTCACCGGCTGATCTCCCCCCCGCCGCCCTCCCGCCTTCCCTCTGAGGTCCCGCAGGCTGTCCCTGCGTCTGTTTTGTCATCAGTTCATTCGGTCCGTGAGGCTCACAGGTGGGGGAGACCACGGGGTCCGTCTTCCTCTGAGCGGCTGATTTCGCTCCCCGTGACGCTCCCCGGTCCCTCGGCGCTGCTGCAGGCGGTAAGAGCGCTTCCCTTTTTATTGCCGAGTGGCACTCCACGGCATCGATGTGCCCGGGTTTGACCCAGGGATCCCGCTTCTAGGACTTTATCTTGAGAAATCAGAAACACCCATCAGAAAGGACACATGTACCCCTAAGTTCCTAGCAGCACAATTCGCCGTAGCTAAGATCTGGAAACAGCCTGGGTGCCTGTCAGCGGACGACTGGGTTAAAAAAAAAAAAAAACAACAACTATGGAGCGTCTACACATGAATCATCTACACGTGGAGCACCTGTGTTTGGAAAGACACCTCGGACACCCAGCGCGGCCCCGGAGGTTTCTGGGGATTGTCTCTCGGCGTCTCCGGGAGGGGGGAGGGGGGTGCTAAGTGATGGGGGAAGCCACTCCCGGAGTCCTTGGCCTCCGGTCACCGTGAGGATGGCGCCGTTCCCGGCCATGTCGCACTCCGCGGGAAGCGGAGACAGGAAGGTTAGCGAAGAGGAGCCCGAGTCTCTCCGGAAGCAGCGGGACGCACACATCGGGGAGGAGTGGGGGCTGCGGTGCTTAAGGGAAGAGAGGAAAGCGGGAAACGTGTTTGCGAGCCTCCGGGGTCGTGGGGGAGAGCAGGGCCCGGGTGGCTGTGCTGCGTCCTCTCGGCGTCTCCTCTCACCCCGGCCGGGTTTGAATCCCGAACTCGCGCCGCCGGGAAGCGGACCGCCCGCACCCGCTCTGCCTGAGCAGCCGGGGCCGCGGGCCGCGGGGGCAGCAAGTGCTATAGAGACTGGCCGGGGCGAGGGAAAACAGGTCCGGGGCCAGCCGGAGGAATTTACCGGCGGCAGCCGGCTATTATAGGCGCCGTGGGGATTCCATTTCCATTGCTCAGCGGCGTGTGAGCTATTAAACCTCAAAAAGAGAGAGCGGCGCGCCGAGGAGGACGTGTACATGCTGTGTATGCCGGGGCCTCGGTACTTACTCATCTTTTACTGCTCGCCGCCGCCCGGGGGCCTCGCGAACACGGCCTCAAAGGGAGGCACAGCGCTGGCCGCTGTTCTCAGGACGGACGGCGGCGGCGTGTTTGCGAAGGAGGCAGCAAAATGCTCTCATCGCCCCTTCGAGAGCCAGGGGCAGGGAGAGGGCCACCTGGGGGTGTGGCCGGCCTTCCCGGAGCGGGGAGGGTCGGGGGGGGCGGGAGGACAGCTCTGGGGTGCAGGGTCCGGAGCCCAGGGCCTGCAGGGCTGGGGGGGGGGGGGGCGCAGGCTGCCTCTGTGCTCCCCCAGGACCAGGCCGTGGCCGGCTTCAGGCCAAGGCGAGGAGGGTCCGTGGCGGAGCCGTCAGCCGGCGCAGACCGGGCCAGACCCTCCGAGCGAGACCAGAACTCGCAGCCACTCGGGACGGGCAGGCCGGCCTGGCAGCCATGTCCCGGGCGTGGGGGCCGGGACGCGGTGGGACACGGGGAGCTGTGTGCTCCGTCCTCGCACAGAGCGGCGGCGGCGGCACCCCGGGCACCAGGCCCTACCCGACGGGGAATGGCACCGCAGGGACCTGGTGGTGCATGGGACCGCGCCCCACCCGCTGAGCCGCACGGGCCAGGCCAGCCCCTGCTCTCTTCGGAAGCTCGCCGGCCTGCTCTGGGCCGTCGGAAATGAGGCTGCGGGCCCTGTTTGCCGGCCGGAGATCTGTGGTGCCGAGAGGCAGCGCTGGCCGGCCGCACCGTCTGTCTCTCCTCTCTCCTCTCTCCGGGCACCGGGCAGGGGACCCGCCCGACAGCAAGAGGCTGCCCGTGAGACCGTTGCTTTTATAGAGAGAGAGGCCCGGGGCACGGGATTCGTACAGGAGCGGCCTTCCTTCCCCCGGCTGCCGGCACCGGCTTCCCTCACCGCCCTGGCTTCACCTCCGGAAGGTTGTCCGGTCTTACTAGCGTATGACTCTTTTATTATCATCATCATTATTATTGTTGTCATTGAATTAAGAGGAAGGAACAGGGAGAGAGAGAGAGAGAGAGAGAGAGAGAGAGAGAGAGAGAGAGACATTGATGTGAGAGGGCAACACGGATCGGCTGCCCCCTGCACAGCCCACCCTGGGCATCGAGACCACAACTCTTGCGTGTCCTGGGAACTGAACTGTGACCTCCTGGTTCATAGTGACGCTCAGCCACGGGGCCACGAGGGAGGCCGGAGGACTCGCTGCCAGTGGCTGGGGCTTCCCCGGGGGCGGGGCTCGGGTGTCGGGGAAACAGCCGTGTCTGAGCCACAAGGAAGGTCCCGGGGGCAGGGCAGGGCTTGGGCGCCCGGTGCTCTCCCGCTGGCGGCAGCTGGCGGTTCCCGAGCTCCGGTTCCGCTCGGTGTCCGGAGGCGGGCGCTGGTAGCAGAGCGGACGGGAGAGGGGTGGGGTCGGCCCGGCCCAGGCCAGGAGCACGGGGAGCGGCCGGGGGAGGTGGCTGACTTGAGGAGGAGGAAGCGGAAACACGATGTTCATTTCTGAACGAGCACTGAACAAAACCACGTGCGGACCCCGCCCACGGCCCGGCCACTGGGGAAGCCACCGCAGGGGTCAGGGGGTCACGGGGGGGGCCTGGGACGCTCCGGAAAGGCCCGTGGGTGCTCCCCCTCCCGTGCCCAGCGGGCTGCCCCCAGGCCACGGCCCCCACGCCTTCCGAGAGCCCGGGCGGCCGGTGGCTGGAGTCACGTGGCACTTACTGGGGTCGGCCACATGCCAGCTGCCGTAACCAGAGTCTCCACCCCCCGGAGCGCCCCCTGGGACCTGAGAGCCCCTGCGGCACGGACAGAGCGGGCAGAGACCCCGTGGTGGAGGCCGTGCCGCGGTGGCAGGGGAACCACGTTCTCCTCCAGCCCCCGAGCCCGCGGCCACGGGGCACCGGCCGGCACCACTCACCGATCGCTGGTGGCTCTAGAGTCAGGAGCAGAGGGTGCCCAGCGGTGAGCTCAGTGGTTAGAGCGTGGCCCTTGGACTGAAGGGCCACGGGTTTGATTCCGGCCGAGGGCATGTACCCCAAGTACAGGCTCCATCCCCAGCCCGGTTGGGGCGCCTGACATCTCTCTCCCATTGATGTGTCTCTCTCTGTCTCTCCCCCTCCCTTCCATGCTCTCTAAACCTCAATGGGAAAAAAACTCCTTAGGTGAGAAATAACAAAAAGGAACAAACAAAAGAATCAATAAAAATATTTTTTTTGAAAGAAACATAACCCACAGTCCCTCGTGGGACTGGCCCTTCCCGGCCCACAAACACCAGGTAACGCCAAGAGAGTGGACACAGGGTGCTGGGGTGTCTCACTCTGCTTGGCATATACTATGTATACTTTTTCATCATGAGCTTAGCTTTGAACTATTTTTATACTTTTTTTTATTGATTTCAAGGAGGAAGGGAAAGGGAGAGAGAGACAGAAACATCCGTGATCAGAGAGAATCACGGGTCGGCTGCCTCCTGCACGCCCCACCCTGGGGATGGAGCCCGCAACCCGGGCCTGTGCCCTGACCGGGAATCGAACCCGGACCTCCCGGTGCCTAGGTCGACGCTCAGCCTCTGAGCCGCGCCGGCCGAGTGTCTGGGGACTCATTTAAGGGCTCCGAAGAGAACCCTGGGGTGGAAACCTGCAAGGGCTGGTGTCCTCCTCGTGACGTCACACATGGAAGAGCTGTTACCGTGAAGTCTCCTGCTCGCTGGCTCAGTCAGGGTCCCTTTGTGTTGGCCGTGCCACGGCGAAGCAGGCCGGCCCCGTGGGCAGTGCCCAGGGCGGCGACCGCACGTGGGGGAGGACTCCTGAGCGTCCCCGGGCGTTTTCCATTCTGCCCGCCTGCTGGGCGTGTCCCTTAGAGAGCGGGGCTTGTGAAGGTGAAGTCGTCCTCATCCTCGCCTCGGCTCTGACGCAGGTGCCCAGTGGGTTCCCCGACTGGGAATGTTCTCTGTGCGAGGTCCCCTCCGCCCACGCAGGCTGTGCCGGCCGCCGGGGGCGCCTGTGAGGCCCAGAGCCCGGAGCTGCCAGCAGCGCTGTGGGTTCCTCCCCGGCTGTTCCGACGTGGGTCTCCGTTTTGTTGTTCACTAACTCGTATCTCGTGGACGGTGGGCTTCGTCTCCGAGGCATTCGCTTAGGAGACGTCTTAGCCCTGGCTGGTGTGGCTCAGTGGGTAGAGTGTCGGACTGTGGACTGAAGGTCCCGGGTTTGATTCTGGCCCAGGGCACAGGCCTGGGCTGCAGGCTCAATCCCCAGTGGGGGGGGGGGGGGGGCGTGCAGGAGGCAGCCGATCCGTGATTCTCTCTCATCGTGGACGTTGCTGGCTCTCTCTCCCTCTCCCTCCCTCTCTGAGATCAATAAAAATATAAGAAAAGAAGGAGAAGGAGGTCTTCACCCCCCGCCCCGGGCTCTCGCTGTGCCCGAGGAGGCCACACACGCCTCGGGGAGGGCGTCATGTTTGTGAATGCCCTTCGGACGCAGAGGGCGGTGCTCCTTCGGCGAAGCTCGCGGTGCCGTCATTACGTCCACGTTGTGGTTTCACCGTCCACGTGCGTTCTGATGCGTCTCGTTTGGCCTGCTGAAGTCCTCACCGCCGTCTCCTCCGAATGGTCTTTACAGCCCTGGCCCATGTGGCTCAGAGGATAGAGCGTCGGCCTAGGGACTCAAGGGTCCCGGGTTCGATTCCGGTCAAGGGCATGTGCCTTGGTGGTGGGCACATCCCCAGTAGGGGGCGTGCAGGAGGCAGCCGATCGATGTTTCTCTCTCACGGGTTTCTAACTCTTATCTCTCTCCCTTCCTCTCTGTAAAGAAATAATTAAAATACATGTCCCCATGGCTTCTGAACGCGTGTCAGCCGTGCCTGCGCCGGGGCGAGCTCGGCCTCCCGCGGCCTGGCCTGGGGAGCCCACCCCGGGCCGGCTCGCACCCGGTCAGGATGAGCCCCGAGTCGCCGGAGCACAGGCCGCTGGCGCGGTGAACGCCATCTCACTTTGGGTCCGTGCCTTCCGGGCGTCTCACGAGGTGCCTTTTTGTGTGTGTTTTTTTTTCTCCAGTGTGCCAGGGCACCAACAACAAGCTCACGCAGCTGGGCACGTTCGACGACCACTTCCTGAGCCTGCAGCGGATGCTCAACAACTGCGAGGTGGTCCTCGGCAACCTGGAGATCACCTACATGCAGCGGGGCTACGACCTGTCCTTCCTTAAGGTGCGGCCGGGCGTGGCGGGGGTGAGGGGCGGGCAGGGCCCGGGCGGGATCCTCCGGGCAGCACGCTGGCCTCGGCCCGGCAGTGCCGAGTCCTGGAGCACTGGGGGTGCGTGTTGCATGCGGGGACCCCTCTCCCAGCGGGGGCCAGGTCACAGGACGCCCCAGAGGAGCGAGCAGGCCCGGCCGGCGCCCCACAGTCATCGTGGGCACCAAGAGGTACCTTGTCGCCGTGGCTGCCGCCGTGGCACCCTGGTACCTGGCTCTTCAGGTGTAAAGAGCCTTGCTCTGTAGCGTCTGCCCATTGCCTTGGTGTAAACACTCCCACCATGGTTGCTTTCCGGCCGCCAAGAGTTCAGCCGCCCTTTCACAAGGGCCCCCCTGTTTCTCAGGCGGCTCCCAGAGCCAGCGGGAGCCAGCAGTTGAACGTTGGAGGTGATGGGCCTCCTTCTGGGTGTTGTTTTCTCCTTCCCATGAGAGAGCAGGCGGGACAGCTGCGAGATAAGTTAATAAAACCGTTCCAGCTTCCCCTGAGGGTGTCGAAGGCCAGGGGGAGAAGGCACGGTTTTTGCTGGGTCATCACATTGCCCTTGATGGCCACCAGCAGGCTCGGGGGCCACGGGGGCCACGGTGTGGGAGTGGCTGTGCCCCGTCCCCCGCCACGCCCTCCGGTCGCCACCCACACGCTCCTCGGCCGTTACCGCGCGTGTGCGTCGTTCAGGGAGGCGTCCCGGCTCCCGGGCCCGTGTGAGGCCCCTCGATGGAGAGAGGCCAGCGCCCCGTGCTGTCTCCACAGACCATCCAGGAGGTGGCCGGCTACGTGCTCATCGCCCTCAACGTGGTGGAGAGGATCCCGCTGGAGAACCTGCAGATCATCCGGGGGAACGTGCTCTTCGAGAACACGCACGCCTTGTCCGTGCTGTCCAACTACGGCGGCAACCGGACCGGCCTGCGGGAGCTGCCCATGCGGAGCCTGCAGGGTGAGGGGCCACCGGGGGACGGGGTGGACAGGTGGACGCGGGACACAGCCCCCCGGCCCTTTCTACGTTCGCTCGGGGAAGACTGTACTCACCAGAACAGATGTGTGCGTGTTTAGTCTTCATTATTGAGGGTATCACAGGTGTCTGTCTCCCTCCCCCCACCCCCACTGCCTCTTTCCACCCGGTCCTGCCCACCCAGACTCTGCCACCCGGTTGTCTGTGTCCATAGCTAATGCATACACGCATGGAATTTCTTCGGTTAATCTCTTCACACAGGCCTCCCCCTTCCCTCTGAGATTCCTCTGTCTGTTCCGTGCTCCCATGCCTCTGGTTCTATTTTATTCATCAGTTTACTTTGTTTATTAGATTTCTTGTTGGTTTGTGTTAATTTTTAGATTCAGTTGTTGATAGATACATCTTTATTGCCATTTTATTATTCAAATATTTATCTTCTCCTTCTTCTCCTCTTTCTCCTTTTTCTCCTTCTCTTCCTCCTCCTCCTTCTCCTTCTCTTCCTCCTCCTCTTCTTCTTCCTTCTCTTCCTTCTCCTCTTCCTTCTCCTATTCCTCCTCCTTCTCCTCCTTCTTCCTCTTGTTAAAGAAGACCCTTCAACATTTCATGGAATGTTGGTTTGGTGGTGACGAGCTCCTTTAGCTTTTTTCTTGTCTGGGAAACTCTATCTGACCTTCCATTCTGAATGATAGCTTTGCTGGGTAGAGTAATCTTGGCTGTAGGTTCTTGCTGTTCATCACTTTGACTGTTTCTTGCCACTCCCGTCTGGCCTGCATGGTTTCTGTTGAGAAATCAGCTGGCAGTCGTATGGGTGCCCCCTCGTAGGTAACTGTTTTTCTCTTGTATCCCGTGCCGCTCATGTTGAGACTCAGCCGGTGGAGGTTACGGAAAGGTGGGACTCAGTGCAGTGGGAGGGGGAGAGGGGAGCAGGGCTATCCGGTGCTCGCGGAAAGGCATCGGGAGTTAGTGAGACGGGGAGAGGCTCTGGAGAAGGAGCGGGGAGCAGACTTGGTGCCCAGGGACTGGAGGAGCTGCCGGCCTTGTGGCCCGGGCTCAGGTGTGAGGGAACGGAACGCACTGACTCAGCCCCTCGTGCCTGGCCGGTGCCCACAGAGGTCAGCGCCTGGACCCGCACACGGAGGGGTCGCAGGTGCGATTCCCGGTCAAGGGAACGTACCCGGATTGTGGGTTCAATCCCCACCCCAGTCGGCATGTGTGCAGGAGGCAACCAATCAATGTGTCTCTCTCACATCAGTGTTTCTCTCCCTCTCTCTCTATTTCTCTCTCCCCTCCCTCCCTCCCCCCCTTCCACTCTCTAAAAATCAATGGGGGAGGGGGGGAATATCCTCGGAAGAGGATTAACAGCAACAAAATCAACGCGTGTTTGAGACAGTGTTCTGAGCCGCGTGCCTCACCCGGGCAGAGGAATGGGGGTGTTACAGGGGAAGATGAATTTCTGTGCGTGGGCCATGCGTGAGGGTGCTCGGACAGGAAGCAGGAAGGTGATAGGAGGTGGGAAGATAGTTTTTAGAAAACTGAAGCTAACAACGATCAGGCCCTCACTCTGTGGCAGGGACGTGAAATGCAGCATTTACAGAACAACCGTTCTAACCGCTGAGCCACACGGTCAGGGCCTCAACGCATTCTCCACCCGCTGCCGTGGAATTCTGCGGGGAGTCTCCTTGGCTTGCTGGCGTCTGTCCAGCAGGATGCAGCGTGGAAAGGGCATCGGCCTATGGACCAAACGGTCCCGGGTTCGATTCGGTCAAGGGCATGTACCTTGGTTGTGGGCTCCTCCCCGGCCCAGGTCCTGATCGGGCCACATGCAGAAGGCAACTGATTGATGTGTTTCTCTCACATCGGTGTTTCTCTCCGTCTTTCCCTCTCTCTCCCACTCTCTCTAAAAATCAATGGAAAAATATTCTCAGGTGAGGATTAACAAAAAAGAAAGAATTGCGTGCTCGCTCTGGGAGCTCAGACCGTGTGCACGCACTGGGAGCTCAGACCCGTGTGCACGCTCGGAGAGCTCAGGTCCGTGTGCACGCTCTGGGAGCTCAGACCCGTGTGCACACTCAGAGAACTCAGGTCCGTGTGCACACTCTGGGAGCTCATACCTGTGTGCACACTCAGAGAACTCAGGTCCGTGTGCACACTCTGGGAGCTCAGACCGTGTGCACGCTCGGAGAGCTCAGACCCGTGTGCACGCTCTGGGAGCTCAGATCCCTGTACACACTCAGAGAGCTCAGGTCCGTGTGCACACTCGGAGAGCTCAGACCCGTGTGCATGCTCGGAGAGCTCAGACCTGTGTGCACGCTCTGAGAGCTCAGACCCGTGTGCACGCTCTGGGAGCTCAGACCCGTGTGCACGCTCGGAGAGCTCAGACCCGTGTGCACGCTCGGAGAGCTCAGACCCGTGTGCACGCTCGGAGAGCTCAGGTCTGTGTGCACACTCGGAGAGCTCAGACCCGTGTGCACACTCGGAGAGCTCAGACCCGTGTGCACGCTCTGGGAGCTCAGACCCGTGTGCACGCTCTGGGAGCTCAGACCTGTGTGCACGCTCTGGGAGCTCAGACCCGTGTGCACACTCGGAGAGCTCAGACCTGTGTGCACGCTCTGGGAGCTCAGACCCGTGTGCACACTCGGAGAGCTCAGACCTGTGTGCACGCTCTGGGAGCTCAGACCCGTGTGCACACTCGGAGAGCTCAGACCCGTGTGTACACTCGGAGAGCTCAGACCCGTGTGCACGCTCTTGGAGCTCAGACCCGTGTGCACGCTCTGAGAGCTCACGGCCCGCTCTCCCGCAGAGATCCTGCAGGGCGCCGTGCGCTTCAACAACAACCCCGCCCTCTGCAACATGGAGACCATCCAGTGGCGCGACATCGTGGACGGCAGCTTCCTGAGCAACATGTCGCTGGACTTCCAGAGCCCGCACAGCGGCTGTGAGTGTGCGGGGCCGGGGCGGGCGGGGGCAGGGGAGGCGGCGCGGCGCGGCGGTAAGACAGGACCGCCGTCGGGGGCTGCTCGGGCAGACCGGCACTGCGTCCAGCGCCTGCCGACCCCTCCCACCCCTCCCTTCGGGGCAGGGGACCCTAGCCTAGTGGGGACGCTGGGGCTTCTTGGGCCTGAGCCCGAGGAAACCGGGGCCGAGCTCACTGAGCCCCGGTCCGGGCCTGCGTGCGGCCACACTGTGTGCGGCCACGCTCTCCCGTGTAAAGGCTGGGGTGCCTGGAGGCCGCGTGAGGCCTCGGCTTTGCTCCGGCCGGGAAGGCCGTCGCTCTGCTGACCGCTGCCCTGGCCCGGACGGCGTCTGACCCCGCCTTTGTGTCCTAGGCCAGACCTGCGACCCGAGCTGCCCCAATGGAAGCTGCTGGGGTGAGGGCAAGGAGAACTGCCAGCAACGTGAGTCCGAGACCTGTGGTGTATTTTTTTAAATATACTTCATTGATTTTTACAGGGAGGAAGGGAGAGGGACAGAGAGCTAGAAACATTGATGAGAGAGAAACATCGATGAGAGAGAAACATCGATGAGAGAGAAACATCGACCAGCTGCCTCCTGCACACCCCCTACTAGGGATGTGCCCGCAGCCAAGGTACATGCCCGTGACCGGAATCAAACCCGGGACCCTTCAGTCCGCAGGCCGACGCTCCATCCACTGAGCCACACCGGTTAGGGCCTGTGGCGTGTTTTTAATAATGCCTCCCGCAACTTTTAATATGTTTTTATTGAGTTCGGAGAGGAAAGGAGAGGGAGAGAGAATCATCGATCGGCTGCCTCCCGCATGCCCCTCACTGGGGATGGAGCCCACCACCCGGGCCTGAGCGAGACCGGGAGTGGAACCGTGACCTCCCGGTTCAACCACGGAGCCCACCGGCCGGGCCTAAAGGTCACTCCTGGTCGAAAGGCCAGACGGGCGCAGCCCAGGGAACGCCGGCGCTGCCTGCCAGTCTCCCTCGGGCACCTGGGCCGGCTCTGTGGGCACGGGCGCCGGGCGGCCGTGAAGGGGTGAGAGTCAGCCGTGCCGCAGAGCTTCCTGGGAACCGGAGGCCGCTCAGCCGCCCTCTCCTCCCCCCGCCACCACCACCACCACCACCCCCACTACACCCCCCCCCCCCGGCTCTGGGACCAAGTGCAGGCGCACCGGCGGCCAGGGACCGGGGACCTGTCACCTACCAGCTGGCCGTCCGTCCATACAGACCCTTACGTGTTCCCTCCAGCGCCCCCTGGCGGTCTTTGGGGTGCTTTGCGTGTGCTGCCCCCCCACCGGGACCCGGTCCTAACTAGTAGCTAATGGCTGGGCGGGTCTAGAGGACTAGACGTCACCTGGCCAGTTCTCCTAAGCAAGTACAAGCCCACAGGAAACCCTGGCTGGTGTGGCTCAGTGGATAGAGCACCGGCCTGCAGACTGAAGGGTCCCGGGTTCGATTCCTGGTCAAGGGCACATGCCCGGGTTGTGAGCTCGATCCCCAGTGGGGGCTGGGGGGCGTGCAGGAGGCAGCCGATCCATGATTCTCTCTCATCATGGTTATTTCTCTCTCCCTCTCCCTTTCTCTCAGAAATCAATAAAAATATATTTAATAATAATAATAAGGGAGATGGGGGCACTGTCAGAACAGGCATGACTGGGTTTAGGCTGGCAGAACGGGAGAGCCTGGGGGCTTGAACTAGGCCCCTCCCTGACCACTCCCCCCCTTACCCCTTCCCCGTGTGCGAGTGCTGGGGGGTCCCTGGGAGGCGTTCCCCCCGCCCCCGCTCCTGCCCCCGCCCCCGGCTCACCGTGGCCTGTGCTCCTTCTCAGTGACCAAGACCATCTGCGCCCAGCAGTGCTCCGGCCGCTGCCGCGGCAAGTCCCCGAGCGACTGCTGCCACAACCAGTGTGCCGCCGGCTGCACCGGGCCCCGCGAGAGCGACTGCCTGGTAAGACCCGCCGCTGCCCCCCCTCCCCCCGGTCCCGGGCGCGGCCCCACCAGCCCCCCGCCAGCCCCGTGGGCGCTTCCGTGGCGGCGGTGTGCGGAGGACCGTCGGGGTAGAGGGCGGGACACGGCCTCCCCGCTCCCCAATCCCCGCTCCCTGTGACCCCAGGCAGCTGCTGTGGCCCCTGAGCTCCGGCTCCCAGTCGGCCGGGGGGACGAAGAGCGCCTCCCTGCTGGACGGCCCTCGTGCTGAGAGAGAGAGTGGGGGGGGGGGAGATTTGGGGAGCCCAGACAGTGCCCAGGAGGAGACAGCGCCCTGGGTCACGGGAGCGGAAACGCTGCGTCCAGAGCGGGAGGCTGGCTGTTGCTAACACAGCGGCACGAGCTGGAAACAAAGTTCTCTTGTTGCCTCTACTTCCTCCTCGTGTCCCTCCCGAGCTCCGCAAACAATGGTGCTTTAGGCTGGTGGCGCCCGTTTCACATGCCCGAGGCCCGGGGTCCCAGGCCCGAGGTCCCAGGTCGGAGGTCCCAGGCCCGAGGTCCGGGGTCCCAGGTCCCAGGTCCGAGGTCCCAGGCCCGGGGTCCCAGGCCCAGGGTCCGCAGTCCCAGGTCCGAGGTCCGAAGTCCGGGGTCCAAGGTCCCAGGCCCGGGGTCCGGGGTCCGGGTTCGGACGAGCCCAGCGGTGGCTGCTCCGGAGGCAGCTCAACCGCCTCACCGGCCCCGTCCCTCGGCTCCCGCTCGGCAGGTGTGCCGCAGGTTCCGGGACGGCGCCACCTGCAAGGACACGTGCCCACCGCTCATGCTGTACAACCCCACCACCTACCAGATGGACGTCAACCCCGACGGCAAGTACAGCTTCGGCGCCACCTGCGTGAAGAAGTGCCCCCGTGAGTCCGCCCTCGCCCTGTCCGCTCTATCCGCTCCCCCCGGGCACCCCAAACCCCAGCCCAGGCAGCCCCGGTCCGTGTGCCTCCTGGTCAGGCCTGTGACCAGAGCCCATCCCAAAGCAGGTGAGGGCAGGTGGCTGTCCCAGGTGAGGGCAGGTGGCTGTCCCAGGTGAGGGCAGGTGGCTGTCCCAGGTGAGGGGAGGTGGCTGTCCAGGTGAGGGCAGGTGGCTGTCCCAGGTGAGGGGGTAGGTGGCTGTCCCAGGTGAGGGTAAGTGGCTGTCCCAGGTGAGGGCAGGTGGCTGTCCAGGTGAGGGCAGGTGGCTGTCCCAGGTGAGGGGAGGTGGCTGTCCAGGTGAGGGCAGGTGGCTGTCCCAGGTGAGGGGGTAGGTGGCTGTCCCAGGTGAGGGCAGGTGGCTGTCCAGGTGAGGGGAGGTGGCTGTCCAGGTGAGGGCAGGTGGCTGTGCCAGGTGAGGGTAGGTGGCTGTCCCAGGTGAGGGTAGGTGGCTGTCCCAGGTGAGGGCAGGTGGCTGTCCCAGGTGAGGGGAGGTGGCTGTCCAGGTGAGGGGAGGTGGCTGTCCCAGGTGAGGGCAGGTGGCTGTCCCAGGTGAGGGCAGGTGGCTGTCCCAGGTGAGGGCAGGTGTCACAGGTGAGGGGAGGGGGGGTAGGTTGCTCCCGGGGTGCGGCCTGTCCGCCACCAGGTCCGGAAGCCACGGAGCTCCTGAGCGGCTCCGTGTCCAGGCGGCCCCTGCCCTGCTTTGTCCTTAACATCAGCACACGAGAGGGTGACGGGCCCTCACAGCCCCGATTGGGGAGGACAGGACCCCGGACACCTGGCGCTGTTCACACCGCCGCCCCCTCCCCCCAGGGAACTACGTGGTGACGGACCACGGCTCCTGCGTGCGCGCCTGCAGCTCCGACAGCCGCGAGGTGGAGGAGGACGGCGTCCGCAAGTGCAAGAAGTGCGAGGGCCCGTGCCGCAAAGGTGGGCCTGGGCGCTGGGGAGGCGGGGGCCCGGGTGGTGCCGGTGACCCCTCTCCGCTCGCTCGGCGGCCTCCTCCCCGCCCGCACTCCGCACCCTGCCCTGCAGGACCCCCCAGGCCAGTCCACCCCCGACCCCCGCGTCCTCTTCCATTCCGTCGTTTCCACGCAGCCCCGAACAGTGCGGCATTGTCCAGCGGCACCCATGGGCCCGCGCACAATTCACCCATCTGTTACTTATTATTCTTCAGTTGATGTCAGAGAGGGAGGGAGAGAGAGAGAGAGACATCGAGGATGAGAGAGAATCACGGATCCGCCCCCTCCTGCATGCCCCCCACGGGGGATGGCACCCCTAACCCGGGCCTGTGCCCTGAGCGGGAATCGAACCCTGACCTCCTGGTTCACAGGTTGATGCTCACCCACTGGGCCACGCCGGCTGGGCCGCATCTCACGTTGTGATTTGAAAACGTGTGCGTGTTTTCTCTAAGACGGAAGACACGGCCACGGCCACGCAGGGGCGGGAAGGGGGGTGCGGTCAGGGTCCCGGCGGGAGCCGCCCAGGGTGGCGCTGAGGAAGGAGGGCGGGGACCCCCTGCCGTCAGGCCCTGGTCCCCTGGGAGACCACGAGGAGG
Source organism: Vespertilio murinus (assembly GCA_963924515.1). NCBI lineage: Eukaryota > Metazoa > Chordata > Mammalia > Chiroptera > Vespertilionidae > Vespertilio > Vespertilio murinus. Next base: position 2,043,932 of record OZ004712.1, read on the forward strand.
GCGCCGTCCAGCCACCGCGTGTCCCCTCACCTCTGTCCCCGGAACCCGCGGCTCGGGGCCCCACCGGCGTTTGCTGAGGGACTGAGCGGTGGCCGAGCCGTGAGGGTCTCAGGGCTTCGCTCCCGCCCTCCACCGGGCCCCGCCCCGCTCGGCGCTCAGGCAGGGACGCCGTCCCTCCCTCCGCAGTGTGTAACGGGATCGGGATCGGCAAGTTTAAGGACACCCTGTCCATCAACGCCACCAACATCCGGCACTTCCAGAACTGCACCACCATCAGCGGCGACCTGCACATCCTGCCCGTGGCCTTCAAGGGGTGAGTCCCGGGGGGATGGCCTCTGAGGGGTGAGTGGGGGGGCATGGGGGGATTGACTCTGAGGGGTGAGTCCCCGGGGGGATGGGGGTATTGCCTCTGAGGGGTGAGTCCTGGGGGGATGGGGGTACTGCCTCTGAGGGATGAGTCCCGGGGGGATGGGGATATTGTCTCTGAGGGGTGAGTGGGGGGGGGGGGTCGCCTCTGAGGGGTGAGTCCCAGGGAGCCGCTGGCCATAGCCCGCTCCCCACAGGCAGCGAGGGGGGAGTGACCTTTGTCCGCCTGTTTCAGGGACTCCTTCACCCACACGCCGCCCCTGGACCCGAGGGAGCTGGACATCCTGAAGACGGTGAAGGAGATAACAGGTGGGGCAGGCTCAGGGGCATGGGGGGCGGGGGGCGAGTGGTCCATGGGGACTGGGGGGGCAGGCACGCCTAGGCCGGCACCCGCACCGTGGGCACAGCTGCGGGAGGCCGGGCGGGGAAGATGCAGTGTCTTGCTCGCACCGCGGCGGGGCGCCCTGTCCTGGCGTCCAGGCCGGGAAGGTGGTCTGAGTGCGCCCCCCATTTCTGCCCCCCCCCCCCGCACCCACACACACAGGGTTCCTGCTGATCCAGGCCTGGCCCGAGAACAGGACCGACCTGCACGCCTTCGAGAACCTGGAGATCATCCGGGGCCGGACCAAGCAGCAGTGAGTGCGAGCCCTCGGGCGTCTGTGTGAGTGTGTGTCAGTGTGTGTGTGTGTGTGTGTGTCAGTGTGTGTCAGTGTGTGTCAGTGTGTCAGTGTGAGTGTGTGTCAGTGTGTGTGTGTCAGTGTGGGTGTCAGTGTGTGTCAGTGTGTGTGTCAGTGTGTGTGGTGTGTGTCAGTGTGTGTCAGTGTGTCAGTGTGTGTCAGTGTGTGTGTGTCAGTGTGTGTCAGTGTGTCAGTGTGTGTCAGTGTGTGTGTGTCAGTGTGTGGTATGTGTCAGTGTGTGTCAGTGTGTCAGTGTGTCAGTGTGTGTCAGTGTGTGTGTGTCAGTGTGGGTGTCAGTGTGTGTCAGTGTGTGTGTCAGTGTGTGTCAGTGTGTCAGTGTGTGTCAGTGTGTGTGTGTATTAGTGTGTGTGTCAGTGTGTGGTGTGTGTCAGTGGGGGCATGGGGGGGTGAAATAAGATGCGCCAAAGCACCATCCATGCTGCAAGGCCTGGGGTGCCTCCACCCGGTCTCCTGGGCCGGCATTGAGCGGACAGGGTGCTGGTGCTGGTGCCGGTGCCGGTGCCGGTGCCGGTGCCGTGCCCGGGCCGGGCAGCGAAAGCTCCAGGGCTCACCGGCTGCTGCCGGAACGCCGTCTCTGTCTCCTGTGAGCCGGGCTTCACCTGCCTTGTTTGTGGTTAATCCTCGCCCAGTGGTATTTCTCTGGTTGGTTTATTTTTAAGAGAGTGGAAGGGAAGGAGGGAGAAACATCAGTGTGAGAGAGACCCAGCTGCCGGTTGCCTCTCACACGTGTCAGTGGGAACTACAACCTGGGCGCGTGCCCTTGACTGGGAATCCTGCCTCTCCAGCCGGCAGGGGCCCCCGCCCCCTCGCCTGCACCGCTTCCCGGCCCCCGACGGCTGTCTCCATCGCCCGGGGGACAGCACAGCCCGGTGCTCTGCTCACCGTCCGCCCCGTCCGCCCACTCCTCCGGGAGCCCCTCCCGCAGCCTCCCCGGCGTGCTCCGAGGGCGGCCCTGTGACCCCCCACCCCCCCCCCCCCACACACACACACACAGGCTCTCGGTGCTGGGTCAGACCGTCTGCTCTGTGACCGCACCCCCACGGGAAAAGGGGGCTTCCTGAGAGTAGGAAATACACACACAGCCTACGTATCAGTCACACGCCACCTCGAACGTTTGCAGCTGAGTAGACGGATGGGGTTTTGAGGCGGATTGGGGCGTGTGAGGTGAGGACGCCTAGAGCCCAGGCAGAGTGGACAGGCAGCAGGTGGAGACGCACGGAGGCCTGCCTTCAGCCCGGGATTGAGGAGACCCAGCGGCCAGGACACTAGCTTTCCCCGGGAGGGCCTCGCAGGACACACGGGCAGGTTTTTCCCATTAATGAGTCTTCATTGATTTCAGGGAGGAAGGAGAGGGAGAGGGAGAGAAACATCAGTGATGAGAGAGAATCGTGGACCGGCTGCCTCCTGCACGCCCCCACGGGGGAGGGAGCCCACAGCCCGGCGTGAGCCCTGGGCAGGAACGGAACCGTGACCTCCCGGGTCCTGGTTGACGCTCGGCCCCTGCAGGTGGCGGGACGCAGCGGGTCGGAGGGCCCGGGAGCCGGTCACCGCGCAGCGATGCCCGCTGGGTGGGTCTCACGGGTCGTTTCCTCTCCCCTCGCAGCGGCCGCTTCTCCCTCGCCGTCGTGGGGCTGGACATCACGTCCCTGGGGCTGCGCTCGCTCCGGGAGATCAGCGACGGGGACGTGATCGTCGCCAACAACCCCAACCTGTGCTACGCGGACACCATCGCCTGGAGGAGGCTCTTCGGGACCACGGGCCAGAAATCCAAGATCCAGAACAACAAGGACGGCCGCCAGTGCAGTGCGTGGCTCGGGGCGGCGGGCCGGGCTCCGCGCGTGGGCGAGGACACGAGGGCTGTGCCCAGCCACGATCACCTCTCCTCCCCTCCCCTCCCCTCTCCCGGGGCAGCCAGCGAGAGGCAGGCCCACGCTCCTCCTCGGGGCGTCCGTGGGCGCTCAGCGGGGCCCTCCTTTCCGCGGACGGACAGGGTGGCCTCGAGTCCGGGGTTTGCAATGCACTGCAGTCCACTCAGTGCTGACGAGACCGACCAAGTTCCAGCTAGTCCCCTGCTCATTGCCGTCTCCGGTGGCTCTAGCTAATGCGCACACGCACACGCACACACATATGTGCATGCACGTGCAGACGCACATGCACACTCACACGTGCATTTGCACACGTGCGTACATATACACGTGTGTGTGCGTGCATGCACATACATGAGCACATGCACGTGTGTGTGCACACATACGCCCATACATGCACGCGCACATGTATGCGTGCACACACATGCACCCCCGTGCACGCCGGGGAGTGGCCTGTCACCGTGGCGTCTCCCCCTGCGCCAGGGCCAGCGCCTGTGAAGCTGGGCAGGGGGCAGCCCCATACCCAGACCCGGCCGCCGAGGAGGCAGACCCACCCCCCATCCTGGCTTCCAGGGGGTCACCCACTTCTCCCACCTCTGGGCTCCGGCCGCCTTACCCACGGCGTCACGCTCCGGGAGAACGGAGGAAGTCCCCGGGGAGACGCTGGGCGGGGGCCTCCGAGCACAGGGGAGCGCCCACCGCCCCTTCCCGCCGTCCCTCCACTGAGACAGTACCCGCAAAGCCACCCCGGCCCGGCGTGGCGCCCTGGGCACCCCGAGGGAAAAGGCACCTCGCAGTCGGCCTCCGGGGCTGTTGTGGGTCACTGCTTCTTTTGGGAGCCCCCCCCCTCCCCCACGTGTCCGTCAGCGGAAGGCCCGGCCCCGCCCTGGGCGCTGTCCCCGCGCCCCTCGGTCCCTCGGTCCCTGCCCCTGACGGCGGTGCCCTGTCTCCCCAGAGGCCCAAGGCCACGTCTGCCACCCGCTGTGCTCGCCGGAGGGCTGCTGGGGCCCCGAGCCCAGGGACTGCGTGGCCTGCCGGAACGTCAGCCGCAACCGGGAGTGCGTGGAGCGCTGCCACCTGCTGGAGGGGTGAGCGCCGGGCGCCGCGTGAGGGGCGTCCAGGGCCCCGCCCGCCCCGTGGGTCTGTCCCTCCGCCGCCCCTCTTCCTTTGTCTGTGGTTTGTGGTTTGTTTGTTAGCAACTGTTCATCACGGCGGAAATGGACAAACTCTCTTCCTGGCTTAATCCAACCTAATAATTCATAGCCTCTTTTTCTGGGCTTGCCTTCCCTTTGTCTAGCCCAGCGGTCGGCAAACTCATCAGTCCACAGAGCCAAATACCAACAGCACGACAATTTAAATTTCTGTGGAGAGCCACATTTTCTAAACTTCAACTTCTTCTCACGCCACTCCTTCAACACAGACTCGCCCAGGCCGTGGTCTTTTGTGGAAGAGCCGCACTCCAGGGGCCAAAGAGCCGCCTGTGGCTCGAGAGCCGCGGTTTGCCAACCACGGGTCTAAGCTGCACAAGGTTCCCTAGACAGATGGCCCGCCAGCGGCTCACCTGGCGGAGACCCGGCCTCGCAGCCTGTCCCTCGGCACACCGATCCGGGTGTGCGGGGAGTCCTGGGGGCCCTTTCCCTCTCTTTGCCGGCTCGCTGTGGGCTCTGCGCCTCAGGAGGAGCTCGGCGGACATGTGGGTGCTGCGTGCGGGTCACAGGGCTCCGGTGGGAGCCGCAGGGTGCGCTTGGAGTCTGGTTATTGTATCACGGGGTCGCCCCGGCCCTGTGGCTTTCCCCTGGAGCCGCTGGGCGCTGCAGAGGGAGGTGGTCCGTGTCCCCGGCTCTTCAGACAGCCCGGCGCACAGCTGCAGCTGCCGGCGTCCTGCCGCGGGTCCCCAGGGGGGCGCTGACCACTGTCCTGCCCCCTCCCCGCAGCGAGCCCAGGGAGTTCGTGGAGAACGCCGAGTGCATCCAGTGCCACCCGGAGTGCCTGCCCCAGCCCATGAACGTGACCTGCACGGGACGGGTAAGGAGCTCGCTGCACGCCATCCCCCCTCCCCGCACCCCCCAGGGAAGGCCTCAGGCGTCGCCCCCACCGTGGCCCCTGTCCCGGGGCCGCCGAGGACAGCACCCAGACCAGAGGCCGCGTGCCTCCCGGCTGGGCCGGGCTCCGGTGCCCTGGGTCCTCACACCCACTGGCCCAGGCACCCCCTCTCTGCCCAGGCCCTCACCCCCAGCGTGTCCCACAGAGAAGGAAGCTGTGGGGCCGGTACGGGGTCAGCCCAGGTGCCCCCCCTTCTGACGTCGGGCCCATTGCTTCCGTGTTACTCAGACGTCAGCAGGTTGCTACGCGGTGTCAGAGTAGCATTTTGGAGGGCTCTTAAAGAAAAGCTAGGAAGCTATTAAAGTCCCGTTTCCTCGCTGACGGCGACGTCAGGAACACCATGAGAACGTGGCACCCAGCGCGAAGGCAGCCCGCCGCTGGCTAACGGCCGCGGCACTGCCCTCGCCGCCGCCACCTCGGGCTCCGGACGGGCCGCATGTGGTTCCCGGCCCCTCGCTGGGCGGGTCCGCGGCCAGCGGCCTCCCCGAACCACAGACACCCGTGTGATACTGTCCGCCCACCCGCCCCGGGCGCGCACAGGAGGGCCCACCGGGCTGTGTGGACAGGGAGGGCGCCCACGGAGGGGTCGTGGCGTGTCTCGAGCGGAAGAGCAGGTCTCTGCTGCTGTCTGCCGTCCACGCGCGTGCGGTCAGCTGGGAGCAGGGCCGGGCTCAAGCACAGCCACGCTGACCACGTCCACGCCGCTGGGCTGTTTCCCAGACACGCATTTACGTAGAAGGCTTCTTCCCCCGGCAAAGGGGAGCCCCCTGGGTGACGCCCCCCTTCTCCCCCCCCCCCAGGGGCCGGACAGCTGCGTGCAGTGTGCCCACTTCGTCGACGGCCCGCACTGCGTCCAGGCCTGCCCGGCCGGCGTCCTGGGCGAGAACAACACGCTGGTCTGGAAGTTCGCGGACGCCAGCCACGTCTGCCGCCTGTGCCACCCCAACTGCACCCACGGGTGAGTGCCCGCGGGCCTGGGCGGGAAGGGCCCGCCACGAAAGCTCCCCTAGCTTGCAAGGTCGCAGGACGAAACAGCTCCAGAATTTCCAGGCGGCGCTCCAAGAGGTTTGGAGTGAGTGGGGGCTCAGGGGGTCCCTAAGGGAAAGGCAGCAGCACAGTGGGTGGGACATGGTGGGCCGAGCGTGTAGGCGGGGCCCTGTGGGAGGAGCGCAGTGGAAGGGCCAGGCGGGCACCCGGGCACGGTGGGAGGGGCGTGGTGGGCGGGGCTGGTGGTGGGACGAGCGCGGTGGGCGGGGCTGGGTGGGAGGGGCTGGTGGTGGGAGGAGCATGGTAGGTGGGGCTTATGGTGGGCGGGGCTGGTGGTGGGAGGAGTGTGGTGGGTGGGGTGGGTGGTAGGTGGGGCTTGTGATAAGAGGAGCATGGTGGGACGAGTGTGCTGGGAGGGGCGTGGTGGGCGGGGCTTACGGTGGAGGTGCGGGTGGACGGGGCTTGTGATGGGAGGAGCATGGTGGGCGGGGCTTTGTGGTGGGCGGAGTGCAGTGGTGGACAGGGCTTGGTGGGTGGGGCTGGGTGGGAGGAGCATGGTGAGCAGGGCTGGGTGAGAGGATGAGGAGCCCAGTGGGAGGGTGCAGTGGGTGGGGCAGGGCACAGTGGGATGGGTGGTGGGCGGGGCTTTCTGATGGGATGGACTTGGTGGGCGAGGCTTCTGATGGGAGGGACTTGGTGAGTGGGGCTTGTGGTGGGAGGAGCTTGTGGTGGGTGGGGCTTATGGTGGGAGGAGCTTGGTTGGTGGGGCTTGTGGTGGGGGTGGGGCTTGCGATGGGAGGGACTTGGTGGGCGGGGTTTGTGGTGGGCGGGGCTTGTGGCGGAGGCCGCTGGGTCTCGGCGGTGGGTCCTGAAGGAGGTGAGCTGGGGTGCCCGCAGCTCCACCCAGACAGAGACTCGGCCTTGGATGAGCGCACAGCGGCCAGGTCCCAGAGACCAGAGCCCTGGGAGCTTACAGGACGTGGCTGTCAGCCTCGGGGAGTGTCACACGCGCGCCCAGCCCTCTAACCCTACTTGAAGCACACTCCACCTCTCCCCAGCGGCCAGCGCCGGCCTCCCCGTTTAACTGGCATGTCTGGTCTCCTGGTGGCATTCCCTTTGCTGCCCGTGGCCCAGCTGCTCGAGAGCCCCGTTACGGCAAACACTGCCCCTGCGTCGTGTGACACTGCGTCGTGAAGCCAGCCCCTGGCCCTAGTCCGGGGCCTGCAGTCTCACCGCCCCGTCCCCCGGCCTCTGGGGCCGTGTCCTCCTCCCCTGCTGCCCCCTCGCCCCCCGTGACCAGCACGGCCCAGGACCTGGTTCTGCCCGCCCTCCCGGTGCCCAGAGCCAGCTGTGAGCCAGCTGTGCCTGCGCCAAAACAACATGCGGGAACGCTCAGTGCAGGCCTGGGACGCTCTCCTTAGTCCCGCGCCAGGACAGGCCCTGCCGGAGCAGACACTCAAAAACATCTGCTGGGGGAATCCACGCCTAAGAAATGAGCGGTTCACCGCCGCCCCACGCCGAGGTGCACCGTGGTTTAGCACTTTGAGGGGAGCTTAACCCTTCTCCACTTGGCACCGTCGGACAGCGAACGCTCAGTGAGCTGCGTCGGGGGCGGGGGGCGGGGGGCAGAGGGTATGAGTCCCAGACGCTCAGTCTCTGCCACTTAAGCTGTCACGGCCTTGAGCATCTTACGTAACCCCCTGTGCCGGCCTCCTAAGCGATAAGAGAGAGGACCGCCTTGTGAGTCCACAAAGAGGAGGCTGGTGACTGAGTAACAGCTCTCGGAGAAAGCACGCTGAGGAAGACAGCCGTCAAACGCACGTCTCCTTTTCCCACAGCTGCTCGGGGCCCGGCCTGGGAGGCTGCGTATCCATTGGGTGAGTGCGACCGCGTGCGTCTGCCGTGAGGTGGCCCGACGTCCCGCTTTGGGCGGGACAGCCCTGGCTTTTAGCCTTTTGTCCTGAGTCCCCCAGCGTTTTAAAAAAGTCCCGATTTGGCCACGGGACAAATTATTCAAAAGCGAGACGTCTGCCCACCTTAGTCTAATGCAGCCGTGGGCAAACTAATGCAGCCATAGGCAAACTATGGCCCTCGGGCTCGATCTGGCCCATTCGGCTGTTCTATCCGGCCCACGGGGCCAAAAGAGCGGAGGGCTCTCTTGCTCTCCCCTCAGCTCCTTCACCAGCAGCCCAAGATGAGAGTGCCAGCATGGTCAGGCTGCTTTTGTTCCGGCCTTCCGGTCCAGTTTAAGAACCCATGGTGACCCTCAAGTCAAAAAGTTTGCCCAGCCGAAACCGGTTTGGCTCAGTGGATAGAGCGTCGGTCTGCAGACTGAAGGGCCCCGGGTTCGATTCCGGTCAAGGGCATGTACCTCAGTTACGGACACATCCCAATGGGGGGTGTGCAGGAGGCAGCTGGTCGATGTTTCTCTCCCATCGACGTTTCTAGATCTCTATCCCTCTCCCTTCCTCTCTGTGGAAAGTCAATAAAAATATATTTAATTTTTTTAAATGTTTGCCCGCCCCTGGTTTAATGCCACAGCGCTGTGTGGGCGAGGTCAGTGCGGCCCGTCTGCCATCGCCCAGGCTCCGGCCCGGCGCGTCCGGGAGGGGGCGCGGGATGCCCGAGCTCGAGGCCCAGACCCCTTCCCCGCCTTCCTGGGTGCCTTCAGCCACACCTGTGTGGCCGGCTCCTCCCCTCCTCCCGGCTCCTCCTCCTCCCTCCCTGACGCCGCCCCCTGGCCCTGCCGAAGACGGTGCTTGAGTGACCTTTCTGCTCCGTGGCCGAGCTCCGGCCTGGGGTTTCTCCCCTGGTCTTCCTCAGCGTGCCCTCCTCAGCATTTCGGTTCTGGTCCATTTTGCCATCGGGCGGACACGGGCCCTGGGAGCCGTTGCCCTGGCCCAGGGTGGCTCCGTAGGTTGGGCGCTGTGCTGTGTGTGCCAAAGGCTGCTGGGCTGCCGGTTCTATCCCCGGTCAGGACACATGCCCAGGTTGAGGGCTCAGTTCCCAGCGGGGATCATGCAGGAGGCAGCGATCAGAGTCTCTCTCTCTCTCTCTCTCTCTCTCTCTCTCTCTCTCCTCTCTCCTCCCCATCCCTCCTTTCTCCTTTCCTCCCTCTCTCTAAAAATAAAATAAAATAAAGTAAGTATATGCTAGCATAACCACTATATGGAGAGATCCAGATAACGCCTCAATTTGAAAAACACAGCGCAGCCAGGTGGGGGGTGGGGACCTGGGGGGGGGGGGGGGGACGCCGCCCGGGACCTGGGCCGCTCCCCGCCTCCGCGGCTGCAGCCCGGGCCTCTCGGGCGTTCAGTGCCCTCAGCATCCAGCAAGGCAGGAGAGGGTGGAACGGGAGGGCCGTGGCCCCTGGCACAGCCTGACCTTCCCGGGTCTGCGCCTCCTGCAGGCCCAGGCTCCCGTCCATCGCCATGGGCATCGTGGGCGGCCTCCTGCTGGTGCTGGTCGTGGCCATCGGGGTGGGCCTGTTCCTGCGCCGGCGCCACATCGTCCGCAAGCGCACGCTGCGCCGGCTGCTGCAGGAGCGGGAGGTGAGTGCACCCCTGCGCGGCCTGGGGGACCCCCCACTCCCAGGAGGGAGGCCCCTCTGTGCGGACCCCCGAGGCCGCCGTGTGAGTACGTCCCTGCGTCGTTCCGCTCCCTTCCCCGTGATGCCGCGGCCGGACCCCGCAGGGACCCATGGGCGTCAGCCTGGGAGGGAGCCCACGTGTTCCTGGGTCGGGACCTGGGGCCCCGCCGGGGTGGCTCAGCCAGAGCGTCGGCCTGAAGGGTCCCCAGTTGGACTCAGGTCAAGGGCACGCACCTCGGTTGCAGGCTGATGCCCGGCCCCGGTGGGCAGGTGGGAAGCAACCGGTATACCCACATTTCTCCCTGGGCGCCCTCCTCCTCCCTCCCACCGCGCTAAACACCAGTGGAAAATACCCTCGGGTTTATTTTTATTTTTTTAAAGAGTTCATTGTGTGTGTGCATGTGCAGGAGCCGGCCCTGGGGCGGTGCCCGGGAGGCCCTGGGCGGGGAGCCGGGACGGAAGGTGCCCTGGTCCACGCCGTCCCTCCCTGAGCTCTGCTCCCCGCGGTGTGCTCCTGGCACTGCCATCCCCCGGGCGGCCCGCGGCAGCACCTGTGCCCCGCGGAATGGGAAGCCAGAGCCCCCGGAGGCGTCCCCACGGCACTCGGGGGCCCGGGGGCCCGGCAGGCCACCAAAGGGACCCCGTGAAAGGCCCCTCCCCCACACCTCCCGCTCAGCTGAAGGGCCTGGGAACAGAACTGGAGGTGACATTGGTGCCTCGGGACCGGTCCCGGCCAGGGACGCCGTGTCCCCCCGAGGTCCCTCAGAGCGGGTGGCCGGCCTTCTGGGCGCGGCAGGGTCTCTGTGCCGAGGCGGGCGGGGCCTCGCCGGCCGCGCGGGGCGTGGAGGCGGAGCCAGCGCCCGTCACCCGCCACTCACCCTGGTCCCCGCAGCTCGTGGAGCCCCTGACCCCCAGCGGGGAGGCACCCAACCAGGCCCTGCTGCGGATCCTGAAGGAGACGGAGTTCAAGAAGATCAAGGTGCTGGGCTCCGGCGCGTTCGGCACCGTGTACAAGGTGAGGCGCCAGGCACGGCGCAGGCGCCCCCGGGCTGGGGCTGGAGGGGGGGGCCCACAGTCCTGGGCTGTCCTCTGCGTCTGTCATGTATTCTTAGTGTTGCTGAGGGTCTGGGCAATTCCAACGTGTTTCCCAAGTTGTCGAGGGGAAGTCCCATCTAATAAAAGAGTAATATGCAGATTGATCACCACTTCAACGCACAAGATGGCTGCCCCCATGTGGTCAAAGATCCTGCCCCCATGTGGACACAAAATGGCCAGCAGGGGAGGGCAGTTGAGAGGGACCAGGCCTGCAAGGGAGGGCAAACAGGCCGGCAGGGGAGCAGTTAGACATCGGTCAGGCTGGCAGGGGAGTGGTTAGGGGTGATCAGGCTGGCAGGCAGAAGCGGTTAGAGGCAATCAGGAAGGCAGGCAGGTGAGCAGTTGGGAGCCAGCAGTCCTGGATTGCGAGAGGGATGTCCCAGATCGGAGAGGGTGTAGGCTACGTTGAGGGACACCGCCCCCCCCCCCCCATGCACAAGTTTCGTGCCCCGGGCCTCTAGTCTTTTGTAATCACGGTGCCGCATACGTGGTTCCGAGAGACGTGTCCACAGACACATTTTACAGACGATGGCATTGACCTTCGAGGCCTCTCCCTCCGGGACAGCTTCCGAATCAAGCCCCGGCCACTGCACCCTCCGCTCTGTCGGCTTCCTCTGTCCTCTCTGCGCGACGCCGGCTCTCCGTGAGAGCGGGGCCGGGGCCTCGGAGCTGTGGGAGCCACGGCGCACCCCGGCTCTGCCGTGGGCACGCACGCAGGGTGTTTACCCGACGGCTCGGATCCGTGGACCGTGATCGCTGAGGCGCCTCTGGGACGTGGGACTCCCGCCCCGGTGGCCGTGCCGGGCAGGGCCGAGCTCCCGTCCCTGGCCCTTGCGGACGGCATCGCTCACGGTGTGAGGCCTGCCCGCTCACGCCTGCTCTCTCTCTCTCTCTCTGTCACAGGGACTCTGGATCCCGGAGGGCGAGAAGGTGAAAATCCCCGTGGCCATCAAGGAGCTGCGGGAAGCCACGTCTCCGAAGGCCAACAAGGAGATCCTCGACGTGAGTCGCTGCCCGTCCTCTCACTGCCCCGGGCCTGGCGCTCAGGGGCCGCTCCTCCCGGGGAGGGAGGCACGCACCAGTCGCCTCTCCCTCCAGGTGGCCCCTCCCCCTCCCTCTCCCTCCCCCTCTCCCTCCCCCCCCCCCCGAGGTTTACACAGGAGGCCGCCCCTCATGCACGCACACAGGGAAGGGATGGTGCCCAGCACCGGGCCGATGAGGAGCCGGAGGTTCCCGGGGGCGGGGAGGGACCCAGCCGCTGTCCTGGCCTCCGCCTCTGAAATCCAGGCGCTCGGCTCCATCGAGGGCCTTCTCTCTGGAGGGACGTTGGGGAAACGCCGTTGGGGCACGTAGAATGTACGCGACCATGGCTAGCGGCCCTGCGAGCGGCCGCCCGCCTTCCGCCTTGCCCCCCGAGGAGCTGCCGTGTCCCTGGCGCCTGCCGGTCGCTCCTCTCTGGGGGAGTCTCCGGAATGTTCCACGAGTTACGATGTTTTTGCTCTGGCGGACGTAAGAAACGTCCAGACCTCTCCTCCCTCCCTCCCCACCCCCGGGGACTGTTACCGTAGGAGTTTACTTGAGTCGACTGACGACAGTTGCCGGGAAGGGGTCTCCGGGGTCGGAGGGCTGGGGGCACGCCCGGGAGGGGCAGCTCTGTGGCGTATGGTACAGCCCGGGGCCGGAGGAGGAGAGGCCGAGGAGGTGGCGTGGCATCCACCGTGGTGGGCGAAGGGGGCGGGGAAATCCCAGGGATTGGAGCTGAGGGCGAGGGAAGTGACACGTACCTTGTGTCTCCCGTGGGCCCGTGGCCGTGGCCGCTCTGAGTGGGGATCTTTACGATCAGAGCGTCCGTGTGGTTCCTCTGGTCTCCGAGCCGGTAGGGCCGCCACACTGGCCCCCGCTGCTTAGTCCGTGGCCTTCCCACAGCCCTTCCCCCCGTGGCACCTTCTCCACGGGCTCTGACCCGGACCAGCAGGAGGGGCTGCGGGGCGTCCCGGGTGAGGCTCAGGAGGCCCCCGCACGGCCCTCGGGCCCGGGGCTCGCAGCCGGGCCTCGGTCTGCCGTGTGGACTGCACCTCTGCTCGTGTCCGAGCGGAGCTGTGCCCACGCGGAGGAGAGCGTGGCCGCGGTCCGGGACGCAGAGCCCACGGGAAGGGAAAGCGGCTCAGGCGTCTCTGGGACGCGGCTGGCCGTGCAGCCGAGAAGGGCAGCGGCCGGATGGGGCGTTCCCGCTCGGGCCTCTGACCCACAGACTGTCCTCACGGAGAGCCGGGCCCACGGGGACCCTGTAACAGGGGCTCGGACACCGCGCCCCCCCCCCCCCCGCCCTCCACGTCAGCTCCCCAGGCCCCTGCCTCCCTGGCTCCAGCACCCCTGAGCTAAGACGCCGCACCGCCAGCGCCGGATCTGCCCCAGGAGGACTGCCGCTCAGAGACAGCTCCCCCCCTCTCCAGCAGGCCCACCCACCAGCCGGAAGCCCCCTCAGCAGGGTGTCCGCTCCTGTTAGCGGGGCCAGGGGCCACGGAGGGGACCAGACGTTCGTGGCGGCTCCTCCCCCCGCCCCCTCCACGCCTTTGCTCGCTGCCCAGGAGACCTCCCTGAGCAGCCCCTTGGCTCCCCACCGGCTCCTTCAGGACGTCCTCCGGGTCCCTAAACCCACGCTGGAGCGCCAATTTCAGCTGCGTCGACCAGGCAGGGGGGCGGGAGCCAGCAGCACTGCCTTGGGAAGGAAGCGGTGTTCACCGGGAAAGACCCCCAGAGCCCCTAAAGCTGGAGGAAATGTGCTTTCGGGGGCAGAGAAGTGGAAGACAGGGCCCCCTGGGGCCCAGCACCTTCCTGCAAACGCTCGTGGGAGTGTGTGCATGTCAAACTTGTGGCCAGCTCTTCATTCTTTTTTTTTTTTTAAGTATTTTTATTGGTTTCAGAGAGGAAGGCAGAGGGAAAGAGAGAGAGAAACATCCATGATGAGAGACAGTCACCGATCGGCTGCCTCCTGCACGCCCCACAGTGGAGATGGAGCCCACACCCCGGGCCTGTGCCCTGACCGGGAATCGAACCCGGACCTCCCGGTTCCTAGGCCGGTGCTCCAACCCTGCGCCTCGGAGGCCGGTCGCGAGCAGCTGCTCCTTGCTTGTCAGGGGAGACGGCTCTGCGGAAGGAGGCTGAGACGGCGGGCCCTTTCCCCAGAGCTTAGCGTGGAATGGTTCTCCGATGGGGACGCGAGCCAGAAGGGAGGATCCAAAAAAAAAAAAAAAAACACTTTGGCAACTGGACAAAGTAACAGACTCCCAAGGTCCCCAGCCTCAGAGACACCCACCCCGGCCCCGTGGCCGGGCCCCTGTCCTGGGCCCCGGGTGCGGGCTGGGGGGGCCGGGCAGGCGGGAACTGGAGGCTGAGGAATGCGGGCGTGCTCGCCGTGGGTCACCCTGAGCCTCTGGGACTCCACAACAGCCGGGAACAAAGCTCACTCACTGGTGCGCAGGGGTGGGGGGTGCGGAGGGGGCGGGAGGGTGACCTGGTTCTGTGGCTCCGTCCGACTGCACCAGGACGGAACCTGGCGGGGCTCCGGGCTCTGTGTGGCCCCCGCCCCCGCCGAGCCGCTCCCCATGCTCCCGGTCCGGCCCCCGGCGCGGGTTTTCTCCCCGAAACGAGGACAACATGTGTCCACCTCCCCCGAGCCGGCCCCGTGTTGTGGTTGTACCGATTCCCAGACGCGGGGGAGAGGGATCTGGGCTTTGGCAGCCTCGGCCGGCTCATTTCTCCGGCGTCCCAGCCCCGGTGGAGGGCGGGCCGGAGCGGGAATGCAGCCGGGCCCTGCGGACGTGCGGGCGGCGTGTGCACCGCGCCCCGGGCTCTCCGGTGGGCCCCACTCCCGCCGTGGACGGGGGGCTCGGGTAGGCCGGCCACCTCCAGCCCTCAGTTCCCTTAGACAGAGGTGGCCTGGGAAGGGGGGCTCAGGCTCCGCAGCTCTGGCTCCGGGGGCCGGGCTCCCCCGAGGCGAGGGCTGGCCGGGGCCGGGTCTGCGGGGCACGCGGCCTGAGGGGCAGGGGGTGCGGGAAGAGGCCGCAGGCTCTCCTTAAAGGAGAAGAAGGCCGCCCAGCCAGAGTCCTGTGGCTCAGAGACAAGGGGAGTCTCTGCTCCGCGCTGCCCTTCGGCTCCGTGGGTTCCGGCCCGGCGCGGCCCCGGCATTGCCCTGGCAGCTCCGAGCCTGCACGTAGGGCGGGCTGCGCTGGAATGAAGGGAGGAAGAGGGATCCGGCACGCCCGCCCAGTGCTGACCGCATTGCTGAGTCAGCGGGAGCGCAGGGGGCGGGCAGGGGGCAGGGGAGCAATAAATAATCAGCGCTTGGCAGTGCGTCCAGTGCGGGGAGCTCTGGGCGTGTATCAGGAGCTCTGGATGTATACTGGGAGCTCTGGCATGTACTGGAACTCTGGACACGTATCAGGAGCTCTGGGTGTGTATCAGGAGCTTTGAACATGTACAGGGAGCCCTGGGGTGTACAGGGAGCTTTGAACGTGTACAGGGAGCTCTGGGCGTGTATCAGGAGCTCTGGGCGTGTACAGGGAGCTCTGGGGTGTACAGGGAGCTCTGGGGTGTACAGGGAGCTCTGGGCATGTACAGGGAGCTCTGGGCGTGTACAGGGAACTCTGGGGTGTACTGGGGAGCTCTGGGCGTGTACAGGGAGCTCTGGGGTGTACAGGGAGCTCTGGGCGTGTATCTGGGAGCTCTGAATGTGTACAGGGAGCTCTGGGGTGTACAGGGAGCTCTGGGAGTGTACTGGGAGCTCTGGCGTGTACCAGAGCTGACCTTCAGCCCTTTCCTCAGAGACCCTCGTAGGGAAGATTTTTCAAAATCACACAAACACCCAAGTGCCTGTCACCACGAGAGCCTGAAGCTCTGGTTCCCACAGCCAGACCCACGCTGGGCCCGCCCCCCTGCGTCTCCCACAACGTTCCCAGGCTGTGCCCAGCCGCCCCCCCACCCCCGGGAACAGTGGTGAGAGCCAGGCGACGCCGCTCCGGTGGGGGTCTGGGAGGCTCCCCTGCAGAGGAGTCAGCCGGGGGACGGGGTGGGGGGTCAGTGAGAGCCTGGCGGGGGGGGGGGGGGAGGAGCTGAGGGAGGGCTGACAGACCAGGGCAGAGTGAGGCTCGGGGAGGGGTGGGCCCCACCTCCCCTGCCCAGCGCCCAGGAGCCTCCCCTTCTGCAGGGAGCGCCCCACGGCCCCTCCCCCACCCCACCCCATCCCACCCCCGGGAGCAGCCGAGACGGACACAGGCCCTGCGGTCCCCCGTGAAGAGCCCACCTTTGTGGTCAGAGGGAAAGAGGGAGGATTTACGGGTGGAAACCAGGGTCCCCCCTGCCCACGCAGACAGAAGAGAGGCCATTATGTGTGGGTCGTACATAAACCGCCGCCCGTCTGAGGAGGCCGCGCTTCCGTCTGCCCGTCCGTGCCCACAAAGGCCTGCGGGCACCCGCGCTGCGGGGCCCGGCCACCGGGAGGCTCCAGCGGGCCCTGGCGGGGGTCTGGCTCCCCTTCCAGAGGCGGCCCGGGGCCGCAGCGGGGACTTAGGGGCCCCCGCCCCCCGCCCTGGCCACCTGCAGCGAGGGCTCGGCATCCCTGGACGAGGCCCTTTGGGGGTGGGAACCCTGACGACATTTTATTACCTTTTAATTTTTATCTTTATTCCTAAAGGTATTACATATGGCCCCCTTTTCCCCCACTGACCTCTCTCAGCCACTCCCATCACCCCCAGGCCACACACGCACACGCACACACACACACGCACGCACACACACGCACACACACACACACGCACACACACGCACACAAACACACACACGCACACACACACGCACACACACACACACGCTGTCTGTGTCCCGGGTTTCGCACATTTGCTGATCTCTCCCCCGCCGCCCTCCCGCCTTCCCTCTGAGGTCCCGCAGGCTGTCCCTGCGTCTGTTTTGTCCTCAGTTCATTCGGTCCATGAGGCTCACAGGCGGCGAGACCACGGGGCCCGTCTTCCTCTGGGCGGCTGATTTCGCTCCCGTGACGCTCCCCGGTCCCTCCTCCCGCCGGCGTCTAGACTGCAGCCTCCTTAGCATCCGGGCAGAGGTCTTCCGTGAAGAGCTTGGCAGTGCCAGGCTGGGGACATCAGGCCTCTGCCACCTGGGCGCCCTGCAAAGGGGGGGTCCCTCCGTGCCCCCGGGGGGGCGACAGCCTCGCCACGCACCTGGTCATCCACAGCCCGACCCTTCAAAGACCCTGCAGAGAGGTCCCCCTCCCGGGCTCGCCCACCCGTCCCCTCCACGCCATGTCTGCTCTTGGACCCGGGCAGGGGCCCCCACCAGAGCGCGCCTGACGCCCTCCCGCCTCTCGTCCGCGCAGGAAGCCTACGTGATGGCCAGCGTGGACAACCCCCACGTGTGCCGCCTGCTGGGCATCTGCCTGACCTCCACGGTCCAGCTGGTGACGCAGCTCATGCCCTTCGGCTGCCTCCTGGACTACGTGCGCGAGCACAAGGACAACATCGGCTCCCAGCTGCTGCTCAACTGGTGTGTGCAGATCGCCAAGGTCAGTCCGGGCTCTGTGTGCAGATCACCACGGTCAGTCAGTCTGTGGGCACTGCGTGCAGATCGCCACGGTCAGTCCGCGGGCACTGTGTGCAGATCCCCACGGTCAGTCCGGGCACTGTGTGCAGATCGCCACGGTCAGTCTGGGCACTGTGTGCAGGTCGCCAAGGTCAGTCTGGGCACTGTGTGCAGATCGCCAAGGTCAGTCCGGGCACTGTGTGCAGATCGCCACGGTCAGTCAGTCTGTGGGCTCTGTGTGCAGATCCCCACGGTCAGTCCGCGGGCACTGCCCGGAGGGGGCGCGGGCAGGCGCCGGCCCGCAGTCCCGGGCCCATCCCTCCTCGCCCGGGACGTGCAGCCACCGGTGGGAGCCCCCGCTCTTGGGGGTGAAACGGGATTGTCTTCCGCCTCCAGCCGTGCCTGGCCCACTGCCCACTGGGCACCAGGTCACCCGGCTACTTAAATACATGGATTTCCTAAATACATTTCTATTCATTCAGAGAGGAACGGGGTGTGTGTGCGGGGGGGGGGGGGGAGTAGAAACATGGATGATGAGAGGAGTCACTGCCCCCTGCCTCCTGCACGCCCCCTACTGGGGACCCAGCCCACAGCCCAGGCCTGTGCCCTGACCGGGGATGGAACCCGGGACCCTTCCGTCCATGCTGACGCGCTATCCACTGGGCCACACCAGCGGGGCATCAACCCCCTTTAAGTCCACCTCCCGCGCTGTTTGGCGGTGCTCGGTGTTGGAGTCCTTCCGCCAGCGGCTGTGAGCCGTCCGCCTGTGACGCGTTCGCTTTCCAGGTCACGGGGACGCCGTGTTCCGGGAGCCGGCGGGGCCGCATCTGTCAGGGGCGGGGGGGGGAACGTGGGGGAGGGGGAGGAAATGGTCCCCTCGGCCGGCGGAGAAGAGAGACTTTTGCTCGGGGTCAGGGACTATTTATCTAAGGAGTAAGCCGTGTTCCTGTACAAATCCGAAGCCAAACCACCCGGGAAGGCTTCGTGGCCGACCAGAACCTAAACTGGCCGCGGCCTGGGCGCAGCGGGGTCCGCTGAGCGGTGGACGCCGGGCCGGCACCGGGCTGGCACCGGGCCGGCTGTCCCGGGGACCTGTGAGCGCTGCCGTTAAACTGCCAAGACGGCAGATAACACTGCACCGCGCGGGCAAAGGGAAAGTAACCATCTCACCACACTAGGAATGGCGGGGCGGGAGGGGGCAGGAGGGAGACGGTCCCCTCGGCCTGGCCGGCCCTCCGGGGTGAGGCCCCGAACCTCGGCTGTCAGCGCAGCCCGGCGGCCGCAGCCACCCGCACAGACAGACACGCCGGCGGCAGGGAGGCGGGCTCTGGGGGCAGGAAGCAAGGTCCCCGAGGCCCCCCGGCCCCGCGATCCCCCCGGGGCGCCTCCGCGCGTTCTGAGCCCTGCTCTCATCGGCGTCGGTGGCTGGTTTCGCTGTGACCCTGCCGGGCTCGGCATAGCCTCCCCGAGCCTCGCAGTGTGGGACCCAGACCGAGGGACGGCGTGGGATCTGAGTTCAAACGGGTCTAATCTCCGCGTCCCGGAGTTATCTGGGATTCAGACTCCTCCGGGACATGGAGCCGCCCTTCCCTCCCGCCCCCTCCCTTCCCCCCGCCGCCCCCCCTCCGAGAACACGGCGCGGCTCCCCCCGTCCCGGCTGCTCTGCCTTTCACGGCCCGGGCGTGGGGCGGGGGAGGGCGCCAGATCAGCTCTTTGCCTGGGTCTGCACAGCGACAGACCAGGCAGGTCTCGGCTGTTCCTCTTACAGCAGGGTTCTGGCCGCCACAGGGTTCCAGAGACGGGGGCGGGGTGGAGGGGGAGGGGGGAGAGAGCTTGTAGAACCACCTTCAATAGCCACGCGGTTTTCGTGTAAAACATGAGAGCCCTACAGGTGTGGACCAGTGGATAGAGCATCAGCCTGCGGATGGAAGGGTCCCAGGTTCTATTCCGGTTGGTTGCCGGCACATTACCCAGTGGTGGGTGTGCAAGAGGTGGCTGATCGATGTTTCTCATCCATGTTTCTAACTCTCTATCCCTCTCCCTTCCTCTCTGTAAAAAGTCAATAAAATATTTTTTTTTAAAGTCGTGAGAGAGCCCTGGCTGGTGTGGCTCAGTTGGCTGGGCACCGGGAGTTTTGGGGTTCGATCCCCGGTCGGGGCACTGGCCTGTATGTGGGCTTGGTGTGTGTGCAGGAGAGGCCCATCCGTGTTGGACTCTCACACCAATGTTTCTCTCTCCTCCCTCCCTGTCTCTCAACAAATAACCAAATAAGCTGTTCTTTAAGTGAATAAATGAAATGACAGAGGGGGGTCGGGGGGACAGACCTGCGTGGGCGGTGAGTCTGGGAGGTGCCCGGGCTGGGAGCGCACCCTGCTGTGTGTCACACACACACACACACAGAGACACACACACACACACACACACACCAGCCAGGCCGGGGCCGGCGGGCCGGCTCCTGCTCGGGGCTGTCATCCTCCGCGGGGTCTGCAGGGGCGGGCGGGGAGGGTCACCGAGCCCCGCGTCACTCCCCCCCGGCCTGTCCCAGGGCATGAACTACCTGGAGGAGCGGCGCCTGGTGCACCGGGACCTGGCGGCCAGGAACGTGCTGGTGAAGACGCCGCAGCACGTCAAGATCACCGACTTCGGGCTGGCCAAGCTGCTGGGCGCCGAGGAGAAGGAGTACCACGCCGAGGGCGGCAAGGTGCGGGCGGGCGGCTGGGCTGCGGGCGGGCGGACCGAGGGACGTGGGGGGCGTTCTCGGGCCGGGCTGAGGGACGTCACTGCGGCCGCCCCGGCACCTGGATCTGGCCGGAGCCTGGGCGCAGGGTTTGCGGGGGGCGAGAGCTGGATGTTCTGGTGGAGAACGGAAAGCCGTCCCTGAGTCCGCCTCCATCAGGCCGCCGAGGTCAGGCCCGGCCCGCAGGGGAAAGCTCCCTCAGCGGGCAGCCGGGTGGGTCCCCGCCAGGTTGGGGGCACGTGGCCGTGAGAACGTGGCAGAGCCCCGAGGACTCTGTGATGTGTGCTGGGGTCGGGGGGCTCCCTGGGGGCGCTCCCCAGCAGGGAGACCCTCAGAATGCCCTGGGTCAGCGGGACCCCCTATGTCTCTCCCCGGCTTGCATGGCCCCAGCAAACCCCAGCAGCACAGGGTGGAGGGGACCCGGGGCCCAGACCCGGGCACTGGGCTGCCAGCGCGGGGCCTCCAGAGCACCCTCTTCCCCGCCGATGGGCACCTGCCCCTCATGGCAGAGCCCTGGGGTGGGGGTGGAGGGATGGGGCTGGCCCCCATGCTCGTGCCCGCATTTCCACGTGGGGGCCCCTCCCCGGGCTGTTCCGGAGGCGTCACGGGTGTCTCACCGCCCCCTCTGCTGCCCCAGGTGCCCATCAAGTGGATGGCCCTGGAGTCCATCCTGCACCGGATCTACACCCACCAGAGCGACGTCTGGAGCTACGGTGAGTCCCACCGGAACCCCGAGGTCTGGGGGCTGAGCCGCTCCAGTGGCTCCCGAGCCGCACTGTGCTTACCATTGGGCGTTTCTCCCGGGGCAGGGGAACGGGGGCTGACGGCAGTGCCGCCCCTGCTGTCAGCGACACTAAGGAAGTGTGACGCGGGCGGTGGAGTCCACACCCACACTGAATGCCACTGCGCCAGGGAGCTTGTCCTGGGGGAACGGCGGGGGCGGGGGGGGGGGGGCGGTGGCCGAGGTGTCTCGGCAATTGTCACTAAAGTTTACCATTTATTGGCCGCTCGCTCGGCCTTTCGTCTGAACATTTCAGTTATGTGTTATGTTATGTCATGTCATGCCATGGGCCCCTGGTAACATCCCAGGCGGACACTGCCATCACCCACTTCCCAGAGAGGCCCCCCGAGGCCCCAGTGCCAGCCCATTGCCCGGACCACAGGCCCACGGGCTTCTAAGCATACGACACCGCACCGATAGTGCCGGCCACGGGCAAGGCCACGGGTCACTGCTCCTAACGCGGCCACTTCGTCCTCGCAGGGGTCACCGTGTGGGAGTTGATGACCTTTGGGTCCAAGCCCTACGACGGGATCCCAGCCAGTGAGATCTCCACCGTCCTGGAGAAAGGGGAGCGGCTCCCGCAGCCGCCCATATGCACCATCGACGTCTACATGATCATGGTCAAGTGTGAGTGAGGGAGGGGGGAGGAGGGAGGGGGGAGGCGGGCATTCGGCTCCCCGGAGGGACGCCGCCCGGTCTTTGCTGCCGACGGTCAGGTCCAGGAACGCCCGTCCGTCAGCCCCGGCATCCCTCCGGAAGCCGAGCCTGACTCACGGAGCCCTGGGGCCCGGCATCTGCCCGTGGCCGCGTGGCCGCGAGTAAATAAACCAAGTCAAGGCCCCCGTGAGCCACGACGCCCCGCCCCCTGTCCTGAGCGGCTCCGGGCACGGGCCGCCCCGCTGGGGAGGGAGCGACCGGAAGGATTAGTCATGAGCGCCCCCACGAGGCTGGCGGAGTCTGCGGCCTGCCTTGACTCCGGTCTTCCCAGCCCTGGGCTTCCGTGTGGCCGGGCGGCAAGGTGGCAAGCCAACACCTGAGCGCAGGCCGGGGCGTGGGTGCCCCGGGTCCCGCCGGTCCGGCGGCAGAATCCCGGGCTCTGCAGGCCCCGAGGGGGACGCGTCCGAGCACTCACCCAGAAGGAAACGGGGTGGAGGGGGGAGCAGCGTCGATGTAAACATTGATGCCTCTCTAACCTCCCAGCTGCGGGGTCACCTGTTTTTAACGTCCTTGTTGGGGGCCGAGGAGGCTGGGGTCTGAGGTCACCTGCAGTCTGGCCTAAAAACAGCCCCCATCCCGCTGGTCGGAAGCAAATGTGAGGCCCGAGGCCGGAGGGCGGCCATCCCGGCTGCTCCTGCAGCTGGTCCATGGCGATCGGCCGGGATCGTGTAAGCAAGGCCACCAGCCTGGGGACGGGGACAGGGGTGCCCTCTGCTCCCCACCTCCCCCCTCTCCCTCCTCTTCCCACGGGCACATGAGGACACCAGGGCGGGACGTCCCAGACCCCCGGTTCTTAAAGTTCGTCCCCCAGTTTCCCTCCACGGGCTCTGGTTTCCAGTTGGAGTGAGGACCTGGGGGCTTGGCCACGGGGCACCCACAGTCAGAGCAGCTCCCAGGGGTGCCCCCAGGGTCACGCCGCCGTGCTGGCCTCGGAGGAGCAGGCGGGCCCATCACAGGTGTCACATGTCTGTTGTCAGGGACACGCTCTACATATGTGTCTGAGGACACAGTGCACACACGTGTCTGACTTTGACCGCGTCGGCCCCGGTTTGCCAAGGGGCCAGGTCTCCGCAGCACGGACTTGTGGGAGGGCGGGCCCCCCCCCCAATCCCTCCCCTGGGATGCCGTCCCGGGGGCTGCGGTGGGGGCTCTCACTGGGCCCCGCTCCCCCTCCCTCCTCCAGGCTGGATGATAGATGCCGACAGCCGCCCCAAGTTCCGTGAGCTGATCAGCGAATTCTCCAAAATGGCCCGCGACCCCCAGCGCTACCTCGTCATCCAGGTACCGGACCTCAGTCCCCCCGATGCGCATCCGTGTCCGAGGCTCCGGCCTGGGCCGGCGAGCCGGCGAAACGACCGACCTCTCGCCCCCCGCCACCCACCGCCGCTGGCAGGCTCCGATGGCGAATGGGGACCTGGGGTGGGTGGCAGCAGGGGCAGGACTGGCTGCCGGCGGCCAGGGAAGATGGTGGAGCCTTCAGCCTTCGCTCTGGCCAGAGCTGCTCCTGCAGCTCCCTCCGCCCCACCCTCCCCCTCATAGCAGGTGTCCTGCCTGCCTGGCCGCTCTGCACCTGCGTGTGTGCTACCCAGAGGCCCCGAGAGCTGGGGGGCGGGGCTGCCGCCATCTTTGTCAGGCTAATTTGCCTACTCACTCCTGATTGGCTGGTGGGCATCGTGAAGTGACGGTCAGCTTGCATGTTTCTCTTTTTATTAGTGTAGATTTTTAGTGATCTCAGAGAGGAAGGGAGAGAGAGAGATAGGAACATCCATGATGAGAGAGAATCATGGATCGGCTGCCTCCTGGGGATCGAGCCTGCAACCCAGGCACTGGGTACCCCAACCGGGAAATGAACTGTGACCTGGCTCTCAGGTCGACGCTCAACCACTGAGCCTCCACTGGTGTTTTAATTCCCAGCCCAGGGCGGGAGGAAGCCGCCCCACGGAAGAGAGCCGGGGCGATTTCACTGTGACTCACGCGGCAAGCGCCTCGCCTGCCGCAATGGACTCCTGCACCCCGGGAGCCAGGAAGGGGTGCCCTCCCCCTGGGCCCTCCTCACGGCCTCCCTTCCCCCCCCCCCAAAGGGCGACGAGAGGATGACCCTGCCCAGCCCCACGGACTCCAACTTCTACCGCGCGCTGGTGGACGAAGAGGACATGGAGGACGTGGTGGACGCGGACGAGTACCTGATCCCCCAGCAGGGCTTCTTCCACAGCCCGGCCACCTCCCGCACGCCGCTGCTCAGCTCCCTGGTGAGAGCCCGCCGCCCGCGCTCCGGGGGGACCCACTGAGAGACGAGGACGTGCGTGGAGCCGGGTGGCCCCGCCAACGTCAGAAAGAATGAGCTCAGCGTGTTAACGCTTTTGATGGCGCCGGGACCCCAGGTGGTAGCTTTTCTGGGTTCGCCGGGGCGAGGAACTAAGTCAGCAGCAGGCCTAGTGCCCCTGCAGCTCAGGGGTCCCGAGGAGAGGGCGCCCCAGGTGCACTCGGGGAGGTTGGGGAGAGCATACGAGGGTCCCATACACTCCCCCATTCTCTTCCAGAGTGCCACCAGCAACAACTCCGCCGTGACCTGCATCGATAGAAACGGGGTACGTGTGGAGTTCTAGTGAACCGGGGCTCCGTGGCACCCTGGGCCCTGCGCTATGGAACCTGGGAAATGCCCAGGTTGACCCCAAGATCCCTGCCCCGCCCCCTGGCCCCACGGCTTCTCCCCTGGGCCCTGGCCCTGCCCCGAGGCCCGCGTGAGCCGGCACTGCGGTGCTGCTCCGTCGTGGCTCCAGACCAGCGGCTGGTGACAGATGCAAAGCGGGGGGACCGAGGAAGTGGGTCCCTCGGGGAGCACTCGGCCCCCTGGGGGTGCCGACTCAGTGGCATGCAGCCTGGATCTGGACCCCCGTGCCAAGGGGAAGCCACTAGCCACGTGTGACTGCTTACATGTAAATGTTCATTAAGACCAAATGCAGTTTAAGGCTCAGTTGCTCACACACGTGGCTAGAGGCTGTGCATGGAGGAGTTCAGGTCCGAGGCCGAGGCTGCCCTTGCAGATGGCTCACTGGGTGCACGGCCCTCTGGGAGCACGGCCCCCTGGGAGCACAGCCCGCTGGGAGCACGGCCCTCTGGGTGGATGGCCCACTGGGTGCACAGCCCGCTGGGTGCACAGCCCACTGGACTGCAGTGCCGGACCCTCTGCCCGCCCGGGTCTGGGCAGCAGCGTGGGACCCAGAGGGTGTTAGGAGCGCAGACTCTCGGCCGCGGGGAGCGGAGCTCAGGGACCGCCCACAGGTCTGCGCGGCTCCGTGACCCGTACCCCCCTCCCCCCGCAGAGCTGCCCCCTCAAGGAAGACAGCTTCCTGCAGCGGTACAGCTCCGACCCCACGGGCGCCCTGACCGAGGAGGACACGCTCAGCGACACCTTCCTGCCCGCGCCAGGTGAGCGGCCGCCTCAGCCCCCAGCCCCCGGGGCTTCCTTCGGGCCGACCCAGGGGCGGACACGGGGCAGATGGGCAGGCACAGCGGGGGGGGGGGGGGCGGGGGCTGAGAGGCAGGTGCGCCTGGGACGCGGGCGGGGGATCTGCAGGTGCCAGGCTGCAGATCACACATACGTGTGTGAGAGAGTGCGAGGTTGTGTGTGTGTGTGTGTGTGTGTGTGAAAGTATGAGTGTTTGTGTGTGTATGTGTGAGTGTGAAGGGATGTGTGTGTGTGTGAAAGTGTAAGAGAGAGTGAGCATTGTGTGTGCGTGTATGTGTGTGTGCATGTGTAAGAGTGCATGTATTGTGTGTGTGAGTGTGTGAGCATTGTGTGTGTATGTGAGTGTGTGCGCATGTGTAAGAGTGTGAGCATTGTGTGTGTGTGTGTGTGTGTGTGTGAGCAATGTGTGAGTGGAAGTGTGTGAGAAGAGTGTGAGCATGTGTGGGTGGGGTGGCGGATTCAATCCCCTTTCTCTCTCCGGGCTCCATGCTCGGCCTGTGGCCATGCACCTCTCCGATCTAAGCTTTACCCCAGACACCCCACCTGCCGGCACCCCAAAGGCAGGGTCCTCCGGGAGCTCTCGGGGCGGAGGCGGGGGTGCCCGCCGCTCGGGAGGCACAGAACGGGCCAGCCTGTCTGGGGGCAGGACTGCCGTCTCACCCGCCCGGTGGGGACGCTCTCGGGGTCAGGGGAAGCCGGGGGCCGCCCGCTGACGCTCTGCTTCCCTCCGCTCAGAGTACATGAACCAGTCGGCCCCCACGCGGCCGGCGGGCTCGGTGCAGAACCCCGTGTACCACAACCAGCCCCTGCCCCCCGCCCCCGGCCGGGACCCGCACTACCAGAACCCGCCCGGCAGCGCCGTGGGCAACCCCGAGTATCTCAACACCGCCCTCGGGGTGCCCCCCGGCCCCGCCCGCGGGGCGCAGAACGGCAGCCACCAGATCAGCCTGGACAACCCCGACTACCAGCAGGACTTCCTGCCCAACGGGCTCTCCCCGGGGCCCACGGCCCCCCACGCAGACGCCCCGCCGGGGGGCCTGCCCAGCAGCGAGTCCATCGGCGCGTGACGAGAGGGCCCGCCCAGGCCAGCAGCTCCCCGCCCGCCGGCCGCCGCCGCCCCCTCCTGCCGCCCGGACTGGCTCCGCCGGACCCAAGCATCTCCTTAGACCACGGGTGGGCAAACTTTTGGACTCGGGGGCCACCATGGGTTCTTACACAGGACCGGAGGGACGGAACAAAAGCAGCCTGACCATGCTGGCACTCTCATCTTGGGCTGCTGGTGAAGGAGCGGAGGGGAGAGCAAGAGAACCCTCTGCTCTTTCGGCTCCGAGGGCCGGACAGAACAGCCGGACGGGCCGGATCCGGCCCAAGGGCCGTAGTTTGCCCGAGGCTGCCTTAGATCATCTGAGCGGCACCCCCTGCGGCCAGCAGCGCCCTGCTCCGGTGTGGCTGGCGAGTTTCGGGGCGTCCCTCCGTCCTCACGCCCTGAGGCCCCCCCAAAGGCTCCGGGAAGGAACATTGTCCCGGGTCAGACGCACGCCCGGCAGCGAGGTCTCCTCGGAAAGAACAGAAGCCGCCCCCACAGGAGGCGGGCACGGCTCGGGGACCGGGGGTCTCCACGGTCGGTACCGGTTCGGTTCCGAATGGGCTCTCTGAGGAGGAAGAGGCCTGAGCGCCCGCAGCTCAGCTCACGCTGCCCCGAGTTGATGGGGCGTCCCTGGGGCCAGACAAGGCCAGCGGCAGCCGGCACGGACCACCGGCTCTGCCCCGGCCCATCCCGCCCATCCCGCCCATCCCAGGGCCACACGCGCCTCCCTGGCCCCAGCCACTGACGGTACTCGATATTCAGAACTCGGTACTCGATACTCGGTACGGCGCCCCGGCGCCCGGCGTGGCAGGTACGAGAGGATGCGCCACCTCGAGCCTTCCTGGGCAGGAGCACCGGGCAGATTCCTCCCCGGGCTCGCTCCGGCCCGTGTGTCCACAGTCCTCCCTCTGTGTCCGCGGTCCTCCCTCTCCGGCCCGTGTATCCGAAGTCCTCCCTCTCCGGCCCGGGGCCAGGTCTTCCCGTGACGAGCCTTAGACGTCCTCGCCTGTCGTCCATTCCATTCCGTTCCTGCTGGAGCCCGAGGCGGACACGCGCAGCCAGCGGGCCAGGCCGGCCCCCGGGCCGTGGGCAGCGTTCGGACCGGGAGCTTCCACTGAGACGCGGGCGTTCCCTTTGGACAGCGCGTGGCCCCGGTCCGGCCCAGAGGAAGGCCCCGCCTCGGGGGCCCCGCCTCGGGGGCCCGGCAGAGCGCAGATCCCAAGGCTGCGGAAAGCCCTCCCTCCTTTTCCCCTTTCCTTGTTCTCGAAGGTACTTTGCGCTCCTCCTGGGGAAGCCCCGCCCGTGGAGAGAGGACCAGCACGCTCACAGCTCGCACTGCCGCCTCCGGGGGGAGGGAGGGTGGGGAGGGAGGGTGGGGGGGAGGGCGTCCGGGAGGCAGACGTGAAGGGAGAGTCTGAAGCTGACGGTAGTGCCTTCCAGCATCTGCAGGAGGAGGAGGAGGAGGAATGTTTTTCCTTCGGAAAAAAAGTCTCCATCATCTGCAGGCCCAGGGAGGTGGGGAGCCCACTGTGTTTCTAATCTGGGTGCCTCTGCACCCCGACCTGTCCGTGCCTTACACACGCGTAGCCACACCCACCGCCCACCCAGCCCGGGAGAAGCGTCCCCCACCTCTCTGGCCCCGGGCTGTGCTCAGCCACACGCACACATGCACACACACACACATGCACACACACCCCACAGGCGCACGCACGCACCACACACAGACACAAGCGTGCACACATGTGCAAAGCTGTCCTTTCGCTTTTGAAAGATGTAGTGACTCTCAGGGGGGTTAGGGCCCCCCTGTTGGTTACCAAAAAAACGTGTTTCCATGGAAATAGAAGATCTATTCAACTCAGTGCCATCATGCTGGCCCACCCCCCGGAGGCCTGGGCCAGCCCAGCCACGGTGCTAACGGTGCAAAAGCCACAAGTCAGAGTCCCGGCTTCCGGAATTCCTGCCACTGCCCCTTTAAGCCCGGGAGTCCCCGGCATCGCCGGCTCCCCGCTGGGGAGGTGTGTGAGGCCGAGGCCATGGCCACGAAACCACCTTGTGGCTCACGCCCCTCGGAGCGGGAGGGGCCCGGCCAGTCCAGGGTCGAGGTGACAGGGGATGGGGGGGCGTCCCGGCCAGCCATGAGCTCCGGGGGAAACAGAGAGTTTGCTCTGTAACAGTCACCCCGGAGGTCCCGCGCTGGCTCCTCCTCTCTCACCACTCTCCTGCGGGAGACCTGAAGGCTGTGTTTCCGGAAGCCATTCTCCGCCTGCCCCCTCGCCTGGCTGTCACCCGAACCCAGCAGGCAGCCTGCCCCCCCCCACCCCCCAGACCTTCCCCCACACACACCTGCTTCCCCCCACGCCTGCCTCCCCCCACGCCTCCCCTCCAGGCCCCCCCAACATGCCTGCCCCCCCCCCACGCCTGTATCAGACCCACGCACACAGACGTTCCACGGAGGTCTATTTTTGTAACTTTTTTTAGGAATATCAGCCTCTCATGTAGCACTGAACTTTGTAAGGCATGATTTCTTAAAATGGCATTGCTTTCAGAGAGGAGGGGAGAGAGAGAGAGAAACATCCATGATGAGGGAGAATACTGCGCCGGCTGCCTCCTGCCCGCCCCGCCGTGGGGCCGGAGCCCGCAGCCTGGCTCGCGCCCTGGGGGGAAGGGAAGGCCCGCGGCTCCCAAGCCTTTTAGACCGTGAGCGTCCTCACCACCCCACAGGGGAGCCCGCTGAGCCGTGCCGGTGGCCCCGTGGCCCCGTGGCCCGGTGGGTGGGGTGCCGCCCCTCTGCACCAGGGCTGCGGGGTGGCCCCGGGCCAGGGCCCACGGGAGATTCGGCCACGACGGCGGGAGAATGGGGACAGCCGCCGCTGCCTCTCCCTCGGGCTCCCCGCCCCCGGTGCGGCCGCCGGCGTGCCGGAGGGGCGTGCGGAGGCAGCCGCCCTCGGCCACCCACCTCCACGTCCGGGGCGGGAGGGCACTGACGCAGTGGCTGCAGAGGGCAGGCGCCGAGGCCCGCCCGGGCCGCCGGGAGCCTTCTATGGAGACGAGAGGGTGGCTGCTTCAGGACCACGGCATCCTGTCCACACGTGGCATCTGGATGAGGAGCGTGGTTCTCGCTCCCGTGGCGGGCGCAGGCACCAGGCTGTCCGCTCTGAGGGCCTCTGCCCCTTCCCCGCATCTCACCCCCATCGCCTGGCGGTACAGTTACATGCATTTACTTCTGTTCATAGAAACCCCTCCCGCCTAACTTGGCCACGAAATAATCTCGCTGTGTACGAGCGCCTCTGGCAGGCGGGGACCCCGGGGTAGGGGTGCCGGCGGGGCGGCCTCGAGGTGCACGCCGGGCCTGTGGGCTGGGCCTGAGTCCGCCCTGTCCGGGCAGCCTGTGTCCGTGGCTGGCCGTGGCCATGCTCCTCCTCGGTCCTGTCTGGCCACCTGGAGGTGTTCCTTCCTGATGGATGACGTTTCAAAGATCATTAATAAACTTTATTTTTAGAGCACTGTCGGGTTGAGACACTGCAAAATGGGGCGGAAAGAGGGAGTTCCCAACCCCCCTCCCCGCACCCCGACCCTCCCTCCCTTTCGCCGCCCTCACCCCAGCGGCCTGGTGGCAGCCGACCGCCTGGAGGTTCCGTGGGGGTGGGGGTGGGGTGGGGTGGGGTGGGGTGGGATCAGGCCCCTCCCTCAGCCGGGGTCCCCCCAGGCGCCGTGCGGTGGGTGGTGCATCTGACCCAAGTGCTTGGTTCTAGGTCATCGCACGCCGTTACCCGTCCCGAACGCTCTCCTTCCCGGGGTCCCTCCGAGTGGCTCCGGCTCCGGCTCCGCGGAGCCCCGGGGGTGCCGGGCCACCGGTCTGCTCCCTGAGACCCTCAGCGAGCCCCGTGTCCTTGAGACACCCCCACCCCGGATGCTCCAGGGTGACTAGTGCCCGCGGGCCCATGGGCAGGTGCACAGACTCCCTGTGGCCCCGCCACCACCTCCTCCCGCACTATGGACGGCTCCCCTCCCCACCCCACCAGTGACTCCTGGGGGGGGGGCTCTTCCGTAGCGTCTCTCATTTCAGACACTTCACTACTGGCCCACCAAAGTGCCCAAGGAGCTCTAGCTGGTGTGGCTCAGTGGACAGAGCCTGCAGACTGAATGGTCCCGGGTTAGATTCCAGCCAAGGGCACATGCCCGGGTTGTAGGCTCCATCCCCAATGGGGGGCGTGCAGGAGGCAGCCGATCCATGATTCTCATCACTGATATTTCTCTCTCTCTCTTTCTCCCTTACTCTCTGACATTAATAAAACTATATTTTTAATAAGAAAGAAAGATCCCAACCTCAAGGCAAACGCACCAGCCCCGCTCCCCTGCCCCTCCCCTCTCTCCACCTGCAGCTCCCTCCCCCTCCCTTCTCTTCACCTGCAGCTCCCTCGCCTCTCTCCACCTGCAGCTCCGTGCGAGGGGCCGAGGCCGGGAAAAATGGTGCTTCGGGGCCACATCTTGTCCGAGTTGCTCTAACTGGGAGTGACAGATTCCCGAGATGGGGGGGGGGGGGGGTCTGGACGGAGACGGGGTTCTTCTCCGGGGTTCGTGGGGTCCCGGTTCCCTCTCCAGGCCACAGGTCCCCCCTCCGCACCCCGAAAACCACGTTTACACACTTGGGTAGAGAAGCCAAACCACCCCTCTGAATGGCGCCCTGGCCTCAGAACCGGTGCACAAACCACGCAGAGAGCCTGCGGGCGAGCCTCGGCTGTCACTGTAACGGTCCCGGTGCCGGTGCCGAGGACAGCCAGCCGGCCGCCGGGGAGGAAGCCTCACGCACGGATCTCCCTGCCGTGGCCTCTGGTCGCAGTAATGAGAGCCAGGACGCCAATGGCCAGCACGCGGTGACACGCAGCGGCCCACGGCAGGAGGCTGCCTGCACGCGTGTGGCCAGGCGGACACAGGGGGTGCCCAGAGGAGGCGGGGCCGTCCGTGCTGGGGAGGCCGGGGTGAGAGCCCGTAGCGCCCCTCACCAGTCCTTCGCCACCCACTGCTCCCACTCAGAGCGCCCCGCCCACCTGCGGGGGAAGGAGCACAGCCCAGCAGGCAGGAGGCTTCCACGCTCTCCTCTGGCGACAGGACACAGGGAGGCGCCCAGAGAAGGTGGGACCTGCCCGAGGCCACTGAGGGACGGAGGGCGGGGCTTGGAGCGGCCAGAGAAGGCCAGAGGGGCCCTGCGTGGGGGGTTCGGGCGTCCAGGCGGGCGGCAGCAGGCAGGCCGGGCTGCGGTATTTCCCGCACGGGGCTCCTGGTCACCTAGTAAGACATTGTCATGGACAACACGTGTCTCCCCTAGATGTATTTGTTGAAGCCCGAACCCCCCTGTGATGGTGTTAGGAGGGAGGGGGCTGTGGAAGGAATTGGGGTTCCATGCACTCCTGAGCTAGAATCCCCCCAGTGGGGAGGGGGTCAGGGTCCTTACAAGAAGAGGGAGACACCGGAGCCCCCTTTCTCTCCACGGGGAGGACACGGGCAGAGGGCAGCCCCTGCCGGCCGGAGGGGAGCTCTGGCCAGGTCAGCCTGGGCCCGGGCTCGGGCTCGCAGCGCCCACACCCGTGGGAGTCAGCCCCCCCGCCCTGCACCGCTCCGTCTGGGAGCCTGAGCGGACGGAGCCGAACGTCAAACAACCTGACACAGACCAGGCGTGAGAATGCTCGCTACAGCAGAAACAGCGTGGGAAAGGTGTCCTGTCCGTGCACATGGGAAATCATTTCTTTAAACACTTTTTTATTGATTCCAGAGAGGGAGGGAGAGGGAGAGAGGGAGAGAGAGCTAGAAACATCAACGAGAGGGAATCATGGACCGGCGGCCTCCTGCACGCCCCCCACTGGGGATCAAGCCTGCAACCCGGGCCTGTGCCCTGACCGGGTATTGAACCCTGACCTCCTGGTTCATAGGTCAACGCTCAACCACCGAGCCACGCCCGCCGGGCCAAAGGAAAATCGTTAAGTAAATGTTGGAGCATCTGGCCGAAACCGGTTTGGCTCAGTGGATAGAGCATCGGCCTGCAAACTGAAAGGTCCCCGGTTCGATTCCGGTCAAGGGCATGTACCTTGGTTACGGGCACATCCCCAGTAGGGGGTGTGCAAGAGGCAGCTGATGGATGCTTCTCTCTCATCGATGTTTCTAACTCTCTATCCCTCTCTCTTCCTCTCTGTAAAAAATCAATAAAATATATTTAAAAATAAAAATAAATGTTGGAGCATCTGGCTGTGGAGCTCAGTGCCCCTGCTAGAAAGGACGGGAGAAATCATGAGCAACATTCCAAGCTATGTCCCCATCGTGTAGTTTTAAGTAAAACCAAGCAAGTTGCTGAATAACACTTTTGTTAAAAAGGAGAAAAAAAAGCCTACATGTGTATATCCCCATGTGTGCACAAGCGTACGCCTGGCATTGATCTGGAGCTGGTCGTGTGAGCTCGCCGGAGCTGGGGCCTGTGGTGCGCAGGGAGGGCAGGGGAGGTGAGGAGGTGGCAGAGGGGGGTTTGCCCGTAGATGCGTTTCCTCTGACTCCCCGCGCTGCAGGTGTTCGGAATGAGTGCCCGTCCCTCCGGCGATGGCATCGGGACCGGGTCACGGACACAGCCTTTCCCCCGGCCCCGCAGCCACGTCCGGCAGCCACGTCCTGCTTAGCGTCCTCTGGCTGCACTGGGGAAGCGCCGTGGCGGGAGTTGTGGCCAGGCCCCGGGGTGGCGGGCGGATGTGGCGGGCAGGGGCGTCCCGGGCTGAGGGCGCCGGTCCCTGGGTGGCGGACACCGGGCCGGGGTAACAGGGCCCTCGCAGGGGGCCGTCTAGCCGGCTGGGGCTGCCGTGAGAAAAGGCCGTGGCTGCGTGGCTGACACAGCGGACTCTGGTTCCCCACCCATCTGGGGGCGGCTGCCTCGGGGTCAGGGGGCCCTCCTGCCGGAGGCCGAGAGCCTCCCCTCGGGGTGCGTCGGCCTCACAGGACAACGGGAGGCAGAGAGGGCATCTGGTGTCCCTTCCTCTCAGGGCGCCGATCCCACGCCAGGGCCCGCCCCCGTGGCCCCGCCCGCGCTATCCCTCCAACGCCACCGCTGTGCCCACTGCCCTGGGGGCCCGGCTGTGCCGTCCCAGCGGAGGGCACACCCAGCCAGAGAGGCCGCTTCACTCTAAGATGCAGGAGTTGCCAAAACCGGTTTGGCTCAGTGGTAGAGCGTCGGCCTGTGGACTGAAAGGTCCCGGGTTCGATTCCGGTCAAGGGCATGTACCTTGGTTGCGGGCACATCCCCAGTAGGGGGAGTGCAGGAGGCAGCTGGTCGATGATTCTCTCTCATCGGTGTTTCTAGCTCTCTGTCCCTCTCCCTTCCTCTCTGTGAAAAATCAATAAAATATATATTTTTTTAAAAAGATGCGGGAGACTCAGACAACAAGATGGCGGCAGAGGTAAAAGCCTAACTGCAGCCACACTCAACAATTTCAAAAAATACAACTAAAATAAAGAGTGGACACTATCCAGAACTACAGGAAAGTTGACTGACTGGGAATTCTACAACCAGAAGGAAAGAGAAAACCAGAAGGAAAACCAGAGGAGCTGTAAAAGCCTAAGGTACGGAGGCACGGTGCGCGCGCCGGGAGAGGACTGAGCCAGAGAGGAGGGGCTGCGGAGTGCCTGGCTGGCGTTCCCTAGCGGGAAGGAGATAAAAGCTCCAGACCGTGCTGAACCCCAACTCTGACTGCACTGAACCCCAGTTCTGGGCAAGACCCTGGGGTCCAGGCTCATACAGAGGGAAACTGGGCTGTAAGGCGGAAGCTCAGCGGAGTGGTGGCGAAAGGCAGAGCCCCTGAGTCGCGCACATTGCGCGCAGAGGACGGACTGTTCGCTGAGCTGCTGGATTGCCCCAGCGGGAAGGACTCAAAAGCTCAGGACTGTGCTGAGCCCCAGTTCTGACTGCACTGAACCCCAGTCCTGGGCAAGACCCTCGGGCTCCAGCCTCATACAGAGGGAATCTGGGCTGTAAGGCAGAAGCTCAGGGGAGCGGCCAACCTGAGTCGCGCACATTGCGCGCACAGAGGACAGACTGTTGTTTGGGCCGCGAGATTGCCCTAGCAGGAAGGAGACATAAGCTCCGGACTGCTCAGAGCCCCACTTCCAACTGCTCTGAACCCCAGTTGTGGGCTTGTTGGGGGAGAGACTACACTGTCTGGTAGCGGGCGAAGCTCTAGGGTGCCTTTCTCTCAGAGGTGCTTGCAGCGAGTACCAAAGGACCCTGAGGTACACTGAGACTCAGGAACCTCAGAGGGCGGGGCTAACCGGAAGCCAAGGTTGTAGGCTCCACCCTGAAACTCCGCCCCATCCAAGCTGAACTCAGAGAGGCTTTTGCAGGTTTCCAAGTCTAGTGGAATAAGGTTGTCTCCTGGCATAGACACAGCTGATCCTCCCAACCTACCAACTCAGAGAAGCAGCGAAGATGCCGAAACGAGGAAACAGATCACAAACGAAAGAAATGGAGGACAAAAAGCGACTGGATATAGAGTTCAAAACCACGCTTATAAGGTTGTTCAACAATCTCTTAGAAAAGGCGGATAAAATAAATGAGACCTATGAGGATATGAAAAGGGATCAACTAGAAATAAAGAATACATTCTCTGAAATAAAAAATATTATACAGAGTCCTAAAAACAGATTGGAAGATTGCAAGAATCAAGTCCAATATTTGGAACACAAAGAGCCAGAGGACACTCCTCCACAGAGGCAAGAAGACAAGAGAATCCAGAAATTTGAAGATGGTGTGAGAAACCTCTGGGACAACTTCAAGCGAACCAACATCAGAATTATGGGCATCCCAGAAGATGACAGAGAGCAAGATACCGAAAACATATTGAAAGAAATAGTGACAGAAAACTTCCCCCACCTGGGGAAAGAAATAGACTTACACGTACAGGAAGCACACAGAACCCCAAACAAAAGGAATCCAAAGAGAACCACACCAAGACACATCATAATTAAAATTCCAAGAGCTAAAGACAAAGAGAGAATATTAAAAGCAGCAAGACAAAAGCAGGTAGTTACCTATAAAGGGGCACCCATACGACTGTCAGCTGATTTCTCAACAGAAACCATGCAGGCCAGACGGGAATGGCAAGAAATATTCAAGGTGATGAATAACAAGAACCTACAGCCAAAAATACTCTACCCAGCAAAGCTATCACTCAGAATCGAAGGCCAGATAAAGAGCTTCACAAATAAATTTAAGCTAAAGGAATTCATCACTGCCAAGCCAGAATTATATGAATTGCTGAAAGGGGTTCTTTAGGAAGAGGAAGAAAATAAAGATAAAAATAAAAATATGAACAAACACGTAACTATCAACAAGTGAGTCTAAAAACCAAGGGAAGTAAAAATCATGATGAACAATATTAACTGGTGAATATAATAGAACCAGAGGTATGGAAGGGGAGTGGACTGATGATTCTCGGGGAAATGGGGAGTGGGGCGGGGCGGGAAGAGACTGAACATAAACTGCACCTATGGATGAGGACAATGGGGGATGGGGAAAGGGCAGAGAATTGAATGGAAACTTGGTGTAGGGGACCAATTGGGGGGGGGGGGAGATGAGGAACATTTGTAATAATATGAACAATAAAGATTTAGTTAAAAAAAAAAATAAAGTATACTTACAAAAAAAAAAAAAAAGATGCGGGAGTTAGTTGGGAACTCCACCCTGCGGTGAGGGCCAAATAGCGCCTGGAGTATTCCCTGCAGAGACGGAGCGGCAGGCTCCTCTCAGCCTGCGTGTCAGGAGCCGCAGGCCAGGCCGAGGAGGGAGTGATGGCGGGAGGGGACCCCAGCACGAGCTGCCCTCACCCGCTCTCAGCACCCGCATCAGGGACGCCGCGCCCCTCCCCGCCCCGGCCCACAGCGGGGCTCCTGTCTCTTCCCCCGCAGCACTTGTGTGTAATATCCGTGTAGTTAGCGTGTAATGCCCATGTGGTGTGTCTGTGAGGAAACTAAAGCTGGTGCGGGCGGTGAGGTGTGGTGGGGGGAGCGGTGACTCTTCCTCCGCAGCGGCTTCCGCCCGGCAGTGCGGTACCGGCCCTCCGCTGTCATGACGGAGACGCCGAGCTCATCCCCCTGAACGTCCCCCACGCGCGACCCGGCTCCTCCGAGAGGCAGCTGTGTGCCAGCCCGCAGCCTTCCGCAATGTGCCCTGCTGTGTGTGCCCCTGCAAGGCGCCCTCTCTCTCCCCCTCTCCCTGTCTCTCTCTCCCTCTCCCTCTCTCTCTGCCTCTCTCTCTCTCTCTCCCTCTGCACCCCTTCCTCTCCCTCTCCCCCTCCCCTCCCCTCCCTCTTCCTCCCTCTCTCTCTCCCTCACTCTCTCCCTCTCCCTCTCCCTTTCTCCCTCTGCCTCTCTCCTTCTCCCTCTCTCCCCCTTTCTCTCTCCCTCTCCCTCTCCCTCTCTCTCTCTTCCTCTCTCCCTCTCTCTCTCTTCCTCTCTCTTTCTCCTTCTCTCTCTCCCTCTCTCCCCCTCCCTCTCCCCCTCTCCCCCGCGCTCTCTGCAACAGGAAATTGCTTTGTCGAGTGGTAGGGCATTTCCATTCCCATGGACACTGTCCAGCAGCCAGACCACACGCGGGACCCATTTCTGCACACCCTGCCGGTCCTCCGCCGTCAGCTCCCCGGGCTCGTGTGCACCGCGTGGGGCTTCAGGGCGGCTGCGTCTGCTTTGGCTCTCTCTGCTCGGGGTCCGGCGTGTGCCTCGTGACCATGGGCATGTCCCCTTCGTGTTGGCATTCGCCTGTGAAACACGCTTACCTTATGGAAAACACGGGGGCACGGCAAACGCAACGCGGGCCGGAGGCGTGCTGCTCCCCAAGGTCCGCCTCCGCCCGGCGCGGCCTGACCTTTCCTCCCGGACCTGCCGCCCCGTGTGGACACAGACGCCCCCTCCGCCGGGCCTCTGGCTCCCCGGCTCCGCACCCTGGACGGGAGACGCCGTAAACCCTATCTATCACCGGGGAGCGAACCCTAACGCGTGTTACATTAAATGCATTTTCCATGGAATTTGCTCTTGGCCGAGAGGGCCCCTCCCCCGAGGGTGCAGCCGTGTTTGCCGTGCTCTCTGCCTGGGGCGGGGGTGGGGGGTCGGCTTCACGCCCGTCTCCCCGCAGAGCCTCTGTGCTGGCCCACAACCCCCGGGCCGGTGCCCATCGGCCCTTCCCTCCCTCCATCTGCTCACATCCGCCCGCGGCCCCCGCACGCTCCCACCTCCCGGCTCTCACGTCCCGAGGGGCCCGGCTCTCAGCCTGCCAGGCCTGCCTCAGCCACCCACGGAGCCGGGACCGGACACGGCCCGACCCCCGGAGGAGCCTGCGGGGAGCCCGCCCGGACAGTCTGGGGATCGCTCCTCCAGGTCCCTGGCAGAGTGGTCGGCGGGAGGCGGGAGGGGCTGGCCGCCGGCAGCCGCCGTCCAGCCGGGCGGACGGCCTTCCCCGAGGGCGCGTGGGCACTGCTGGCCGCGGGCAGGCAGTCAGCCACCTCCACCCCGAGACCGAGCCCCCTTCCTCCCAGGGCCGACCCGGCCCCCTCCCTCTCCGGAAGGGCTGTGGGTTCCAGTGGGCTGTACACCCCCGAGGAGCCCGGCAAGCTTTCTTCTTTCTTTCACATGTTCTCCCCAGAGGCCTGCTGCACAAACTCCGCGCACCGGTCCGGAGGGTCCCCAGGCCTGGCCGGAGACCAGGGCCGATCGGGCCTTCCGCTGCTGGCTCCGGCCTCCCTGCCCCAGCTGCTGGCTCCGGCCTCCCTCCCCAGCTGCTGGCTGCCAGCCGGGGGCCTTCCTTCCTCCCTTCATTCTGCACCGCCCCCTGGTGGTCAGCGCACATGATAGCGAGCGATGGAACTCCTGGTCTCCAGGTGGAACTACGCATATTAGCCTTTTATACAGATAGGTTGATCTCAGAGAGGACGGGAGAGGGAGAGCGAAGCATCCATGAGGAGAGAGAATGACGGGCCGGCTGCCTCCTGCACGCCCCGCACGGGGGACGGAGCCCACAGCCCCGACTGGGAACCGAACCGTGACCTCCTGGTCTATAGGTTGATGCTCATTTTTGAAGGCACATCGGGAGGAAACAGACACTTCAACACACAAGCACAGCGTGCTGTCCGTTCAGAGTAAATATTCCGCAGCCGCCCACATGCCCGGCCTGGTCCCTACCAGCGGAAAGCCACGGGCCGCGCGGGGACCCCCAGGGGTGCAGGGACGCCCACAGCTCCCGGAGACGCACGGGTTCAAAGAGGAGGCGGCCGCTCACGTTCGGTTTGGGGATTCGGGGGTCGGGGCCACTGAGGTTCCGTGGAAAGCGACGGCCCGGGGGTGTCGGGCACAGGGAGCCGCGGAGGGCACCCTCCCCGCCTTCTCCTGCTCTGCGGGGAAAGAGGGGGGCTGGGCGGAGGGAGGGGCAGCACCCCGGGCCCCGCTGGCCTCGGGCACCGGCTGAGCTGCTTTTCTGCGGCCGAGCACTCGGTGAGGACGGGAGAGCCGGGGGCTCTGTCTGCAGAGACGCGCCTCGCTGGAGTCCCGCCCGGCCAGGCGGCGATGCCCCCAGGAACCCAACCTCCCTCCGCCCGCCACGCCCTCGGCCCTGCGGCCGGGAGTCTGGGCGCCAGGCCCGGGCGCAGACCGGCGCCAGAGGCCCCACGGCCACGAGCCCACGTCTGCGATGGAGACGCCATTTCCCGGGGATGGCGGGATTCTGCCCCCCGAGTGCCTCCGGTGTTCATCTTTCCTGCCTCCTCCTGGCCGCGCCCCCCCCCCCGTGCCCCCCTCGGGCCTCCCACCGCACCTTCCGCGGTCTCTGCGTTACAGACTCCTGCTTTAGGGAGGGGACCAGGGGCCTGCACACGCTGACTGACCCACGGGAGCTGGCCACCGGGCCCTTCGGGGCGCAGGCGGGGCCTAGCCGAGCTCGCTATGAGGAGGAGGAGGGCCAGGGGGCCCCTGCAGAGGCCTCTGGCCACGGCTCCCACGGGAGCTCGGAGCCAGTCCCAATGAAGGCGAGCACGGAAGGAGGGGGCTCTTCCGGACGCCCCTAATGAGCTCAGAGCAGGCGGCCTTCCGGGCGCAGACACTGCCCTGACCATCAACGCAGCACACTAGGGCCGCTGCCCACTGGGAGCCAGATCTCCCAGGGCTGAGTGCACAGGGCCATAGGGCCACAGAACCACAGACCACGGGGCCACGGGGCCATTGTACCACGGGGACACGGGACTACAGGACCTCAGGGCACAGGACCAGGGAGGCTGCTCCGGGCCTCCCCCGGAGCCGGCCCCCACGCCTCGCATGTTTGGGACGCGCCGGGTGGGCACTCGGTGGCTCTGTCGGTTTTGTTTATGTCCCTCTGGGAGCCGTTGGTGCTTCCTTTGGTCCCAGGAGTCCCGCAGTTTCACACCGAAGTGGCTCCCACAGCCCTGGCTGGTGTTCCAGGCGGTGGAGCCCCGTCCCGGGCGCCAAAAGGTTGTGGGTTCAAGCCCAGTTGGGGTGCACGCAGGAGGCAACCAATGGGTGTTTCTCTGTCACGTCAATGTTTCTTTCTCTCCCCCCCCCCGCCTCTCTCTCTCTCTCTCTCTCTCTCTCTCTCTCTCTCTCTCTCTCCTTCCTCCCTCCCTCCCTCCCTTCCTTTCTCTGTAAAAATCAGTGAGAACATGCCCTTGGGTGAGGATTTTTTAACCTGGCTCAGAGGAGCCATTCCGCTCCCACTCCGCCCCCTCCCCGGAGTCGCCCCCACTCTGCCGGGAAGGCGGGCTCCGTTTGACGCACGCCCAGCCCGTGACAGGCAGATTACGAACGCCTTCCTCAGGGAGTGTGCCCGAGATGGCCAAGGTCACGGCCTCCGGCCTCCCAGCGAGGCAGAGCGGGTCCTGCCCCACCGCCTGCGTCAGCGGCCTCCTGACTCCCACCGCCCTCCCCGCTCCTCACGGCCCCACGTGACGTGGGCTCACCTCCTGAGGGGTCTGGTGTCTTACGAGCTCTGTGATGCACCTGAGCGGCAGGGACACCCCGGGCCGCCACCGGCCCCCGCAGTGGGCACCACCTCGGCCTCTCCCACAGCGCCTCCAGACACACCCTCTGAGAATTCCAACAGAGGCTGAGCACCCTGTGCCCTAATGAGGCAAAAAACCCAAAACTGACTTACTAGTAACGTAACCCTGGTTCTAACCCTAAGCCTAACCCTAATAAGAACCCTAACAAAAATCCAAACCCCAAACCTATCTTACTAGTAACCTAACTCTAGCTCTAGACCTAACCCAAACCCTAATCCTATCCCTAAATCTAACCCTAACCCTAAACCTACCCCTAATCCTAGCCCTAGCCCTAACCCAAGCCACAACCCTAGCCCTAAACCTAACCCTACCCATAACCCTAATTCTAGTCCTAACCCTAGCCCTATTCCTAACCCTAACCCTAGCACTAATCCTAAACCTAAACCTAACCCTAGCCCTAGCCCTAACCCAGCCGTGGGCAAACTACGGCCCTTGGGCCAGATCCAGCCCGTTCGGCTGTTCTGTCCGGCCCACGGAGCCAAAAGAGCGGAGGGTTCTCTTGCTCTCCCCTCCGCTCCTTCACCAGCAGCCCAAGAGGAGAGTGCCAGCATGGTCAGGTTGCTTTTGTTCCGGCCCTCCAGTCCAGTTTAAGAGCCCATGGTGGTCCTCGAGTCAAAAAGTTTGACTCTAACCCCCACCCTAACCCTAACCCCAGCCCTAGCCCTAAACCTAACCCTAATCTTAGCCCTAGCCCTAGCCCTAAATCTAGCCATAGCCCTAAACTTAACACTAGCCCTAACCCTAACCCCAGCCCCATCCCCAGCCCTAACCCTCCCCCCCAGCCTCACTGACCTCACCCGAGCCACACTCGCACCGACTGCTCGGTGGACCTTGGTTTGAACATCGATCAGCTGCCTCCTGCACACCTCCTACTGGGGATGTGTCCGCAACCAAGGACCCTTTGTCCCCGGGCCCCTCGAGTCACGGTACGTGACACAACACGGATCGTGTGGCCAGGAGAGAGCCTGCCCGTGGATGAACCTCCGGGGACGGTGGGGGACGGTGGGGGAGAGCGGGGCCACCGGGCTCCTGGCTCTGTCTACAGCGGAGGCGTGAGCGGCTCCAGGCGGACTTGGCTGAGAAATCTGAATCTCAGGACGGGAGCGGAAAATCTAGGAGAACCAGACCCTCTTCGCTCTGGTTTTACCATCAAGTGGAACCAGACCCAAGTTTAAGGGGAACGGGGGCGAGGGGGGGGGGGGAGGAGGGGAACCAGCCAGCGGCCTCTCCCCGTCCGCTCAGATTGCAAACGCAGGAGGCCCCTGGCCATCCGTCTGAGATCCTGGCAGGACTCCCGGTGATTCCAACGGCTGAGGCTCGGAACTCGGGGCCGAGGGCAGTCAGGCCCCCAACCCCCGCCGCCCCGAGGCGAGGGCCGGGTCCGAGGATGAGGAGATGGCCAGGCGTGCCGTGCTCCGCGGTGCGGTCCGGGTTGGAGGGGGAGTGGTAAAAGGTCCAGCCACCAACCCCTTCCCTGCACAATGCCCTTCCTCAGCTTCCGAAGAGCGGAGCGTTTCCTCCCCTGCAGCCACCCCAAAAAAAAATCTGTGTCTCCTTTGCTCCTCAACAGATTCCTCAAAGGGAATCTGGGATCGGTTATTTTTAT
Source organism: Vespertilio murinus (assembly GCA_963924515.1). Lineage (NCBI taxonomy): Eukaryota > Metazoa > Chordata > Mammalia > Chiroptera > Vespertilionidae > Vespertilio > Vespertilio murinus. The sequence continues at coordinate 2,085,710 of OZ004712.1, forward strand.
TGATTTCAGGGAGGAGGAGGAGGAGGAGGAGAAAGAGAGAGAGAGAGAGAGAGAGAGACATCAGTGATGAGAGAGAACCATGGACCCACGCTGGCCAGGCCAGAACGGTGCCTTTTGATGCTCTCACCGTCTGGTGTCACTTGCCTTCCTCTGGGCCCAGCGAGGAGTTGGGGCGTCGATCATGCCGCCGCTCAATGCTCCCAGCAGGCGGGGCCGCTGGGGAGACAGGCGGAGGGGGGGTGAAGGGGGGTGTTCCTGGGTGGTGGGGAGGGCCGGAGCGGTTCCCAGGGGCGCAGTGGGGGCGTAGCGGGTGAGAGCAGGGGCGGCAGGCCTGAGGGCCTGGAGGCTGAGAGAGCTGCCACCCTGTCCCCGTGCCCGTCCGCAGCCAACCTGGGGCAGGACGGAGCCCTGAGCCCCCACGACAGTCTCAGCCTCCCGCCCCAGGCCCAGCTCGGGGCTCCAAGGAGACACAGAGGTTCCCTGGCCTGGACAAAGGCCGCTGCCTCACCCTCAGGCCCCCTCCCCCCTTGGCCTGAGCCAGCGTTCACCCACATCCCAGTGCCGGGGAGGGGACCTCGGCCTGCCCCGCCCGCTCCAGCCTTCCTGGGCCCTGGTGCTTGCTTGCTTGCTTTCTTTCTTTCTTTCTTTCTTTCCTTCTTTCTTTCTTTCTTCCTTCCTTCCTTTCTTCCTTCCTTCCTTCCTTTCTTTCTTCCTTTCTTTTTAAATATATTTTATTAATTTTTACAGAGAGGAAGGGAGAGAGGGGCAGAGTTAGAAATGTCAATGAGAGAGAAACATCGACCAGCTGCCTCCTACACACCTCCCACCAGGGATGTGCCCGCAACCAAGCTACCGGAATCGAACCTGGGACCCCTGAATCCGCAGGCCGATGTTCTATCCACTGAGCCACACCAGTTCAAGGCACTGATGTTTTCAATGATTCTCTGTAACCTGCTTATCACCTACCTCAAAACCACCTGGGCAGGTGTTTAAAACGAACTTTCTGCCCTGGCTGGTTTGGCTCAGTGGATAGAGCATTCGCCTGTGGACTGGGGGTCCTGGGTTCCATTCCGGTCAAAGGCACAAGCCCGGGTTGTGGCTCCCATCCCCAGTAGGGGGCTTGCAGGAGGCAGCCAGTCAATGATTCTCTCTCATCATTGATCTCTCTTTCTGCCTTCCTCTCTGAAATAATATATATATTTAAAAATAATAAAACAGCCGAAACCTGTTTGGCTCAGTGGTAGAGCGTCAGTCTGCAGACTGAAAGGTTGCACATTGGTTGCGGGCACATCCCCGGTAGGGGGTGTGCAAGAGGCAGCTGGTCGATGTTTCTCTCTCATCGACGTTTCTAGCTCTCTGTCTCTCTCCCTTCCTCCCTGTAAAAAATATATTTAAAATATATTAAAAAATAATAAAACAAATTTTCTGGGGCACCACCCCTGATCTTCTGGAGGTCAGCATAGAGCCCACCCACGAGGTGGGGACCAGATTCTCAGCTGATTCCAGTCCTGCACCCCTTCAAACAGTCATAGCTTTCACCCTCTTCACCTGCACCCCACGGCCAGACAATCTTTGAGCTCCTCTGCTGAGAGATTGAGCTACTTGTACCTTAACTGTATCGCTAATCCTAACCCATAACCCTAACCGTAGTCCTACACCCAACTCTACCCTAGCCATAACCCTAGCCCTAAACCCTAGGCGGAGGGGGCAGCGGGCCAGGAAAGGGCGGGGATGGGGTGAGCATCCGTTCCAGGGCCTCTGCAAGGTCACGGAGAGAAAATTCTGCCGCTGCCGCCGGCACTGCCATACCTTTTGTAAACCAAAGCAGTGGACTGTTTTGAGAATTGCATTATCAACTATTTTATTTATCTTCTTTGATAGGAGAAAAGAATGGGACTCTTAAAAGAGAAAGTGAAACTTTACATAGGCCTCCACTGGTGGGATTTTATAGGGCTTTTTTCTGATGATAGAAATATTGCATGTAGCCCTGGCCAGTGTGGCTCAGTGGATAGAGGGTCGGCCTGCAGACCAAAGGGTCCTGGGTTTCTCTCTGTCCTTCCCTCTCTCTTCCACTCTCTCTAAAAATCAATGAAAAAATATCCTTGGGTGAGGGATTTTTTTTATTTTATTACATTGAATTAAAAAATAAGCCCTGGTGGGCAGAGCGCCAGCCTTTGGCCTGAGGGGTCCCGGGTTCGATGCCGGCCAAGGGCACATGCCTGGGTTGCAGGCTCGATCCCCAGTGGGGGTGTGCAGGAGGCAGCTGGTCCATGATTCTCTCTCATCATGGATGTTTCTATCTCTCCTTCTCCCTTCCGCTCTGAAATCAATAAAGAAATATATATATTTTTTAAAGAAACAAAAAGATTTTTAAAAAATAAAGTGCTGCGTGTAGAAGAAAACACAACGAAGAAAGCAGAGCTTCTCTTCTCACGAGGAGAACCTTGGCTCACCCACCGGGGCCCGCCCTCCTCGGGCGCCTCCCGCCCAGCGCCCGGCTTCCGCTCCGCACCCAGAGGGCGTGGCGGCCGGACACACACACACACACACACACACACACATACATACACACGCACACACACACGCACACACACACGCACAAGCACACATATATAAACACACACACACACACAGACACACACACATACACAAGCACACATATATAAACACACACACTCACACACATCCGAATTCCAGGCCGCGGGGAGACAAAGGCAGGAAAGGCGTGCGCCGCCCGCTCACGGGACATTTCTCGGAAGCGGAGTCCACGCTCGCTTCCCTCCGGGCCCGGCTCACCCCTGGCCTCGCCTCGCCGTGCAGGCGCTGGGGAGGGACGCGGCCGGCTGAGGCCCGGCGCTCGCGTGTGCAGAGGCTCGGAGAGCAGGCCTCTGTGCCCGCGGCCCGTCCGGGCGGCAGGGCCAGGAGGACGCGGGGGGTCCACACAGGGCTGCAGGGGAGGTGCGAGTGGGAGATCGCTGGAAAAGCAAAGACCTGGGTGGGAAGGTCGGGAAGGCCCGGAGGCCTGGACCGGACTCGCAGGGGGAGTGAGGGGTCTGCTGGCTCCCGGAGGGAGGTTGGGGTCGGAGGGGAATGCGAGGGGCTGGCAATGAGGAGTTTGCAGCGAAGACCGCTCCACGAATGCCCACCGCTCCTGAGAGACCCTCCCTCCCCACCTGGTGGACGGAGCACGGCGTAGCCCGCACCTGGGCACTCCCGAGCGCCTGACCAGGCGCCTCACATGGACTGTACTCTGAACCACCCGTCAGCACCTGCCAGCTACCCTCAGCCCATTCCTAAGCCCCTAACCGTGTGCCTCACGTGAAACCACCAGCCAGCGCGTGCCGAGCACCCTCAGCCCCGGCCCTTCCCGGCCCTCCCCTCCCAGGCGTGTACCCCTGCACGTGTGGCCACTCCCTCACAGGCGTGTCCCCCTGCACCGTGGCCATTCCCTCACAGGCGTGTTCCCCCTGCACGTGTGGCTACTCCCTCACAGGCGTGTCCCCCTGCACCGTGGCCATTCCCTCACAGGCGTGTTCCCCCTGCACGTGTGGCTACTCCCTCACAGGCGTGTTCCCCCCGCACGGTGGCCACTCCCCCTGAGGGCCAGCCCGCAGGTCCTTCTCCCCGAATAAAGCCGTGTCCTGGCTTTCGGCCTCGGCCTCACCTTCCAGCCCTGGCACACGTCCACACCTTGTGGCCGCGGTGGAGCTGGGCCCAGGGGGGTGGCAAGGGAGTTACTGCATCTGTCACGTGGGAGGCACGAGGCCAGAGCAGGGCACGGAGGCACAGCTGCTGCTGGAGCACCTGAGTGTGTGTGTGTGCCTGTGTGTGTGAGTGAGTGTATATGTGTGTGTGAGAGTGAATGTGTCTGTGTGTATATGTGTATGTGTGTGTGTACATCTCTGTGTATATGTGTGAGTGTGTGTATGTGTGTGTGTGTGTGTGAGTGTGTGTGTGTGTTCCTTGCAGGGGGTAACTACAGGTTCAGGGAAGGTCCACTCTTTCACACTCACCAGGAGAGATGGTGTGGGCCAAGCCGCAGCCACAGCGAGGCGTGAACTCAGGCGTGGGACTGTCCCAGCCCTCAGGACCCGGGGTGTGTGTGGGGGGGGGGGGATGCACTCCTCTGCATGTGCAGTTGCCAGGCCGGACGCAGTGCCCAGAGCCGCCTGCAGGGGGCGGTGAGTCCCCGGCCTCCCTCTGGCGGGCACGAAGGCAGGCCCCACCATTGGAGCCCTCCTCCGTGGCTGCGTCCCTGGAAGTCGGGTGGTCTCCGGAGGGCACCCACAGCGCTGCCGCCCACTTCTGTGGTTCTGGGACCCTCCGGCCTCCTGCGGGAGGGACGTGGGAGCACAGCCCAGGCACACGCGTGTCTGTCTGAACGCGATGCTGGGTGCCGGGTTGTTCTAAATGTGGGGATGCTGCAGGCGTGCGGTCGCTTACGTAGATTCTGAAGCGTGAGACGATGGCTGTGAGGACCACAGTCGAGCTGTCCTGTGGACCCACGTGGGTTAGTGCCGATGGGCCCTGGGCCACAGGCAGGTGCCTGCTCTGCTTCCGCCGCGTCCCAGCTTGTCCTGGGTCTTCGTTTCCCGTGGCCGGTGTGGTTCAGTAGATAGAGCGAGGCCCAGGTTCAAATCCGGTCCAGGGAATCGGTTGCAGGCTGGATCCCCAGCCCCAGGTCGGGGCTAATTGGTCTCTCTCTCTCTCTTCTCTCTCTCTCTCTCTCTCTCTCTCTCTCTCTCTCTCTCTCGCATCAGTGTTCCTCTCTGTGCGTCTCTCTCCCTCCCACTCTCTCTAAAAATCAGTGGAAAGGTATCCTCAGGGAAGATTAACAAAAAAAAAAAAACGTAAAAAATAAAGTAAAAGAGAGGGTGAGTCCGATGTTGCCACCTGATGCTCTCTCGGTGCGACCCAGGCGCTGCTGAGCCTGGAAGGAACACCGGGACGGACTTCGGTGTTCCCGGTGCTCTCCCAGCGCCGACTCGGCCTAAACCCTGCCTCCGTGGGCGCGGTCTCCCCTGCATCGGCCTCAGGAAGCCAGCGCCGTCGGGCACTCCCTGTCTGTCCTGTGGGTGCAGGATCCCATAATGCATTCATCACGTATGAATGCCAGCCGCCCCACCCCAGCGGTCCTGAAAACGCCAACGGGGCGATGGTGCCCCCTGCTGGTGGGCTGCGGCCCATACAACACAAAGGACCAGGCCCTGTCTCCTGGTAGGGAGGCAGGACTGGAAGTGGCAGGGTGGGGAGTTAGCCTCACTCAGACGTGGAGCTAAATGCCAGCCCCAGCTCTCCCCCAGGGACCCCCCCCGACACCCTCCAGGTGGTACCCCCTCTCGCCCCTCCTCCGGCCTCCGTGGTGCATTCCAGAATGCAGTCTGAGCAGGGGTCCGCAGTGCCTGCCAGGGGTCAGTTCCTGAGTGTGGAGATCAATCGCACGTTCTTGCCAAGGTTTGGGACTGGGACCCCCTCGCACCGGGCGCAGAAGCAATGAAACCCCGGCCCACCTACTTCCGGGGAGACTGTGGACTGGGAACCTACTTCCTGGGAGACGCCTGGGACCAGGGAGACAGAGCAGTTGGGATTTCAGAGCGTGTGTGACAGTCTTTCCCGTGGCCTGAATCCTTGGAGGCAACAAACCCCAGACAACAGAGCAATACACACACACACACACACACACACACACACACAACAATACACACACACACACGCCCCACCCCCCTGTGGCTGTCCACTGCCACGCTCTTTAATTTTTTCACTGTAGGTGTAGGTTGTGTGTTATCTACACTTTAGATTCTAAAGCATGAGACTTTCTTAATACATATATTTTTATTGATTTCAGAGAGGAGGGGAGAGAGAAAGAAAGAAACATCCATGATGAGAGAGAATCCTGGATAGGCTGCCTCCTGCACGCCCCGCACTGGGGACCGAGCCCACACCCTAGCATGTGCCCCAACTGGGGATTGAACCGTGACCTCCTGGCTCTTAGGTGGATGCTCAACACCCGAGCCAGGCCGGCCGAACTAAGCATGAGACTCTTACTGCTGGTGAGGGCCACAGCCACGCTGTTCTGTGGACCCCGTGGATTGGCCACCAGTGGGCCTGAGCTACAGCCAGGTGCCTGCTCTGCTTCCGCCACATCCCAGCTTGTTTCCATGTTGCTGAAAACTAAGGGGTCTGAGAGGAGGGGAGAGAGAGGGAGAGGATCATCAATCTGCTGCCTCCTGCCCGCCCCCTCCTGGGGATGGAGCCAGCACACCAGGCCTGTGCCCTGACGGAACCAAACGGTGACTCCTGGTTCACAGGTTGAAGCTCAGCCATAGCAAGTCCAGCTAGCCCAGCAGGAAGATGTGTTTCAACAGCCGCTGAGGAACCTGCCTGGGTCAGAGTGGAAGACTGCAGGAGGATAACTGAGGGGAATACAGCTGGGTTTGTTGTTGTTGTTGTTGTGTGTGTTTTTTTTTAATTTACACACACACACACACTCTGAGTGGCCACATTATTATTATGCAGAGATCATCATAATCTGCCACTCAGTGTGTGTGTGTGTGTGTGTGTGTGTGTGTGATTTCAGAGAGGAAGAGGAAAGAAAGAGAAACATCAAAGATGAGAATCATTGATCCGTTGCCTCCTGCACGCCCCCTACTGGGGATCAAGCCTGCAACCCAGGCATGTGCCCTTGACCCGAATCGAACTAGGGACCCTTCAGTCTGCAGGCCGACGCTCTATTCACTGAGCCAAACGGGCAACAGCTGTTTTTACCAGACAGGTTTCCATGACTTTGTCTCCGGTGGCCTGTTGTATAACTCTGTGAGTGTTCTTTTACCGCCGTGGCCTCCATTTCTTCATCGGGGAACGTAGGAAGCGGATGAGATGGACAAGTCGGAGACTGCTTCCGATCCCGTCCTCCCAGTGACCTCCTGGGTGGGCACGGCCTGTGCCACTCTGAATGGCCGTCACCCTCACAGTCACACAAACATTAGCGACCGCGCAAACAGGAATGGTAAAGTCCTTACAAAATGGAAAAGTCGTGTGCAAATGATGTCAGCTTAACCTCGTTCTCCGAGGCCCTTTCAGACGAAGCCATTCCATTCATCCCCTCATTCACCCGTCCATCTGCCCATCCACGCACCCACCATCCATCCTTCATCCATGAAATATTTTTTCAACATATTTTATTGATTTTTTACAGAGAAGAAGAGAGAGGGATAGAGAGTTAGAAACTATGATGAGAGAGAATCATCGATCAGCTGCCTCCTGCACACCCCCTACTGGGGATGTGCCCGCAACCAAGGTACATGCCCTTGACCGAAATTGAATCCGGGACCTTTCAGTCCTCAGGCCGACGCTCTATCCACTGAGCCAAACCGGTTTCGGCCATCCATGAAATATTTAAATGCCTATGACGTGCCCACACTGAGGCCACGGCAAAATAATAACGATACAACCACAACCCTGCCCGCGTGGTGCCGTGGGCCCGGGGAGGGAAACACAATGAAATAAACACGCAGACATTCCTGTGACCCTGTAGCACAGTGTTTCCCTAAGTGTGGTACGCGTACCCCCAGGGGGAGGGGAACAGTTTGGTGGGGTACATGTTGCACCGGAGTTTGGTGGGGATAGGCACTGCACCGTGCTTAGCTGTGCCTGATTCTCCGTTCTCATAAGTCAAAACAGTCTTGTGAAGCATGAGATGGTCCGGTGTGCAAATAAATGTTATTTATAATATAACTTTTATTTATATTTCATTATGAATAATTTTATTTTTCGTTTATTATTATTTTGGGTATGTACCAAAAAAAGAAATATATGTTATTAAAATGCATCCTTTTTTTTTTTTTTGACAAGGGGTACTCAGCGTTATGGAAATTACAGAAGGGGTACACCTATGTCAGAAGTCTGGGAAACACTGCGGTAGCCCAGCCTCTTCCCCGTCCTCCCTGCCCCGCCCGGTGTGACCGGGTGCTGCGTTGCCAGGTGAGCGCGCAGGGCCCAGTGATAACAGATGGACGCCGTGGTTTTTGTTGTCTGCCAGTTCTCTGGAGACAGCACACCCCTCAGCGTCTGCGCCTGCGCCCAGAACGGACACGTGCCTGCCCTCGAAGGTGTCCCCAGGGACATGGATGGTCTCCTCCAAGGCCCCCGGGTTGGCAAGCACTTTCTCATGGGTTAGGAGGGGGTCTCTTTGCTGCAGAGAAGCTGGCAGGGCTCAAAGCCCTAGCTCTGCTCCCGGCCCCTCACAGGCCTGCTGAGCGAGGACTCAGAGGGGACAGCTCCGGAGGTGTGTATCCTCAGCTCAGGCCCCCGGTTCCTCCCCCTCTCAAGGGAAGTGAGACAGGGTGCTCCCCGCACGGGCCAGGCCTGGGCGGCACCTGGCCCACGCCCTGGGACCGCCCTCACCGGCTGACGCCGCTTGCAGACGTCTCTTCTTGGCGAGCAAAGTTGTTGGAGATCTCTCTTCTTCCTGAACATAAGCATTTATCACTGTGAACTTCCCTCGAAAAGCTCTTGTGCTGCATCCCTTAAGTTGTGATGTTATATTTCATTTTCATTTGTCTCAAGGTATGTGATAAAAAAATTTTTATTAATCCTCACCCAAGGATATGTTTTTATGGATTTTAGAAAGAGGGAGAGCCCTGGCTGGTTTGGCTCAGTGGATGGAGCGTCGGCCTGGGGACTGAAGGGTCCCAGGTTCGGTTCCGGTCAAGGGCATGTACCTTGGTTGCGGGCACATCCCCAGTGGGAGGTGTGCAGGAGGCAGCTGATGGATGCTTCTCTCTCATCGATGTTTCTAACTCTCTATCCCTCTACCTTCCTCTCTGTAAAAAAATATTTTTTTTAAAAGAGGGAGAGGCAGGAAAGTGGGCGGGGCCTCAGGGTGCCTCCTTAGCAGGTCCCCTGTGGAGCCAGCTGCTCCCTTTAGCTCTGGGGTCCTGGGGCTCAGTAACCCCTTTAGGATGATTCCCTGTCCCTGTGTGTCCATGTGCCCCTTGTCCTGTGTGTGTCCAGAAAAGGCCCCACCAGGTGTCCTGCAACCCTTCCCTCTCCCCCCGCGCGGGAGTCCCAGGGCAGGCGCCTCCTCTCCCTGTGCTGTCATCGGCTGGCACCCACCGGCGCTGCATGGTTGTTTAAATGGGGAAGGAGAAAAAAAGTGAAATATTTCCCTAAAAGGAGGAGGAGAAATCACTGCCTCGATGTGGTTCCAAAGAATGAATGAACCAGGAGCAGAGCAGCAGCGCAGACTGCGGGGGGCGGCGTCCTCCGCTGACAGCTGCGGCCACTGGGCCCCTGGCGCCCCGGAGGGTTCGGTGAGACATGCCTCCACCTGTGTCTGTGAGCCAGGACACACGTCTATCCCGAACAAAGGGGCTGAAAACAAACAGATGAGAGAGAGAGAGAGAGAGAGAGAGAGAGAGAGAGAGAGAGAGAGAGAGAGAGAGAGGCCGTGGCTCCTCCCCCGACCCCCTCCCGGCGGTGAGGAATAGGAGGGGCCGCGCGCTCCCCCCGACACCGTCCGCCGGCGGCGTGTGGGGCGGCTTGGCCCTTCTCTTGGGGGACCTTTTCCTGGGTCGGAACCGGGAGCCGCTCCGGGGCCCCGGCGGGAGGACGGGCGGGGGGTGACCTCGGGTGACGGCGAGCGCGCTCCGTCCGCCGCGGGAGGCGCTCCCAGCCGGGCCCGGCCGGGCGGGCGGACAGCCGGGGGCGCGCCGCCGGGGCCCGATGAGCCGGCCCGCCGCCCCTCGCACCCGCCCCCGCCCGCTGCCCCGCCGCGCGCCGCCCGCCTAGAGGAGGCCCGGCCCCGGCGCCCGAGCCGCCCCAGCCGCGCCCGCGCCGCCGCCGCCGGAGGTTTGTCCCCGCGCGCGCTCCGTCCGCGGCGCGGGCCCGGCGCGCGGCGATGGGCGAGACCATGTCCAAGCGGCTCCGGTGGCACCTGGGCGCCGAGGCGGAGATGGAGGAGCGCGCGTTCGCCAACCGCTTCCCGGACTACGAGGCCGCCGCCAACGCCGCCGCCAACGCCGACGCCGACGCCGCGGCCGAGGACGCGGACGACGCCTGCCCCGCGCCCGCCCCCGACGGGCTCGGCCTCCCGTTTCACGACGACGGGAAGGTGAGCGGCGGCGCCGGGGCCGCGCGAGGGCCGCGCCGGGTGGGGGAGCCCGGGCGGTGGTAGCGTCCACCGGCCCCGCCCGCCTGCGCGCTGACGTCACCGGCCCCGCCCGCCTGGGCGGTGACGTCACCGGCCCAGCCCGTTTGCGCGCTGACGTCACCGGCCCCGCCCACCCGCGCCGCGCGCTGGACCGGCCTGAGTCCCGCCGGGCCGGGCTCGGGAGCGGGGGCCGGTCCTGGTCCGCTCGCCCTTCCTTCCGCCCCGCTGGGTCCTCCCGGCCACCAGCCCGGGGCGGGGCGGGCCCTGCCGGCTGAGGGCCCTGTCCCCGGCCCTCAGCCTTGGAAACGCCCGGCGGGGGGTCTGCTCGGGCCGGCGGGGCGGAGGCGCAGGTCGGATGGCAGCGACGCCCTCCACGAGCCAAACGCGCGCTGCGCACCGGCCGGCCCGCCGGCACCCTCTTTTTTCACGTTTTTAAAAAATATATGTCATTGATTTTTCTACAGAGAGGAAGGGGGAGGGATAGAGAGTCAGAAACATCGATGAGAGAAACATCGACCAGCCGCCTCCTGCACGCCCCTCCCCACCGGGGATGTGCCCGCCACCAAGGCACATGCCCTTGACCGGAATCGAACCCGGGACCTTTCAGTCTATCCACTGAGCCACACCGGTTAGGCAGGGTTCACATTTTTTGTAGTAAAAAGTTTATACTGACCGCTGGCAAACGGTCATGCTGGCCGCCAGTAGCCCTGGACCACTGCCGTGGCTGGGGACGATGCGGGACGCCAGTCCCCGGCCCGGCGGAGGCTCCGTGGGGACAGTGGAGAGGCCGGAGCCGCCGTTTCATTTCCCCCCACAGGATGAGGGAAACGCCGACTTGAAAACGACTTTTCTTTTTCTTTTTACCCTTTGTATGCAGCGAATGTGCCTTTTACCCCAGCTACGGGGCTGGGCAAAAGTGGGCTTACAGTTGTGAGTTCCCAAAACGATGTTTATTCCTGCGTCGTTACTTACTGTTGTTCTGTACATGTCTCTGTGTGAACCCTGTAAACCTGCTTTTGCTCACTCGTGCCTACGCCGAGGTGACTGGTACAGAAGGAAGTTCAAGCACACATGATTCACGCGGCTTGTATGTTCTCTCGGTGCAGTTAGTGAAATCGTCAGGGTGGGGACGGAAGCCAGTGGGAGGAAAGGGCAGGTGGGAATTGTGTTCTTAGTCGTGAAGGAGAGGGGCGGGTTGTGATGTTAAAAGGGGAGAAGTCACAAGATAAAATGAAGATGGATTAAGTTCCACTATCTTCCATGTAGATACTTTATGATTGGCTGATTACTACATTATTATTATTGTTAAAACTAGAGGCCCAGTGCACAAAATTCATGCACCGGGGCAGGGGGGAGGGTTCCCCTAAGCCCAGCCTGCACCCTCCCCAGTCTGAGATTGGGCCTAAACCAGCATTTGGACATCCCTTTCACAATCTGTGTCTGCTGGGCTCCTAACTGCTCACCTGCCTGCCTGCCTGGTCGCCCCTAACTGCCTCTGCCTGTCAGCCTGATCGCCACCAATGCCCCCCCCACCGCCGTCACCCCTAACTGCCCCCTCACTGTCATAAACTTTTAAACCATCTTTCCTATTTCCTTTAACTTATAGACGTTAAAATATCCGTGTAGTCACATCCACCACCTTTCAATGGCTCTGTTCCTGTGGTTCTGCAGTGTATTTTGTGTAACCCTGCTTAAGGCTTATCGTCTGGGTGGGCATTATCTCATCTAAACACTCACCTTACAAAGGCCAGACACACGCTGCAACCTGTGAAGCACTGAAACGGGCCGGCAGTGTAACTTCTGTCCGTTAATGCCCTCACGACTCAGACTGGTGAGGTGTTCATCACAGCACTGCCCTGCTCTTGTTTACATCGCTGTCCTCTGGTCCGCAGATCATTCCCGCTTTCACAAGGCGGATCCAGACCAAAATCAAAGATCTGCTTCAGCAGATGGAAGAGGGGCTGAAGACGGCCGACCCACACGATTGCTCTGCTTACACCGGCTGGACAGGTGAGGATGGGGGGGGGGGGGGTGACCTCTGTGTTCTGTTCTTCGGTGATGACGCGTGAGACTTGGGTGGAAAGCGTCTTCCTCTTGTAAATGGTGAAGTTCAGTACCCTTTCAGTGAAGTTTTGAACTGTCTTCCCAGAGGAGATGCTTTAGAATTTTACTTCTAAAAAACTTTGCCTGGAAGTTGGAAGCTTGACATGTGGTCGGCCACATGTTGATCATACGGCATCTACAGAAACGTGTGCTAAGAGCAGGCTTGCCCTGGGATCAGTATTTGTGCTGCCTTTTTTCTTCCCTGAGGTGTTTTTTGGTTGTTGTTTTTTCCAAGTCTCTCCTGTTGCCCTCAGAAATACAGGTTTTCTGCAGGTTTTCCCGTAAACCTAAAATAATGCCCTCAAGGCGAAGGGAAAGGGGTTAATGCTCTCCCCGGGATTTCCAGGCATAGCCCTGCTGTACCTGCAGTTGTACCGGGTGACGGGTGACCAGACCCACCTGCTGCGCTCCCTGGACTACGTCAAGCGGACCCTCCGGAACCTGAGCGGCCGCAGGGTCACCTTCCTCTGCGGAGACGCGGGGCCGCTGGCCGTGGGCGCCGTGGTGTACCACAAGCTCAGAAGCGACGGCGAGTCGCAGGAGTGCATCGCAAAGTGAGTGCTTAACGCTGACGTCTCCCCTCCACACTCTCGGTGGAAGGCCCTGCTGTCGAAAGGAATCCAAGAGGAAGGCGGTGTTAACTCACCTGCTGCAGATCTCCCGAGAAGTGAGGCGTCGGCATGTGAATTCTGAGCAGAGTGGGACCCGGTGCTCCCTTTCTACCCAAGCTGTGGGGCCTTCACTTGGGGAGAGGGGTGGAGGAGCAGGCAGGGGACGGGACGCGCGTTTCTGTTACTTCCATCATTTTTCTGCGTAATTTTGGCGCCTTCGGTGCATGGGAAGGAGCCTGTATGCCTCAGACGAACGGTGAGAGAGTTGTTCTCGGTTCCGTGGCAAAGGGACAGGTAGGGCGTCCACGTTTTGTGCCTCTGTTGGCTTCCGTTCTTCTCGGAGAAGCAGAAGCCAGCGCTCACCGCCGCGGCTGTGGTCTCCAGCTCAGGCCGGTCTGTTCCTGTTTATTGAACGGCAGACAACGCAGGCTAATTCCCAAGCGTCGGCTACATTTCACTACCATTTTCATTTAGAGTTGAAGTCACTTCCTTCTAATTCTGGATTTCAGAATTGAGTATCTTCTCTTCCATGGTGTAGGGTAGACACATGGTAGATATTTTGACCATAACGATGGTTTGTTACTCACTGTGGTATCTGAGCGAGAAATGAGTGAAATGGGAAAAGTTTTCTCTTCTGTTTTTTGGTATTTTTTTAAACCATTTAAATTGAAAATAATGAACAGTTAATCACTGTTTCGGGAAGGTGCCTGGGACCTTCTCTGGGAAGACACTTTCTTGTTGGGTAGACTTTTGCAGCTCCAGAGATCCATTGTCTGCCAAGACTCGGACCTCCCGGACGAGCTGCTGTACGGCCGGGCCGGGTACCTGTACGCCCTCCTCTACGTGAACACGGAGATCGGGCCGGGCACCGTGAGCGAGTCGGCCGTCAGAGAGGTAGGGCCACCCAGGCTGCGGGCCTCCCCCGCCCGCCCTCAGAACAGTGACTTCTAAAGCATCCCGTCACCAGCGCAGAGCTCCTTTCTGCGTCTTCCAGGAGCGTGTGGGGGGTTAACCCGTGCTCCTCTGGGGCCCGTGTCCATCCAGTGTTCTCACTGGAACCAAGCACCCAGCTTCAGGAAGGTAGCATGCTTCCCTTTCGGGAGACGTCTGAATTGGTGGGCGGCCCTGGGAAACCGGCAAGGGACCCCTCCATCCTGTTCTCCCACATCCCGGGCCGTGCCCTTGTCCCATGGCCAAAGCTGGGAGCCCCTGTGCCCGGGACAAGCCGGTTCCCACACACAGCCGGTTCCACAGCCTCTCCCACACACAGCCTCTCCCACACACAGCCTCTCCCACACACAGCCTCTCCCACACACAGCCTCTCCCACACACAGCCTCTCCCACACACAGCCTCTCCCACACACAGCCTCTCCCACACACAGCCTCTCCCACACACAGCCTCTCCCACACACAGCCTCTCCCACACACAGCCGGTTCCCGCAGCATTTTATGGGAGATCACCAGTCTTTTGGGGAAAACATTGCAGCTACAAAGCAACTAAGTAGTCTAGAATATTTTTATAGGAAGCTTTTCTGGATGCTAGTAAACTTTTTATGCATAAAAGTTTTGGTTTGGTGGTTTGACATTTTCTGCTCTGTGATTGTCTACTGATTTCTCTCTGCCTGTATTTGTTACTTTACAAAATAAAGAACAGTGCTGGCTGCTGAGTGCTTAGAGGTTTATAGATGAAGAAGATATCTGTCTAAGGACATGCCGTTAGTGGTGTCAGAGTAAAACAGGATACGTGTAGGTTTTCAGACGTAAGCTGTGTCCTTGTCTCTGCAGGTCGTCACTGCTATCCTTGAGTCGGGCCAGGCCCTGTCGCGAGAGGAGAGGAAGGCCGAGCGCTGCCCGCTGCTGTACCAGTGGCACAGGAAGCAGTACGTGGGGGCCGCCCACGGCATGGCCGGCATTTACTACATGCTGATGCAGGTGGGAGGACGCTCTAAACACTGGCAACGGCGAGCGGACTAAAGCAGTAGATGGGAGAGGAACACGGAGCTAGGCTTGGCCACAGACCATGCAGGCTGCAGCTATGGCCTTTGAGTCTGACACCTGAGCTTTGCTGCACACACCCAGCAGTGAGCGCCGCAGCTCAGGCCACAGGAAGTCTGTGCAGATCGCTGTCTCCCCCCCTCGCCTGTCGGGGTCCTGTTTCTGCGGGAGGAGCTCCCACGAGCCCTCGGGCCGGGTGCCACGGGCCAGGGTGAGACACGGCGTGGTGGTGTGTCACTCTCAGTGAGACGGCAGTGTGCAGCTGAGGGAAAGCCCGGCTGCCACACCCTGACCTCGGGGTGTGGGAGACGTTTTCACCTTAAGCTTCTGTGAGATAAGTTATTTATGTATGTTCCTCACTGTGCGTGTTTCTTTTTAAAATATATATATATACTTTATTGATTTTTTTACAAAGAGGAAGAGAGAGAGGGATAGAGAGTTAGAAACATCAATGAGAGAGAAACATCGATCAACTGCCTCTTGCACACCCCCCACTGGAGATGTGCCGCAACCAAGGTACATGCCCTTGACCGGAATCGAACCCAGGACCCTTCAGTCACAGGCTGACATTCTGTCCACTGAGCCAAACCGGTTTCAGCACTTGTGCATGTTTCATAGAGTGAGCATTTTAAGCTTTATCTTTACCAATATACAGAAAGAGAGAAAATGTTTCAGTGTGTGAATATAAAAAAAAATACACCAGACTGGGACAGACTCTGAAATATATATATATATATATATATATATATATATATATATATATATTAAAGAGACAGGCAGCCATCTGTGTTAACTTCATGTTAACTTGATATTCACTCACGGTGCCAAGAGATGTGGTCAGACATTATCTGAACGTCTGTGAGGTGTTTGGTGAGGTTTATACTTAAATGGGTGGCAGATCTGCCCTGGACTTAACCCAGTAATTGAGTTGATTCTAATTTTATATGCTCCTCAGTAGTCCAGGTCATTGGTATTTTATTAGCCACAGACAGAGGTTTTCTGAAAGAAAAGAGGAACTTTAGAAAAGGAGGTTGGATGTCGTGTTTGTTTGCCAAAGCCCGCAGCAAAGGTGGACCAGGAGACGCTGGCCGAGCTGGTGAGGCCCAGCATTGACTACGTCCGCCACAAGCGCTTCCGCTCCGGGAACTACCCGTCCTCGCTGAGCAACGAGACCGACCGGCTGGTGCACTGGTGCCACGGGGCCGCGGGGGTCATCCACATGCTGATGCAGGCATACAAGGTCAGTGCCTGCTCCCCCCCCACCCCACCCCGCTCCTCCGGGGGCCTCGGTCAGCGCCTCCTGTGGTCAGGTGGACTGTACCCTGACCTGCAGGTCACCAGGGGGACGGGACACAGGACAGACTGAGACTGCGGGAGCTGCTGCAGGAGGAGGGGGTGTCTGCCCAGGGCCCTCAGGAGGAGGGTGCTGTCTGCCCAGGGCCCTCAGGAGGAGGGTGCTGTCTGTCCAGGCCGTCAGGAGGAGGGTGCTGTCTGCCCAGGGCGTCAGGAGGAGGGTGCTGTCTGTCCAGGCCCATCAGGAGGAGGGTGCTGTCTGTCCAGGCCCATCAGGAGGAGGGTGCTGTCTGCCCAGGGCCCTCAGGCTGCGGAGCGCCCTGTGGCTCCTGAGCGGGAAGGGAAGGGCCGGGCAGGCGGTCTCGCATCGCTGAGCCGCCTCTGCCCGCCTGCGTCCGGCCAGGTGTTCAAGGAGGAGAAGTACCTGAGGGAGGCCGTGGAGTGCAGCGACGTCATCTGGCAGCGCGGCCTGCTGCGCAAGGGCTACGGGCTCTGCCACGGCACGGCCGGCAACGGCTACTCCTTCCTGTCCCTGTACCACCTCACCCAGGACAGGAAGTACCTCTACCGCGCCTGCAAGGTGAGGCCCCGGCCGGACAGCCGCTCCCCCTCCTCCCTCCGGCTCCTGGTTCCCAGGACAGCCGGTCCTGGGTCCTGGCCGCCGTCCGCCAGGCCACCCGGAGTCAGACCCAGAGCCCCTCGCCCGCCCCGCTCCTCTCCCTCCGTCACCCCGCACCCGGCCTCCGCCCCTCTCCACGCAGGAGCCTGTCAGTGTGCCCTTTGAGCTGCTCAGCTGGTTCCCTTCAAGGATACTCCCCCCTCCCTCCCTCTTTTCCCCTCTCCCCCCTTCTTTCTTCCCTCTTCTCCCCTCCACCCTCACCCCACCCACCCACAGCCCCCCCACCCCGCAATCCCCAGGCTCAACCTGGGCGTCGTCCCTACAGCAGACACCCCACTGAGAGGAGGCGGCAGCAGAGCCCCCGCCCCGCCCTCTGCACAGCCCACCCCCACTCTGCACTGGGCGCCCCCACTCTGCACTGGGCGCCCCCACTCTGCACTGGGCGCCCCCACTCTCTGCACTGGGCGCAGCCTCCTGGCCGTGGCTTCGGGGGGAGGTCATCAAGGGTCTGCTCTGCTGCCTCCCGGGTGAACTCTCAGCCTTGACGAGCCGTGTCTCCTTAGTTTGCAGAGTGGTGTCTGGACTATGGTGCCCACGGGTGCCGCATCCCCGACAGACCCTACTCACTCTTCGAAGGTGAGGGGCCCGGTGTGGGGGGCGGGAGCGGGCCCGTCTCTGCGGGACTGGCACCAGCGCCTCTGATCCTGCCCAGCAATAACCCCACAGCCCTCAGTTCTCCCTCAGAGTTCGTGCTGAGTTCATTGTCTCCCCGCGCCCGCCGTGTGCCCCTGTGACTGTCCCCGTGTCCTGGTCTCTTGTGAGCAAATGCAGACAACACAGGGCACTTGTTGCTTGGTAGCGAGGACATGCTACCCTCCTCCTCTGCACCCTGTGCGGTGCCGTGTGTGCCACGCTCTGCACCCCGTGCGGTGCTGTGTGCGCCACGCTCTGCACCCCGTGCGGCGCTGCGTGTGCCACGCTCTGCACCCTGCGTGGTGCTGCGTGTGCCACGCTCTGCCACAGGACCCCCTTAGCTACTCACATGTATCTAATCACGTCAGTTACATAAGCAAATGTGACCGATCAATATTAGTATTTAAAAAGCATTAGTAGCTGGAAATAGTAGTAGTTGGGAAAAGTTATGAGAATATTGAAGGAAGTTCTGAAAAACAAAAGCAATGACAGGAAGTGAAAAACCATGGTAAGCCTGCTGCAGGCACAGCATGTGATCATAACCCAGGAAAGCAAAGTAGTCCACAGAGAGCCCTGGGGTGTGTGTGTGTGTGTGTGTGTATGTGTGTGTGTATATGTACAAGCATGCGTGAGCATGTGTGCTGTTTTGTGACTTGCCTCGGTGGCTCTGACAAGCGGCGGTCGGGGGCTGTGTCCCCCAGGGCCCGTCCTAAAGGACCCCTTGGTTGCAGGCATGGCTGGTGCGATCCACTTTCTTTCCGACGTCCTGACCCCCGAGACATCCCGGTTCCCGGCGTTTGAACTCAGCTCTTCGCACTCGGATAAAAAGATGTGAAAAGACTCCTCGGAGCCCCGTCTGGACCAAAAGCAGAGACTGCTCGGTGCCTGACGGGAGCAGCTGTGACCCCGAGGGGAGGCGGAGAGCAGGCAGCCAGGCCTGGTGCAGCCACCCTGGACCTGGAGCCCGGAGGCGCCCCCGTCACGCCTGGCACAGCCCCGCCCCCGCCTGGCACAGCCCCGCCCGCCTCGCACCCGGTTCTCCCGCGTTTGCATGTCTCTTGGTGTGTGCTGTGCAGGTTTCAGCTGTGCTACGCAGCAAGCCCTCTGTGCCCCCGCGAGGGACACGTGGCAGCCCTTCTCTGTACGTCACTTCCGGCCGGGGACACGGCTGCTCCTCTGCGGCGGGAGGGAGCTGAGCCGAGGAGGAAGGGCGCAGCTGCAGCGGTCGAGGCTCAGCCTCCCCTCGAGGCTTCAGTGCTCACCTCGATGTTGTTTGTTGTTGTTGTTGTTTAATTTTCTTTTCATCCTTACCCGAGGATCTGTTTTACTGCCTGAGAGAGAGAGGAAGGGAGAGAGATTGCCTCCCACACATGCCCTGACAGGGACTCCAACCCACAGCTGATGCTCCAACCACTGAGCCACCCCTGGCTCACCCCGGTGGTTGGAGCAGCCGGTGCCTCGCTCCCCGGGCCGTCTCAGCACATGGCCTCGGGACACGGGCGGCTCCAGCCGTGCGTCAGGCCCGGCGTCACGGTCCTCGGCTCCCCTTCTGTCCGCGTTAAGTGTGTGGCTTTAAGTTCCATGAGTAACGTTCCAGAAGGCGACCAGCAGGCAGGCCTCTGTCCCGTGTCCCTGCGATTAAACTGTCAGACTTGGTCCGTTATCAAGGCATCCGCTCGGGATCCGTGTGTTCTGTGCTTTGTCCACGGGGTGGTGACAGGCTCACGTTGATGACACGTGTTAAGCATGAAAGTGCTGGTCTTCACGTTTCCACACGGGAAACAGGGTCCAATGAGAACCTGGCGGGCATGGCTCTGGGTGAGCGCAGTGCCCCCCCGGTGCTGCCATGGGGGCTCAGCGTGGAGCAGGGTTTCCCTCGTGGACAGCTCGCCTTGGGAGTGAGGTGGGGGTCAGGGAGACTCGCGAGGCCTCAGGCCTGGTCCCTGTCTGGCCGCCAGCAGCCCTGTGCCCGTCACGAAGGAGGTCAGCGCGGAAGGCGGGTCACGGGCTCCTGGCGAGGCTGAGCGCCCCCGGGCCGGCCGGATGGACATGACGGCTCAGCCCTCGCCACAGACACTGTCCAGGCCCCGCCTGTCCCCACGTGGGGCCGGGACAGCCCTGGTCACACATGCTCAGTCAGGGCTGGTCTTAAGGGGCTTCCTGGGCAGCCAGGCCCTGCCACCCTGAGGACGTGCGTTTGGGTGAGTGAGCCCAACCGTCACTCTGCTCCCCCCCTCCATACACACAGCCCCTCAGGGGCCCTGCTGCCTCCCCCACAGGCAGCTGCTCAGAGGGAGCCTCGGCCCCTGAGGCGGTGGCCTGGGCTGTCTCGTGTCCCGGGGAGGCCCAGGGGCGGCACAGGACTCGGCCTCCCGGCCAGAGGGGCGAGTCCTGGTCACGTGTCCCCGAACAAACAGTGAGGGTGGCCTTGGTCACTGCGCATCCTCCATGTGTGACGGCTTTTGTTGGCCTTATTTTGGGCTGACACGGGAGGGACAGGGAAGCTGCCGGCAGAATACTCGGGAGCTCACACTCACAGGTTTGCTCTCGGCCAGCCGGGCTCACACCCTTGCCGAGTGCCAACAGGTGTGAGACCCAGTGAGCCTCACCAGCCGCCTGGCTCGGGCCCCCACGGTGGAGGGGACGTGCCGTGGGCCAGGGTCAGGGTCACAGTCAGGGTCACGGTCACGGTCAGGCACATGTCATTTTGGAGTGGGTTGCCTATTGATGTCTTTGAAGCGCTCTGCGCAGAACAGGGAGGCCCAGCGGCATCAGGGGCTGGGGGGAGAGAGATCCCAGCAGGGGGGTGGGGATGAGCAGCCCCTGGTTCAGGGCTGTGCTCTCCTGGAAGCCACGAGGGGGAGGGAGGGAGAAGAGTGATCCGCTCCTCGGAGAGGAAAGAGTTGTCCATGGTGAGAGAAAGGGGATCAATAATATACTTGTTTAAGTTCCGAAAACTAACAGCGTGTTTGTGAATCCGTGGGCAGGACCCAAAGGGCAGTGTTTGAGACGTGACATGGCACAGAAAGGGGGATGAGGAGGGGGAGCTGGTGCCCAGACCAGCCAGGCACGGAGCTGGGAGCCTGCACTCCACGTCTCTGGCTCACAGATGGGTGCAGACGCTGGTGGGCGCAGAGGGGTGGTGGGCGCGGTGGAAGTCTGATTTCTTCGGTGTTCTCAGCGGGGCATCTGCTGAGTGAAGGTGGAGGAGGAGGTGTGAGGACTTGAGAGTGTGAAGAGAAAGTGTGAAGACGGAGGAGGAGCCGGAGGAGGATGAATCAGCGGCTCTCAGAAGCCAGCACACTCAGCAGTCGCGTGGAGGCTGTGGAAATGCGGGCTCCTGGGCCGGGGGACCCAGGAGGTGTAGGTGGGGCCTGAGGGCGTCTCCTGCCCAGCCCAGGGTGACACTGGTGGTGCTCACCCGGGGACCCCACTCACCAGGACAACTTGCCGTGGCTCCCCTGGTTCCCCTGGTCATCCCGGGGAGGCTGGGCTGGACCCGGGGTGCCCGGCATGGTGGCATCCAGAGCCCACTGGTTGTGGACATAAGGGGGACCAGTGGGTGAGCTGTGGTGTTTCTCCAGCCTTGCTCAGTGTGCTAGGTAGCTGGCCTTGTCTGAGTTGGTTTGTCCTGGTTAGTCTCTCCTGTCAGAGGGTCTGCTAGTTAGCTCTGGGCTGCACACACCCCGCAGAGCCGAGGGGTGGGGACGGAAGCTCATTGGAAACTCTTGCCCACAGGGTTGACGTGGCTGGATCTTCTCACCGGGAAAACGCTGGGCCTGTTTCTGGAGCCCACCAGCGCCTGCCCAGCCAATGCCCAGGCTCCTGCTGCAAGTGGCAGAGGGGAAGGGGAAGCTGGCCAGGGGCCATCTTCACCAGAGGGCACTCTGACCTTCACCCTGACCTCATGTCCTCTGGGCCAAAGACCAGCGCTCTTTCTGGAACTGAAGCTCTAGAAGGAGAGGGCCCTGGCACTGCTGGGTGGCAGGAAAGGCCTGCACAGAGCTGACCGGCAGCTAGACAGCCATTGGCCAAACATCCTCCCTGCCACCCAGAGCCCCTGGGTGCTGGCCATCCCCAGCCCGGGGCCAGGGCCTGGCTAACGGCCTGCAGGAAGGCTCCTGCTTTCCTTGCTGTGGGCTCAGGACTCACGATGCCACATCCAGTTCTGCCTTCCAGAGTTGTGGAGAAGATGAGATCAAATAATCCAAGTCAAGAACCTAACATCATGCACAGGCTCACAAACCCAGTGTTGCATTCCCTGTGAACCGGGGTGTTAAGGGCGACCTCAGATGATGCCAGCTCAAGGGGAGAGGATTGTGGTGATGGACTGGTTGCCTCTATTGGCCGGCACCCCTTCCCCTCCCCCGAAGCAGCGTGCTGGCCCCAGCCCCAGGAAGGCAGCTTTCCGGGATTTTGTGGCTCCAGCCCCACACTCCCATGTTTTTTCCTGGAATCACAATCCTTCAGGGAGCTGCTGGCCGCTCCCACTTAGGTGCTGAGCGTCACCCACACCCAACCACAGATGGCAACTCTGCTAGGGGGGCGTGGTGCCTCACTTACAGCCAGCACATATGATTCATCGGTGCTATTCCCAGAGGCTGACTCAGGGGGTATGGCCACAGTGAACCTGCATTCTCTACTCTACGCTCTCCGCCCCTTAACAGGGTTAAGCCCTTAAGAGTATGGCATCGCTAATGCACAATATCGACTGTTGAGCTGGGCACTGTGTGAAGTCCTTGATAAGCCTATGGCATTTGGTGACTCATCGGCCCCACAGGAGCCTGTGTGGCGGCTTCCCTTTCACCTATCTCTACCTGTGAGGCAACTTGGGGCGAGGAGGCTGCCCAAGGTCACACCACGGCTAAGCTGTGGGGCACAGATTCCATGAGACCTGAATTCACAGGTATTTCCAGGTCAAGGATGAAAGTGGAACTAACTCCCATTCTCGCTGGAGGGGGAGGGGGAGAAGCCATTAGAATGTGCAGTGAAGCAGCTGCACGACATCTCAGTGGACAAGGACGGCAAAGGTGTGCTCAAATCTAGGCACTAAGTCACACATGTGAGCTATGCATTCCTGTCTAAAACCGTGTTCAAGCGACTATGGTTCTCGGTGCTTCAATCTGCTGTTTATTTCCTGGGACACCATAATGTAAATGTTACTGCTCAGACAGAATCAGTCAGTGAGCCCCAGCAATAACCATCAGTGGCTAGCTGGACACAAGCAGAAACCGTGTTCCTCTGGAAATACACCCACCATCTCTGAAGTGTTATTTCCAAACAAAAGGGGCATCTGAGTCTAATCACACTTCTCTGTACAACTACCAATGCACAGGAAATGCAAGCACCATAGAGATGCCATCTGCAAATGCCACACTGTGGATACTGACAAAAGACATGGTTTACTAGTAAAAACAAAACCACACACACACACAAAAGGATAAGGAGAGATGTGTAACCTCAGAACCACCTCAAACTGGTCCTGTCCTGTTTGTGGAGACACCGAGTTGCTTTTCAGAGACAACAGAACAAAACCCAGTCACACAGTCAAAGCCGGTGCGGAGGAGAGAACTCTGACCCGCAGTTGGTGCCGGAACCAAAGTCTCGCCCTCCCCTCCCTTTTTGCACGGAACCAAAGGACGGGGACACAAGCGGAACTTGAACACAGGAACCGGAAGCGGGGGGTCCGCTGTCCGGGAGGCTGTGGTGCTGACGCCCCTTCACCCCTTCTCCCGTCAGCAGCTCAGGCTGGGCACCTCCCCGCACAGCGCCCGGCCCCGAGGCCGGGCAGGTGCTCCGCCTGGCTGACCCCGTGGCACCGGCGGCCGCCGCCCGGCACCTGCCCGCCGGGCCTCGGCGTCTCCCCGCCGCCTCCGCCTCCTCCCCCTCCTCCTCCTCCTCCTCCTCCTCCACAAATCCCGCTCCCATCTGCTCACATCGGCCTTCTTCGAGTTCAGGAACTTCTCAGTATTCTTGTCTTCGTACTTCCGTGCCTTGAGAGCCGCTGTGGACTTTTTTTATTTAATCCTCACCCAAGGATATGTTTTCCATTGATTCTGAGAGAGTGGGAGGGAGGGGGGGGAACATGGATATGAGAGACACATCGATTGGTTGCCTCCTGCACAACTCCGAGGGGGCCAGGGATTGAACCTGCAACCCAGGTGCATGCCCTGGACCAGGAATCGAACCCGAGACTCTTCGGTGTGCGGGCTCTACCCACTGAGCCACACCAGCCAGGGCCACTACACAGTTTTTGAAGTTCAATGTGAGAGGCAGTTAAAAGCCAGCCTCGGTTTCCCGTCTCGTCCTGACCTGGGCCTTGCAAGGGACCCTGCGTCCATCTGCAGGGGGAGCTGGTGGCCGGGCCCTGCCCAGCGAGGCTGTGAGGCAGCTCGGAATCGGCCACTGCAAGCTGCCGCCCACTTCCTGGGCTGCGTTCAGAGCGCGCGATGTAAGATGCTTCTTTTTCCACGTGATCGCCACGCTGATTCACCTAAGTGCAGCCAGCTGTGGCACATACACCCGCCAACAGGGCTGTGCGGCATCTGCGGGTGCCAGCAGAGCGACGGCGTAAAATCCTGCTCACCCGCCTGTGGGGGGCAGGTCTGGGCCAGAGACCTGGTGTGGGCGTCAGCTGTGAGCTCACCTAACCGCTGCCCTTTGGATCGCTTTTCCTTAGAGATTTTTAAAACGTGTTGGTGAGCCCGGCCGGTGTGGCTCAGTGGTTGAGCGTCAACCTAGGAACCAGGAGGCCACTGTTTGATTCCAGGTCAGGGCACAGGCCCGGGTGTTGGCCTCAATCCTCAGTGTGAGGCATGCAGGAGGCAGCTGATCAATGACTCTCATTTCTCTCTCTCCCTCTCCCTTCCTCTCAGCAATCATTAAAAATATTTTTCAAATAAAATGTGATGAACCCAAACTCTCTTGTATCCTCTGATAGCGTCTAACGTCCAGTTCTCCCAAGATTGGCTGCGCCACCCACCCTACCCCACCCCACCCGCCCAGGGAACCACCCACTGCAGAGGCCTCCACCCCGCCCTCCTCCCCGCCCTCCTCCCAGCCCCCCAGCAAAGCACCACAGCTCATGTCCAAAGGCGTCTTTATTCTGCGAACATAGGAAACAGGCCCTCTCGAAGAGAACAGAGAGAGCGGGGCCAAGCGCTCCCACCCACGGGGGACTCCCACTCACGGGGGACTCCCACCCACGGGGCGAGTCCTCCGAGCGGGTTCTCACCCAGGTGCCGGGGCCACAAAATGCTTCTTACACAAACGTGGGGTATAAAACTGCCCGCGCTGCCGAGCCCGCCCAGCCGCTCGCTATCCAAAGGGTCCACAAGATTTTGCAGGGACACGGGGGCCCCCGCACCCGCACCTGGTGCAGGCCGGCAGCTCGTGGGCGCTGCGTTATTTAAGAAAAAAAGGAAAGGGGCCCATTGAAGTGAAAAATGCAAAGCCCATGGCCTGGAGGAAGAGGAACTGTTAGACCCATGTTGTCGTTGGTTGTAAACAGCAAATGTTGTGCTTTGTCGACTCATTTCGCTCAAGGACCCGGGTGTGCGGAGGGCCTGCCGTCGGGGACGGGTCCACAGGTCGCACAAGGGCAACCACAGACACGGGTACGCGTCTGCGCCCACTAGTTGCTTCCCAGGGCGCTGGCTTGGTCCCAGGCTTCTCCCCTGGAATTCCCCGGGAGGCTCCCAGAGTCCCCCCTCCCAGGAAGGTCCCTCTGACTCCTGGCCGCCGGCCCAGGGACAGGCCGGAGCCCGGGGCAGCACTCCTGGCCTGGGGAATGGAAACCACCCAGCACCCCCTGCGCTCCAGGCCCACGAGTAACCATCTCTCAAGAGCCTCCGATTAGTTCCTTTCCAAAGTAGGCTCCCTCCACCCCCCACCCCGCCGAGGACCCACCACACACACAGGGATCTACCTACATCTTGGCTACACGGCTCCGCCCTCCTACGCACCGGCCAGCCGGGCTCCGTCCGGCCTCACACACAACACGAGCGGCATCACTAACTACGCAGAGGAACTGGCCTCGCTGTCCACTGTCCACAGCCCCGGGCCGGCCATCGCCCTCCGGGGGCTGCACACAGGTCTGCGGACGGCTTCCGAGCAGGGTCTGCATCTCGACCACAGCTTCCGGGCTCGCACGGTGACTAGGTTGTCAGTGAGCCGACAGGGGACTCCCTGGGCCCCGTCCCTTTCAGAGCCAGCCCCTCCTCAGGAGGGGGCAACGCAGCTGCTGGCCACGCAGGCCACACGCCCCGCCTGCCGGTCAGGCTCAGAGAGCAGGGAGCTGCTGGCATCCCGGGGAGACACGTAGGGGAGTCAGACCTCAGAGGACAGGGCTCAACTTGAGCTTCCCTCAATGCACTAAAAACGGGGGGACGGGACTTCTCCCCAAGTCAGAACAGCTCCCGGACGCAACGTCCCGGTTCGAGGCGCGGGGCACCGTCCCACGCACGCAGAGGGTTCCTCGGCGACGCGAGGGCCACCGCCGACCCCCTCCCGGCCGCCCTCCCAGCCCCGGCCGGGCAGAAGGTGCTCCCTCTCTGGGGAGCCACGGAGACAGACAGACAGCCCGGAGGCTCCCAGTCCACCAAACGTCTCCCTAGCAGCTTCTTCAAGAGGAAAACGGAGGGACGAGAGGCCCCAAAGCTGACCGTGTGGGGAGCGATCTCTCCCTGTGCTCCCCACGCCCGGCCCTCGCTGGCACCGCCTCCTCGTCCGCCCGCAGCTGTGGGCTGACCCGGGGCCTGTCCACACTCCGCGGGAGCACAGGCGACATCAGAAATATGCAGGCGGGTTGGATATCGGTCGTCTATAGAAAACGGGAGGGGCGGTTGCTGGGGAGGAACCACAGAGCGGCGTGGCCTTGTGGCTCCGGAGACCCTCCGGGAAGCGCGTGCCGGGGGCCCCGGGCGGCCGGCGCCGGCTCCTGTGTCCGCAGCGCCGCCGGGCCGGCTCCGGGCAGCGCCCCGCTACTTGGCCTTCACCACCTGCTCGTAGGGGGGCGGCGGCGTGTTGCAGTAGGAGGGGGGCGGCGGGTAGGGCACGCTGCCCTGGGGCGAGCTGGGCTGAACCGGGAAAGCCATGGCCATGGGATTCAGGGCGGGATTCACGCCGGCTCCCCCAGGGTCCGTGTAGTAGGGCAGCACCGGTGGCGGCGGCTGCACTCCTGAAAGACAGAGAGCAGGGTGAGCCCCCCGACACCCCGCTGCCCCCCGACACCCCGCCGCCCCGAGCTCCGGGGCCGGCACGCCCGCCTCGGCGGCCCGACAGGTGACGGGCACCACTCCCTGGCCTCCCGGGGCTCCTAGCCTCCGGGGTGCGGACGGCCAGTGACACACACACACACACACACACACACACACACACACACACGATGGCTAAGGGCCAGGCGGACAGGAGCCGCGTCGGGCACAGGTGGCTGAGGGCTCGGGCCTGGCCACCCGGAACCTGGAGGGTGAGCCAAGGCCGCTCTGCGGGGACCTGGGGAGCACATGCCTAGCAGAGCACCGAGGGACGGAGCGGGGGGCTTTGGGCTAACAGGGCTAAGCTGACTCTGTGCGTGGACACGGGTCTGTTATGGGGGGCCTCCTTCACCCCCGGAGACACTGGGAGCCTCAGAGTCCATATGGCGGAGGGTCTCCCTGCATGGAGGTCCGTTCCTGCAAAGACACCCACCGGGCGTCAGACCTGGGGCCTCCGCCGGGGCTGCAGGGAGAGGGGAGACAGGAACACGAGGCACCCGTGCACCTGGAGGACGGCAGGAGGGCACCCTGCCAGCCGGGCCCCCCCACACCGCATCCAACCCACGGCACCCGCCGCCCGGTGCGGCCGCCCGCCCGCCACCTCGGCCCTGTTTGCCCACAGCCTTCCCCTCCCATGACCACGAGGTTCCCACAGGCAGAGGTTGTGCTGTATCCGCCTCCGGATCCCTTTATATCTTTAAGATTAAAAAGAGGCTGTTGTGATGGTCCAGGAGAGGCAATGGAAGCCTCCTATAGGAGAGACGAAATGGGGAGTTGAGAATAAGAGGTATTCGGGAACATAACCTCAAGGACCTGGGCGCACACTCAATGTGGAATGCATGGGATAGAGGAGAGGGCTACACGGGAATGGCTGGCTTCCGGTCTTGACAGAGGTTTCACAGAGCAAGAGCAGGGCTCCAGGGGAGGGCGGGGCTCAGGAGGAGGGGTGTGGCTCCAGGAAGAGGGTGGGGCTCCGGGAGGAGGGTGTGACACCAGGAGGAGGGCGGGACTACAGGAAGAGGGCGGGGCTCCCGGAGGGGCGGAGCTACAGAAGGGCGGGGTCCATGAGGAGGGCGGGGCCCGGGAGGAGGGTGTGGCTCCAGGAAGAGGGCGGGGCTCCAGGGGAGGCGGGGCTCCAGGAGGAGGGTGTGGCTCCAGGAAGGGGGCAGAACTACAGGAGGGCGGGGCTATAGAAGGGCGGGGTCCAGGAAGAGGGCGGGGCTATGTAAGGAGGGCAGGCCCAAGAATGGTCCATGGCGGTTACAGCCACCCAGGCAGTGAGCAGGGAGACACAGCCGAGGGCAGGTGGTGGGGAAGCCTGACTTTCGAGACAGGAAAGGGCCCAGGTTCCAGGAGGGCAGGAGAATGCAAAGGGGGCTGGGAGGGACCAGGGGTGGTGCAGTGGGCCATGTCCCAGCAGCAACGGGAAAGCAGAACGCTCAGAAAGATGCCTGGGCGGCGGGAGAGGCGAGGACAGGGTGGGCTGACCTGGCGCCGGGTTCGGGGGCTGCCTGGAGTAGGACACGTTGAAGGCGGGCTCCTCGATCAGCGGCGGCGGGTACATGCGCCTCCGGATGAAGAAGCCGGCCCCGCAGCAGAAGAGCACGCCCATCATGAGGAGGAACCTGGGGGCGGGCGCCGGGGTGAGGGCCAGCTGCGGCTCCTCACTTCCGGGCCGGAGGCTGGCTCCCCACTCCCGCCGAGGCCGGCTCCCCACTCCCAGGCCCGAGGCCACGCTGCTCGGAGCCTGCCCGGCTCAGGGTCTGGCAGACTCTGCCCCTCAGGCCTGGCCGCCGGCCGGAGGGCCTCCTCCCTCAGGGGCTGGGCACGGCCGGCCCAGGTCTGTCCCGTAAGCGGGGATTCAGCCCGCACCATGTGAGGGGAAGTTGGCGAGACAGCAGGAATTTCATCCCAAGTTTGCAGACTGGTTCTGGGGGGCTGAGCCTCGGCCGGTGTGGGGGGCTGAGCTCTGGCTGGGGTGGGGGGCTGCACTGGCTGGGCCTTGTCCCCTCCACACAGAAGTCGCTGCTGGATGCCCACTCAGGGCACAGGCCCGGTGGTGAGCTCCATCCCAGTAGGGGGTGTGCAGGAGGAAAGATGCTTCTCTCTCTCATCAGTGTTCCTCTCTCCCTCCCTCTCTCTAAACAATCAATTAAAAATCTTTACAAATAAAAAGACAGTTGACTTCGGTGTTGCTTTGGAAATTGGCCAGGAGCTGCTGGAGGATGAGGTGCCACCGCCCACCATCCGAAGGAATCAGCCTTCTCTCCCCCTTTCTCCCCTTCCCCCCACCCCACCCCCGCCACCACCTGGGAACCGGGAGGGGCTCCCGGCAGCGCTGGGACAGAACTGCCACCGTGGGGCCAAGCAGACAGGCCCGCCTGCGGGAGGCAGCGGAGCCAGTGCCCGGGGAAGGCGCGGGGAGGTGGGGCGGCCGTGGTCCGGCAGCGTGGCCGTGGCAGGCGGGCAGGGAGCAGGCAGCGTGGCCGGGGGCAGGCCGTGGAGGGGCAGCCGGGACGGCGGGCTGGGTGACCTACCAGAAGTACCACAGCCGCTGGATGGAGAGCGCCCGCACGCAGCACCGGGACCCGCAGCAGTCCTCGTAGGGGCGGCATCTGCGGAGAGGCAGAGGTCACGGACGGGCAGAGCTCCGGGCAGAGGACGGATGGCCACGCCGACCACTGTCCGCCTCCCGGCCCCAACGGAAGGTGCGGGCGGACACGGACAATGTGGCCACAGCACCACGCGTCCTGCCCGCGCCTTCCCTGGTCCTGCACGTGAAGGGGTGCCTCGGGGTCACCAGAGCCGTGGACGTCCCCGCTCCAGCCCTCCACCAGCTCCCAGGCCAGCGAGGGGAAAGCCGAGCGAGTGTTTATTCCCACGGCGGGGAACTCCACAGGGGAACATGGTCCCTCCCGGGGCACCAAGAGTTCAAACGCCCACTCCCTGGTCCTCACGCCCTCGGCCAGGAATCCACACACACCAGCGCCACGCTGGCCTCACTCACACATCTCGCCCCTTCTGCCCGTCACGTGGGAGGTACTCACGCCGCCCTCCACACACTGGCCCGAGCGGCTGGTGTCCTCGGGGGTCACTGCGCACCCGAGAGCAGAGCCGGGGAGCCGGGGAGCCGGGGTGAGGGCCTGCCTAGACAGGGCTTTCCCGTCCCATAGCCAGTCCCGTCCCATAACCAGTCCCATTCCGTAACCAGCCCCATCCCATAACCAGCCCCATCGCATAATCTGTCCCGTAACCAGTCCCGTCCCATAAGGAACCGTGACCACAGAACCCAGCCAGCAGGCGGCAGATACTCACATGTAGTATGTTGGGTAGAGCCCTTCGAAATACCAGCAGTGCTTCTTGGCCTCCGCGCACTGCAGAGAAAGGACAGCGGTCACTGGGCGCCCTGCCAGGGGGGGCCTCACAGAGGACACAGGCTGCAGGGGGGAGCAGGCCCGGGAGAGGAGAGATGGTGACGGGGAGACGCCCACCGGACCTCTCCTGTAAGTCTCCTAAAGGGAAAGAAACGTGGGAAAACAAGCATTTCCCACCTAGAGGTCCAGGGCTCATGGGTTGTGGGTTCGATCCCCAGCAGGGGGCGTGCAGGAGGCAGCCGATCAATACTTATCATTGGTGTTTTGATCTCCCTCTCCCTTCCTCTCTGAAATATATATATATATATATATATATATATATATATATATATATATATATATATTAATGTTGGGGGATGGGTTTGCTCCTCTAAGGAGAGTCCGCACACGCCCACAGGAACGGACGGACGGCAGGCAGTGCCCGTCTGGCGGGTGGGTCCCCAGGAGCGCGGTCACGGTGCTCCCGGACACGTGTGTCTGGAGGACACGTGTGTCTGGAGCCGGCGCGCGGTGAGGACGCGGTGTCCGTGGGGAGCTAGGAGCCGGGGCTGAGGTTCAAATCTCGATGGGTGTTACCTGCATCCCCCTTCCCCTCGGTTCCGGGGCGGGCGGCGGGGCCTTCCCAGGGACGGCCACCGGCCACAGCGGGGCTGCCCTCGCACCAGCGCCTCCGGCCACGGGAAGGAGGGCTTCCCTTCCCTTCGCTTAGGCGGGAGCGCCAGGCAGGCTGTCCTGGGCCAGGGAGGCCGTCACCGGCCCCGAGGACCAGCCCACGGCGCTGTCGGAGGGAGGCGCCCACCAGCCGGCCCGGGCCGCTTCCTCCTCCCCCAGCCGAGCCCGGCACCTGCGCCACCGGGTCCCGCCGATCAGAGTCCACCCTCCGCAGGCTCCCACAGAGGCAGGCGCCCGCCGGGTGCTGCCAGGGGGTGCTCGGACCAGGGACACAGGCAGCGGGCTGTCGCCATCACAGCAAACACACTCAGGGAGGGGCGACAGCTCCTGGCCCAGAGTCCCTGCATTTCAAGGACAGGAGGGCCCGCCTTCCATCAGAGCTGGAATTTTAATGACCCCTCTGGCCAGTCATTTCCTCCCGGCCCAGAGCATTCTGGCTCAGGACCACGTCATCCGCAAAGAATCTGGATGGTGTTTTTTTTGTTTGTTTTTGTTGTTTTTTTTAAGTATATCTTACTGCTTTTTCACAGAGAGGGAGAGGGATAGAGAGTTGGAAACATCAATCAGCTGCCTCCTGCACACCCCTACTGGGGATGTGCCCGCAACCAAGGCACATGCCCTTGACCGGAATCGAACCCGGGACCTTTCAGTTCAGAGGCCGACGCTCTATCCACTGAGCCAAACCCGTTAGGGACCCTTGATGGTTTTTTATCTTTTTACAAACAAGAGTCTGAGGTGTCTCACAAGCATCACGTATCAAAGGGAAGAGAGCAGAGAGACTCTTAGAAAGACGGGCATAAAAGACCAGCCAGCCAAAACCGGTTTGGCTCAGTGGATAGAGCATCGGCCTGCAGACCGAAGGGTCCCAGGTTCGATTCCGGTCAAGGGCATGTACCTTGGTCGCGGGCACATCCCCAGTGGGGGGTGTGCAGGAGGCAGCTGATCGATGATTCTCTCATCTATGTTTCTAACTCTCTATCCCTCTCTCTTCCTCTCTGTAAGAAATCAATAAAATATTTAAAAAAAAAAAAAAAAAAAAAGACCAGCCAGTGCCTCCAGGACCAGCAAGTAACCATCAGAGATGAAGCGCGCCTACTAACGTCTGGAAGGTTCTGGACGCGCAGCTGGGAGGCGTGATGAGCCCCCGCTGCAGGTCCGGGGAGATCCCGAGGCCCTGGATTCCTCCGGGCAAAGCTGAGTCGTCTGCCTTCCCTGCCTGCTGAGCTCTTAACACAAGGACGGGACCGACCGAAGCAGATCGCCTCAGAGTCCCTCGTCCCAGCAGTAAGCTCCTCCTCGCCAGGCCACGGAAACGAATCCCGCACCAAAACCCAAAGGCAGACACGAGAGCCGAGTACTGACACGTTGTACGGTGGATGTCTGTAAGGAACGTGGAGCGCGTGTAACTTAATGAGGAAAAGATACAAATCCCAACAGGGGAAAATAAGAGAGATGGGAGAATCCTTCCAAGAGGAAACACACGAGGTCAATAAACCTATTCCAGGAGGTAAAATTCATCAGCAGTGACACACATGCAGAGTGTGATGGTGTGCTCTGATCTGTCAAAACCCCAGCATCCCCTGCGGGCCGGGCCCGAGAGAAGGGAGGAATGCAAATGGGATGTCTCCACGGGACGGTGGTTCCTCACGGGACAGAAGCCCTTACAATGCAAGTACCCCGCAGAGCGCTGTTCCACGTGCCCCCGGGGAAGAGGAGCGATTGTGACGCCGTGCTACTGGTAACCAGTTTCCACAGCGCGTGTTTGGCTAACAAACTAGTAATACATGCCAACGACATAGGAGGAGGCGTGTCCTACCGGATGGCGAGGAAACGTGTAACGGGATGAGAACGTTTTGCTCAGGAAAGTAAAGCCAGCGGAAGAGTGTCCAGGAGCACAGACACCGAGTGGCCAGGTTCTTATGCGCTCAGAGATCACAATAACCTGGCCACTCGGTGTGTTGCCCCCGCAGGGGAAGACAGCACGGAGAGACGGGTACCAAAATACCGGCGATCAGTGGTCTTTTACGACAGAGCGTAAAGCAGATGCCGGCCAAGAGTTTGATGGGGGACTGTGTTCAACAGGAAAGAGAGAGACATGGACGCCATGTCCATCGCCGATGAACACTCGTCTGTTCACAAGGACACGCGGTGATGGTGAAGGGGAGGTTGTGGGTGTGTGCGTGCCAATACAGGAACACCTCCAGGAAATACCGCTCACAAAATAAGGAAGAATAAAGACGCAGAACATTGTGTATAATGTGATCCAATCTGTGTACTTTTTTTAAAGTATTGTATTTATTTTTTTACATGGAGGAAGGGAGAGGGATAGAGAGTTAGAAACTATGACGAGAGAGAATCATCGATCAGCTGCCTCCCGCACACCCCCTACTGGGGATGTGCCCACAACCAAGGTACATGCCCTTGACCGGAATCGAACCTGGGACCCTTCAGTTCGCAGGCCGACGCCCTATCCACTGAGCCAAACCGGTTAGGGTCCCTCTGTGTACTTTGTGTGAAGAATTCTGAGTGTATAATTTTTTTTTTTTTTAATTCAGAGGATTGCAAAAGAAACGTGGCAGTCACTCCCGCTGCAGAGAAAGTCTGAGCCCGGGAGGGAGTGGGAGGGAGAGGCGCTCACACCTTTTAAAACCATATTCACGCCTTACTTTGTTCAGAAAATTAAGCCACCGAACCCATCATCCGATATCGATGAAAACGGGCACCGAGGCCCACACAGGTGAATCCTCCAGTGTGCCACGTCACTGCGGATGCGCCCTCTGCCACCAAGCTGTGCACAGCTGAGTTCCATTTCTCCCCGCCCCTCCCCGCCCCCATCCCCTGCCCCCGCCTGTCCTTAACGCAAAAGGAATGCACTGGGAAATGGCCCAAGGGAGAGACAGCGGGCTCTGAAAACTCACCCCCGGGAGCTCGCCTCCCAGGAGCAAGCGCCGGGCCTGCCTCGGCAGTCCACGTGCTTCCCGGAGGGACTGAGGCCTTGGGGACAGAGCCCTGGGTATCCCGCCCCCGGCCACGCTCCTGGGACAACGGTGGCCGTAGGGGGCTCGAGAAATGGTTGCCGACCTGGCGGGTGTGGCTCAGCTGGTTGGAGCATCGTCCTGTCGTACACCAAAAGGTGGCGGGTTCGATTCCTGGTCAGGGCACATACCCGGGTTGCAGGTTCGATCCCGAGTCAGGGCCCATGCGGGAGGCAACTGAGCCTGTTTCTCTCACATCGATGTTCTCTTTCTCTCTCTCTCTCTCCCTCCCTCCCTCCAAGATCAATAAAAAAGGTGAAACTGATAAATAAATGGTTGCTAAACCAACTATACAAACAACTACACAGAACAATGGGGTGTCACCTAAAGGTTGCTGTCATCAATTCAACACCAACAGAAATCTCCAATTTGGGGTGCGAGGAGGGGAGACTTTATTCAGTGAAACCAGCTCGGCTGTGGAACAGCAAGGAGGCCCTGGTGTTATAGCTCATGCCCCAGCCCCAGCCCCAGCCCCAGCCCCAAAAGGCAGCCTTCCATGGAAATTTAAAGTGCAGAGGTGAAGCTGGCTTATATAGAAACATGTACCCGCCCCCATTTCCTGATTGGTCTGTTCTTATGCAAATGAGGATCCCACATTATGATTGGTCCAAATAGCACCATACTGCTTGGCCAGAACAAAGCTACTCTGACTTGTCAGTGGATATGCAAATGAGGCTATAGCTGCATGGCTCTGATTGGACGGGGAAAGTCTCAGTCCTATTGGTGGAATTTCTATCCTAGAGGCTCCCTTATCACGGCTGACTCAGGGCAGGAGGCTGAGCCGGTGTGAGGGGCCTCTGCCAGCAGTGGACGTCCAGTGGACCACGAGGAGCCCTTTCTGTAGGTCTGTTCTACCTGGGGCCACACGGGGCAAGTGTTTTGCACATACAGCCCCTAAACGGGGACACGCACAGGCCCCAAGAGCGCTGATGGGTTAGCAACCGACACTTCCCAACTTAGAAGCAGACGGTGGTTCCAAAGTCTGTATCTAAACTGGGGGCCTGGAGGTCAGAACCCTTTTCCTGCAGAAACAGTGGCACAGATGCCGGCGGAGTCTCCTGGCGCGGCCACCCATGCCAGGTTAGCTCACAGAATAAATGAGTCCCCGTCTGTCCTTGAGCCGCCCTGCCCAGAGCCCTGTGCTGCAGAGCCGGCCCCGCGCCCCGCCCCCACCAAGCAGGAGAGAAGGACCGACGCGTGCTAGGGAGCTGGCCGGTGGGGCCACGGGAGCCACCAATGTCACGCCGATCCTGACCCTCCCTCGTCCCGCCACCAACACGGAGCACACAGCCCACGCGTGAGGCGTGGGCACCACCCCGTGCTGGGCCGGAGACCGTGTTCCCTCCTCGCCCCACCATCTCAGACACTCGCACCCTGAGGGGAGCGCAGGCGGCCCACGCTGGTGTAACCGACACGCAGACAGACAGGGCCGCAGCTGCAGCCCCAGCTCGGGGTCACCCGGTGACACCCCGACAGAGCCCGGGGAAGCTGCGTCTGAGGCCCCCGCTCCGATCCTGTGCCCCGGGTCCTGGGGGCCTCGGCCGGCGCCTGTGTGAGGGTTTCGCCTCCCGAGCCCGCAGACCACCCCTGGGGAAGGGGGGAAGGAGGGGGAGGCTCCGATGTTTCAAGGTCAGTCCACAGGCGAGTATGTCCCTCTTCCGGGAGCTCACAGTTGTGAGTGACGGTGCAGAGAGAACACCTCACGAGAGGGGAGGCAGAAGTGTCAACAGGAGCAGCAAGTGTCTGCACACGGAAGCAGGCGTGACCTCACCCCACACGGCATCGGGGCGGCCTGGGTCCGGGAAAAGCAGAAAAGCAGAGAGGGACAAGTGTGGCCTCAAGTTCACTGAAGGCCTGGGCCCGCACCGGCCTCTCTCAGCTGGCGGATGGACGGAGAAGGCAGCAGAGGGCGGTCTCAGGCTTACAGGTGCAGGCGCAGGTGCAGGTGCAGGTGCAGGAACCAGCAAAGCAGGGGTCACTCCCGTGAGAGCCTGAGAGCCGGTGAGGGGAGCCGCGCGCTGTTGACCTGAATTATGCAAACTACCCATGTGGCTGGCGACCTGGGACTCCCCGCTGGGCCCCTGCGGGGAGCAGTCAGCACACAGGGCGCTCTGTGTCCAGTCCGGTTCGGAGGGGGAAAAGGGAGAGGGAGGAGGAGGAGGGAGGAGGGGGAGGAAGAGGGAGGGGAAGGGAGAGAGGAGGGGGGAAGGGGGAGAAGAAGGGGAGAGGAAGGGGGGGAGAGGAGAGTCACTGGCCGGCGGCGGGGCCCACAGAAGCCCACCGGAGGGGAAATGGAAGCCGGGCCCGCTGTGAGGCTGGCTCAGCTCTAGGGAGCAGTCGGGGCTTCGATATTCTCCTCGGCCCCCAGTGCCCAGTGCGGCCCGCTGACCGCCAGGCCAGGCCCTGCCCGCCCGGAGGCTGGGGAGGAAGACAAGGTGACCCCCGGGACCAGGTGGGGGGAGTTGGGGGAGCAGCAGTCAGGTGACCCCCCTGGCTCTTTGCCGGTGACTGTGATGCCACCTGCGGCTCGGCAGGACACGGTGGCCTGCGGAGACCTGTCCTGTCTGACATTGAGGCCCGGGGACCCGGCATCTCACCTTGTCCCTTTGCCACAGTCTGGCCGGCTTCCTGGGGGTGGCAGGACCCGGTCTGTCCCAGAGGCGGCAGGCAGAGACCTCCAGAGACCCCTCCTGCCCCCGCACACACAGAGGGGGGACCTCCGGAGACACACACACACACACACCCGCACACACACAGAGGGGGGACCTCGGGAGACCCCCCCGCGCACACAGAGGGGGGGGACCTCCAGAGACCCCCGCACACACAGAGGGGGGGGACCTCCGGAGACCCCCGCACACACAGGGGGGGGGACCTCTGGAAACCCCCGCATACACACAGAGGGGGAACCCCCGGAGACCCCCGCGCACACAGGGGGCCCATCACGCCGGCGCCCCGGATGCAGTCAGGCAGGGGCCTCTCCCGCTGCCCGGCCCGAGCTCTTTGGCTCACGGTCCTGGCGGCTTCACCGTAAGGAAAGAAGGAAGGAAGGCGGCGTTCCAGGAGAGCCCAGACGCCCAGCCTTTTTGTGAAAACCTCCCGGCCAGCGTTCACTCCGGACGGCAAGCAGGAACATAAAGCGTTTATTATTACCCGGGGGGCTGGGGTTCGGGCAGCGGCCCCGCGGCCCTCCCCTCGGCAGGTGACGAAGGCAGAACCACCGGTAACCCCTCATGCAAATGAAGGACGCGGTGAGGCCACGGGGATTGGCTCTCACCGTATGCAAATGAGGGAGCCCGGGACGGCGGGTCCAGGATGTTCCCGCTGCACCGGAGCCGGGCCGGCGGCGGCTTGGCGACTGAGCCGCCCGTGCTGGTGTCTGTCTCTCCTTCCCGGGCCTCAGCGCCCCCTCGCACCCACAGAGCTGCACCCACCCCAGCTTCTGCAGGGAGAGAGGGCGCTGGCCTCCCGGGAGGGGCTGGCGTGACCCGAGACCAGAGGGGCGGGGGGAGAGGCCGCTCCCAGAGGGGACAGCCGGCCAGAAGCACCGGGGGTGATGGCGGGAAAGGGGGGGCTCCAGCTCAGGAACCCCGCGCTGCCCTCTGGCTGGCACAGTAAGCCAGCGTAAAGCACGCACAGCCCCTCCCCACCTCAGCCCCGGCTCTGGTCCGAGCCGCTTCCTCCCGACTTCTTTCCAATCGAGCACCGCCCTGGGGCTGCCATTCCCGGTCCCGAGTCACGGGACCCGGATCGGCCACCCCCGCAGGCGTCTAACCGCCTCTGAAGTCAGTGGGTGTGCACATTTAGGTGCAGGCGACGCCCTGGATGGAGGAGAGGCGACCTGGGACCCCCCACCCCCACCCGGTGCCCCTGCGTGGGGAGCAGTCAGCACACGGCGAGCTCAGCGTCCGGTCCGACTCCACACACTCCTCCCATGCCCCCCACATCCATGCTCCATCCAGCCCACGCTCAGCGTCCGGCCCGGCTCCAACGCCCAAGGAAGAGGACGGGAGGTCAGCCAACTCCTTGCTCCTAAGACACGCTGAGGGGGGAGGCTGGCTCCCCTTTTCCACAGCACGGGGCAAACGGATCCACCCCAGGGGAAAGTGAGAGCTGAGCAAACACAACGTGGATGTGGAGCGGAACCGGGGCGGGGAGGGGAGAGGGAGGGGCGGCGTGGGGACCGGGGACGTGGGAGGAGGGAAGGCATGGGCCGGCGGGGAGGGCGGGGCCCCTGCGGGCGTGGGCAGGCGCCCACGGAAGGAAAAAAAAATGGCCGGGCGAACACAGCGCCTCGGGGTCTAGAAGCGGCGGCGGCGAGGAGGGATGGGCGGTGGCCGATTCAGACGCAGGCACAGAACGCCTGCCTCCCGGGGGGATGGCCGGCCGGCCCTCGGGGCTGCTCCCGGCCCGAGGCCAGAATGCGTGGCCAACGTGTCCCCGTCCCCGTCTTCCACACCGGCCCCATCAGATGCAAACGGCACACAGTAGGGCCAGCAGCCACTGCTGACAGACATTTACTTACTATTGCACAAGCCTGCACACCCACACAGGATCCTTTCTGTTGTTTTTAACCCTCCCCCAAGGATATTTCTTTCCATTGGTTTTTAGAGAGAGTGGAAGGGAGGGAGGAGAGAGGGGAGGAGAGAAACATCGATGTGAGAGAGACACATCGATTGGTTGCCTCCGACGTGGCCTGACCCAGGCCAGGGATCGAACCTGCCATCGAAACCATGACCCCTTGGTCTGTGGGCTGGTGCTCTAACCACTTAGCAAACTGGCCAGGGCCCTCGCAGATCTCTGAGAGCACGGGTCCCCGGCCAGGCAAGCATGAGCGCCCGGTGTTATAAGTGCACTCGGGGAGCCAAGTGGCGTGACCAACAAGAAAATGCCGCAGCCCGCCGGGAACGCGGGTCTGTCCGGCTCCAAAGCCGCCTGCTTCCCTCCCACATCGCATCACCTCCAAAACCCCGGGGAGACCCAGGAGGAACAGCCACCCCCTCCTCCCGCAGACTGTCCCTGGACGAGGCCTTCACCTACAGGAGAGCCTACAGGAGGGGCGGCGGCCGGGAGCCAGCCCTCCCCCGAGGCCTCGGCCTGGGCTCCGGCTAACCCGGCAGCGATGGCGCCATGGCGACAGCACGGGCCCCGGGGACGCAGCTGCCCGCGGAGGAGCTCCCGTTCCCGCCCTGGGAAAGGCAGGCGCGGAGCCAGGCCTGGCCCGGGGCAGGCAGGGTGGGGCTTCCCGGCTGGGTTTCCGGGAGTCACCGTGAGAATGACAGAGGCCTGACAACATAATCACAGCTGTCAGTCGTCCTGAAATAAATTAAACCGGGAAGCACCGGGAGTCCACGGCACAGACACGCGAGCCGATGGTGTCTCACGAACGCCCTCCCGTGTCTGTGTTCCACGGCTGTCAGAATCGCGGCACATCTGGTATACCAGCGATTGGTGTATTCGGGATTCAAGCATTTTTCCCCCAAAAAAGGAGGGGCTTAAGGGGCAGTTCCTGGTGCAGTCCCCAGCCCCAGCCCCAAGTCCCCACGCCAGGAGGTGGAATTAGGTTAGACCAGTGGTAGGCAAACCTCGGCTGGAGAGCCACATGAGGCTTGAAAGCCTCGGTTTGCCGCTCTGTTGACTAACGAGTTTGCCGTTATATATGACCCTTTACCTCTTTGCACACCATATGCCACAATCCTAATCCTCACAGCTTCCAACTACACCGTAACATTTAGTCTAGTCCAGTGGTCGGCAAACTCATTAGTCAACAGAGGGGCAAACCGAGGCTTTCAAGCCCCATGTGGCTCCCGAGCCGTGGTTTGCAGATCACTGGGTTAGAGCCATCCCAACCAAGCAAGACACCCTCCAGGCACGAAACTTAACTACCGTCCAGGGTCCCCTGCGCCTCAAGCCCTCACGGGGCCCAGCCCAGACCTGAGGAATAGGATGCTCTCTGCTCCGGCCCGTCCCTGTCGGGAGGGCTGAAGAGCACGGCTGTGCGCCCCGCAGGGCTCTCTCTGCCTGTGGTCACTGCCTCCCCGTCTCCACGGAGCCTGGACTCCTCACCCCAACCAGTGACGGCCACACCCCTGGTCCCCAGCCGGTGGCCGGGCCTGCACGCCCTCGGGGCCTGTGAGTGCCCACAGCCCCCGCATTAGACGTCCGCACCTCGAGCTCTGGGTCCTCCTGTGGACGCAGCTCTCCCCACCGAGGGCACACGCCCGCCCGGAGCGGAAGTCCGCCTCTAAAGGGAAGGCCACGCTGTCTCCTCATCAGTCTCACCCATCGGTCTCAATCCCAGCCTTTCTCCAGCTCGACCTCTCTATTGATCAGCTGGATCGATGGAGTGATAGTCAAAGCAGCAGTCGGCACAAGCCCATCAAGGACACCACATATTTTTTAAAAAAGGACTCAGACACACGCTTGTAAGTGGAAAGGCGTTGAGGGGAGAGGAGGCTGGATTCTATGCATAACAGAGGAGTCCTCACCTACTGCGCTTGTCAAAATGTCCTCAGTCGTGCTGTTTTTTTTAATAAATTTTTTAAATATATTTTTATCGCCGTAGCTGGCTTGGCTCAGTGGATGGAGCATCGGCCTGCGGACTGAAAGGCCCCGGTTCCATTCCGGTGAAGGGCACAGGCCCGGGCTGCTGGCTCGATCCCCAGTGAGAGGTGTGCAGGAGGCAGCCGGTCCATGATTCTCCCTCATCCTTAATGTTTCTCTCTCTCTCCCCCTTTACCTTCCTCTTAGAAATCAATTTTTAAAAGACAGATAGATAGATAGATAGATAGGGATCTGCATGCCCCCTTCTGGGGATTGAGCCCACAACCCAGGCATGTGCCCTTGACTGGAATCGAACCTGGGACCTTTCATTCCGCTGAGCCATACTGTCCAGGGCCATGCTGCTGTTTCGACAGAACCAGGGTCTAAGAACAGGGCGTTCATCACTTAAAGAGCACCATACTGAGAGCCATGCAATCCAGCTTCATGCTCTGCCTTCTTACTCATTAAATGGCCAGCCTTTTCATCTTCAAAGTGAGCAGAATACAATTTTATATTATAAAAGATAAAATCAGTACTCAGATGTTGACAGGTGTTAAGAAAATGAGATGAAAGAAGTAACCCGGAATGTACTTAAAGTCATTCCGTAGCCCAGTTGGCGCGGCTCGTGGTTGAGCATTGGCCAGTGAACCAAGAGGTCACGGTTCCATTGTCGGTCAGGGCACACGGCGGGGTGGCAGGCTTGACCCCCGGTGAGAGGCATGCAGGAGGCAGCCCGACCAGGATTGTCTCTCATCGTTGTTTCTATCTCTCCCCCCCTCCCTCTTCCTCTCTGAAATCCATCAAAATATATTTTTAAAAGGAAGAGGAAAAGAGAGCAGAACCTCCGCCCCCTCACGCTTAGATGGTGGAGAATTAACCCCATCCTATTGGAAGGTAACAGATACAGGGCAGGGAGGGAACTGGCAGAGTGAGGGGGCTGGGAAGAGAAAGGGGTGACATTTTAGTTATTTAAATATATTTTTATTGATTTTAGAGAGGAAGGGAGGAGAGAGAGACAGAAATATCCATGATGAGAGAGAATCATTGATCGGCTGCCCCCTGCACGCCCTCCTCTGGGGTTCGAGCCCACATCCTGGGCATGTGCCCTTGACCAGAGTCGAACCCGGCACCTTTCAGTGCCCTCCCCTGCAGGCACCCCGCCCGCCGGGAGCTCCAGAGAAAAGCTCCCTCCACTCTGCTTGTTCATTCAATGGCGCGCAGCTCTGATTCTAAAAACGCCCCGGGGTGGGCGGGGGAAGGGTTATTTCAGAAAACTGGCACCCGAGCCGCCCCGCTCACTGGATCCCCGGCACGAACCACATTTGGCAGGAGACAGAGACCCCACGAAAGCTCTGACACGTGGCTGGGTTCCGAGTCCAGGCTCCTGGTGTGAGCACTCACAGGACTTTATAAAAACACGCACTCATCCCCTCGCCTGCCCGGGGTTCGGAGACAATGTCCACGGTCAGCCCCTTCTAGCCCCAGGAGCGCTGTTCTTTTCCAGAACAACTTTCTTTCTTTCTTAATATATTTTACTGAGTTTTTACAGAGAGGAAGAGAGTCAGAAACATCGATGAGCGAGAAACTCTGCCATTTCGTGTAAAACCCCCAGCGCAGGGCTGGGGTTCCCCGGTGGTTCCCGGAGGTGCCCCCACCGGGCGTCCCCAGTCCGGGCCCGGGCTCTGTAACCTCTTGCTTCTCTCTGGAGCCCGCTCCCTGTAAGCGAGCGAGCGAGGCTGTCACGTGTCTGAGAGCTGTTCTGGCAGCTGAAACCTGTGTGGCTCAGTGGACAGAGCGTCGGCCTGCGGACTGAAGGGTCCCGGGTTCGATTCCGGTCGGGGGCATGTGCCTTGGTTGCGGGCACGTCCCCAGTGCCACGCATCCCAGGCGTCTGATAACAACATGTGGGCGACGCACCCCCGGGCCACCAACTTAGGAGGCAAACGCCTGCGATCCAGATCTCCGTGTAAGATTCCAGGGGATGAATTGCAAAGAAGCGGGCCTTAGGATAATCATCCATCCCGGGAAATGGGCTGCACCCCGCAGCCGGCGGGAAACACAGTCATCGTCAGCGCCGTGCTAGCTCCGAGGACAGGGTATTTTATTGATTTTTACAGGGAGAGAGGGAGAGGGATAGAGTCAGAAACATCGATGGGAAAGAAACATCGATCAGCTGCCTCCTGCACACTCTCCACTGGGGATGTGCCCGCAACCCACATACATGCCCCTGACCGGAATCGAACCCGGGACCCTTCAGTCTGCGGGCCGACGCTCTATCCACTGAGCCAAACCAGCTAGGGCACGTCTCCTTTTAAGACCCGTCAACCGCCCTGGCTGGTTTGGCTCAGTGGATAGAGCATCAGCCTTTGGACTGAAGGGCCCTGGGTTCGATTCCGGTCAAGGGCATGTACCTTGGTTGCAGGCACATCCCCGGTGGAAGGTGTGCAGGGGGCAGCTGGTCGATGTTTCTCTCTCATAGACGTTGCTGACTCCTTATCCTTCTCTCCCTTCCTCTCTGTAAAAAATCAATAAAATAAAATAAAATAAAATAAAATAAAATAAAGAAGACCTGTCAACCTCTCGGACAAGACCAAGTTCACCACATCAGGTGAGGCATTTCGTTGTTAATCCTCACCCAAGGGTATTCCCCGTTGGTTTCCAGAGAGCGTGGAAGGGATGGAGGAGGGAGGAGAGGGGGACGGGAGGAGAAACAGCCATGGATGTGAGAAAGTCTCACTGACTAGCTGACTCCCACAGGTGCCCCGACTGCCTGGCCGGGGCCAGGAATGGAGCCTGCAAACCAGGTACCGGCCCCGGACTGGGAACTGAACCTGGGGCCCTCCCGGGCTGGTCAGCGCTCTAACCACTGAGCGCACCGGCCAGGGCCCACACAGCTCTGTTGCCAAGAACCCGGGGCGGTCTGGTCTGGTCTGGGCGACAGGGAGGGCACCCCCCACGCAGTGACCACCAGGGTGCTGACCTCAAAGGGCGGGCGGCCGGACACCCCTGCTTTGGGATACACAGTGGCCGGGGCCTCGCCCGGGGGAAGTGTCCCTAAGGCTTTACCTTCTGGGAGGGGTGCCAGCGGGAGGGGGGCCAGCCGGAGGGGGCCAGCCGGAGGGGGCCCGCGGGAGGGGGCCAGCGGGAGGGGGCCAAGGGGGGCACCCACAAAGGCGTGAGGCGCCGGGCCGGGGCAGCGGGAACCGGGGGCAGTGACCACCACCACCACCACCTCCACCACCACCTTGTCGGGGCCGCGGCGAGCCTGGGGCCAACCCTTCCCACCTCCCTCCCTCCAGGGAGCGGGGTCCCCCCCGGCCGGTGGCCCCGACTTCCCGGCACCCGGACCCGGAGCCGCGGCCCCCGCGGAGAGGCGGGCGGGCGGACGGCCTTCCGAGGAGGAGGGAGTCCGGGCGGCGGGGCCGCTCACCGCCCGAGAGGCCGCGGCTCCGGGTCCCCGGGCAGCATCCGGGGCAGCGGGGCCGGAGGAGGAGGCCTCGGCGCTCCCCGCTCCGTCCTCCCCGCTCCGTCCTCCCCGCTCCGTCCAGCTTCCCTCCGGGCGGCCCAGCCCCGGAGCCCGCGCCCGGCCCCCCGGCTCCGGGACTTCCTCCAGCTCCCGCCTCTGCGCCTGCGCCGCCCCAGCCCCCCCATCCTGCCCCCTCATCCTGCCCCCTGCCCCCATTCTCCCCCCAACCCCTTATCCCCACCGCCACCCCCACCCCGGGATCCGGTCCCCGGGGGAGACCCGGCGGGCGGCGCGGCCAGCTCCCCGGTCCGGGCGGCGCCGGGGCGC
Source organism: Vespertilio murinus (assembly GCA_963924515.1). Taxonomy (NCBI): domain Eukaryota; kingdom Metazoa; phylum Chordata; class Mammalia; order Chiroptera; family Vespertilionidae; genus Vespertilio; species Vespertilio murinus. Next base: position 2,129,842 of record OZ004712.1, read on the forward strand.
GGGGAACCGGTCCCCGGGGCGGGGGGCGGGGGGCGCCGCGGAGAGACCCCCCTCCCCGGGCTCCGGTCCCTGCGCGTCCCGCCCGGGCACCCGCCGGACCCGCGGCCGCTCCCCCGCGCGCTCCGGGCAGCGGCTCCCCGGCCCCGGCCCCCCGCCCCCCGGCCCCGCATTGTCCGCCCGGCCGGCCTACCTCCGCCAGCAGCGCCAGCAGCAGCGCCGCCGCGCCCGCCGGCAGCCGGCTCATGGCTCGTCCGCTCCGCCTCGTCCCCGCGCTCGGCCGGCGGCGGCGGGGGAGCCGGGACCGACCGGACCGCTCCGCCCCGGCCTTCCCGGCCCCGCCCCGATCGGCGCCACCCTTCCCGGCCGCCCCGCCCCGGCCCCGGCCCGCCCACACCTGGAGCCCCGCCCCGCCCCGGGGAGGCCGCGGAGCCCGGGAGGCAGCGGGGGTGGCCGCCTGGGCGGGGCCGTCCCGCAGCCTCGCCCTCCGCGCCCCGGGGCCCCGTCCCCCCCCCGGTCCCCCCGGGTCTCCCCGGCCCCGCGGACCCGGCCGCGCCTCCCGCGCGTGACGCCAAGGGCGGCCCAAGGGCGCCGGGCGACGGCCGACCGGGCTGCGGGGCCTCCCCCCGGTCCGGGCTTTGTGCCGCCGCCGCCCCCGGCCGGCCCTCTCCGCCGGGCCCACGTGGAAGCCCGGCCCGCCCCGCCCCGCCCCGCCCGGGGCTGGTGTGCGGCCTCCCCCGCCCCACCGCGTCCCCACCCGGGCTTCCACCGGGCGCGGCTCCCCCTCCCCCTGCGGCCGCTCCCCAGGCCTGGGTGGCCCTTGGCGGAGCGGGGAGCCCGGGGCGGGGCGGGGAGCCCGGGGAGGGGAGCCCGGGGCCTGAGCGGGGAGCCCGGGGCGGGGAGCCCGGGGCCTGAGCGGGGAGCCCGGGGCCTGAGCGGGGAGCCCGGGGCGGGGAGCCCGGGGCGGGCGGGGCGCCCCGGTGCAGGCTGAGCTGAGCGCAGACCCGCGGGCCAGGGCCCAGGCGCAGGGGCACGGCCGGCCCGGGACTGCCGGCCTCTCTCGCGGGCACAGCGTCAGCGAGGCCAGCCCCGCCCTTCCCCGCCTCCGGGAGGCTCTCCGGGTCACTGTGCAGCAGGCGCCGGGACCGGACCGGGACCGGGACCGGCCCGCTGGAACCAGAGCTGCGGGTAAAGCGGAGAAGGTGCCCCCCCCCCACACACACACACACACACGCACCCCTGCCCCCCAGCCTTTGGGCTCCGGTAACGGGCTGTTTTCAAACCGGGCTGTTTTCAAACCCGGCACCTCACGACACTTTTAAGGGCAAAAGTCAACTCGCAGGAAACTGAGCCCACGGTTCTAAGCCCCGACTGGTGAGGGGAACTGTCTCCTGGGAAAATGCAAACGACCCTCTCCCCGGCCAGAACCTTCACCAGTTTTCTACCTAATTTACCAGTGTCACCCGAGTTCCCTCCCGCCCGCCCCACCCTTCCCTCCACGGGCCGTGGGCCGGGCAGGGCCAGCGCTCCTGTGAGTGGATTGCCACCCAGAGTGGCCGTGTCCACAGGAAGCTGGGGGCACGGTGCCGTCCGCGGGGAAGGCCCATCCCCAAGAGGGTTCCTGGGGACCACGGCGGGGATTGGCCCGGCCCAGCACTACCTCTGTTACCGAACCAGGGACTGTGAGAGTCCCACCCGGGGTTTCTGCTCCCGGAGCCAGGGGTCGCTGCTCTGGCCAGTGCTTCTCCGTCACCAGCGGGGTGTCGTCCGGACCACCACGGAGGCTGGCAGGCGGCCGCAGGGTCCTCTGAGGCTGCATTCCCCGCGGAGGCCTCCATCCGCAGGCGACTCCGGTCCGCCCTCGGGGCCTGCAGTTCAGAACGCCCCGGGCATGGGAACAGTAGCCAAGGCAGCAGGTGAGAGTCCACTCAGCGTCCAGTCATTCCGGTCCTAGTGGCATGGCTCAGTGGATAGCGAGTGGGCCTTCATACTGAAGGGTCCCGGGTTTGATTCCAGGCAAGGACACATGCCCGGGTTGTGGGCTCGATCCCCAGGGGGGGGGGGGTGTGCCGGAGGCAGCCGATCCATGATTCTCATCATTGATGTTTCTAACTCTCTCTCCCTCTCCCTTCCGCTCTGAAATCAACAAACATAGTAGCGCCGAAACCGGTGTGGCTCAGTGGATAGAGCGTCAGCCTGCGGACTGAAAGGTCCCAGGTTCGATTCCCGTCAAGGCCATGTACCTTGGTTGCGGGCACATCCCCAGTAGGGGGTGTGCAAGAGGCAGCTGATCAATGTCTCTCTCTCACTGATGTTTCTAACTCTCTATCCCTCTCTCTTCCTCTCTGTAAAAAATCAATAAAATATATTTTATATTTAAAAAAAACATAGGAGGAGGAGGACGGAGGAAGGAGCAAGGCCTAGTTAGGGGGCCATCTTGGTGGCCCGGAGAGCAGGCGTGGGGAGGGTCGGGGAGGGAAGGCACCTCGGTGAGCAGACAGCAGGGGCCGGGCTGCCCGGGCAAGCCCTCTGTCCCCGCGGCCTGCACCCTCTTCGGGTGCCCTTGCCGCCTGGTAGCCGCTTCCCCAGAGGTGGCCCGCTGTCCCAGGTCTGAAGCCCCCGCTGCCTCTCTCTCCCTCGGGTCACACACGGCATGTCAGCGCTGCCGCTCGCCTCCTTCCAATTGCCCTCCTTCCGCCCAGAGCACATGGGCACCAGTCTCTCCCTGTGAGCGGGCGGCTCCCGTTGCCGACGGAGGCCCTCCCGCCTGCCGCAGTCCCACAGATGGCCCCACCGGCCCGGCCCCGGAGCGTGCCCCCCTCGGTAACCTCGCCAGGCCAGCCCGGGGGATCCGGTGAAGCTCGGGGGAACTCGGGTAACCTCGCCAGGCCAGCTCGGGGGATCCGGTGAAGCTGGCGGCCCAGCTGAGCGGGAGGCCACTGTGAGCGGGTCCAGTCACGTGGGTTAAACCTGGGCTTCCTCTGGGCTGGACCGGACGGAGTTTACAAACAGGCACACCAGTCCTTCATTGGTCTCTCATCTCCCCAGACCCCCTCCCTGCCCCAGTGTCATCTGACAGTCTGCTTGTCGCTTTACTGTCTCTGTATCTCTCTTTCTGTTCATCAGTTTATAACGTTCCTTATTATCCATAAATGAATGAGGTCATGTGGTGTTTCTCTTTCATTGACTGGCTTATTTCATCTCAGCATGGCGCTCTCCAGTTCCATCCAGGTCGCTGCAAATGATGAGAATTCCTTCTTTTTCATGGCAGCGTAGTATTCCGTGGTGTCGATGTACCGTAGTTTTCTGCTCCAATCATCTGCTGGCGGGCACCTAGGCTGTTTCCCAATCCTCCCTATGGTAGATTGTGCTGCTATGCACATAGGGGTGCAACCAATGGACACAGAACTCTGGGGGGGAGGGCATGTATGGGAGAAGGGGCAATGGTAAGCTATGTACACATATAATACCTTAATAAACAAATAAAAATAAAATAAATAAAATTTAAAAATACATAAAAACAGGTCCTAGATCGCCCCTGTCCCACTGCTGATTCTTCCGAGTCTCTGAGACAGCGAGTCTGTTTTTGTTCACCAGTTTATGTTGTTCATTATTTCCCCTAGATGAGTGAGATCATGTGATACTAGAAATACACTTATAAGGACCAAAACTGAGACAAGCCATAATGGTTATGCTGAGAGGCAAATGAATCAGTCTGTAATGAATTTCCTTCTGAGTCCCCATTTCTATCCCTACTGGGGATGTGCCCGCAACCAAGGTACATGCCCTTCACCGGAATCGAACCTGAGACCTTTCAGTCCGCAGACTGACACTCCACCACTGAGCCAAACCGGTTTCGGCAAAAATATATATATTTTTAAAGTATACAATTTTACCTATATATTCCCAAAATTTCTAGTTTAGCACTTCTTCGTTGGGATTCAGGAATCTGTATTTTAACAGCTCCACCAGGTAATCCTCCTCATGAGAGAAGTTTGGGAAGCACTGGTCTAGGAGGTCACAGCTTGGTTCCGGTCAGGGCACAGGCCCGGGCTGTGGGCTCCGTCTCCAGTGTGGGGTGTGCAGGAGGCAGCCGGTCCATGGTTCTCTCTCATCGTTGATGTTTCTCTCTCTTCCTTTCTCTCTGTAATTAGTAAAAATACAGTTTTTTAAAAATCGGGAGGATATCTTGGCTGTGAAGGTATCCACCACCACCCCCCTTTCCCCAGGCCCCAGAGTCCAGGGTCCAGTGCCAGGAAGAAAATGCCCCATAAATTCTGGCTGTAAAATCCCAGCAAGGATGCGGCTGAGTGACATGGAGGCTGCTGGAGGCCCAGGCAGCTCCTCTTAAAGGGCCCAGGCGCGGACTCACTGGGACTCACTCCCTCTGAGCGCCAGCACTGGGCCAGCCGCTGGACAGGCGCCAGGGACATGGTGTGTGTGTGGGGGGGGGCTGAATGGATCGAGTGCTCCAATCAGAAGACATACAGTAGCCGACTCGGTAACAAGGCCCTTGCCTGTGCTGTCTGCAAGAGACTGACTCCAGAGCCAAAGACACACACAGACTGAAAGGGAGGGGGCGGAAAGAGGGGTTTCGTGAAAATGAAAACAAACGGAAGAGCTGGGGTGGCAGTGCTCACACCAGACACACTGGACGTGGAAACAACGTTTGCAGAAAAAGTTCCGCAAACATTGGCTGAGTACACCGGGCTCTCTCTTCGGACCCCGCCCCACCAAGCCACGCGGCTGCTAGCCAATGCCAGGAGGCGGCCAGCTCGCTCACCCGCCAGCTCGCTCACCGGCCCATCCCGGTCATGGGGTGGGGGTGGGGTGGGGGGGAGAATGAGAGTCCAGGTTCCATCCCCCGAGCAGAATCTCTTTTATTGAAAGGATGATCTGTCATCACCCGGCTCCCTGGGACAGGAATGCCGTCACTCATCGGGGGAGCGAACCAAGACGTGGGAGGCCCCGGAACCTCCCTGGAGCTGTGACCTTGCTCTGGGAGGAAGGATTTGGTAGGAGAACTGGCACCAGGCCATCCTCGTGCTTCCTGCTGGTTGTCCTCCGGGCCAGCCACCCCTCACCCCTGTACAGCGGAAGGACGGGGCTGCCCGGCGGGCGGCGTGGGCTGCCTGCAGGACCGGGGCGTGGCGTTTGGCCCCCCGCACAGGCTGGAAGCTCGGGGCGGCAGCCGCTCGGGGAGATGTCCCCCTAGTCCTGTGCGGCCTCCAGCTGGTTGAGCCGAGTGACGATCATGCTGTTGAGTTTCTTGAGCTCGTCTATGTCCTTCCCCTCAGCTGCCAGTCTTCTCGACACGTTGTCCATCTTGTTTCCGGTCTGAACTTCAAGATGGAAAACAGAGTTACCTGGGAGTCGGGGGCCGTCAGCCCGACAAGCCCTCGGGGCGGACGCCCAGCTCCAACAGCCCGCCCACCCAAAGGCCGGCCCAGGACTGATGTCACCAGCAGGTGACTAATTTGTACAACCTCTTGGGGCCAGCCTGTGCGACCTTGGAACCAGCCTGTGCGACCTTGGGGCCAGCCAATGCGACCTTGGGGCCAGCCTGTGCGACCTTGGGGCCAGCCTGTGGAACTGTGGGCGTGGAGAGTGTCTGGAGCACTCGGCCCGGGTGACCCCAGTGCTGCCCGGAGCACATGGGGGCCGGGCTCCCTGGCCCCTGGCCCCTCACCAGGGAAAGTTCAGTGCCGGCACCACCTCGAGGGCAGAGCAAGGGCTTCAGGTACTGAATCCGGCTCCGGACAGAGTCGTTGTTCAATAAGAAGAGAGACTTCTTCGCCTCTTCTTTCCGCTTCTTAATGCGACTTTGCCCCCGAGAGAACACACACTAGAAGCGGACAGAAAACAGACCCTCTTCGTACAAGAGGTGCATAATGATGGCACTAACGCGTGTGGTCTCTGATGCCGCTGAGTCCCGATCCGGCACGGGTTAGGCGTGTGGCCGTGGGCACCTTCGTTCCTCTCCCTGAGCCCGAGTCTCCACAGTGAGCGCACGGATACCCAGTGCTTAGGCCGCTGCCTGGGATGGAGTGAGCACCCAGCACTCAGCACCCAGCACCCAGCACCCAGCAGCATCCTAAGCGCTTCATCCTCCATCCTACCGCCTTCATCCCACCGGAGGAGCCCTCGGGCTGCCCCAGGCCACAGGCACACCTCACAGTGGAACCCCTCACCACCCCGTGGGGGTGGCAGGGTCGGAGGGGGGCACCCGTTCATGTGGGGGCGACCTTTCGGAAGTCAGGAACTGCCAGGGACTCTCCGATACAGACCCGGATCCACGGACACATCTACGCGTTGGTGAGAAAACCCGGAATGAGCCGGAGTCAGCGGCCCACCCCGAGACCGCCGGCCCCCGGGGGGACCAGGGGCTGCAGGAAGGCCTGGCTTCCTGTCTGTGAGCCTCCGGCCCCCGGCTCGCTCTGTGCCTTAGCAGAGCAATTAAACCACCAGCTAGGAAGGCAGCGCGCGCCGGCGACGCCAGCGGGGTACTTACTTATGAGGAAGGTCACCAAGGCGACCAGCACCAGGCTGACCATCAGCGCCAGGACCAGCCCCAGGAAGAGCAGGCGGGAGCGCCCGTCGGCGGAGCGGGAGCCGGCCTCCGGGGTTTTCTCCTCCGCGGCTAGCACAAAACAGCACCGTCACAGCGCCCCACCCCCCGGCTTCCAACCCTCCACACCCCCACCATACACACACACACACACACACACACCACACACACACACACACACCACACTCTCTCACACACACATACACTCACATACACTCACACACACTCTCACACACACACACACACACACACATACCACACTCTCTCACCCACACATACACTCACACACACTCACACACACACACCACACACACACATACACACACACACACATTCACATACACTCACACACACACCACATACACTCACACTCACACACACACACACAGTCTCACACACACACACACACAGGGCTAGTCAGCGGGGACACACACACACACACACACACACACACACACACACACACGGCTAGTCAGCGGACCAGGACATCGTGCGACCCGGGACCCCTCACCCTGCAGAGGTAACCGGACCATCAGGGACCCGGCCGCTGTCACCACCTGAGCCAGTGAAGCTAAGGTGACCAGACGTCCCGCTTTTGGTGGGACAGTCCCGATTTTTAACAATCTGTCCCACGTCCTGAGGTGTTTTTAAAAAAGTCCCGGTGCTGTGCTTTCTCCCCCTGTCACCCCGGCCCTTCCATCAAAGGTCACTGGTCAGTAGAAAACGGACCTTTTTGCCCAACCAGGTTTTGCTGACCGTTTGTGGAAACTAGATGGACACGTCACCAAGTCACCATGAAGGGCGAGGTGTCTCGGAAGGGGGCGCCGGGACCTGCCGTGGTCCCTCCTGGCCCAGCAGCGGCTTCTCAGGCAGGAGAGCCGGCCACTGGCCGCGGGCTTTCCGGGACAAGAGCACGGTGGCCCGCGGTCCACCATCTCTGAAGCAAGCGTTTGAGGCCCCCCCGCCCCGCCCTCACTCCCTCCCGCCCCCCGCCAGCGAGCAGCGCTGTTCTTAGGCGCCCGCGGCCCAGAGCGCACGTACGGAGCAGGTGCTGGGACCCCTCGGGGCAGAAGTTGAGTCTGTGCAGGTCGTTAATGGAGTCCACGACGTACAGCTTCCTGTCCTCGGGGGCGGGGATGGCGCTGGCGCCCGCGGCCCGCGGGGAGCGCTGCATGGTCCCTGGGAGGAAGCACCGCGTCAGGCCCCGCCGGAGGGGCTGGCGTGGCCGGAGAGTGGCGGCCCATGGCAGCAGACGAGCCCACAGACCCCCCCGCCCCCCCCCACCTTCCCCCCCCTGCCGTCCCCCCCCCTCTTCCCCCCTACACCCGGTATTTCCAGCGGCAGGTCCCGGGAGCATGCTTGTCTGGGAAAATGTCTCCTCTGGGGACACCTTTGCACCAGGGGTGGGCAAACTTTTTGACTCGAGGGCCACAATAGGTTCTTAAAGTGGACCAGAGGGCAGGAACAAAAGCAACCTGACCATGCTGGCACTCTCATCTTGGGCTGCTGGTGAAGGAGCGGAGGGGAGAGCAAGAGAACCCTCCGCTCTTTTGGCTCCACGGGCCCAACAGAACAGCCGAACTGGCTGGATCTGGCCCGCGGGCCGTAGTTTGCCCACGGCTGCCTTTGTACTGTCCCCTGCGCCTTACTCACCGGGAGGCCGGGAGGCTGGTGGGCAGCGCCTCCTATTCCTTGTACTCGCTCTGTCTCCTCCTCCTCCTCCTCCTCCTCCTCCTCCTCTGGTTCCCCCATTCTGCCTGTATTTCTCCTGCCAGCCCCCACCCCTTCATTTTGTAATTGATGATAAAATATTTCCCTTTTATCACATTGCTCACCTTCTGGTGAGAGGACTCAAATCCTTCGTGGACAGAGATTAAGTCTAAACATCGGGTCTGTGTGTTCGCCACCCGGCTCAGGTCTCCCTCCCTCACCGTTTATTGCCGGGAACCACTTCCAGCGTGTCTTAATTACAAGATTAATTATGGGGAGCTTGGGGGGCTCCCCAATGACTGAGCCCATATGTAGTTTACCTGTTGGGACGGCTAAAAAGCATCTCCCCCGAACCTGAATGGGGTTGCTTGCTGCCAGACAGCTCAGGGCATCTTTTTTTTTTTTTTTTTTTTAAATATATTTTTATTGATTTTTCACAGAGTGGAAGAGAGAGGGATAGAGAGTTAGAAACATCGATGAGAGAGAATCATCAATCAGCTGCCTCCTGCACACCCCCCACTGGGGATGTGCCCACAACCAAGGTACATGCCCCCGACCAGAATCGAACCCGGGACTTTTCAGTCCACAGGCCTGAAGTGTATTATCTCCACCTGGCCTTCGGGCAAACTGTGTGAATAAAAAGCACGGGTCCTGAGTCAAGGAGAAGGTCTTTAGCTCCTTAGCTGAAGCTCCTCTGACCCCCAACGCCTTTCAAAACTCTCTTTTGTCTTTGGACTCCTCATTGAATCTACACGAGGTTCCTTTCTCCTGTTTGCTGAACCCCTTCGTAATGCTGGGACAAGAACCCCGGCACTGATGGACCCCACCCAGGGGCTCCAATAGTTTATCTCTCTATGCCTTGCTCCACCTCCCCCCGACCCAAGAAATCACCACAGTGCTGTCCATGTTCCTGAGTTTTTCCTTTCCTTTTCTTTTTTGTTCAATCCCTCCACCACCTACCCCAGCTATGGGCAAACTACGGCCCGAAGGCCGGATCTGGCCTGTTCGGCTGTTCCGGCCCTCCGGTCCAGTTTAAGAACCCATGGTGGCCCTCGAGTCAAAAAAGTTTGCCCACCCCTGACCTACCCCCTTCCCACCCCCCAGTCAGCCGGCTCTCTGTCTATGAATCTGTCTCTGTTTGGCTGTTGGTTTATGAGTTCAGTAGATCCCACCTATGAGTGAGGTCACGTGGTATTCGTCTCTCTCTGAGTGGCTTATTTCACTAGGCTAAAGCTCTCCAGGACCCTCCGTGCAGTCACAGAGGGCCAAATGTCCTTTTTTTTTTACAGCTGGGCACTGCCTCGCGGTGTGACGTCCCACAGCTTTTTTACCTACTGCTGGGCACTTGGGCTGCTCCCCAATCGTGGCTGCTGTGACCGAGTTCTGCAGCCACTGGCGGGGCCGCGGTCCCTGGGACAAACCCGAGGAGCTGAGACCGACAGAGGAGCCCTGCGGCCGTGGAAGCGACCAGGACCTCCGAGGTGGCCTTCTGCGTTTCCTCGGACGGAGGCTCCGACACCCTAAGCTCTTTTCGGGGTGAGGTGCACCCCACCGGCGACCTTCCCGAAGGACAGCACGGCTTCACGCCACGCTGAGAGCCCCAATGGGTTCAAGGCCTATATTTAAGATTCTCTCTGGCAGACCGAGGGCTTGGGGCCTTTGAAGTCATTATGTGGAAAGAAGGCACCCGGCTGGTGTGGCTCAGAGGCTGAGGCTGACCTATGAACCAGGAGGTCTCGGTTCAATTCCCGGTCAGGGCACATGCTTGAGTTTCAGGCTCGATTCCCAGTAGGGGGCGTGCAGGAGGCAGCCCATGGATGAGTCTCTCTCATTATTGGTGTTTTTATCTCCCTCTCCCTCTCCCTTCCTCTCTCTGAAAGTCAATAAAAACATATTTAAAATACCTCTGCTCATTAAAAAGGTGGAAGTAGCATCATAAAGAACAAAGGAGCCAAGACCTGTTTGGCTCAGTGGATAGAGCGTCGGCCTGCGGACTGAAAGGTCCCAGGTTCGATTCCAGTCAAGGGCATGTACCTTGGTTGTGGGCACAACCCAAGTAGGGGGTGTGCAAGAGTCAACTGATCAATGATTCTCTCTCATTTATGTTTCTAACTATCCCTCTCTGTAAAAAATCAATAAAATATTTTTTTAAAAAAAGAACACGGGCCTCAGAGCCACCGCTGGTTACCCTTTTACAGGCGAAACCCATGTCCTGGCTGAGGTCAGGGGCACAGGTTTCCAAGCGAAGCCCTCGGGATGCTTTAGACGTGGCTGCCTGCTTATTTTTCCTTATCCCAGAGGCTGGCCTGGGACGAGGAAGCGGGTTTGTGTGAGTCACATCGAGGACCGTCACCCCACGCTCGGCTTCTATTTTGGGCCCGTGAGTGAGTGCGATCCATTTGCTTCGCTTTGGGATCCGACTTCCTGTCCTTGACCCCGAGCTCCCCCTCCGCCAGGAATGTAATTACCGCGCGGAAATCTCAGGCTGGCAAAGCCGAGGACCAGCTGGGAAGCGGAGACCACAGAAACCGCCTGGAGACCAGAGCAGCTCACACACCTCCACACCCCGGCCTGCTCCAGGCCCGGAGGGTGACTCAGCACCGCTCCACGCCCCCCGCGGGACAGGCAGAGCCAGCCCGAGGGGAAGGACCGCCGAGTAGAAAGACGCTGTCTCGTGGCATTTTTAAATAAACAGCAGCCGGCGAATGGCAGGTGGAGAACCGGCAGAGAGAGCTGTGCTGGGTGTGCGTGAGGCCGCCCAGATCCTGGCCGGGACTCAGCCAGTACAGACACAGGGTCACACGCCCAACCCGGCCCCGAGCCGGCCGCCCGGCTCCTGCTGGCCTTGGCTTCTCCACACAAAGGCATCTGGGAGTGACGGGAGGGCAGGGGGAGCAGAGGGCAGGGGAAGCTACTAAATTCCTCCCGCACCAGCTGGGCCCTCCCCCAGCCCCGGGCAAACTTGTTGGCTGAGTAAATGATGGCCCACAGCAGCCTCCTCCTCCTCCTCCTCCTCCTCCTCCTCCTCCTCCTCCTCCTCCTCCTCCTCCTCGGAGCCCTCCCCTCCCCTCCCCCCTGTGAGTGCTCCCCTCCGGTTAGGCCACGCTGACAGCGAACAGCAGTTACGGCTGTGTGTAGGACTGCCTGCTTTGACTACCCACACCGGAAGGCGGTGACAAGGCTAGCTGTCGAGGAGAAAGGTCTCGCTGTCTGTACTTTCCCGAGGGGTCTTGGCATCCGAGCCCTCGGACGACCCGGTGCCGCGCCGCGGGAGTGGCCGTGCCGGCCGGTGCAGAGCCCAGGGAGCCCGGGAGGGAGGGAGCCCGCTGCTCCTCCTGGGCTCCTTCCCGAGCCTCCGCCTCGGCACACGCAGTCCCAGCCGTTCCTCCCGCGGCCAAAGCGGGGAGCACAGGCAGCCGGGGCCCCAGCAGAAGGCCCCGCTCCTCTGGGGAGCGCCATCGCACGCACACTACTTACTGGACACGGCGTGGCTGCCGGGGCACCGACAGTCCCAGCTACTCAGAGGCGACGACAGGAAACCTCTCTAGACATGCGAGTCCTCCCCTGGCCTCCCCTCCCGCCCCGCCCGCCCTCGGCTTCGGTGGTAATCCCTGAGCCCCGAGGCTCCAGGCCCGAATCGACACCAGACACCAGGGTTAGTAACTGCCACCTGAGCCACGGAAACCACGCCGAGCAGCGTGGGGCCGCGCGGACAGGCTCTTACGGAAGCTGACGTCCTTGTTTGGCCGCTGGGACCGCGGGGGCCGGCCCGTCTCCAGCAGGGCGGCCGGCGCGCTCCCCGAGACGAACATCGGAGCAGGAGCAGGCCACCGCCGCCGCGCCACAGCTCACACAGGCCGAGCGCGGGCAGGGCAAGGTCATGACATTGGAACCAGTGATGGCAGGACCAGCTCGGGGAGGAGTGTGTGGCCGCAGACCCACGAGGGCAGGGCAGGCACAGGAGCACGTGTCTCTCCAGTCCTTTGCAAAGGCTGGGCTGAGCTCGCTCGCGCTCTCTCTCTCTCTCTCTCTCTCTCTCTCTCTCACACACACACACACACACACACACACAGGCTGGGCTGAGCTCGCTCGCGCGCGCTCGCTCTCTCACACACACACACACACACACACACACACACACACACACTCTCACATTCGCTAGAGCCAAGCAGCTCTGCCCCCTGCTGGACATGGAAGGAACCACAATGAGACCAGCAAGTCCACAGCCTACCTACCCACTACCCCAGCAGGTGCCAGGGCTGAGGTGCCAGGATGCGGTCTTCAGTCCGGCCTCCCATCGCTGGGAGCAGACAGACAGGACGCCCTGGAACCCACCTCAGGAACGTTCGTGTCCCCAAACTTGCTGCATCTACGGTACAGTTTGGAGCCCCTCTACCTTCGGGGTAAAGGAATGGCGCTTTCTTTTATTAAGTATGTTTTTACTGATTTAAGGTAAGAGGGAGATGGAAACTTCCATGAGAATCATTGATCGGCTGCCTCTGGCATTCCCCCTATTGGGATTGAGCCTGCAACCTGGGCATGCGTCCTGGACTGGAATCAAACCTGGGACCCTTGGCTGAAGGCTGATTCTCTATCCACCGAGTCCAAACGGCTAGGGCAGAATGGCCTTTTCTTAGGTATTTTCTATACCTGAGGACCCATTCAAAAGCCCCTTTTATGAGAAAAAGTGACGTCCAACTTCTTCACCAGCGCACACGCTGCTGTGCACGGCCCCTCCGGCAGCTTCACGCTAACGCCCAGCACGCCGCCCACGGCGGCCACCAGCCAGCCCTCGGCCAGGAGCCAAGTCCTCGCGTTTTCACCTCTTTCCCTCCCTCCCCCACCTCGCCATTCTGAACTCTGTACAAAGCCCATAAACAAAGTTTCCTCTCACAGACAAGCAGCACGCTGAGTGTGAAAAGACCTTTATTTGTGGATGAAGCGCGCGGTGCAGTGAGTGTCCGGCCGCAGGGGGGTCAGCGCCTCCCGCAGAGCTGGCCCCACAGCTGGCCCCGGTGACAAGTTAAAACCACCAGCCTCACTTACAGTTAAAACACAGCAGCTCTGCCAGAAAATCCAGCTGCCAAAATTGTCTCCAGAGCTCATCTGTGTGAGATCTTAAGGGCCTTGTGGTAGCTGTTCATTAGGTCACTGTGTCTGACACACCACAGATTTCATTTTGGCTAACAGTTTTCTTATGAAATACCCTATTTTTGCTCTCCTCATAAATAGACAAAAATGACCAAACATTACAAACACCTTCTTCATGTTTTACTGTTATTTACAGAGAAAAGTCAATAATCAGAACTGGCACTTGCCATCTATACATTAAATTATAATTAATTGAACCCCTGCTACAAAAGCTATCTATGCTGACCCGCGATAAAAACCGTCTACAGAGTTTAAACACGAGAAATTACAAAAGGAGAAACTGGATCAGGGAGGGAGTGGTCTTCCATGCGAACCTAGAAGAACTCCCCCACGTCTGCTCTCTTGTCGCGACACTTGCTCCGAGCTTTCGTTCGCGCTTTGAAGGCTGCAGAATTGTATAAATGCTGGAATGGAGAGAGGAGAACATGTGTGACCCACAGGCTTAGAAAGTCTTACAAAATAAGAGAGAAATGAACTAACTTGACCCTATAAATATCTTATGTTTATAAAACACACACACAAAGAACAAGGGGGAAACCAACACTTGATAGTCGTATCTATATTAAGAAAATTCCAGCCGAAACCGGTGTGGCTCAGTGGATAGAGCGTCAGCCTGCGGACTGAAAGGTCCCGGGTTTGATTCCGGTCAAGGGCATGTACCTTGGTTGCGGGCACATCCCCAGTAGGGGGTGTGCAGGAGGCAGCTGATCGATGATTCTCTCTCATCGATGTTTCTAACTCTCTATCCCACTCTCTTTCTCTGTAAAAAATCAATAAAATATATATTTTTAAAAATTCCAGTGAAAAGAGTAAGAAAAGAAGAAAGTGCATCAACACTGAATCTGGATCAAGGCAAAGTCAAATCATGAACTAATGCGGAAAAAATTCCAACGATGCTGTCAGTCACAAACATAAGACACAGCTCCGTTTTAATGCCAAGCAGACTGACAATGCTTTACCCATGCAGCCCCTGCCGTGAGTGTGGCAGCTCAGTTATCTGGCACCAAAGAGGCACTGTGTTAATGTCTATTCTTAAATAAAGAACTCCACAGAAAAGAAGAAAACAAACTAAGTAACGCCTGTGCTGGGGTAACAGGACAGGGGAGAGGTCTGCGTCTGGGCACGCACTCTGCCCGCGGTCCGCTCCCCTCTGGAGCCGGTCTGGTCGGGGGCTGCCCAGGCCCGCCGACCCCGTCCCCGCAGCACAGCGGGGCAGCCGGGGCTGGAGCGGAGGGAAAGTAAAACCCACCCTTTCAAACCGGGAGATCTTCATCGTCTTCAGCGTGGCAGCATCGAGCATCACCGGGGGTCCCAGCTCAAACACGTGGCGGAGGAACTCGTTCGACTTTGGCCAAAGGAAGGGGACAGGCTGGTTAGCTACAGGAAGCGGCCCGAGGGCAGGGGGGAACTGGGAACGGTCTCGGCTGCCCTCTCAGGGGGCCCTGTCCCCAGGCCTCGAACCGGTGCTGCGCCCACTGTTTCCACAACGACCGCACTGCTCCCCGGGGAAGGCGAGCTGGGGGTCACGCTCCCTGTTGTCGCGTGCCACCCTCCTCTCCCGCGGTGCCGTGCCTGTGAGGCCGAGCACTGGGCACTCACTGACCCCACCCCCTCGCACCCCTGCCCAGCCCCCCGCTCACCTGCAGGTGGTACTGCAGGCCGGAGCCCAGCACCTCCTTGAACGTGTCGTACGTGTGCTTTTTGACCCAGCAGTCGATGTACATGCGCTCAGGACCGAACTTCACCGTCTCGGCGGGGAACTCCCGATCCTGCCCAGGAAAGCCACACTCGTAAGAGGACACGACAGGCTGAAGAGGCCCCACACCAACACCGTTCCCGACACACACGTCCAGGCCCGTGGACGGGACGGCGGGACAGAGCCGCCCTGAGTGTGCAGACTCAGCAGCGGTGCCCTCCCCCGGGGGGGGGGGGGAGGAGGGGACAGGACGTCTCAGGGGACAGGCCCGAAGGCACACTCAGTGCGGGTGAACTTTAACGGCACAACCTTTCCCAACCCCAGCGTCACTCCACAAACTGGAAGGGAAGTCAGGGTTGTGTCCTGGCAGGAGCTGGGACACCGCCTTTCCAGAGCGGCACAGGCTAGAGGGCGGACCCGCCACACCGGGGCCCGAGCCTCTGTCCCAGCCCATTCCAGACTCACAGGCAGGTCGGCTGAATGGCTCTTACTAAAGAACCACCTGTATATCCAAGACGTACTTTGACCTGTGTGCGTGCTTGCTTACACACACACACACACACACACACACACACACACACACCATCAGTGGACTGTGGTCCACAGTAAGACGGCCTTTACCCGACAGCGCGCCTTCTCAGCCCCGACCTCTCCAGGCCCCGGGCTGCCGGGCAGAGGTCAGAGGTCAGAGGTCAGAGGTCAGGGACAATGGCTGTAGGGTCCGGTTAAAATGCGGGGTTTTGTTATTTCAGCTTTTACCACCTTCAGGCTACCAGGGGCAGGTGACACTTTACCATTCACACAAACACAGACACGGAGGAGGCCTGTGCCACGGGCCACTGCTCAGGTCATGGCCAAGCACAGCCAAGTGAGGTAATTTCTATCACTATGGAAACTTTTAATGCTTACACTTAATAAGAAACACCTTTACATGTCAGAATTAACTGTCTCTGTGGAAGAAGGAGAAGTCTTGCCTGGCTGGTGTGCTCGGTGGCTGAGCATCGACCTCTGAACCAGGTTTGATTCCTGGTGCGGGCCCGGGCCCAAGCTGCGGCTCAGCCCCGAGCAGGGGGCGTGCAGGAAGCAGCCGATGCGGGATTCTCTCTCATCACTGATGTTTCTCTCTCCCTCTCCCTTCCTCTCTGAAATCAATAAAAGAAATGCTTTCAAAAAGAAAGACAAAATAGAGGTCTTCATTTCTGTTGTTGAAGGCCTGCTCAGCAGGGACACGAGAGAATTATCTGGCCACAGGCGAGGTCCGATGGCCCGCCGCCGCCGCCGCTCACCTCCACGGCCCGCAGCACGTCCCGGAACACGGAGCGCTGCTTCCGCTTGTCGGCTTTGGCCCGGTGCTTGTTGCCGTCGGTCGCCAAGGCCCTGAGCATCTCGGTCAGAGACTCCATGTCCTCGTAAAGGAAGTCCTGCGGGGACACACTGGGTGAGGGTGGCCGCTCCCCCCGCGTCCCCGGGCCGCCAGCCACGCGGCATCGCCCGGTGCTGCCCCGACAAACCGGCGGCTCTGTTGGTCCGGCACAGAACAGCTTCCTTCTCACGCAGCATTGAACCCAGAATCCTGTGGCCACGCGACGGCAGAGCCACTCAACCACCAGAACCCCTTCCCCAATCCCGTGCTCCCGGAAAGGCTGCGCCTGCTGCCTCAGCGGGGCTCGGGCCGGCGGGTCAGGCTGTCCCGTCCCCACGCTCCCGGGAGCCCACGTGTCCGTCCCCGAGCTGAGCAGCCAGCAGCCTTTAAGCACTAACTTACGCCGCCTGGCAGGGTCCAAACAGGCACGAGCACCCGGACCTCACGGGGACGGGAAGGTGTTCCAACCCCCGGGCGGAGCCGCCTCCTGACCCCGAGGGGCTGCTCCTGAGCCGCGGGGCCCGGGACAGTGTCCTGGCTGCCCTCCCAGCAGCCTCTCTGTTTTCATTGTGGACCCTGTCCCTCGTGTCCCCTCGCCTCCTCTGCTACCCGCGGTGTCTGCACCCTTAACTCTGTTGTACAGCCGCGTTAACGACTGAAAGAGGAGCGGAGTCATCCGAGACCGAAATGGGGCCGACACCAAGGGGGACGGCTTTCCTAGCACGCTGAGCATCGTTAACAGCCCCCCGAAACCAGCGGCTCCTCTCCTGGGTGTTCTTCAAACAGTGTCTGCAACTGTTCCCTCTCCAAAGTACAGATGCGATTTCTTTTAATATCCGGAATGAAAAAGAATATGACGCTGCTGGAAAATGAGGTTGAACTAAAGTAACAGACATTCTAACTTGCAAGCACATAAATATTTTCTTATTGTCAATATTTTAGAGATTGAGTATCATCAACTGTTCTAACAAATGGTCTCTTCAAATGTTCCAATTCAGCCTCCGATGTCTGAGTTAGCTGGAGACATTAAGACTCCATCTAGGAAAGCATTACAACGCGGAGGAGGCAGTAAAGCAGATCGAAGTTATATTGATCTGCTGTAAGTCCCAATAAATCCGACTCCATCGAACCCGACGGGAGCAGTCTGCTCGCAGGAGAAAGCACACCGGCACCGGCAGTTCCTGCGTAGGCCGCTGACTACGTGTTCTGCTACGGCCTTCTCTCCCACAGGAGCTCTGGTGACCGACGCGGCCCACAGGCTTGCCAAGGCCCCTCACGCACGTCAGCGCTCGCCACCCGCTCCCGGGCCGTTCGTGGATGCCGACACCGCACTCGCCCTCATCCTCTCAGCAGCGCGTTTCCTCATCCAAAGGAGCGCACCGAGGCTGCTGTTCCATGAGCCGGCTCCCTTTGTCCCGGGGAGAACCCACCGTGAACCCCCGGGGCTCCGCACAGTCACGGGCCGGGGACCCCGGATGGGCACCCGCCCTGCGTGGTGGTCACCGCCAGCAGCACTGGGAGGAGAGGTGGCCGGGCCTGGGTCAGGAGCCCTCACGCTGGGCAGCATCGGCCTGATCTCTAACCACGGCGTTTCTCACAGAGAACCCGTAGCCACTGACAGCACCCCTCCCCTCTCCTCTGGAAAGGGCACCCCCGACATACACTCCGCCTGACCGTGTGAACTCAGGCACGCCGCACGTGCAGGACGAGGCGGCCCAGAGCCGTGCGAGTCCCGGGGCTCCTCACTGTTAATGATCTAACCGCACAAGATCCATTCTGGAAACTGTCTTTCTTTTCTCCTTAAATCAAAGGCCCAGTAAGTACCCAAGATTCACAGCGCGATCAGGAGCTGGGGGCAGCTGTCCCGCCAGCCCGAGGTGAGGTGTCCCAGAGCACAGGACTGAGGGTGGAACGGGAGATCCCGGGACGAGGGCGCCTGGCAGGCACCACCCCCCTCGTCCCCGGAGCCGGCTGCGGTGGTGGCAGCCAGGAGCCGATGGGGGTGGGGAACGGCACAGCACAGGCCCCGACGAAGGGACAGGCTGGTTCACCCTGAGTCACACAGAGCTGGTCCCACACCCGCGCTGACTGGCTAGACACCCACGTCCAACACTCATCCGCAGCGCCTCCACCTGCCTGCAGCCCGCAGCAGAGGGGCACCGAGCCCCTGGCAGCAGACAGCACAGCTGGGTGTGAGGGACTCCACCCCGAAGCTGCCCTGCCCCCTCTGGCTTCTGGGCTGCAAGCACCGCGTGGCCGCTGAGAGACGTGGGGCTCCCTCGGGCCGGCTCCGGGCCCCCCCCATCCTGTGTGTCCCCGCCCCAGGGAGGGGGACGGGACTCGCTGACTCCGGCACTCACGCTCTCCAGGCCCCGGGCCAGTTCCAGCAGCAGCGCCAGGGTCTCGCCGGCCGCTATGCGCATGTTCACGTCGTCCGAGGACAGGAGGCTCGGGAGCTTGTGGAAGTGCCTAGGAAACAGGCAGGCGCCCGTCACCCGGGAGCACCAGCGGGGCGCCGGCAAACCGCGCACCAGGGCGAGGCCACCACGTACGTCTCCAGCCTCTTCTTCAGCTCGCAGGCGGGGCAGATGGTGAGCAGCAGCGCCCAGGCCAGCAGCGCGCTGACGGGGAGCCCCCCGCCGCCGGGCCCCGGCGAGTCCTTGTCCTTGAGGCAGGCCGCGGAGAAGAGGCCCTCCAGGCACTCCAGCGCCGTGTACAGCTCCTAGGGCGGGACGGAGCGTGAGCCTCTCCCCGAGCCGAGCCGGGACGGGGCTCAGCCCAGCCCTCTACTCACAGTGATGTCGTCCGTGGCGATGAAACAGCAAACGCCAAAGCACGTGGCACACTGAAACAATAAATGCGAAGCCTTACAGCCTGCCACTTGTGTTAACTCCGTCTTCCTGCCGCCACCATTCCATGAACTCCTTCTCACTGGCACCCACAGCGGCCCAGCGGGGTCAGAGGAGCCGCAGCTCGGCTAAGGGGAGGTGGGCGTGGCTCTGATGTGGGAACGTCACTGCTTTTGTTCCCCTGGAGCAGCGGTTGGCAAACTGCGGCTCCTGAGCCCGTTTGCCACTCTGTTGACCAATGAGTTTGCCCACCACTGCCCTAGTGGATCTTTGCAAAATTCCACTTCAATCAAAGACACGTGAGGCTTGGACGTTTGGGATAAAGAAACTACTTTCCCCATTAAAAACCTTTCATTTGTGCTATTTTTTAAAAGCTACCTGTATGTCTTCTGCAGATGCCTTAACAAATTTAGTAGCTTGAAACAACACATATTTATTCTCTTACAGTTCTGGAAGGCAGCAGTCTGAAGTTGGATTTTCTAGAATCAAGGTGCGGGCGGGGCTGCGCTCCTTCTGAGGCGCGAGGGGCGAGCCTGTCCTGGCCGGTCCGGCTCCAGAGGCGCCTGCACCCCTTTGTCACGGCCTGGCATCGGCACATCCCTCCCACCCGCACACCGCTCTCTCTATTCAACACCGCTAGAGCGTCAAGCTTGTACAGGTTTTTAAAGTCACTTATGTGCGTTTGTTTTAATGTAGAGTTTACTATGAAACCTTCTAAAAAATAAATCCGCTTTCAAAAAAATAAAGCAACCAGCAGCAGCGCTCTCATAAAACAAAGTAACTGGCCTCGAACTTCTCCCCTAGAGAAGCGTTTCGTTGGGCAGATCTTCCTGGTTTTGGAACCCGTGGAAAGAGGTGGGAACCCTGTAACGGCCTTTTGTCGGAGGAAAAGGGGCTAACTCGGGTACCGAGGAGACCCCAAGGCAGACATGACTCAGAACACGGGATTTTCATACAAGCGACTGCTGGCCGGCCGGGCCGGCTCCAGAGGACAGCGCTGACCGGAAGCCCCATGGGCAGCTCGGGGAGGAGTGACTTCTTCCCGCCTCTCCGCCGCCGCCGGCACTGGACGCCTCCTCTGGCCTCCCCGGTCACGCTCCCGCGCCCGGTGTCGCCCAAACCCCACGTTCAAAGCCCGGCCTCACCGTCTGCCGCGCCTGGGCGCTGGCTGCTCCGTCGCAGACGATCTTCTTCAGGACGGGCCCCAGCGCCTTCAGAACCTCTTCGCTCTCGATGCCGGGGCCCAGCTGGACGCAGAGGACCGAGGCCAGGGCCGCGGCCGCCCGCTGCTCGTCGCTCTTCCCTGCGGAGCCAGGAGACAGCCGTGACCCCAACGACCACACACACCGTGGACGGACCTGCCCGGACCCGGACAGCCAGTCCTGCTCCGCACAGCGACCTGGGAGGCACTGTTAAAGGCCACCGAGCTCAGCTACCTTATAGGGACAGTTTCCATGGAAACACCTTTAACAAAGCCATTGGCTCCATAGGACAGCTCCAGCCAAGTTCCGCGGGCCTGGACAGACCCCGCCCGGCCTTCTCCGTTCGGCACCGAGTGGGTCAGACAGCGCCCGCCCACCCAGCAGGACTCCCCCCTCCCCCCGGCATCTCACTCTACTCAGAGGAGCCCGTGTGTTCTGAGGCGTTTGTGCCAGGAACGCTTTGTCCATCAAGTCAGCATAACGGGAGGTAATTATCTCCGTGAAGTTTTACTTGGCAAAATGGGGAAGGTGGCAGCCTCAAATCGTGTCAATTTTGGGGGTTCCTAAAACTGACCAGTCTGCTAATGCCAGACTTACTCCTGAAGGTCTGTCTTTATTCTCAATAGGCCCCGTGATTATGACAAGATGAATTCCAGAATCCCTACCACAAAGTCCCAGAGTTCAAATACCCCAAGGGGTGACCTGGCAATGCCGTCAGCCACACGCATGGCTGTTTTAAAAAGGAACAGGGAAAACAAGCTAGAAAATTAGGGCCCTTTTTCAAGTTTAGGAAAATAAAAAAATGGCCTTTTCAATGCTCGCTTTAGTTAGCATCTGACCCAGCTCCCCTGCCTGTCTGCCACCCATGACAGCAGCCCCCGCTGGTCCGACCCAACAGCACGCCGACCCCCAGCGCCCGAGCTGCAGGCTGTTCCCAGACAACACGGAGCTTCTAGGGAGTGGGGCTTCGAGCGCGTTCCTGACAACGGGGCCTCAGGCCGCGGCGGGGAGGGGAGGGGGCCGGCCGCGCTCCACCAGGACCATACCTTTCTTCAGGCAGCGCTCGATGCTGTCGGTCAGAGTCATCCTTCTTTCCAGGAGGAACTCGGAGAGCAGCTTGGAGGCCAGGGCGCTCCGCAGGCCCTCGAGGGCCGCCTGCCTGGTCTTGGCGCTGCAGAAACAAGCACCGCACCGTCAGGACTTTCACACGGGCTGTCTGTCTGCCCTCCTGAGTGCTTTGTTTATAGGTATTTACAATCTAATTGTCATCAGCTCTAAACATACTATCTAATAAAATAATAATATGCAAATTAACCATGCTCCGCTACACCCACAAGCCACAACGACCAGCCAATCAGGAACAAGTATGCAAACCAACCCAACCCAGATGGCTTCGGCCATGGAGCCAACAAGAGGCTTGAGTTTCCCTGGCGATGGAGGAAGCCAAGCTTTCTGCACACCCTGCTGGGCCTACGACTCCACTCAAGGCTACTACAAAGTTTCAATTGTAGAAGATAAATAAATTCCAACAAAAATGGCTGCAGCCAAGGAGCAAGCAGGAGGTTTAGGTCCACTCAAAGCTACAAAGTTTCAATTGTAGAAGATAAATAAATTCCAGATACCAGAGCCTCCAATTAGGTCACCGGGGTGTGTGGCTGGCCTGCAAACCAACACAGGTCCCTCACCCAGGCTGCCCACGCCCCAAGGGAACCCCACCCTGATCTGGGACACCCTTCAGGGCAAACCAGCTGGCCCCCACCCAAGCACCAGGCCTCTATCCTATATAAAAAAAGGGTAATATGCAGATTGACCGTCACTCCAATACACAAGATGGCTACCCTCATGTGGTCAAAGATCCTGCCCTATGTGGACACAAGATGGCCAGCAGAGGAGGACAGTTGGGAGGGACGGGGCAATCAGGCCAGCAGGGGAGGGCAGTTGGGAGGGAACAGGCCTGCAAGGAAGGGCATTTGGGGGCGATCAATCCTGCAGTGGAAGGCAGTTAGGGGTGACCAGGCTGGCAGAGGAGGGAAGTTGCAAGTGACCGGGCCTGTAGGGAGGGCAGTTAGGGGGCAAATGAGCACTTAGGCATCAATGAGGGTCCCAGATTGGAGAGGGCGCAAGCTGGCCTGAGGAACCACCCCCCTCCCCATGCACGAATTTTATGCACCCGGCTTCTAGTTTTCTAATAATATACTTTTCATCTACACTCACCTTATTACACAAAACATTTTAAGCTGTTTCATATCTCAGCATTTTCTGCTTATAATTTAAAACCACAACTTTAAATGATCACATAGCATTTTATCACGTCAATGGGCAGGACATGCTCTCCTGTATTCCATATTCTATAAACACCCTCTACATTTAAAGTAAACGGACATTGTTTTAACACTACAAAAGTCTAGAGTTCCGGTCTCATTTAAGCATGTTCTAGAGCTACCGGGAAGTAAGAAAACGACTAGCTTTGGTATTTTTCATGTCCCTAACAAAACTGTGAACACGAGGCTTACAGGAAGTCCAGCTGCCTTTTCTAGAATATTAACTCTTAATTCAATATATCCACCCAGGCTGCAGTCAGACACAGTGACGGGCATTATGCTAGAACAATGACTCATCGGAGTCAATCTAAATTCTAAGGCACGTTTCTACCCACATCAAAAGTCCAAAGAAACAAGAATCATTTAGACATCCAAAGTAAACAAATCAAGCTTTAAAAACACACAGGCCACACTGTTGTTAAGTCAGAGGCCTGCCCACGTGGCACAGCCAGGGTGCTGACGAAACAGCCCACGGGGAGTGTCTCCAGAATGCTCTACCTCTTATCCAGGGTCAGGTCAATAAAGCCTTTCAGCTTGTACTCCAAGTCTTCTTGTGTCCCTTCCTCGTCCAGGACTTCTGGTCCTAGGAACAACAGGAACCAATCAGCGCTGTCAGTCAAGTGGCAGAAGAATTCCTCCACCCAAAGCACCCTTTGAAAGTTGCAAATGGAATGTAAAAGGCATACCATCTTCAGCAAAACTGGAAGGATCGCTGTAACCACTGCAGTGGCTCATCGTTTCAATCGATGCATCCTCGTCACTGAATGGTTGAATATTCCGATGCTGGCCACCTGGGAAGTCAACAAAAGTGGAGGTAAGAGACTTTGCAGCCATCGATGCAAATATTTTACTTGGGAATCTTAGTAGTCACTAAAGAGAAATCCAGTCATAAAAACACAAAACTTATTTAAGAAAACATGATTATGCTATAAAAGAACACACAAATATTTCTAAAATAAGTGAATTCACCTAATATGTACTTCCAAGCATGAACAATTTACAATATCTAACAATCATCTGACCGGCAGCTCCAGATTACAGATGAAAAAACTACTTCCTAACCACCACCTCAAATCAGGAAGACAATGGAAAGAGATCCAGAAATAAAGTATGATGGCATAGGCCATCATAAGACTAAGACAAACATATTTTCCAATATTCATGACTTGGGAACCAGTAACTGGTGAATGGGTTTTTGGGATACATATGTCCTATGTGAAGGAATTTAAGGAATCACAGGATGGTAGTTTTATAGTTAACTGAACTGAGAGGGAAAAGAGGCTTAAAATGGAAGTTTTGGTATTTGATACAGCCTGCTAGATAAACCACCTGAAAAAGGAAGGTTCTAACATAATCAACAGCTTAAAAATATCAGTGCTGTTACTAAAAAATAAAATCTCCTTTTTTAAAAAACTAGAATCTGTCAACTTCATTAACCTAAGCAATAAATCCATATTCCTAGTCATTGTGATTTGTAGGCATTTCATAGTAATAACAGGATTGCCCAGTCATGAATTACATTGAGCAACAAGTTCAAGTAAGTCCCAAATTCTGCCCAAAAGTGACCTGGAGGCACTGATTCACCTTGGAGCCGTTTTCTTATCAGTACGCCAGAGGACTGCCAGCTATCACTAGGCCCCTGTTTTATAAAACACGTGAGTCACTACCCGAAGGTCTGTCTTAAAGAAACCCTCTGCGTGTGCCTCTCTTGTTGTTGGGTTGTTTATTTATAAGTGTTTTTCTTTTTGTAAAAATCAAAACAGAGAACTTAGCAGATTTTTCTGTCAGCAGAGGAAGCAAGCAGCCTTCAAGTGTGCTTGCCACCCTGAAGGGAATAAACTGCCAATCAAAACGGTAAGTCATAAAAAGTAAGCAAAGAAGCCAAGCTCCCCAAACTTCTTAGAGTGCCTAGGGCAAGAATAAACAAACAAACAAAGCCCTGTGACATCACTCTCTATTTCTGGATCTTCATTTGTTTCCAGGATGTGGAGTCATGGCAACAGCTGAGTCATCTGCTTAACTTTTACTAACATTCATTCACCGATTTACAATGTTCACACTCAGCCAATTTCTTATCTGTCAAGATGACTGTTCCCAGGCAGGGCTTACTGAGCTCCCGTCTCTAAGTCTCCCAGGACTTAAAGGGAATAGAGATTTAAAAAAAAAAATCAGGGAAGAGAAGCCTGTGTGAATGCCTGACATCTAAGTCAGAGTCACCCAGCTCTGACCTCAGGGCCATTAATGAGGAGCTTACAGACACGTGAGGGCTGACTCACCAGCAAGGTCTGTTTGCCCCTGAAAATCGCTCTTCAAAGTAAGTGCTGTCACAAGTCCGCACCTGTATACAGACTACTTCTATTTCCTTCCTCAGCCCTCCCCTAACTCTGGAAAATCCATCAAAGTTATGGAAGTTGGTTTTCTTTTTTAAAAATGTATTTTTATTGACCTCAGAGAGGGAGGGGGAGAGAATGAGGAGAATCATCGATCGGCTGCCTCCTGGGCAGCCCTCATTGGGGATGGAGCCTGCCGCCTGGGCCTGGGCCCTGACCTTGAACTGAACTGTGCTCTCCTGGTTTCCAGCGAGCAGTAGTTGGTTATCTTGATTGTACATATAGAGATCTCAAACGAAGCCCATTTCTTCTCGATGCCATTTAACTGGACCAATCAAGTAAGTGGTTTTTAAGTACATGTGTCTGACAATTTTCCGTCTCTTCTATCATTTATTCATTTATTTCCTGAATAAGAAGTACCTTAACATGAAACCAAATTAAATATTTTAAAATGCCAATCTCACCTGGCTACCCACTGTCCAGAGGCCTGTCACGTTGCAGATGCTCAAAGCAAGCACAGCCTCACACACTGACCGTCCTTCCCACTGACACGCGCGGCGTCAGCACCCTCCCCGCTGAAGCAATGGGAAAGGCAGCAGCACCAGGCTGGCCTTTCTATCGGGAGCCGGAAGGAAGGGGGGCCCACAGGAAGTCCCAGGCGGGAATTCAGGTTTGGTTATGACTCCAGGCCATCAGCAACACCGCCACAGTATTGAGTGGCCTCAGCCCGACGCTTCCCCATTGTTTGTTCCACCAACAAAAGGCAAACTCAAAGGGTAAAATGAGGACCTTCAAGACAGAAGGAAAACGCTTCCTTCAGAGGTTCAGAGGGACCACAGAAGGTCCAGAGGGGCCCTCAGTTCCCGGGGAGCAAGCAGGTGCCACCACAAACTCCTTGTGCAGTCTGCCCTTTGGTGATGGAGAATGAACTTGAGAGGAACATCAAGCGCATCCAAACCAAATAAAGAGCGAGAGAAAGCAGGGGGGGAGACTGCATGGCCAGCAACCCATGCCGAGTGTCAGCTAAGAAACGTCCAGTCCGTGGTCCCCAGCTGTGGAGCCAGAAGCCCCGTGGGAACCCCTTACACAGCATGTGCCCGACCCCCCCCGACCAGAAGGCTGGCCAAGGGAAAGGACCGGCGTGGACAAATGTCCACTGACCGCAGCCTCTCCCCGGTGACACGGAGGACATTCCAACCTCAACTTCCAAGTCGCAAACAACAACAACTCCGCGGGCGGCCTGCCCAGCGGGCTCCGTTCGCGCGGGGCCGGCGGGGCTTCCTGCTGGCGGGCCTTTCGGGTAGCCGAGCGCCTGGCGGTGGAGGACCGAGCCTTCATTCGGAGAGTCCGGGCAGCGCCCGGCCTGGGGAGGGAGGCTTCCGTGTGCGGCGAGGACGCGCCAGAAACCCAACTTTCCGCCCGGGGCAACCCGAGCTCCCGCCGCCTCCGGGCTCCGAGCAGAGCCTCGGACAAAGGGGAGCGCGGTGCCCGCCCCGGGGGCGCGGAGGGGGACAGAGGGGGACGGAGGGGGTCGGAGGGGGGTTGTGCAGGTGGCTCCGGGGGGTCGGGGCAAGCCTGGGCCGGGACGGTGACCTCCCACCCCCCCCTCCGCCCCCGGGGCCCCCGCCTGGCCTGGCCTGGCCTGGGGGCACGCGGGAGGCGCGGGGAGGCCACATGGTCGCCGGTCCCGGCGTCACCCCGGCCCCAGCGCCCGGGGCCGGGCCGCGTGACCCGAGGGCCGGTCCAAAGCCGGCAGACAGACGTTCGGCCTTCCCGGCAGCCAGCTCCACGCCGGCGCAGGCGGCCACCGGCGACCCGGGGCTGCCGGGGCGCCCCCAGCCCGCCCCGCCCCGGTGCGGGGCCGCTGCAGCAGGCGCCGGCCTCTCCGAGCTCCCCTCCCCCCGCGCCCAGCGCCCGGCCGCCGGACCCCGGCCGGCTCGCGGCCCAAGGACCCGCTGCGCCCTCCCCGCCCCCACCGCCGGAGCCCGGAGTTCGGAGCGCACGCCAGCTCCAAATCGCGCGAGGTGCGTCCCCCCCCCCCGGGGCACGCTGGGAGTTGGAGTTCGCCAGCCCCGCCGGGCGCCAGGTCGACGCCCGTCTGGAGCAAAGGAAGAACTACGACTCCCAGCGTGCCCCCGGCGAAAAGACGCGCCAGCCGGGCCGGCCGCCGGGACAGCGGCGGCGGCGGGGAGACCCCCTTACCTGCCGTCGTCGCCGTCCCTGCATCTGCCCCTGAGCCGCCGCCGCCGCCGCCGCCGCCACTGCCGCCGCGGTGGGCAGTGTTCCGCTTCTTACTCTTCGGCATCGTGGGACGCCCGGTGCCGCCCAGACTCGGAGCTCAGCGAGGATCAGCCGATGGAGCTGCACTTTTTACTCGTGCGGCGGTGCGGCGGGCGGCTGAGCGGCGAGGCTTGGGCTAGCAGAGGCGAGGAGCGGCGTGGGTGAGAGCGGGCGCTGGCGGCTGCGGAAATCCCGGTGAAGAGCTGCGATCGGAAACGATACATGTTTCTCTCTAGCGCGGGAGCTAAGGCGGGGCGGACGCGGCCACGACGCCTTAAGTAGCAAGACGGCCGCCTGGTGTCACCGCGGGTGGGTGGGGCCGGAGCGCGCGCCAGCCAATCCGCGCGCCTCTCCCCGCCGGCGCGGCCGCTGGGCGCGGACTACGGCTCCCAGGCCGCCAGTGCCCCCGCGGCGGCCCGGGAGCCGGTCTCGTCGCCCCGTTGGACTCTGGGAAATGTAGTCCGCTCGGCGGGGGCGTCTTCTCCCGGCTCCTCCCGGCGGCCCCGCCCCAGCTTCCGGGCCGGCGGGGAGTGGACCCGCCGTGGCCCAGGGCGGTGAGCCATGGACGGGTTCGCGTGATGACGACAGCCAGCCGCCCACGGGGAGCTGCGCCGCCGGCGGCCCTTCCTCCAGCAGCTCGCCTTCTCCTCCGCCTTCACCTTTCCCCCTCCCCATCCATCCCCCGGGGACAGCCAGGCGCCGCCTGGGCCACGTTTCCGTGGCCGTAGCTGTGGCATTACCTTAGCGGTCGCCTGTAACTCGAGCTGAACCCCGGCTCGGGGCCGAGAGCCTTTCCTTTCCAGAGAAAGGCGAGCCTAGCCAGGCTAGTCGTGCGGCTCATGCGCTTCTCTTATTCCAGGCTGGAAAGAGAGGTCTTGGCGGCTCAGGTACCGCTCGCCACACCTGCCAGGTGGGAAGGAGGTCAGGCTCAGGGCTAGGTTCTGGGAAGCTGACAGCTGGTAAAACAGGCAGGAGCTATAAATACCACTAATCGCTGTGCTGTGTTTTGTTTTCTTACCCCATCCCCCCACCCCCAAGGTGATCCTAGCTCTGTCTTCCTTGGGGGACCTGTGTCCTGCACTCTGGACCTGATACTCCGTTCCTGTTCCCCGGCTTCGCCAAGCCAAACTCGCTGACTCACCTCAGCGCCGGGCACTCCCACCTCCCTCCCGAGTTCCTCCTTTCCTTCCTCGCTGCCCGTGGCACACCGGCATCCGAAGGTTCCCATGCCCCTCAGTCCTCTTCCTGCCTTCCCTCCTGTTCGCACTCCTGCTGTTCCCCCACGAGTCCGAATTCGGAGCCTCACGCTCACGTGTGGTTTCCTTCTCCGCTGGGCATCACCCTCTCTCGGGGAATAATAAAACTCTGAGTCCTAGCCTTCAGCCACACGGGGCCTCAGGGCGGGCCTGGACATTTTAAGGGACCTCCCAGTTATGCCACCAACGCTTCACGGGTGATGAAGGTGCCAACCTTATTTACTCACATGCTTTACTAGTTGCTCAAGAACCCTCTCCTCCCCCCTGCCTCCCTTCACTCGTGCATTGAATGCCGATCCTCTGAGCCTGCCTGGCCTTCCTTTCCAGCCCCACCTTTCACTGCTTCCCCGGACACCGCCGGTGCTTCAGCCACCCCCACGCTCTCATTCCCAGCCCTCAGCGCGGCTCCCCTCCCGGAGCGGCCACTCGCCATGTCCCACGTTCTCTGTGCCCTGACTCCCATCCTCACCGAGCAAAAGGCCTCCGTCTCTCACGGTCTGCTCCAGTGCCGCCTCCTTCCTGAAGCCCCGACCAGGATGGTCTCCTCCTCCTCAGGCCTCCTCAGTCTCTGAGGAGTGCTCTCATGGCGCTCGCTGTGCATCCGCCGGCCACACGGCCTGTTCAAACCCTGAAGCAGCACGCACACCGCACCGGGCGAGTCAACCAGATAAGGGTGCAGGCCGTGGGCAGGGCTCCCGCTGTGTCCCTGGGCCCTCCCTCCCTCGGATCGGGCTGGGATCGGAGCCGTGGCCTTGGCTGACATCGGGGGAGAAGGCCCCCCGCTGAAGGAGGTCAGGACTATTCCACAGCCCCAGGCTCTTTATCAGCCAGAACCACCGAGGCAACAATTTGGCTCCTCTCTGAGCCACGTCGTCCAGGTTCCCAGCCGCCAAACTGGGCTTTGCCTGCATTCGGGGCGCAGTCCTGTGTCTGCACCCGCGCATGGCCGCTGGGGGTTTCTGGGGCGACCAGCCACGGCCACCTCATCAGGTGCACACTGGTTTTACATATTTGTCACACAACTGCCATTTCATGAAATTGTCAACTCCCTGCGAAGAACCTTGTTTTCATCATCTCTACCCCTCAAAGCACATAAAAGGGTTATCTTTGTCCTTTTAGATACTGTATGTTCAGGGAATGTTAAGAATACTATTGACTACCAGGGGTGGGCAAACTTTTTGATTCGAGGGCCACAATGGGTTCTTATACTGGACCAGAGGGCCGGAACAAAAGCATGGATGGAGTGTTTGTGTGAACTAATATAAATTCAAAGGAAGCATCATTACATAAAAGGGTACGGTCTTTTATTATTATTATTATTATTATTATTATTATCATTATTTTATTTCAATAGTGTAGAACAGCCGAACAGGCCAGATCCGGCCCTCGGGCCGTAGTTTGCCCACGCCTGGGCTAGATTTTTCTGGGGCCTGAAAAGGGAGCGACATTACACAAATGCAGCGTCGCTGTCAGTGGAATGACCTCAGAGCTCAGCTTACCCGTGTGTTATGTCTACAGTTTAATGCAGGCCGGTACAAACACAGATCAGGCCACAGGCCCCACAAGGCAGTGATCCCAACCAACGTCGAGGTTTGGCAACACATTTGAAGAAATTAGAAGACTCCCAGCAGCACCGACAGCGTCACCAAGTAACTGGGAACACGCGGAGAACAGGGGCAGGGCACCGGGCTGAGCCCACCCAGGCTCTGCCTCTTTCTTCAGAAAGAACAGCCTCCCCAGGACGTCAGTGTACAGGGGTTGGCCTGGCGAGTCACCGGTCGTCTGGAAGGCAGGTGTTTGTGGCCGGGCTCGTGGTGACCAGATCTGAGGCTCTGTGGATAAGAATGAGGAGGGATCGTGGAGATGAGGCAGCAACGGGCTGCGTTCACCTGTGGCCTGAGACAAAACTCTCCCAACTAAGAATCACATGTTTGTTACTAACCCGACATCACGTGATGCCTCTCCCCTCCTAAGAAGGTGAATCCCACCCCCTCACCCCCGCCCACAAAACACAACTGACTCAGTCTTCAGATGTTGCACATTAACCTGAATCTTCGGAAACGTGAGGTGAACTCTGACCTCTCATGGGATGTGCATATCGAGGACGTTGGTTCAAGAACAAGAAAGACAAATAAGCCCGTCTGGCGTGGCTCAGGGCTGGAGCGTCTCCCTGTGAGCCAGGAGGTCAGGGCGCAGCCTGGGTTGCTGGCTTGGGCCCAGTGTGGGGCGTGCAGGAGGCAGCCAATCAGCGATTCTCATCATTGATGTTTCTATCTCCCTCTCCCTTCCTCTCTGAAATCAATAAAAACATATTTTTAAATGTGATATTGGAACCTCTCAATGCAGCAACGGGGAAGGATCTCTCAGAGACTGCAGTCGTGGCTTCGTGGGGTTCTTTGCGTGGCAGTGAGAGTAGTTCTCAGTCTAAGACTCACCGCTCACCAGCTGACAACGCAGCCGCTCCCTCTGCCACATGGGACCCCCAGGTCTCCAGGTTCACCGTGCCCGGGCGGCCGGGCCTGGCACAGGGTGGGCACTGCCTTCCTCCATCTCACCTGCATCTCTTTCCTCCGCTGCACGCAGGCTCAGTCGTCGGCCTCGCCAATCCCAAAACCAAGTTCAGTCCCCTTGGACTTTCTGCAGCCGCTCCGTCTGCCTGTCACGATGCCTCCTGAGCTTCCCACACTGCCACTCAGATCTCAGCTTAGCTGACAGCTCCCCCGCGCCCCACGCACCACCAGCCTGTGTTCTCCCAAAGCTCCCGTGCTGCCGGGCTGTCTCTGGCTCAGTTCCCATCGGCGCTGCCGGAACGGGAGAAGGGAGGCTTTGTTCTATCACTGCTTCTCGTCTCAGCCGCTACATGGGGGGTGCGCAGTCCGTTACTGCGTGGAGGAGCGGGTAATTCAGTGTCACTCCTGTACTGGCAGCTCCTCCACAGCCCCTCCTGTAAGCCACAGATCCTCGCCCCCTCTGATTCGAATCTCTCTCTCCTGTGCTCCTGGAGCATCTTCCGAGAGGAGCATCGATTCTGTGCGCTGTCATTCTTGACTGAGACCCAAAGGGGGCAAAGTCCGGGCCATCAGCTCGGAATCGGGCACCAGGGCTTTACTTAGTGCATGCAGCAGCTTCCCGCAAATTGGAGAGAGGCAGCACCCACTGGGTGAGCCCTCTCAGCCGCCCCTCCCCCACCAGCGGGGAACAGCCATGCATCTGACCACAGCGGCCCTGCTGGACAACAGCTGTTTCCTTCGGC
Source organism: Vespertilio murinus (assembly GCA_963924515.1). Classification (NCBI taxonomy): domain Eukaryota; kingdom Metazoa; phylum Chordata; class Mammalia; order Chiroptera; family Vespertilionidae; genus Vespertilio; species Vespertilio murinus. The sequence continues at coordinate 2,161,818 of OZ004712.1, forward strand.
CAGGAGTGGATTTCCTCTGTCTGAGCCATGTTCTTAAAGGCAAAGAAGGTACACTCGGGGGAAGAAGGAGACTTAACCACCGTATGGAAGTCTCCTCTGTCACGGCGTTGTTCCAGACGGTTCTGTCTTTTTTTTAACCGCTGTGCTGGGTGTGCCGTACTAACGCCTCGCACATTTAATGTACACGAGTTTGGAGATGAGTACACACCATAACACCATCACCACAACCAATGCCATGGACACATCCATCGCCTGCAAGCTTCCATCTGTGTGTGTGTGTGTGTGTGTGTGTGTGTGTACGCGCGCTAAGAACACAATGCTAGGCTCTTTCCACATGTCTCATGTACGTCTTACGCCACCGTGAAGAAGACGAGCTGACCGCTCTGGAGTGAAGAAACGGGCTCGGAGAGGGTGTGCAACTTCCCTGGGGCCGGACTGTTGGCCAACAGTGAGTCCGGGCTGAGAGCCAGGCCCATCGACGCCAGGTCCTGGCTGGCCTTGGCTCTGGGAACACGACCGCTTGTCCCCGGAGCCTGGGGGATGTTCTCACTGACCCCTGACCCCTGGTGCTGGTGCCCGGTGATGGACCGGCCGACCCAGGCGCCTCTGCTGTCCCTAAGGCTGCAGACGGACGAGCTCGTGCCTCGGTCAGCGGTCCCCGGGCGGCTGTCTTCGTCCTGCGGACGCCCGGGCCCTGGAGCGGCAGCTCTCCTACACGGGCTGCCAGCGGCGGGGCCACGGTGCCCTCTCGATGCCCCAAACACCGGAATAAAACGTCCCCACCCACACGATGAAAGGGTTCGTTTGAGGCTAAGCATATAGGTCACGGCTGTTGTTTCTCTGAAGGCTGTTGATTGGTTGGCTTGATTCCCATAGCCTAGGCCAGCCGTGGCCCGCGGGCCAGATCCGGCCCGTCCGGCTGTTCTATCCGGCCTGCGGAGCCGAAAGAGCGGAGGGTTCTCTTGCTCTCCCCTCCGCTCCTTCACCAGCAGCCCAAGAGGAGAGTGCCAGCATGGTCAGGTTGCTTTTGTTCCGGCCCTCCAGTCCAGTGTAAGAACCCATGGTGGCCCTCGAGTCAAAAAGTTTGCCCACCCCTGGCCTAGGCTTTTCCGTGTGAAGGCGGGATCTCAAATTATTTCCATTTATACCTCACTGAAATGACTTCTATTCTGGTTCTGAGGATGTACACCCTAGCACACGATGCTTCATAAGAAAGTGTAAGCTATCATCACCATCATCATCATCATCATCATCACCATCATCATCATCGTCACTCCATTGCACTCTCGGGTTTAGATCTCCCTTTACTGGGCTCGGAGTTCTTTGTGTCGAGTTCATCTTCACAGCTCAGCACCTGCCTCTGGCCCGAAACCTAGTGGACATCCTGTGATCACCTGGGGACCGGACGACCACGTGACTGCCTGCTCGTACCCGGACGGGCTCCTGACTGTCCCCGTAAACCCGCACCCGGCAGCCTGGCGTCCCTCCCGATCTCCAAAGTCTGGCTTTGACCCACCGTTGGCTTCACCTGCTCCTGAGCAGCCCCCCAAGGCCAGGGCAGCTCCCCACACGGCCTTCCCTCCGCCCTGGTCACCTCTGATTCGGGAACCTTTTCCGGGCATCCCCTGACCTCTTACAGTGGCCACCCAGGCTAGCCACGGCAAACTCCCACAGAGGTCTGTCCTTACTCTACTGCAACACAGGACGGAGCACGGCTACGTTCTCAGGTTTCACCGCCAGAGTGTGTCCCCTCCCCCCTCGGCGTGTCCCCTCCCGGTTCAGCGCCCCAAGAACCCTTCCCCGGGCTGCAGGGCACTGACTCCAGGACAGGGGTGGGCAAACTTTTTGACGCGAGGGCCACCATGGGTTCTTACACTGGACCGGAGGGCCGGAACAAAAGCAACCTGACCGTGCTGGCACTCTCATCTCGGGCTGCTGGTGTAGTTTGCCCACGGCTGCTCCAGGACAAGGCCCTCAGATGCTCCGCCCCATTCAGTCCAAATGCGGATTCCTCCCTCAGCACGTGTGTACTGGGAGGAACCTCACCGAGTACGTGCGGATCGCCTGCGCCCACAGGGACAGCGCCCTCGGAACGCTGCTGTGCCTGTCGCCAGGACAGACCGCCAGCCGCTGCCCCGGGCGCTGGGGCCAGCGCTGCCCCTGGAGCTCGCTCCGCCTGTGCCCGGGCCGCCCTGTGTCTGCCCTCGTGTCACCGTGAGTAAGCCGTGTCCCCGTGAGCACACACTGCACCTCCTCCTCCAAAGCAGACGCCAGAGGAGAGCCCTGGGGAGGGGAGGGGAGGGGAGGGGAGGGGAGGGGAGGGGAGGGGAGGGGGACGGTCAGTGATGACTCATCCACGTCTCCTGTCCGTGCGGTGACTCTGCAGCTTTAGAGCGCGCTGTCCCCACCCCGGCCGGCGGGAGCTGTCTCTGTGACGTGGCCTTTGATTGACATGGGCCCGCGCCATCACGCCTGTGGCTGCCAGCGGATCCTGTGCCTTTCTCGGCTCGGGGACCCCCTCAACCCGCAGCGATTCTACCTGCTCCCCGTGAACACCGTGTCTCCTCTCCGCTAACCCCCCGCCGAAATAGTTCTCCAGGATGACATGGGCCAGAAAAGTGAACGGGGGGGGGGGGGGGGGGGCAGCCTGGGCCACAGTCATTGGCTTTTAAAAAATTAATATTATTGATTTTTTACAGAGAGGAAGGGAGAGGGATAGAGAGCTAGAAACATCGATGAGAGATAAACATTGATCAGCTGCCTCCTCCTGCACACCCCCCTCCGGGGATGTGCCCGCAACCAAGGTCCATGCCCTTGGCCGGAATCGAACCTGGGACCCCTCAGTCCGTAAGCCAACGCTCTATCCACTGAGCAACACCGGCCTCGGCAGTCACTGGCTTTTATTCTCAGAATAAATGAGCCCGGAAGGGAGGGCGCACAAACTGCCAGGCGCCGGCCGTGGTGTGACTTTGGGAGGGGCCAGCGCCGGCTCGGACCCCACACCAGCTGTTCTGGGCGCCGGAGCCACGTGCCGGCTCAGTAAACACTGAGCACTCAGGCTGGAGGCCCGGCGTGGACAATGTTTACCCACAAGGACGCCCACGTGGGGAAGGGGGGACGCTCCGTGACGGAGCTTCCTGGGGAAGGAGATTTAGAGGGACCCTCCCGTGGCAGGACTCGTGGCTGCCCCGCCTTCTCCGCTCCCACGCCTCCGTGGCTGTCGCCTCCGCTGCCACCGGGAGGCGGGGAGGCGGCCTATGACCTTGCTCACCGTCCACCAGCCAGGAACCAGGTGACACACAAGGCGGGACCAGCCTCCCATGCCGACCCGCCCTCCGTGACTAAGTGAGGGCGCCCACGCAGACGTGAGGCCGGGTGTGGGCGGCACGTGGCGCTCACTGCACCTGCTGGCTGGTGGCCTCGCCTGGAGCACCTGCTCTCTAGACGGGACGCACCCTCCCCCCTCTCACCCCCCCCTTACACACACACACACACACACACACACACACAGCGCTGAGCACTGCTGGCCCGGAGCTGAGCCTCTGCTGGGGTTCCGGCTTCTGTGGCCTCACACGGAGAAGTTCAAAGTCGCCGACGGGAAGGGGGCCGAGAAAGACCTGGTCTGGAATCAGCCCCGTGTTCTGTGGCCCAGAACCAGCTCCTCGTGGTGACATAAAACATTTGGTTTAAGATTTTCTTTTTTTATTGCCAAGACCGGTGTGGCTCAGTGGATAGAGCGTCGGCCTGCGGACTGAAAGGTCCCAGGTTCGATTTCGGTCAAGGGCATGCACCTTGGTGTCGGGCACATCCTCAGTGGGGGGTGTGCAGGAGGCGGCTGATGCATGTTTCTCTCTCATCGATGTTTCTGACTCTCTGTTCCTCTCTCTTCCTCTCTGTAAAAAATCAATAAAATATATTTTTTTAAAAAGAATTTTTTTTATTGATTTCAGAGAGGGAGGGAGAGAGTGAAACATCAGCGATGAGAGAGAACAGGAAGCAGCAGGCGCCGGCCCAGAGCCCGCTCCACAGGCGGTCAGCCCAAGTGTTAGAACAGAAAGGGAAGACCTTGATCCTGGGAGAGCTGCACACACTGAGCCGGGCCCTTGCCGGCGGGGCTCGGGGTTGACCTTAGTCACCAAGAGGAAGTGCTGAGTCACCCTCCCCCCCCCTCACCCCTCCTCCCTGCGGGTGGGACTGAGGCCTCCCGGGCGGCCCCAGCAGAGCAGGCCCAGCGGGTCCAACCCGTCCACCCGCTCCTGACCCACCAGGCGACCTCTCTGCTGCCTGCTCACGCCCTCATCCCCGTCACTGACCCGCCTGGCCACTCCATTCCCCTCTGGGCACCAGCCGGCCTGGGCTCCCCGCCCCCACCCCCACCCCCACCCCCAGAACCAGGCCCGGAGCATCCGGTCCCTCTTCTCAGCTGAGGGAGGCGGGGGGAGCCGGGGAGGGCAGCACACGGGCGTGAAGCAGAGCGAACCCTCGGTGCTTCTTCCCTGAGCGTGCCCTCTGGTTTGGGAGAGGACGGCGGGAGATGCCCCCACTGGCTGCTCCCGTCCTCCCCGGTAACAGCCGTCGGGACTGCGGCCCTGCTCTGCGTGTGGGGCACAGGCTCCCCGGCCTCCCCGAACGGCCAGCCGGCTCTGCGTGGCTCAGGGAGCCGCAGCCCTCTGCGGGCCAAGCCTCGGAAACGCTCTCACCAGCGTGGCTTCCTGGGCACCTGTCTTGGCAGCAAGGCCGGAGGTCGGTGCACACACCGCGGCAGCCGCACGCACCCTGTAACCCGCTTCCTGGCTCCCCGGGTGTGAACCGCCCGCGGTCAGCAACGCCCCCGTCCCCCTGTTCCCCTCCTCTGCCACCCTGGCCGCAGCCCTGCAGCGACAGCAGGGGCCTGGGCAGCTCTGCCGGCGGCACCCTCCACTTCCTTCCCCGGCTCCAATCTCGGAGGGCTCCCTTCAGGGCCGCCGGGTGTCACACCCCACCCTGCCCCGCGGGGGTCCTCCGTGCTGATGGGGCTGCGGGGTGAGAGCTGCCCGCCTCGGTGCTCCTCGCACACAAGCCCTCCACGGGGCCCTGAGGAGGGGCCCCTGTGGCAGCCTCTGCTCCCTGGGGTCACGCAGGGCAGGGCTTGGAGCCCTCCCCCCCAGCTCCAGGCGCCTCCGTGGCTTTAAGGGACGTGCCGCCCGCTCCCAGGTGCTGGTCTGACGGCCGAGTTGTGCAAGGAGCAGGCCCGAAGGTTTCCTTCTTATCCGCACTCGTTTTTGGATTTTTAAAAAATATATATTTTATTGATTTTTTACAGAGAGGAGGGAGAAGGATAGAGAGTCAGAAACATCGATGAGAGAGAAACATGGATCAGCTGCCTCCTGCCCACACGCAACCAAGGCACATGCCCCTGACCGGAATCGAACCTGGGACCCTTCAGTCCGTAGGCCGACGCTCTATCCCCTGATCCACACCCATTAGAGCTCGTTTGTGGTTTTTCCAGGCCGGCCTGTGTCCACATTCACTCTCCTGGTGAACGGAGCGGACACAGCGTCGTCCTCTGTGTAGTGTGACTCCGTGTGGGCGGTGGTGGAGGAACGGGAGGTCTGGGCGGAGAGCGGCCCGTCGTGTTCTGACAATGGGAGCTCTGAGCCTTCCTTTACCGGACAGGGGACGCCGGAGCGTCTGGATCGCCCAGACAAAAAGCCCGAGATCAGCCAAAACTGGTGTTGCTCAGTGGATAGAGCATCGGCCTGCGGACTGAAGGGTCCCAGGTTCGATTCTGGTCAAGGGCATGTACCTTGGTTGCGGGCACATCCCCAATAGGGGGTGTGCAGGAGGCATCTGATCGATGTTCCTCTCTCATCGATGTTTCTAACTATCCCTCTCCCCTCCTGTCTGTAAAATATCAATAAAATATATATTTTTTAAAAAGCCCGAGATCTTGCCACCCACGGCATGACCACCACCCCTGTTTTCACCCATTTCCGGCCAGTCCTCTCCTGCACTTGCCCTTGGCCCGGTGATGCTGTTTCCGCCCAGGGCGCCCTCAGCAAAGAACTGGCTGCAGGTGTGACCGCCTGGGTGCGAGCCTCCCCGCCCTGGGGGAGGAAGGGTGCTGCCCACATGGGGGGACGGGCCCACGTAACTAGTCTGAACAAAGGCTGGAACCCACTGCCCCTCCGGCCAGCGGGCAGCTCAGCCAGGCGCCATCCGGACACACCAGACTCAGGTGCTCTCCTGTCAGGGCGCCTGCAAGATTCAGCCAGTGACGGCGGAAGTAAGTGGAACAACACACCGATGTTTCTCTTTCCCTTTCTCCCCCCTTTCTCTCTCCGAAACCAATAAATAAAAACTTCAGAAAAGTGGTTTCCACGCTGAGGCCTGGCAGTGGGTTTATGGAGAAATGAGAGGAGGGAGGAACGTCAGAGGCCCCGTGCTGTTTATTAAAAATACATTTTTAATGATTTCAGAGAGGAAGGGAGAGGAGAGAGACAGAAGCACCAATGATGAGAGAGAACCACGGATCGGCTGCCTCCTGTACCCCCCACACTGGGGATGAGCCACGATCCAGGCAGGTGCCCTGACCGGGAATCAAACCCTGACCTCCTGGTTCCTAGGTCGACGCTCACTGAGCCACACCTGCTGAGACTGGTCGATGCTGCTGTTAATGAGTCAGGTCTGTCCAGTTTACTGCTAAATCCGACCTACTGAAATTTCATCTGTGCACACCATCCTTAAAGAGAGCGTAACTCCTCCATGAGTCCAAAACGCCACTGCTTGCCATGTAAGTGGGCTAGAAAGACACAGGGATAGAGGGGGAGGGAGAGAGGAAAGGAGGGAGGGAGGGAGAGTGCTCTGAGCAGACACAGAGCAGCGGGCTGGACGTGCACTGAGAGGGGAGGCGAGTAAATAAGCATCTTCGGCAGTTTGGGCCGAGGGGAACCAGCCAGAGCGGGCTGTGTCGGCCGCCTGGCCTGCCCGCTGCAGACCGAGTCCGGGCAGCAGGCGCCAGGGCGACCGGCCGGCCGGCAGGGACGCATAGCGGTGACACCGGCGCCGCTGGCCTCCGCTAACCCTCTGGGCTCCGGCGCAAATACACCGCGAGCTGCACTGGCTCTGGGCGTGGAAGGAATTCTGTGCCACAGACGGCCCCGTGCCCACAGGGTCCGCCCTCTCTGGCAGCTGTGTCCTGAGCACCGAGCATTGCCAGCCACTGCCCGCGGGGCCGTCTGATGCCGCCCGCCGAGCTGGCTGTTCCGTGGGGAAGACAGAGGGAGACGGACAGACGGATGACTTTCCCGGGAGCTCACGGTGGGGGTGGACCGAGGAGGCCAGGGCCCCTCCGGGGCTGCCAGTCACGGAGCGTGGGTTCCAACGGGAAGACTGTGTTTATCGCCCTCCATCGAATCGGCATGTCAGCGTTCACCTGGCCCAGTGTCTCCACCGGAGGGCCACCTGCGTCTGTGTCCCCAGCCCCCCTTTGTCTGTTTAAGAAAAGTTATAATTTGTAAGACCCTTAACAGGTAAGAAACATGTACTAATTTTGTTGTTGTGGTTAATCCTCACGCGAGGATTTTTTTCCTTTGATTTTTAGAGAGTGGAAGGGAGGGGGAGAGACAGAGAAACACATGGATGGGTTGCCACATGATTAGTTGCTTTGTGCCCTCAACTGGAATCAAACCCAGGACCCTTTAGTCCACGGGCCGAGGCTCTGTCCACTGAGCCAAACCGGCCAGGGCAAAATGTACTAATTTTTGACTTCACCTCCCAAGGCTTTTAGCTTTTGGCAGAAATAAGCAAACATGCTCCTGGCTCCTTTCTTACACAGGTCACGCCCCTCAACTACCATTGGATGAGGTTGGAAGTGGGTCCCACCCTCAAACCCCATTGGTTGAGGGTAGAAGTGGGTCCCGCCCCTCAACAACCATTGGGTGAAGTAGGAAGTTGGACACGCCTCTAAACTACCATTGGGTAATATTGGAGGTGGGTCCTGTATATAAACAAACATTGGGTGATGTTGGAAGTGGGTCCCGCCCCTGAACAATCATTGGGTGTGTTTGGATGTTGTTCCCTGCTCTCAACAACCATTGGGTGAGGGTGGAAGTTGGTCCCGCCCCTCAAACACTATTGGGCGAAGTTGGAAGTAAGTCCTACCCTCGAACCCCATTGGTTGAGATTGAAAGTGGGTCCCGCCCCTCAACAACCATTGGGTGAGGTAGGAAGTTGGACACGCTTCTCAACTACCATTGGGTAATATTGGAGGTGGTCCTGTATGTAAACAAACATTGGGTGATGTTGGAAGTGGATCCCGCCCCTGAATCATTAGGTGTGTTTGGATGTTGTTCCCTGCTCTCAACAACCATTGGGTGAGGGTGGAAGTTGGTCCCGCCCCTCAAACACTATTGGGTGAAGTTGGAAGTAAGTCCTACCCTCGAACACAATTGGTTGAGATTGAAAGTGGGTCCCACCCCTCAACAACCATTGGGTGAGGTTGTAAGTGGGTCCTGCCCTTCAACAACCATTGGGTGATGTTAGAAGTGGGTCCTACCCCTGAACAATCATTGGGTGTGTTTGGATGTGAGTCCCGCCTCTCAACAACCATTGGGTGAGGGTGGAAGTTGGTCCTGCCCCTCGAACTCCATTGGTTGAGGCTGGAAGTGGGTCCCGCCCTTCAACAAAAATTGGATGAGATTGGAATTATGTCCCAACCCTCCACAACCATTGGGTGAGATTAGAAGTGGGACCGGCCCCTCCACTACCATTGGGTGAGGTTGGAAGTGGGTCCCACCTCTCAACAACCATTGGGTGAGGTTCCAAGTGGCTCCCACCTCTCAACAACCATTGGGAGAGGGTGGAACTTGGTCAGGCCCCTTCACTACCATTGGGTGAGGTTGGCAGTGGGACCTGCCACTCAAAAACCATTGGGTGAGGTTCAAAGTGGGTCCCACCCCTAAACAACCAGTGGGTGAGGTTGGAAGTAGGTCCACAAGGCAGGCACCAATTACTTACAGAAACACAGATCTCTCTGAACAACCCCCACCTTTAGGCCCAGCCTCTTTTACTGGCTCCGCCTCCTCCTCACTGCTCATGTCCATTCCTACCCTCAAGGACACAGGGCAATTGTGTCCTCCCAAAGTATTCCCCCCTCCCAGCTTTCCTCCTCCTCCAAGGGGAAACTTTGTGTCTCTCTCCCAGTGCTCAGACTGCGGGACGGAAATCACAGTCTGTGTACAGGGCAGACCCTGGCAGACACCCCAGGGTCCCGAGACCAGGGCAGCATCGCCAGGGATCCACGGATAAGTGGTGTTGGTGTCACGTGCCCTGACTCTGTGCAGTGAACATGTTCCACACACACCTGCTGCGCTCTTCCCCAAACCCCAGTCTATTATGAGGAAAACATCAGAGAATCCAAAAGGCTTCCTTTAAAACACAGGACCAGCACTGTGGCACCGGACACGGCCCAGGGAGGCCCTGAGAGGGGGCAGCTGAAAGGCTTGGAAAAGACAGACAAGAGAATGAAAGCTGGGTCCCGGTGGAATGCTGCTTCCTGAGAGACAGCACCCAAGCCCACAAGCTGAGTCTTTATTTTATAGCAGATGCCACAAGGTAAGGTAAGGGCTTGGTCAAGACAACTACAGCATTCTCAAGGGTTTCCATCCTACTCCATTACCTGCACCTGATCAAACTTGGTTTACTTGCAGCCTACATCACTCAGGCACGTGGGGCCATGTGTTCAGACCATAGGTTCAAGATTATAACTCCAGCTGTTGGATAGAATTGTGCTGGGAGACTCTGCCCTCCAAGCTGGGACATGCATATGGCCAGGAGAGGACTGGGCCCTCTCATGAGCCCCAGTCTTGAACCTGTCCCAATGCTGTAGCCCGTCTCCACACGGCACCCTCCCAGCTCGTCAAGGCCATACAAACAAGGACGACTGGGAGGCCCCGCACAGGGCTGTTAGTATCTTCTGTCTGTCTCTCTACCCAACCCGTGGCTTCAGTCTTATTTTTAGCGAGTTCCTCTTTTCCTTTATTTTTTAAACAACTGCTCTGTGTTCTATTTTATATATGTTCCCGTTGATGTATATTTGGATTGTTTATAAACTTTTGCTCTTTGTAATAATACCACAGTAAATACCGCGCAATGTTCTGAATTTCAAGAGATTCTTACACGTAGAATCCCTAAGTCAACAGGTGCGTGAAAGGTGACTTTATTTGTTAACTAGATGGGCCTGGGCCGGCCCCACCCCCTGGTCAAACTCCAGGTAGAGGGGACAATTTGCATATTAGCCTTTTATTATGTAGGAGTCCAAAGTACGCCCCCTAGAGGCTGCCCACTCTGCTCTCTCACACTCAGGGCGCCCCCTGCTGGTCCAGGACGTTCCCAATCAGGTGGGTGAGCCATCAGACTTTAAAACACGGCCTAGCTCACGTCTCTCTAGAAGCAGCATCGAGGGCCTCCTCAGGTGCGTAAGGGCCATTTAAAATTCTTCCAAACGTTTACTTCTTTATTCCCTCTTTGCCCGTTCACTTTCCTTGTGCACTTTAGAAGCAACTCCGCTGGCTCCCGGGAAATAAAAAGGAACGGCCACTCGTCCTGTGATGGCGATCAACGTGCCCGTCACCTTGGGGGCCCGGCCTCCCCGTGGCTGAGCTGAGAGTCGAGGACACGCGTGCCTCCCCCCGTGAGTCCGGTTCCCGGGGCTGCACCGCTGGCCACTCCTCTCTGCTGGTGCTTCTCGGGTCGCCGGGAGAAGCCACAACGGGAGGCAGCTGAGCGGGGCGGAGAGCAGCCCTGGCCACGCTGACTGGCCTGTAAGTGATCACCCCAGACCCAGCCGGCCTTCCTGCTGCAGGCCGTCGTCACACCGCCTCCTGGCCACCACGGCCCCACCCTGCCGGTGCCCCTGCCCCAGCCCCGCCCCGGCCCCGCCCTGCAGAACCCCAGCCCCAGCTCCATCCCCACCCTGCGAAGCCCCAGCCCTGGACCCGCCCCGATCCTGGCCCCACCCTGCAGTGCCCCCTGCACCCTCCCTCCTCCCAGCTAGCCAGTGACCTTGTCTCTGCCTCGTGGTGAACAACACAAAACCAAGGCCCGGAGGAGACCTTCTGCCTTTCCCCAGGAGACATGATGCCCGAGGCCTCAATCCAAACCTCAGCCGCCACCCTCTGGGACGAGTAACAGAGAGACGCCGGCCGGTGGCCTAGTGGTGGAGGTTGTTGACTTACCGGGTTTCCCCGAAAAGAAGACATCCTCCGAAAATAAGACCTACTCACAGGTTTCCTTCTGAGTGAAATATAAGGCATCCCCCCAAAAATAAGGCCCCCAGGCTCTGTCTCAGAATGAAAATTAATTTACCGTAAACTGGTCGCTAGGGCCGCCCCGACTGGCGTCACTGCTGTGCGAATGGAGAGAGATCAGGGTGGAAACTTTGTGAAACCTAAACTGCAAGAAGTTGTGACTTGGGTGAGGAATTCATGGGAGAAAATCACTGGCAGTTGCATTGCAAATGCACTGCGAGCAGCTACCTTGACAAGAAGTACTCATTTAAAGACAGTGCTATTGCTAAACATGAGAGATTTGGTCCACTGATCCTGAAAGAAATGGAGTCACAAGAAATCCACCAGGAAATTCAGGAATTGGATTGTTATGATGATGTTCCAGAAGATGATGACATGCTTGTCATTGAATAAGTGAGTAAATTCTTGATACTGTAGGATTCACAGTTTGTCTGGTTTGTGTTGACAACTACCATACTGCCGTACCGTATACAGATAATAAATTTCCTTTATTTTCATTTAATAATAAATGTGTACCGTATTCTTCTTCATGGAAAAATAAGACATCCCCTGAAAATAAGACCTAGCGCATCTTTGGGAGCAAAAATTAATATAAGACATTGTCTTATCTTCGGGGAAACAGGGTAGGAACCAGGAGCTCAGGTTCCAGGCCGGGTCAGGGAACTGCCTGGCTTGCAGGCTCGATCTCCAGTAGGGGGCGTGCAGGAGGCAGCCGGTTAATCATTCTCATTGATGTTTCTCTCCTTCCTTCCCTCTCCCTTCCTTCCTGAAATCAATAAAAATATATCTAAAAAATAATATAAACTCATCATTTATTTATAAAAACAATTTATTCATATATTATTGATTTTTTACAGAGAGAAAGAGGGATAGAGAGTCAGAAACATTGATGGGAGAGAAACATCAATCAGCCGCCTCCTGCACATCCCACACTGGGGATGTGCCCGCAACCAAGGTACATGCCCCCGACGGAATCGAACCTGGGACCTTTCAGTCCACAGGTCAACGCTCTATCCACTGAGCCAAACAGGTCTTGGCAACTCATCAATTATTTTTAAAAAATTAAAGAGGGAGAGGCGGGGAGAGAGAAGTGTGTACCTTTAAAACAACTCGGAGGCGATCACCCCGATCTCACGTGAGACGTAAGAGGGAGCGTGGAAGTCTGAGAGCGCAGGCAGCCCGAGCCCACCCCAGACGCGGGCACTGCACGGGCGAGGAGGGCCCTCGGGGTCTCAGCCGCAGGGGCCCGAGGACATCCCTGGGTCACCGCCAGCAGGGGCAGGGACACGGGGCAGGGACACGGGGCAGAGACACGGGGCTAGCGGACGCGCTGGTCCACTCTCCTCCACGGCCCCAGGGAGGGGCTGCCCTCACCCAGGGCGTGGGCTCCGCCGTGGCCACTGCAAGGGCACGGGCGGGGCCTGGGAACGCCAGGGTCCCAGCCAGACGAGGCCCCCTCATCCGCCGTGAAAGTCTGGATCCCATGCCTGGGGTCTCCGCTGGGCCCATCGATGGGGTCGGAGGCCTACAGAACGGACAAGGGAGAACAAGGCCAACACCACGCACTTGCCCACGCAGAGGCGTTTACCAAACCACTGCGCATGTAGCTGCTGACACTCTAGCAAAGTGCGCAGCGGAGACGCGGTCAGAACAGACAGTGTGGGCGCGGGGGTAAACACGAGAGACGTGTGAGAGGCCAGGCGCCAGGAGCCGGCATCGCCAGGTCACGGAACATTGAGGAGAAGCAGGTCTGAGCTGGATGGTCACCTGGGGCAGAAAGATGGTGGGGGAAGGGTCTCCCACAGGTCCCACAGCCCCTCCACCTGAGACAGGGAGGTCCCCGCTGCTCCCACAACCCCCTACACCTGAGACAGTGACGTCCCCGCTGGTCCCACAATTCCCTCCACTGAGACAGTGAGGTCCCTGCTGGTCCCTCCACCTGAGACAGGGAGGTCCCCGCTGCTCCCTCCACCTGAGACAGTGAGGTCCCCGCTGCTCCCACAGCCCCTGCACCTGAGACACAGGAACAAGAAACCACCAAATTCTATTGCTGTTATGCGATGAGAGCCCCCACACCAAGTCAGAGACCCCGAGAACACCGGAGGTTCAGAGACACAGGACGGTGAGGTGCCTCTGGCCTCGGAGCTGAGGACCAGGTGAGAATCTCGGGGTGCAGGGGGGGGTCCCTCAGAATGATACAGAGCAGACACGAGGTACCTGGGAGTTGGCCCTGCCCTCGAGAGAGGTGAGAAGAGGGATTTCTGTGATGCCTCTGAGGGCAAAGCCCCTGGTTTGATCTCTTCTTAAGGGAGAGGTGAAACTCTTGGGAGCCCGCTGGACCCACAATCCCGATGGCCTTCAGCTCAGAGTCATTTGTACGCCAGAGTGGACATCTTGGGGAGTCCTGTTCTGAACCCCTTTAATTGTTAGGAGGCCTTTGCCAAAAGGCCTCAGAGGGCGTGCATGGTGAGTGACCACAGGCAGGCAGGCGTCTGAGGGACCAGCTCTTAGGAAGGTCTCAGCTCAGCCAGCAGAGGGCAAGAGAGCGCCGAGCCGGCCGAGGTGTCCGGCCCAGGGACGCCGAGCTGCGGTCTGCAGACGCACACCGAGAGCAACGGCAGGCGGGGCTGTTTGACAGGCCCATCTAAGACTGCACGTCTGAAGCCGAGACGGAGGACTGTCAACGTCACCACCGACTCCTGCTTTTCTGTAAAAAGCCAGAATTCCTCCAAACGGTCCACGCGTTTCTACGTCCGTGGGGCTCCGGCTCCCGGTGTGAGCACGTGGGGCGTGGTGCCAGCCTGGGCCAGCTTCGGGCAAGGCCCTGGGCTCTCGGCGCCCTCGCGCAGCTGGACCAGACGCTCTGGGATGTGGCCACGCTGGGCTTTCTCATAGCGAAGGCCACACACCGCACGTCTGACCTCGTGAAGTCCCCAATGAGGCTAACACCCTGGTGACCTCACGTCTACCCCGACAAGTAAACTTCCGTTTTAAAAATATATTTTTACTGATTACAGGGAAGTGGAGGGAGATTGAAATATTAATGATGAGAGAGCATCATGGATCGGCTAACCCTAACCCTACCCTGGGGATCCAGCCCACAACCTGGGCCTGTGCCCTGACCAGGAATCAAACCGTGACCTCCTGGTTCATAGGTCAATGCTCAACCTTTGAACCACACAGGCCAGGCTAAACATTTTTTTAAAAAAATGTATTTATTGCTTTGAGAGAGAGAGCAGCATTATTTGTGGTTCCACTCCTTGATGCATTAAATGGACAGACAGAAACAGGCACTGAGGCGGGGGAGGAGGGGTTGCTTGCTGAAGGTAAGACGGTGTATTTTTGCTTCTGCTGTTGACCACAGCGCGTGCTTTGGTCTCCCAATGTGTCCCCAGTGATGGCAGTGCCCGAGCCACAGCTTCAGGGATCAGACTTTCATTTACCGCCTCCGTGCGCCCACGCCGCCTGAGTGAGAGTGTCTTCACAATCTGTCTAATTTCCAGCCCCGAAGGACACAGCCCCCCGGAATCTCAGCCTGGATTAATGCTGCATGAGGTCCCTGAGCGTTTCCAGTTTCAATTAGCACTCTTGCACGCCATTCAGCCTTGCAAGTGCTGTCAGCGGTGGGCCGCTGAGCTCTCCGCCATGCCAGCCTGAGGCCAGGGATTCCGCTGCGGCTCCTGGCGGTGCTGCCCGGCCCGTCACCACAGCCCCCAATCGGGAGACTTCAGGGGCGGGTGCGCCTCTGCTGACCAAACACACCACGCGTGGAGGAAGTGGGTGGCGCATTAGCACCAGATATACATCACCCCCATTTGGAAAATGACACCAACATCACATTTACTACAGACCTTACCAAGTTCTGCCAGTGGTCCAATACCTTTTACACAAAAGAACAACCTTTAAACGAACAGCTTTTTATTGGTTGAGAGGAAGGGACGGGGTAGAGCTAGAACCATGGATGAGCTGTCTCCTGCAGGCCCCCTGCTGGAGATCATGTCTGCAACTAGGGCAGCCGTGGGCAAACTACGGCCCGTTCGGCTGTTCTAAACTATTGAAATAAAAAACCAAAACCGTACCCTTTTATGTAATGATGTTTACTTTGAATTTATATTAGTTCACACAAATACTCCATCCATGCTTTTGTTCCGGCCCTCTGGTCCAATTTAAGAACCCATGGTGGCTCTCGAGTCAAAAAGTTTGCCCACCCCTGAACTAGGGCATGTGCCCCGACTGGGAATTGGACTGGTGACCCCTTGGTTCATGGGTCAAAGTTTAACCATCCGTGTGAAAACCTTTTGCTTGGTCCAGGATGCGATGCCAGGCCACCGGTGTGGTGCCTCTGCGGTCGGGAACAGCAGTTCAGTTGCTGCTCTTTCCTGGTGTGGACTTAGGGGAATGAAGGCCGATCATTTTCCAGACTGCACCTAGCTTGGGGTGGACTAGGGAGGATGGAGGCCGCAGACTGCACCGAGCCTGGTGTGGACTAGGGAGGATGGAGGCCGCAGACTGCACCTAGCCTGGTGTGGACTAGGGAGGATGGAGGCCGCAGACTGCCCTTAACCTGGCGTGGACTAAGGAGGATGGAGGCCGCAGACTGCACCGAGCCTGGGGTGGACTAGGGAGGATGGAGGCCGCAGACTGCACCGAGCCTGGGGTGGAATAGGGAGGATGGAGGCCGCAGACTGTGAGCCTGGCGTGGGCTGGGAGGATGGAGGCCGCAGACTGCACTGAGCCTGGCGTGGGCTGCCGCTCCAGTCTACTCGCATCACACAAAGCAATGCTTTCTCCTCCTCACTGCCTCTGACCGGGAGGCATCAGCACGTCTCATAACTGACAGCCCGCAAAGGGCCCTGAGCAGGGACGCGGCATCCACGTGCTGTCGGCTGTGAGGTCATGATGGCCCGTGGCGGCCCCTTTGACGAGGGCACCGTCTGTCAGCGAAGCGGACAGACTGCAGGGAGTGGGCGCACTGGGCTCACGTCCGTGTCCAGGGAGCTTGCACCCCAGGCGGAGGGCGTAGGTGACGGGCCGCTCCTGGCTGTTCCCAAACAGCGCCCACCTGTGCGGCACCGGCTCGGCCCGGCTCCTCCCTCCGTGGCTCCCCGCGGGCCACCGCCCCCAGGCTGCCCAGCGCAGGCATGAACGTGTGGTGAGAACGGACTTCCTGGGCGAAAGGGGCGGGGCGGGGTGGAACTGGGGGGAAGGTACTGAAGACACTGGCTGAAACCTGGTTTATAAATAATCTGAGCATTCCATTTATTTTTAAATATACTTTTATTGACTTCAGAGAGGAAGGGAGAGGAAGAGATGGAAACATCATTGATCGGCTGCCTCCTGCTCGCCCCCTGCTGGGGAGCAAGCCCGCAGGCCCGAAAGCCAGGCCTGTGCCCTGACCGGGAATGGAACCCGGAACTCCTGGTTCACAGGCCGAGGGTCAACCACAGAGCCACGCGGCTGGGCGAGCATTTTGTTCTTTGAGATGTGCAGGTCCTACCAGACAGTTGGTCTAATGCAATGAGACCAGGCGTCTGGTTACATAACTGAACTTCAGAGTAAAAAAGACAAAGTCCTCATTTTATCTGAAACAAGCAAACTCCTTTCCCAGTGTCCTCTGGGCAGGACGGTCCCGGCTGGGGCTCCGCGCACTCGGCTCGGTCTGCCTCCGGCTCCTCAGCCCTCCCAGCCCCGCGGCGGCGGCTGTAGCCGGTTCAGCACGCTGCTCTGCCTCAGCGCCCGGAGCCGGGACGTGTCCTCGCCGATGACGGGGGCGCCCCTGCCGTTGCCCTCGCTGTCGCCCTCGCCGTCGGACAGCGCGCACAGCAGGCCGTCGTTCTCGTAGGTGGGGAAGTAGTACCTGCAACAGCACACGGCCCGGGCCTGAGCCTCTGCACACACGGCCTCCCAGGGCGTCCTCGCCACAGTCTCAACAGCGCGTGGGAGGGGGACCTCTGAGTGACTTAGGGGACCTCTCCTGCCCTCCCGTGCGTGTCCTCGCTGCTCTTCTACATAGAGACAAGCCCACTGGGTCAGAGGCCCCTCCCCTCCCCTCCTCCCTCCTCCAAGGCCCTGCTCTCCCCCACCGGGGAGCAGCCCCCAAACACAGCTCCTCCCTCCCACTCCACCCGCTAAGGTCTGATAACAGCGACTTTCCCTCTTTCTTTCCTAGCCTAACCATCACTGCTGTCTTTGTTCTAGGTGACGATAATCTACGATCATAAAAGTGTAATATGCTAATTAGACAGGCAGCAGGAGGACCTTTCGGATGAAGCGGGGCTTCGAGGCCTGAGCCCTTGTACACATTTTGTGCGTTGGGCTTCTAATATATATATGCCTAAATGACCGTCAGACTGTTAGCAATGACACACAGTGACCACCAGGGGGCAGTGCTCAATGCAGGAGCTGCTGAGCTGCAGTGACTTGGCAGCGGTGGTTCTTGGGTGACGCCCCCAGAACCAGAGAGGAGGGAGCCCGATCCCAGAGCGTGTCACCCCGAACCGCCCTCTTACAACAGGGACCCCTTGGGGATGTCAGAGAGCTGGTTTTGGCCCGATCCTTGCAGGCCAGGCCGAGGCATCCCACCGGTGCACGCATCTGGGCACCGGGCCTCTAGTAATAACAACAACAGAGCTGTGTGTGCTTTGGTCACCCCGGGCGCCTCAGAATAGAAGCACACCGCCGGGATTGAGGAGAACCAAAGCCGCTGTTTTAAAGAGGAAAGCCTGTCCTGGAGCGTCCTGGCTGGTCCTGGGGGCCTGAGGGGGCACTCCCTGGGAACAGAGGCTCCCCCCCCCCCCCCCCCCCCCGGCCACCAACCGCGGCCACTCACTCGGGCTGGTCCCAGGTCCCCCGGTCGGGGAGCAGGGCCGCGTGGCTGGCCTCCGCCAGGTGCGCCCCCAGGTCGGCCCTGGATGGGAACCTGGCTCCGCAGCCGTAGCACCGGCCCTGGTGAACCTGCCGGCGGATGAAGTTCACCAGCTTCACTTGCTCATAGAAATTCAGTCCTGAGGGAGGGAAGTGCAGCGTCACTGTGCATGTTCATCCACTGCTAACACAGGCACGCCTGTAACACACACACACACACACACACACACACACACACACACACACACCTGTCTACAGAAGCACAAAGCACAGTCACCCCGGAGGCGGGAGGGAGGCTGCTGTGTGTGAGGCGAACTGCTCACGGTCTGGACCATCAGCAAGCCCTACTTTGTGTTCAACGCCTGGATCTTTGTCACCGTGACCCCGAGAACCAACCAGGCCCGGGCGCTTCTATGACGGCGAGCCCAGCTGCCCCCCAGCGCCCACCCCCTGTCCCCTTCGCCCGAGGCCCCGCGTGCCGGCTGGACGGGGACCTCTGCTCGGCCTCTGGCGGGCAGTGACCATGAGTCTGGATTCCACAAGAAGCCGCCACACCCTTGGGCAAGGGGAGGGACCACCCGAGGCTAAACCTGCTGTGAACACGAGTTCCGGCAGCAGTGGGGACTCTGCGGGACGAGGTGGCCGCGCCCCTCCCTCCCGACCATGGCACGGCCAGTAGGGCGCAGCACTGAGTCCCACTCACCGAGCTCTGCCTTCGTCTGGAGGAGGTCAAAGCCGTGCGCCTCCTGGAAGAGGGAAGGGCGGAGCTGTGAGCAGGCGGTACCCGATCTTCCACCGATTCACAGGCGCCTGACCGAGGCCCCGTCTCAGCTCAGCCTCAGCTCATCGTCTGGGCGTCTGACATCTTGACATCTAGCTACTCCCCGACTCCACGCAAGCCCGGCAATCAGCTGAACCCCATCACCCGCCTGTCCCTGCAGTCCCCACAGCCCACTACGTGGGACGCAGCGTGCACGGGGCGCCCCCAGGGAGAATGGCCTCCGGCCTCGTCGGGGCGGGAGCTGTGGGCGGTGCACGGGGTGCCCCCGTAGGGACGGGAGCTGTGGGCGCGCTCTGCTCGCACTCTGCCGCTGACAAGCCGCCGGCCTGTCGTTGTGCACACCCTCCCCAGTCACGTCTAAGCTCGGGAGTGGAAGGCGCTCCAGGAATGAGGGAGGCCGTGTGTGGCCGCCGCCCGCGGGCAGGACAGGAGGAAGGGCACGGAGCGTCCGGCTCACCTCCATGTGGGCGCACAGCTGCTCCGTCGTTTCCGCTTGCTCTTCGCAGAACAGACACACGGCGGAGACCGGGCGCTCCTCCCAGTCCGACCAGTCCCTGCGCCCAGACCCTTCGTTAGGGCCCTGGTGTATCTCCCCGCCCCCCAGAAGCCGCCCGTCTCCCGCTCTGCAGTTTTGGGGAGACTGTCTGCACGTCACGGCGCTGCTGCAGCCCCCGACGGCAGAGAGCCCCAGGAGGCCAGCCGGAGCGCCGGAGCGGCTCCAACTTCCTCGGGACCAGCGCCCGGGCGCAGGGAGGCCCCTTTCATGTTTCTCGGCGGAGGACACGTGTGGGGTGCGCCCTGCTGGGGTGCCCACATGACAAACCGCACCCCGTCCGGAACAGCCACCGTCTGCAGCGAGGCAGGCGGGGTCAGTAGGTGGAGAACTCACAAAGCATATACTCCCCCCCCCCTTCCCCATTTCCTCCTCTCCTTGCATTTCCTTTTCGAGATTCCTAAAACCAGGCCATCAAGCTCAGCCCTGAGAGGGCCACGGGCCGAAGGGCACTGCCGGGAGGGGGGACCCTTCCAGGCTGAGGGCCCGCAGCTCAGACTTCCCGCCGGCAGCCACGTGTGTCCCCAGCGTCACCACTGGGCCTAGCAGGCGGCCGTGAGCCAAACCGCCGCCCGCCCCCCCACCCCCCCTCCCGGGCAGGAGCCGGCCAGCCTCGGGCAGCACCGCTCCGGGACTCCCGGCCTGGCCTGGCTGGCTCTGGGTCACCGCGCCGTGCACACCGCTTGGCGGGGACACAGCAGCTGCAATGACTTTAGGGGGGGCCTGCTGAGCCCAGTCTTGCCGCACCACACGCAAGGCTGCGTGGCCGAGAGAAGGGGTCCCCCCAGTGGCATGCTAGACCCACCAGAGAACCGCCCGATCCCCGACACCAACCCATCGGCAGCGCCCAGTCTCACTCTTCCTGGTGCTCCAGCAGCTCCCGGTCGTCTTCGGACTGAACCTCCTCCCACGATTTCCCAAGTTCCTTTGCAGGAGACACAGGGTTAGAGGGCCGGGGAGGGGAGGGAGAGCGCGGACACACTCCGCAGCAAACCACACGCAGTGGTACACACACACACACACACACACACACACACACACGGGGGGGGGGGTCGCACCGGCTCTGACCGGGAGGAGGTGTCTCCCCAGCGCTTTCCAAGTCCTTTCTCTTTGGAGAAGCACAGGACCCTCAACGTCTCTGTTTCTCCTGTTTCTCAGCCGTGGGTGCACGTTAGAGCCCCCTGCGGTCGGTTTCCCGGACGCTGCGGGTGAGGAGGAGGAGGACTTACCAAGTAGTTGATGACGTAGAACTGGTCGTACTCGCGGTTCCGCGGGTTGATCTTGCGGTGCTGCTTCTTGCGCATGTGGTCCTTGAGCAGGCTCCGGTCCCGGAAGGTCCGCTCGCAGTACAGGCACTGCAGGCTGCAGCACAGCGGTCAGGCCGACGGCAGCCGCTGGCTCTCTGCCCGCCACGCTGTCCATGCTCGGCCACGCGGCGCCTTCCCATGGGACGCGCCCCACGCCGCCCCCTTCCACGTGCCTGGCTGCCAGGATGCTTTTGTATTCCTGAGTTTGCTAAGCTGGCTGTTTAGTTAAAACCAAACCACAGAGAGCTACTCCCCACGTTAGTAGGTGTTACTCTCACCCCGCCGGCTGCACCCGCAAACGGAGGCCTGTTCTTCAGACGGCGGCCAGGTGACGCGAGGCTGCGCCCCAAGGGCAGCGTCGAGGCCCGGGGTGCCCTGACCAGGCGGGAGGGTGCACAGCCCCCGCAGCTCACAGGAAGCTGGGAGCAACCACACGTGCAGTATATGCCACACTGACAGGGCGGAGGGAGAGGTACAGAAATCACACGACCAGTCAGAACTGTGGTTCGGGAAAGGCTCCGAGGAGGGAGCGGGGAGCCGGAACGCAGCCCCAGGCGCCCCCTTTCCCAGGCCGGATGCGAGCGTGCGCCCCCAGCTCACTGCACACACCCGAGGTGGAATGCAGTGCTGGGGACAGGTGCCATCTTCCCTAAAAACCATCAGAGGCAGCGTGACCGCACAGAATGGGAGTGTCGCACCAAGAGCGGTCCTCCACAGTGAAAGACGGGGTCCGTTTCCGTGGCCACTTCACTGGGTTTGCCGCAGTCCCCCGAGTCCAGGACCAGGGGGCAGGCCGTGCTGCGGGAAGTACTCACTTGTCCAGCTTCCTCTGCAGCGTGCTCAGGAATTCGCCGCAGTTCACGATGTTGTCCGGCAGCCCGATGTTGAAGGCGTGCTCTCTGGCCATGTGGTTCAAAAGCACAGATCTAGGAGGAAAGCTGAGCAGTTGGCATTCGGCACAGATCACTCAGGAACAAGTCACGTCAGCAAGAGCGCGTGCGTAATGAGCAACAACCTAACAGAAGCACATGCAGGCGTTAGGGAAACACACCGGGCCACGGAGAGCTCCCAGGCGTGTGAGCCGTCGGTTCCCTCTGCAGGAGGACTGGGTCCTGGCCTTACACTACGGACTGACCAGCTTTACTTTCTAGTTCATCCCGGGGACGGGAGAGACAGCTGCCCGAGGCGCAGCGGCCAGCTAGGAGCTGGGTCACCGAGATCTAGTGCTTCTGTTTCCCAGGTAAGACCCCAACGAGCTGGCAGCCAGTTAACAGTGAACGGGACGGCGTGTCTGCGGCCGCTGGCTCCCCGGCTCCCCGGCGGCCGGTTAAGAAAGGCATTTCCCTCCTCTCACAGCGACTGCAGTTCACCCGATGTCGCATGCTTTACAAACCGCCGCTGGCAGTAGGAAAGGTGCCGAGGGAACCCATGTTCTGGTGAGTTTCCACACGAAACAGTCACGTGTGAAGACATGCATGATGGCAAACCTGTTTCCGAGGAATTCCTCATTGCAAAACATGCAGACGCCATGGAAACTGTTGTCATTCCGCTCCCGCTGCTGCTGCTCCAGAATCCTTTTCTGCGGAGAGAGGCGAGCCCGATGAGACCCAGGAGGGCCGTGAGGAAGAAAGCACCGCCAGCCTGGACGGAGGACCCGGGTGGAAGCACAGGCGCAGCGTGTAGACGCGGACATTTTAAATTTCTCCACTCCACTTGCATTTACCTTCAACTCCATGCCTGGCCCATGTGGCTCAGTGGCCGAGCGTTGATCTATGAACCAGGAGGTCACAGTTTGATTCCTGGTCAGGCACATGCCTGGGATATGGGCTTGGCCCCCAGTAGGGGGTGTACAGGAGGCAGCTGATCCATGGTTCTCTCTCATCATTAATATTTCTCTCCCTCCCTTCCTCCCTGAAATCAATTAAAATATATTAAAAAAAGAATAAAAGCATATTTAAAATGAATTCCAACCCACACTGGCAATGCCTGCAGACACTCCACTGAAGGCTGTGCAGAAACTCACAGAGCCCACGACACCTCACTGTCCTTCCCGACCTCGCCCCCCTCTCTCTCTCTCTTCACTAGCCATCCCCGCTCCCCTCCGTCTTTCAGAGACAGAGACGTGTGGCCCTTTGACCTGCTCCTCCCTCCCTGTGGTCCTGCTTACTTTGGAACCAAGTTCTGCTCACCCGCCCTGTGTTCCTCTGCTCCTCCCCACCGTTCCCAGCGCCGTCACCGAGGCCCTCCGGCCAGCCGCTGTGGGGTGACCGAGCTGTCTGCAGGTCTCCCAACCTCAGTCTCTCCATCGGCCCACCGGCCCTTGGGCTGCTGGCAAGACTTTCCCTAAACACTGTTTACACGCATAATTACCTGGTTATTCTCTGACTCAGATAACCTGAAATACGCTTTGGTGCCACCTGAAGCTGGGTAATTGTCGGACAGGGTTCACTTGCGCCCGGGATATTAAATGTGGGCTGTCATTGTTACCCAGGCAACAGCAATCCTCTGCTCACCCCACCCTCTCTGGAGCGGCCGCCTGCTTCCTCTGCGGCAAGGATGTGAAGTCTTTGAAGCTATAAGTCTCTATACTCTCTTGTGTCACACTGGCACCCTCTCCAGCGTCTCCCATTGCACGGGGCTCAGCGGAGCTTCGTGAAGTTTCCGCTGACCCCTCAGTGTCTACGGAGCAGCTTCAACACGAGCGAGGGGCCAGCGGCTTATCCCGGCCACCAGGCCTTTCTGGAAATGCTTCCGAAGCAGGAATCCACTGAAGGAAAACCCCAGAAGCCACCGTAATGGAGAGTGATTCCTGCTCCCCGGCTCCCAGGCATAGCGGGAGGAAGGACCTCACGCTCCGCCGGGCACTGCACAGGCTCAGCCACCTCCGCCGTGGTCTGCTCCCGCAGGCCTGTCTCCGCCCCGACCGCAGGGCAGGGTCTCCGCTCCTGGGCTGCCGCCCACAGCGGGTCCACGCGCTGTCCTCGGCCAGGACCCACAGGACAGAGGCCCCTCACGGGCCTCCCCCGCTGAGCCCAGTCCCTCTCCGATCTGTGCGACAGCCGTGACCAGCCACAAACCGGCTCCCCGGGCTCTGCGAGCCGTGCTGGCAGACTCCCTGACCCCGGAGCGCCGGGGCTCTGCGGCCGGGGGTCAGACAGGGGGCCGTCCTGCGGGGCTGAGCCCTGAACCTCATGCTCTTGGAAAGACAGTGTGCAAAGTGAGGCGAATGGAGGACACCTCACGATGCTGGGGAACCACTGGATGTGGGGAAGACCCCCGGCAGGAACTGGGGTCAGAATTTTAATTGCCATTTACAATTAATGGATGCAGCTACTTCTCGGGACACTAGACAATCTGTAGACGTTCAGTGAAGACTCTGGGTGCAGAGTGGCACGTGGGAAGCAGTGGGGTTGGCAGTAGGAGGGTCTATGGGGTCAGTGCTGAGTGGCACGTGGGAAGCAGTGGGGTTGGCAGTAGGAGGGTCTATGGGGTCAGTGCTGAGTGGCACGTGGGAAGCAGTGGGGTTGGTACATGCCTTGACCAGAATCAAACCTGGAACCTTTCAGTCCGCAGGCCGACGCTCTCTCCATTGAGCCAAACTGGTTTTGGCAAAGCATACTTTTCTTGCTTATAAATCAACATCCAACAATGCCATCTTCCTTACGGAAGAATCATCACAATCTATAACGCGCCTCAGGGCTTTCTTTCTCAGTCACGTGACAGGCTGATGGGGTTCTTTTCCTCTGGGCCCTCCTGAGGGTTTAGCAAACAGTGAACCCAGGTCCCTCCTGACGCGTCTGGCCGAGGCCAGAGGTCCCGGGGCACACAGAAGTGGCCCTGAAGGAAGGACGGGTCCATCCAAGCACTAACGGAGCATAACCACACACCGCAGTGGAAAGCCACACTGTTAGACAAAGTCACTTGGAGATGACTTCTGCTGGACTTAGGAAAATCAACCCTCGGACACACTGCTACCTTTTTAAGACGACAGCTGCTGGGTATTAAAATTAGCGCCGGCGGCTCAGGCTGGAAAGGGGAAAGGCCCCCCTGGGCATCGAGCACAGCCTGGGGCCGGGCAGAGCGCATTCCAGCGAGGGGGAGGTTCAATCCCCCTCCATGTCCGCCGACGGCTGACCCCGCATGTGTGAGGGCTAAGTTACACTAAGCGTGGCAGCTCTGCTGCTATTTCAGAGGTAACCCGGAGGAGCCCCAGCCCCTGTGTTTTTGGCAGGAGGCTTTCATCTTCAGCCACGGCACGCTTTACTGCTCCGAGGGCTGGATCAGCGCCTCCTCTTTTGGGAACGTCTGAACGTTTCCAGAATAAAAGTAAAACCAGCAGAGAGAGAGCATCAGCGCGGTGACGGTGCGTGCCCCCAGCGCCGCGCCTCCCTCCCACAGGCTTACCAGCCTCTGCGCCTGCAGCTCCTCCCGCAGCACGCGGTCCTCGGGCAGCACGTCACACAGCAGGAAGTAGCTGTCCTGCTCTTCTGCAGGAGGAGAGAAGCCAGGGGACATGGTTATCATTTTCCCAGCCTTACTCCTGGAAATGTGCATGTCCTTATCCATAATCTATATCCATAACCATATCCATTCCTATATCCTCCATGGTGATATCCATACCCATACCTATCTCCATATCTACTTCCATATGTCTATCCTTATTCATATCTAGTTTGTATTTATATATTTATACACAGCCATATCTATATCTAATCTATATCCATAGCTATACTCATAGCTAATCTATATCTATATTCATAACCACATCCATTAACTATATCCATATCTATGTCTATATCCATCTATACCTATACCTATACCTATACCTATCCCTATGTGTGTGTCTGTTAAGAGCTCTCCTCTGGAGTACTGGTTCTTAGCTTTATTGAAGTTAATCGACAATTAGACAGCAGTTTAATGCTGGCTCTCGGGGAGTGAGAGAATTCTGACTTGAGGAAGTGGGACCCCATGAATTCTGGGCCCGGGAAAAGGGCAGGTCGGCCGCGCACTGACCCGGCGGGGCGGTGGAGTTGATGCGGATCACGCTGCAGAAGTCGGTCACGGGCTGCTCCCGGAACCGCCTCCTCCAGTACAGCACGTACCTGCGCAGGCAGAGCACAGAGGTGGTGAGGAGACTCCATATGGCCCTTCTTCAGAGTGACAGAATGTTATATAACACTCAGTGATTCCAAAGCCACAAAGCGGATGTTGACCGAACACTGCTAGACAATTCATAAATAGAAAGGCGGCAGAACATTGTAGAAGTATAATATAAGTATTTAATAAAGTGAAATTACTCTGTAAAGGCATGGAAATGATTACACTTGACTATCCCCAAATTCAATAAACAGCCATATGGGAAAGTTAAAAGTCAGTTATTTTATGTGATAATGAAGTTTTTTCTGAAATCACACTTAATTTATATGAATTAAAAATGTACACATTTCCAATCAATGGAAAGTTGGGTGTCTATCTTAACACATCCCAGTAACAGACCTCATGGTAATAATGGGATGAGAAGTCAGCCAAAGTCTCCATAACAAGAGACAGAGCTCCAAAAAAGTCCCGTCTGCGTCTGATGTGCGGCAAACTTGGACTTTGGAAAGATGGTCAATTTTTAAAAAATATTAAAAAAATATATTTATTGATTTCACAGAGGAAAGGACATGGAGAGAGAGAGAAACATCAGCGATGACAAAGAATCATTGACCGGCTGCCTCCTGCACCCCCACATCGGGGATCTAGCCCGTAACCAGGGCACGTGGTTTATAGGTTGACTCTCAACCACTGAGCCACGCCGGCCGGGCAAGACAGTCAAGTTTGGCATTCTTCTCCCCAAGGAGCAGAGTTAGAAGCACACAGGCTGAGTAAAAGCAGAGCACAGCCCAGACCTGCATGCGGAGGAAGAGGGGGAGGACGGGGAGTCTGTCTGACAAGGCGCAGACCGCAGCTGCAGTCCTCCCAGGGAGGACCGGGAGGACGCGGGCTCCTTCGGGGGACAGGAGATGGGATGTGGGCTCCAGAGGCGACATGTCCAGTGATGGCCGTGGTGCCAGTTCCACACCAACAGGCCGCCGCTGTGGGTGCGGTGACAGGAGACTCTGTCATCGCACCCACAGGTGACAGAGGGCTCCGTCGTGAGCGCTCCTCGGCAACCCCCTGTGCTTAAAGGGGGTCAGGATCCCTGTTCGAACCCGGCCCTTTGGGGCCTGTGCAAGTCTCTCCTGGCTCCGGGCAGGCCTGACTCGGCGAGCGCGCCCGTGGCCCACACGTAAAGTAAGACGAGCTTGGGGAGCCCACAGCCAGCAGCCTGGGGAGGCAAGGGGAGTCCTCTGCGGGGCAGCGGATCTGCTTCCGGAACCGTGGGACACCCCACCCCGCAGCCTGCACACTCGGGACAGAGTGCGAAGGTCCCTCACAGTCCCGGGAAGCTAAAGACCACCGATGTGCATGCTGCTGGAGAGGACAATGGCCGGCTCCCTCAGCGCAGGGATGATTCACACAGGCCAGGCCCTCCACAGGACGGTCACCCAGCACGTACCTCCGGAGGTCAGCGACCAGCCTGACGTCGGCTATGACCAGCTTGTGCTCGATGATCATGTGCTTGAGGAGCGGGTCCCGCGGCGCCGAGGGGAAGTGCTCGTCACAGAAGACACAGGGCACGGAGGGCAAGCCTTCGGGGGGGCCGCCGGGCCCCGGGCCCTCGGGCAGCGACAGCGGCTCCAGGATGCAGTCCCGGCCATCTGGGAGGGTGAGGAGAGGAGCTGAACGGCCTCTGGAGGGAAGGGTCCCCTCCTGCAGGGAAGCCCGGAGGCACCCGCGTTTCTCCAGGACCAAGCGCACAGGCCAGGCTGCAGCGCCATTTCAACACTCCGCCACCCAGAGGAGGAGGCTGCCAGTGCCCCCTCCCCTCCCCGCTGGGCAGGCAGCTGTGTAACCGTGGACACTGGCCCATGGCAACAACTCTGGGGGTCCCTGGGGGGTGTAAGGCCAGGCAGTGCTGACCTGTGGCCGAGTCCCCGCTGGACGGGAGGTGAGCGCACACACTGAGGCCTCGGGGATGCCAGCCGGTGCTCCCAGCTGCCTCCGGAGCACCTGCAGCCTCTCCGTTGCTGGCTATCTGTCCCGCGCACAGAGGAGCCCTCGCACCGGGTCCACGCTGCTGGAGCTGGTGGCCCGGGTGGCAGCGTTCAGTGCTGACTGACACCTCCCGTTTGCTTACACTCCATTATGGATGGCAGCTGAAGGTTTGTGAACAGAGGTGAGCGCTCAGTTCCTCGGCGTACCTGGGAACCCTTGTCCCCTCTGCGCTATCCCTTTCCCTACCGCCACCTAGGCTAAGAGCAGGCCCCTCCCCGAGCATCTGGGAGAGGGGAGGGCGGGATCCAGGCCTTTAACCACATCCATCTCCAAAGCTGGGTCAGACGGTAAGGCCCTCTTTAATTTCCCCTGGGCTGAGAATTCATTTTGTAAGTCACCGAGGCCCAGTACTGAGAGTGATGTACTGCACTCTTGCGGGGAGTGGGGAGTGGGGGTGGCGCAAACACAGGGGCGCTGTCCCCCTCCAGCTCACGCCGGGCCCACAGGAGGCTGGCGGGGTTGGCCCCATCGGCGCGGGGCTGCCGCTTCCCTGGGAAAGACAGGCTGCGCACACTGGACCCTCACACTACCAAGCGGTGCTCGGAGCAAGGAGCTCATCGACACAAGCCAACGAGCCACGACCCTTCATCACGGCATCACTGAGCAGGCAGAGCACAGACCGGCGCGAGGTCTGTGAGTCAGGGCGCCTGCCTGCGCCAGTCAGGAAGACACGAGAAAGGCGGAAACCATGTCTGATGCTAACTGAAAAGAGACTAAATCACAGTGAACGCACACAACACTTCACACCCACATGCACGTACATGCACGCACATCCCAGTACAAGACTTGAAAAAATATACAAAAGAAAAACAACGAGAGATTATGAACAGACGTTCTTATCCAAACTTTTCTTTAATATTGAACTTTTTAAGTAAAAAACATGTTATTGGACAAGTTCCTCAATGTGAGAATTAAGAAGTAAAGAAGGTTTTATCTGGTCACCTTCTAAGATGCAAAATTTGATTACACTTACCATTTTCTAACTGAACGCCTACAAAGCAGAAAATGTATGCTAGGAACTCCAAAAATACAAAGCTTAACATAAAAGTCCTATCCTGAAGTAGTTGCTCATCTAGAGGAAAGATAAGACAACAGCACAAATCATTATAATGCAAGCCAATGTACACAAAGTTGGCCATATAAATCAATGGGCTAAGAGCCGGGAGGAAAAAATAATGCAAGTCAGGAGAAATGGAGGAAAGTCTTCTTGGGAGATGAACCTCAGTGTAGGCCGGTGACACTTCACCCGGTTAGTGGAAATGTGATTGGACAGGAGGGCAGGGACCAGAGACCCACACACAGGCCCTCTGGGTGCCGGCGACTGCTCCTAGTTACTGACTCCGGGGAAGGAAGGTGGGAGGGAGGAGAGGGAGGACGCTCTGCCTCGGAACGGTCTGGCTGGTCGCCGGCCTGCCTGTGCTTTCCAAGCGAGTGGTGTCCGGTGGAACGTGCAGAGGCCGGCTTAACCGCATCTCACTGATTGACCTGACAGGCAATTACCTCGGAGTTAAATCAATATTTGCATGAAATGGGCTGGCAGCTAGGAAACTGTAAATTACCTATCTGATATTCCCAATGAAAACACTAATTAGTGTTTGGGATAGAATCATCAATTTCTAAGTTGTGGGACTGATATTTCTCTATTTCCAAAATTAAACAGCTGTGTCACGTTTTTAGTTTAGCGTCTGATGTCTTACTCCATCAGTGTGAGTAATTTTTAGTACAACAGTTTTGTTGATATTTTGTAAATAGTAAGCAGACTAAAAATAGAAATGACTATGTGTGAAATGTAAACAAATTAATCTTTAGTGATACAGTGTGTTTCTTTAATGTGAGTTTGCTAAGACATATTTAATAGACTAAAGAATAATGTTAGTATAAATATAAATTATATTGGTTAATAGTATTTTTTCCAGCGAAACAATGATCTGATGTAATGAGGGCAAGCTTTTGTATCATTTAAAGAAACGAGGAATAAATTTATCAAAATTCCTGAATATCCCAGGTAAGTTCTTCCTTACAATCACTAGAGGCGTCAGGAACTGCTGCCCTTCCCCCATGGGGAGCACACGGAGACGCTGGGGAGCACTGCCTCCTGTGTGGGAAGCACACGCATCAGGAAGGACAGTCTCTGCAGCGAGGTGCTAGAAAAACTGATCACCTACATAAAAACCCCAAACCAGACACGACCGGAGCATTCCCTACAGAAATAAAACGCGGGAGCAGCCAGGGCGCCCTTAGCCGGTGGTGGCGAACGGGCCCAGCCAGCCAGCGGATACTGCGAGCGCTAACGCCAGAAAGCCACGGGAGTCCTCTCCGCCTCGACGAAACGGAAGAAGCCACGCTGACAAGGCTGCTCACCGCCTGATCCCCACGGCCCGGCGTTCTGAGAAGGGCGGAACCACGGAGACCATAAAAAGATGGTGGAGGCCGGTGGGGAGGGGGGGTAGATGTGAGGGGGACACAGGAACTTGAGGACAATGAAAACACTCTGCATATAACACTGATGGACACACGTCATCACATCTTTGTCCAAACCCACAGGATGTACACCACCAAGAGGGAACCCCAAGGTAAACGGTGGCCGCTGGTGAGTATGGGGTGGTACCGTAGTCCATCCTTGGTTCTGGTGAGCGCTGTTGGTCAGGGGGCACTATGCTCGTGTCGGTACGGGGTGTATGGGACCTCCCAATTTTGTTGTAAACCTAAAACTGCTCTAAAAATAAAAAGCTGAACCACACAACAGGGGACGGGCGGAGGCTGGTCCTGAGCCGCAGTTACCTTGGCAGAACTGTCTCCCGGCACCGAGGAGGCAGCTGAGTCCAGAGCTGGGGAGGCCGGGTCGGGGTGAGGGGACCTGAGTCAGAGTGCCCGCCAGCACGCTGCCCTGGGTGCCGGGCTGGTGGTCACACAGGCTCTGTCTCCCCACAGGATGCAGCTTCCGGGACTGTAACGGTCACCGGAGCAGGAGCACGTGTATGTAACGCAGGATTCTTGGGGCACAGACCTCGGGCAGGTGGCGCAGCCGGGCTAAGTCTCATAGCAGCTCAGCGCTGGTGCTTACAGCCCCGGCGAAGAGGCGGGACCGGGAAGTGCCCCTGGGATGGCGTCTGGCATGCTCAGCCCGGCACAGGCTCATCAGGCCACCGACCCACCGGATCTCCGCTGCCTGCGCCGTTACAGCCACAGCAACTGGGGCGCCGCCCTTCCTTGGGCAGCTACCGTTTTATTCCCCCAAATGGCGAGAAATAGCACTTGTTTCACCAAAACAGCTCTTTAAACAGTTTAACTGGGTTCATCCAAAAAGTCCAGATATAAGGTTGCCTTCAGGAAGCTAAAAATACTACCTAGAAAGAGACAACAGTATCGCCAGGCCCCGGCAGCAGTCTGGCGTGACTCGGGATGAAGCCCGCGGAGGAAGAGACCAGCGTGAAGAGGAGGGACCTGGGAGCCCAGGTGGCGGAGGCCCTGAGCCAGGACACGCTCCGGGCGTGCAGCTCGGGGTTAATTATGGCCGGGACGCAGGAGCCCTGCTCTTTCTTGACTGCAGCAATATTATTAAATACAGTATAGAGCATTTATTACTGCCCCTTTCTAGCTTTATTACTTGTTTATGGACACTGCGCATGGTTAAATCCCTATAAAACTAGGCAGTGTTATTCATCAACTTGTACAATCCAAAGTATCCATTTTTAAAAATGCATCAAGTTTAAAACATAATGATTTCTTAAATGCTAAGCTGTGAAGTTTCTAAATATTTTGTACTAATAAGACAAAATATATTTTAACAAATAGATAACCCTCTGTATTATTTACACACATCCTCAGAGAGCCCTTGCCTACCCGGCCTGGCTGAGTGCCTAAAGCGTCGGCCTGCGGACTGAAGGGTCTTGGGTTTGGTTCCGGTTAAGGGCACGTACCTCGGGTGCAGGCTCAATGCCCGGCCCCAGTTGGGGTGCACGTGAGAGGCAACCAATGGATGTGTCTCTCCCATTGATGTTTCTCTCTATGTCTCTCCCTCTCTCGCTCTCTCTAAAAAGCACTGGAAAAGTGTCCTCAATGAGGATTAGAAAAACCCCTACATGCTCAGAGGTAACTGCATGGAACAAAACGTTTGTCATTAAATGAGCTTACTGATACAATTAACATTTTAGCTTTTAATGTGTTAATACAGAAAATGACCACATGCAGTCTATTTTTCATAAATACAACAGTAATTAGGCAAATAAACAGATAATCTAAGAAACGGAAACTAAAGATGAAAATTTTTGGCCAGCAGCTTGGCCATTTTAACAACCACAAATCTGGGCAAGCGGTCTATAAATATGGCACAATAATAATCTTTATTTTACTTTAAAATATTTTTATTGATTTCAGAGTGAAAGGAAGAGGAAGAGAGAAACAGAAACATCAACGATGACAGAGAGTTACTGATTGGCTGCCTCCTGCACGCCCCCCACTGGGGATCAAGCCTGCAACCTGGGCCTGTGCCCTGACTGGGAATCAAACCGTGACCTCCTGGTTCATAGGTCAACGCTCAACCACTGAGTCATGATAGCTGGGCTCAGTAATAATCTTTTAAAAATGTATTGTGTTTAAAAATGTCAGTGGTTTGGAACATGAGGGGGATAGAATCTCGGGGGACAGGCGTGAGGCAGGAGCAGGGCAGATGCAGGAGGTGGCGCCATGGGTGGGGTAAGTCCCCGGTGGACACGGAAAGGCGTGGGTCAGGGAACAGCACATTCTACAGAGAGCAGGCACATCGCTGGCACTCGTATGCCACAGACGTTAAAGATGAAAGTTTAAAATAGAAGAATAAATGCTTACAGAGGATGAGACTAAACTTTTAGTACAGTGCTTAAAAGACTAAGAATTCTAAGATGTTTATTGCCTTCAAGTAATCAAAGGATACTACTTGAAAAGAAAAAAGCTGACTTTATTGGGAACAAAGAGAAGTTCAGGTCACCTTGCTTTAAAAAAGTTTTCTACTAAAAACATGCACGTGGAGCCTGCAAATCACACAGAGCTCTGCCCAGAGGCTTTGCTGAGAAGAGGAGAAACGATGGTAAAGACCCAGGTGAAGGCAGACCATTCTAGAGGGGCTGTGAAGGTTGGATTTGGGGCAAAAGGTTACACGTGGTAAGAGAAAAACTGCCCTGTGGCCTGCGGAAGAGGGAACAGCGCCCCCAGGCGTCCAGCCTGCCGCTTCCACCCAGCCCTCCACCAGCCTCCTTTCTCGGCAGCTCTTCTCGCCCCGGCAGCGCCTCCCTCACCTTCCACTCATCACCCTCCGCTGGCAAAGGTAACCCTCTGGAGTGTAGTGAAGGGAACTGGTCTAACCCCTTCCCAGAAATGACTGCGCTAGGCCAGCAGGAGCGAGGGGAGCGGGAAGCGCACTCAGGACTCCTCCTGCTGTAATTACACGGCAGGAAAACAGACATGACCTCCATCTCACCATGAGAGTGATTAAGTGCTTCTAGAAATTAAGCAAAGTATGCGAAATGTGTTCTGAGAGATTCAGAGGCACGGGAAAGTATTCAGGGAAAATTATGCAAAACCGTATTGGGATTATACTATGAGTGCCATATTTAAAAATAGGAAACGTAGTTTGAAACAAAAGGAAGCACCAATCAAAGACAACAAGGAGCGAGGCTGAGGGGGAAGAGGGGGGTGCCTTGCCTTCTCCTTGCCAAGGTCAGCCCCTCGGGGGCGGGGGCAGAGCCCACTTCTCAGGCGGCCCACCCCCCCCCCCCCCCCAGCACCTGCCCACGTGGGCGTTTACTTTACAGGCAGCCTCCCCTAGCGTTCCCGTGTTTTGTTTTGAATGGCGGCGGTGCTCAGATATTACCTGCTGACCTGGAACCCGGACACCGTCTAACACCGTTTCTCCTCTTTCTGTGAAGAACGTGCTGGAGGCTGAAGTCCAGATCGGGGAGACTGTGAGCTGTCACTTCCGTGCACGCACCACACGGTTCGTTTATCCGGTCTCGGTTTCTCTAACGAAGCCTCCACCATTACACTCTCGCCTAAAACTTTGCCCTTCCTTCCTTCCTCCCTCCTGTCTTGCCTTCCTCCCTTCCTCCCTTTTCTTTTAAATAAAAGTCCCTTTGGATACTGCAAACAAAACCATGAAAAGCAAACTGATAGAAAAAAACTCACCGGATACTGCCCCTAGAATTTTAATTCCTAAAGTACCTTTTTTAGTAGTCAGCTTTTAAAAAATGCACCTTAAAAAGAGAATCTTTGGAAAGCCCTGTGACTCACTTTCCTCCCTGCACACGTGAGGGTGCTCCCTCCCCCGGGGGTCCCCCTGTGCGGGGCCAGTGCGGCCCTCACGCAGGAAACAGCTCCTGCTCACACCGGGCACACCAGGGCAGGAGACCCTACCACCCAGCCTTTTAGAACGCAGGGCAGCAGAACAAGTCTTGATTTAGCTTAATGCCTGCAAAAGTAAAAAATCCACTGTATCTTATTTTATTGTATTTGGGGATAACGCAGCAGACTCAGAGCAGCTGCTGGCTTGTTAATGTCTTTCTAATGACCGAGCAGTTGAGTGAGTGACTTCGTTAGCAACCAGCCTGGCTGTCATCTCTTTAACAGACAGCTGGCACCAGGAGGGAGAACAAGAGAATCTCAGAGCACAAGAACAATGTGGGCGCCGCGGTCCCGGGAAATACTATTAGACAAAAAGGTGCTAAGAACTTGGATTCTGATTCATCAGCGTGTTCACGTGGGAAGTGGACATTTATGATGATGTGTTTCCCCAATACCACCACGGCCGGAGGCAGCACGGGGTAAATGTGCCCGTGGAAAGGTTCACTGACCCACAGGAAAAATACTTCTTGTGCCAAAATCCAACCCAGTACAAAGATTTACAGGGGTTTCTACATAAAGGCTAAGGCTTCCCCAGAGATATTTTAAAAACTATTTTAAAAACTTCCTATTTGAAGTTTACCCACCTTGAGGAACAGACAAGTTGGTACTCATCTATTTCACAGTATAAACAGTCAGGAGGTAAGAAAACCACAGTCAACCGAGTTCACAGAGGCCATCACCTGGCTGGGAGGGTGCTGTCCTGTGGGTCTCCCTGCTGAGTGTGACATCGTGTCACCTGGCTGGGAGGTGCTGTCCTGAGCGTCACCGGGTGGCCTGGTGCACAGAGCAGAGGGCGCCCCCCAGCCACCGATGCACAGGGCGGGGGTGTCTGTGAGCCTGGATCTCTAACAGCTCCCGGGTGAGCGGCTGCCGCTGGGGCCGCACCTGAGGACAAGCGTCCGCTGACACAGGGTGTGGTGTGGGAGGAGGGGGCTGGTGCATCATCTTCACAAAAGTGCCTGTCAGCGAGAGCCATTTCCAGTGACAGTTTAGGAGGTGAAGTCCGATGGGGGGTGGGGGGGTGGGGCTCAATGCCCAGTCTCCCAGGGAAGGAGGTAATGAATGCAGGCGCTCGGCCGGTTAACAGAGAGGCTCTGTGGGAGAGCCCGGATGCGGCTTCATTAGCATTATCCAGCGTTGCTATGGGGACCAACCCAAGAGGAGTCAGCAGAACACAGAAAGCGAGGAGAGGGGAACCGATGAATTAAAAACACAAAACACCTGAACCGTTCAGAGACTAGAGAGCCCCGCCATGGCCTACTTCCTGCATTCGGCACTCAGCTCTCCGTGTTAGAAGGCGAGCACTCCCGCCGCCATCCAGGGGGGAAGCTTTGCGGAGGGGGGGGGCGCGTGGGGGTGCAGTGCGGGAGGCAGGCTCAGGCGGCAGGGGTGACAGGGCCCTGGGGACGGGGGAGGGCCCAGGTGGGTGGCTGCCTCTCAGTGTTTCACGAAGAAGCTGGGAAGAGCGGGAGAAGAAGGGTAACCGGAGAACAAGCACCAAGCCTCTCCCTCCTCCGTCAGCCCAGCGCCGTCCCTGGTCACACTCAGCCCGGCCTCCGCCTGCCCTCCCCCTCATCCCAGCCGCTGCCCGCTCATCCGTCCCGTCTCCCTCCCGCCTGCACTCACGGCTGTTTCTTTGTACTTCTCTCCTCCCTCCTCCCAGCTACTCAAACCCCACCTTCTGCTCTCCGCACCCACCTTCTGCTCCATGAGTGACACCGGCTCCTTAGAATTAGCTCAGGAGAGGAGTGCTCTGTTTAACCCATTTCCATTCACCTGGTGGGTTCGCGCCGAGGGGCCGGGCTGGGCTGAGGGGCTCCGTGCGGGACACAGTGCTCCTCCAGCCGCCCTCGCACCTCAGGAGCCGCTCTGCCGGTGCGGAGCGAGGGGACGGGCAGGGCCGGGGCTTCGGGCGAGCCGCACAGCAGAGGAGGCTCTGGAGGAGTGCGGGCCTCTCGGTGCCCCTCCTCACGGCACCCTCACGGCGGAGCACCGCGAGCCCGGGCCACAGAGCTCACGTCTCCATCTGCCCGCGCTGCTGGGCCTCCATACCGGGGTACGTGGAGCACACACGGACTGTTATCTGCGCTTTCCCCATGGCATCTCTCAGGAGACCCACAGGGAGCGAGCCGTCTGGGAGGCAGTTAGCTACTGAATCCGGGGGACAGGCGAGGGGTGCCCTGAGAGCGGAGGGCCGGCAGCGGGGTGGACACTCCTGGAGGAGGAGCCGGACCTCGACGTCTGTACGAGGCGGCGACTTTGGAGGCTCTGTGCTGGCCATTCGACATCAAATTTCGGTAGAATAAGCCGTGGTTCCTTGTTGTATAAATATAATCAAGGGCTTTCTTCTAAAATCAAGTAATTAAAGCCTGAAGTGGGAAATGTGGAGGGCTTTCACGGAGACGGCGTTCTTGTTGGCCAGAGTGGGCTGAGCCTGCGTTTCTAACAGGCCTCCTTCCACACCAAAGCTAACGCAACACCGAGTCTGCGGACACGCTCCTCCAGGGAAGGCGAGGGTCTGGGGTTTGGGCGCTCACATGACCGCTATGAGCTGGCCAAAGTCAGGGGCTGCATTGTGTCCCCCAAAGGACACGCTGTGGACCTGACCCCTAGGACCTCAGACGGGTCTTTAGAGTTAACCAGGTTATAAAATGAGGTCAACTGGATCACAATCCAGCGTGTCTGCTGTCCCTACACACGGGGCAGACACGCAGGAGCGCCGTGCGAGGGGACAGCGGAGGTTGGATGCCTCCCCTGAGACTTTACCCCCAATCATGCCGACTCCTAATCCCATCCAACCCCGGGCTCATTATTCGCTTTTAAATCATCTGTAGGTCTTTCATGTGTGACCGGACGGCACATCAGCTTTGACATCGCTTCAGTGAGGAGGGAGCAAAGACATTGTCGGCGGCGGCCGGACACGCTGCCTCCCGCCACGGGAGGCCACGGGAGGAAGCAGCAGAGTGCTGAAGGGACACTGCCCTTCCTTCCTCTCTGGTCTGTTTTCTGAAGTAACAGACTAGCCCCCACCCCACGCCTCTGCCCGCCTCAGTTATTAGGGAGGAATTCATAGAGCACACTGTACACTGATGGAAGAGGAAGCCTCTGAGTTAGACAAGTTCTGTTGTCTTGATCCCAACACACTATGTAAAATAGTGCCTTACTGATGTTCGCTTGTTTCAGAAATGAGAAATGTCATACTTACTAAAGAAAAGTTAAAAACAAGTAAAAACATTCATAGACAATCAGGTAATCTAATGGAAGAAAGCACTCCCCCTGGGGGAATGGTGAGACAGGAAGGAACCAAAACATATTTGGAAACTTGCAGCTAGGACCAGATGGCATTCATCGGAGACCTCTGAGTAAACGGAGCTACTCCGAAAGAAAAGAAAAAAGCAGCTCACCATTAAAAAGACCGGGGAAGCAGCGTACACGTCTTCAATAAGAGACAAAATACAGCACAAAGCAGCATTTCCCTTTCTGGTTTATCAGACCAAACTTCACCCCAATCAATACATCAACATTTTAAAATAGTTTATTGAGTGCGCGTGCGCACACACACGCGCACACACACACACACACACACACACACACACAATCACTCCTTCCGAATGCTGCAGGCGGTCTAGAAGTTCTGTGTGTGTGTGTGTGTGGGGGGGGGGGGGTCTGCCGCACCTCTTTCTCCGTTCATTGGCCACGGGCACAGACTTCCCCGTCCGACTACTGTGCCTACCGCAATAAACACAGAGCTCGTGTGTCTTTTTGAGTTATTGTTTCATATTCTTCAGATACACGCCCAGAAGTGGAGTCTCGGGGTCAGACGGAAGTTCTAGTCTTATTTTCTGAGGAACCTCCGAGCCGTTTTCCACAGTGGCTGCACCGATTTACCCTCCTAGCCGCCGTGCACAGGGCTTCCTTTCTCCACATCCTCTCCAACACTTGTTATTTCCTGCCTTTTTGATCATAATGATTCTAACAGTGACACCACATTTATTTTGAGAATCCCAGAGATGGAGATCAGCCAGCTGTGAATAAAACTACAATGGCTAACCAAAGTTAGTAACAATGGTCCCATGAATCTCCTCTAAGCTGTTGAATAAACCTCTGCCACCACTCTAGCTTGGTGGATAGAGCGCCGGCCTGTGGACTGAAGGGTCCCAGGTTCCATTCCGGTCAGGGGCATGTACCTTGGTTGCGGGCACATCCCCAGTAGGGGGCATGCAGGAGGCAACTGTTGGATGTTTCTCTCTCATTGATGATTCTCTCTATCCCCCTGCCCTTCCTCTCTGTAAAAATTAATAAAATATATTTAAAAAGGAAGAAAGACACTCTGTCCCGTGGGGGCTCCCCCCCCCCCCCCAGCACTGCGGCCTCTGTCTGGCTCGGCACGTCAGCAGTGAACAGCGCCACAGAAACGACACGTTTGCCGCCGCCGCCACACACTGGCACGGAAGACCTACCTCCCAGGAGCCTGGGAGGGAGCTGAGAGAAGCAAGTGGATTAAACTTCCACAGCCTTAAATAATGCAGGAACGGATAGGGTTCCGTTAAGAAGGACCTCCGACCGAGGGCGCTGGAACCGCCGGAGGAAGCGGCTCCTGGGGACACTCCCTGGCCACCTCAATGGCAAACCTTACTCACACACAGCACGGAGGGACCCCGAATAAAGAACAAAAGACACGATGGAGGCGTGCGGCTGCCGTATCCGGCTAACGTGGCAGGTTCTGTGGATACCGATACAGGCTGCAGTGGCACCGTGGACATCGGAAAGAGCTCTGGCCGCTGGTGGACGGGCCATGCTGCCTGGGCGATGCCACAGTCCGCACAGCAAGCAGCTGCCGTGGTCCCCCCGGGGGTGCTCCGCGTGGCTGCTCCCCTCTCCGGGGGCTGGAGGGCAGCAGGTCTCGCTGGGTGACAGCCGGGGTGGACGGTGTGGGATGGAGCTGCTGGCACCCTCTCTGCTCTTAAGCCACACCATGTTTTTCCTGGAGCACTCGCACCCGGGAAGTGTTGATAGGGGGATTTGAGGTGAGGGGGGTGCAGTCAAATATGTGGGAAACTGCACCCGAATGTCTCTGGGACATTCACACTGACATGCTGAAGTCCCCAGGCAAGGAAGTTACGCAACTTTATGGAACTCGGTGTTTGCAAATTATCTGGTCATGAAACACCTGTTTTATATAACACTTTGCTGCCTGTACGTCTGGGTCCTGTCCTTGAAAGAACCAAGGCCTGCTACATTTCTACTAGGCTCCCCCAAAACACCACCCCCCCGACCTCACAGGAGGCGACCCCACCAGTGGGCACACGGCTCCGATGGAAACGCCTCTGAGCGCGAAGCAGAGATGAGCTGCTGCCCAGCCGCCGTCCAGAGGCGTCCTGCTCCCCCTTCCCTCCCCAGAGCATGTGCGCGCGGTCAGGGGCACGCTGGCCCGCGGGATGGGAGGCAGACAGCACCTGCTCGACTCCTACCAGAACTGCAGATGCCTGCGAACAGCATGCTAACGGGGAGCTGTTAATGGGGCAGAGTCTAAGCTCCTGTCGGCACACGCCAACATGCTTCCTTTACCAGGGAAAGATCCAGAACAGGCCCCTCCTCTGGGCATCAGATTCCACGGCGCCCAGGGGCATGAGCAGAGCGGTGCTATCGCTTTCTGCTGAGGATTGGGTTACGGCCGCTGGCTGCTCAGGGACAGCGGCAGTCTCTTCCTTCTTTCCTCCACATTTTATTAGCTTCCCACCGAACTTCTTGCGGTTCTTCTTCACAGAGCATGTCTGAGGGCCACACGTGCCCGGCTCTCTCTTGAAGGACAAGGCATGGATGGGCTGATGAGCGTATGACCAACACCTAGCACGCCATTTGCTTCGGGGTACACGGAGCCCCTTACTTAGCGCCTTCTCTGTCCCGTTGATGGTCCTGCACACTTCCTGCCTGTAACGAGCTGTGTGTGCAGGTCTCTGTCTCCCCTTCAGGCCACGTGATCCCCGAGGGCAAGGCCTGCCTGGTTTTCAGCTTTGTATTCTTCTGCATCTCCAACACAGACGCTGCTCACAACATCCAGTTAACACAACTTTCTGCAAAACCCTAGCTGGTGTGGCTCAATGGATAGGGGGCGACCTGTGGACTGAAGGGTCCCGGGTTTGATTCCAGTCAAGGACACATGCCCGGGCTGCGGGCCTGATCCATGATTCTCTCATCATTGATGTTTCTCTCCTTTCCTCTCTGAAATCAATAAAAATATATTAAAAAATTCTGCATGAGCTAAGTCTCAGTTCTATCAATGGCTTTACGGATTTGCACTGTCTGTTAAAAATCGGAAATTCGAGGGGCTAGGGTCAGAGGGGATCCATCCTGATGATCTACCCGTACTCCCTCCCTTGGATTAACAGTGTTTCCCAAAGTGTGGCACGCGTGCCCCCAGGGGGACGGGAAGAGTTTGGTGGGGATATGCACTGCACCATGCTTAGCTGCGCCTAATTCTACGTTCTCATGAGTCAAGTCAATTTCATCCTTCTCATTGACCCAAATAAGTGTTATTTATAATATATTTTTATGTATATTTTATTATGAATAATTTTATTTTTCGTTTATTATTTTGTGTATGTACCAAAAAAAGAAAAAAATATGTTTTGATTGTTATTAAAATACATCCATTTTTTTTTTGAAGAGGGGTACTCAGCATTACGAAAATTATAGAAGGGAAAGCACTGGAGTAGGAGATGCTACAAGTCGTCCACTGCTGTGGTTCTCCACCAGTTTCCTAACTCTGCGTGCCGGATCAGAGTCACCCACAGGGGAACTAGATCCTAAGGGCAGCCCGGATATGTTACGTTTCCTCACAAACCCGGGAGAGGCACGCTGTGGCTCCCTGGTATCAACCCACCCGCACCTTCCTCTCTTGATATTTGGGGGAAAAAGAAAGTTAATGTAAGCGAATTCTCTAGCAGACAAACCAGGAAATGGTATCACAAATGCAGCGAACTCCTCTCACATCAGCCAGCCAGAAGCAGGAGTGAGATTTACGCCCAAAAAGACTGTCTTTGAGCCACATCCCTGGAGAAGGGGCCCGGGAGGTCGGCTGGGACGCACCGCTTCCCTCACGTGGGCGTGTGCTTACAAAGCTTCCAGAAGTGGGTCATGAACTGGCGGCTACTATCCAGACAAGCTCCCAGACTGCCCTCGCCCCTGGACTAGCTACGGGGCTGCGGCACAGACTGAGGCTACCCTACTGCGGGTTACCCCCCTGCGGGCCACAGGCTCAGCTACTAATTGCTTTGTTATGGTAATTGCGACGAGCCATACAAAGTGTTTTCTTTTCTAATTGGCTCTTACTGGTGAATAGCAGCTTGTTACATAACAGAAGATTGTGTTAAATAACCACAATTACAATTCTGAGGGCTTTCTTAAAAA
This sequence comes from Vespertilio murinus, assembly GCA_963924515.1. Taxonomy (NCBI): domain Eukaryota; kingdom Metazoa; phylum Chordata; class Mammalia; order Chiroptera; family Vespertilionidae; genus Vespertilio; species Vespertilio murinus. Next base: position 2,203,536 of record OZ004712.1, read on the forward strand.
CACACACACACAAAAACCCCAACACACCACAAATCTAAGTGTTCAGATAAAAACACTAACGAAACGTAGAGCCTCCGGCATGGCTCAGGAAGGTTTAGGTTTCAGTTAAGGAAAAACAGGAACCGGATAGCTGAGGGAACTTGGGGACAGAGCAGGCTTTTCCTTCCCTTTAGAAACAAACTCCCTTAAACCCAGGCAATGCCTAGAGGACAGGCCCCAATGGACACCCCCCCTGTGAAGGGACAGACAGGGCTCTCCCCGCAGCTTTGACCACCCACCTCCCTGACGTCCCGGGAAGGCCTCAGCACAGGGCAGATGCAGTCGCCACTGACCAGCCTAGTGCCACCACAACTGGCACTGTCCCAGGAGACGTATAAGCATTTCAGCGGGGCTTGGCACCAGCTACCGCTCAAGGAGGAGTGGCCCCCCCCCCCCCCCCGCATCATCGTAATGACACCTCCTTTCCAATGTCCCCCCGAGGGCTACAGGCGGCCCTGGTCCCGTCCCAGGAAACGGAGGGACGCCCTGCAGGAGCCCCTCAGACCCGCACACCAAACCCGCCCAGACCAGGTTTCTACTCTTCCTCTTCAGACACCCTCTGGCCCGCACCTCGCGAGGCCCCCACGTGGCCGCCCCCAGCGCTGCCTGCGGACAGCCTGCGGGCAGCCGGCAGCACGGTGGCGGAGGGGTCAGGGACAGACATGTAAAGAGGCTTTCCCGGCACATAGTTGCAATTCTAGCGCCGGAGCTCGGCAGACAGTCTGGCAACCCCCAGATTCCCCGGATGCCCGAGCCCACGCAGCTATCCCCACACATTCCTGAGCCTCCCCTGGGCCACCCCACCCTTGACATTGCTCCCCAAGTGCGGAGCCGAGAGCTCAGCTAGGCCGTCTTCACCTTGAAGGCAGCCAGCAGTGACCGGGCCGCGTGTGACAGGACCACGGCAGGCTTTCCGCCGGTCACTGTAAGGCGGCATTCCATCCAGCGTCCACACGTTAGCAGCCCGGGCAGTGCACGCATGCGTCACAGCTCCTCAGTGTCAGAGCTGACACTGACATGGCCTCTCCAGGGTGAGGGCCTGGTCCTCTGTCCACTGTCCTGTGGAACCAACGCGCCGGGAAGAGCCGCACTGTAAGTTCGGTGAATGAACCTCAAAGCGACCTGCCCCCCGAGCTGCTCCAGGTGAGCACCGTGGATACAAGTAACAAAGCTTGCCCCCAGCAAGCGCACCGTCTACATACTACAAACCTGGTCTGAGGGTGCCAGTGTGGTCAGGGAGACCTGGGCCGGCAGGCAGGGCGCTGGAGGTGGGCCTGGGACCCAAAGTCAGACCTCAGATGCCACACCGGGCGTGGCCCTCATTCTGCAGCAGGAGAGCCGCCCTGAGGGTGCGACGTGGAGCCACGAATCCATGTTCACCTCAGAGCGTGGATCACAGGGGGGCTCCGCCAGGGAGAGCAAGAGGAGGGCTTTGCCAGGGTCCAGGCAAGGCCAGATCTGGCCAGACTATATTAAACAGCACAGCTCGGGGTGGGGCACACAGCGATTCGGCTGTGACAGTGAAGGTTATAGAGAACAGTGGCTGAAGGGAGGACAGAAAACAGATTCAAAGGTCCTTTCAGGCGGAGAAACCAGACCAGGTTGCGGATCAGACCGGGCCTGAGGTCAGACAGGGGTCAAGGTGCTCCCGGGGTCTCCAGAGAAGGCCTCGAGCTCTCTACTGAACAGGGAGCAGACCCAGGAGCTGCCGCCCCTGCGGCCCCATTCCTCCCGGACCCGCGGATGGCTCGACGTGCAGGGGAAGGTCGCTGTCAGAACGCTGCACCAGGAGACGCAGCATCCCAGCCAGTGTCCCGAACGAGCTGTCAATTAGGAAGCCATGACGTCCTACCTTATTAATTAGATGTGCATTCTAATTGCAAACAGCAAAAGAAAACTATCAATAACACATCCCATGTGGGAGAAATGTTGAGCCTATGCACTACCTTCCTTTTTAAAAAAAACATGTTTTTATTGATGTTTTAGAGAGAAACGGAGAGGGATAAGAGATAGAAACATGGATGGGAGAGAAATAACATTAATTGACTGCCTCCTGCACACCTCTCCTGAGAATGGAGCCCGCCACCCCAGCATGTGTCCTGACGGGGAATCGAACCAGTGACCTCTTGGTTCATGGGTCAATGCTCAACCACTGAACAGCCCCGGCCGGGAATTTACTACTTTTCTTAATTTGGGGGCAATATGAAATCTTGGCTGCTGCTCCAATGGATGGAGAGCAGGGTCATGCAAGACTGGAGACTTTCCTGCAGAGGGAGGAGCCTCGGGAAGTGGGGCAACATGTGACATTTTCGACATGTGTGACCTTTGCGGCGACCACCAGGGACTCACAGTGGTAGAGCCCTCGCTGAACTGCAAGGGTTTCTATAAAAAGACTCCCAGGCCCCTCCGTCCCAGGGTATTAAACACGCAGATTGCCATTTTAATTAAAGCTAGAGGAAAACCTCTTTAAAGAGGCCATTTCCAAAAACGTAATGATTTTATGGGGGAAAGACGTCGGTGAAAACCTAAGTGGTTGTTTAACAAAAAGAAAGTATATATGAATATACCTCCAAAAATCATTATTTCCGCCCCAAATTTGTATCACTTTGCATGCTTTGAAGAGAACTGGATAAAGTCTCAGAATGATACACAGGTTATAAACTTTTCCTTATAAGAACAACTTAAAAATCAACCAGTAAGCTCTCCCACCAACTGCTACAAACTAGGGTGAACTCGGAGCAGTCATGGGCCAGGGTGAGGAATTTTATTATTTTTTTTTAATGTTACAGATGCTGCAAGTTCTTTGCTGCTCAATACTTTCGTTGCAAACAAATCAGAGCCTAAAATTAAGATTCCCATCAGTTTCTCAGTTCTATCTACTAGTCATTTAAACATGGGTTGGTGAGGATACGGGGGAAATCTCACGGACTCCCGGTGGGAAGACACACTGAGACCTTTCAAGAGAAAGATCTGACATCTACCAAAATTTTTGACACGTGTAACCTCTGACCCAGTAATTTGTTAAGAAACATTCCCCTAGTGGCCAAGGATATGTATATAAGGCTACATCATTCCCTAAACACTAAGGTCCCCCTAGAGACATGCACATGAGAACGGCGGGCTCAGGTAGGGCACACCCACTCTCCACGGAGTACAGCGGGCACAGCCCTTTAAGAGGCACTGAATTAATGGCAGGGCCGGCTAGTTCCAACCATGGGAAGTGACTGCACTGTATCCCTGCATTGCTCGGAAAAAAATTTACGATGAAACGTCAGTTGAATCGGGAAAACAGTGACAAAGAACAAAAACAAAAAACCCCTCAACAGGAGTTAAGAACCAAATTGAAACCCAAAGCAATTTCATTACAAAAAAGATTACTCGGTGTGCTTAATTTCCTATCAGGACCAAGAAGATAGCGGATAATGGAGCACCTGGAGGGTTGGGAGGGGGGTGGTGGTGGCGGTGGGGAGGGCGGGAGATGGACCAAAGGTGAAAGGACGGGGCTGGGAACCCTAACGACAACCCCTGAACCGTCCAAAGCGTGGGCACTGCGCTCTGCGGCGGGTCAGACAAGCGGAAAGTCAGGCAGAGCCGCAGCAGCTGCGTCCTCCGAACCGCCTTCCGGCGTGCGGATGCCCTCTCCCTTTCTTCCACCCCAGGACCCCGCTGGCTCCCCCTCGAACCCTAACCTCCGGGGCCCGCGCGACCCGGGAGGCGGGGGGCACACCGCAAGCTTCCGAGGCCGCTCCCCCCAGTAGACTGGACAGCAGTGACCAGTCCGCATCTGGAAACCAGCCAGAACCGCACACCTACCTCCCGAGGCCACGCCGAGCGGGCCGAGGCGGGCCCGGGAACCGGCCGGGGACGGAGCGGCCAACCCCGGGGGTGACTGCCCGCGAGCGAACCGGGGGGACCCGCCCCGCCCGGCAGAACGCCGAGCCGGGAGCTCCTGCACACGCCCCGGCTCCGGGAGGCCGTGCCACCCTCTCCACTCCCTCCCTGCACAGCCGCACCCCCCCCCCCCGGCCGCCCGGCGGCCACGCGCCCCGCCGGCCCCGCCCTCGGCCCGCTCCGGCCCACGCGGCTTCAGAGCCCGCCGGCTCCCGGTCCGTCCGCGCGGCGGCCAGCGCCATGCTGGTCCGCGAGAAAGGCGCAGGCCCCCCGCGCCCCGGGGCACCGGACTCACCTTCGTCACCGACAGCCCCGGCTCCGCCGCGACCGCCGTCACCGTCTTCCCCACCTCCGAGCGCAGCCCCCGGGGCCCTGGGAGCCGCCATTACTCCGCCGACTGGGAAGGGGAGGGCCGCGGGGCGGGGCGGGGCGGCCGGGAACCAATGCGAGAGCGACTGGGGGACGCACGCCCCATCAAAGTGACGTGTTCTCCACGCCCACGTCGAGCCGTCACTCTCTGGACCAATAGAACGCGGCGAGCGGAACCTAATCCCCGCCCCTAAAGAGGTCAGACCACGCCCCCTTCAGGGATGGCGCGGCCCAGAACTACAATTCCCAGTGTGCCTCGGGCCGCGGGGCCCGGAGGGCGGGAGCGGGCGGGAGCGGGCGGCGGCGGCGGCGGCGGGCGGGCGGGGTTGCGCCCGCGAGTGCCCCGGCGTGTCCGCTTAGTTCAGTGAATCAGAACAATGACTGCGCCGCCGGGTCGCCGCGAGCGCGTCCGACTGTGAGCGGCCGCCGCCGGCGCAGCGGCAGGCGGCGCAGCCCGGGCCGCGCGGTGTCCGCGCCGGGCTCGGGAGCCTGCAGCGCGCCCCTCGGCGGCCGTGCATCGTGAGCCGGAGCGGGAGCCGGAGCGGGGCCGCGGGCGGGACGCAGCCCGAGCGCCGGGCGCCCTGTCCAGCCATGTGGATACCCACGGAGCACGAGAAATACGGCGTGGGTGAGTCCCCGCGGGCCGGGCCGGCGCGCCGTCCGCGTCCTTGCCCCCGCGCCCCTCGCGCTCCGCCCGCTGCCGGCGCCTCTCCCCGGCTCGCACCGCGCCGCGGGCTCCGCTCCGGGGAGCCGGCCCGGGGCGGGCAGCGCGCGCCGGGGTCTCGCCCCGCAGCGCCCGGGGGGCTCGGACCCCTCCCGGCGGGGGCGGGGGCGGCGCGCGGCCAGCCGCCCGCTGCGGGCTCTGCCGGCGGAGTTCGGGAGGCGACGCGGCGGCGCGAGCGTCAAGTTGGAGGAGGAGGAGGAGGAGGAGGGTGGCCGGCGTTCCGCTTCTCCTTCCCCGTCGTCCCCGCCGCGGCCGCGGGCCGGGACCGTTCCCCGGATGGGAGGGAGAGGCGGGAGCCGCGGCGCGCGCCGAGCGGACCCCCCTCCCCGAAGGGAGGCGCGAACCTCCGCCTCGGAGCCGGTGACAGCCCGGGCCGGGCCGAGCCGCCTCCTCCGGCCCCTCCCTCCTCCCCCTCCTCCTCCCTCCGGGACCCGGGTCCGGGGGCTGTGTCCGGGGGCGGGGGCCCGGGACCGTCCCCCCTGGCGGCCCGCCCCCCGCGCTCCGGAGGGCCGGGGTTTGGGGTGTCCTCACTGTGGGCGCCCCGGCCGGGGGCGCGGCGGAGGACGGGCGTCTGGGGAGCGACGCCGGGGTCCGGCTCGGGAAGCCTGGCTCTCGGAGCCCGGGGCCCGCTGGCAGCAGGGCGGCCGGCCCGGACCGGGCTCGCTGGGCCGGGATCGGGGATCGGGGGCCGGGGGCCGGGAGCGCGCGGGCTGCGCGAAGGTGAACAACAAAGGACATCAGCGCTGACGGATGAGCGGGCGCTCCCGCTCCCCCGCCTCCCCGCGGCGCGGGTCCCCCGGCGGCTCCGGGTCAGCGGGGCGCGCGCCCTCGGCGGGGACCCCCGGGAGACGGGGACCCCCAGGGAGACGGGGACCCCCCGGGGGACGGGGACCCCGGCCCGGACGGCCTCCCGGGAGACGGGGACCCCCGGGAGACGGGGACCCCCGGGAGACGGGGACCCCCCGGGAGACGGGGACCCCGGCCCGGACGGCCTCCGGGGGAGCGTGGAGGGCTCGTGGCTCTCACCGCAGTGCTCGCCGCCGCTGCTGCCCGCTCCTGCCCCGGGGCCGGCACACTTTTAAGCCGGGGACAGACCGGGGTCCCGGAGCTGTGGCGGTGCGGGCACGGGCCCTCCGTCCAGTCCCCTGTCCCTGAAGCAGACCTGGGAGCCTTTCCAGGGAGTTGCATTTTCTCCAACTTGCCCGGGACGGGACGGGACGGGGGCCGCCGGAGGGAGGATGGCGCACAGTCATTTCCGAGGTTTCCGCGCTCCCCTCTGGCCCAGGCCGGCCAGACAATGGTGTGCGCCCCACCTCTGGGCAGGGGTGCCCGCTTCCCCCCCTGCAGAGTGGAGGGAGGAGGTGCTGGCGGGCATCCCCCCCCCGCCCCACCTTTTTTTTGGGGGGGGGGTAGGTTAACCCTTTGCCAGGAGAAGACAATGCCTCCGCCGCCGAGCTGGGGAGGAACCGCGCCCCCCTGGGTCCCGGCTTGGCCATCCCCACCCAGCGGCCTGGAGCCCGGCCCAGAGCCGCTTCCTTCCAGGAGTTAACTGGGACCCGGGGCGGACGCTCCTCCTCCCCTGGCGTGCCGTGCCGTCCGGCTGGGGCAGAGCTGGTGTGGATTAGCCGCCCCTGGCCTGTGGGCAGAGGCCGGTGGGCACGCACCCGGGGCGCCCGGACCGCAAACCGGATGTCATCTATCCGGCCGGGCGCCTGGGGCGGCGGCCGGCGGGCGGGCGGCTGTGATTTGGTCCTGGAGGGGGGTGGAGGGGGGTGAGGGGGCGGAGAGGAGGCTGTGCTCCTTTCCTCGGCGTCATGCTTTCATCATCCGTGTTTGTGCCTTTGGCCTATGGAATGTTTAGCTGCTCTTTGGAGACCATCTGTTAGGAGCGTGCGCGCGTGGTGTGTGGGGTGAGGATTTTGCTAGGATGCTCTGCGTGGACTGTTTCTCACCGCGCAGTCCTATTTGTAGCTGCCTACACTGCAGGTGGTTCAGTTTTCTTTCTTTCTTTTTTTTTTTTTTGAAACCTCCGTTGGTGCCTGTGCTTTTCTCGTCTAGTTTTTATAAACGTTTAAAGAAGAAAATATTTTCTGGGCACCGATCTGTGTGGCTGATTATCGGGTGTAGCGGTAACTCAGTTCCCTCATTCTTTGACGTAAACCAGTCTTTGTCACCTGGAGTACCTGACCTTTCAAGGCACAGCTGTCTATTTCTACAATGATACTTTTTATTTGCCATTAATTATGCATGAAGTCATACGATTATGTGGTAATTATGTGTCTTTATAGATTTATGTTTCAAATTAAAGCAACATACTATCCACATGGATAAAATTTCTTACATACTATCAGGGATTAAAATTCCCCCCCCCTTTTTTTTTGTTAAATCCAGGAAGAGAGAGGGAGAGAGAGAAACACTGATGTGAGAGATCATCTGGTTTCGTTTTTGTACACCCCCAACCGGGGATTGAACCTGCAACCCGGGCATGTGCCCTGCCAGGGGATTGCACCCGCCACCCCTCTGTGCACGGGAGGATGCATCAACCAGCTGAGCCACCCTGGCCAGGGCGAAACCCCTTGTCAAACCTGACGTGTGGGCTCTGCCTTCTCATTTAACTGATGAATGGTCTTTAAGCAACGTACATTTAGTTATAGACTAAGTGTTCCCATGCCGGGGAATCAGAAAGGTGAGGAATCATAAAGCTGAGGGAGAGGGGACCTTATCTCTTTAAAAACATGGTAGCAGACACAATGATAGGTGTGCTGCGCCCCGCGGGGCCGGGGGTGGACCTGAGGGGGCGGTGAAGGATCCAAGAGGACGGACAGGAGAATACAGCTGGGGCCAGGTGGGACGCTGCTCTCGGATGGAGACACGGCGCCGCAGCCCGCAAGCCGAGTCCTTGTTCTATAGTCCGATCCCAGGAGGCAAAGCAAGGGCGTGGTCAGGCGTCCACCATGTCCTCCGGGTTTTGAATCCACTCAATCACATGCACCTGGGAACTCACCCAGCTTTGCTTTGGCAGCCCTTGCCGCACCTCCTGCAGCCCACAGCCCACAGCCACGTGCGACCACAGGTTCAGACCACAAGGTCCAGCTTACAACCGTCGCCTTTGGCTGTAATTGTGCTGGGAAGGGCTTGCCCTCCGAGCTGGGACTCGCACGTGGCTTTGCCACGGGAGGACCGTGCCCTCTCACTGGTGCGAGGCTTGAACCTGCCCAGACGCCGTGGCCGCTCTCCACAGCTCGGCACGTTTTAGGGGGGGGGGGGGATCCTGGCTGGCCGTGGCCCTCGCCTACACAACGGTCTGCTGTGTGACCTTAGGCCAGTCACTTCCCTTCCTGGAGCCCCTGGGTCCAGTGGTATCCGAGGTCCTTCCCGCCCGGGTCCCACAGCACTCCTCCAAACAGATCCGTGTTTTCCTCAGGAAAACACCCGCCGTGCTGGTTGTTATGAGAACGGCACTGGGGCTGGGACACACCCCACCTGCTTTTCACTGAGCTCAGAGATAAGCCGGAGCATCCTGGCCCGGGGCCAAACCCAGGTGGCGGCTGCCAGTTCCTCCAGCCTGAGTCTCTCCGCTCGCTCGGAACCCCGTGTGCGGTGACTAAGGCGCCCGCCCGCCCCCTCACAGATTTCTGCAGGATCACTGTCTGCCTCCTGCGTGCCCGCATCTGTCACCCCCTCCCCGCCCGGAGCCGGCGGGCATGCGTCCAGAGGAAGGGAAGGCCGCCGCAGACGCCTCCGTTCCTCCGCCCGCCCAGCAGGGCTGGGGTGCGCTCTGCCAGGTGGGCCCGGCGTCTGCGGAGCGGCCAGGTGTGCCCCCGCCCGCCGCCCCGGGGAGCCCAGCCGGGAGAGTGTGGCTGGGCCATCCGTGCCAACGCAGGAGCCTTCCACTGATACACTCACCCGAGCGGACCTGGAGGGGACACGGGTCATCTTAAAACGAGCGTTTCCGTCCTGGTACCACGGAGCCGCCGCCGTGCCCCCAGGGGAAGCCCCTCTGCGTGCGGAGCCCTCCTGGTCCGGGAGGGGGCGATTCTTTGGGCTCTACGGCCTGTCTTCCCTTTGGGGGCACGGCCGTGGCGGCGTGTGCGGGAGGGGATGAGGCCATCCGTGTGGGAGAACACGTCACTCAGTGCTGTGCGCACGGGCTTGGGGGGAGGAGGAGGGTGTGCATGTCTGAGTCAAGGGCCGTCGGAGGGCCGTGTGGACCGGGCGGCCCCGACAGGCATGGCCAGGCCTGGCCGCCTCTCCGGTCCAGTCTGCGCCCCCCCCCCCCCCCCCCCGGCGCCCAGCGGGCTGCAGCCGTCGCAGGAGGCCTGAGGGTCCCGGGTCCGCTCCCTCGGAGGCCGCAGTGCAGACTGCCTCCACGGCGTGTCCAGGGGCCAGCAGGGCGCTTTGGCCGTGAGCGTCAGCGGCAGGGAAGCCTTCAACCCTAGGTCAGTGGTCGGCAAACTCATCCGTCCACAGAGCCAAGTACCAACAGCACAACGATTGAACTTTCTTTGGAGAGCCACATTTTTCAAACTTAAACTTCTCCGAATGCCACTTCTTCAACAGAGACTCGCCCCAGGCCGTGGTGTTTTGTGGAAGAGCCGCACTCAAGGGGCCAAAGAGCCTCAGGTGGCTCGAGAGCCGCGGTTTGAGCCACAGTTTGCCGACCATGGCTCTGAGGAAGCGCAGCGCAGGTGCTGCTCTGTGAGACACTCCTGCAGGAGCCAGAGGCTGCGAGCTCCCTGTGGCCTCTCCCCCGAGGCTGCCGGCGGCGGAGGAGCCCTCACGTCTGTTTTCAGACAAGCGGCACCTCCGGCCACGGCTTTGGGTCGTGTGCGCCGTCACTCCTAGTAGGAAACCCATTAATTTCTGACCTGAGCTGTACACCGCCGCCACCAGCACCCCCCTCCCCGCCCCCACAGGGAACGGTACCTGTCCGCTCTCCGTGAGAGGCTCTGTCCGCTCTTCACGGAGAAGACGCTCATCGTGAACCTTCCCGAGCGGCTCACTCGGGGTCCTGACCTCCGCCGGCAAAGCCCTGCCCGGGTCCCGCGCTCGCTCTGGTGCGGGAGGGATGGGGACTCAGCCCCTCGGGGTTCTAGTCCGGTTCAGTCACAGCAGCCAGGCGGCCGGACCGCATGTGCTGTGAGTGGGCTTCGGATAAACGTCCTTTTCCCGCTCCGGCGGCCACAGCCCATCCCTCTAGGCCGGTTTCTCGTGGAAGACACACAGGTACGCTGTCACCGTCCCCTGGAAGGCAGGCACGTGGGCTTCCTCCTGGGATTTAAAAATATACGTATTGTTACTGATGGGGAGAGGGAGGGAGAGAAACATCAGTGATGAGAGAATCGATGATTGGCTGTCTCCCTCACCCCCCTGCCGGGGATGGAGCGGCAACCCGGGCCTGTGCCCTGACCAGGAATCGAACCTCCACCTCCTGGTTCCTAGGTGGACGCTCCATGACCGAGCCACGCCGGCCGGGCCCCCCAGCACCTGTGACGCGGAGGGGGAGGCCGCATCGAGGTGGTGTCGTGGTTCCCGGCGTGGACAACGGGCACCTCCGGGTGCTGTGTTCCAGAAAGGCCCTTTGTGGGCGGGCCGGTTTGTGGTGCGAGGGGACGAGGGAAGGGTCTGTGTGGCCAGGAGCTGGAGCTGGCCGTGCCAGTCACACCCCGCTGGCTGTCCCGGGTGGGTGGGGTGGGGGTGGGGAGGGCTCAGCCCTGGGGGAGGCGCTGGATCGAAGAGCATCACTCGGTTTGTGTGCGATGACCGAAGTGATGACCTAGATCAGACTTCATTCGTTGTGCGGACGTCGATGATGTGGCCTGCTTGTCCAGCCGAAGCTTTAAAGCGGCAGCCCCTGCCGCCCACAGAGCGGTCAGCGAATTGGGAGGGTGTGGGGCTCTGCGGTCAGACAGAGGCGCTCCCGCGGAGAGCGGGCGGGAGCCACGCCGGGCGTCTTCCCTGGCTCCGCGCGGCTCTCGGCTCTCTCCCAGGCTGACCGCTGAGGCCGGGGAGCCCCGGGGAGGGTCCGAGCGGGGTGTTGGGAAATGCACAGGGAATGTCTCCATGCCCTGGGTTTATTTATTCATTCCTCGAGCAGCTTATGCCGTAGACATGTCCACACGCCCGCAAGCGAGGAACGTTCAGTTACCCAGCGCAGGGTGTTTGTGCACACAGACATTGTGCGTGTGCGTGTGCGTGTGTGTGTGTGTGTGTGTGTGTGTGGTGTAAATACGTGCCATAACTCGTAGGAGCCCGGGGCCAGTTTTAGAATTCTTAAAGCTATAGCCTGCACGTCTGAAAACAGGTGACTTGGGGAAAGGGGGTTCCCCCTTCAGCCGGCCCGAGGGATAGCCTCCCCACCTTCCATGGAGGCATCGGGGCAGGCGCCAATCCTGCTGGCCCGGCCCGTGTGGCTCAGGGGTTGAGCATGGACCTAGGAACCAGGAGGTCAGGGTTTGATTCCCAGTCAGGGCACAGACCCTGGTTGCAGGCTCCATCCCCAGTGGGGGGCCTGCAGAAGGCAGCCGATCAATGATTCTCTCTCGTCATTGATGTTTCTCTCTCTCTCTCTCCCTCTCCTTACTCTCTGAAATCAATAACAATATGTTGTGGACCAGAAAGCCTCCCTCCCACCTTCTCCCCGCCCCAGAGGCCAGGCCAGGCCATTCATGGGTGTGCGTGCCAGTCCCTCCCTGTGGCATTGGGGTCCCTCCCGTGCCACACCCACTCCTGCGTTTCCGTTGGTGACACTGCCAGGGACAATTGGGACAGGAAGCTGGGCGGGCGGGCGGGGGGAGTCCGGGGGGATGTCACTTGGACTTTGAGCCGGGCCTGTGGTCTCGGGCGGCCTCGCTGTGCGGCGGCCGGACGGAGCCGCGGCCGAGGTCGCGTTGGGAGCCGTCTCTGGGTGACAGGGAGGAAGTGGCGGGGCAGGAGGTGACCTCATCTCCACGGCCAGGAACCGGGGCGCAGAACTGGGAACTTGGCCGGCCGCCCTGCCCATCCCCCAACCTGGGAGCCAGACCGCCGGTGGGACGCGCCACGCCCTTCCGTCCGCGTCCAGCCCAGCTGCGGGGCCAGGGCGGCGGCCCCGAGTCCCGAGGCACCTGAGCTCGCCCGGACCCACTCGCTTTCCCCTTCCGCAGGGCCGCCCTGGCCGTGCGGCTCAGCGGATAGAACCTGGCCTGCGGACTGCGGCGTCCCGGGTTTGATTCTGGGTGGAGGGCTGGCACCTCGGTTGCAGCTTCCCAGCCCTGGCCGGGGCAGGCGGGAGGCACGGGTCGGTGCTTCTCCGTCTCTCCCGGTCCCTTCCACGCTCTCTGGAAAGCCAGTGGGAAAAGGGCCTTGGGCGGGGTTAGGAAAAAGAGGAAGGCTGTTTGGGCGGGGCGGGGCGGGAGCTCTGACCTGTGACGTGGAGACTTTGGGGCACCCGGGATCACAGTGTGACTGCTCCCCACCCGCTTCTGTCCCGGGGAGCGGGTCAGGGAGCTCCCATGTGAACTTGGCAGAGCTTCCTTCACTCTGACAGCCACTCCTTCCCCGGTGGGCAGAGGAGAGCCAGTGCTCCTTGGGCCTCAGCCAGACGCGCCGCCCCAAACCGAGGCAGAATCGGGAGGGCTGGTCCTGTAGCTCCCTCCCGCTGTGGGGGACACGCGGGGGCCTGTGTGGGGACACGGACACGGGCGTGTAGGCTGAGCGGGACCTGGGGGAAGCGGCGGGCCTGTGCCCTGAGGGGTGCGTGTGGCCGGGAGCGTCTGGAGTGTCCCTGTCCATCGGACGGCTGCGTTCTTGGGGAGCTGCTCACGCCGCCCTAAGCCACGCTCTCCGCCCGGCCCGCGGGGTCTGTGAGGCCAGGCACGCTGCCCGAGGCCGGCCCGGCCCTCTCCCCGGACGGCCCGCTGCGAAGACGCTCCGGCCGGCTCGGACCCGCCCCGGGTGGGTTGGATCAGCCGTGAAGAATGAACTCTGGCTGAAACCGGTGTGGCTCAGTGGATAGAGCGTCAGCCTGCAGACAGAAGGGGTCCCGGGTTCGATTCCGGTCAAGGGCATGTACCTTGGTTGCGGGCACATCCCCGGTGGGGGTGTGCAGGAGGCAGCTGATCGATGTTTCTCTCTCTCATCGATGTTTCTAACTCTCTGTCCCTCCCCCTTCCTCTCTGTAAAAATCAATAAAATATATTGGGGGAAAAAAAGGAAAAAAAAGAATGAACTCTGGTGTGCTGCAGGATGAGGCATCCGTTTCTGTGCCAGGAGATGAGAAAGGGGGAGAGCCGCCGTCAGAGCAGCCCCGATGGGCCCTGCGCTGCGCCCGTTCCCGCTGGCCGCTCAGCACCCCCGGGACGGCGGGACCCCCGGGGGCCACACACAGGGGGCGCACTTCATTGGGTGGCACCTGGGTCGGAGGCCTCTCTGGGGTGAACGTTGGCTTAGATGGTGAAGGCCACGCCCCGAAGGTGAAAAAGTAATATTTAGGGGAACCCCCCCAGTCCTCCCCCCATGTTCCGTCCTTATCCCGAGAGCGGGGGCCCATCGCCTCAGAGGGTCACCTCGATGCTCTCCTCAGTAGGTGACGGCGCGTCCAGGAAACACGCGTGTGCGGTGGGCACGAGTTGGGCACGTGTGCTGTGAGTGTGGAGCGCCGGGCGGGCGCCGTGGGCACGCAGGGGCGTGGACTGGGCCCGGCACGAAGTGAGAGATGGCTCCTTGTTGTTTCTCCTTAAGCGACCCCTTCCCCCGCAGGTGCCTGCGTTTCCTTAAGCGGTCGCCCCGGTCGAGGCCGCAGGTGAGCCGGGCTGAGGAGGCCTGTGGGAGCCGCAGGTCCGGCCTGGCCCCGGGCTGTGGGGACACAGGGCTGGGGTGGACCTTGCTGGGGGAGGGACCAGCCCCGAGGGCGGGTTCCCGTCCTGAGCCGCTGGGGCGCGTGCAGAAGAGAGAGCTGCGTTCTGACACCCCCCCCCCCCCCCCCCAGTGATGGCAGCCGCCCGGCCGTGTGAGCGGAGCGGACGGAGCTGCCTTAGACAGCCGTTCCCGCCGCCTCCCCCGACCGTGGCGGGTCTCGGACATGGTGTGTCTGCGTGTGGCTTCCTCCTGAGCTTGGGCAGCAGGGTGTGTGTGCGTGGGGGGGGGGGTCTTCTCCTTCGGGAGATGTCTGGAGCGACAGGTGACAGCCATCGTGTGCGTGTGAGTGACCGTACCTCCGGGACCTCACTCCACACCCGGGTGGTTGTGCCCGCACACCGCGCTGCTCTCCCGCAGAAACAGCGGGGCCCTGGCTGATATGGCTCAGTGGATAGAGCCTCGGCCTGCGGATGGAGGCTCCGGGGTCAATTCCGGTCAGGGCACAGGCCCGGGTTGCGGGCTCCATCCCCAGTGAGGGGCGTGCAGGTGGCAGCCGATCCATGATTCTCTCTCATCGTTGATGCTTCTCGCTCTCTCCCCCTCCCTTGCTCTCTGAAATCAATAAAAGAACATTTAAAAAAAGAAAGAAAAGAAACAGCAGCGACAATGGCAATGGTGGGGAAGAAGGAGGATTCCCAGCTGAGAGCGGGGCCCCTGCAGGGGCGTGTGAAGTTATTTGCCTGAGGTCCTGGGTGGAGGAGGCGGCTCAGGGACCTGGGAGGAGGGAGGAGGAGGGAGGAGGAGGGAGCTCTGACCTTCATCTCGCTGCCCCCCGCTCCCTGCTCCCCACGACAGGGAGGCAGGGAGGCAGGGAGTGGTGTGCCAGGGGTTTCCCAGGCGTTTCCGATGAGGATGCTGGTGGCCTGATGCTGGTGGCCTGACGGGAGCGGTAGTTACGGTGGCAGCGCGTGGATTCTTCTGGGGTTGAGTTTTATCATTTCTTAGCATGTCGCTGTCCAGACACGCATGTGGGCAGCTGCAGGTTTTAAGTGAGATTTAAAAGAAAGGGGCAGCTGACGAAGGCTAGTCGGATGGCTGGCTTAGGAAATAGGTTTTCCCTCCCGGCACCGGCGCTCACTGCTGTCAACAAAAGAGGCTAGCCCGGCCGCCGGCCTGGCTCCGGGGTTGAGCGTCGACTAGGAACCAGGAGGTCGCGGTTCGAGCCCGGGTCAGGGCACGGGCCCCGGTGGTGGGCTCAATCTCCGGTGGGGGGCGTGCCGGAGGCAGCCGGTCAGTGATTCTCTCTCCTCATTGAGGTTTCTCTCTCTCCCTCTTCCTTCCTCTCTGACATCAATAAAAATATATTTGAAAACATAAAACCCCAGACAACGCCGCCCCGGCCTGGTGTCATCGGGTGCAGCCCGGCCCGGAGCGCGGCCCTCGGCGCAGACCCCCGGCTCCGGCCCCGAGGGGAGGTGCCGCCGGAGACAGCTGCCCGGCCGCGGCTCCGCAGCGTCCCCGGGGCCGTGGTTCGGAGACTCCGGGGGTGGCTGGGAACGGCTGTAATTAAAATGCCGTAATTGGCAGGTTTGCGTAAAATACAGGTTTTTCTGTTTTGATTCCAGAAAAGCCAAGTAAGGGTGTGCGTGCACGCCTGAGATTTTCCCAGCGCGTCCTTCAGCGTCCGCCGGGGAAGCCTGGGTCTCAGAGCGCCCACCCCGGGGTGTCTCTGACCGAGCCCCGAAGAGGGCATTGTGCGGTCCGGTGAGGGGTCCGGGTGGACATCGGGGAGTCTGTGTCCCCACCTGAACCGTGAAACACATTCTTTTTTAAAATATATCTTATTGACCTCCGAGAGTAAGGGAGAGGGAAAGAAATATCCCGACAGCCTCCTATTGGCCATCAAGCCCGCAACCCGGGCATGTGCCCTTGATGGGGATCAAGCCCTGGACCCTTCAGTCCACAGGCTGACGCTCTATCCACGGAGCCAAACAGGTTAGAGCTTTTAAAAAATCCTTTATTGTTTAAAATATTACATAAGTCTCCTCTCCCACCCCCCATCCCAGGCAGGTGCCCTGACTGGGTATCGAACCCGTGGCCTCCTGGTTCCTGACTCAGTGATCAACCACTGAGCCCCACCAGCTGCTTTAGCTTCTGTAGTCTCCCCTCCCACCTGCCGTTTCCCACTAGAGCAGGGTGGGGAGGTTTTTTTTTTTTTTTGCCGAGGGCCCTTTGAATGTTGTAATATCATTCTCAGGCCATGCAGAATTACCAGCTTATACATTAGTCTTCCGTATTTGGTCAGATGCTCAGTTAACTCACCCTAATGTCTTGGCAGGGCCTGACCAATGACTTCATGGGCCTTACACGGCCTGAGGGCCGGAGGTCCCCCCCCCCCCCCCCCCCCCGCTCTGGGCCATCTCCCCCCCCCACCCCCCCACCAGAGAAAGGCCCTTCTCCCATGCATCTGTCGTCCCACGAGGGTGCTGTTCAGACCCTGGGGGCGGGGGTGGGGGAGGGGGCAGGGACTCCTGGGCTCCACACACAGGGTGAGGGGGCCGTGGGGTCGGTGCGATGACCAGTGACAGGATAACAAATCCCTCCGCGGATCAGGCGGATCCAGTTCTCCACTTCCCACGGAGGGAAGAGGACTTCATGGAGTTGTCAGCTGATCATTAAACATAATTTGGATGATCGATCGCCCTGGGATTGTTTTTGAGTTGTGTCCCCGGGGGGGGGGGGGATTTAAAGGACCGAGGGGAGTTGTTGCAGCACATTTGAATTTCCGTGGAGTTATTTGAGCCAGCCTTGGATGAAGGTGGGGCGGGCGGCCAGGACCGGAGCCGGCGTGGACTTGGGTCTCCTTTCAGCCCGATTCGTCGTCTGCGGGTTAATGGGGAAAGAGGTGCGGCCGCCTCCGTAAGGTTTTCACAGTCACTCACAGAATATGTAATGTTTGTGTTTTTATCCGTTGTGTTCAGTTGGTAACATTAAACACTAGTGAGATTTCTGGCCACAGGAAACCTAAAAGGACACATTTTGTCTGTAATGTCTGTAACTTTATAAAGGCCCCGGATCACAAAATAGCTTTGTTTTTGTGTGAACTTCTACTTTCCTGTGGCCATATTTACACGTACGTAACGTTTTCCGGTAAGTTACCCACATGTGCTTTTATATTTAATACTTAATCTGCATGGCCTGTGGTGGAAGGAGGACTGGGACTTCCTTTGCAGTGGGGGAGAGGCGGGGGACTCGGGACTGGCACCGGAGGGAATGGGCAGCAGCGCCAGACCCCTGTGAGCCAGCGCTCGGTCCGGCCGCGTCTCCGAGTCCCGGGCGGCCGGCGGCTCCGGTGCACACGCCCGAGCGGATCGTGTTCCCGCTGCCGTCCCCAGGTCATTACATGATACCTTGGAAATGGGATCCTGCCGACCGCCCGACCTGGAGACGGGAGGGAGGAACGTGGTTGCCATGATTTTTCCATGGGCGTGCCAGCAGGAACCCTGGAAAATACCGAGATAAGCGGTCAGGTACCAGCCCCCCTCCCCCATACAGCGTGGGTGTGACGGGGGGGGGGCGTCACTGCTCTCCAGGGGGGTCACTGCCCTCCGGGGGGGTCACTGCTCTCCAGGGGTGTCACTGCCCTCTGGGGGGGGGTCACTGGTCTCCAGAGGGGGGTCACTGTCCTCCAGGGGGGGGTCACTGCCCTCCGGTCACTGCTCTCCAGGGGCCACTGGTCTCCAGGGGGTCACTGCCCTCCGGGGGGGTCACTGTGCTCCGGGGGGGGGGGGTCACTGCTCTCCAGGGGGTCACTGCTCTCCGGGGGGGAAACGGTCTGGGAACAGGCCGAGGGCCGCTCCTCCGCTGCTGGTCTTCAGCTGATGGAGAGCCGTCCGGGGCCCGGGTGGCCCGGAGGCGACAGGCCCGCTGCGGAGCGCATCACGGGGTGGAAAGACCCCGGGACGAGGCATTGCAGGTTGGGGTGGGGGTGGGGGCGCTCCTGGCGCTGCTTCCCTTTTGCGCAGCGCCGAGGGCGGAGCCGCGTGTTTCCTCCAGGCCCGTGGGGCGGGGACGGGGAGGCGCCTGGCAAGCTGCCGCCCACGGCACCGGCGGGCGGGCGTGCCAGAGGCACATGGATTCTGGGAGGTCCCGGCACCAGCTGTGCTTGTGTCCACGGGCCAGGCTGCCCTGAGGGCCGGCAGGAGCAGGCTGTGTCTTTGGGGCCCAGCCCACCCTGGCCCCTCAGGGCAGCAGGCTGTCGTGGTCCCTGTCCAGCTGCAGGGCCAGGAACACGATGGAAGACCTCATGTGGAAATGCCGCCCTCGCTGGTGTGGCTCAGCGGACAGAGCGCCGGCCTGCAGACTGAGGGGCCCCGGTTCGATCCCCGGTCAGGACACAGGCCCGGGTTGTGGGCTGGATCCCCAGGTGGGGTGTGCCGGGGGCAGCGGACCCACGATTCTCTCATCATTGTCCTATCCCTCTCCCTCCCCCTCCCCCTCCCCCTCTCCCTCCCTTCCTCTCTGAAATAAAAATAACACATATGTTAAAGGAGGTGGAAATGCCACAAAGGTGAAGGAAAAGGATCAGAGTCTGCGACCCGTCCTGGAACCAGCCCTCCTGCTGTCCCGGAAGCATTTCCTGTCTCTTCCCTTTTCTAGCAACACGCTGGTGTTGACTCACCTCCCGTGTTAGTTTTTTCCTTTTCTTTTTATTTTAATAAAACTTTATTGCTCAGATTATTGCACTTGCTCCTCTTTTTTTCTCCCCATGACTCCCCTCCACCTGGTTCCCATCCCACCCTCTTCCCTCCCCCCCCATCCAGAGGTGTAAGATATTTGTCCATCTCTTCCCGCACCCCCACACCCCTTTCCCTCCGAGAATCGTCAGTCCACTCCCTTTCTATGCCCCCGACTCTGTTATATCCACCGGTGTATTCTGTTCCGCAGACTTCTTAGTCGCTTGATTTTTAGACTCACTTGTTGATAGATAATGTATTTCTTGTTCATAATTTTCATCTTTACCTCTTCCTTCTTCTTTCTCTTATTGTAAGAACACCTTTCAGCGCTTCACGGAATCCTGGCTTGGTGGCGATGAACTCCTTGAGCTTTTTCTTGTCCGGGAAGCTCTTTCGCTGACCTTCGGTTCTGAATGTCGGCTCTCGGGCAGCGTGCTCTGGGTCGTAGGTTCTTGCTGTTCATCACTTGGACTGTTTCTTGCCACTCCGGTTTTTAACGGCGGCCCGCGGGGAGGGGGTGTGTCTCCTGCAGAAGGTGAACGCAGGAGCGGGAAGGACCCGTCGGGTGGTTGGCGGAGCCGGCCCTGGAGGAGGCCGCTGCCCGGGTCACCGGTTTCTGTCGCTGCGGGGGTGGGGGGGGGCTGGGGAGGGAGGTGTCCCGGGCCTGGTGCCCTCGAGGGGCTGGGTTACTGGCCCCGAGCTGAGAACAGGCTCGCTTTCCACGAGGGCGGGAGGGAGGGAGGCCTGTTGCAGGTGAGCCCCCCCTGGTGCCGATCAGCTGGTTCCGATCAGCGGGTTCCGATCAGCGGGTTCCGATCAGCGGGTTCCGATCAGCTGGTTCCAATCAGCTCCCTGCCGTGGGGCCGCGGAACCACGGGGTCCTCTGTCCACTCCCCTCTTCGGCGGGGACGTTTTGCAGTTGAGAGACCAGTTTTCACTTCCTCAGCCTCGGTCTCCACTTGGCGTGGCGGCCAGCCGTCTCAGCAGGGGCCACCGAGCGGCTCGGACGGCTCCCAGACTCGTAATCGAGGCCCCGGCCCCGGGGCTGCTGCACCGTGAGCCAGGAGGTCCGGCTCGTTCCCGGCCACGGCACAGGCCCGGGGCGCGTGGGAGGGGAGGCAGAGGATGCTCGCGGTGCCTGGACTCGCTCCCTCAAGAACAACTCTTAACTGAGACACCGGGACTGCGCTCTAGGCCGGTGGTTGGCAAACTGCGGCTCACGAGCCACATGCGGCTCTTTGGCCCCTGGAGTGTGGCTCTTCCACAAAACACCACGGCCCGGGCGAGTCTGTGTTGAAGAAGTGGCGTTAGAAGAAGTTTAAATTTAAAAAATGTGGCTCTCCAAAGACATTTCAGTCGTTGTGCCGGTGACATTTGGCTCTGTGGACTGATGAGTTTGCCGACCACGGGTCTGTGGACAGTTGGAGTTAAGCTCCTCGCGTTCTTGGCCTCTCCCAGGGGTGACAGGGAGAGAGAGGGCAGCCTCGCGTGAGACTTTCGTCCTGGAGAGAGAGAGGATGTGGCAGAGTGGCTCTTTCCCTACCTTTGCTGGGGCGCGTGCCAGTGGGTGTGCCAGTGCGCCAGGAACCAGCGGAGAGAGGGTGAGATTGTTACCCGCCCACACCCTCATCCCCTCTCTAAAACCAATACTCATGTCGGAGGAGGAGGTTCGCCTCCCTTGTACTCAGCGTGGCTTTTGTTTTAACCAGAGAAAAGAGGGAAGACAGGAGAGAAGCCTGTGGCTCCTTGGGGCGGGCTCCTCTCCGCTCCGGTGAGCGCGGCGGCCGAGGGGGGGACGGTGGGGAGTCAGGGCCCGTTCACTGCCGGGGGTGCCGCCCGCGCTGGCCGTCCACCGAGCCGATGGGTCAGGGCGGACCGGAGGCTCCGGGCTGTCTCAGCGCCGGAGGCTGATTTCCTCCAGGTCTGCGCCGGAGGCTTTTGGGGGACCGGAAAGAGGCCTCCCCCTTCCCAGGGTCTGTGCGCAGTTAGTTCGGGAAAGAGCCGGCCGCCGGGTCAGGCGCCCGCTGCTCCGTGCACCGCCCCGTCCAGGCCGTGCTGGTCCCGGGTCACACGCGCCTCGGCGGGGGGACGGGGGGGCAGGGGCTCCCGGAGTGACCGCCCACTGGCCGCCGGCGGGGGGAGCAGGGCCGGGATGGGATGGGGGAGGGCTGGCGGGGACAGACGGTGCTTGTTATGCGGGAGGCCAGCCCTCGGCTCCCCTCTGGGCGCCTCAGAACGAGGTTCGCTCTCCGCGGAGTCACTGACTCCTTCTGAAACACGCAGCGTAGAAACAACGTGTTTTTAAGGAGTGCTTACACTGCCCTTTTTAACCCAGGTTTTCACACCCACATGAGAGCGGGAAGGGAGCCTTTTTCACAGCGTTTCACCCCCCCCCCCCCCCCCCCCCCGCAGGAACGCCGCCTCCAGTCCACACCGTGGGGTGGAGCTCAGGCAGATGACGATAGCCGTGTGAGGGGGGAGCAGTGTTCCGTGGGGGTGCCAGGGTGGAGGCTCAGAGTGGATGCTCAGAGTGAAGGCTCAGGGTGAAGGGTTAGGATGGAGGCCCAGGGTGGAGGCCCAGGGTGAAGGGTTAGGATGGAGGCCCAGGGTTAAGGGTTAGAATAGGAGGCTCAGGGTGGAGACATTTGCCACCCTCACCAGCACCGCTGTGGGAAAGGTGACTTTGGCATCTGGGCCGCAGTTTGGTCATGCAGGACGAGGGGAAATTAGCCGGCGAAGAGGAGGCCGTTAAGAGTGTCGGGCCGTCCGTGGCGGGAGAGCGCTGAGGCTTTCTGGGACGAGGTCTGAAGGCGGCCGAGCTCATTGGAAGGGACAGTTCCCCTGAGAGGCCCGTGTGTGACCGCGGAGAGGGATCTGCTGATGGTGGTCCCGCCTTGTTTCGGGTGTGCCTGCACGCTGCGGTCTGTCCACACGGAGGGGTGAGGCCTGTGCCCGCACGCTGCGGTCTGTCCACACGGAGGGATGAGGCCACTGGAAGGCCATTCTCCGAGCTTCACGGAGACCGGGGAGTCAGACCAGGGCCGGGCCCCGCTGTCGTGAGGAGCCGCAGGTTCCCCGGAAAGCTCTGGCAGTCCAAAGGAGGGCAGACGTGGCGCCCACCGCGTACGGACTCCCGGCGGCGGCTCTGTATTCCTCCCGCATCTGCTCCCAGAAACATGGCCCGGGGCCCAGGAGGCCGGGGGAGGAGCCGGCCGCCTTCCCCCTCCTCCTCTCGCACCCCCTCACCCCCTCTCACCCAGCCCTGTGGGCTCTGCCTCCATCTGTCCTCTCCTTCCCGCCCGGCGCTGCCCGCCCTGCAGGCTCCGGCCTCCCAGCACCTCTCGGCCTGTGTACCCCCCCGCCTCCCCTCCCCCCTCGCAGGCTGCCCGCTCCTCCTCCTCCCGTCTTGGGGTGAGTGCCTCGCTCCCTGGTGTCATGGTCACCGTCCCCGGGATGGACCCGCACTCTCTAAAAACCTCGTCCGCGTTTCCCAACCCCCAGCACGTCCCTCGTAGGCCGGCCTCACAGCAGGCGCCCCTGTTCCTCGCCTGTACCCCGATCTTCTCCAACGTAGCCCCGACGTCCTGCATCTGGACCCCCCCCCCCGCCCCCTCTTCCTTGTCCGCTCATGTCTCCGCACACGTCTCCGCACACCCGGTCCCTGGAGCCGGGGCCCCTCGGCAGCCGCGGGCTCGTTCTCTGAGCCGCTGTGGGTTCCCTCCCCACGGCGACTGCAGCGGGACTTGACCACAGGCTGCAACGGGGGGAGGGGGACCCAAGAGAGCCCTCCAGAGAGATGGCATAGGTGTGCATTGTGAGAGTAGGGTGCTTTGTGGTCTTTAAAAGTGCACGCCTCACCGAGACCGGTTTGGCTCAGTGGTAGAGCGTCGGTATGTGGACTGAAAGGTCCCAGGTTCGATTCCGGTCAAAGGCATGTACCTTGGTTGTGGGCACATCCCCAGTAGGGGTGTGCAAGAGGCAGCTGGTCGATGTTTCTCTCTCATTGACATTTCTAGCTCTCTATCCCTCTCCCTTCCTCTCTGTAAAATATCAATAAAATATATTTAAACAAAAAAAAAAAATAAATAAAAGTGCACGCCTCGGGGCAGAGCCTGGTCTGTGGCTTTGTGGGGGACAGGCTTTGTGGGGGACAGACTTTGGGGGGAACAAGCTTTGGGGGTGACAGGCTTTGGGGGGACAGGCTTTGGGGGGACAGGCTTGGGGGGGGACACGCTTTAGGGGGTCAGGCTTTAGCGGGGAGAGGTTTTGATGGGGGACAGGCTTTGGGGGGAGAGGTTTTGATGGGGGACAGGCTTTGGGGGTGACAGGCTTTGTGGGGGACAGGCTTTGTGGGGACAGGCTTTAGGGGGGAGAGGCTTTAGGGGGGACTGGCTTTGGGGGGACAGGCTTTGTGGGGGAGAGGCTTTAGGGGGGACTGGCTTTGGGGGGACAGGCTTTGTGGGGACAGGCTTTAGGGGGGAGAGGTTTTGATGGGGGACAGGCTTTGGGGGGAGAGGCTTTGGCGGGGAGGTGGGGAGAGCACGTGGTGGCTGCCTGCCTGGTTGCCAGGCTGCGGGGACCAGGCATGTCGAGCTGCTGTGGTCTGAGCCCCTGTCCGCCCACAGGGTTGCGATCCGCTCTCAAAGGCAGGGAAACCAGCGGGCCTGGGCTCAGCCCAGTGAATAGCACCGCGAGAAGCCCGTCCCCTCCCAGCCACAGCCAGACCTGCCCCTCGGGGAGGTCCCGGAGGATGGAAAAGTGTGTATGGGGGTGGGGTGGGGTGGGGTGGGGTGGTTGTTTGTTGCATCACCTCCTAATGAAAATAGCTGTCTCTTATTTTTAAAAAAACCTTTCTTTTGGTGTAAAACTTTAATAAGAAACATACTGTGTATAATTCCACAGCCTTACTTCTTTTCTGTTCGGTAGACATCCCATCATAACCTCTCAGTACACGTCTGAGTGGCGGCACGGCCTCCTTTGAATGAATGTCTGGGCTCACTGGCCCAGTTCCACGGCTGGGAATGTTCGGGCTGCTGTGCATTTCTTTTCTGTGTAAGTGAGACGACATCAGGCATCGTGTAGAGCACGTGTGCGTGTGTTTTATGATCTTGAAGGCCGGGTCATAGCATTAAGGATGTCAGTAATTCTTCATGAACTTTATTTTGCAATCAATCGGACATTTATTGAGCTCTGGCCACAGCCGGAGAATTCGTCTCCTCCACAGGCAGGTGGGGAGTCTCCAGATCTGTGCTTGTGAAGACTGCATCTGATAAGAAGCATTGAAACAATGTTACATCCTATAGGTTACATTGAAACAACGTTACATCCTATAGGTAACATTGAAACAACGTTATATCGTATAGGTAACATTGAAACAACGTTATATCCTATAAGTAACATTTAAACAACGTTATATCCTATAAGTAACATTTAAACAATGTTACATCCTATAAGTAGCATTGAAACAATGTTACATCCTATAGGTAACATTGAAACAACATTATATCCTATAGGTAACATTGAAACAATGTTATAGCCTAAAAGTAACATTTAAACAATGTTACATCCTATAAGTAGCATTTAAACAATGTTACATTCTACAGATAACATTGAAACAACATTACATCCTATAGGTAACATTTAAACAATGTTACATCTTGTCAATAACGTTTAAGCAATGCTACCTCCTGTAGGTAACCTTCAAGCAGTGTTACATAAGTAACATATAAGCAGCGTTATGTGGTTTGTGTGGTCTCTCTCCTGGAAAGTCATGCTTTGTGAGCTGAGAGAGGAGCATGCTTTCTGGCTCATTAATACAGCGCAGTTGTAATTAAACAGGCAGGAAATGAATGCTGTGTCTAATCCTTTGGTCCCGTGTGTGTGTGTGTGTGTCTGTATTTTCCATGCGTAGAGCCCAGATGTGGTTTATTTTCTCCATCACCTTCTAAGAAACTAAGCTCTGTAGATTGTATAGATTTGTGTGTCATGATTTCCTGGTACGTCCAGGGTCAGTGCTTTTGACCTGCGAGGGAGGCAGGGGACAGAAGGAGAGAAAGAACGGAGGCCTCGCAGGCTGTCTGTGAGCTGGATGCAGCGAGAAGCCCCTTCCCCCAGCCGTCCCGAGGGTTGGCTTGGAGGTTCCCGTGACAGAGGTGAAGACGCTGAGGCTGGTAAAGCCAGCTTTCAGGGCGGGGCAGCTCCCACGAGACCGGGGTCTGTCGGGTTCCAAGCCCAGGCTCTTCCTGTCACATCCGGGTGCCTGGGGCCCGTACGCTGGAGCTGGGCTGTGCACCGGTGGCTCTTTACACGAAAACTTACGTAAGTCCATTTAAATAAAATGGAAAGTTTCACTTCTCTGCCACACTGACCACCTTTTAAGTGCTCAGGAGTCACGTGTTGCTAGGGGTTACCACCTGGCCGTGAGCGGATGGAGAGCAGTGTCATTACCATGGAGTTCCTGGCGGGGCCGCCTCGCTGGGGAATGGCGGCCGTGCCGTGGTTCAGTGGTTAGGGCTGGAGTTCTCCATCCTACTCTTCCCGCCGGCGCGGGTCCTGGCACCGTACCTACTCTTTCCCCCGAAACACAGAAGCGATTGGCCGCGCCCTGGATGATTCCGAGGGGGGTGCGCCTTCCCCGTCGCCCTTGTCTGTGCCAGCCCTTCCACCGAAGCTGTGCGGGGCTCCGTCCTCCCCGGGCCCTCGATGACACCTCCCAGAGCCCCCGCGTGCTGGTTCAGCCGTGGGGCTGGCCTGACCTGGAGGGCTGTCACTCTGTTTTGCCAGGACAGCCTGTCCTCACACACATCCCACGTCCCGTGTTGGCATCGGCGGTTCCTCTTCCAGCTGGGATGATGCTCTCAGGGTGGACTGGCTCCCAGAGTGGTCCGGCCGGCCCCAAGACCCTCACGTGGCTGAGCCGAGGGACTGGCACGTCTGCAAGAGCGGAAGCTGCTCCCGGGACGGCCCCGGAGCTGAGGGTCACGCAGCCCGAGACCTGATCGGTCAGAGACGTCTGCGCACTGTGACGGTGGGAGTCCCACGGAAGCGGCTTTTGGCCCCGTGGTGTGCGGCCTTCTCCCTCCCCGGGAGCTGTGACCGCCGGTCTGTGACACAGCAGCGGCCGCCGCCGGGAGGCTGCCCCGAGGCTGTCTGCGGACTCGCCTGCGGTTTGAGGCTCTGCCCTTCATTTTGATTAAATGCAATGCTGACGCGGCCCCGATTCATGGAGTTACACGTTGTCACTGCTGCACAGGGGGTTCTGGGAAAGCTCAGTGCGGGTGACAGGCGTGGGTGGGCTGCCCCTGCCAGGGTCAGGACGGTGGCGGGACTTGCTGGAGCAGCAGACGGCGGTGCCACGGGAACACCCGGCACAGGACACTCCCGTCCGCCTCCCGGACCCGCGGTCTCGGGTTCCCGTGGCCGCGGACGCCGGCAGCCTGTGTGACCGCAAATCTCGCCTGAAAATACGGTCCAGTTCTCGTTACATCATCGGGGCTCCCTGCATCCTCACGGGATCTCGGTTTACACAAATGGTGTTCTCACCCTTCACTCCTTCAGACATACCGGGTGTAAGCTGTAAACGTGTTCTTCTGTTTTTAGACCTTTCATATGAGTTTATTTGAGCCAGTTGGATGTCGTCTGCAGGAGAGAGAGAGAGCTCAAATGCTCCTGAGAATGACAGTTTTTCAGCTTGGTTTTTGCATTTGAGATTAAGAAGGGATGTCAATGTATTTTTTATATATATATATATATATATATATATATATATATATATATATATATATGAAATATGTATATATATGAAATCAACAAACATACATTCGGAGATTGGTTCTGGCACCGGGGCTCGAGCTGCCCGGCCTGTGGCCGCTGCCCTGGCTACTGGCCGCCCCGGCCGCCCGGGCTGAGTCAGGTTGCAGCTGAGTCAGGTTGCAGCTGGGAGCCGGGTGCCCCGTGCCAGCCGCACGGGCAAATGCCAGGAGGCCTGGCAGGCTCCAGCGTGGCTGTGCATCCTCGCGGAGCCATACGGTGCTGAAATGTCCGCCTGCTCCTGAGGGGGGGCCACGCCTGGCGGCCGGAGAGGAAAACAGACCTCCCATCGCTGGTCCCCGGCGGCCCCTCGCTCCCAGGCCCGGCTCTGCCCACGGGGGCTCGAACCGGCATCTGCCGAGCCGCGTAGACTGTGGGAGCGGCAGGAATAAGTGGAAGCAATCAGCTGTTTCGCACCGGCATGGGGCCTGCCTCCCGGGGCATGTAATGAACATGTAGCTGGCATGTAATGAACTGCCAGTGGAGGAAGGGGACACGTGTGGCTGAGTCACGGTAGAATCTCACGGGAGGAAGCTGTCTTGGGACTGGAAGAGGGTGAGGAGACAGCCTCCCCTCCCCCCGACCTTCCCCCTGTGTTTTTCCCCTCTCCCTCTCCGTCTCTCCATTTATTTTCACAGCTTGGAAGTTTTGCAACCTTTTGATGGAGGTTTACACCACAGAGGCCAACGCTTCCGAGAGGGTGTCACGTTTACAGGAAACGGGCCCGAGAATGCTGCCGTCCGTCACCCCGTGGCGACGGCGTACGACGAGGGAAAATCCCAGTGGCTCGCGGTGGCCGCCGCCTGCCGGGGGCTCTGCTTCTGGCTGGTGTTTCGGGCGGTTCTCTGGCAGGGGCTGTGGACGGGCGTGGGCGTGGACAGGTGTGGGCGTGGGGCTCCTTGGTGGCTGCACTCCCGGCCTTTCCACGTGGCCTTCCGGATAACACTGACACAGCCACGCGTGTCCGTTTTGCACCATTATATTTGGGACACTTGGGAGTGGTATAGCCTTTTTGGAAAGAGGGGTAGCTAGAGCCCTTGGAAAACAGAGTTCGGGAAAGCTGTGTGTGAGTGTGTGTGTGTGTGTGTGTGTGTGTGTGTGTGATGGTGTGATGGTGTGATGGTGTGATGGTGTGATGGCGAATTTCATTCTGGATGCTCTGTAATTCAGTCTGCATGCAGCTTCATCTGGGCAGCACCCTGTCCGTTGAGTGATGTAATACTGAGTGCTTGGACCGATGGCTTCCTTTTGATTGAAGAAGGTCATGGAGGTAATAAGAACTTGCTTTAGGGGATACAATTTAATAAGTAAAGTGGCCTGTAATTGGGTCTTGGAATAAATTTATTGTTCTTATGTTATTTTTCCATTTAGGAATTTTTCTCCTCTCAAGTACTTGCTACACCTATGGTACTGTGCCAGGGAACTATGGGCGGATGGAAGGGTGGGCAGATGATTGATTGGGTTTAATGGCCTAGTGTTGACAAAGGCATGAAGAAGGTGAGGTAGGGAAAGCCTATTGCCCAGTAAAGAGCCATCGACGTCCATAGTGTTGTTCCAGTCCCGTCCATCTTTATCGATAACGTTGAGTCTTAACACTTGAAAAGGAAAGGCGTCAGTGTGAAGAGCTCCCACCAGAATACTTATATTTTAGTGAAAGCAAACTATGTCTTAGTTAAGGCAAAGTTGATTGACCAAGGATGTAGATTACACAGAGAGGACTTCACTGACTGAGTCAATAAAGCTTGTATTTTTTATTTAAAGTTCATTCATGTATACGTGTTGTAAGGGTGAAATGCGTTTTTCAGAAAGCAGGGGTGACTCCTGATGAGGAAAATTGCCGAGGTGGACGTTCTCTCATCACGAGCTTTCCCGCGGCTCCGGGGAAAGGCCCGGGCCTCCGTGAGTCATCGGCCAGGCATTTTCTCATTAAAAAGGCGAAGGGGTTGGGAGGTACCACTTGGCAGCTACAAAACAGCCCCGGGATGTACAGCACAGCACAGGGAGTGTAGTCAGCCACGCAAAAACTCTAATAGCTACGTGTGCGCAGGAGGCACCGACAGCATCTGTGGGATCACTCTGGGCAGGAGCCGGTTGTCTGACTGCTGGGGTTCTTGTTCCGGCCTTAAGAAGGGTTCAGCAGTCTGGGGAAAGGCTGTAACTTAAGTAGAGTCCAGAGATGAAAGCTAATTTTGAAAGGCATTGGGGGGGTCAGAGAGGATGTAGCTAAAGAAACAAGTTCTCCTTGTCTGAGGACCCCTTGCTTTTTATTAGCACAATTTGTCCGAAGGCGAGGTGGAGATACACACTTCCGGGGTAGGGTTTCTACAGAAGCATTGTCAGAGTGGGGAACTGCCTTGGGCTGTTCAGGTGTTTGGCCAACAATAACGTGTAGATTAAGATGCCGTGAGCTGTCTGGCAGCAAGCAACCAATTTAATGCATGCCTTTCAGGTTCGGGGAAATGCCTCTAGCCACTCCCAGCAGGCGGCGACCTGTGTGACTCAGCCCTTGTTGAGTCCCCAAGTTCCATCCGCCTTTTGAGGAAACTCTTGCAGTGGTGACACGCTGGAACTGGCTTCCGGCATCCAACCACCGTGCTGTTCACCTGCAACCAACGCAAAATGATGCTCAAGGAAGGTGAACTTGGAAAATAAGTAAGCACATAAGGCAACACACACGAGGTTTGGACAACTGCCTCACTGTGCTTACCTTGTGGAAGCCGCCTCTCTGTGTTCCTGGCCTGAGTGAGGCCTGCTAGGCGTTACGGGTAGGGAAAGCCATTGGCGACCAGGAGCAGACCAGTCAGTTCCCGCAGCTCCGGAGGTGAGCCCGCCACGCCCAGCGATGCATGCATCCTCCGGGTCGCTGCGTGTTAGATGCTGGACCTGGATGGTTTGGATGAGGGATTCACCTCCCCCTCAAGCTCTCGGTCCCACTGCAGGCCGTGGGAGGGGAACGTTGTAACACTGTAGGAGAACATTCATTTAGGAAGTCACAGGGGTGGGGAAGTGAGCGCAGAAGAAATGGGCTCAGGAAACAAGTCACGGAGGAGAAAGAAGGGCCCTTGTCACTTAGGGGAGAGAGGGGCAGGGGCAAGGGTAGGGGTAGAGTGGTAGGGGTTGGGGTAGAGATAGGGGTAGGGGTAGGGTAGGGTAGGGATAGGGTTAGGGATAGGGATAAGGATAGGGGTAGGGATAGGGGTAGGGTTAGGGGTAGGGTTAGGGATAGGGTAGGGATAGGGTTAGGGATAGGGTAGGGATAGGGGTAGGGATAGGGTAGGGATAGGGGTAGGGATAGGGTTAGGGATAGGGTTAGGGGTAGGGTTAGGGGTAGGGGTAGGGGTGGGGATAGGGATAGGGATAGGGGTAGGGGTAGGAATAGAGGTAGGGATAAGGATAGGGTTAGGGGTAGGGGTAGGGATAGGGATAGGGATAAGGATAGGCCAGGGGAGGGTGGGGAAAGGCAGGGGTTGCTCCCTAGAGAGAGCCCAGTGGTCCCCAGTCTTGAGGGGTTCGCCTGGAGGGCTCAGGGGAGCCCAGGTGAGTATCCATCAGCGTTCCAGGCGCGTCCTCTCGGGGCCGTGGTCTCCGCTGGCTGGTGGCGCCAGGGCAGGTCATCAGTCAGCACCGGGGCCCTGAGTCGGCCAGAGCTGCTCGTCTGGTTTCACTGCTTCTCTGGGCCTGGAGCTGGAACACACCGAGGCCTGGTGGTGTGATGAGGGATTCCCTGGAAGGAGCTCCGACTCGCCTGACGGGTGACATGTCAGGAGGGAGGCCAGGGAGGGTTCTAGCCACATGACCAGCCATGTGAAAGGTCAGGGGTCAAACCACATGTCCAGCCATGTGAAAGGTCAGGGAGGGTTCAAACCACATGACCATCGATGTGAAAGGTCATGGGTCTAACCTGCAGGACCAGCCATGTGAAAGGTCAGGGGTCTAACCCGCAGGACCAGCGGTGTGAAAGGTCAGGATCTAACCCCATGACCAGCGGTGTGCTATGGGAGGAAAGGTCACCTGGGAGTGAGGTCCTTGCTTTCCAGTTGCTAGTGACCTTCTGCCCTGGTGACCTGCACCTGCCTCTCGTCCTTGCTCTGCTCCTGACGGGGAACCACAGGGAGCTCCTAAGCTGACCCAGGACAGTCCTGGGCTTCTGATGCCGTGAGGGGACTGCCAGCCTCCCCCGCCCCCGTTACCCGAGCCCTCAACGCCGAGGTGCAGAACTCCTTCTGAAATATATATATTCCCATTGATTTCAGAGGAAAAGAGAGGGAGAGAGACAGAGATACATCAGTGATGAGAGAGAAGCATCAACTGGCTGTCTCCTGTAGGCCCCCTCCTGGGGATCGAGTCCACAACCGGGCATGTGCCCCGACTGGGAACTGACCTCCTGGTTTATAGGTTGTCGCTCAACCACGGAGCCACACCGGCTGAAACGAGACCCGTGAACCCTCCAGGCGCACGTGGTGAGCAGGCCCTGGGTCTCAGGTGGCCTCGCCCCCAGACCTGAACGTCCTGCCCACTGGGCATCGGCTCTTTCCGGGGACAGAGTGTAACAGCACCTCCTCCTCCCCCGTCCCGGCTGTCAGCTCGGATCCATGGGGTCCGTGGATAGAGAGTTAGAAACGTCGATGAGAGAGAAACATCTGATCAGCGGCCTCCTGCACGGGGTACCCCCTACTGGGGATGTGCCCACAACCAAGGTACATGCCCTTGTCCGGAATCGAACCTGGGACCTTTCATTCCGCAGTCCAACGCTCTATCCACTGAGCCACACCGGTTTCGGCATGTGTGGGTCTCCTGAAGGAAATACAGAGTGCCGAGAGATTCCGGCCATCGGGGGGCGTGGCGGAGGGCGTCGGGGCCGCACCTGGAATTTGCACTGCGCCCCTCAGCACCCGGCGCAGCCTGTCCCGCGGGCGTGGAGTGCCTTCCCTGCAGCCCTGTAGCCCTGGGGTGCTGTCCCCCCTCCCCCCCTCCCCCCTGACTTCCTGGAATACTCCTTCCTTCCAGTTCCGCCAGGTGACGTCCTGCTCAACCTTCAGCCCCGGCTCTGCTGCCACTTCTTGCAGGAGCCGTGCCCGGCCTTCCCGGCGTCAGTGCGGCCACGTCTGGCTGCTCTCTGGGCCTGCCAGCTGGGTGAGGGCGCCCGGGCGACCTTGACACTGAGCCGCTGGCTGTCCTGCCCCTGGGCCGTGGCCCTGTGCGTCACCTGCACCGCCATCCTCTCCCATTGCGAAGGCGCGCGGGAGGGCTGCGTCTGGGGCTGGTGACCGAGTCCCGGCCTCCGGGCCGCTGCTCCTGAGGACCTTTGGGCAGAGGGCCACCCCGTAAAAGGAGGGATGTCGCCCACACTGCTTCTAGTGTCTGCGTAAGGATGAGCCACAACGCTGCTTGGGATCTCTTCATTTTTAAAAAAATAATATATTTTATTAATTTTTTACAGAGGGGAAGGGAGAGGGATAGAGAGCTAGAAACATCAATGAGAGAGAAACATCAATCAGCTGCCTCCTGCACACCCCCTACCGCAACCAAGGTACATGCCCTTGACCGGAATCGAACCTGGGACCTTTCAGTCCGCAGTCCAACGCTCTATTCACTGAGCCAAACCAGTTCCAGCAGGATCTCTTCATTTTTATGTTTCCTCTGGAAATAGTTACAATTACAGACTCCCATGTGGAGAGTCCCATGACCCTTCCCCCAAATCCCCAGCGACGCCATTGTATGAGGCTGGAATATAGTCAGCCCGAACCTGGGTTCTGCCCTTTGCTGTTCACAGGATGTGCAAGGTACGTGGGTTGCACCCATCCGGTCCCGTCCACAGGGACCTCCATCCATCCGGTCCCTCCCACAGAGACCTCGATCCATCCGGTCCCTCCCACAGAGACCTCCATCCATCCGGTCCCGTCCACAGGGACCTCCATCCATCCAGTCCCTCCCACAGGGAACTCCATCCATCCGGTCCCTCCCATAGAGACCTCCATCCATCCATCCATCCATCCATCCGGTCCCTCCCACAGAGACCTCCATCCATCCGGTCCCTCCCACAGGGACCTCCATCCATCTGGTCCCTCCCACAGAGACCTGCATCCATCCGGTCCCTCCCACAGAGACCTCCATCCATCCATCCGGTCCCTCCCACAGGGACCTCCATCCATTCGGTCCCTCCCACAGAGACCTGCATCCATTCGGTACCTCCCACAGGGACCTACATCCATCTGGTCCCTCCCACAGAGACCTCCATCCGGTCCCTCCCACAGGGACCTTCATCCATCCGGTCCCTCCCACAGAGATCTCCATCCGGTCCCTCCCACAGAGACCTCCATCCATCCAGTCCCTCCCACAGACCTCCATCCATCCATCCCCTCCCTCCCACGGAGACCTCCATCCATCCATCCCGTCCCTCCCACGGAGACCTCCATCCATCCGGTCCCTCCCACAGGGACCTCCATCCATCTGGTCCCTCCCACAGAGACCTCCATCCATCCGGTCCCTCCCACAGAGACCTGCATCCATCCAGTCCCTCCCACAGGGACCTACATCCATCTGGTCCCTCCCACAGAGACCTCCATCCGGTCCCTCCCACAGGGACCTCCATCCATCCGGTCCCTCCCACAGAGACCTCCATCCGGTCCCTCCCACAGAGACCTCCATCCATCCGGTCCCTCCCACAGAGACCTGCATCCATCCAGTCCCTCCCACAGACCTCCATCCATCCGGTCCCTCCCTCACGGACCTCCATCCATCCGGTCCCTACCACAGAGACCTGCACCCATCCGGTCCCTCCCACAGAGACCTCCATCCATCCGGTCCCGCCCACAGAGACCTCCATCCATCCGGTCCCTCCCTCACGGACCTCCATCCATCCGGTCCCTCCCACAGAGACCTCCATCCATCCGGTCCCTCCCACAGAGACCTCCATCCATCCGGTCCCTCCCACAGGGGCCTCCATCCATCCGGTCCCTCCCACAGGGGCCTCCATCCATCCGGTCCCTCCCACAGGGACCTCCATCCATCTGGTCCCTCCCACAGGGACCCGCATCCATCCGGTCCCTCCCACAGGGACCTCCATCCATCCGGTCCCTCCCACAGGGACCTCCATCCATCCGGTCCCTCCCACACAGATCTCCATCCATCCGGTCCCTCCCACACGGACCTCCATCCATCCCGTCCCTCCCACACAGACCTCCATCCATCCCACAGAGACCTCCATCCATCCGGTCCCTCCCACAGAGACCTCCATCCATCCGGTCCCTCCCACACGGACCTCCATCCATCCCACACAGACCTCCATCCATCCCGTCCCTCCCACACAGACCTCCATCCATCCGGTTCCTCCCACAGAGACCCGCATCCATCCGGTCCCTCCCACGGATCTCCATCCATCCGGTCCCTCCCACAGGGACCTCCATCCATCTGGTCCCTCCCACAGAGACCTCCATCCATCCGGTCCCTCCCACAGAGACCTCCATCCATCCGGTCCCTCCCACAGAGACCTCCATCCATCCGGTCCCTCCCACAGAGACCTCCATCCATCCGGTCCCTCCCACAGGGACCTCCATCCATCCGGTCCCTCCCACACGGACCTCCATCCATCCATCCGGTCCCTCCCACAGGGACCTCCATCCATCCATCCGGTCCCTCCCACAGAGACCTCCATCCATCCGGTCCCTCCCACAGAGACCTCCATCCATCCGGTCCCTCCCACACAGACCTCCATCCATCCATCCGGTCCCTCCCTCACGGACCTCCATCCATCCGGTCCCTCCCACAGGGACCTCCATCCATCCATCCGGTCCCTCCCACAGAGACCTCCATCCATCCGGTCCCTCCCACAGAGACCTCCATCCATCCGGTCCCTCCCACAGAGACCTCCATCCATCCATCCGGTCCCTCCCTCACGGACCTCCATCCATCCCGTCCCTCCCACACAGACCTCCATCCATCCCACAGAGACCTCCATCCATCCGGTCCCTCCCACAGAGACCTCCATCCATCCGGTCCCTCCCACACGGACCTCCATCCATCCCACACAGACCTCCATCCATCCCGTCCCTCCCACACAGACCTCCATCCATCCGGTTCCTCCCACAGAGACCCGCATCCATCCGGTCCCTCCCACGGATCTCCATCCATCCGGTCCCTCCCACAGGGACCTCCATCCATCTGGTCCCTCCCACAGAGACCTCCATCCATCCGGTCCCTCCCACAGAGACCTCCATCCATCCGGTCCCTCCCACAGAGACCTCCATCCATCCGGTCCTGCCCACGCAAACCTCCATCCATCCGGTCCCTCCCACACGGACCTCCATCCATCCATCCGGTCCCTCCCACAGGGACCTCCATCCATCCATCCGGTCCCTCCCACAGAGACCTCCATCCATCCGGTCCCTCCCACAGAGACCTCCATCCATCCGGTCCCTCCCACACAGACCTCCATCCATCCATCCGGTCCCTCCCACAGAGACCTCCATCCATCCGGTCCCTCCCACAGGGACCTCCATCCATCCGGTCCCTCCCACAGGGACCCGCATCCATCCGGTCCCTCCCACAGGGACCTCCATCCATCCGGTCCCTCCCACAGGGACCTCCATCCATCCGGTCCCTCCCACACAGACCTCCATCCATCCCACAGAGACCTCCATCCATCCGGTCCCTCCCACACAGACCTCCATCCATCCCACAGAGACCTCCATCCATCCGGTCCCTCCCACACAGACCTCCATCCATCCCACACAGACCTCCATCCATCCCGTCCCTCCCACACAGACCTCCATCCATCCGGTCTCTCCCACAGAGACCTCCATCCATCCGGTCCCTCCCACAGAGACCCGCATCCATCCGGTCCCTCCCACACGGACCTCCATCCATCCGGTCCCTCCCACAGAGACCTCCATCCATCCGGTCCCTCCCACACAGACCTCCATCCATCCGGTCCCTCCCACACGGACCTCCATCCATCCGGTCCCTCCCACAGAGACCTCCATCCATCCGGTCCCTCCCACAGAGACCTCCATCCATCCGGTCCTGCCCACGCAAACCTCCATCCATACAGTCCCGCCCCCAGAGACGCTCTTCTGCCCTTTGCCCGGAGGTCAGCGGAAGCACCACACACACAAGACCACCTCACATTTCAGAAGCAGGGCTGGTGCCCGTTGGCATTTCCTGTAAATAGCTGTTTGGGTTTTGGAGAGGCAAGCTAATTACTCTAAATGACATGATGGAGGCGGCATTGGGTCACCCCGATGGCGGAGAGCATTCCCTGGAACGTGTGATTTCCCCCGCACTCTGTAATTTAATTCATAAAGATGTTCTGGAGAGCAGTGGATAGCACACGGGCCTCGAGGGAGCCAGGCACCCCTGCTCCGGGCACAGCGCTTACCGGTGGCGTCCAGTCTCGTCCGCCATGCCAGACGCGGCGGCGCCCTGGAGCCTGCGTCGCCGCTCGCCCAGGGAGGCCCGTCTGGCCCGGGCTGCCGAGCTCCGAGCCCCCGAGGGGCGTCCTGAGGACGGGGTGCTTCACACAGGAAACCGCACGCGTGTCTGGTGGCGCGGGCCTCACCGGAGACTGTTTCTTACCAGTGTCCAGCACGGGAGCGGTGCGGACGCAGCTTGCGCTGGGGAGGCTCCGGCAGGTGGTCGTTAGGGAAGCCACGGGGAGGAATGGGATGACGTCACCATGAATAATGCTGCTCTCATGGCTCTAGCTCAGGGGTGGGCAAACTTTTAGTCTCGAGGGCCACCATGGGTTCTTACACTGGACCGGAGGGCTGGAACAAAAGCAGCCTGACCGTGCTGGCACTCTCCTCTTGGGCTGCTGGTGAAGGAGCGGAGGGGAGAGCAAGAGAACCCTCCGCTCTTTCGGCTCTGCGGGCCGGATAGAACAGCCGAACGGGCCGGATCCAGCCCGAGGGCCGTAATTTGCCCACAGCTGCTCTAGCTCGTTCTTTTTTTATAATCTAAATATACTTTATTGATTTTACACCGAGAGGAATTGAGAGGGATAGAGAGTTAGAAACGTCGATGAGAGGGAAACATCGACCAGCTGCCTCCTGCACACCCCCCACTGGGGATGTGCCCTTGACTGGAATCAAACCCGGGACCTTTCAGTCAGCAGGCCGATGCTCTATCCACTGAGCTCTATCTGCTGAGCCAAATTCGGCTCAGCTGGTTCTTTGAATTCAAAACAAGGAAGAGGACCAGATGATACTTTTAAAAATAGTATTTAATGGGCACCTACTGTGGGCCAGGCCCTGTGGCGGGCAGCTGCTGGTACGTTACTGTAGTTCATCCGCACAACGGTCGTCTCAGGTGGTTGGCGATAGTATCCTCATCGCTTAAACGAGAACATGAGGTATCCCAGGTCACGGGGCCAGCAATGGGCTAGGCCAGTGGTCGGCAAACTGCGGCTCGCGAGCCACATGCGGCTCTTTGGCCCCTTGAGTGTGGCTCTTCCACAAAACACCACGGCCTGGGCGAGTCTGTGTTGAAGAAGTGGCGTTAGAAGAAGTTTACATTTAAAACACTGTGGCTCTCCAAAGAAATGTCGATCGTTGTGCTGTGGATACTTGGCTCTGTGGACTAAGGAGCTTGCCGACCACGGGGCTAGCCCGCTGTGCATGCGTTGCTCTCTGTTCCCGGGCCGTGCCCGCCCTCTGCTATCCAGGAAGAAGGAGAAGGGGAGCTGGGGTTTGGCCCTTGGCTGACCGAGGGGCCGTGTGTGTGTGTGTGTGGTGTGGTCTGGTGTGTGGTGTGGTGTGTGGTGTGTGTGTGTGTGTGTGTGTGTGTGTGTGTGGTGTGTGTGGTGTGTGTGTGTGTGTGTGGTGTGTGTGGTGTGTGTGGTGTGTGTGTGTGTGTGTGGTGTGTGTGGTGTGTGTGGTGTGTGTGTGGTGTGTGTGGTGTGTGTGTGTGTGTGTGTCCCTGAGTGTGGCTGTTAGGTCATAGGTGGACACCCCGGTCCATTCACTTCTCAGTTACACATCGATGACCAAGTGTGTCCACGCCCACCCTTCCCCTCTCCCTGGTGTGTCACACCAGAGAGCGTGTTGTAGAGTGACGTCCCTCCTGGCTGGGGCCTCTCCCTGCGGCTGAGGGGACACGGAAGGATGCCCGCCTGGCTTCCTCCCTCCCCTCCCCCCTCTCCCCTCAGCCCACAGCCTCCCGAGGAGAAGAGGAAGGCCTGGGAGCGGCCGTGGGCACCAGCATCCCGGTGTTGAGGGGACGCAGCTCCGTGGGGGGAGTGGACACTCGCTGTGTTCCCTGGTCCTCGGGCAGCAGCTGGGCGCGGTTGCCGTGGAGACAGCAGATGTGAAGCAGGGAGGGAGGCAGCAGCAGGGTGGAGGGGGCGGGGCGCGGAGCTGACCATGTCCCCAGCTCTCTCCCCCCCCTCCCGGCCTGCTTGGCCAGGCAGGATTGTCTGATTCATGGAGGAGCCGACCCAGGAGTGAGCTCCTAGGACTTAGGAAGAGGATGGTCCTGCATCTCAGCCTGCATTCGGGGGATTTCAAAGAAGAGAGGCTCAGTGCCCCCCTCCTTCCCTCTCCCCCCACACCCCGGGGCAGGTGTAGGAGGAGGCCTGGTGGCCATTATTTCTGGGTGTGACGTGGAGCAGTTGATGGCCTATGACCCTGATTTTGCACGAAGCAGGGATTTTATTGCGATGGTGCGTGTGGTTACGTGGAGAGGCCCAGTGCTCTCCTAAGGCAGGGGTGGGCAAACTTTCTGACTCGAGGGCCACAATGGCTTCTTACACTGGACCGGAGGGCCGGAACAAAAGCAACCTGACATGTTGGCACTCTCATCTTGGGCTGCTGGTGAAGGAGCGGAGGGGAGAGCAAGAGAACCCTCCGCTCTTACGGCTCCGCGGGCCGGATAGAACAGCCGAGCGGGCCGGATCCGGCCCACGGGCCGTAGTTTGCCCACGGCTGTCCTAAGGGTTCTGGGATCTCCCGTCCTTCCTGTCACCAGCCTGCCTCTTCCTCTTCATCTGAGGCCGCCCGGGGCGGCTTGTTAGGTGAGGCAGAGAATTACTGAACAATCCCCATAAACTCCCTAACGCGGAAGGAGGAGAGCGTCGGCTGCGGCCTAAGTGAGCCCCAGGCGCCGAGAGAGAGACGGCTCCTTGGCTCTGGGAATTCTGTGGGAGACACGGGTGGCAGGCTCCGTGGTCTCGCTGTGCCTGTGTGGGAAGTCCCTCCCGGGGCTTCTGACTGGGGGGGGGGCACTCCTGCTTGCGGTGAGGGGAGCACCTGTTCGAGGGCGCTGAGCGGAGGGGGGCGGTGCAGTGGCGTCTGGGTTCGGGTGGCCGGGATTGGCAGGGAAGGGAAGGGGCCCTCGCTTCCTGTGGGAAGTAAGAGCCGCACCACCGCTGCGAGGAGGCAGCGTCTGTGACCCCGAGACTCGCCGGGCTGCCCAGAATTGCACAACAAAGACCACAGCTCTTACGGGAAAAGCCGGGCTAGGGACCCAACACTCACGAACGTCATCGGGGCCCTAGCCGGTGTGGCTCAGTGGATGGAGCCTTGGCCCGCGAACGGAAGGTCCTGGGTTCGATTCCCAGTCCTGGGCCTGTGCCAAGATTGCAGGCTCGATCCCCTGGCTGGGTGTGTGCAGGAGGCAACCAATCAATGTGTCTCTCACATCTATGCTTCTCTCTCTCCGTCCCTCCCCCTCCCTTCCACGCTCTCTACAAATCAACGGGAAAAGATCCTCGCGGGGGGGCAGGGGGAAGATGATAAAAAAAACCCCAAAATAAAATAAAAATCATCAGTGACTCATTAAACAAAAATATGCAAATCATGGCAAGGTGTTACACACGTTAAATGGTGCGGAAACACACGTAAGTGGGACAACACACGTGGCACCTTCACTTGCCAAAGCCCCGAGGTCGGCTGGTGCAGGTGGGAGGCCCCGGGGCTGTGGGTGAGGCGCCTGCTGTGGAGAGGCGGGCACAGGGTCAGGGAACCGGAGCGGGGGTAACCCTCCAAGCCTGTGGCTCACATGTCCATGTACCTGTTGTTTGGCTCACATGTCATACGGATGTGTGTGTAGCATATTATATCTAGGTATGGGAGCCACATGGACTGGCATGTATCTCGTGGGTACAGAGTCCACAGACACAGCGGGTTCGCGGTGATGGGGCGCCGAGGGCGTGGGGGTGGGCCAGGACCGGTCCGAGATGACAGGGACAGGGGTGGCAGCGTTGTGAGCGAGCCGCGTGCTACTCCGGTGTGCGCTTACAAATGGGTGCCGGGGTGAGCTTTTTGTGGTGTGTATTTTACTGTGTACACACACACACATGCACACACACGCACACATATGTTGAGTCGTGTCCCGGTCAGAACGTAGCGTGGCCCTTTGGGGCCACAGGAGGGAGAGTGTCTCAAAGGGTTGTGCAGCTCAGCGGGGTGGGGTGAGGGGGGTGGGGAGGTGAGGTCTAAGGAATGGCAGCCCCATTCCGGGCCGGAGTGAAACGCCACGGGGAAGGTGAGGACGGGGCTGCGGGAGCCCCACGTGAGCACCTGTCCCTCCGGAGGAATCCACGTAAGACGAGTCCACGTACGAGGAGTCCACACAAGAGGATTCCATTAAGATGGACTCGTTGGGTCTGGGCTGGGCATCGCCTGCACCCCTTAAGGAAGACCTGCTTCTAGGCCTGGCCCGTGGGCCCAGCCCCCCCAGGAGGGGCGTGTAGGAG
The DNA here is from genome assembly GCA_963924515.1 of Vespertilio murinus. NCBI lineage: Eukaryota > Metazoa > Chordata > Mammalia > Chiroptera > Vespertilionidae > Vespertilio > Vespertilio murinus. The sequence continues at coordinate 2,243,632 of OZ004712.1, forward strand.
GCAGCGGTCAGTGACCTCTCTCATCACTGATGTCTCTCTCTCTCTGTCTCTCTCTCTCTCTCTCCCCCTTCCTGATGAGATTCACAGTGTGGTGCGATTGCGTAATGAAATGCGTCAGTGCCGGAGCTGGCATGGCTGAGTGAGGCAATATTTCTCAGTAGCGGCCCTCGGCCCTCGGCCCTCGGGAGAGCGCCCGGGGGCCTGGGCCGCTGGCCTCCTGGCTCCCGCTTCGTTCAGGAGCCGGAGCTGGCCCGGCGGCCCGATGGCCCCAAGGGAGCCGGACCCACCGGCGTGTCGCCTGCCGCCCTAGGAAGCCGTGGCTTCCCTCTGTGGGGTCAGGGGCGCGCAGGGCGGGAGCGGGCGGGGAGGAGGGAAGGACCCTTGGCTTTGGGCCGGTGCCGATGTGACAGCCTCTCACTCCGAGATCAGTCTTTGGGAAAGAAGCTAACCGTGCTGTTTAAACTTTTCCGTTTGGGGGAGACGCACGGAGTCCGACACCGAGGAGTCGGTTTGCAAAGGTTCTGCACCACCACCCCCCCCCCCGCCCCGCCCCTCCGGGACATTTTCAGGAAGAGAAAGAAAGGCGGTTTCACCCACGTCCCCAGGCAATCATAGCAGCTCTACCCCAGTTCCAGCCTCATCTCCCATTCATCCTCTTCTCACCAGTCACCCGTCTCCTTCCCCGGCCTTGCCCGCCACCCCGGTGCCCACAGCGGCCCCCTCTGCACCGGGGCCTGCTGTTGGCCGCTGGCCTGGGCACAGGGCCCTCCCCTGCCCCTGCCACCCCGGTGCCCACAGCGGCCCCCTCTGCACCGGACCTGCTGTGGGCCGCTGGCCTGGGCACAGGGCCCTCCCCTGCCCCTGCCACCCCGGTGCCCACAGCGGCCCCCTCTGCACCGGACCTGCTGTGGGCAGCTGGCCTGGGCACAGGGCCCTCCCCTGCCCCCGCCACCCCGGCCCCGCCCCGCTCCCCATGGCCCTGCTCCGGCCGGGCCTCCCTCGGCCCCACGCTGGTCCTTGTGCGTGAGAACCGGAGCCGAGGGGCCCTTTGGCTTTGGACCCGCGGGACCCCCGCGCCGGGCCTTCCCCGGGTGGCCGCTCCCCGGCGGCTCTGACCGGACTGGCTGTTGTCGGGTTCCACTTGCAAGCTCACTTTTTTCTTTTTCCCTTTATACCCTCGCCCAAGGAAATGTTCCCATTGGTTTACAGAGAGTAGGAGAGAGAGAAAGGAGAGGGAAATACCGATGTGGGAGCGCCACGTGGATTGGTTGCCTCCGCTCACCCCTGACCAGGGCCCTGGGCTGGGGAGGAGCTCGCCACCAAGGCGACCGCCCTGCCCTGACTGGGACCCACCGAACCAGGACCCCGCGGTCCGGGGCCGGCCCCCTAACCGCCTCCTCTTCCCATCGCCGACTGCCCCGGCTCCGAGGGCCCCTGGGGAAGGCGGTTTGCTGGCGAGGCCAGTTCTCCGCGGACAGCCCGTCACCCGGAGGACAGCGCCCGGGGCCCGGCGTCGGGTTCGGGGCAGGAGGCCCACGCGGGGGAGGACCGCATTTTCTTGCAGAGGACTCAATCATAGAGTGAGGAGTGTGAGGGTTACACATGTGTCCCTGCGGTCACCTGTGTGGACTGTGTGTCCCTGTGGTCACCTGTGTGGACTGCGTGTGTCCCTGCGGTCACCTGTGTGGACTGCGTGTGTCCCTGTGGTCACCTGTGTGGACTGTGTGTCCCTGCGGTCACCTGTGTGGACTGTGTGTCCCTGCAGTCACCTGTGTGGACTGTGTGTCCCTGTGGTCACCTGTGTGGACTGTGTGTCCCTGCGGTCACCTGTGTGGACTGCGTGTGTCCCTGCGGTCACCTGTGTGGACTGCGTGTGTCCCTGTGGTCACCTGTGTGGACTGTGTGTCCCTGCGGTCACCTGTGTGGACTGTGTCCCTACGGTCACCTGTGTGGACTGCATGTCCCTGCGGTCACCTGTGTGGACTGTGTGTCCCTGTGGTCACCTGTGTGGACTGTGTGTGTCCCTGCGGTCACCTGTGTGGACTGTGTGTCCCTGCGGTCACCTGTGTGGACTGTGTGTCCCTGCGGTCACCTGTGTGGACTGCGTGTGTCCCTGTGGTCACCTGTGTGGACTGTGTGTGTCCCTGTGGTCACCTGTGTGGACTGTGTGTCCCTGCGGTCACCTGTGTGGACTGCGTGTGTCCCTGTGGTCACCTGTGTGGACTGTGTGTCCCTGCGGTCACCTGTGTGGACTGTGTCCCTGCGGTCACCTGTGTGGACTGCATGTCCCTGCGGTCACCTGTGTGTGTCCCTGCGGTCACCTGTGTGGACTGTGTGTCCCTGCTGTCACCTGTGTGGACTGTGTGTCCCTACGGTCACCTGTGTGGACTGTGTGTCCCTGCGGTCACCTGTGTGGACTGTGTGTCCCTGTGGTCACCTGTGTGGACTGCGTGTGTCCCTGCGGTCACCTGTGTGGACTGTGTGTCCCTGCGGTCACCTGTGTGGACTGTGTGTCCCTGCGGTCACCTGTGTGGACTGTGGTCACCTGTGTGGACTGTGTGTGTCCCTGCGGTCACCTGTGTGGACTGTGTGTCCCTGCGGTCACCTGTGTGGACTGTGTGTCCCTGTGGTCACCTGTGTGGACTGTGTGTCCCTGTGGTCACCTGTGTGGACTGTGTGTGTCCCTGCGGTCACCTGTGTGGACTGTGTGTCCCTGCGGTCACCTGTGTGGACTGCGTGTGTCCCTGCGGTCACCTGTGTGGACTGTGTGTCCCTGCGGTCACCTGTGTGGACTGTGTCCCTGCGGTCACCTGTGTGGACTGCATGTCCCTGCGGTCACCTGTGTGTGTCCCTGCGGTCACCTGTGTGGACTGTGTGTCCCTGCTGTCACCTGTGTGGACTGTGTGTCCCTGCGGTCACCTGTGTGGACTGTGTCCCCGCGGTCACCTGTGTGGACTGTGTGTCCCTGCGGTCACCTGTGTGGACTGCAGTCACCTGTGTGGGATACTTATTTCCTTGGACTTTTCTTCTCATCGTAATTCAGTTCCACGAAGGTTGACAAGGTTTTAGGACTAGGTGTCCCAAATTTAAAATTTTTATGCCTTTATTGAAAAGTTGCCTTTTAATGTAAAGATTGCCTTTTACTTAAAGAAGCCACAGGAGACGCGGAGGCTGGTGGGCACCTCCGGCCCTCGCTCCGCGCTCCGCGGCGGTCTGTCCTGCAGCCGGAGGGGCCGCCGGGCCGGGCGCCGGAAATAGACGCGCACCCCGATCCCAGCACGTTCCCCAGCGGCCGGCTCTCCTCCAGGCCTCTTCACACCGGCCTGCCCTCTGCCGAGCCTCCGTCCCCGGAAATCAATACTTCTATTTCGGCTCGCGCCTGGCCCGGGCGCAGGTGGCGGAGTGGCTGTCGCGGAAGGCGGGGTGCTTGTGAGGGGCGGGCGCGTGGCTTTTTATAGCGTTTTCCTCAAGAGAGCCTCTTGCTTTGCACGGGCGCAGACCGGCTCTCTCCCGCCCTCCCCTCTCCCTTTGGGGACCGAGGAGTTGGCTCCCCCACGGCGGCGGCTCCAGCGGCTCCCTCCCGGGCGGCAGGAAGAGAGTTGTTGGGAGCCACCGTGTACCCCCAGTTCCTTCCATTAAATAAAAGCTCTCCCCTCTTGTGGCAGGTGTCATCACTTCCCTGGAGTGGCTGCGTCTGCTAGGGCTGTTATAACAGAACGTCACAGACTGGGGGCGGGGGGGGGGGGGGGAGGGAGGAGTGGGGGGAGGGGCGGGGGGAGGGGCGGGGAGGGGGGTAAACTAGAGAAGTCTGTTTCCTGGCCGCTCTGCAGGCTGGTGCCCGCGGTCAGCCTGCGGGTGGGTTTTCCCAGCCTCTCTCGGAAGGAAGGCAGACTTCTGTCTGCTGCCACGGCCTTTTCTCCGGGACACGCCTCCCGCGTCTCTTCCTCTCCGAAGGGGGACACAGGTCAGATGGTGTTAGCGCGCCCACCCCCCCATAGGAGCTCATTTAACCCCGATTCCTTTCTTGAGGGCTCCTCTCCAGATGCAGCCACCTTCTGCGGTGCTGGCGGTGGGACTCCAGCGTGCCGAGGAAGCATTGGAGGGACAACAGGTTCCCCCCCCCCCCAACTGCGGTCTGTGCCGCCCCGCGTCTCTCCCTCCCTTCCCCCGCACCGACGGCGGAGTCTCTGAGGGCAGAGCTCGCACACGCGGCTCATTGGCCCCGGGTCGTGCCTCCTGCACAGTAAGCAGCCAGCGCGTGCCTGTGGGATTGGATGTTCGTTAGACCAGCTCTCCAGCACGTCCGGGGGATCTGTGGCCAGGCCCTGGCCCTGACACCCTCTCTATGGCCTTGGCCAAAGCTGCCGGGCCACCGACGGACACAGCACTGCCCGGGGTGCTGCTCTCCCGCCCTCCCTCCCCCTCGGCGACGCGCCCTTCTCTGGCCGACCCCTCTCCGTCTCGTAAGCTCGAGGTGAACACTGACGTCCAGACAGAGCCTCATGCAGTCACCCTGCCCCTCGCGGGACCGAGCTTTTGAGGACGAGGCTGGACAGGCTCTCAGGAAGCCTGCTCCTCCGAGCCCCTGACTCCCCGTCGGCATTGGCGGGGGCAGGCACTGGTGACTCCCACTCTGAACAGGACGGGGTTGGACGATGTCTTCCGTGTTTGTGTGTGTGTGTGTGTGTCTGTATGTGTCTGTGTGTGTGTGTGTGGGGGGGGGGGGGTGCCCAGAGGCTCCGTCAGACGCCTGCCTGGGGGTCAGGGCGGAACCTCCGTGCAGCCGCCTCCGCAGCGCCCACTGTGCGCGGCCCTAAGGGCTGGATGAACCTCTCCGCATTGCCTGCCAGGCCCTGCCTGCTTCTGCTCCTCTGAGCTCCCGGGCAGGGCGGCCTGAGGGTCCTCCTCACACTCTGGGGTACCGGTCTGGTCTCTGGGGCCCAGGAGGGGGCAACCGCTGGGCCACATGGGGCACATGGCGCTGATCAGAAACCTGCCTGAGAGACGGAGCTGTGGTGTGCCTGGATCTGGATCCTTCCCACCTGGGCCCAGGTGCCCTCACTCTCCAGGGAGGGGCCGTCCTGGGGCTGGGCGGAGCCTGCCTTAGAGCTGGGCGGGGCCTTCACCAGAACTGGGCGTGGCCTTTCCCTGGCTGGGCAGAGCCTGCTTAGCGATGGGAGGAGTCTGCCCCTAGCTGGGCGGAGCCTCCTTGGAGCTGGGCGGGGCCTTCACCATAACTAGGCGGAGCCTTACCCAGATTTGGGAGGAGCCTTTCCCTAGGTGGGCGGAGCCTTCCTTGGAGATGGGCGGGGCCGTCACCAGAACTGGGCGGAACCTTTCTCTGGCTGGGCGGAGTCTTCTCCTAGCTGGGCGGGGCCTTCACCAGAACTGGGCGGAGCCCTGCTCCTGCTGAAGGTCACCTCGTCTCCGTCCCCTCGGGCAAGCACAAGGACTGGGAGGCGCATTCGCAGTAGACACTCGTGCTGACAGTGTGGAGGTGGGAAGCCCCAGTCTAGCAGACACTGGTGAACAAGGAACAGAGGACAGGCTCCTGTCGTCTCTGCCTTAACTGACACCTGTTTCAGACCACCTTCCGGGGTGACGGGCGGGTGTTTCTCCTTTGGAAAAGCGGGATGATGCCCTTCCTGGGTCTCCGGCATGTTTCCCACCGTGGCTGTTCCTGCTCCGGAACGATCACCCGCATTGTGAGCTCCGGGGAGAATCTGGAACGGTGCTCGAGCCCAGCTGCTGTGGCTCAGGGGCTGAGCATCGACCCACGAACCAGGAGGTCCCGGTTCAGTTCCCCGTCGGGGCACATGCCTAGGTTGTGGGGTCGATCCCCAGCAGGAGGTGTGGGGGAGGCAGCCGATTCATGATTCTCTCTCATTGCTGATGTTTCTCTCTCACTCTCCCTTTCTCTCTGAAATCAATAAAAAATATACCTTTAAAAATAAAATGATGCTTTCATCCCTTTCTTGAGTCATAATAGGGAGTCTTGAATCTCCCATCCCTCAAGAGTGGCTGATCTCCCCCTTCCTGCTTAAGAGAGGTTTCACACCACATAAAATCACCTTATAGTTCCCATCTATTTTGGGGTCTCTGGTCCCCACCAGATTATAAGCGTTTGAGACTGCTGCCTGGCACTTTGTATACCCTTTCTGTATCCTCAGCCCTCCTCTCAGACAGAGGCGGGCACTGGCGTTTCCCCGGACACCGGCGGCTACACCTGTGCATGCTAAAAGGCGCTGTCTGGTGGGAGGGGGAGCGGTTCCTACTGGGGGCTAGTTCTCCGAGTTCGCTTGCAGCCGGGGTGCATTTTGAGTGGGGGTGCTTCCATGGCAACCGCCAGGTCCACCCCACATGGCCTGTGATGATGTGCACACTGTTGATTGCCAGGCGCCGGGCGCCATTTGGGGCCCGTGTTCTTGACCCGGCATCTGGAAGGGCTCAGCAACCTGGAGAAGGGGCTGTGCGTAAAGTAAATAAGACCCGGGAGAGGAAACGTAATTTTGAAAGGCATTGGGGGGGGGACAGAGGAGCGTGGCCGAAGGAACCTAAGTTCTCCTTGTCTGAGGGGCCCGTGCTTTTTATTAACACAATTTGTCCTAAGGCGAGGTGGAGATAGACACGGCAGAGGCCAGGGTTAGCCTAGCAGTGCTTCCCAAACTCCTCTCACGATGAGAATCACCTGGTAGCGTTATTAAAATATAGACTGCTGAATCCCAACTAAGAAGTGCTAAACTAGAATTTTTGGGAACATATAGGTAAAATTATATACTTAACTAGTGCTCAATATGTTCCCAAAAGTTATAGTGTAGCACTTCTTTTTAAAAAAAAATATATTTTATTGATATTTTACAGAGAGGAAGGGAGAGGGATAGAGAGCTAGAAACATCGATGAGAGAGAAACATCGACCAGCTGCCTCCTGCACACCCCTCACCGGGGATGTGCCTGCAACCAATGTACATGCCCTTGACCGGAATCGAACCTGGGACCTTTCAGTCCGCAGACCGACGCTCTACCACTGAGCCAAACCGGTTTCGGCTAGTGTAGCACTTCTTAGTTGGGATTCAGGAGTCTGTATTTTAACAGCTCCACCAGGTGATCCTCATCATGAGGGAAGTTTGGGAAACACTGGCCTGCAGAGTCCACTGTGAGACTGGGGAATTGCCTTCAGCTGTTCAGGTGTTTGGCCACAGGAGGCAATAACGTGTACCGGGTTTTCCTGAAAATAAGACATCCTCCAAAAATAAGACCTACTTACACGTTTCCTCCTGAGTGAAATATAAGGCATCCCCCGAAAATAAGACCCCAGGCTCTGTCTCAGAATGAAAATTAATTTACCGTAAACTGGTCGCTAGGGCCGCCCCGACTGGCCTCTAGCAACCAGTGACGTTACGCGGAGTCCTGACGTCACTGCTGTGTGAATGGAGAGAGATCAGCCTGGAAACTTTGTGAAACCTAAACTGCAAGAAGTTGTGACTTGGGTGAAGAATTCATGGGAGGAAATCAATGGCAGTTGCATTGCAAATGCACTGCGAGCAGGCTACCTTGACAAGAAGGACTCATTTAAAGACAGTGCTATTGCTAAACATGACAGATTTGGTCCACTGATTCTGAAAGAAATGGAGTTCACAAGAAATCCACCAGGAAATTCAGGAATTGGATTGTTACGATGATGTTCCAGAAGGTGATGACATGATTGTCATTGAATAAATGAGTAAATTCTTGATACTGTAGGATTCACAGTCTGTCTGGTTTGTGTTGACAACTACCGTACTACCGTACCGTATACAGGTAATAAATTTCCTTTATTTTCACTTAACAATAAATGTGTACCGTATTCTTCTTCATGGAAACATAAGACATCCCCTGAAAATAAGACCTAGCGCATCCTTGGGAGCAAAAATTAATATAAGACACTGTCTTATTTTCGGGGAAACAGGGTAGATTGAGATGCCCTGAGCTGTCTGGCAGCAAACCATCATCCTTTTCAGGTTTGGGGAAATGCCTTTAGCCGTTCCAAAGGTTGTGGCTGGAAAGTGAGGTGCTGGCTTTGTTAAAGCACAGCCAGGGAGAGCGTTCTGAGCAATGTCGTGGGGTAAAAAAGTCATAACAGCAATAACACCGAGCCCAGCCGGGGGCCGGCTCCGGGAGCCGCCGCGGGTCACGGCTCTCTGGGGCGGACCGGCCGTCTTTGTGAGGAGCCGTTTTATTGGTGCCATTTGTCTTCGGACATAAAAGCACTCGACGCTGAGCAACCGAGTGTGAGAGCCAAGCTTCTCTCCTCTGGCACATCCCGCGCCTCGGGGACTGAGCGGGGGGCGGAGGGTGGCGGTCCTCGAACCCCAGAGGCGGTGGAGGGACAGACAGGACAGGTGTTCCTCAGGCGCAGGAGAAGCAGGGCGGGCACGGGTGATGCGGGGGATCCACGCCCGGATTGTCTGCCTGCCACAAGGGCAGGTTCCGGCGCTGACATGCTTCGGGGCGGGTGGGGGGCCGCACTGACTCCCGTCGGCAGGAGTGGGGCCGACGTGGACGTCTCCTCACGCGTGCCCGGCTGGTTTGTCCTGCGGGGTCACCCAGACCAGGGCCTAGGAGCGCCGACAGGAGGACGGCTTGTCCCAGGACCCTCTCCGGCTGGCTTGTTCCCGTGGGCTGGAGTCTGAATTTAAAGCTCGGGCTTTGGAGTAGAAACCACTCTTTAAGGGTAGACGTTATCTTGTGCTTCCCTGAGCTCTGATAGCATTTTGATGATATCTATCTATTTACCTATGTATCTATCTTTCAGTCATCTATCTATCTATCTATCTATCTATCATCTCTCTGTGTATCTATCATCTCTCTGTGTATCTGTGTATCTATGTATCTCTCATCTATCTATTTCATCATCTATGTTCTGTGTATCTATCTATGTATCTATCATCTATCTATATATCTATGTATCATCTATCATCTATCTATATATCAATATATCTATCTATGTATCTATCTATCTATGTATCTATCTATGTATCTACCTATCATCTATCCTTCTATCTATCTATCCATCCGTCATCTATCTACCTACCATCAATCATCTCTGGAGATTGCTTTCACTAATCGCAGGGTCTGACCTCCCGTTTGCCTCTGACAGACCTTGGAAGGTCACACACGTGCTGGGCCTGGGGGAGGGAGTGACGGTGGGATGTTGTTGAATTCACCGAGTCCACGGAGGGAGCCAGCAGTGGGCAGATACTTCCACGTGCTTAGATACGGGGATCTGGGGTGTGGGGAGGGGATCAGGGGGGGGCTACCTCTATCTTTTTCGTGGAAAGACTTTCCCGATGGGTGGGAGTGGGGGAGGGGCTGAGCTGAACCCCGGGGAGGCAGCGGCTCTCGGGGAGGCGCTGAGGGGAGGATGGCGTGACCCGGGCTCCGGGGGCCACGTGACCCGTCCCTGTCCGCCGGCCGCTGCTGGAGAGCGAGCAGGCTTTCCGTGCCGCTCGGTCTCCTTCCGAGGGACCAGATGGCCTGGGGACACGGCGCGGACTCGGCATCCAAACGCAGGGCACGCCCCCTCGCCCCGGGGCGTGCCAGGGATCTCAAAGAGCCGGCGCCCGCCAACTGACCTTTGGGCACAAGGAGGTGTCGTTTTCCCTGGAGACATCAGTTTTGACTGCTTCACATCGTTGCCGACGCCCGCATTGCCACCCCCGGCGGTGTGAAACGCGCCCTCACACGCCGGTACCCCGTTGGCACGGGGGGAGGAGGTGAGAGTTGGCACGTGTCGGGCGGCAGCACGGCTCCGTCTCCTTGCCAGGGTTTATTTCTGTTCGCATCTTTCATGGAGTCTAAAGATAGAGGCGTGGCTGTGGAATTAGAATCGCAGAGACGGGAGGAGATCAAGTGCTAATTGGGAGTCCTTGTTTAGCAAATATTTATCACTGTTTGACTCGTGCAACGCATCCACGGAGATGAAACCTGCGCGGCGGTTTTCTCAGTGGTTAGAAATGTATGCGGTCTCCCCTGCAGCCACGGCAGTGGTCACACACCCACGGCCACCGGTGCCATCCAGTGCATCCACAGATGTGAGCGAGGGGTCGTCCTGTTTTCTGTATGTCCATCTAGCCAGGGGTGGGCAAACTTTTTGACTCGAGGGCCACAATGGGTTCTTACACTGGACCGGAGGGCCGGAACAAAAGCCACCTGACCATGCTGGCACTCTCCTCTTGGGCTGCTGGTGAAGGAGCGGAGGGGAGAGCAAGAGAACCCTCCGCTCTTTCGGCTCCACGGGCCGGAGAGAACAGCCACACGGGCCGGGCCCGGCCCGCAGGCCATAGTTTGCCCAGGCCTGATTGCTGGTTTCTAGTTAATGGCACCTATTACTTTTATTTCAATTAATTCATTAATCAAAATCTATCTTTATTGTTGAAAGTACTACAGATGTCCCCCTGTTCCCCCAGTGACCCCTCCACCCTCTCCTGCCCCCCCTGCGTCTATGGCTTTTCTGTCCGCACAGGCTCGTACTGTGGGCTCTGGGGTCAGCTTTATACTGGGTGGATGTGGAAGGTGAGTGTTCCCGGTGGAGGCGCCTGGTGGAGGTCTGTGCCCCTAACAGAAAACAGTGTCTGTTCACGAATCGGGTCCGTCACCCGTCAGCTCCCACAGTGCAAGGCCGGGGCTCCGGGTGAGCGGGGCTGTGGCCTCCCCTGACCTCGTCCGGGGCCGGCACCGACGGGGACGTGGGCATGTGACACACAGCTGTCAATTGTGCCGGGGGAACAGTGCCCGGCTCTGTCCCGCTGGAGGCCGAGGGTCCCTAGGAGAGGCGGGCGGAGGCTGCGGTCTGCCGACGCGTCTGTGGACTGTTAGGCCTTCCTGTCTTCGAAGCCGTGAGTGGTGGCAGGAAGTGGCAGGAATTTAAGTCTCGCCTGCACTTCTTTTCAGGTGTGCAAAGTGTTCCTGGGACTATGTAACGTCTGGTGGGAACTGATGTGGGTCTGGTATTTATCCTCCTTCAAGTTGTGTGGCCTACATCTGTGTCACCTATCATCTCTATCTCTATACCCGTACCATCCGTATCTATACCTATCTCTTCACTGTTGAAGGAAATTATATATATATATATATATAATTATATATATATATATATATATATATATATAATTATATATATATATATATATATATTTATATAATATAAATTATAAACTCTGTGTAATTTAAATGAGAAGCTATATATGGTGTATGATTTGTAGGGTAAAAAGATACAACCTCCGTTAGCAGTGAGTGCTTGGTTTCGGAGAATGTGCTGAGAGGAATGAGGGTTATCTCTGCGTGTTTAGTGCTCATGGCCTTCCGCTGGGCACTCACTCCCCTGTGGGCTGGTTCTGCCAGGTGTGCAGGATGGAAACGGGGGACGTGGGGTGGGAGAGGGGTGACCCCACTTGGAGAGCCACACCGTCATCTGAAAGAACAAAGCAAAACTGGTACATGATGCACAAGGGTCGAAAGGATGGCCTGGCCCTAGCTGGTCTGGCTCAGTGGACAGTGTCGGCCCGCGGACTGAAGGGTCCCGGGTTCGATGCTGGTCAAAGGTGTGTGCCTGGCCGAAACCGGTTTGGCTCAGTGGTAGAGCGTCAGTCTGTGGACTGAAGGGTCCCGGGTTCGATGCTGGTCAAAGGTGCGTGCCTGGTTGCAGGATAGATCCCCAATGTGGGGCATGCAGGAGGCAGCCGATTAACAATTCTCTCTCATCATTGATGCTTCTTTCTCTCTTTCTCTCCCTCTCTGTTCTGCTCTGAAATCAATGAAAATATATATTTTTAAAATGACCTGACAAATCACACACACACATGCACACCCATACGCACACACACACGCACACGCACACACGTGCACGCACACGTGGCTTATGTAGTGGCGGCACTTGCTCAGAGCCGCCTGCTCACACTGTGCTCTTTCCTGTCCACGTGCATCCACGTCCACGGAGCTCGCTCATCCCACCTTCTCTCGGGCACTGGGCGACGCGTTTGCGTTTCGTGGTTTGTTTCTCAGAGTTTCTGGCTTTGCCCGTCCCTCTCCGCGCCCGGGAGCGGCGCCTGCTTAGAAATAACGAAGCCGCTCGTGGACGGAGCTCTCGCCGTGATGGCGGTGGCGGTGAGAAAGCAGCTTCTGTGAAATGTGTGTGAGTTCTCCAGCCAGAGCCCTGGGGGACCCATTTTATTTTTTTTTAATATCAAATTTTTACTAGAATCTTTAAGGCAGACTTAATGAAGCTGACTTTCTATTCGATGGGTAGAGGGCGTTCTGTTCCTTACAAACTGGGATCAGGCGTCCCCGCCGTGGAGCGCTGGTCCTGAGGGGACATGTCCCGGGAGTGGGGGTCCCTCCGGGGGCGGCTGCTCACCCCGCATTTCTCCCGTAAAGGAACCGCCCTGGCCGACCAGCGGCTCCCGGCGGGCGGGAGCGTCTGGAGCAGGGCCAGCCTGGCTGCTTGGGGCTCTTGGTCCCCAGGGACCCGTCGGGGGAGGGGGCGTCGTCAGACTCACGTGCCGGCCTCCCTCGTTTACTCACCTGCAGTGTGAGGCCCAGCGTTTCTGGTGAAGCGTGAGCGTGAGGAAGGCGGGGTGTGGGCCAGCTGGCACGGCACCCGGAACAGCCGAGCTGCCCAGAGAGAATCGCGTAGACCGGTGGTCAGCAAACTTCGGCTCTCGGGCCACACGCGGCTCTTTGGCCCCTTGAGTGTGGCTCTTCCACAAAATACCATGGCCTTTTGTTTTTTTTTTTGTTGAAGAAGTGGCAGTAGAAGAAGTTCAAGTTTAAAAAATGTGGCTCTCAAAAGAAATGTCAGTCGTTGTCCTGTTGATATTTGGCTCTGTGGACCGATGAGTTTGCCGACCACTGGTGTAGAGGGCTGATGAGGACAGAGGTGTGAGGAGGAGGGGGAGGAGGGGGAGGAGGAGAAGGAGAAGAAGAAGGAGGAGGAAAAGGAGGAAAAGGAGGAGAAGGAGGAGGAGGAGGAGGAGGAGGGGGAGGGGGAGGAGGGGGAGGAAGAGGAAGAAGAGGAGAAGGAGGAGAGGCTCCGGGAGAGAGCACCCGGTTCAGGACCACGTCATGTTCCCGGTGACCAAGCCACCCTTCAGGCCGCAGCGTGAGCCCTGGCTGGTGCGGCTCAGGAGGCTGGGTGTCGTCCTGTGCACGGAAGGTTGCCGGTTCGAATCCTGGTCCGGGCATGTGCCCGGATTGGGGGCTTGATCCCTGGGGAGTGGGGGAGTGCCAGCCAATCAGTGTTTCTCTCTCTCTCTCTCTCTCTCTCTCTCTCTCTCTCCACACACACACCCCTCTCTCTGTGAAAAATCGAAAGAGGAAGAAACAGTGGCCTCCCCAGGTTATGGCACTTCCCTTGCTGCCCTGGGAGTTCCTCCACATGTGCCGGCGCTGCCCGGTCACGCCCGATGGACAGACCGAGGGACCTTCCCTGTCCCTCCATTGGGGCTGGAGCGTAGGGTTCCATCTCTGTCCCCCTCTGCCAGGTGCCGCCGAGCGAGCGTCTGCCCGGGGCATGCGGGGTCACCCCCCCCACCCCCCCACCCCAGCCCGGAGCCGCTGCTGGCCTGAGCTCCTGCCCTCGGGGAGGGGGCCGGCGCGGCGGCCAGGTGGCACGGCGAGCCGCTGGCCTCTCCACGGATCTGGGATTCAGTAACCGACGCCAGCCCGGGAGGCGTGCGGGGTGACCCCCACTTCCCGGTCCGCCCCCGCAGGCCTGCGGGGCCTTTCCCGGGGGGGGGGCGGCCCCCAGAAAGCGGGAGGTGGCCTTTGTGCGGATCCTGTGTGACTTACCCCAGCGTCCCCCCGGCAGTCTCTCTCCCTGTGCGCCCCACAGCGTTCCGGGCGGGGTTCTGCGATTGCTTCTGACCCGTCTCCCACTCCCAGGACGTCTCTCACCCCCGCCCGCCCCGACACCCCCGGAGGCCCCACCGGCACTGGCCTCGTCCCTGCAGCCCAGGAGGCAGAGCCCGGCTGCTCCCATTTCGCAGACGGGGAGACTGAGGCACAGAGGCGAGCACGGCAGCTCCAGCCGCGGAGCAGGCCCGCCCCAGCTGTGTGCTCGCTCCCCCCCCCCCCCCCCGGTCCTGCCCCTGAGAGCGGGCCCTCCAGGCGGGACGGGGCGGCCAGTGGGTGGGCTGTGCGGAGGGGTCGGGCGGACCTGCCGGCGCCGGGGGCCTCGGGGAGCCGGGCAGTCTGTCTGCGCCCCGGAACGAGGAACCGAGAGCAGCGTTCCCTGTTTCCTCCTTTCGCACGGGCTCTGCAGGCGCGCCCAGGCTTTTCTCGGGGCGACGGCGGTGCAGGAGGCGCCCCCTCCGGGTGCTGTGCCCTCTCCCCTCGGGGCCGGCCTCGGGGACGGAGATGGGCCGGTTCCACCCGGGAACCTGTGTCGTGGCCGAACGCGTGGCCTGGAGCCCCGCCGGGCCGGGGCCGGGAGGGGTTTGGACGCCCCCGCAGGCAGAGTGGGGAAGTTGCTCCGTCACCACATCCTCATTCCCCGGCCCGGGAAGCTCCCAGGCCCATACCCCCCAGGGCTTGATCCCCGGGAGGGGGCATGCGGGCGGCAGCAAATCAGTGGTTCTCTCTCGTCCTTCCCCCTTCCTCTCTCTCTAAAAGATAAAAAAGAAAACAAACCAAAAAACACTCACATATTAAAAACAAAGAAAACATAAAGAAAAAAAAACTACCTTAAAAAATGCAAGCAGACCAAGCCTCCCTCAGTGTGTGCGCATGCAGGAGGTTGTTGTGGCGCGTGTGTAGGAGGTCACGTGTGTGTGTGTGTGTGTGTGTGTGTGTGTAGGAGGTTGTGTGTGTGTGTGTGTGTGTGTGTGTGATTTGGGGAAGTGCTCGCTGTGCCTTCCTGCCTGCTGCCTTTAGTAACGCCTCGTGCCGGGACCTGCCGGCGGGTTGAGGGGTGGCCGGGCCCTGCGGGAGGCGCACCTGGAGGCTCGCCCGCTGCCCGCACCCTCCCCGGTCCGGAGTCTGTGCCCGGCCTCCTCCCTGTGGGCGGCGTGCCCCTGGCCGTCCTGGCTTCGGGAAGGAGGTGGAAGCCGGTGACGGCATTTTCCCCCTCACCGCCCCGCAGCCGCCGTCTGCCCGGCAGGCCTGCCTGTTCCCAGTGCCCGTGCCCCCAGGCCTCCTCCGGCCGGCTCCTCCCCCGCACCCCGCTGCCGCCCGAGCCCCCAGGGAGGGGGCTGGCATCGGGAGACGCGTCCCCCTGGCGGGCGCAGACTATGGCTCCTGTGAGTGAACCTGGCGGCGGCGGCGGCGGCGGCGTGGGCTGGAGCGGGGCCACGGCTCCCGATGGAAACGGGCAGAGTGTGAGGAAGGGACGCGCCGGTCTCTCCGGAGAACCCACATTTATCTGAGCCTCTTCCTGCGCCTCTGACAAAACCGGAGGAGGGAAGAAGTTGTCGATATTGCCGGAACCAGTGTGGCTCAGTGGATAGAGCGTCGGCCTGCGGACTGGAGGGTCCCAGGTTTGATTCCAGTCAAGGGCATGTACCCAGTGAGGGGCGTGCAAGCGGCAGCTGATCGATGATTCTCTCTCATCGATGTTTCTAACTCTCTATCCCTCTCTTTTCCTGTCTGTGAAAAATCAACAAAATATATTAACACCCCCCCCCAAAAAAAAAAGAAATTGTGGCCGTGCACCCTGAGCCCTAGCATTCCGAGCAGGCGATCCGTGTGTGCGCTCACGTGTGAGCTGGTCTCTCTGGACCCACGCGGTGCAGAGCCGTCCTCCGTGTCCTTCGCCGTGGTGCATGCTGCGTCTCGGCCCGAGCCGGCGGCCAGGATCCCACGCGGCGGCTTTACCTGCCGTGCCCCCGCCGCAGAGGGCTCTTTCGGGGACGGCGTGGACGTAGAACAGCTACCCCTCCTCCCCGAAGTTGGATGATGGTGGTGTTTATTTCCCAGAGGGGTTACGTTAAACCACAGACACCTGTGCGCCCCGGGAGGCTGCGTTCCTTCCCCGCAGGACTCGGAGTTGCCCGGGAGGCAGGAGCTGTGGCCCGAAGGTTACTTCCACTCGGAGAAGAGAAGGGCCTGCTTTGGGGTTTGGAGCTTCTGAGGAGGGCAGCAGGAGCCTGCCCCAGGACGGTGGGCGGACGGGCGCTCATCGGCTCTTCCCTGGCCCCGGCCTTTCCCCAGGCCGGCTTTATTCCCCGAGAATAAAACCAGAGACGTCTGGTAGCCTCCTCGCGGGCTCGCCTGGACGTTTGCATTCCCGGTTCTCTCGGAGGGAGAGAAGGTCCCCCGAACGCCACCCCTGTTCTGTGCTGTCAGAGGCCACGCTTGCCCCCGCCGGTCTAGACCAGGGGTGGGCAAACTTTTTGACTCGAGGGCCACCATGGGCTCTTAAACGGGACCGGAGGGCCGGCACAAAAGCAACCTGACCATGCTGGCACTCTCATCTTGGACTGCTGATGAAGGGGCGGAGGGGAGAGTAAGAGAACCCTCCGCTCTTTCGGCTCCGCAGGCTGGAGAGAACAGCCGAACGGGCCGGATCCGGCCTGCGGGCCGTAGTTTGCCCACGGCTGGACTAGAAGAAACGGCACGTTCAGTTCCCTCTGGAGTCAGCGCAGTACTTTTTCCTGAAAAAAAAAAAAAAAAATCCCTGTGCCATGTTTGTTCTTATCTATGTTCTATATACACACAGCTGAGAACAAGTCGTGTGGGTCCCAGTTTAATGCCAACGTTAAATAAAAAAGGGGTTTTTAAACCACCTCGTTCGTTTTGTGAAACCCTGGACACACTCTATCTAAGAGCTCGGGCTTATGGGTAGCCACGAGGGGACACTCACCAGGTGTGAGGGGCCAGGCTGCTTTTTTTCCTTCTCCCCCCACCTCCCCCCGCCCCAACCAGGATTAATCAAAGCTCCAGAATCCAGAAAATAGCAAGTTCCACCCCGCAGAGAAACAAGCCCTAATGGTTTTCGGTTGACAAGCTTTTCTGGTTCAGCACAGTTGTTATTCCACGGGCAGCGCCGCGATTTCCTGTAAAGTGGCAGTTCGCCCCGTACGCCGTGAATATCAACTCGGAAACGGCAGTCGGCGGGAGCTGGCTTCCTTTCTGCTCCGTGGAGAAAGGACGGCGATTTTCTTGACTTCACGTTGCGAGGCATGCATTTTAATATGCTTCCTCTACGTGCTTGGCCGGTGGCCACGGCCGTGGAATCCTTCGTCTTTCCGCGGTCACCCTGGCAGTGGCCATGTCTCTGGGGGAGGAGGCTGGGGGCTTGGCCCTCCAGGATGCTCCCGGGAACACAGCGGCCTCCTTCCACCGGCCGGGGGCCCGAGCGGTCACCTCTGAGAAGTTCCTGACCTGGCGCAGAAGGGGGCTCGTGTGTGGCCGGGGGAGATGCCGGGGGTGTTTGAGGAAGATGGCCGAGCAGTGAGCATCTCTCTCTGAGGGAGGCTCTCACCCTGGGGTCTGATGGATGCAGAGACGGGACCCCCGGTCCTCAGCCTGAGAGCCCCTAGTGTCAGATGGTCATGGCGACAGCACGGCCTGACGATGGCTCGCTGTTGGCTTGTTCCCGGGTTTTCTTTTTTCTTTTTTTAAAAAAATATGTTTTATTGATTTTTTACATAGGAAGAGAGAGAGGGATAGAGAGTTAGAAACATCGATGAGAGAGAATCATCGATCAGCTGCCTCTTGCACATCCCCTACCGGGGATGTACCCGCTACCAAAGTACATGCCCTTGATCGGAATCGAACCTGAGACCTTTCAGTCCGCAGGCCGACGCTCTATCCACCGAGCCAAACCGGTTTTGGCTTCCCTGGTTTTCTAAGCATTCACCGGGAGCCAGGGCTGTGGCAGGTCCCGTTCCGGGCTGTGTTCATGGCCGCGAGCAGCTCTCTCCTCTCCCGGGGTGGGGGGGACACAGGAGGTGTTGTTACCGTTCTAATTAGCTCCTGCGGGGATCTTGGGAAGTCTGCCTCGGCTCCAGGGCAGCCGCCCGGAGCCTGCTGCACGCTGTGCTGTTCGAGGTTCTTAGAAAGAGCGGTGGGAAGTGCAGGGAGCGCCGAGCTTTGATTACACATCTCGGGGAGCCCGGCATGACCCTGATAACGGGAGCTTTCACAGACGCCGGGCAAGCCACGCTCCGGCGCTTCTCCTCGCCTCCCTCGGCCCAGGGCGGTCTGTCGTGGCCGACATTTGGACCTACCGATGCTTGTAATTGGCTGGCAACGCGCTCGGCTCTTCTTCACTGTTTTGTTCTGTAAGTTGCCGGCGCTCTGGGAGGGAGGCTTATCTGCCTTCCCTGTCAGCTTTCCTGGGGTTCCCCGACACCTCGTTCCCTCCCTGGCTCTCACGGGGCCTCTGCAATAGGGATCTCACGCGTTAGGCATTTTCGGCGGCGGTGCGGGTGAGCCCCATGGACCCTCCCCTGGGCGCGCTTCCGGGGATCAATGCCCCGCTGTGTGTGGCTCCGAACAAGCACGCCCTGTCTGAAGGCCCTGCTTTGTGGCCGGGGTGATTTGTGGCCGTTTCTCGAGGGAAGAAGAATGGGATGGGACCGGGTCTGTTTCGCAGAGGGAATAATGAGATGGTTGACTGGGGCCTTTCTCCGCAGAAAGGAGGTTTAACGACACGGTTTTGGTGAAGACGCGGGAAGGCCCGTCTCGTTGGGTAGGGGGTGGTGTCTGCCTGCCTCGCTGTGCCCGCCGACGACTGGCTGCTCTCAAGTACGATTTGCTAGGCAAAGATGCAATATCGTATGGAATGTGCGCGATCAATGCAATATCACCCTCCCTCTTCCCCCCGATTTTCTGCTCTCCTTTGTGTCCCGTGGCACTCACGGGGTTTCACTCTGCGCGTACCGGCTCCCTGGCTCTCCGCCCCGTCCTGCGCGGAGCACCTCTCTTCGCTGCCCCGATGTGGGACAGACCACAGTGCTCGGTGCCTCCGGAGCCCGTCTCATCGCCCGTCGTCCGGGCAGCGGGAGGGGGCTGGGCGCCCAGGGCCGGGGCGGGGGAAGCTCAGGGAGCGCCGAGCATCGAACTGCAGGACCGACCTGCTTGCCGGGTGAGCCGTGTCCGCTGCAGGGGGTCAGGTGGGCATGCCAGCCCAGCGCCCCTGTTTTTGAACAAGTGCGAAGGGTGTGCTCCAGGCAGAGAGAGAAAGGGCCGGGGGGCCCGGGAGACACCCGGGCTCTGTGCGGGGGTGGGGTGGGGGGAGGGGACGAGGGCCGCGGGGACCCGTGTGTAGGCTGTAGCAGGAGATGTGCATGCGAGAAGGCAGGTGTTTCTCTGCCTCCCGGCTTTGGCCTCTGCCTCGGGCTGGGGAGCCTCTTTCCTGCCCAGGCCCCTGGGGTACTTGTGACATCATTCTCGGGCCGTACGGAGGGACCGCTTCAGCACCAGCCTGCTCTGTCGGGTCAAGCATTGGACGACCTCACCCCAAAACCTTGGCAGGGCCAGACCAAAGGGTGTCGCGGGCTGGACGTTCCCCGCCCCAGATCTAATGCTGAATTCTGGGTCCAGACCGTTCGGACGAGAGTCCTCAGACTGGCTTAGGGCGGCGGCTCCTGCCTCTGTGCACCCTCGTGTGCCCCCCACGGTAGGACGTGGTGGCCGCCGTCTCCCCTCCTCACGTGGCCTCCACCGGGGTCTCGCTGGCGGCGTTGGCCCCTGGAGACTCCGCTTTGCGTTCCCCCAGCCAGGCTGGGTCGTCAACCCACAGCCTCGGCGGGGCTGGCGGGAGTGGGCCAGCTCTCAGCTGCTCCACTGCCC
The DNA here is from genome assembly GCA_963924515.1 of Vespertilio murinus. Classification (NCBI taxonomy): domain Eukaryota; kingdom Metazoa; phylum Chordata; class Mammalia; order Chiroptera; family Vespertilionidae; genus Vespertilio; species Vespertilio murinus. Next base: position 2,263,403 of record OZ004712.1, read on the forward strand.
CCGCGCAGGGACAGACAGGCCTGGGGGCAGGGGATGGGGGCGGGGAGCAGGGGACGGGAGTTCAGACCAGCTTTTCTGGTTGCCGTTTCTCCTGGACTTGGTAGTGATGCGGCCCTCTCAGAGGACCTGTGACCAGAGATCATGGTTCGATTCCCGGTCAGGGCACAGGCCCGGGTTGGAGGCTCGATCCCCAGTAGGGGGCGAGCAGGAGGCAGCCGATCCATGATTCTCTCTTATCACTGATCTTTCTCTCTCTCTCTCTCTCTCTCTCTCTCTCTCTCTCTCTCTCCTTCTCCAGTCCTCTCTGAAATCGATGAAAACCTAAAAATAGTTTTAAAAATTCCAGTTACTGATTAAAGAAGCAGCAGCCGTACCCTCTCACGCTGAGTGTGGCTGGCAGGAGGCTCAGCAGTTTCCGCACCCAGCTCTGCTTTTGGGGTTGCATCGAATGCCCTCATGCCTTCCACCTACATCTTCTACGTGGAGGTTATTTTGGGGAGCTGGAGATTCTCTCCCCGAAATAAAGCTTTCTGTGCTGCCTGAACTCGCTCTCTTTCTAATCTGGTCCCCCGGGGGCACGGGTCCCCCCCTCTGGGGGCACAGTCCCTCCCCTCCGGGTGGACGGGAATGTGGGGAATGCCGGAGGCACCGCTTGGTGAGTAAGCCCCCGAGGCACCCACGTGCTCCGATGGCATTCCTGGACGGACTGAGTCACCGCCGTGACGCCCGGAACCACACAAACAAGTGCCCAGTCTCACTCACGCCGAGCCGCCGCGGCAGGGCCGGCCTGGCCCTAATTACCGTCTTGTGAAACCCGGCGGCTGGTTTGGGCAGAGCTCTGGCCGTCTGTGCTGGACGATGTTTTGGAAAACGTTTATCTGCTCTGTTTGGCACGTCCCATTGTGCAAGAGGGGAGAGGGTAAATATTTACAGAGGTCTGCAACCCCGGCCAGGCACGCGCTGTCTGATCTCGGTGTGAAAAATGAGGTGTGTTGGGGGCGGGGTGGGGGGCGTTTACACAGTGTGGCAGTTTGCTAACCGAACCCCGATGCCCGTGATGGCGCACAGCCCCGGACAGCAGCGTTCGCTGGGAGCCACAGCGAGCAGGGAGCTGGAAAGTGCCCGCTTCCTTCGTCCATGAAGGGGGACGTGGGGGGGACAGGGGGCGCGGTCCCCAGGGGACCTGGTGCCTGAGAAACCCCCAGGAAGGGTTTGGAAGTTGAACCATCACAGACACGTGCGCAGTCGGTCGTGCGCGTTTTCACCGGCTGCACGGGTTTTGCCTCAGCTTGCCGCCAACATCTCCGAGATCAGCCGGTGGCATTCCTCCTGGATGTCTTCTACTTTAGAAACGGCCCCCGAGGGGAAGCAGAAAGCCTCGGAGAGAATCTAGAAAGTGCGCGTTAAGGGTGGATGGATTTCTTACGAATTTCTTACAGCCTGTGAGCCAGACTCACACGCACCCCAGGGCTGGTCACCCCAGGCCCTGCCCGGCCCCCCGCTGTGCAGAGCCCGAGGCCTGGTGGGCCCCTACCCGCCCCGCGGCTCCCGGCTCCCGGCTCCGGGGGTCAGGGAGCTGGTGCTCTGCCTCGAGGTTGGGGCGGGAGTGGGGTGCAGAGAGGGGCCTCCCAGAGCCAGGCGTACCCCTGATTGGACCGTGTGTGCTGGGGGCCCTGGTCCAGGCGGTGGAGGGGTGGGGGCCCCCGTGCCTGCGTTTCCCCGAGACCTGGGCGAGGGGCCCGGTGCTGGGAAGGCGTCGGCCTGACCACGGCATAGGTCTACGCCTGGCGGGGTCTCCCCCTGCCCCTGGGCGTCCCCCGGCCCTGGGAGCCCCCCACCCGCCCCCCACTTGCATGGGAAGGTATTATCTCAGCCACTTCGTTGAGTAAGTGGGCTCTTGGGGGGGGGTGAGGACCCCGCCATCGGTTCTTCGTTTCCGTCTTGGTGAGACGTCTACATCGGCACCCATTTAAGAGCGGGTCTGGCAGTTCTGGGGAGCAATCCGCGAGTGTGTGCGCAGGTCTGGGGCCTCCGTGCTAGGTCGCTCGTGAGGGCAGCCCACCGGGACGCTGCGAATCGGTGCCTGTCCCCCGTGTCCTGCCCCACGCGACGTGGTTACCGCGTGGCTATTTCCACCGCCGCGGGGGCTCCGGGTCGTGGCGTCTGCCCCCGTCTTGGTGGCTGCGGTTACTGTTGTTTACAGATCACGGGGGCTTCAGACTCACGACAGCCCGCCCCCGCACGTGGGCATCTCCGTGAGGCCCGCGGGGCTGCCGGGGTCGTCCTTTCCCGAGGGGACCGTGTGTGTGTGTGTGTGTGTGTGTGTCTGAGCCTCCCTGTCCGGGACAGAACGCTCCGTTCACTTCCACAACGTTGGTCTTGTGAGAGCCACGTGCTGACAGCATCTCCTGTCTCTCCCCGCCCCCCCCCTCCACGTGAGTGGAGGTGAGTCTCAGGGAGCACGGTCTGTCCATGGGGTAGCGGTCTCTGTCTGTCCCGCGTTGGGGTGCAGGTTTGTTGTTTCTCTGTGTTGCCTCCTTTCTGGTGTCCTCCGGGGGTCACTGTGCGCATCTCACTAAAGCCCCCGAGTCCGCTGGGCTGGGCTGAGCTGGCTCCCCTCCTCCTGCCTTTCCGCCCAGCCCTGGGCCGCCGCAGGAGGTCCAGCCGTGGTCATTCAGTCCCCGGCGGGGGCTCAGGCCGCCCCTCCCACCGGGCCCAATGCGGTGCCACCCGGTGTGGGGCCGGGATGGTGCCGCCCAGGTGTGAGGGGCCGGGATGGTGCCAGCCCAGGTGTGAGGACCCAAGTGTGAGGGGTGGGATGTGGGCCTGGACATGGTGGTTGTGTTTACATCTGGGGAGGGCTCCAGTCATTACCAACTAAAACGTCCCCTTGGTCGCTCCCCGGGCCTGTGGCACGGTCCTGGGGATGTAGTGGGCACAGGGCCTGCTCCTGAGGAGCTCACAGCCGAGGACAGGCCTCTCCTTCCATCGCTGTGCTTAATACACTGAGACGTGCTTTCCTCACTTTCCGTGGACAGACCCCGTCTTCATGAGTCACCCGTGGGCAGGCCCCTGACGGGGAGGGAGCCCGCGGGGTGCAGTCCTTAGTGAACCCCACACCCTGATGCTCATCTGGATTCCACCAAGACGTTGGCAAAGAGTCTAAACTTAAAGACCAGCTCCTCAGAGCTACGTGACAAGGCCTCGCCGCCCAGGGCGCCTGCCCACAGTCAGTCAGGCCTCCTGCCCACAGTCAGGCCTCAGGCCTCCTGCCCAGGCACGTTGAGGGGGGCAGTGCGGCTCCCCACCCCCTGCGGTGACCGTCCTCTCTGCGCCCCGTTTCTTGCAGTGATTGCCAGCTTCCGAGGCACCGTCCCGTTCGGCCTGGCGCTGGAGATCGGAGACACGGTTCAGATCCTGGAGAAGTGCGACGGTAAGCGGCCCCCCCCCCCCCCCCCCCCCCCCCCCCCCGCTCCTCACGTCCACGCGCCCGCTCGCCCCTGTCCCCGGGTTTCCCCGGCAGCCACCCATTTCTGACGAGACTAGTTGCTTGCATTCAGCATTTGGCGAATGAGAAATTATAATGATGATTTTGTGTGTGTGTTTAATTTTGTTGATTATTTTACAGAGAGGAAGGGAGAAGGATAGAGAGTTAGAAACATCGATGAGAGAGAGACTCAATCAGCTGCCTCCTGCACACCCTCTACTGGGGATGTGCCCGCAACCAAGGTACACGCCCTTGACCGGAATCAAACCTGGGACCCTTCAGTCCGAAGGCAGATGCGTCATCCACTGAGCCAATCTGGTCAGGGCATCGTTTGGCATTTTTTAGCTGATGTCATTTCTCCCTAACATTATTTCCTTCTACCCTCCGGATGCCCAAAGAGAAAGCAGCTGAGACTCCTGTGTTGGTCCCCATGGCACCCTCGAAGGCCTGCCTTAGACTCTCGAGGGACGGGTCGATACCCCAGGACAGAAATCCTTCTCCTGCGGGGTGACCAGGGCCTGGGCGAGGGCGACCCGGAGGAACTCTGCCCTCCAGCTGTGGGCGTGTCCCCCTCCCGCCCTCCAAATCTGGGCTAAAGTTACTTGATGCCTTTGAAATGCTAGTGGAACGTATTACCTGGAATTGCATGACGATGATTAATTAACGTACGCAGCAGGTGACAGTAAGTCAAGATAACCCAGTACATTCTCAGGTCTTTCCTTTCCTGTTGTGCACAGCACCCCTCAGCTTTAATCCCCGAAAAGACCCCGGGTGAGGGGACTAGTGTTTGTTAATAGAAAGAACACATTTTAACGTCCCATTGGTTTATCCCAAAACACTCATTTTCCTCCAAGCCTGCTGTCCTTATTAGGAATCTACAATATGATGGCGTTCTGTCATCGGAGGGTTCATTCTGGTTCAGTTGTGCTCCCCCAAACAGCTGTCCCGTTGAGTTGGGGCCTGGTGTTAGGTGGGGGTGACACGTTTTGTCTGTTTCCACTTCGGGCGCAGGTCAACGTAAAGTTTGACAAAAAGAACTTCAGAGGAGCAAATATATTTAAACACAAAGCTCGAGTATTTCCTTTCGGAAATTCAATTAGTCACAAAAGTTCCGCTCAGTAGAACATGGGTTACCTGGTCGAATAATCTCCTGCCAGGAAGCGAACTGGTTCGCATCCTTGAAACTACGGTATTGATAGGGGCCCGTGTATTAGCCATACATATTAGCCATATATATATATATATATATATATATATATATATATATATATATATAAAACCTTACTCGTTTTATAGAACGAAGGCGTGTCCCCCTTAAGGGGAACGGTCGGCGTGTGGCAGGCCAGGGGCAGGCCGTCTGCGGAAGGGAGGTGATGGTGAGCACGGGGGCTGGCCACCGAGCTGGCGAAGGAGAGACGGCGCTTCCTCTTGGTGGAGGAGACCTGGCCCCGGCCTGCTGTACTCCCCAGTCCTTGCCGTGCTGTGTGGGGCACGGCACAGTGGAGAGAGAGGCGGTGCTGTCCTTTACGGGGGTGTCTCCTGCGCCTGGCCCCATCCCCAGCGATGGCAGGGCCACGGGCTGGGCTCCTGGCCTGGGCTCGCCCACCTGGTGCTGTGGGACGGGCCACCAGCCCGTGGCCTGCGGACGTGCCAGCTCGCCCCGTGCCGTGGCTCCCGGAGGCCCCGTGGGGGCCGTGCTGCCGGGCAGAGAGCATTTGGAAATCCGTTCACTCTTGTGCAGATCCCTGATTCCCTGAGACAGCAGAGAGCAGATTGACTTGTAATCATTGCTTAAAAAAAAAAATACCCCAGTGGTTTATTTAAATGTGACTCTGATTATTTCTCCACAGGCTGGTACAGAGGATTTGCCTTAAAAAACCCAAATATCAAGGTAAAAAAAAATTGTTACTTCTCACCACAATTATGGGATTTAAAAAACCAGTTATTTTATTTTATTTCATTATCCGGCGGGGATTGCAGTCGGGGCTCTGTGCTGAGGTGCCGCGTGCCGATGCCGATTTTCATAAACTGGACATTCCTTTGAACCCGGATTAGCGTTAAACTGCGCCGCTCGGGCGATAATCCCGTGTATCGCTGGCGGTGTGTCCCTCAGAGACCTTCCTAAGCTCATTAGAGAGAAACACAGGCTTTTTGAAGTGCGAGCTTTGCAGAGGGCGGAATTAAAATTCAGGCGGGAAGCACGTATTCCAAAAGCAGTATTAGCGCGAGGAGGTACTTACTGTTGAGTTTTCTGCCGATCTGGGGAGCGTTGGCTGGGGAGACTGCTTCGTCCGGGCCGTGTGTTCAGGAGTTCCTCTGGGTTTCCAGGGCAAACCCAGGAAGCAAAGTGCTCCTCTCTCCGCCACTCCAGACGGGAGCTGAGATGCATTTCTTCTATTTGCAGAAACCTCCAGGAATTGTAGTCAGAAGTGATGATTTTTGTTACACCTTTCATTACTGCAGTTATGATTTTTAAACATATTTTTTTAATTGACTTTAGAGGGGAAGGGAGAGAGAGAGGAGAGAGAAAGAGAGAGAGAGAGAGAGAGAGAGAGAGAGAGAGAGAGAGAGAGAGGGGGGCATCAATGATGAGAGGGAATCATCGATCGGCTGCCTCCTGCCTGACCTCTACTGGGGAAGGAGCCTGCCACCGGGGCCTGTGCCCTGACCGGGAATCAAAGCGTGACCCCCTGGCTCACAGTTTGACGCCCACCCCCTGAGCCATGCCGGCAGGTCCAGTTTATGGTTTTGCCACGAATCCTTGCCTGTATCTACATTTTTCTTCTTTATTCTAATTTCCCCAGCTGTCACCCATAGTTTCCCTGGTATTTTAATTTTTTTAATTTTTTATATCTCATGTTCTTTTTGTTGTTGTTGTTGAATTCTGGCTTCATCAGGATAATGGATAAGAAACGGTGTAATTTCTCCTTTGCCAGCCTGTCTGCCGTTTAACCTTCTTCTGTGTGATGCCACTTGGTCCAATCCCTTCATTCCATTTACTTTAGGCCATTCTGACGGAGAGCCTGGGGGACCAAAGAGCCTACAATTGTGATTTTTTAAGACGTAGCCTCGTTGAGAGTTATTTTTGGACATCTGCTACTCACATGCAAATGTAGCTTCATTATTTAATTATCCGTATAGGACTTGTTTTGGGGGGGGGGGGGAATTCATTTGGCTCCCGTTTTTTATTTCTGTCATTCTTCTAATCTCAGGTTCTGACTTTTTCCTTATTCGTTACAATTTCTCTGTTGATCTCACTGCACGGAGGCCAGTTTAAATTTTGAAGGGAAAAGAGGTGTTTTTCAGCCTCTTCCCCTCTCCCCTACTGTTGTATGTACAGAACTGGCTTATTAAGTTTTATGGGATCCTTGGATCCGCAGCGGCGATAATGTATTCAAATGACACTTGCTTTCCTAAATATTTAATTGGATTTGTCATTTGATTATACATCCGCGAAGTCACCGCGAGGATATTGTCATTTAATGGACAATAAAGCGGATGCTCGGCTCTGGTGTTGCTCCTTCCGGCGCCCCAGTGAGAACAAAGGAGCAGCCGGCTGGTCCTGGTTCCTAACGGGAAAGCCCTGGGCCGGCGGGCCCCCCGCTGGTTCATTCGGTGCCACCGCGGCGGCCGCCGGTGATTAACGGCCGCTGTTGGCGTCGGGGTCTCCGGGAGCACCGGCTACCCACGGGGTCTCCCAGCTCCCGTTGGCGCGTTAGTGGATATTTTTAAACACACACACACACACACACACACACACACACACACACAGGAGTGTTTTGGAGAGAAGAAAAAAAACATCCCATACAAACCACACCCCAAAAGCAACTTTTTTTTTTTTTTTTTTTTTTTTTCCCAACCGTGCCATATTTTTGTAAAACTCAATAGGACATGTTTTCTAGGCAGGATTCCTAAAATTTTTTTAAAATTTCTGTCTCATGAAGTATTTTCTTTTTTGAGCGAGCTTTTACTTTTTGGTTAATGTTTGCTTCAGAGAATCTTAATTTTGTATGCCGGGGAGGAGTAGAGAGGAGTGGGTCTGAGGAATGGATAGAGCCAGCCTCTCAGATGGGGCAGGGACGTGGTGTCCCCATTCCACGTCGCCCGGGGGGTGGGCTGGGCGTTCCCAGGTGATGGGGAGACCACCCGGCCTTCCACACGGCTCTCACCCTAGCCTTCGTGCCTTCTCTTCCAGGGCATCTTTCCCGCCAGCTACGTTCACTTGAAGAATGCCTGTGTGAAGAACAAAGGGTAAGCCATGAGCTGTGCTCACAGCCGCAGGGTCCTCACAGAACCATTGCTTAGCCGGAGATCGGGAAGGCGAGGTCTTTGTGTTGACCAAAGGCTTAGGCCGGTGGTCGGCAAACTCACCAGTCAACAGAGCCAAATAGCAACAGGACAACGGTTGAAATGTCTTTGGAGAGCCACATTTTTTAAACTTAAACTCCTTCTAACGCCACTTCTTCAACATAGACTCGCCCAGGCCGTGGTACTTTGTGGAAGAGCCACACTCAAGGGTGCCCAAGAGCCGCATGTGGCTCGAGAGCCGCAGTTTGCCGACCACTGGCGTAGGCTTTGTGAACAGAAGACGATGCCTGCCCGTGCCGTGTGATGAAGAGGCATCTCGCTGGGGCAGTGGGTGGAGGAAGGGCAGGAGGGGTGTGTGTGTGTGTGTGTGTGTGTGTGTGCTGGGCAGGGTGGGCGGGCGCCGGCACCGTGGGCCTGGGTCTCGCTCGGTTCCTGCTGTGCGGGGAAGCGTGGTAGTCAGACCCCCAGATGCTGAGTCATGATGTCTCAGACCCCAGGAATGTCCAGGGTTCACCACCGGCTGCGAGGGCTAAGTCTGTCTTCCTGATCAGAGACAATGTCACTTCCCCGGTGACCGCTCCACAAAGCCGTTCCTGTCCTCCGGAGAGCACGGCTTCTGGGCTGTTTCTTTTCAGTCGGGGTCATCGCCCTCCCAGGATTTTCCACACGTTTAAACCGTCTTTCCGGCCCTCTTCCGAGGCACCCTGAGCAGTCAGATAGAATAGCACAGGATTCACCCGGAGCACTTGCTTGTGGAAGCGGCTGACGTGAGCAGATCCACACAAGTGGCCGTGGATTCGGACCCAAACATTAGCTATCAGTGTCACAAGGAATATGCATCATTGGGAATATTTTTTGTTTTACGACAAAAGGAAGAATACAAGTTCAGCCATAAAAATTGCATTTTTCCTCCTAAAGCAAAAGCAAAAACAAACAAACAAACAAAAAACCCAACCCAGCAATTTTTTTGCATCATGAAAGCACAGTTGGGAGTGTAGTAAATGAGACCCTCAGACTTGAGGTTTACCACAGGAATTCCCAGAATGCTACTGAAATGGACAACTTTTACACACACACACACGCAAACGCACACGCACGCGCACGCACACACACACACACACAAACACACACACACACTCTGTGAAGGTACGGCGTTCAGTCTTAGTTCAGTGCAGTGCCTCCTGCACTTTAGTAGTAGTAGTGCGGGCTATTGTTGACTTTATTTCTCATGGCAAATCCCAGCGTCGCCTGTTCAGCTGTGGCGAACCCCTAATGAATACTTTCTTTTTATTTTTTAAAATATATTTTATTGATTTTTTTTACAGAGAGGATGGGAGAGGGATAGAGAGGTAGAAACATCGATGAGAGAGCAACATTGACCAGCTGCCTCCTGCACACCCCCCACACCGGGGATGTGCCAGCAACCAATGTATGTGCCCTTGACCTGATTCAAACCTGGGACCTTTCAATCTGCAGACCGACGCTCTGTCCACTGAGCCACACCGGGTTCGGCCGTATGAATAATTTCAGTGCCCCTATGTAGATAAAACTTAAAGACTAGGCGATGCTTCTACTCTGTATCTTGGCTGCTTGAAGCAAGATTATTATTATTAGTAGTAATGGCAGTAATCACTGCAAGCAGTGGTTGAGAACTATCATTACTCTGGCGCTCAGAGTTACCACTCCTCCCCGTCTTGCCATTAAGGAGTGCCCTTCAGAACTGCCGCGCGGCCTCCATCCGCTGGGTGAGTTGGCAGGATCATCAGTCCTTCGGGAGGGAGCTCTCCCGCCTGGCGGGGTTGGGCTCTGCCCAGCACCCAGGGGACCAGCGGGCCATCCAGCTTCCTCTCTCTCCCACCCTGGCTGCCCCACATCCAGGGTGGGCAGCGGGCAAACTCCAAGGTGTCTAGTGGTCCCAGACAGTGTCCACCCTGGCAGCCTTTGTCCCAGACCCCCCACTCACTCCCCCAGCTGTCCACAGCTAAGGGCAGGCCCCCAGGCCTACCTCACACGCTGAACGCGGGACGGGAAGGAGAGAGGCCAGCAAAGACAACGACTGCGGCCCCCGGGAGTCCCACCTCCCCACGCGGACGAGGGTGGGCCCTGGTTCTCGCGCCGAGAGGCGCCTCCTTTCCCTCGTCAGCACTGCTTTTGGCCCGGGGCTGTCGCTGCCTCAGACGTGGCCCTCTCCCCCGGCCCCGAGGAAGATGACAGGTAGGTAAGGGGACTCCGAGTTGGGTCCCGTGTCAGACGTGGCTGGCGGTGGGTCCTCCCCCTGGCCTATCCAGGGCACCGCTGCGGCAGAGCCGGAACTTGTTTTCCAAAGCACCTGGTTGGCATTGGAGCCCAGGTCCTGGGGCCGGTGACAGGAAGCCACAGTGGAGCCTGAGCACGTCGCTGCGCCCGTCGTCCCAGGTGGTGGCGCTCCCAGAGGGACCGCCTGGCGTTGGGTGTCCCCTGTCCCATCGCGGGGGCCCAGCTGCCTACGGGGCCCCCGGTGTGGACTCGCTGCCAAGTCCCTCCGGACAGCCGAGCAGAGAGCAGCTCTAGGGGCGACTACTCCTGCGGGCCACTGGGATGTCGGCGTGGGTGTGATTGACGGGAAGCAGCTGCTTTTCCTAAAATGTGCTTCTTGAAGATTTACATGTTGGACAAACAAACCCAAATCAGCGTCCCGCAGCCTGAATCGCCGTTACGCCCTGTCCCGGGCCGCCCGAGGCCTGCAGGACAGGGGTCCCTAGTATAGAGTGTGAGCAGCGAGGCCGCTCTGCGTGCTTCCCCCCTGCGTGGTTAGGCCACGTCAGAAAGGTCACGTGGGTTGTGGGTTTCCCTGGAGGTAGGCTGCGCCCTCCTTCACCTCCCACCAGTCCCGTGTCATCTCTCTCAGCATCCTCATTCCCCTCGCAGCAGCCACTGCACAGGCAGAACGAGTGACACACCTTTGGAAAATGCCACACAGAGACCCGGAGAAGGGTCTGTGCGTGTCACACTGCGTGGGCTATTGTTGGCTTTATTCCTCGTGACCAATCCCAGCGTCACCTGCTCAGCTGTGGCGAACCCCTAGCAGGCAGGGACGTGCTCCCGGGGCTGGAGCTTCAGCATCAGTGTGGCACGTGGAGGTGAGGCCGTGGCACGTGGAGGTGAGGCCGTGGCACGTGGAGGTGAGGCCGTGCTGGGGAAGGAGGCAAGGCAAGCTCTCCGTGCCCGCACTCGCTGCCGAGAGGACGTGACAGACGGCGGTTGTACGTGGGACACAAGCTCTAGAGCACGTGTCGGCCCCGCGCTAAGAAGCCACGGTCTCTTGCTCCTCCAGACCACATGGTTCTGTGTCTGACACGCTGCTGCCTTCTGTGTGTGAAAATAAGCCCCATTCCACGGAGCGGCCAGATGATGATGATCTCTGAACTTATCATCATCTGCCCACTCCGTGTCTATCCTGTATAATAAAAGGCTAATATGCAAATTGTCCCCTCGACCAGGAGTTCAACCAGCAGGCAGGCCGGCCAACCGCCCATGTCCCCTCCCCCTGGCCAGGCTGGCTGAACGGACCCCACCCTGCACGAATTCATTTACCGGGCCTCTAATATGTGTACACACACACACACACACACACACAGACAAACACACACACACACACTGAGTGGCCAGATTATTATGTGTTCAGAGATCATCATCATCTGGCCACTGAGTGTTTATACTCTGAAGCATTCTTTTGAGAAGGAGTACTAATGGGCCACTTAACCATTTTAACCTGCATAAACATGGAAAGAATCTGATAAAGACACTTGAGGCAAAAAAAAAAAAAAAAAAAAAAGTTATTGTGTGTAGAGGGAGCAAATTAAGGCTTCTGGGCTCTCCCCTCCTCTTCCTTATGCATCTACCCTCGCCTTCCTGGGCAGCGCTGACTTCTCCCCAGCATAGTGTCTGTTTTGCGGAGAAGGACTAGGAAGGCTGTATGGCCCCCATCACCGAGAGGGGCATTCTCCGTGCACATCCCACTATTTCTAACGGCTAAGCCAGCGTGGGCAAACTGCGGCCCTTGGGCCGGATCCAGCCCATTCGGCTGTTCTGTTGGGCCCGCGGAGCCGAAAGAGCGGAGGGTTCTCTTGCTCTCCCCTCCGCTCCTTCACCAGCAGCCCAAGATGAGAGTGCCAGCATGGTCAGGTTGCTTTTGTTCCGGCCCTCCTCCGGTCCAGTGTAAGAACCCATGGTGGCCCTTGAGTAAAAAAGTTTGCCCACCCCTGGGCTAAGCCCTCAAGAGGGGTTACAGTGAACCATGACGGGACTAATAGGTAAAACCAGCCCTGGCCGTGGCCCCGTGGACAGGCCATGAGCGCGGTGGGGACGCCAGGTGAGAGCGGGGTCGGGACCGGTGTCCAGCTCCTCACAACCCTGAGCGGGTTTGGACTTCGCCGCCTCCCGTCCTGGGCATCAGGGAGCCCGTTTCTCCCCTGGGGCCCCGGGCTGGGCTCGGAGAGCAAAGCCAGCTCCCGGCGCAGCGGAGCCTGGCGACCTCAGGGTGCTGGTGCGGGGTGCAGGGTTCGGGGTGTGGGCCGGAGAGGGGCCAGCTGCACAGCCGGGCTCTTTGGTCTGGCATTCCTCCTTTCTCCCCGCACCCCTCCCTCTCCCTCCAGATGAGAGGCTGGCCGCTCGGGGATGTGGCGCCGTGGCCCATGAGGCCTTCCCCACGCCGGGTCAGCCTCCGGCCCCGGGCACCGCCGGCAGAGCCGGAAGCGCCAGGCGTGCCCTTCCCTTCGCGTTCTCCGGAGGAAGCGCTCACCCTGACCTTGCCGTGTGCTGTGTGTCTCTCTTTGGCCGCCACAGACAGTTTGAAATGGTCGTTCCCACCGAAGACTCGGTCATCACGGAGATGACGTCCACGCTGCGGGACTGGGGCACGCTGTGGAAGCAGCTGTACGTGGTAGGTGGCTCTCCCCGCCGGGGCGGCTCTAAGAAACACCGGGCAAGGGGGCCTGGGCTGGCACCTGGGCCCTGCTGCCGGCCCTCCGGGCTCCGGGGCCGGGGCGAGGGAAGACAGCTTCTGGGGATCTGGAGAAGCAACGTCGGGGTGACAGACCCCAGAGGCTCTGTGCGGGGTCTCCGTGGGGGGGTGAAAAGGACGGATTGGGGAGAATCTGAAATTCAGTGATATTTTACTTAAAACAGCGTGGGAAGTGGAGCTGTCCCAGCTGCTCAGGTCAGTGCCTCCTAAGCACGCAGCAGGAGGCGTACAGAACGACAGCGTAGGTGGCATCGGGTCATGGGCCCAGGTCCGCCCGCTGCCTCGTCTGTGGGGAACCAAGCTGAGTTTCCTCTCGGTCCGGCCTTGACCTGCCTTTGAGGTTCGGAGCATCTGTTTGGGGGGCAGACAGATCTGCCGGAGCGTCTACGTGTCGCAGGCTCTAGGGGTCGCCTCCTCACGGCCTGGTCTTGGGAGCGATGGAGACAGAGTTATTGCAGTGTCCTGGCCGCTGGACGGGGCGTCAGTTGTCCGGGGAGCAAACACCAGTTGGTCCTGGAGACCCCAGACGTCTGGCCTTGAGGAGGAGGCTGGCGTGGCTGGGTCTCCTGTCCGGATGGGAAACCTTGGGCGCGTGCCTTGGTGTAAGGTCCCCGGTGTGGGTGGGGGCCGGGGCTGCTGTCCCAGCTGTTCCCAAACAGTTCAAGGCCCGGAGCTTCTCCGCGGAGAGAGGTTTGAGGAGGGCGGCTGTGTCTCCTACATCAGCGGCCGCCCACCTTTCGGGCCTCACGGACCATTGGTGGGCGACCGGTGTCCCACGTGGCCACTCCCTGGGAGGGCCGGAGCCCTGCGCACGTGGCGAGAGCTCCCGACCCGCCAGCTGCTCCGTGACACCCCGTCGAGGCCTCCTCGACGTCCCTGACATGCCCCCTAACCAGGGCCAGGGGCATGAGCCCGGGCAGCCTCGGGGAGATCCGGCAGCCTTCCGTGCTGAGGGGTTTGGCAGGCCCTGGCGGTGGGATGTCCGCCCGGTGGGTCTCTCTCGGGTCTGCCCAGGGACGGTCTGTCCAGGCCCGCGCTCAGGGCCGGGCTGGGTCTAAACCTGGCCCGCCTGCTGCTCCAGAACTCCGGTAAAATCTTCCCCAGCGCTCACAACTAAAGGCTTCCTGCATTACCTTCACGTGTCTTACAGACGTTTTGTGTATTGATTAACTTGAGAGGGAGAGAGGATGAGAGAGAGAGAGAGAGAGAGAGAGAGAGAGAGAGAGAGAGAGAGACAGACCTCAGTCGGTTGCCTCCAGTTCTGCCCTGACTGGGAATCCTGCATCCTTTTGGGGCACAGGAAGACCCTCCGACTGGGCCACCAGCCAGGAGACGCTGCCCGCTGCCTCCCTGATGTGGGGCCGGGCGTTCGCTCGGATCGGGATGGGAGAGAGCTGAGGAAGGGAGGGTCGGAGGGGAAGGGAGGAGGGGGTGGTGGCGGGCACGTGGGCCCCAGACGCAGCGTCTGCTGGGCGGTCCGAGAGGGGACGTCCGATCCCGGGGAGAGAGGGCGGCAGTCTCATCACACGGGGGATGCGGGTGTGAGGGCAGAGTCTGTTAGGAAGGATCACATAGGACGTGCCCCCTCCTCTGTGGTCCGTCTCCCCCGCCCCTCCCAGCGCGGCCCGGGACCCGCCTGAGGCTGCGTGTGGTGTGTGTTTCCCAGAGGAACGAGGGCGACCTGTTCCACCGGCTGTGGCACATCATGAACGAGGTGCTGGACCTGCGGCGGCAGGTGCTGGTGGGCCACCTCACGCACGACCGCATGCGGGACGTGAAGCGCCACATCACCGCCCGCCTCGACTGGGGCAACGAGTGAGTGCGGGGCTGGCGTGTCCGTCTCCCAGGGGCGCGGTGGGAGAGGAGGAGCTTGGTTATCATGCCGAGCGAAATGAGCCCGTCAGAGAGAGGTGCGCATCCCACGTCTCACTCATCCGTGGAGTCTAATGAGCAGAATAAACGGATGAACTGCATAGACCCAGAGACAGAGAAGCTCGGAGCAGACTGAGGAGCCTCAGGGAGAAGGGGGTTGGGTGGGGAGAGATCAACCGGCGAACTTGGGTGCATAGTTGCTTAACCCGGGGACCCTGGCAGCAGGGTGGTGAGGGCTGGGGTCGGGGAGGCAGGGGCTGGCTAGACGGGGTGGATTGGGGGGGGGCGGGGAGAAGGAACATGTGTAATACTTTCCACAATAGAGATCTAAAAACAAACTAATGAGTTAAAAAGCGCATAAATCCTCTGAAGGTGTCTTTTCTCCCCAACGCCCCCCTCTGCTCTCCAGGCAGCTGGGCCTGGACCTGGTGCCCAGGAAGGAGTACGCGATGGTGGACCCCGAGGACATCAGCATCACCGAGCTCTACCGCCTGGTGGGTGCCTGCGCGTGGGCGCAGCTCGCTCCCGGGCTTGTGGTTCCCATGGCGCTCGCTGCGCTTAATTCTGCTAGAACAGGGTGTTCCCGGCTCAATCCGGAGCCGGAAGGAGGCTGAGGGCTGAGGTGACCGTGCCCCCAGCACGGATCTCAGACGCTCCCCTGTCCCAGGCCCCGGGGCGTCCCCCGCTCAGCCCTCCGCTCCTGGGACCAGGGCGGAAACCCAGACGCCTTTCCGCTGCACATCTCTGTGGTTTTGCCCGGTCTGGTCTCGGGAGATGCTTGTAAGCCGTGCGTGCACGTCCGCTGTGCGTCAGGACGCGGCTGTGACCGACAGTGTCCGATCCTTCCTCACCCATCAGGGCGACGGACAGACTCCTGCCAGCGCCTCCGGGGGTCCCCGCTGCTGGTCTGACCCGAACCCTCGCACCCCCAGTCGGGTCCTCAGGGCTGAGCCATGGGGAAGGCCCGGATAGCTGGACGTGGCTTCCCCGCTGGCCTTGGACGCACTGCTTCACCTCAGAGCCGCCGTGTCCTCCTCGGGCCATTGGGGGTGTAGTCCGTACCCCGGGGTTGTCATGGGAGTCACGTGGGGGACGCCTGTGAACAGCCTTTGCCTGGCAGACCCTGTGTGCCGAGGGCCTCAGCCTTCGGTCCGTCTCCACGTGTCCCCGCGCCTTCGGTTTTTCCTCATTAGATGGCGCGGTGGCCAGGAGAGTCCACACCTTCCACGCTGAGACGTACGATTCGGGCTGGCTCTGTCTAATGACGGAGGTAGTAAAAGCTTGGCCGTGGTGGGCATTTCCTTCTCTCTCACCCCACGCAGGTCCAGAGGCAAGGCGTCTGGGCTGTGGGTGGTTTCCTGGTGCCGGAAGGGGCCCGGGCTGCTTTCTGTCTGCTGTGCCGTGTCTGGCTGCAGAGTCCAGTGCCACGTGGCTGCCAGAGCTGCCGCCTTTGCCGCCCTCCCTCCCCCCGCAGCAGGGAGAGAACGGTCCGGCCGCGTCCAGGGGCCTTCTCGGAAACCCCACACCACGCTCGCACTTACAGCCCACTGGCCAGAGCGCGGTCACTCCCTCGCCCCGAGGCTGGGGCGTCAGATACCGTATCTGATAAACAGCCACCAGGGCCGGAGGCAGACACCTGTCAGCTCCCCGGGTCTGATCTCGCGCGCCCGCGACTTCGTCTCTGATCCCTTCATTTGTGGTCGCCCGTGGGGCGGATGGCCGATGGAGTCGCCGCTCGGCGTCCCGGTTGGCTGGCGGTGGCTGCGGAGGTGCCGGGCTGATAAGATCCGGGGTCTCCTCTCCGCTCTGACGGACGGGCACTGACTGTGATTGGTGGCAAAGGACCACCACTCAGCGTGTGTGCCCCGGGGTATTTTTAGCAGTTCCCCAAAGCCGTGAGTTACCAGGAGGCGGACGCGTGATCGTCCCCGCTTCAGCCCGAACCCTCCCACGTCGCAGGCACAGAGGGTGGAACCGGGGAGTGGGGGTGGGGGGCGGCTAGTCACTGGCGGGCACGCCGACGCCAGTGGTGCCAACACGCAAAGATATCACAGTGCCTCCGTCAGCCGGGATTGATCTCCGCACATGACCTCCGTCAGCGACGCTCAGCTCGCTGCTCATTCCAGTCCCCCGGGGAGCATTTGAAGGACCACTGTCTGCAGCCCCGTCCCCTAAAAGTTCTCACTTAACTGGGTAGGACCTGGGCATACAGGCGGATTAAAAAAAAAAAAGTAATGATTTTTCACAGAGAGGAAGAGAGAGGGACAGAGAGTCAGAAACGTCGATGAGAGAGAAACACTGATCAGCTGCCTCCTGCACACCTCCTACTGGGGCTGTGTCTACAACCAGGGTACATGCCCTTGACAGGAATCGAACCTGGGACCCTTCTGTCTGCAGGCCTACGCTCTATCCACTGAGCCAAACTGGTCAGGGCAACAGACGGATTTTTGAGCTCCCTTGGCGGTTGCGTGTGCTCCCGAGGCTGAGGAGCACGAATCTAGATGTGGTTTCCCCGCCCCCCACCCCACCCCTCACCCCAAGAGGGTCAGGCGGTCTAGTTCTTCCCTCCCTCCCCACACGACAGGCTTGTATTCGGCCTGTGGTGGCTCCGGTGATGGTGTGCCCTGGTAGGTAGCTCCACGCAGGCGAGGCTGGTTCTGCGCCGGCCATCCTGGCACAGTGCAGACACCTACAGCTGTGTTTGGGGTGAGTGGTAGCTCCCCTGTGTCCTCACTGCTGGTCCTGCCCCCGGGGGGAGCTTGGGCTGTCTGTCCTGAGGACGGAGAGGACAGGCGGACGCAGGCGCTGGCCCGCAGGCACCTGGCTGGCTTTCTCGGCCGGCGTCCGGGGCCCACGGCAGGCGAGAGCTCGGGCTCTGAGAATCGAGCGTCACTCACCCCAGCCTGCCCAGAGCACTGGGAGACACGGCTCACCCGGGGCACACGGCCCCCTATGCGAGTGAGCCGCCTTCCAGAGAACGTGGAATTGTGAGGGGTGTGCCCTCGTCACCGCACTGGCTGCCTCCCATCCGAGAAATGGCTGGTCAGTGGTACATTCGGCTGATTTTTGGGGACGACTCATCGTCTCTTCTCGGCCTGGGAGGTGTGCCGGGAGCAGGCGGATCCTTTGGACGGCGGTCTTGAGTCGGCTCAGCGCCTTGGCATTTTTTTTTTAGCATGAATGATGTAAAAAACAACAAGATTCCTCCATGGCTTGCCAACTTATAGTTTCATACTTTAGAAGTTGGAAGAAAGTTTGGAATTTAATATCCAACTAGATTCCAAACAAGAGCCAAAAAATAAAATTAAAAAAAAATTGCAGGCGGTCCCGGCTTACAGAGTTCAACGTAGGGTTTTTCGGACTTGGCGGCGTGCACGTGCCAAAGCAGTGCACATTCGGGAGAGGCCGCGCCGGGGTGATCGCTGGCCTCTCCCGGCCTGCCCGTGGGCGGTGGGGGTCTCTCTCGTGATGCCGGGGTGGTGGCGGCTCCCGATCTCGAGGGTCAGCACCTGTTCTGCACGGGGCTCTGTGCTGTCCGTGTTTTCGGGTTTGGTGTTGGTGTGTTCACGCCCCCTCACGCCCATCTGTGCTCCTGCTTCTGGGGAGAAGTAGAGGAATGTGGTTAGTCTGGGGGTGAAACTCAAAATAATGGCCCCTGGAGGCCCACGTACGTATTCTGAGCGGTTTAAGGTGGGCCAGGCTCAGCTGTGATGTTCGGTAGGTTAGATGCATTCAGTGCGTTTAAAAAAAATACATTTCTTATTGATGTCAGCGAGGAAGGGAGAGGGAGAGATAGAAACATCGGTGATGAGAGAGAACCGTGCGTCGGCTGCCTCCTGCACGCACACACCACTCTGGGGATCGAACCTGCAACCCGGGCACGTGCCCTGCCTGGGCATTGAACCCTGGCCCCCTGGTTCCTAAGTCGATGCGCAGCTGCTGAGCCGCCGGGCCGGGCATCAGTGCAGCTTGGACGTGGGCTGTTGTCCACTTAGGACCCGTGTGTCGGAAGGGGCGCCTGTCGGGGGGTGGGGACACCTGCCTGGCACGGGACAGCAGGTCGCCACCCCGCAGCTCACCGGGCTGTGGCGCCCACCCCTCCCGGCTCACCGTGTCTGTGGGTGTCCTCAGATGGAGCACCGGCACCGGAAGAAGGACGCGCCGGCGCAGGCCAGCTGCCACCACCTCTTCGTGCAGCTGAAGAGCCTCATGTGCTCCAACCTGGGCGAGGAGCTCGAGGTCGTCTTCTCGCTCTTCGACAGCCGGGAGAACCGCCCCATCAGGTACCTGCACCCCGGGGCCCCGGGCCGGGGCCCCGGCAGGCGTGGGTCAGGTGACCCGGGTCCCGGGTGGGCGTGGACCAGAAGGCCTGGGTCACGGATAGGTGTGGACCAGGTGATCCGGGTCACGGGTGGGCATAGACTAGGTGACGGGGTCACGGGCAGGCATGGACCACAGAAGGCCTGGGTCCTGGGCGGAGGTGGATCAGGTGACCTGGCACGCGTGTTCCTCTCAGCCCCACTGTCTCACTGGTAGGACCCTGTGGTGTCTGCGCTTCCTACCGTGTGGAGGCTCCCCTCAACGTTAGACGGGGTGATGGAGGGGGAAGTCCTAGCGGAATGCAAAGGGGCCGTAGGACTGTAATAACCGCTCTCCGGTGAAAGATCCAAGGGCAGCTTCTGTAACATGAAAAGTCGGTTTTGTTCGCACGTCTGTTCCCGTTCTTGGCTCTGCAGCTGCTGCTTCGCCAGTTTTGTCCGAAGTGAAGCCAGCAATGGTTGTCCCGGGGGCACTTACGTTTTCTAGAAAATCGTGTTTGTCACAGGAGTGATGTAATGGGTGTGGAGCCGGCCGGGGACGAGGAGCCCCCAGGGGGAAGCTCCCCGTCCGTCCGGGCGACCAGACGGCCTCTGAGCCGCTGACCCTCCTCTCTTGCAGCGAGCGCTTCTTCCTGCGGCTGAACAGGAGCGGGCTGCCCAAAGCCCCCGACAAGCCCGAGCGCCACTGCTCCCTCTTCGTGGTGAGTGGGCCGCCCCGCCCGTGGCCGCGTGGCATGGGGGGACGTGGGTCTCTGTGAGCGGATGCCGGGGTTGGCTTAAGCGTTGTGAACGACACGCGAAGGCCAGGGTGCCCGGGGCTCGGACACAGTCGCCCCTGCGTTCCTCGGGGACGCTGGAGCCGCCACACTCCCGCCGCGTGCAGGGGTGGTAGCTCCTGGCGTTTGCTGGGCGCCGTGGCTCGACGTGAGAGTGAGGGAGGGAGAGGCGGGCGTGAGAGCGGGCTTTCCCTTTAACTGTCATGTGACGTCAGTAAACCTCAGTCAAGTCCGCTGTAGTATTTTTATTGAGTTCAGAGAGGGAGGGAGAGGGAGAGAGAGAGAGAAACATCCAGGCTGAGAGAGAATCATGGATCGGCTGCCTCCTGCATGCCCCCTACTGGGGATCGAGAGCCTGTAACCCGGGCTTGTGCCCTGACTGGGGATCAAACCGTGACCTCCTGGTTCATAGGTCAACACTCAACCGCTGAGCCACACCAGCTGGGCCACTATAATGTTTTTAGAACAGGGTTTAAACTATATGCTCCTGTTACAAAAAATGCCATTAAACATATCTCTGTTGATTTCGGGGGGAATAAACACCTAATTTCATTTAGAAAGGTTGTACGGGAAGTTCAGTAAATCTTTAAAAGTCGCCAGTCACCACGCAGTGAGACACAGCCCTCGTGTCTCACGCCGCCCTCTGAAACCGGGGTGCCTGTATCTTCCTAAATTAGCGTTTTTATTTTCTTTTTCTTTTTCTAATATATTTTATTGAGTTTTTACAGAGAGGGATAGAGAGTTAGAAACATCGATGAGAGAGAATCATCGACCAGCTGCCTCCTGCACACCCCCCACTGGGGACATGCCCGCAACCAATGCACATGCCCATGACCGGAATCGAACCTGGGACCTTTCAGTCCGCAGGCCGATGCTCCATCCACTGAGCCAAACCGGTTTTGGCAGCGTTTTTATTTTCTTCGGTGAATGCCCACCAGGGGCGTTGCGGGTGGGGCGGCAGCTCCCTTGCGGCTGTTTTCTGCGGGCGGGGTGTGCCGGGCCCCCGCACGCTCCCCCACGGCCTCGCCCCGCAGTGACCGGGCTCTGTGTCTGTGTTGGCAGGACCTGGGCAGCAGCGAGCTCCGCAGGGACGTCTACGTCACCGTGCACATCATCCGCATCGGTAGGTGGGCCGTCGGGGGGCGCTCACGGGGAAGGCGTGCGCCAGGCCTCTGTCCTGTGACTTGCCCGCTGTCTGAGTGAGTCAGAGAGACATCAGAGCCAGAGCCGCACCGAGAATCCCAGAACGGGGGCTGGCTCCCTGGCCTCCCACTCTTCTCGCCACCAGTCCTCGGAGTTTGTCATTTCTGTTTCATGGGGCTCCCTGACCGTGTTTTTAATTCAACAATTTCGGGTTCATCTTTTTTTTAATCATCACCCAAGGAGTGAGGATATTTTTTTCATTGTTGTTGTGTGTTTTTTTTTTAAAAGAAAGTGAAAGGGAGGAGGGAAGAGGAGAGAGAGAGAGGAGAGAGAGAAAGGATATTATGGATCAGCTGTCTCCTGCCTGAGGCTGGGGCCAGGATCGAATCCACGACCAGGCACGTGTCCTGGAAGAGGCACTTCCTGCCCGAGGGACCCGGCCTCCTGGGTGCCTTCGTGGGACCTCGGCGGGGAGGAGGGGTCTGGGTGTGGGCCGGCCCGGTCCTCAGGTTCCTCGGTGGCCCGGCGCCCGGAGGGTGAGCGGCGTGCTCGAGGTCACGGCTAGGTGGTTGCGGAGGAGGGTCCCAGGCTAACGCGGCATCTCCCGTGGCTCCGCACCCGTGTCCTTCCCGTGGCCAACGCCATGATGGTGGTGTGTGTGCCGCGTGAGGCGCGGATCCGTGACCCTGGCCGTCTCTCCCGTGGGCAGGCCGCATGGGGGCGGGCGAGAAGAAGAACGCCTGCAGCGTCCAGTACCGGCGCCCCTTCGGCTGCGCCGTCCTCAGCATCGCCGACCTGCTGGCCGGGGAGACCAAGGACGACCTCGTCCTGAAGGTGTACATGTAAGAGGCCGCCGTGGGGGGGGGGGGGGGGCGCAGGGCAGGGCGCCCCTGCGGGCTGGGCTGGGCGGCCCTGCGGCGGCTCCCGGCCCCGCGCTGACAGCCGCGTCCCAGGTGCAACACGGAGAGCGAGTGGCACCAGATCCACGAGAACATCATCAAGAAGCTGAACGCGCGCTACAACCTGACCGGCTCCAACGCGGGTGAGTGGGGGGCTGGCCGGCTCCAGGGGGTGAGTGTGGGGGGCTGGCCGGCTCCAGGGGGTGAGTGGGGGGCTGGCCGGCTCCAGGTGGTGAGTGGGGGGGGCTGGCTCTTCCGAGACCCCTCGTTGATGTCTGCTTTGGAAGGACACGGCCTGCCTGTTCTCCCCTCTCCACTCCCTAACTTTAACACTGCATTCTGCGCTGTGCTCTGAGCGGCATCTGTGCTGTGCCCGCGGCGTGCACTGTGCTCTCGCTAAGGGCCCCGCTCGGGCTTGGAGGGAACGGAGTGCCTGCGTTCGCTCAGTAGCGCCCAGCCTTGGTCTCGGCCTGTGCCTGGCCCCTGAAACCGGACGGCAGTGTGTGTCCCCGTCCTGTGGGGAGAGGCCAGTGCACCGAGGGCGGTGGGAGGGCGGGAGCAGCCTCCTGCCCGGCTGCGGGCGCGGTGAGGTCAGCTCTCTCCCCCCGCTGCCTGGAGGGGGGGCTGTGTCTGTGTGACTCACTGTCCGACGCTTTCCCAAAGCCCGTCCGTGGCGCAGCGGCAGGCTCCCGCAGGACCGGGCGGGCACGGGCGCGGCCTGAGGCCGTGCGTGTGCTCAGAGGCTGGATGGCAATTCCAGGAGCTCCAGGAAGGAAGGGGCAGTCTGTTTCCTGGACGGCTCCTCCCGTGCTTACTCTGTTTTTTTTTTTTTTTTTAAAAAAAAACATGTTTGTTTATTGAGTTCAGAGAAGAAGGGAGAGGGAGAGAGAGAGAACCATCAATGAGAGAGAGAATCATGGATCCGCTGCCTCCTGCACGCCCCCCACTGGGGATCGAGCCCGCAACCCAGGCCCGTGACCCAACTGGGACCGAACCGGGACCTCCTGGTTCCTAGGTGGACGCTCAGGCCCGGAGCCACGCCGGGGGCGGAGCTTGGTCTGTTCACGGACCGCCGGCCGCTTGTTCCTGCCGGAGCCCCGGGGGGAGCGGCCGGAGCCTCCCGCAGCTGTGCTCCCGGGAGGTCCTCTTCTGCGTGGAGCCGGCGCGCTGCGATGAGAACACCACGGGGGGGGGGCATCGCGGAGAGGGGGGAAGAGACCCTAGTCCCGGGGTCCTGGGCCCACGGAGTCCCCCTTGTCAGAGCCCCGCCCTGTCCATCCTGAAACAGACAGGCCACGCCACGGCTGCTCCCGGCCTTCCCGCTGCCCGTCTCCGGGGGGCCTGTCCCGGGTCCCCGGGCACGCTCCCCTCCAGGCGCCGGGCGGCTGTCGGAGCCCCGTCAGCCAGCCCCGTCAGCCTGGGTGCGGGGCCGCGGGGCCCGCTACTGAGAGGGGGGCTCGCTGAGAGTGGGGTGCAGCGCCCACGGAGCCGAAGTGGGAAGCGGGGTGCCGGTGTTCAGGCGCGTTGCCTTGGGCTGTTTTCTCCGTGGACGTGGCGTGTGGATGGAAAGAACGGGACCCTCAGAGGCAGTGTCGTGTCCCCCCCCCCCCCCCGCCCCCCCCGCAGAGCTTTGGCCGTTGGAGCTGAGAAAGGAGGAGAGGGCCCGGGGGTGAGTCTGGGAAGAATTCTACCACCCGATTCCCCGCGTGCTCCCCGGAGGCCCTCCTCCCTCTCGGAGCTGTGATCCGCCGGTTCCTTACGTGGAGGGACTCGCCGAGTTAACGGGCTTCTGCCTCTAGACCCGAGGCTCAAGCTGCAGAGGTCCATCGAGAGCCGCCGCCACCGCCGTGCTAGAACCTGGGGGGGGCGGAATTGCTGGCGGCCCACGGGGCGCTTAAACCAAAATAAAAACGGCGTTAGCGTGCCTCTTTGGATCAGATTCAGTTCAGCTGAGTAACTTCACGTTCCCTAAGCCCTGCTCCGCCCTGAGGGAACCCACAGTGCTGCCCGGCCGGTGTGGCTCAGTGGTCAAGCACCGACCTATGAACCGGGAGGTCACGGTTCAGTTCCCGGTCAGGGCACAGGCCCGGGGGGCAGACTTGGTCCCCAGTGGGGGGCGCGGGGCTGCAGCGAGACAGCCGATCCTTTCTTTTTTTCTGTTTTTTCTCTCATCATGGATGCTCCTCTCTCTCTTCCTCTCTGAAATCAATACAAATATATATATATTTTTTAAAAATCCAGACGTACGCTGGTAAGAGCTAGAGACTGCAGCTGTGCCCCGGCGACCCTGGCCGAGGCGGGAGCAGCTGGTGGCCGTGAGTGTCGCCTGGGGCGGAATGCGGAGGGCGGGCGGGCGGCTGAGCCGGGCGGTTTTGCCAGCCCCGTGATGGGAACACGGCGTGTCGGAACCACTGGCCCGGCTCCGCGTGTCCTGAGAGGAACTTCGGAGTCTTTCCCTCTGGTCCCCGGGGTTGTGAAACCGCTTCCTGTGCTTTGCACACGCCGCTCACCGCGGGAAGGACCGCGTGTGCGAGATCAGCCGGCGTCCAGCCCTCTGTGCGTGGGTGAGGGTGTGCGTGGGGGCCGTCCTGCCGGCACCCCCTCCCCACCCCACCCCCGGGGGGGGGCAGAGCGAGGTGCCGGGCCAGAGCCCGCACCAGGGGCCGCTTCCCCCCCTGCACAGAGCTGTGGTGCTTGGCTTTGGGGAGATGGGGACTGTGTGTGTGTGTGTGTGTGTGTGTTTGTGTGTGTGTGTGGGGGGGGGGCTGGGGGGGTTGAGCAACCTCGCCTCACATGCCGTGTGGTCACTGAGTCGCCGTGACTGAGCCGTGTGGTTCCGTGTCCGTGTCCGTGCGGAGGCAGAACTTCCATGCCCTCAGAAACTGCTTTCTAACCTTGGAAACAGTGCACTTGTTGGCGCCACCTATGGGCTGGACATGCGGCGTGCGTCCTTTGGGATTTTCGGATTATGAAACTGCTCTTCAAGTCTCTGCAGTTCATTTGACTGGCAGAAGTGTTGCAAGAAGAGTGCAAAGGACTTCTGATTTCTCAAAGGCGAACATTTTCCCCTATGTGTTTTATCCTTCTCTATTTCTGTTTGTGTGTGTGCGCACTTATACACACACACACACACACACGTATGTATCCATCCTTTGCATATATATATAAGCATATAGGGTTTATAAATAGTTTTTGTGTGTATATGCATATTCTCTCTCTATAGCCATTTAATGTTACTGAATTGACACAATCTTTCAGTTGTATATACACACACACACACGAATGTACAAATCACACAAACAGGCATATCACACATATACATGCACATTCTCCGCCCTCAGCTGTCAGGCGTGACTCCTCTGTCCTCTGCTCACCCCATCCTGTGAGGAACACGCGGCCCCTCGGCCGCCAGGGCTGGTCCCCCCCCCCCCCCCCCCCCGTCTCTCCCGAGCCTGTCCAGCGCCGCCCTCGGCTCTCGGCCCCGAGCTCCTGGCGGTGGCTCCGTGGAGTCCCTTCCCAGCGGTGCCTTCTCCCTCAGCAGCACCCCGGCCAGATGCCCGGCTTCCTGACGGAGACCCCGGCCTGGCCTCCCCGTGGACACCCCGCGCCTGGGCCCGGCTCTGCCTCCCGCAGCCAAGACGTCGCCCCAGCGTTCTCCCCGGCCAGGCGCCGGGCCCAGATCACAGAGAAGCTTCTAGAGCAGCGGTTCTCCGCCTTCCTAACGCCCGGCCCTTAACACAGCTCCTCACGGTGTGGTGACCCCAACCATAACATTATTTCCGCTGCTACCTCATAACTGTCATGTTAATACTGTTAATGAATCATAATGTAAATATCTGTGTTTTCCCATGGTCTAGCGGTTTTCAGCCTGTGGGTTCTCCATGTCATGACCCACAGGTTGAGAATCGCTGCTGTGGAGCCTAAGACAGCCATGGACAAACTACGGCCCTTGGGCTGGATCCTGCCCGTTTGGCTGTTCTGTCCGGCCCGCGGAGCCGAAAGAGCGGAGGGTTCTCTTGCTCTCCTCTCCGCTCCTTCACCAGCAGCCCAAGATGAGAGTGCCAGCATGGTCAGGTTGCTTTTGTTCCAGCCCTCCGGTCCAGTGTAAGAACCCATGGTGGCCCTTGAGTCAAAAAGTTTGCCCACCCCTGGCCTAAGACCATTGGAAAACACAGATAAATACATTACAACTCATTAACAGCAGCAAAATGATAGTTATGAAGTAACAGCGAAAATAATGTTATGGTTGGGGGTCACCACCCTATGAGGAGCTGTGTTAAAGGGTGCAGCCTTAGAAAGGTTAAGAACCACTGTCTAGTGTATTCACTTTATTTTTTAATTTAAAAAGGTCTTTATTGATTTTTGGAGAGATGAGCAGGGAGAGGGAGAGAAACATAGACGTGAAAAAGAAGCATCAGTTGGCCGCCTCCTCTGGTCGGCACCCCAGCCAGGGACCGAGCCTGCACCCCGGGCGTGTGCCCTGACCGGGGTCAAACCGCGACCTTCTGGCTCACAGCAGCACTCAGCCGCCGAGCCACGGCGGCCGGGCAGGGATTCCGGCGGGAGCTTGATGAGAACTGAGGGAGCTGGTGGCCCTGGGGCCACAGCCCGCTGTCCGCTGCCCCCTGCCCCCGCTCAGCATGATGGGAATTCTGCCCCAGGGGGGTGTGGCCAAGAGATGGAGCTCTTCTCCCTCCGCTGTCGGGCAGGGACGCAGCGTCTGCCCAGCAGGTGAAGCCCGCTGGCCGACCGACAGGCTGGGTGGCTGAGTTCTGGGTCAGGTGGCTCAGAGGCCGGGCTCCCTCCTCCCACCCGGGGCCACGCCGCTGTGTCCCGTGCTCCGTACACGGCACCCCCCAACCATACATAAGGTCGGCATGCTTAGGAGCGTTTTCCACTTTTTGCGTTTCTGTCACTATTCCCAGCTCTGTGTAATAATTTGGTCCGTTGGTGGCAAAATGGCTGATCTAGTCGGAAATTAATTTCGCCAGCTACGTATAAATCATGCTGTGCTTGCCATTTTTTTAAAAATGTGAAAGTGCAGAATCTCATGAATTTCAAAGGACGCCTCTTCCAGAGCGGGTTCGCCCCACTTCCTGTGAGCTGGGAGCCCCCCGCGATGGGCCCTGGGGTGTAGCCGCCCCACGCCTGTCTTCCCCGGGCTGTGCCCCGAAAACCGAGCTGCTGGTCGCACACTCTGACTGACTGACGTCGGGGCCGTGGGTTAAAGTAGAGACCAGACCCCGACGGTTGGGTCTCAAACATCTAGGCAGATGGTTAGAAAGCTCAGTGCAGTGGGTGTTTCTTCTAAGGGGGCTGGTCTCCCCTTGGCAGTCTCATTCTGGGCACTCCCGCGAACGGCCAGAAATAGGGGGACTGTAAGACCCCGAGGACCTGTTTTGTGAAATTAGAATTTTCACCCGATTCTTCAGCTTGTGTTGCTGGGAATCCCTGTTTATCAAAAAGCTCTCCCTGAACTTGCACCTTTCCCCAGCCGGTAACACGCCCCCTTGCTTTAACCTCCTCTTCCGCGCTGACCCAGGCTGCCTGGCAGTCCACGCGGACTCGGCCCTCCTTAATTCTGACTGAGTTAGAGGAGATTATTGGGGTGACACTGGTTAACCGGCGCACACGGGGTCCCGGCGAGCACAGTTGGTCCCTCACCTGGGTGCGGGTGTGCGTTCTGTCGGTGCTAACGGAAACGGGGGTGGCGGTTTGGGAAGAGTCAGGTGTGCGTGGCGAGCCCTCGGTGCGGCTGACCTTCCCTGCCCTCGGCTCCCCGAGAGTTCCCTATTCCGGGGAAAGGGGTCACCTCGGCCGGCAGTACCTTCTCCTGTCCGTCCCCCACCCCCTGCCCCTGGCCGGACAGATGAGATCACGGCTCCTGGCGCTTGGATCGCCCCTTCCTAAACCTTCGGGGTGGAGCGGACACTCCTTATCATGGGGTTCTGGGGCCACGCGGCTCCATGGCCGTCCTCTTCCTTCAGGGGTGTCTGCGTCTGCGTCACCCCCGCGTCGCCTCCCGCGTGCCGGCCGGCTCCCCTGGGCCCACTGGCTCCCGCATGGCCTCTCTGCCCCCTCCACCCTCCCCTCCACGCTCTGGCTGGCTAGCACATGGGTGTGTCTCCCTGTTCATGCTTCCACGTCTGTCTTTCCCTAGAACACACGCTGTCTCTGTTCCCCATCTGTAATCTTCTCCAGCATTCCCGCGGGCTCTGACTGCGTGTCTCCTCTCATTGTCTAATCCTCTGAAGAGTATTCTGCTTACATTTAAAAAAAAAATCACTGATGGTTACATGAATCACTGATGGGTACATGAATCACAGATGGGTACATGATTGGCTGCAGGAATTTTGGCCCCAAGAGAGCAGAATGCGAACCCAGTCCCTCTCTCTCCTCCGGCCCCCGCCCCGAGGGGGTGTGTTTTCGTTATCCGTCGGCGCTTCTCTCTCCTGGCTTTGCGATGCCACGTCGCGCTCCGTGTTCCTGCCAGAGCCGGTGGGGGGAGCCCTGGAGGGGACCGTCACCTGCAGTAACTGCAGACCCTCCGGCTGCTGCCCGCCCGCCGGCCCTCGGCCTGGAGGCAGCTCGGCACCCGGCCGTGGCAGGTCCCGGGGAGGAGCTGTCCCTGTGCGTGTGGGGCGCCCACGGGCTGCCTTCCTCAGAGGCCAGGAGGCCAGCCCGGATGCTGGCGATGGGGGCGGTGCGGGTGGGGACTCTGAGGGCAAAGGACCGGGTGGGGGAGAGCAGAATGCTGGTGAGGACGGGAGGCCACGTGAGAGCGTGAGCCCGGGAGAAACCGCTCCTGGGATGGACGGGGGTACGGGGACATGTGGGCGAGTCCTCGTTCCCCGGCCCCTGGCTTCCACGGGAACCCCGCCGGCGCCACCGGCAGGCCATCGGGACCATTTCCTCCCGTGGCCCAGCCCTGCGGCCGTCAGAGGAGGGACGGGTGGTGGGCTGGTCAGGGAGGGGAGGGGGCTACGTGGACATGGGGTGTGGACTTCATGGAAGTTCCGAGCACCTCCAGCGTCCACTCAGTTCCCACAGGAGCCCGGACCACGGGCTGTGAGGCCAGGCCCAGGAGGCCTGGGGATGTGCGTGTGCGACGTGGGCGTGGCCTCTGCCGCTCCCGCCCCTCCGGGGGGCCGGGCTCCTGGGGTGGGGTCCGGGCTGGGAGCCTCACGCTCTCCCGTAAGACAGACTTCCTTCTGTCTGAGCACACAGACCACGCGGGAGACGCTGCTTCTCCGTGCGCCTTCTAACCCGGTCGTGGGCGGAGGGCGAGGGGGAGGCCCAGCCAGGGTGTGGAGATCCGTCTTGCTGTGTGACCGCCGCCACTCTCACGTGGGTGTGCGGGTGGCATGGTGGAACCCTGAGCCGTGGGGCGGGGTGACTGACAGGTGGCATGAGTGTCTCCTCCGGACGCTGGGAAGGGAAGCCAGGTCTTGGGTCTCAGGGTCCTGCTTATGGGTTCCCGTCGCTGTGAGCCCCCTTCCACGTGGGAGCCCTCAGGGACCCAGGCTGGAAAGTCCGCCCTGTGGATTCTGCTGATCTTGTCCACATGGTGACCCTTCGTTTAAACACCGGTACCGTGCCCGGCCGGTGTGGCTCAGGGGTTGAGTGTCATCGACCTGTGAACCAGGAGGTCAGGGCACACGCCCCGGCTTTAGGCTTGATCCCCAGCAGGGGGCGTGCAGGGGGCGGCCCATCGATGGGTGATCCTCATCATGGACGTTTCTCTCTCCCTCTCCCTCTCCCTCTCCCTCTCCCTCTCCCTCTCCCTCTCCCTCTCCCTCTCCCTCTCCCTCTCCCTCTCCCTCCCCCCCTCCCCCTCTCCCTCTCTCCCCCTCCCCCTCCCCCTTCCTCCCCGACGTCCGTAAACACCAGCCAGTGGAACCGGGGCCCGGCCCCGGGCTGGGGAAGCTCGTGGGTGCCCCGCGCGGCCCGTGACCTGCGCCCTCGTCTGTTCCAGGCCTGGCCGTGTCCCTGCAGCTGCTGCACGGGGACCTGGAGCAGATCCGCAGGGACTACCCGTCCGTGTTTGCCCACGGCGTGTCCATCACCAGGAAGCTGGGCTTCTCCAACATCATCATGCCGGGTGAGCGGCCGGGCGGCGATGGCCCGGGGGCGCGGACGGTTCCCTCTGCCTCTGACCCCCGATCCTGACGCGGGCGGAGGCCAGCGAGCCCCGCTGACTGCCCTCCAGGCAAAGCACGTGGCGGAGCCAGTTTTCCTGCAGGCGAGCTCGTGGGCAGAGACCGGAGTTCAGTGTCCGCGGCGTCTCACCAGTCTCACCAGTCCTTGTAACGGAAGGACGTGACGCCCCGGGGCCTGCTGGGTGCGATAGGAAGCAGCCGGCGCTTGGGTTACGTGGGGACAGGTGGCTGGGGAGGCGTGGCCTCGTGTCTTCTTGGCAGCGATCAGAGGGAACTTGGAGGTCGTGTCCACAACATGTCCCCCGGTGGGGGGCGTTGGTGAGGTTGCTGAGAGGAAGCCTGTAGGTGTAGAGGAGCTACGGAGCTACATTTAGCCTTTCTTGGAGGATCTTGTCCCCAGGCATACCTGTGTGTGTGTGTGTGTGTGTGTGTGTGTGTGTGTGTGTGTGTATGTATGTGAGTGTGTGGCCAAAACTCACTCCAAAAGGTGTTTCTCGGTGGAGGAGATGGGGAGAAGGGGGTTCGTGACCTTTTTTAGTGTGGTGGTCACGTTGTAAGGTTTCAAAAATGTCAAAATGCTACATTGTGCACCTGAAACTTATATAACCCACATAATATCGTATACCGGCTACACTTAAATTATCTTTAAATTGAGGGGGAAAGGAGGTTCACACTCTTTTTTTTTTTATAAAGTACTACAGGCCTGGTGCACGAAATTCAGGCACTCGGGGGTGGGGGACGGCTCTCAGCCCAGCTCGCACCCTCTTGCAGTCTGGGAGCTCTCGGGGATGTCTGGCTGACGGCTTAGGCCCACTCCTTGCTCAGTCACAATCGGCCGGACCCCAGCAGCAAGCTAACCTACTGATTGGAGCGTCTTCCCCCTGGTGGCCAGTGCACGTCATAGCGAGTGGTTGAACAGTTAGCATGCCATTAGTATATCACACTTTGGTTGGTTGAACGGACGACTGGACACTTAGCACATTAGGTTTTTATTATGTAGGATATTTTTATTGACTTCAGGGAGGAAGGGAGAGGGAGAGAAAGAAGCATCAATGATGAGAGAGAATCGTTGCTCAGCTGCTTCCTGCACGCCCCCTCCTGGGGATCGAGCCCGCAACCTGGGAATGTGCCCTTCTGACCCGAATCGAACCTGGGACCCTCCGGTCCGCAAGCTGGCGCTCTGTCCACTGAGCCACACCAGCCAGGCGAGATTCACACTCTTAAAGCAAATGGCAAGCGGCAGTATCTTCTCAGAGCTCCACAGCCCCTCCACCACCAAGAAGAAGGCGGAGAGAGCAGATGCAGAGGTGGCCAAACCCACGGGGTTTGTAGAAAGCAGGTCATCTCCGTCACGGTCAAAACCACACGTCACAGCATGAGGGGCAGGTGCCCTGGCGGCCCAGGCTCAGCCGGGAGTCGCTGGGAGCGGGGCGCTGAGCTGTGGCCGAGACCGACAACACCGAGCGCCGCGTCCTGTGGCCTCCCGGAGGGTGGGAGTCGCCCGGGGGTCGGAGAACAGCCGGAGCTCTGACCTGGTCCTGCGTGGGGCCCGGGCCCGCATCCCGTGCACGGGGTCGGAAAACGCTGTGCACAGAGCGGGGGACGTGGTGGCGGGCCATTCCGCTGCGTTTCCCTTCTGTGCTATAAATACCTGGTATTTCTAACAAAAAGGAAGTGTGTCCTCCCCCCGGGAATCAGCTGGACGGGCAGACCGGATATGAAAAACGCATTTTCCCGCGAATGCAGCCAGCTGTGGGTCTCTGGGCTCCGGGCGGATGTCTGAACCACGGCCCGGGGCGGGGAGCGGTGGGCAATGTGAGGCCACGTGACGCCCCGTGGTCTGAGTTACTGTCTGGGACGCGCTGCCCAGGCGCGTGGCTCCGGCTCCGGCGATGCACAGGAGCCTCTGTGGAGTCAGGCTCGCCCCCGGCCCTCCCCCACCGATTAACCGGCTGCCGAGGCTCCTGCCGCCCGCTGCCCGGGGTCTGGCCTCCCCAGTCCGCAGCGCCCACGGGCGAGGGATGGCTTCTTTGTTCGTGCATTCATTCCCGCCCGAGGATACTTTCCCATTGGTTTTTAGAGGGAGCGGAGGGGAGGGGCGAGAGAGAGAGAGAGAGAGAGAGAGAGAGACAGAGACAGAGAGAGAGACAGACACAGAGAGACACAGAGAGACACAGAGAGACAGAGAGAGAGAGCACCTGTCACAGCACACGGCGTGTTGTAGTGTCAGACGGGCTTCTGGTCATTCGGTCATCGCACCTCCCGTGTGACCGGAGGGGAACACGGGGAAATGGGGACATCGGACGACGCCTCGCACCTCACCCCCCGGGGCCCCTCCTGGGGCACAGGCTCAGGGCGTGCGTGCGGCCTGCGGAGCCGGCCTGCCCGGGCGCGGAGCCGGCAGGGAGGGGGCGCCCTTTTCCCCAAGAGGAGACGTAGAGCCCGTGCGTGGGGCTCCCTGCACGTCCGAGGGGAGCGCTCCCCGAGCCCTTCACGGCCCCCGAGCAGAGTGAGACGCCCCCCCCCGCCCCCTCCCAGGTGAGATGCGGAACGACCTGTACATCACGGTGGAGCGGGGCGAGTTCGAGAAAGGCGGCAAGAGCGTGGCCCGGAACGTGGAGGTGACCATGCTCATCCTGGACAGCGGCGGCCAGGCCCTGAAGGTGGGCCGGGCCGGGGGGCGGGCGAGGCGGCTCCGGGCCACGGCCTCGTTCATTTCTCACTCTCCCTTTGCTTCTCGGCCCCCGAGGGCTTGTGAAGTCCTTAAGAAGAGACATTGGGAAAGGAAAGCCAAACGGCTTTTACAGTTTAATGTTGTGTTAACCGGGCCCACCACGTCCTCCCAGCTGCGGTTCTGTGCGGTTCTGTAAGCGCAGCATTTGAAAGCCACCTCGCATTTCCCCTTCCCCGGCCGTGGCTGAGGGGACAAGCGCTCTCCGCGGCCCTTGGCAAACCCAGAGCATCACACCTCTCGTCCTGTGTTTGCATTTTGGCCACAGGAAGGCGGGGGCCTGGGTGGGCGTGGGGAGGGGCCCGGGTCCTCTGCGGGAGGAGGAACATTTCTGTGCGAGCCCAGGGCCCGAGCTGCCCCGGGGGGAGGGCGGCGGGCTCTCGGCCGTGGACGCCACCTTCACGCTGGCCGTGGCCTTGCCCACTCGCCCACGTCACCGCGACCCACCCGTGCCCGGGCCGGCCCGTGCCCCGGGTGCGTGCGGGGAGCGGGCGGGCCCCACGGGCGATCGCCGGCTGCTCTCCCAGCCGCCTCCCCTCCCCGGCGCGGCCGCTAACCGCCCGTCCCCGCCAGGACTTCATCTCCTTCGGCTCCGGGGAGCCGCCGGCCAGCGAGTACCACTCCTTCGTGCTGTACCACAACAACAGCCCGCGCTGGGCCGAGCTGCTCAAGCTGCCCATCCCCGTGGACAAGTTCCGCGGCGCGCACGTCCGCTTCGAGTTCCGGCACTGCTCCAGTGAGTGCGGCCTGCCCGGGAATCAGACTGTGGTCTCCGCTCCACGGCGGCACGTGGAGCCCGGCAGGGGATGGGAGAGCCCAGCTCGCAGACCCGAGGGGGAGTTAGGCGCGGTGACCTTGACAGTCAGGCACGAGGCTTAAGAAAGCATCCTTCCCTCCCAGCTGCCCTGCATTTAACCCCCGAGAGGACCCCTCCCGGGGACCCACCGTCCTGCCCGCGGACTGAGGGGTCCCAGGTTCGATTCCGGTCAGGGGCATGTACCTTGGTTGCTGGCACATCCCCAGTAGGAGGTGTGCAGGAGGCAGCTGATGGATATTTCTCTCTCATCGATGTTTCTAGCTCTCTGTCCCTCTCCCTTCCTCTCTGTAAAAAAATCAATAAAATGCATTTAAAAAAAACCCTTTATATTAAAAAACAAGGAGAAAGGGGCGATACACAGATTAAGAAAGAGTTCCCGTCCTTTCAGACAGTGAGCCCCAGGAAGCAAGTTCATTGGGTGCGGAAATTGCTCCGAAGGAGCAGGAGGGGTGGAGGGGCCACTGCAGACAGCTCCCCCGATGCCCGGGCGCCGCCCAGTGCGGCCAGCTGCCCTGGCCCGCGCCGTCCCCCCGGCGTCTGCCCCGGGTCACAGGTGCTCCCCGAGCCGTCGGCCGCCATCTCTGTCCCCACAGCGAAGGAGAAGGGCGAGAAGAAGCTGTTCGGCTTCTCCTTCATCCCCCTGATGCAGGAGGACGGCAGGACGCTCCCCGACGGCACGCACGAGCTCATCGTGCACAAGGTAAGGCGGCCAGGGGCTGGGGGGCAGGCCCGGGCCCCCAGGTGCCCGGCTCCCCGTGGAGCCGCCGCTGGCTCAGGGCGGAGCTGGGTCTGCCGGGGTGACACGTCTGTCCGCTCCAGGCAGTGTCCTTCTACGTGCTTTACCGTTAGCCAGCTCCGCCCCGCTGGTGTGGCCCAGCGGTTGCACCAAGAGGTCACCGGTGTGATTCCCGCTCGGGGCACATGCTCAGGTCACAGGTTCGACCAGCCACCAGTAGGGGGCATGCAGGAGGCAGCCGATCCATGGTTCTCTCTCATAGGTGTTTCTTTCTTCTTCTTTTTATATTTTTAAAAATAAATTTTATTGATTTTTTTACAGAGAGAAAGGGAGAGGGATAGAGAGCTAGAAACATCGATGAGAGAGAAACATCGATGAGAGAAAAACATCGATCAGCTGCCTCCTGCACCCCTCCCCCCACCGGGGATGTGCCCACAACCAAGGTACACGCCCTTGACCGGAATCGAACCCGGGACCTTTCAGTCCACAGGCCAACGCTCTATCCACTGAGCCACACCGGTTTCAGCTCTCATAGATGTTTCTGACTCTCCCTTCCACTCCCTTCCTCTCTGACATCAATAAAAACATGTTAAAAAAACAAAAACAAAAACCAACATCCCAGTGCTGTGTGAGTGAGGAACATCGGAAGCCTCTGAGAATGCGGAAGGCCAGGCTGGGGGGCAGAGGGCAGCTTCCGTGGGAGGCCGCACCCTGGAGGGGGTCCCCCTTGGCACGCCCTCATCCTCTCCCAGGTGGAAGTGGCTGCTCCGCGGGCACCCCGCTGTCCGTGTCCTCTGCCGCATTCCCGCTGGTTTAGCATGAAATGACCCCGGTCTAAAGGGAGAGCTGCACAAGGAACGGGAAGCTGCCTGTTTAGATCTGCCGCTCTCTTACATGGTCAGCGGCGTCTCTGGGGGGAGAGAGCCCCCTCTAGCATGGGGCTGTCACATTCCCCCTCAGTGCTGCCTCCTCCAGCATCCTCCTCCTGGGACAGAGTTGGTTACAAGCTCCTCAGAGGAGCCGTGGAAAGAACTTGGGGGGGGGGGGAGAGAAGGAGAAATAATTGTAATAATCTGAACAATAAAGATTTATTAAAAAAAAAAAAAAAGGAAAAAGAAATACTCACAGCCCTGACCGGTTTGGCTCAGTGGATAGAGCATCAGCCTGCGGACTGGGGGGGTCCCGGGTTCGATTCCGGTCAAGGGCATGTACCTTGGTTGCAGGCACATCCCCAGTAGCGGGTGTACAGGAGGCAGCTGATCGATGTTTTTCGCTCATCGATGTTTCTAATTCTCTGTCCCTTTCCCTTCCTCTCTGTAAAAAAAGTCAATAAAATATATTTTAAAAAAAGAAGAAAGAAAAAAAAAGAAAGAAAGAACTTGGGCATTTTCCCCCAAACCCTGTGCTGACCCCTCAGAGGTCTGGAGCGTCTACAAGGCCAGGCCCAGCGCTCGCTCCCTCTGCTCTCATTTTCATGCCTGTGCCAGGGCTTAGAGCGGGCAGGGAGTCCCGCGGGGTGAGGACCCTGACAGCCCCTCGGGGGGGAAGTGACAGAGCTGGGGTTCCCCCCTCCCGTGGGTCCGGCCCGAACCCGAGCCCCGCCGCTCACACACACACCTCTGCTGCATGTCCCCTCGGACGGAGCCAGGGTCTCCTCGGGCCTCTGTTTGGAGCGTCTCCCGGGCCACGAACACTGGGCCCGACTCCGTGCTCAGTGATTCTGGAGGCCCCCTCACCCCGTCCCCCGTTACCTCTGTTTCCGGGCAGTGCGAGGAGAACACCAGCCTCCAGGACCCGGCCCGCTACCTCAAGCTGCCCTTCTCCAAGGGCCTGCTCCTGGCCACCGGCAACCCCGCCTCCAAGGCCACCAAGGAGTCCTTCTGGATCACCTCCTTCCTCTGCTCCACCAAGCTCACCCAGAACGGTAGGGCGTGCCCCTCCGGGCGAAGGGCTGTGTTAGGCAGGGGGTTGGTGGGTACCCTCTATTTTGGGGAAACTCGAGGGACAGAAGGCTGTTGGCCCCAGGTTAAGAGACGCCACGCCGCCCTGGACTGTCAGTCGGTGGGCGTGACGCTCCCTACATAAGACGCGTCGGCAGAGCTCTGCTGACGACCAAGCGTTTCCCAAACCGGGAGCACTTTGGGGGGCTGTGGGTGCTGGGAACCCAGCAGGGCCGAGCCGGGTGCTGGGAACCTTGCTGCCTTGGGTTCCCAGCCCCGAGGGCACAGCCGGGCAGCTGGCCGTGGGCACACGCCCTCGGTGAGACGGGCATTTCTGTTCTGTCCGAAGGCGACATGCTCGACCTTCTGAAGTGGAGGACCCACCCCGACAAGATCCCGGGCTGCCTCTCCAAGTTAAAAGACATCGACGGCTCCGAGATCGTCAAGGTGCTCGCGGTCCCTGTCCGCTGGGGGCCCTCGGGCGGGGCTGGTCGGAGGGGCAGGGTGGCCCCCTAACCCTAATCCTAACCCTAACCCTAACCCTAACCCTAACCCTAATCCCTAATCCCTAACCCCTAACCTTAACCCTAACCCTAACCCCTAACCCTAACCCCTCCGTCTTCCCTCCCTCACAGTTTTTGCAAGACACGCTGGACACCCTGTTTGGGATCCTAGATGAAAACTCCCAGAAGTATGGGTCCAAAGTGTTCGATTCCCTGGTGAGTCTGCGTTCACGTTCGTGACGTCTTCACGGCGTCGCTGTCCCCCTCCGCTCGCCTAAGGCCGTCTCGGAAACGGACACCCGAGAGCGAGAGAATTCACTTAAAATCCCCGAACCCCCGGGCCCGCCCGCGGTTCCCAGAGCTCGTGCTCCCCCAGGTCCACATCATCAATCTGCTGCAAGACAGCAAGTTCCGCCACTTCAAGCCGGTGATGGACACGTACATCGAGAGCCACTTCGCGGGGGCGCTGGCGTACAGGTGAGCCCTGCCCCGCGGCCCCGGCGGCACCGCGGGGTCCGGGGCGCCCCCTCACCTGGCCCTCCGCCCGTGTCTCCCGCCGCAGGGACCTCATCAAGGTGCTCAAGTGGTACGTGGACCGCATCACGGAGGCCGAGCGGCAGGAGCACATCCAGGAGGTGCTGAAGGTAACCCGGGCGTGGCCCTGCCTCGGGGAACGGGCCCTCCACGCACACAGGGTGGGGGAGGCGCTCACTGCGCCCCAAGGATCTGACTCGCACCCTAAGGATCTGACTCACACCCCAAGGATCTGACTCGCACCCCGGCTGCTGCAGAGCTGGGGACCCTGGAAGGGACCCGCCAGGCTCGCCCACTGCACCCGCTGGGGATGAGCCCTTCCTCCTCTGGAGCCCGAACCCCCGGGGTGGGGCCTGGCAGGAGGCCTTAGTGCAGGGGTGGGCAAACTCTGGCTCGTTCGGCTATTCTATCCCCGGGCCCCGGAGAAGTGTTCGATGACCCAGACCTTCTCCCTTGTTAGCCCCAGAGCAGAGGCGCCCTCTCCCACACGCACGCGCTGTCCTTTGGGTGTGAGTCGGGGGTGAGGTCCAGCTGGGCCGGCTCCCTGCCCGCCCCGGGCGTCCCCGTGCTGCGCCCTGAGGGCCCCGGTGTCGCCGTGTCGCCGCTGCAGGCGCAGGAGTACATCTTCAAGTACATCGTGCAGTCGCGCCGGCTCTTCTCGCTGGCCACGGGCGGGCAGCACGAGGAGGAGTTCCGCTGCTGCATCCGCGAGCTGCTCCTGTCCGTGCGCTTCTTCCTCTCCCAGGAGAGCAAAGGGGCCGGGCCGCTCTCCCAGTCCCAGGTGCGCCTCCCTCTTCACCCTTATTGCCCGGCCAGTGTGGCTCAGTGGACGGAGCACCGGCCTGCAGACCAGCGGGTCCCGGGTTCCATTCCGGTCGAGGGCACGGACCGCGGTTGCATGTGTTCCTTTCCCGTCGATGTTTCTCCCTGTCCCTTTCTTTCTCGTCCACTCTCTCTAAAAATTGATGGAAAAATACCCCTGGGTGAGGATTAACCAACCAACCAACCAAACAAACAAACAAACAAAAATACATTTTTATTGATGTCAGAGAGGAAAGAGAGGGAAAGGGAGATAGAACCAGCAATGATGGAAAAGAATCATGGATCGGCTGCCTCCTGCACGCCCCCCACTGGGGATGGAGCCCGCAGCCCAGGCCTGTGCCCTGACCGGGAATCGAACCCTGACCGGGAATCGAACCCTGACTGGGAATGGAACCCTGATCTCCTGGCTCACAGGTCGATGCTCAGCCCCCGAGCCACGGCGGCCGGCTCGCGGCCGAGGGCGTGCCGGGAGTTGACCCGCGTTGGTTTCTCTCTCGAAGGCCGTGTTCCTGAGCTCCTTCCCCGCCGTGTACTCCGAGCTGCTGAAGCTCTTCGACATCCGGGAGGTGGCCAACCTGGTGCAGGACACGCTGGGCAGCCTGCCCGCCCTCCTGCACGTGGACGACGCGCTGCAGGCGGTGAAGCTGCAGTGCATCGGCCAGACCGTGGAGAGCCAGCTCTACACCAACCCAGGTGGGCGTCCCCCACGCAGCTCCCCGCGCCCCTCGCCTCCGCGGCCCCGGGCAGTGAGGCCATCCCGGTGGGGGGCTGACTGCCACCCCTTCTCCGCGGCCCTGCACCTCGGGAGGCGGGAGGAACCTGTGGAGGAGCCAGCACACACGTGCGGCTGCTCACCCCGTTTCCAGAAGGAAGGGAAGCCCTGCTGGGGGGGGGGGACTGGGCCCTCGTGAGGTGTGGGGTGCTCTTCCTCATCCTGCTAGGCAGGCGCTGATGAGGGCACCCCACCCCACCCCCCTCCCGCTGTGAGTGCCTGGTCGCGCCCTCTGCCTTGTACTAGGAAGAGCGTCACAGACGCCTTTTCCCGTGAGACACCTCACTGCCGGGCTGGGGACCCCACACAGTGCCGCCCTCGCCTGTCTGTGGCCTGAAGGGGGCGCCCCGTGGGCAGCGCTGTGTCCCTGCAGGCGGGCCCTTCACTCACACCCTTCCCTGCGCCTCTGACGGACTGACCTCCCGTCCTTCGCTGCGTGACAGCTTTTTAAAAAATATATATTTTGCCGAAACCGGTTTGGCTCAGTGGTAGAGCATCGGTCTGCAGACTGAAAGGTCCCGGCTTCGATTCCGGTCAAGGGCATGTACCTTGGTTGCGGGCACATCCCCAGTAGGGGGCATGCAGGAGGCAACTGTTTCAACTCTCTATCCCTCTACTTTCCTCTCTGTGAAAAATAAATTTTAAAAAATATTATAATTTATGCAAATATAAGGCGCACGGTGTTTACAGACCAGGAGTAATTCCTCCGAGTTGTTGCCCACGGAGGCTACTCCCCTGGACGGAGTGGGGGAGGCGGGCCTGGAGCAGAGGACTCGACGCCGCTCCATGGGGGACGGGGCTCCCCACGGCAGACAGGCCTCCCCCGTAGACAGGGACCGGCCCACAGCCGTGGGCCGGCCTGGCCTGACGGGCCACTGACAGACGTGGGCTCGTGCTGCCCGGGAGGAGCCTGGCAGGTGCCTCCACGGGGCACGGACCCGCCAGAGAGGAGGTCTCGGCTTCTGAAGTGGGGTCCCCCCGCCGTGCCCCACAGCAAAGCCTCGCCGCCCACACGCCGAGGGCTCGCTGGTGGTGAGGCGTGACCAGCGTCTGTGAAAACCGGAGGCCACAGGGAGGATACTTCAGGGAGAAACAAAATAAGACATCAAGGAACTAGCCTCTGATGTCCCAGAGACACCCCGTGCGGGCCTGAGAGGAGGGTGGGCGGCGTCGGAGGGGATCCCCCAAGAAGCAGATGGGAGCGGCCCCGTCAGGGAAGCGCAGCGTCCGGGCGGAAAGTTCCTCCGACGTTCCCGGTGGCAGCGGTGGCCCAGAGTCAGGGGGCCCCTCGGAGCCCCGGCCGGGGTCCCCGTCCCGCGTGCAGGCCCGTGACCCTGGCCCGGGAAGGGAGAGGGGACCCCTGGAGATGAAGTGCATCGTAGCACAAACAGGAAAACTTAACAGAAGGCTTGGGGTGGGGGGTTACGTACGGAAATAGCTCAGGAAGCTGGACCAAAAAATAAGGTTAAAATAAAAAGTCAGAAAAAGCAGAAGATAGTTTAAGAGATCCAAAAAGAGGGATCTCTCGCCCTTTGGGCAGCAGAGAGGGACCGGGAGAGCATTCTGCGAAGCAAAACCAGCCCGTCCAAGGAAGACAGGTCCCGCAGGCAGAGTCTCTCTCAGACGTGGAATCCAGGGAACAAAGCACACTGATGAACAAAACAGATCCCGAGATGAGACGCAGGAGCGTGGGGCAGACTGAGGAATGTCAGAGGGAAGGGGGAGGGGCGGGAAGAGACTAACCAGAGAACTCGCGTGCGGATATGCCCAGCCCATGGACAGAGACAGTAGGGGGGCAGAGGCCCGGGTGGGGGTGGAGGGTCAATGGGGGGGAAAAAGGACATCTGTAATACTTTGAACATTAAAGGTACATTTAAGAGAGAGAGAGAGAGAGAGAGAGAGAGAGAGAGAGAGAGAGAGAGATTCATGACGTGACAGCAGGAAAAGTTCCAGACACAGGAAGGAAAAAATGAAAGGGAAGGAGATCATCATAGCCATAATTCAAGGCAGGCTCCCCGAGCTGAGGGGTGTGAGTTTACGGAATGAAGAGACCAGAAGACGAGGAGTGATCATGAAAGTCTGAATTACCAGGAGTCACTCCCCAAAAGCTTTCAGAAAGAGATCAGAAAAACCAACGCCAAACAGCATTCCAACCGCGTTCGGAGGTCGGACATCAGAATGGCAGCAGACCCCGAGTGCCCGCTTCTCCGGTGCCCCGAGTCGTGGGCGGGGCTGGGGAGCCGAGAGCGAGTGGAATAAACCACACCGTGTCCGCCCATCTAGGAAGCCAGCAGGTGACCCGTCGCAGTGGGAAAGGCCCGAGAAGCATGCCTTTTTGATACTTGTAGGTAAAACAAGCAATTTTTTAAAAACCCTATTTAAAATAATATATATTTTTATTGATTTCAGAGAGGAAGGAAGGAGAGAGAGAGAGAGAAACATCAATGATGAGAGAGAATCATGGATCAGCTACCTCCTGCACGCCCCCTATTGGGGACTGAGCTCTCAACCTGGGCATGTGCCCTCCACTGGAATCGAACCCAGGACCCTTCAGTCTATAGCAGCCGTGGGCAAACTATAGCCCTTGAGCTGGATCCGGCCCGTTCTGCTGTTCTATCCGGCCTGCGGAGCCCAAAGAGCGGAGGGTTCTTGCTCTCCCCTCCGCTCCTTCACCAGCAGCCCAAGATGAGAGTGCCAGCATGGTCAGCTTGCTTTTGTTCCAGCCCTCCGGTCCAGTTTGAGAACCCAATGTGGCCCTTGAGTCAAAAAGTTTGCTCACCCCTGGTCTATAGGCTGACTCTCTGTCCACTGAGCCAGACCCGCTCAGGCTAAAAGTCCTATTTCAATAAAAGTGAAACCCTCTTGAGTGCAGGAACCGTGGGCTGGGACCTACTGGCTTTGAGCAGGAACCTGGGGGGCTGGTACCTTCTTAGCTCCTGTGCTCACAGTGCGTCCACATCATGCCCCTGCTGAGGACGCCGCAGGGGGAGGGGCGAGCAGGGGCGCTGACGGCTCCTCCCGCAGATTCCAGGTGCATCCTGCTGCCCGTGGTCCTGCACCACCTGCACATGCACCTGCGGCAGCAGAAGGACCTGGTCGCCTGCGCCCGCATCCTCAGCAACGTGTTCTGCCTCAGCAAGAAGAACAGCTCGGTGAGTAGTCTCCGTCCCCGCGGCCCGTCCGCCCCGCCCGCCCCGTCTGCCCCGTCCCTCGGCTCCTGGGCCTAAAGCAGCCGTGGGCAAACTACGGCCCGCAGGCCAGATCCGGCCCATTCGGCTGTTCTCTCCGGCCCGCGGAGCCCAAAGAGCGGAGGGTTCTCTTGCTCTCCCCTCCGCTCCTTCACCAGCAGCCCAAGAGGAGAGTGCCAGCATGGTCAGGCTGCTTTTGTTCCGGCCTCCGGTCCAGTGTAAGAACCCATGGTGGCCTTGGAGTCAAAAAGTTTGCCCATCCCTGGCCTAAAGCCTTGACCGTCTCCCAAGCACCCCGTGGGGTCACCCCTGACGCCCTCCCTTCCATCGCCAGCGGGGCGGACTCTGTGTGTTTCCTCGGAAGGAGTGTTTTTCCGTCCTGCGGGGTGGCTGTACCCCCACGTAACCTGGGTTTCCGAAGCACGTATTTCAGGAAAGAGCCGTGTCCCGGGTGGGGAGATGAGACGCCATGCCTCCCACATGTCTTTTTATATTTTGTTCAGTGTATTTGTATTGATTTCAGGGAGGAAGGGAGAGGGAGTGTGAGAGAGAAACAGCACTGATGAGAGGGAAACATGGACCGGCTGCCTCCTGCACGCCTCCCCCTGGGGAAGGAGCCCGCACCCTGGGCCTGGGGTACTGTGCCCCACATCCGTTCCCCGTCCTCCTGGAACCCTAACTTGCTGTCACTTAGGGCTGTGGTCGGCAAACTCATTGATCCACAGAGCCAAAGATCAACAGGACAACGATTGACATTTCTTTGGAGAGCCACATGTTTTAAACTTAAACTTCTTCTAATGCCACTTCTTCAACACAGACTCGCCCTGGCCGTGGTATTTTGTGGAAGAGCCACACTCAAGGGGCCAGAGAGCCGCATGTGGCTCGGGAGCCGCAGTTTGCCGACCACTGACTTAGGGGACTCTGTCAATTTCTGACTAAATGTGGCCCTTTGTATTTGAAGTTCAGTGCAGATGGGGAGGGGGGGAGTCCCACGCTTTCTTGTCAGTGGGGGCAGCTCGGGGCATTCACGCCGTGGCTGATGTGACAGCCACACGGGAGGGCCCTGCGATTAGGCATCCTGCTGGTCCGGCCTGCGGTCGAGGCGGCAGCTGCTGGGTCTCCCAGTCCCAGGGCTGGCGCTCACGTTAGCAGGTGGGACTCTTGGTAGCAGTCACTAGAGATCGGTCTTCGCACGTCACAGCGCGTCTGGGGAAGCGGCCTTGCGATCCGGGCGCTGAGAAGAGGGATGGATGCGAGCACCTCGGAGATCAAACGTAGGGCGGGCCTTCCGAAGCCAGAGGACCTTTGGGGGGGAGGCCAGGCGCAGACGGGCAGGCTGACACGCTCAGGCCACACGCTGTCAGCGGCCGGCGGGGCTCTGAATCCGGCCTGTGTCCGCCCAGGGCCTCCCCCTCTGCGTGTGGGTCTCGGGCACCGGCTGCTCAGCCGGCGTGTGTGCTGGGGGCCAGCTCCTCGCTGCCTCCCGCCCCGTGTTCTGCAAGAGAAGGCCGCTCCCGTCGGTGGCCGGGGGGCGTCCAGGCCGGGAAAGCTCCGAGTGCGCCGCCGCCATCGCCGCCTCCCCCTTCTCAACTTGGAGAGGCTCTCTCCCCGTCCCCCCGAGAGACGAGCGTGCTGTGGGCCAGAACGTCCCGAACGCGGGGGCTCCTCTCTCTGCAGGAGAAGTCCGTGCCCGAGGAGATCGACGTGATCGTGGCCAGCCTGCTGGACATCCTGCTGAGGACCATCCTGGAGATCACCAGCCGCCCGCCGGCCTCGGGCCCCGCCACGCGGCTCCCCTTCCAGGACGTCACCGTGCGTGCCCGGGGCGGGGCGGGGCGGGGCGGGGCGGGTCACGGCCGTGGTCGCT
The DNA here is from genome assembly GCA_963924515.1 of Vespertilio murinus. Classification (NCBI taxonomy): domain Eukaryota; kingdom Metazoa; phylum Chordata; class Mammalia; order Chiroptera; family Vespertilionidae; genus Vespertilio; species Vespertilio murinus. The sequence continues at coordinate 2,307,278 of OZ004712.1, forward strand.
GGGAGCGGGGTGCTGCGGGAATCTGGGCTCTGGCCGTGGGCGTGAGCACGGGAGCTTTACGCCAGCACGGCGGCCGCGGGCGGTCAGGCGGGCCTGGTCTCAGCCTGGGCCCCCAGGGCCCATGGACTGGGCAGGATCGCGTGTACAGGAAGCAGCCTTTGGAACCGCGAGGGTCCGAGTCCCGGCATGGAGGGTGTGGACCGAGGGCCACGTGTGTTACTGCGTGAAAGCTGCTCCCGTGCGGTTAGATATTGGAAAGGGAGCCCGTGACGAGGGTGTTGTTTTTTCCAGCCGGAGAGAGCTTTTTAAAGTTCAAAGAACAGTTGGTGGAAGAACCAAATGTACCATCCTCCTTTATTTTTTAAAAAAAGTATGTTTTTATTGGTTTCAGAGAGGAAGGGAGAGAGAGAGAGAGGTAGGAACATCAATGATGAGAGAGAATCATGGATCGGCTGCCTCCTGTACGCCCCCTACTGGGGATCGAGCCCGCAACCTGGGCCTGTGCCCTCACTAGGAATTGAACCGTGACCTCCTGGCTCCTAGGTTGATGCTCCACCATTGAGCCACGCCGGCCGGGCCATCTTCCTTCTTTAAATAAGTGTTATAGCACCTACCTCACAGCACTGATGGTATAACAAAGGCGTGGTGAATGTGCAGTCACTTCCCGAGTGAGACGCTTGCGCCCCAGTGAGGAATTCCGCTCTGAATTTAGAAATCCATGTACAACAAGGACATGGCTCTCCGGGGAGAGATTTGGACTGTGGCATTATGGTGAATTCATTTTATTATTTTTAAAAATATATATTTTATTGATTTTTTACAGAGAGGAAGAGAGAGGGATAGAGAGTTAAAAACATCAATGAGAGAGAATCATCCATCAGCTGCCTCTTGCACACCCCCTGCTGGGGATGTACCTGCCACCAAGGTACATGCCCTTGACCGGAATTGAACCCGGGACCTTTCAGTCCACAGGCTGACGCTCTTTCCACTGAGCCAAACCAGTTTCAGCACATTATGGTGAATTTAGAGCAAGAAGACTTCATAGGGAGAGTTTGGGTCATAATGGTTTGTTGTTGTTTTTTTAAATGTTGTATCTTAGGGTTGTTCAAAGCAAGTCGCTGATGTGTCTGGGTCCTCACTGAGAAACATGCTGGTTTGTTTGTGTTTCAATCAGGGGGAGTTTGTTGCTTGTCTCCTGTCCCTGTTACGACAAATGACAGACAGGCATTACCAACAGCTTCTGGATAGTTTCAGCACAAAGGAAGAGCTCAGGGTAAGTGACATTCAACCGTTTTTTTAAAGTCCCTTTTTAACTTCTCTCGTTCCTCTCCAACACTGTTCAGGCGGTCCCGTGACAATTGCCTTACTGCTTTCCATTAAACTTTAAGCTGCCTTTTCTCCACTGCGTCCGCTCATCTGCTCATCCATGTCCGCTCTGTGAGGCAAGCGTGTCCACCTCGTGGCCGGCATGCAGCCCGCCACCTGCACGCTTGACATGCTTGCTGTGGCATTTCTATGCTCATGCAAAGTAACGGACCCTTCTCTTGGACAAGAACGTAGCGTTTAAAACACCCATCATCAATGCACCACAGGCCGGAAACAGACCAACCGCGCTGTGGAGACCAGAGCCCTAGGTCGGTGGCCTTGGACTTGTGGCCCTCGGGGAAGATAGGGCTCCCTGAGATGTGTTCCATCCCTGTGAACCCCCCCCTCCCCCCGGGAGAGGTCCGGCTGCCTCGGGGGCGGAGCTGTGGCCGGCGTTCTCGGTCAGCCTGTGGCCTCAGCAGCGTGCTGTGCTGTGCTCCTCTGACATGCTGACAGGCAATAAAAAATATGGATGTTTCCAAATATCTTTGCCGAGATATAGGGCGCGTTGCTGCTTCCTTCATGGCGTCCCCTGGAAGCTGGCCGGTGATTGTCCTCGGTGGGAGAGAGGGCCTGTCGCCTGTCCTTTTATTGCTCTCATTTCTCTCCGTCCCTCTGGTTTTCCCCTGGGGACGCAGACACTACCAGCAGCTTCGTCCTGGGCAGGTTCTGAACTGCGGGGGGAAGGCTAGGCCGGTGGGGACGGCCCACGGCCGGAGGCCTTCCCGGGGCCTCAGGGCAGGGAGGGGATGAGGGGGGAGACGGGTACATTTCTAAAATCATGGGTAATGTGTCAGGGTTGGTTGACTGCTGTTGGCTGGCATGTCCATGCTCCAGCCTGAGCTCCATGTATGCCATGCTTACCTGGAGCTTAGGGTGTAAGTGGGCAAGCAGCGTTGGGCCTCTGCACACGGAAGCCACGCGTGGGGCTGAAAGGAGGACAGTGCTGGGGGGTTAACGTTCACCAGGTGGGCTGGAGGAGCCATTCTTCGCTCAGGAGTCGGGAAGTCACAGCTGAGTCTCTTCCACGCTCGGAGTGACTGATGGCAGCGAGTCCGCCGCTCCTCCTCCCGGGCCGTGGGCCGTGGGCGGTGGCCTGAGGCTCCGTGTCGCAGAGGCGCGTGGGCGCAGGGCGGGAGGCTGCCGCTCGGCCTTGTTAATCTTCCCCCCTCGGGGGCACGGCGGTATTTTAGAAATGAACAGAAGCAGAAAGTAAGACGCGATCAGGGCTTTTGTCCTCCTCCCCCCGGCAGGAGTGGCTGAGTGTTCGCCCACCTCCCCTGCCGGAGGCCTGACATCCGTCCTCGTCCCCTCATCTTAGGGGAGGAGAGCAGTAGGGTGCTGCGCTCGGTGGATTATGACTTTCCACGCCGAACTGGGGGGCGGGCTTTAAGGCTTGAGGTTATGCATGTTCCGGAAGTTACGCAGGACATTGCAACCTTTCGTTGTCTTTTCTGTACTGGCTTAAGAACCACAGCTGCCAGGCCTATGCACCAGGAGGCCATGGTTCGATCCCCTGTCAGGACTCATGCCCAGGTTGTGCTCTTGATCCCCAGTGTGGGGCCTGCAGGAGGCAGCCGATCCATGATTCTCTCATCATTATTGGTGTTTCTCTCTTTCTCCTTCTCCCTTCCTCTCTGAAATCAACAAAAATATACTTTTAAAAAATCCTATCTGATTAAGCCTCACTCCAACTTTAAGCCTCGAGGACTCCATGTCACCTACGGGGCAGAGCCCCAGGTCTCGCTCTGCAAGTCTTCTTGGTCCTCAGTCTGCCTTCTCTCAGCAGTCCCTCAGCTGCTTTCAAACCCGTCGCCCCAGGCAAACATTGTCCGTTCCTAAAGGACCATGTGCATACTTTTTAATTCACTGGGATCTTCCTTTTGTTTTTTGTTAATCCTCACCTGAGGATATTTTTTCATTGAATTTTTAGAGAAAGTAGAAGGGAGGAAGAGAGACAAAAAGAGAGAAACATCGATGTGAGAGAAATATTGATTAGTTGCCTCCCTCACGTGCCCCGATCAGGGCTGGGGATCAAGCTCACAATCGAGGTACGTGCCCTTGACCTGAATCAAACCTTTTCTCAGTGTATGGGCAGATGCCAGAGAAGCTGAGATAAATTTCTGTCTAAATATTTACAAGCGTGAGCAGAGCCGTCGGAGTATGTTACACACACACACACACACACACACACACACGTACACACAGCATGTTCCTTAGTTTTCAAGAGTCTGTCTCCTGATGATTTGAGTGACAACCATAATCTCATATTCAAGCAGCTGACATGTCTAACATCATGTGCTGTTGGGTTTGACACACAACACTTTTATGTTTGGGGTGGTGGTGGTTTTTACATTTTCGGCGACACCCTACTGCTGTTGCCTTCCATCGAGTTGTTAGAGATATTTCCTAGCAGCCCTAAGGCCATAACAACAATTCCTCAAGGTTCAGTTAGTGAATAGAAATCGAAGCTCGACTGCACTCATCTCTTTGGAGCCAGGCCAGCTACGTTCCTTCACTCCGCGGGGTGTCACCAGGTGCCACGTGCTGTGGCCCCCTGGGCCCGCCCTGACCAGGTGTGAGGAGGAGACAGCTCCACGTCTGTCAACAGTGTGTTTCCAGATGGCCCGTGGGAAAACATCTCCAGAAACGCCATCGCCCTCTGGCATGACGTAATTGAAAAAAATTTACATAAGAGAGGAGTGTTTTTCCACTCTGCTAGCTGCGAAACATGGGTGTGTGTGTGTGTGTGTGTGTACGTGCGTGTGCGTTACTGTAACCAATAACGCAGTAAAATGGTTATGTGTGTGTACACGTGCGTGTGCGTTTTTATAACCAATAACGCAGTGAGGTGGTCTGTTTCCTCCCCACCCAAGGACTTCCTGCTGCAGATCTTCACCGTGTTCCGAATCCTGATACGGCCCGAGATGTTCCCCAAGGACTGGACTGTGATGCGCCTGGTGGCCAACAAGTGAGACCTGTTCTTATTGTCCTTTTAGAGAGAGAGGCAGGAGAGGGAGAGAGAGAAACGTCAATGGTGAGAATCATTGATCCGCCGCCTCCTGCTTGCCCCACACTGGGGGGTTGAGCCCACAACCGAGATATGTGTCCCCATCAGGAATCAAACCAGTGACCTCCTGGATCATGGGTCAGTGCTCAACCACTGAGCCACACCGGCCAGGCTGGTACAGCCTATGTATTGAGGACATATGAAGCTCATCATCCAGGGGTAGAGTGGAGGACATGATGTTTTTAGTTTGATCTCAAGCTCAAAGCTGCCAAGACCTGAGGTCCTTTTCCTCTGCCTTTGAATTACCTTCTCTCACTGCTTTTAAAAAAGTCACTACTACTTGTGTGTGTTTTTTTTTAAAATATATTTCATTGATTTTTTTTTTACAGAGAGGAAGGGAGAGGGATAGAGAGTTAAAAACATCGATGAGAGAGGAACATCGACCAGCTGCCTCCTGCACACCCCCTACTGGGGATGTGCCCGCAACCAAGGTACATGCCCTTGACTGGGATCGAACCTGGGACTTGTCAGTCTGCAGGCAGACGCTCTATCTGCTGAGCCAAACTGGTTTTGGCAACTACTCCTTGTTTTAAACTGGTGGACCTCACCAAATAGGAGGCAGCTGATCAGTGATTCTCATTGATGTTTCTGTCCCTCTCTCCCTCTCCCTCTGAAATGAATAAAAATATTTTTTTTAAATCAAACAATAGAACAGCTAGATGATGCCCTGAGAATCCCCCCCCCCCCACCTTATTCAATCCTCCCTGCTCCCCCGGGAAACCACCTGTTAGTCACCTCCACGGCCCCTGCCTCAGGGTCCCCGAACCCGAGCCTGGCAGGAGGCAGACTGGGCAGCCTTCTGCATGTGGCTCTTTCCCTCCAAATCCTGCCGTTTCCCACAGTCACAATGCAAAGCCCCTCGTTCCTTCGTTTTTCCTTTTTCTTTTCCTTTTCCCGCTCGCTGTCCAGCATTCCTCTGTGCTGGGGGGGAGCCCCTAACTCTCTCTGTGTCACTTTGATCCTAGCGTCATCATCACAACGGTCCTCTACCTGTCAGATGCCCTCCGCAAGAACTTCCTGAATGAGAACTTTGACTACAAGGTGAGCGTTCCTCGCACCACTGTTCGACCTGGGATCCAGGTTCTACCTGCTCCTCAGGGAAATTGCCTCGGGGCTTTGTTTTCTCTTAACCATGGGGAAGTAAATTCTTTCAGGCTACCTCGAACTCACCGCAGGCCATCTGTGTTTTAATTGTGAATAACGGTAGGAGCGTTTTCTTTGAATGTGGGAGCAAGTCCTGGCTAGAATGGTGCCTGCCCGCCAGGTGGAGTCTCAGTGCCCAGGAGGAGACAGTGCTGTGTCAGTACCAGAATTTTCAAAAAATGTGTTTTTTATTGACTTCAGAGAGGGAGAGAGGGAGAGAGAAAAAAAATCAATGATTAGAGAGAATCATCGATTAGCTGCCTCCTGCACGCCCCCACTGCAACCCAGGCCTGTGCCCTGACCAGGAATCGAACTGTGACCTCCTGGTTCAGAGGTCAATGCTCAACCACTGAGCCGTGTTGGCTGGGCTTGTTACCATAATTTTTAGTTCTTGTCTTCTCTTTGTGACACTCATGCATGACTCAGGGGACTTAGAACATAATGCTTTTAAGACATATCTTAAGATAGAGTTTATATGAAGAAAACACAAAGAATCCCATTACTTCCTTTACTTTTTCATTTTCCCATTTTTTAGAGTAAATTAATGAATGAAAAGGGGAAAAAAAGATTAGTAAGGTTCTCTAAGGCAGAACTCCATGTCTGTGATGTGCCTGGGTCTCTAATCAGAGTTCTTGACCCACTTTTTCAGGGGCAAACAGGAAGTGGTGCAGAGGTGGGCGGGGCCGTGCTGCCTCTCCTTCATGGTGTCTATGTTTTGGGGCATCTTTATTTATTTTTTAAATAACATTTTTCACATTAAATATTTAATAAAATATCCTTATTGGTTAACTGGAAAATATTTTAAAAAACACACCTACAATTATAATAAGACCAATGGAATTTTAATGATTGCATATTTTTTATATCAGACCTTATAATTATATCAGACTTTATAATAATTAACCTATCAAAATTTCATAATCAAAGCTCTACTTTTTTAATACTTTGGTTGTTTCTAATACTTTGTTCCTATAAATTATTTTTATATACATTCTTACAAAATAAGAGTTGGTATATGTCCCCAGGTATTTCTTTGAATAAATGTTTATAAGTGAAATTGCTGAGTTAAAAGGTTGTAACACCCATTTGATTATCTATATCTATACCAACATTAGGACTTTTTTTTGGACAATTTTATAAGGAGTAAAAAAATTTTTCCTCTAATTTGCATATCTTAATAGTTACTTGTTGTTGACCAGTTGTTGACTAAAATTCATGCTTTGTGAATTATCATTCTGGACCTTTGTTCGTTATTTTGCTGGGGTTCTATCATACTTTTTAAAAGTGAGAACTCTTTACATATGAAAGATATTAATCCTTTTTAATATTTCTCCTATTTCCTTTTTAATTTTACTTGGTATCAGCAGTGAAGTATTTTTTTTTCATTATACCTTATATCTCTTTGGTTAAGCTTTTCTTGTCAGCAATTTTATTCTGATCACTCTCTGATGCTGTTTTGGGGATAAGAAAACGCTGAATCAAAAGATTTGCCTGGGCAGGGAATTTTTATATACTGTCTGAATTTAAAGCAATTAGCATTTCCAAAGAAGTGTATGTATTCTTTTGAATTCTACATTGGAAGTAGTTCCAAAAAGGAATTCACACAGGAATAAAGTGATTCATCTCCTATCTCTGCCTCCTTAGAGACACACAGTTTTAAGAGAAACGAAATATATTCCATTTAAATATACCAGAGAGCTCCTGACACCTGTGACACCATATGGAAGCAATATAGTAAAGAAGAGTATTTATTTAGTTTGCTTCTTTATTGCAGACCATTTAAGTTTATTATTTGGTACTTTGGTGTGTTTTTTAAATTTTTTTTTAAATTTTTTATTGATTTTCCACAGAGAGGAAGGAAGAGGGATAGAGAGCTAGAAACGTCGATGAGAGAAAAACATCGACCAGCCGAAACCGGTTTGGCTCAGTGGATAGAGCGTCGGTCTGCGGACTGAAAGGTCCCAGGTTCGATTCCGGTCAAGGGCATGTACATTGGTTGCGGGCACATCCCCAGTAGGGGGTGTGCAAGAGGCAGCTGGTCGATGTCTCTCTCTCATTGATGTTTCTAACTCTCTGTCCCTCTACCTTCCTCTCTGTGAAAAATCAATAAAATATATTTAAAAAAAAAAAAAAAGAAAAAAGAAAAACATCGACCAGCTGCCTCCTACACACCCCCTACTGGGGATGTGCCCGCAACCAATGTACATGCCCTTGACCGAAATCGAACCTGGGACCTTTCAGTCCCGAGACCGACGCTCTATCCACTGAGCCACACCGGTTTTGGCCCATTTAGAGCATACGTAGAAGTAGGGAGTGCAGCATAAGGGACTCCGGGTACCCAGAGCCAACTTCTACTGTCATCGCCTCCGGACCATCGATACCAGCCACGCCCTCTCTGCTTACCACTTTGGAGTCGTCTCACTTCCCCTGTGAATATTTCTGACAACATAGTACATGCATTTTCCGTTCCTGTTTCAGATCTGGGATTCCTACTTTTACCTCGCGGTCATTTTTATAAACCAGCTGTGTCTGCAACTGGAGATGTTCACACCCTCCAAAAAGAAAAAGGTATTAGAAAAGTAAGTACCGGGCTGTAATCAGATGGGAGCAGGAGGCATACCAAGTGCGGTGCCTTCTAAAGGGTGTTTAGTTGGAACGATGCCTAGATCAGATGTTCATGCAGGAAATTACGAAGGAGAGGTGATGGCCAAGAGGACATGAAGCAGACTTCTCTGGGAATTTCAATATTTTTTAAACTGATTTTAACCTTTTCATTTGTCCTCAGTCTTTCAGGATTCAAAATTACTTACCCAAGTGAACATTCTGAGGCATATCTGTTTTATTAAAGATGGACATGAAGATTTGGATTAGAGGCATCGAGACATGCACGTTGAAATCATTCATTAAACACGCACTGACTTTTAGCTCAGACGGCCAGATAGCATCCCAGAGACACAGTCTGTCTTTGTCCCGGAGGCTCTGTGTCAGGCCTGGTCTTGTTCTGTCTCAGGTATGGCGACATGCGGGTGACGATGGGCTGTGAGATCTTCAGCACGTGGCAGAGCCTGGGTGAGTGATGAAAAGAGAAGCCACGGGCTTTTCCCAGCTCCACGCCAGCTTTTCTCTGCCCAAGGGAAGCTGCAGCTTTCCGAGGACGGACTTGGAACCGAGTGTCTACACCAGGGCGGGCATCTCCACAGAGTAATGACACCTTGGCATTGGTTAGGGTCACGGCTGATTCTTTAAAGCGGTGTCTGCCCGAAAAAAAGTCACCTCCTCTTCGTGAGGTTCATTATTGTGGAGTGATGAATTTTTATAACCCAGCTCACTCCGGTAGTACATATGATTTTAGCGGTGTGCGAAGAACCTTTTGGAATTTGGAACTGTAACACCTCGAAATTTCTAGGACTCCGAATCCTACCAACTGTAAATTAAACTTCATGGAAATTGACTTGGGCATCACGACTCTTTAAAATAAAAATTGAAACCATTGACCTATACCGTTAAGAGTATATATAGTCAAAGGATGTAAAGGCATCTGCAGTTGCTAGGAAACCGTTAGGTCTGATGTTGTGAGCCAATCACAGCAGACGGAGCGCAGTGTTCCAGCTAATGGGTGGCACAGGTTTGGTTACATAGGAAAGGATACTTGGAAAATAGACCGTCCCAAAATCTCCTTAGCCGAGAGAGTTTCCATTATTTCCTGTTTAACTGGGTTGAATATTTATGTTAACTACACACGTGGGTCGTGCCCATTCACTTTTACCGCGTGGCTCCTCCTCGTGGTTTGTTCACGGGATGGACCTGTTTGAGTGGATGTGCGATGGCCTGAAGGTGTCTTTGCTCTGGCGCTCCTCCGAGCACAGCGTCGTGGCGCAGGCAGTGGGTGTCTTCTCTTCGTGAAAATGGAAGCACCAACTTTGACTTCCATTCACGTCACGGAGTGATTTTGACCGGGACCCGGACAGTCCTCACACGCGGAGCCCTCGGAGGGAGCCCCGTTGGGTGGGTGATCGCGCTCCGGGCTCAGTGCTCTCGGGCTGGGTGGCTCTTGTCCACGCTCCGGTGAGCAGGCCGGGGCAGGGTGTTTGGGTGCCAGAAGGTCTGAAACATGGCCGTGGCCCTCCAGGTCAATCATAGTATCGCTGGGCAGGGTTATTTCCGCAGCAGCCTGGGTCCACGCCGGGAGCCCGCTTGCTCAGTTCAGCGGCACCTTCAGTCTCCCCACGATGTCATCGCACACATCACCCGTGATTCTCCTCTGCGCTGTCTTCCACACAGAAATATTTGTAGCCCCCTGGGTGTTAGATAAAATGGCTTCTTTGGGAAGAAGAAAGTGGAAAGTTCCATAATTCGGTAAATTAGCCTGACATGCAGCTTATATTAACAATTCCCTGATTGTCTTAAAACGTCATCGACAGCCCGGCCAGAGTGGCTCAGGGGTTGGGCTTTGACCTATGAACCAGAAGGTCACAGTTCATTCCTGGTCAGGGCTCACACGCTGCTTTCAGGCTCGGTCCCCAGTAGGGGGCGTGCAGGAGGCGGCCGGCCCGTGTTCTCTCTGCATGGCCCTGTCTTGCTCTCCCTCTCCCTTCCACGGGAAGTTGTGCGTCTTCTGGAGGTGCCCCGCCTTATCCATGCCTCGGCTGACCTCTGGGGGATACAGTGTTCTCTCTGTCACATTGTTTTACCTGTCCGTGCAAGTAATGCACCTTACTTTTCCCGATAATTCTATGGAATAACTTTACCCGGGTCCTCCTTCCCCCTCGTTTTTAACGGCAGCACAAAAATTCCAACGTGTGTGAGTGTTCAGTCGTAAATATCGCCAATTCCCGGTGACTCCTATAGCTTTTAATTATACCTTATGCCTTTTTTTAACTGGAAAAAAAAGAATTCTCTAGTTTTTAATAAAAATGGGGAGATATTAATCAACACATTGAAACTTGCTGTGTACGTATGTGCCTAGGGAAATATTTCCTTGCCTGGGAGGCTCAGTTATCACTGAGATGACTATACTTGCAGTAGTTTTAAACCGATGTTACAACGTCAATTTTCTAAATATACCGAGGTGCCAATATTCCGTTGCCTTAGGGGAGCACAAGCTCCATTTCATCCCTGCCCTGATCGGCCCCTTCCTGGAGGTGACCTTGATTCCACAGCCCGACCTGCGGAACGTCATGATCCCGATTTTCCATGACATGATGGACTGGGAGCAGAGGCGGAGCGGCAACTTCAAGCAGGTAGGCAGTGCCCTGGGGGGGGGGGGGGAGACTCCCGCTCACTGCGTGGAGCTGGGAAGGGAACACCCAGTTAGCCATCGGCAGAGCAGATTCCAGCCTGGCCGGCCCCTCCCAGCCAGGCACCACGGACACTCTGCTGGCCCCACGTCCTCCTGAATGTCCAGAAAGCCCCGAGAAACCACTTCATACCCTCCGGCTAAAGCATTCTGTGATTTGCCAGCCTGTTTTTAAGGACCGGCAGGGGCTTCCTGTGCCCTCGGCTGGACACGGCGTGGGCTCATCAGGAGGCTGATGCCTCGGAAAGCCATTGCGCTCGCAGCAGTCTGCGCGGCGGATCTGGGGAACGGCTTAGCCCTGAGCATCCGATGCGCAGTGTGCGTTACCGCGCTGTGCTCAAAGCGCCGGGAGCTCATGTAAAGGGGAAAGCGGTGGAACTTCCTGTAAGGGTGAGACGTAGGCTCTCAGAGGCCTGGTCTCATTTTGCAAAGATGCAGGGTCTTATTCTCCAAAATCAGATTGCGTAAGAAACCAGTTGCTTCTGCCCTCACGCTGCAGGCATGGGGCCTACTTTCTGTTCACAAAGTCACGGTGCTCACCTGGACACACTCACCTGCCCACGCTGTCCGCCCTCCCCGATGGGGAGGACTTGTCCTCGCTTCCTGCCTTCCTCAAATCCCACAAAAACCACCGTCAGTGCCACCAGCAAGCCGAGAGCCTCGGTAGAACCTCCCTGTCCCCCAAAGCACGGCCTCTCATCGTATCAATGTCCACATTTATTTTCAAGAAAGCCGATAGGTGGGTGAGAAGCTACTTAAAAACCATGTCGGGGGACCCACTCTTAGGCTCTTTTGCCTTCATCCCAACTCACTGTGACTGAAAGGGCCGTGGGGCGTAGGCCTGCACCCAGCCCGACAGCATCGCCCAGCCCAGCTGTTCATCCCGGGCACCCAGGGGCTCCAGCCCGTGTCCTGCTGGCTGGGTGCCCAGCCCGCCTCCCCAGGGGCAGCTGAGCCTGGCAGGGCTTCCGTGCCGGAGCACAGGAAGGTCTGGACCACAGTTTTCAGGAAATGCGCCCTCTCTCTCTGCTTAGTACTGACTGGCAGCATTCCTATAGGATCTGCCATCTGCCCGTGGACGGGCCAGCTTCTCGCTTTCAGCAAAGATTCGTGCAACCTCATACTGTTTGGAGAAAGAAAGTAGATAGAAAACACGGAGGTTTAAATAAATGTTTCTATATATGTATAGTGATTTTAAAGAGAGAGAGAGAGAGAGAGAGAGAGAGAGAGAGAGAGAAACGAAATGGGCCTCGCTAGTGTTTTTAGCTCCTGTTGGAGCTGGGTGTTTGTGCTGGAGTCGGCAGGGATAGAGAGCTTTGGGCAGCAGCCGGAGCAGCTGCGCAGGGAGCTGAAGGCCCGATGCTCCATCTGCCTCAGCCCCTTAGGGCTCGGTCTACTCTTAACCCAACCCATCTGGTCACTTCCACACCATGCGATTGGACCGCTCCTTTTTCTCCTGGGGACATAGCTTTGCTTCCAGCGGCCTGGAACGCCCCTGGCCCGGGGAGCAGAGAGAGCACTGTTGGGTGTGTTGCAGGTGGAAGCCAAGCTCATCGACAAGTTGGACAGCCTGATGTCGGAAGGCAAAGGGGACGAAACCTACCGGGAGCTCTTCAACAGTATGTGAGTAACGGTCCACCTCCCGCTGGTCCTCCCCGGGGCCACGTGTCACCGCAGGCAGCCCAGAGCCGCAGACAGTGTGGGTGTGGCGGGAGAAACTCAGGGTTGTGGCCTGACTCCGGGTAATGGGTTTTATTACATTGATGGGACGTGTCGTCTTATTTTCATCTCTAACTGCTCCGGCCACGTGTTCCATAACAGAGAAACAGGAAGTGGGTCCTTGAGGGTAGATTGGGCATGAGCAGTGAGGAGGAGGGGGGGAGCAGTCAAAAGAGCTGGGCCTAAAGGCAGGGGGTGTTCAGAGAGATCTGTATTTCTGTAGTAATTGGTGCCCTCCCTTGTGGACCTACTTCCAACCTCACCCACTGGTTGTTTAGGGGTGGGACCCACTTTGAACCTCACCCAATGGTTGTTGAGGGGTGGGTCCCACTGCCAACCTCACCCAATAGTAGTTGAGGGGCGGGACCCACGCCCAACCTCACCAAATGGTAGTTGAGGGGTTTGACCCACTTCTACCTCACCCAATGGTTGTTGAGGGGAGGGACTTACTTTGAACCTGACCCAATGGTTGTTGAGATGTGTGTCCCACTTCCAACATCACCCAATGATTGCTGAGGGGTGGGACCCACTCCCTACCTCATCCAATGGTAGGTGAGGGGCGTGACCCACTTCCAACCTTACTGAATAGTTGTGGAGAGGTGTAACCCATTTTGAACCTCACCTAATGGTTGTTGAGGGGGCTGTTCCACTTCTAACCTCACCCAATAGTAGTTGATGGGCATGACCAACTTCCAAACTCACCCAATAGTTGTTGAGAGGTGGGAACAACAGACAACTTCACCCAATGGTTGTTGAGGGGCGGAATCCACTTACAACATCATCCAATGGTTGTTGAGGGTCGGCACCCAATTCCCACCTGACCCTGTTGCTTTTGAGAGGTGGGACCCACTTCCACCCTCACCCAATGGTTGTTGAGGGGTTGGACCACAAACCAGTCCTTGGGCTGACGCTCTTAATTCTGAACATAATTGGCCAGAGCTGTTAATTACATTTTAAAATTAAAATTTTTATTTTGTAATAATTCTAGATTTCCCCCACAATTGCATAGTGAGTACAGGGTTCCTGTGCACAGGTCTGCACAGCTAGTCTCTCCTGTGGTTCACAGCTTCCATAACCCCGGCGCCCACACAGCTCACAAGTGAACGATGGGGCCTGCTTGACCTGGACTTGTATTTCCCTAGTCTTTCATAATAGCCTTTTTCTGTTGGAGGATCTACCCAGAACCCCGCACTGCTTTTAGCCCCGTCTGTGCAGTGTCTTTGTTTTTAATGACCTTGACGAGCTTGGAGGGTGCGGTGTGGAGAGGGGCTACAGCGTTGGGACAGGTTCCAGACTGGGCTCATAAGAGGACCCAGTGCTCTCCTGGCCATGTGCATGTCCCAGCTTGGAGGGCAGAGCCTCCCAGCACAATTATATAGGACAGCTAGAGTTGTCAGCTTGAATCTCTGGTATGAATACGTGGCCCCACTTGCCTGAGTGATAGAGGCTGCAAGTAAACCCAGTTTGATCAGGTGCATGTAATGGAGTAGGATCGAAACCTTTGAGAATGCTGTAAACATCTTGACCAAGTCTTTCCTTTACCTTGCGGCATCTGCTAGAAAATACAGACTCGGGCTTGTGGGCCTGGGTGCTGTCTCTCTGGAAGCAGCATCCCACCGAGACCCAGCTTTCATTCTCTTGTCTGTCTTTTCCAAGCTTTCCAGCCGCCCCCTCTCAGGGCCCCCCTGGGCCTTGTCTGGCAGCACGGTGCTGGTCCTGTGTTTGGAAGGATGCCTTCTGGATTCTCTGATGTTTTCCTCATCATAGACTGGGTTGAGGGAAGAGCACCGCAGGTGTGGAGCATGCTCACTGCACAGAGTCAGGGCCCGTGATACCAACACGATTTATCCGTGGATCCCTGGTGATGCTGGCCTTGGTGGCCAGGATCCAGGGGTGTCAGGGTATATCTGCTGTGGTCTCCATCTCACAGTCTGGGCATTGGGAGAGAGGCACATAGTGCCTCCTGGTAATGGGTGGACGGCGGAGGGGTGGGAAGTGCTTTGGGAGGACACAATTGCCCCATTTCCTTGAGGGTAGATTGGACATGAGCAGTGAGGAGGAGGCGGGACCAGTCAAAGGGGCTGGGCCTAAAGGTGGGGGTTGTTCGGAGAGATGTGTATTTCTGTAAGTAATTTGTGCCCTGTGTAGTGGACCTACTTCCATCCTCATCCAATGTTTGTGTAGGGGTGGGAAATACTGAACGTCACCCAATGGTTGTTGAGGGGCGTGACCCTCTTTGAACCTTAACCAATGATTAAATGGGGCGGGACCCACTTCTAAGCTCACCCAATGGTAGTTGAGGGGCGTGAACCACTTCGAACCTCACCCAATGGTTGTTGAAGGGCAGGACCCACTTCCAACCTCAACCAATGGGGTTTGAGGGTGGGACCCACTTCCAACCTCTCCTAATATTTTAGGGGCGGGACTGACTTCCACCCTCACCCAATGGTTGTTGAGGGGCGGGACCCACTTCCAACATCACCCAATGGTTGTTGAGTGTCGGGTCCCACTTCTAACTGCACCCAATGGTAGTTGAAGGGCGTGACCTACTTCCAACCTCACCCAATGGTTGTTGAGGGATGGGACCCAATTTGAACCTCACCCTATGGTTGTTGAGGTATGGGTCCCACTTCCAACATCACCCAACGATTGTTGAGGGGTGGGACCCACACCCAACCGTACCCAATGGTAATTAAGGGGCGTGACCAACTTCCAGTATCACCCAATGGTGTTTTTGAGGGGTGGGTACAACTTTGGACCTCACCCAATGGTTGTTGAGGGTCGGGTCCCACTTCTAACCTCACACAATGGTAGTTGAGGTGCTTGACCCACTTCCAAGCTCACCCAAAGTTTGGTGAGAGGTGGGACCCACTTCCAGCTTCACCCAATGGTTGTTGAGGTCAGGACCCAATGCCAACCTCACCCAATTGTTTTTGAGTCATCTTTCTCTAATCCCAGCAGCATCTTTATTTACCCATACTGCACCTTCCTGAAATAGTAAGAGTCGGGATTTATTACTCTTAACAATGCTGACATTGCGGGTCATAGACTCCAGGGGATGGATCAGAACAGGGCATCAGAACCGCACACTGCCCCCTGGCTGCCCTGAGGCGTCATGGCGCCGGATCGAACATTTCCTGGCCCAGGACTTGCCTAGGGCTGGGACCCTGTGGGAACACACGGGGTGCTGCCAGCCTTGGGGGGCCCTCTCCCTTCCTCTCCGAAATCAATAGAGATATTTATTTTTTTAAAAGCCGCCTCCTCTTCCCCTGAGGCTGGTGTCAGGGAAGACCGGAGGGGGAACCGGGGCCCCATAACCAGCCTGGGTGCCGAAGCCCCGATGTTGGGTGCCAGTCTCCGCCCCGCCGCGGGGCGCTGGGCTCACGGGGAGGCGTGCTGCGCCCAGCTCTGCCTGTGCTCACAGCGGGGCATGTAGCCCTGGGGCCGTGCCAAGGGTAAGCGGTCCCTTTCCCTTGTGTTTTTAGCTCCCGTACCTGAGCCCTGTCTCCGGCCCTGGGTGCGAGGCGGGGCCGCCCCGGGGAGGCGTGGGCAGGCTCGCCCATGTCGGCATGGCTCCGCTCCGCTCTGGCACGGCAGCCTGGACCGGTGCTCTTCAGAGGCTGGTTTGTTTTTAAAAGAAAGCACTTACCAGATGATTTCAGAGCGGAAGGGGGAGGGTGAGATGGATGGATGGATGGACGGGAGAGAACCGTTGACTGGCTGCCTCCTGTCCCCACGCTGGGGATCAGGCCCACAGCCCCGGTGTGCGCCCTGACCGGGATCGAACCGTGACCTCCTGGTTCACAGGTTTGACACTCGGCCCCCGAGCCATGCCGCCGGGTAAAGAAAACACAGGTTAGTAAGACGAGGGGCCGTTCCCTGAGGGACCAGTCAGGCAAGCTCCATCCTTTCATATGTGTGTCCCCCTCCTCCCGCCCCCGTCACAATCCGGAAACAGCTCCGAGGAAACCTGAAAGCCAAACGCTCCGGGAGGCGCGGCCGCAGATGGGGAGACAGACGGCGCTGGGGGGCCAGTGGCTGGACGCGGGGAGGAGGGCGAGACCGTAGCCACAGACCCCCACCCCCAAATGGCTTTTTTCTTTACGGCTCCTTTTTTCCACTCAGCACACAGACAGCGGGCTTGGGTGGTACTTGTAAGAAGCGTTTTCCAGGTTGTTTCTGAAGCCAGGGTGAGAGAGACACGAGATTTTAGGCAGAAATGGTTAAAACCATCCCATCCAGAGGGGCGGGGAGGCGCAAGGTCTGACTTCACCACGGGGACAGGGTCAGCACTGCAGGCTCTGCCCGCTCCCGCCTCCCCCTCTCGGGGACCGAGGGCAAAGCGGGTGCCCTGGGGTGCGGGTGGAAGGCCCTGTCCCCCGCCCACTGCGACCACCCGCGGGAAGGCGCTGTGACGGTGACGCAGAGTGGGGAGCGGCTGGCACAGGCAGTGCGGGGTGTGGGGTGGGCACAGGCGGTGTGCGGGGTGGTCACAGGCTGAGTGAGAGGGAGGACGCGCCAGCCGCCCGGCGCTCCGTCTGTGCGGGGTTTGCCCGGGCACTGCGCTGCAGCTCGCTCCGGGGAGGATGCGCTCCGCGGAGAGGTAGGAGCGCTTCCCGGGAGCTCGGTGGCGAGGGCTCCCCGGAGAGGACGCTGGCGGGGTGCTGCCTGCGGCCTCGCTGCCCTGGCCGCGGGGAGGGGAGGTGCGAGCCCGTGCCCTCCCGGGAGGGGAGAAGCTGGGGAGGGCGTGGGAGCGGCTCGGGGCGTGCCTGTGCGACACTGGGATCCGGTGCGTGGGTTCGCGTTTCTCGACTCGCATAATCTAAAACACCCGTTTGCTTTGTCAATGCTTCCGGGACTAGAATTCCGCTCTTTGGTCCCTACCCGAGGTAAGACGCCGCTTGCACACCGTGCTCCTTGTGAGATGAGGCTGTGGTTGCTAAGGCAGGGGAGGTGCCGGCGGAAGTGAAAATGGTCGTCATGGTGACCAATGGAGATAAACGTTGACAGCGCCTGGGGTCCCCTCTTTTCCAGCCTGCTGAAGAAGATCGAGCGGGAAACATGGAGGGAGAGCGGGGTCTCCCTGATCGCCACGGTGACGCGCCTGATGGAGAGGCTGTTGGATTACAGGTGAGGGGGGTGCCGAGTCCCCGGTGTGCCAGGTGAGAGGGGTGCCGAGTCCCGGTGTGCCAGGTGAGTGGGGTGCTGTGTCCCCGGTGTGCCAGGTGAGTGGGGTGCCGAGTCCCGGGTGTGCCAGGTGAGAGGGCTGCCGTGTCCCCGGTGTGCCAGGTGAGGGGGGTGCCGAGTCCCCGGTGTGCCAGGTGAGAGGGCTGCCGTGTCCCCGGTGTGCCAGGTGAGTGGGCTGCCGTGTCCCCGGTGTGCCAGGTGAGTGGGCTGCCGTGTCCCCGGTGTGCCAGGTGAGTGGGGTGCCGTGTCCCCGGTGTGCCAGGTGAGAGGGGTGCCGAGTCCCCGGTGTGCCAGGTGAGAGGGGTGCCTGTCCCGGGTGTGCCAGGTGAGAGGGGTGCCGAGTCCCGGTGTGCCAGGTGAGAGGGCTGCCTGTCCCCGGTGTGCCAGGTGAGTGGGGTGCGTGTCCCCGGTGTGCCAGGTGAGGGGGGTGCCGTGTGCCAGGTGTGCCAGGTGAGTGGGGTGCCGAGTCCCCGGTGTGCCAGGTGAGAGGGGTGCCGAGTCCCCGGTGTGCCAGGTGAGAGGGGTGCCGAGTCCCCGGTGTGCCAGGTGAGAGGGGTGCCGTGTCCCCGGTGTGCCAGGTGAGAGGGGTGCCGAGTCCCCGGTGTGCCACGCCTCGGTGAGGGACTCGACTCACCCTCCCCGTCCCCCCCCCCCCCCCCCCCCAGATCTGATCCGCAGCCGTGACCCTGACGGAGGCAATGCAGTGAGCTGCTGACTCTGGCGTCTCCTTTTGTTGTGTTTTCGTGGGCCGCTCTTTCCCAGCCCCCGTGGGCGGAGAGGGCGCTCGGAGTCCCTTAGGGAAGGGGTTCTGGCTTCGTTCTTATCCAGACTCGCCCATTAGAGCCGGTGAGCAGATCCACCCGTTTCTGGGTGACAATGGAGTGCTGGGGAGTTAGCCAGCCGCGCTGCTTTCAGAGCCAGCGCTTTATCTTTAATTTCTAAATGGTCCAAGCTGGTCAAGCTGTTTGCTCCACTAACGTGCGTGGCGTTTTCGTTTTATTCCAAGAATGAACCTTCGTTCTGATGGCTGAGGGCCAGGGTTGCCGGCCCCTTCCCACCCGCAGGAGCGGTGTATAACCCCACACCTTGCCCGCCCCCAGCACCCGCCCACGGAGAGGGCACGGCCCACCTGGAGGCTCGGAGTCTGTCACCCTCCCCGGAGATCCGCAGCCTGGGGCAGTTGCCTGGGGCAGTTCCTGCAGTCCCCGAGCCTTCTGCCTCTCGTTTCCCTGAAAAACTGGCATGTGTGTGCATTGGGGCAGGAAGCTCTGGGTTCTGACTCTTGCTCTCTGTTTCCAGGGACTGCATGAAAGTGGGAGAGGTGGATGGCAAAAAGATTGGCTGCACCGTGAGCCTTCTGGTCAGTACCCGCCCCTCTCCTCCTCCTCCTCGGAGCCTGGCATGTGTTGTTTTACGGAAATGCTGTGTTTTGCTTGGTGTCAGTCCACGGTGTGTTTTCACCCGATGTTTCTTACAAGAGTTTAGAAGTGCATCTAAAAGAGACCTCGCCAGTCCCACCAGTGTGGCTCAGAGGACGAGCATCCACCCGTGAACCAGGAGGTCACGGTTGGATTCCTGGTCAGGGCACAGGCCCGGGGTGGGGGCTCCTTTTCCAGTGTGGGGCGTGCAGGAGGCAGCCGATCTATGATTCTCTCACATCATTGATGTTTTTACCTCCCTCCCTCCCTTCTTCCCTCCCTCCCTCCTTCCCTTCTTCCCTCCTTTCCTCTCTCTATCTTTCCCTTTCCCTTCCTCTCTGAAATCAATAAAAAAAGAAATAAAAGAGGCCTAGCGAGCTTCAGGTTGAACTAAATCCCAGGAAACCACGCACTCCCAGCATTGCAGACGCACCCACGGCATCCCGGGAGCCCGGAGGCAGAGCCCCGAGACCCCAGGGGGAGCCATCTGTCCCCCGTGGTTCAGCGGGCTGTGTCATGTCATCCTTTGTCGCTCTCTAGAAACAAGAGGGTCCCCACAGGACTTTGTGCTTTTGTTTAGACCAGGGGTGGGAAAACTTTTTGACTCGAGGGCCACAATGGGCTCTTAAACTGGACCGGAGGGCCGGAACAAAAGCAACCTGACCGTGCTGGCACTCTCCTCTTGGGCTGCTGGTGAAGGAGTGGAGGGGGGAGCAAGAGAACCCTCCGCTCTTCCGGCTCCCCGGGCTGGATCAGGCCCGCGGGCTGTAGTTTGCCCACGGCTGGTTTAGACAGTTTCTTCCCATCTGTAATCAGTAGTGATCTCTTCTTTTGTGACCAAATGACTCTCTCCTGTTAGACACTCCCTAGCTTCTTTGTTCACTCTCTAGCTTCTTTGCCAATTCAGTGTACGATGCCACGATGGCTAAGGTTTGGGTTATGACTATCATGTAGTTTGCCATCCCAACAGGACATTAGTTTTGTTTTTTTAAATTGATTTCAGAGAGGAAGGGAGAGGGAGAAACATCAGTGGTGAGAAAGAATCATTGGTCGGCTGCCTCCTGCACGCCCCCTACTGGGGGTGGAGCCCACCACCCAGGCACGTGCCCTGACCCAGAATTGAACCGTGGCCTCCTGGTCCGTAGGTTGATGCTCTACCACTGAGCCACACAGGCTGGGCAAGAATACTTCTTATTAAAGGGGCAAAACCTGTGGCGTGGAAGGGGATGGTGCTAGCTCACACGCCATCTGGAACCCTCATGCTGTTTTTCTAGCGGCAGTATGGTTCCGTCCATCCGCTCACTCCCTCTGAGACGTTCCTCGGCTCGGGGAAGATCAACCCCGGGTCGCCTCGGGGGGCCCTGGCTTCCTTCGCGCTGCCGGAGTTAACGGAGTGTGCGTCAGTACGAGTGCCTAATCCTTGTCATGACTCATGCTGGGAAATGTAATTATTATTTTGCTCTTCGTGTCGCCGGTTTCCCCAGACATATGTGACTATGCTCCTTGGCTGATGGGAGAGATCATTTTGTGTGTGTGTGTGTTTTTTTAAAAAGAACTCTTCATTCCCAGAGTGAGTCTTACTTTTGTTCTCAGAGAAAGCTGCTCCTTACCAGATAGCTATTAGAGCAAATCATCCTATAATAACATAAAAGCCCGCTGCGAGGCGTGTGTGGATGCCCCGACACTGCTTGCTAATTGAAACGATTTGAGTTGTAATAGGAGCTGTGAATGGCGTTATTTACTTATTCGCTTAAAGAATGCCAAGACTGCCAGACTCGCAGAGCTCCGTGGTGGAGTGCCGACCTGTGATCCGGAGGTCGCAGCTGGATTCCCCGGGCCTGGGGGGTGGACTCGATCCCCAGTGTGGGGCGTGCAGGAGGCAGCCGATCGCTGGCCCTCTCTCATCATTGATGGTTCTATCTCCCTCTCCCTCTCCGCTCTCAAATCAATTTAAAAATATATTTTAAAAAA
Source organism: Vespertilio murinus (assembly GCA_963924515.1). NCBI lineage: Eukaryota > Metazoa > Chordata > Mammalia > Chiroptera > Vespertilionidae > Vespertilio > Vespertilio murinus. The sequence continues at coordinate 2,328,447 of OZ004712.1, forward strand.
GAGAATGCCAAGATCTACAGGAGAAGAAAAGGGAGAGGACAATTATATAAACTGGAAACCATTTTATTCAGTTGCGTGCCCGTGTCTCAAGGATAGCAGAGCCCTCACAGTGCAGAACGGACTTCTGGGAGGTGGTGTTCAGAGAGGGCCTGGACAGACGGTCGTAGGGGTTCGAGCTCAGCATTACAAGCCACATTCGCTAGCCCGGCCCATTGCCAAAGCCCTCTTCAGCTCCCAAAGAGTGGAGAATCCGTGGCCTTTTCCCCTGGGAAAAGCCTGTCGTTTCTTCAGGTCACCAGATGTATCCCCATCACCACACTTTTTCCTTATTCCTCACCCCAAGGGGCATCGCCCGAAGCCAGGAGCCACGATGATGGCGTCCCGGTGCTGTAGCCGGGCTGTCACGTCCAAGGGCCTCTCTGGAAAGCGCGCGTCTGAGTCTCCCAGCACCGCGCTGCTGCTGGGGTGGGACGCTATGTGCTCTGTCTGCCGCGTGCAGGCAGGAAGTGCCCCTGCTCAGGTGGTGAAGGACTGATAGAGGTGGAAGCTGATAATGAACAATCATTCATTCATTCACTTTTGATTCATTCTCACCGGAGGATTTTTTAAAAAATATATATATTTTTATTGATATTTTACAGAGAGGAAGGGAGAGAGAGAGCTAGAAACGTCGATGAGAGAGAAACATCGACCAGCTGCCCCTTGCACACCCCCCACCGGGGATGTGCCTGCAGCCAAGGTACATGCCCTTGACCGGAATCGAACCCGGGACCTTTCAGTCTGCAGGCCAATGCTCTATCCACTGAGCCAAACCGGTTTTGGCCGGAGGATGTTTTTTCCCCATTGATTTTTAGCCAAAGTAGAAAAGGATGGTAGAGAGACAGAAACATCGATGTGAGAGAGAGAGAGAGAGAGAGAGAGAGAGAGAGAGATATCGGTTGCCTCTTGCATGTGCCCTGACCAGGGCCAGGGATGGAGCCTGCCACGGAGACACATGCCCTCGACTGGAATCGAACCCAGGGGCCTTCGGTCCAAGGACAATGCTCTAACCACTGAGCCCCCAGCCAGGACGGTGACGTGCCTCTCCATGCCCAGAGCATGGGCCCAGGTCACCTTCCAGTTGGGTTTCTGGTAACGTTAAAATGTGTGAGGGAGATTTAGGAAGACAAGCTACTTTATATAAATAAAATGGGTTCCATAAGCCTGTCCCCACCATAATAATCTGAAACAAAATCCCTTGTTGTCGGTCCATGTGTGTTTGTACACCAACTGGAAGCATTTAAACTCCAGCACAAGGGAGCCTCCTCCAGCTTCCTAGCAGCGAAGAGCCTTCCTTTCCCACCATCACATGATCTGCAGAAGGAAAAAAGGGTGTTTGCGTTGTTTGTGTGTCTTGTTTTTCCTTAGAGCAGTGTCTCCCAAAGTGTAGTATGTGTACCCCCAGGGGTATGGGAAGAGTTTGGTGGGTGTACGTGTCGCACCGAGGTTTGGTGGGGATAGGCACTGTACCGTGCTCAGCTGCGCCTAATTCTACGTTCTCCTGAGTCAAGTCAAGACAGTCTTGTGAGGCGTGAGATGGTGAAGGGTGCATAAATAAATGTTATTTATAATATAACTTTTATTTATAGTTTATTATGAATAATTTTATTTTTCGTTTATTATTATTTTGTGTATGTACCAAAGAAAAAAGAAATACATTTCGATTGTTATTAAAATACATCCTTTTTTTTTTTTTGACGAGGGGTACTCAGCATTACAAAAATTATAGAAGGGGTACACCTATGTCAAAAGTTTGGGAAACACTGCCTTAGAGTAAGCAACTGTGTGAAGCTCGAAGCGCCTTTGGATATCACCAGTTCATGTGAATGAGCAGGTTAACCTGTTACCGATTTCGCTATTTTAGTTGAGTAGGCAGTCTGTCCATGGGCAGCAGAACTGACCAAAAGTGATGGAGCCGCTCAGGACGCGCTCCTCGGTGGTGGCGCGCCTCGTCCGGCCGCTCGGCCTGCGGGCCCGCCGGGGTGGGACGAAAGCAGGCCCCGGGCCCCGGGAACGGGCTGGTAAAGGCCCTGAGACGGACAACCGTCCTGTCGGTCCGATTTCACGGCCCGTCCGCGGAGTAAAAGGCAGGTATGTGCCGCCTGACCGTGGACCCGCTCTCCACACTTGCACTTTTTCCCCCCAGAACTTTTATAAGACGGAGCTGAACAAGGAGGAGATGTACATCCGCTACATCCACAAACTCTACGACCTGCACCTCAAGGCTCAGAACTTCACAGGTAGTTCTGCCCCGGGCGGCGGCGGCGGGCGCGCGGGGTGGACGTGGGGGCGTGAGACACGGCGAGTCCTCCCCTTTTTAGAACTGGGGCTCCAGCATTTCTGCTTTCACGTCGACATGTATTTCTTACGTGATTGGTTGGCTTTGGTTCTCTGTGTCCCAACCTCTGGATCAGATAAAGAACCACCTGTTTTTTTAGCATTGGAAATTTATTTATGTATGTATGTTTTGGTATTTCATTTTAATTTGTGTGCTGGCTTTTTAACTGTATTTCCTGGCATCGTTTTTGGTTTTTTTTTCCCCCCAAGGTTGTTTTTGGGGTTAAAAAATGCTTCCCTAACTTTTCCTGGTCTACTCTGAGTTCATTATTTTGTCACCTCCAATTAGATGTGGAACGTTTACAGCCACAGCGGTCCCGATGTCTGCCCCACGTTAAGTGGCAGCCGCCATATGTATTCCACCTGCAGACCAGGACGGCCCACAGCCGTGCTGAGAATTTAGGTTTCTTTGCTGATCGTGTTGCCTGAGAGTTTAAATGGTCATTTTTCAGTAGCTGGTAGCCAGATTTTGAGGAAATGCTCAAGCTAGTTTCTATATCTGCGGGGGAAAACCTGGTAGTTTTGTTTCACTTCAAGTCCATAAAGAAAGAAGGGAGGGGAGCCACGAGGACAGTTTGCAGATAGAGAGCAGGTCTAGTCTGGTTCTCTGAACGGTCTAAATCTAGCTGGGTATATTTTGGAGATGGAAAAACTCTTCTTTAATTTGTTTGCAGTTTTTATGTTCCCCAAAGTCATGAGACATAAGTCCTTTTCCCCATAACATTTTCTTTTTTATTTCTCCTCTAACATTTTATTCATCTCTCTTCTGTCTTCGTTTCTGTGAGTTCCTAGAGAGAGTGCGATGGGTGGAGAACTTCTCTGTAGGGTTCTGCTGAAATGTCTTGACCCTTGGCCGCCTTTTATGACAGGGTCTTTGTTCCTAACCATCTTCTCTTTCCTCCTGTGCTATTACTTCTTCCGTCTCATTGGTGTCCTCACACCACATCTCTCAAAATGACGGAGCGAGATGGCCCATGCTCCAATTTGTTCCAAATTATAAACACTTTTAAAAAGATTGATCTATTAGAACTTTGGAGATGATTCATTCTTCTCTCTTCAATCATCTTCTAAAGATACAGAAAAATAAAGACAACATATTCCAATAAAACATCTACTACTCGCTGCCCAGCTCTTGTGACTTGATGGTCAGGCATTGACCTATGAACTAGGAAGTCACAGTTCAAGGTCAGGGCACATGCCGGGATTGCGGGCTGAACCCCTAGTAGGGGGCATGCAGGAGGCAGCTGGTCAATGAGTGCCTCTCATCATTGATGTTTCTATCTTTATCTCTCCCTTTCTGAAATCAACAACAACAACAACAAAAAACACAAGCAAACAACAACAACAAAAATCTACATGTTACTGATATGCTCAGAATCTTCCCCCTGCTCTGCTTTTCTGCCCATGTCTCCAAAGTGTGCATGTCTCACAAACGAAACTGTTTCACAGCTGCTTTTACAAGCCTGTGTATCCAGACACCGATGGTCATTGTCCTGAGTCAAATTCTCATACGCACACACACACACCTCATCCAGCTCCTGTGGAGGTTCTGATCCCTTCTTTATCCCTCCTTTTTTTTTTTCTTCTTTCTGTTTCTTCTCTGCCCTCAGCTCCTCTCTGCACTCTGCCCCCCACACCCTGCCTGGGCCCCGACACTCCCCCTGACACTATTTCCACGTCTTTCAGGCTTCGATCCTCCAGAAGAGTTGAACTAGCATTATCTGTTTCCTAAAATGCCTTTGGAAGGTGCTCCTCGTCCCACCTCCCGGGATTTGCCAGTCAACTTCCTCCCAGACAAAGCTGTGTCTCCCCTGTATCTTGATTTCAGAGAGGAAGAGAGAGAGAATTGTTGATCTGCTACTTCTTGCACGCTTCCCACTGGGGATGGAGCCCGCAACCCCGGCATATGCCCTGACTGGGAATTGAACTATGGCCTCCTGGTTCATGGGTCAATGCTCAACCACTGAGCCATGCTGGCCAGGCTCCCGTGCTGGCCAAGTTCTCAACATTTTTATAACAGTAGCATACGGGCATTATAGACAAAAGAAAGGGAGGAAGAAAAGAGAGAGAGAGAGAGAGAGAGAGAGAGAGAGAGAGAGAGAGAATCCTAGATAATAAAGAGGTAATAAGTAAATTGACCATCACTCCAACACACAAGATGGCCACCCCCAGGTGGTCAAAGATGGCTGCACCAATGTGGACTCAAGATGGCTGCCACAAGATGACCAGCAGGGGAGGGCAGTGGTGGGTGATCAGGCCAGCAGGGGAGGGCAGGTAGGGGCAATCAGGCAGGCAGTCAGTTGGGAGCCAGCAGTCCTGGGTTGTGAGAGTGATGTCTGACTGCCCATCAGACCTCCCTCGAGGGGTCCCAGATTGGAGAAGGTGCAGGCTGGGCTGAGGGACACACACACACCCACCCACCCACCTGCCCCCATGCATGAATTTCATGCACCGGACCTCTAGTATGGATATAAATGAATGAATGAGTGAGTGAGTGAGTGAGTGAGTGAATTAATACAGGGAACCAAACAATTACATGCAAATCTCTGATGATTCCATCTTTGAGAAAGTCAGCATTCGCCAACCTGCCGTTGCATATATTCTTATATGCCGGGCACTTTTCTGGAACATCATGAAAACCAGAAAACGGTGTTGTCCCCTCTTTGTCACGACCGGGCCCCCGTGAGGGGCGGCTGTGGGCCCGCCCGCCCGCCCGGCCGGACCTTGCTCCCTGCTGCCTTGCAGAGGCCGCCTACACCCTGCTGCTGTACGACGAGCTGCTGGAGTGGTCGGACCGGCCGCTGCGCGAGTTCCTGAGCTACCCCATGCAGACCGAGTGGCAGCGCAAGGAGCACCTGCACCTGGCCATCATCCAGAACTTCGACCGCGGCAAGGTGAGGCCGGGCGGCGCGCTGTGCCTCCGCCCTTCACCCGCTCACGGATGCCCCTCCTCCTGGTGCCACCACCCCTTCATCCGCTCACGGATGCCCCCTCCTCCTGGTGCCACCCCCTTCATCCGCTCACGGATGCCCCTCCTCCTGGTGCCTCCTCCCTTCATCCGCTCACAGATACCCCCTCTCCTGGTGCCACCCCCCTTCATCCGCTCACGGATGCCCCTCCTGGTGCCTCTGCCCTTCATCCGCTCACGGATGTCCCTCCTCCTGGTGCCTCTGCCCTTCATCCGCTCACGGATGCCCCTCCTCCTGGTGCCTCCGCCCTTCATCCGTTCATGGATGCCCCTTCTGGTGCCACCCCCCCTTCATCCGCTCACGGATGCCCCCTCCTCTTGGTGCCTCCTCCCTTCATCCGCTCACGGATGCCCCCTCCTCCTGGTGCCTCCTCCCTTCATCCGCTCACGGATGCCCCCTCCTCCTGGTGCCACCGCCCTTCATCCGCTCACGGATGCCCCCTCCTCCTGGTGCCACCGCCCTTCATCCGCTCACGGATGCCCCCTCCTCCTGGTGCCTCCTCCCTTCATCCGCTCACGGATGCCCCCTCCTCCTGGTGCCACCGCCCTTCATCCGCTCACGGATGCCCCCTCCTCCTGGTGCCTCCCCCCTTCATCCGCTCACAGATACCCCCTCCTCCTGGTGCCTCCCCCCTTCATCCGCTCACAGATACCCCCTCCTCCTGGTGCCTCCGCCCCTTCACCTGCTCACGGATACCCCCTCCTCCTGGGGCCACCCCCCTTCATCGGCTCACGGATGCCCCCTCCTCCTGCTGCCACCCCCCCTTCATCCGCTCACAGATGCCCTTCCTCCTGGGGCCTCTGCCCCTTCATCCGCTCACGGATGCCCCTCCTCCTGGGGGGCATTGCCATTTCCAGCTTCCTAAAGACTTTTATTTATTTTTTTAAATTTATTTTAAAAATATATTTTATTGATTTTTTACAGAGAGGAAGGGAGAGAAATAGAGAGTTAGAAACATCAATGAGAGAGAATCATCGGTCAGCTGCCTCCTGCACACCCCCCACTGGGGATGTGCCCGCAACCAAGTTACATGCCCTTGACCGGAATCAAACCCGGGACCTTTCAGTCCGCAGGCTGACGCTCTATTCACTGAGCCACACTGGTTTTGGCTTCCTAAAGACTTTTAACAACCAACACCTTAGTTACATGCTGTCTCCACGCTTAAGGCCCCAGTGATCCTCCGGGGCTTTAAGCAGGAAATACTTTTTTTTTTTTTAAATACCTTTTTACTGACGTCAGAGAGGAAGGGATGGGGGGACAGATAGAAACATCAGCGATGCTAGAGAATCGTCCCTCAGCTGCCTCCTGCACGCCCCACATTGGGGACGGAGCCCGCAACTGGGGCCTGTGGCCCGATCAGGAGTCGAACCGTGGCCTCCTGGTCGTAGGTCGGTGCTCAGCCCCTGAGCCGCGCCAGCCGGGCGGGAAAGACTTTCAATAATTTACACGCTGATGACATGCTGTCTTCGGGCTAAAGCGGCAGTGGTCCTGGGAGGAAGAGGCTCAGGGAGGGGGGCAGTCTCGGCCGGCCCCGGGGGGGAGGGGGCCGCGCGGGCGGCCGTTAACCGTGCCGTCGCCCGCTGACCGTGCCGTCGGCCCGCAGAGCTGGGAGAGCGGCATCGTGCTGTGCCGGAAGATCGCCGAGCAGTACGAGAGCTACTACGACTACCGCAACCTGAGCAAGATGCGGGTAAGGCCGGGCGGCGCGCCGGGAGCTCCCCCAACCACACACACACACACACACACACACACACACACACACACCACGCGGTCCTTCAGCGGCAGGAGCTGGCCAGCTGCCCAGTCGTGTTTCGTGTCCGCGGGCCGTGGCCAGTCCTAACGAGAAAACACCGTGTTCACTCCCGCCAGCCACGCTGGCTCCGTCGGGCCCTGCGTTTCCCACAGAGCCTTTGCTCGCTCCTCGGCTTCCGTCCCCGTACCCCCGTCCCTGACGGGAGGTCACCGTGTTTGCGGGAAGCCCTCGGGCGCCGTCCTCACTAATGTTTTATAAACCTTCCAGGTGCGGCGGCAGGAAGGGAGTTGGGGAGGGAGGTTTCGGGTCCAATCCAGCCTTTCTCTGGAACCCCGGGGCAAGCACAGGGTGAATGAGCTTCACGTGGGTCACGGTTCACGGCTGTCACGTAGCCCGAGGTCGCCTGTCACCCCACTGTGGCCGCCTCTGCTTTGTGTTTTGTTTTGTTGTTGTTTTTATTTCAAAGAGAGGGAGGGAGAGGGAGAGAGATGTAGAAATATCAAGGATGAGAGAGAACCATCCGTCAGCTGCCTCCTGCTTGAGCCCCTCTGGGGATGGAGCCCACAACCCGGGCATGTGCCCTGGCCGGGAATCGAACCACGACCTCCTGGTTCAAGGGCTGACACTCAGCCGTGGGCCCCGCGTCCTCGGCTTCAGCTGGTCAGTCTGTCCCCGTCCAACCTGAGCGGGCGAGCGCCTCCCGGTGTCCTGAGGTCCGGGTGTGAGGAGAAGCGAGCCCACAGGTGAGTGCGCCTGGCGCCAGAATCCCCCGAAAGGTTGCTTCTGACGGTGCAGACCGCTTTTATTTCTCTGGGAGGAGCGCATTTCCCGGTGGACTGTGCGCACAGGAACCACCGTCCCCGCGAGACCGCGTCCCGACGGGCCTGGGCCTTAGCAGGTCGGCGGGCAGCCGGGGACGGATAGCACTCCCGGGCGGAGGACACGGCTGCGCTGTAGGCATAGGGGCTGGACGGTGGGGGGCTGACCGGCGTCTCCTTGCTCCCCAGATGATGGAGGCCTCTCTGTACGACAAGATCATGGACCAGCAGCGCCTGGAGCCCGAGTTCTTCAGGGTTGGATTTTACGGGAAAAAGTTTCCGTTTTTCTTAAGAGTGAGTCTTGTCCTGTTTAGTTTGCTTTCATACTTCTTCTTAAAAAAAAAAAAAAAAAAAATATATATATATATATATATATATATATATATATATATATTATTGATATTTTACAGAGAGGAAGGGATAGAAACATTGATGAGAGAGAAACATTGACCAGCTGCCTCTTGCACACCTCCAACCGGGGATGTGCCCACAACCAATGTACATGCCCTTGGCCGGAATCGAACCCGGGACCCCTCAGTCTGCAGACCGAAGCTCTACCACTGAGCCAAACCAGTTTTGGCTGCTTTCATACTTCTAATGTATAAGGTGTCCCCCCCAAAAATGTCTATACACTTTGAATAATTATGAAGGCAGTGTTTATTTATTATTATTTTAAATTTCTTTATCGATTAAGGTATCATATATTTGTCCGCAACCCCCCATTCCAACCCCCCACCCCTCCCCCCACTCATGCCCCCACCCCCTCCCCTATTGTCCTTGACCACTGGTTAGGCTCACATGTGTGCACACAAGTCCTTTGGTTGATCTCTCCCTTTTGTCCCCACCCTCCCTCTGAGGTCCAACAGAAGGCAGTGTTTGTTAGAATACGTTTCATGTTTGAAAGGGAGTCATCAGCTGCTAACGTGTGTCTGTGCTTTGCGGGGGGGGGGGGGACGCCCGGGAGATACCGTGACCCACGGAGCTGAGCTGTGACTGGCCGTGGGCCCTTCTCAGACGAGGGGGCACATCCGGAAGCTTCTGTCCACCTTCTGCTTTGCAAGCCCCATTCTCCGGCGGCACGCCTGGCTCTGGATGCTTCCCCAGGACAGCGACCGTCTTGTGGGTTCTGCGTCCTGAGCTCCGGAGTTTACTGGGCGGAGGAGCCATTCCTGGCCATTGGGGACCGGCTCTCAGCCTTCAGTTCCGCGGCGCCCTCAGCGCTGCGTTAGGGACAGTGCGGGCCGGTGCAGGCAATGCTGCCATTTTGCCCTTTTCACCCGGCTCCCCAGTCTACGGCCCCGACACCTGTCTGTCTGTCTGTTCTGTTCTCGTATCAGGGCATTGTTCTTGGGTTGTTTATTAGTTGTTGTTTTTAGAATATATTTTTATTGACTTCAGAGAGGAAGGGAGAGGGAGAGAGAAACGTCAATGAGAGAGAGAATCCCTGCTCGGCTGCCTCCCGCACGCCCTGCATGGGGGACGGAGCCTGCAGCCCGGGCCGGTGCCTGACGGGGAATCCAGCTGTGATCTCGGTTCCTAGGTCGCTGCTCACCGCGGAGCCGCGCCGGCGGGGCTGTTAGCTCAGACTGTCCGCCCTTCCTTCTGCCCGCAGAACAAGGAGTTCGTGTGCAGAGGGCACGACTACGAGCGGCTGGAGGCGTTCCAGCAGCGCATGCTGACCGAGTTCCCGCACGCCATCGCCATGCAGCACGCCAACCAGCCCGACGAGACCATCTTCCAGGCCGAGGCGCAGTGTATCCACCGGGGGGCGCTGCCCGGGAGAGCCGCCGGCGGGCGGGCGGGCAGGCGGGCGGGGGGGCATACTCCCCTACCTTCTGGGATGCTGTGCTCTCAGTCTCCCTCCTTCTCGGCATCTTATTTTAGCTCAGCTCCTCCTCGGCAGAAGGGTTCTGCTTGTTATCACGATGTCGGGGGGGAAAAGAATCTCTTAGATTCTGTTGAACTCTTTTCCTTTTAAAAAACTGCGTTTTGACTGATTTCAGAGAGGAAAGAAGAGGGAGAGAGAGATTGGGACATCGGCTGCCTCCTGCACACCCCCTAGTGGGGATGAAGCCACAGCCCGGGCCTGTGCCCTGACCACAGACAGACTGTGGCCTCCTGGTTCGTAGATTGAGGACCGCTGAGCCACACCAGCCACGCTAATTTTTTCCCCCTTTCAATTAAAACGTACCCCTGCTTTTAAAGCTCCTTTTAGTGAGTTCCCTTAGGATACAGTAACTTTGCCCTGACATAGCCTACGGAAGCGACTTCAGTTCATGAAAATAATCACCTTATGGTCACCGGAACCTATCATTCACCCCCTCTGCCCTTGACGTTTTTATTCCCACTCACCCCCTCAAAAAAAAAAAAAATCGGTACATCCATGGACCCTACATTTTTTAAACTGATGCATCTTCCAGAACCGCTGACCTAGAACTCATCCGAGACCTGTTGCTTGGGAATGGGCTTTCCCGGATCTGAGCCCTGGGCACGTTCTGGGAGACTTAGCTCACTTCCAGCCGGCGGACAGCGGCGAGTGGATTGTTACCCCCCCCCCTCCTCCCCGCTCCTCCCCGCCAGAGCGGAGAGTTACCCCCATCCCTCCTCCCCGCTACCCTCCACGGCTCCGGGGTTTCCTCCTTGACGCCGCGCCCCCAGATCTGCAGATCTACGCCGTGACCCCCATCCCCGAGAGCCAGGAGGTGCTGCAGAGAGAGGGGGTCCCCGACAACATCAAGAGCTTCTACAAAGTGAACCACATCTGGAAGTTCCGCTACGACCGGCCCTTCCACAAGGGCGCCAAGGACAAGGAGAACGAGTTCAAGGTGCGGGGCTCCGGCCGGCGGGGGCGTCCCAGACCTTCCCAGCGGCCGGAGGAGCGCCGTCCGCCACGGGGAGCCGCGGGCGCGGAGAGACCCTCCTCGTGCGGCGCTGCCGGACGCCCGGCGCCAGTGCAGGGGCCTCCGGCATGCTCTCCTCCCGGGAACGGACTGTGTTTCAATAGGAGAATGGGCCACGGGCACAGAACCTGGTTGACAGCGTCAGCTCTTACCAGAGGCAGCGTGGTTTCATGTGGCCTGGAGGGGCCGGGCTCTGAAGGCCTGTGTTCACGTGGGCACGGGCCGCGGGGCGCAGTGGGTCCCGGTGGGCGGGCAGTGCCGGCTCGGCAGCGATAAGAAGGTGTCTTTACGCAGGCCCCGTTGCTCTTGGATCTCGGCAGCTTCCTCTTTAAACAGGAAGGTCCGCTGCCGGAGCCCCAGGCCTTCCTCCAGGTTATGCAGCGTGTGTGGGCCAGCTGGTGCGTGGCCGCTGATAAAGTGACCAGCAAATGTGAACCCCAGCTCAGGGGCAACAGGGGATTAACCTGTCTTGTGTTCCGCAGTCTCTGGGTGGAGAGGACATGGCTGTGACATGAGGTTAACGTGTCCCGTGTTCCTCAGTCTCTGGGTGGAGAGGACATGGCTGTGACATGAGGGCTAACGTGTCCCGTGTTCCTCAGAGTCTGTGGGTGGAGAGGACATGGCTATGACATGAGGGTTAACGTGTCCCATGTTCCGCAGTCTGTGGGTGGAGAGGATATGGCTGTAACATGAGGTTAACGTGTCCCATGTTCCTCAGAGTCTGGGTGGAGAGGACATGGCTGTAACGTGAGGGCTAACATGTCCCGTGTTCCGCAGAGCCTCTGGGTGGAGAGGACATGAGGGTTAACGTGTCCCATGTTCCGCAGTCTGTGGGTGGAGAGGACATGGCTGTAACATGAGGTTAACGTGTCCCGTGTTCCACAGAGTCTGGGTGGAGAGGACATGGCTGTGACATGAGGTTAACGTGTCCCGTGTTCCGCAGAGCCTCTGGGTGGAGAGGACATGGCTGTAACGTGAGGGCTAACATGTCCCGTGTTCCGCAGAGCCTCTGGGTGGAGAGGACATGGCTGTGACATGAGGTTAACGTGTCCCGTGTTCCGCAGAGCCTCTGGGTGGAGAGGACATGGCTGTAACGTGAGGGCTAACATGTCCCGTGTTCCGCAGAGCCTCTGGGTGGAGAGGACATGGCTGTGACATGAGGTTAACGTGTCCCGTGTTCCGCAGAGCCTCTGGGTGGAGAGGACATGGCTGTAACGTGAGGGCTAACATGTCCCGTGTTCCACAGAGTCTGGGTGGAGAGGACATGGCTGTGACATGAGGTTAACGTGTCCCGTGTTCCGCAGAGCCTGTGGGTGGAGAGGACATGGCTGTGACATGAGGTTAATGTGTCCCGTGTTCTGCAGTCTCTGGGCTGTAACATGGGAGTTAACGTGTCCCGTGTTCCTCAGAGTCTCTGGGTGGAGAGGACATGGCTGTGACATGAGGTTAACGTGTCCCGTGTTCCGCAGAGCCTGTGGGTGGAGAGGACATGGCTGTGACATGAGGTTAACGTGTCCCGTGTTCCGCAGAGTCTCTGGGTGGAGAGGACATGGCTGTGACATGAGGTTAACGTGTCCCGTGTTCCGCAGAGCCTGTGGGTGGAGAGGACATGGCTGTGACATGAGGTTAACGTGTCCCATAGTCTCTGGGTGGAGAGGACATGGCTGTGACATGAGGTTAACGTGTCCCATAGTCTCTGGGTGGAGAGGACATGGCTGTGACATGAGGTTAACGTGTCCCGTGTTCCGCAGAGCCTGTGGGTGGAGAGGACATGGCTGTGACATGAGGTTAACGTGTCCCATAGTCTCTGGGTGGAGAGGACATGGCTGTGACATGAGGTTAACGTGTCCCATAGTCTCTGGGTGGAGAGGACATGGCTGTGACATGAGGTTAACGTGTCCCGTGTTCCGCAGAGCCTCTGGGTGGAGAGGACATGGCTGTGACATGAGGCTAACATGTCCCGTGTTCCGCAGAGTCTGTGGGTGGAGAGGACATGGCTGTGACATGAGGTTAACGTGTCCCGTGTTCCGCAGAGCCTGTGGGTGGAGAGGACATGGCTGTGACATGAGGTTAACGTGTCCTGTGTTCCGCAGAGTCTGTGGGTGGAGAGGACATGGCTGTAACATGAGGCTAACGTGTCCCGTGTTCCGCAGAGCCTGTGGGTGGAGAGGACATGGCTGTGACATGAGGTTAATGTGTCCCGTGTTCCGCAGAGCCTGTGGGTGGAGAGGACATGGCTGTGACATGAGGTTAACGTGTCCCGTGTTCTGCAGTCTCTGGGCTGTAACATGAGGTTAACGTGTCCCGTGTTCCGCAGAGCCTGTGGGTGGAGAGGACATGGCTGTGACATGAGGTTAACGTGTCCCATAGTCTCTGGGTGGAGAGGACATGGCTGTGACATGAGGTTAACGTGTCCCGTGTTCCGCAGAGCCTGTGGGTGGAGAGGACAAGGACATGGCTATGACATGAGGCTAACATGTCCCGTGTTCCGCAGAGCCTGTGGGTGGAGAGGACATGGCTGTGACATGAGGTTAACATGTCCCGTGTTCCGCAGAGCCTGTGGGTGGAGAGGACGTCGCTGTTCCTGGTGCAGAGCTTGCCCGGCATCTCCCGCTGGTTCGAGGTGGACAAGCGCGAGGTGGTAAGGACCAGCCCTGTCCGGGCGCGGGCTTCTCACCGCTGCTCACCCGGGACCTGCCGGGCCAGGCGCTCCCGGCATTGACTGGACGTTTCCGGAAGCCCTCGGGGCCGCGAGGGGGGTGGATGAGACTGACCACTGTGACCGGGGCCCAGGCGGGCATTCCTGTTCTCCCCGGAACGGCGTTTCGTTCCGCAGCGCCGGAGAATGCCGGCGGCCCCCTGCACACCAGAGCAGTCCTGGTCCCGAAGGGGGAGGCCAGGCCCCCAGGCGGGTGCCACACAGCCCGGGGCTCTCCGTGGCGGAGGAGAGGCCGCCCCGGAGCTCCACGTCTCGTGCTGTGCTTCCTTCCGAAGGGCGAGGGCCCGGCCCACTGAACCCTCCCAGTGCCGCCGCCTGGGGACTGGGCGAGCCTCCTCCCCGCCCCGCCCCGCCCAGAGCGCTCCGTCCTGTGCCTCTCGCCAGCAGTCCTCACCCTGAATGAATCACACATCTGCACAGGCACAGACATGCATACGTCAGCACACACGCACACATACATGTGGGCATGCACACATGGGAGTGCGGTTTAAAAGTCATCACGTGACTTTTTTCTTTTAAAGATTACATTGAGCCGAAACCGGTGTGGCTCAATGGATAGAGCGTCGGCCTGCAGACTGAGAGGTCCCAGGTTCAATTCCGGTCAAGGGCATGTACCGTATTTGCCGGCATATAAGACGATTTTTCGGCCCTGAAAAATACGTAGTTGCCGGCGTATAAGACGACTGGGTGTATAAGACGACCCACTAAAATTTCCACTAAAAATACAGAGTTTGTTATATACTCGCCGTACAAGACTACCCCCCACTTGGAGGAATGTTTTTCAGGGCCAAAAAGTCGTCTTATACGCCAGCAAATACGGTACCTTGGTTGCGGGCACATTCCCAGTGGGGGTGTGCAAGAGGCAGCTGATCAATGATTCTCTCTCATCGATGTTTCCGGCTCTCTATCCCTCTCTCTTCCTCTCTGTAAAAAATCAATGAAATTTTTTTTTTAAAAAAAAGACGATGGTATGATTCCATTTATAAAAATAAAAATTAAGAAATAAAGATTACATTGATTGTTGCAGTGCTAATAGGTAATTAACCATTACCGATGATCCAAACTGAGTTTCACCCAATGGTTATCATCACCATGGCTTTCTAGACTTTACTAAGGCAGCTGATTGATCTCACAGTGCTTATCTATTCCACTGGGTGCCCTGGGAGGGGTGGGGGAGGGGCCCTGCTCGGGGCACCCTGGGTAATGTCCTCTGTCTCCCGGAGGGCCTCAGACTCCAGCGCACGTCTGTGCTCGTTGGCTCCTCAGGTGGAGATGACGCCCCTGGAGAACGCCATTGAGGTTTTGGAGAACAAGAACCAGCAGCTGAAGACCCTGATCAGCCAGTGTCAGACCCGGCAGATGCAGAACATCAACCCGCTGACCATGTGCCTGAACGGAGTTATCGATGCTGCCGTCAACGGCGGAGTCTCCCGGTATCAAGAGGTGAGGGTGTAAAACTGAATTTAAAAAAAAAGAAAGAAAAGAAAAATGATGAGGGTGCCCGGCCAGTGTGGCTCAGGGGTTGAACCAGGAAGTCACAGTTCAATTCCCAGTCAGGGCACAGGCCTGGGTTGCAGGGCTGATCCCCAGTGTGGGGCGGGCAGGAGGCAGCTGAACACTGTCATTGATGTTTCTCTCTCTGTCTCCCTCTCCTTTTCTCTCTGAACTCAATAAAAAAAAAATCTAATATATAAAAAGCTAAGTGACCAATTGTACGTCCATCCAACCGGCCGGTACATGTGACATGCACTGGCAATTTAAAAATAGACGTTGACTTGCACATGCGCGGTACATATGAAGCTCTCACTGGCACCAGTTGCACGTGTGTTTCGATCTGTCATTGTCGATCGTGAATTTGGTTGTTTTTGTTGACACTCTGAAGCTGAAAGAAGCAGCGTCGTCGACAGAATATGTCTGAAGACCAACTATTGGCATAACGCACCTCTGAAATGTCTCAGTGTTGTGCGATCAGCCATAGTACAAACAAGTTTAAAGTACTGTGTAGTGTTTGGGGATGTTTCAGACAGTTGTCTCTTAAAACAAATATGAGATCACAGGATTCTGCTTACAGTGAATGGCTAGTAAAACTTGGAGATGGTTTTCATTTAGGAATGGATATTATTGGAATCCCCCATTGAAATAGTTTGTAATGGATTTGTTATTGAAGCTACTTTTAGAAGTAGTATATCTATAGATAATATTAAAAAATACATAAATGTGTGATTCTTTGTCCAAAAATTGAGCATGTTCATAAATTAAATGAAGAAATTTTGGATATACTCGATGGAGATTGTCACACCTATTTAAGTGATGATTCCATTAATTCAATGGGTGATACTGAAAAAGAAAAAAATTCCCATCGAATTTCTTAATAGTGTTACTCCTTCAGGAATGCCATGGTCATAAATTAAAATTGAAAGTAGGTGCAATCATCATGCTACTGAGAAATCTTAATAGTAAATGGGATCTTTATAATGATACCAGATTTATTATCCAAAGATTGCAACCTAACATCATCGAAGCTGAAGTATTAACAGGATATCCTCTGTGAAGGAGAGGTGGTTCTGATTCCAAGAACTGATTTGTCCCGTCCAACACTGGCCTCCTGTTTAAATTAACTCGAAGACAGTTTCCCGTGATGCCAGCATTTGCGATGACTGTTAATAAGTCACAAGGACAAACTCTAGACAGAGTAGGAATATTCCCGAACCCGTTTTCGCACACGGTCAGTTACATGTTGCTTTCTCTCAGGTGCAAAGAGCGTGTGACGTTAAAGTTGTAAATACTGCATCACAAGGGACATTACTCAAGCACTCTGAGTGTTGTCACTCTTAATGTGGTGGGCAGAGAGATATTAGAATAAGCTCAACTTATCAGTCATTGTTTTTATATCATGTTTTTGTTGTTTTTATATGTCTTTGTTATATCATGTTGTTACTGTTTATTAATCAACTTACATATTACTTTCATATACATTTTACTGATTTTCTTTAATCTCTGACACTTCTATTATAGAGGAAGGTCGAATAGTGATATTAAAATATTTATTTTAATTAACTTCCCTTCAGTGTGCTAGAACCTGTGCACCTGGCCCCTAGTAGATATATAATTTTTTTAAAGAGTTGACGATTAGGGATTGCTGTTTGAAAAATTTCAAAGGTGATGTCTTAGGGTTTTGGGAATCTTTGTTCAAAATATTCTCACACGTGAGCCTGCTAGCACGGGCTGCCGTTGGCACGGAAGCTGGTGTTAAGCAGAGCAAACACGTCATTTGTGAGGCATGATCTCTCCATGTCCCTGTGCGATGTTTTGAGGATAGAAGTGTGTGTGTGTGTGTGTGTGTGTGTGTGTGTGTGTGTTTGGGTGAATAAAACCAGTGAGGGCATGTTTAGCAGATGCCTCTGCAAGGAGGCTCATGGCCCAGAGGAGTGTGACCTTGTCTGGGGGATGCCCTACGTCGCCTGTGTACCCGCCCTCTTCGCTCTCAGCAGAGGCTCAATCGCTTGGAAGCGGAAGCCGGCGCCGTGGCCACACTGAACCTTAAGCCACTGGTTTCAGAGTGTGACGCCATAAAGCTTATTCGTTTGGCTTCACTCTTTGTTTGTTTTATCAAAAATATGTACACAGCCAAAACTGGTTTGGCTCAGTGGTAGAGCGTCGGTCTGCGGACTGAAAGGTCCCGGGTTCGATTCCGGTCAAGGGCATGTACATTGGTTGCGGGCACATCCCCAGTAGCGGGTGTGCAAGAGGCAGCTGGTCGATGTTTCTCTCTCATCGACACTTCTAGCTCTCTATCTCTCTCCCTTCCTCTCTGTAAAATATCAATAAAATATATATTTAAAAAAAATACGTACCCAGTCTCTGCGCTTCCTCGGAGGTCTGTTCCTTCTATTTTCGGCCTGACCAGCCGCCCCCGGCGGGGGTCTGGTGTGTCCTGGCTCCCAGCCGAGCTGTTCCTTAGAGACCGGGTCATTAGGAATGACAGGGTCTCGCCCTCTGTCACCTCCCGAAATGCACTGACTCCTCCTCCTGTCCCCAGGCCTTCTTCGTCAAGGAGTACATCCTAAGCCACCCTGAGGACGGGGAGAAGATCGCGCGGCTGCGGGAGCTGATGCTGGAGCAGGTGAGGACGGGGCGGCAGCAGAGGGCGGCCGGGCCGCAGGGCCGTGGCGGCGGCCGCTCCCTCAGCTCTGCATCACCGCTGGTAGCGGGACAGAGGAACACCGAGGGCTGGGGGCCCCTCTCCGGGGTCCCGGTGGCGGGAACCTTGGTTTACATTGGGAGCGGCTCCTCTCACGCTGAGCGAGCAAGAAGGAGCCTTTTCGCAAACACAGGCAGCACTGCAGCTAGCCGAGACTCCCTGTGCACTTCGAACTTCCTCTTGGGGGGGTTTTGACAGTCTGGGGGGTAGGGGGGGGCACAGAAGACCCTGGGGAGAGAGAAGAGGAACGTGGGAAAGGGGGAGCCCCCCAGAAAAGAGGTCCCTCAGGGAACAGCGCCCCATCTTAACGGGGGGCAGCCCGCCCATCTGGGAAAGCACAGGAGGGGCGGGCCGGAGGGACACGTCCTGCCCCTAAGGTTGTCACAGACCTGAGGTGCGTGGGGCGGGGGCACATGGGGTCTCTGGACGCGGAGACCACGGTCCGGGTCCCCGTGGGTCTTTACTCGCGGGATGGTTCTGAGCCCCCGCCTGCCCGTCAAGGACCGCCCTGCCCTGCCTGGTTGAGGGGAATTAGCGCGGGTGCCTGCAGACCGCAAGGGGACTGTGCCCGGCCCCACGGGCACTCCCTGGAGTCACTCTTCCATGGGGTCTCTCTCTCCGTGTGTGTGCGTGTGTGTGTGTGTGTCCAGGCACAGATCCTGGAGTTCGGCTTGGCCGTGCATGAGAAGTTCGTGCCTCAGGACATGCGCCCCCTCCACAAGAAGCTGGTGGACCAGTTCTTCATGATGAAGTCCAGTCTAGGGATACAGGTAGGTACCCGGGGTCCCCCCCAGCGCTCTGACCTTTTTAGCTGTTTTTTAGGGAGCCGAGGAGGTGGTCCACAGTGACACCTGGTGGTGCTTCTGCCACACTGCACCACCTGACCGAGAGCCTCAGATCGTAAAATTGCATTGCCGTCTTTGGGTTGTGCCTAGCTTTTAGGAAAATGAAAAAATGAGCGAGAGAAAGCTTCATAAGCCCAGCTAGTGTGGCTCAGTGGTGAGTGTCCACCCAGGAGGCAGGTGGTCAGGGTTCAGCTCGCAGTCAGGGCTCATGCTTGGGTTGTGGGCTCTTTCCCCAGTGTGGGATGTGATCAATGATTCTCTCCCATCATTGGTGTTTCCATCTCTCTTTCCCTCTCCCTTCCTCTCTGGAGTCAATAAAAACGTAATTTTTGAAAAAGAAAACTTAATAACACTGAAACCCACCATAAGAGCCCGGCGTAAAGATTCCAAGATACTCAGCGCGCGCGTCCATGATATTTTGAAACGTCGCGCAGGTTGCTCTGCCCACACGGCTCCCCTCTGAAGGGCTTTCTGCATTTCTCTTAGGAGTTCTCCGCGTATCTACAAGCCAGCCCCGTCCACTTCCCCAACGGGAGCCCCCGGGGGTGCCGGAACTCAGCGCCCGCCTCCATGAGCCCCGACGGCGCCCGGGTGATTCCCAGGCGCAGGTGAGTCATGCCTTCGTCCTCGGCACGCCGGCACCCCGCCGCCCAGGGCCCGAGCGGTCCGCTCCTTCCCGCGGCTTGTCAGCCCGCTGCTGCTAATGGAGTCACAGCTGCAGGCTCCCGGAGCCACCCACGGCGTGAGGAATAAACACACACACATGTGGCTAGGTTGAGGCAAACGGGACACGCCAGAACAGGTGGATATTTTTTTATTGATTTTTTTTTTTAACAGGGAGGTAGAGAGATAGAAAGCTAGAAACATCAATGAGAGAGAAACATTGATCAGCTGCCTCCTGCACACCCCCCACTGGGGATGTGCCCGCAACCCAGGTACATGCCCTTGACCAGAATCGAACCTGAGACCCTTGAGTCTGCAGGTCGACGCTCTATATACTGAGCCACACCGGTTTTGGCAGATGGCTTTTTTTTTTTTAATTGATTTTGATTTTAGAGAGAGAGAGAAGAAGACAGAAGCATCGGTGATGAGAGACAGTCATGGATTGGCTGCCTCCTGCACGCCCCGAGCAGGGGACGCAGCCCGCCACCTGGGCCTGGGCCCTGACCGGCTACCTGACCAGGGACTTCTATGTTCCTGGGTTGAGGCCCAACCACGGAGCCACACTGGCCAGTCTGGAGAGGATATTCTCCCTTTGGTTTGACCCCACGCCGGCGGGGGACAAAGCCCGCCCAGAGACCGCGCTAACGGCCGTCTCTCCCGCCCCAGCCCGCTCAGCTACCCCGCCGTCAACCGGTACTCCTCCTCGTCGCTGTCCTCGCAGGCCTCCGCCGAAGTCAGCAACATCACCGGCCAGTCCGAGAGCTCCGACGAGGTCTTCAACATGCAGGTGCGGCGGGCCCGCGTTCTGTCCGTCCCGTCAGCGTGTCCGCCGCCGCCCGGCCTGCCTCCTCCGGGCGGAGCTGCTGGCAGAGCCCGGGAGGGGGCCGGGGCCGAGGGCAACCTGGAGGCACCGCGTGGGCCTCGGGGGCCGGGAGAGCCGGTCCGGCCCCACTCGCTGCAGAGCCGGGAGCGGGCGAGGGAGAGCCGGGTGTGGGGGTGGGAGAGCCAGGAGCAGGTGAGGGAGAGCTGGGAGCAGGCGGTCAGCTCTGAGCCCCCCTGGCCCGGGCACCGCCTCTCAGCACCTCTGCGTGACTTTCCCTCTGGGGATACGTTGTTTACGGCCCGTTATAAATTCCCTTCCGTAGGGATGTCCGGAAATCCTGCAATAAAGAGAGAGGGTTTTGTTTTGTTTTTTTGCCAAAGAAAAAAATAATAGTTTTTAGGGATTTTTTAGAGTTAGTGTAGCTCCCGCAACAAAACATTTTATTTAGACGCCGCTAATGTGGCGTTTATAACATCTGTAGGCTGGCCTTTCCTCTCCACCGTCCTGGAGAAAGGCCCTGTTCATGTTGCCAGATACATCCTTCGGACACATTTCTGGGGAAAGTGGGAAGGTGCGTCCTCTACCTCATGGAAACACTCGCCTGCTTCCGAGGCCGGAACTTGCTGGTCTCGGTGGCCTGCCAGGGTGCCCTCACCGGGACAGCCGGCGGCACGATGCTGCCCGGGACAGGCGCCCAAATCTCTAGCTCTTTTTCTCTTAATAAATACTCTTTGAAATTAATTTTTAGAGAAAGTGAGAGGGAGGAAGAGAGAGAGAGAGAAAGAGAGAGCACAAAACATCAGTGTGAGAGCAAAGCATTGATGCCTCCTGCACGGCCCCGATCCCAGATGGAGCCACAACCCGGGCGTGGGCCCTGACCGGGAATCAAACCTGCAACCTTTTAGTGCACAGGACGACCCCCCCCCCCAACCAGCTGAGCCACACCAGCCACGGCTCGGATTCTGGATTACTTCAGACAGGCCTCCTATCAGTCCGAGTCAGTCAGGTTTTTCTAGGTGTCCAAATGGCCATGTCCTCTGCCAGTGAATTTGATAAAACACGCCCGAGGTTTTGTTTTGACCGCGTCGTGCTGCGCAGCCTCCGAGCAGCCTGTGTGATAACGGCTCCCCTGTGTTACAGCCAAGCCCGTCTACCTCAAGCCTCAGCTCCACCCACTCCGCCTCGCCCAACGTGACCAGCTCCGCCCCGTCCAGCGCCAGAGGTCAGCACCGGGTGCGGTGGGCCGCCGGGGCCCGGGAGCCGTGGCGTCTGTGTCCCCCTCCGTGGCCGCAGCCACGGCCCTCCGCGCCCGGCTCCCGGCTGCAGGCAGGGGCGCCCCTCGCTGACCACCTGCCTCTCTTCCAGCCTCCCCCCTGCTGTCCGACAAACACAAGCATTCCAGAGAGAACGCCTGCCTGTCCCCCCGGGAGCGGCCCTGCAGTGCCATCTACCCCACGCCTGTGGAGCCCGCGCAGGTAGCCCTCCGGCCGGCCCCGGAGACAAGGAGGGTCTGGAATGGCTCCCGGGTCCCCGGAGAAACGCCGTGGGCCGGGGGACCGGGTCTGCGCCTGTCGGTGGGACGTCCCGGCCTCTTTCTCAGGGACACGCAGCTGCTGCCCGAGCAGGAAAGCCGAGAGGGAAGCGAGACGGTTTCCCCTCCTGATCCACTCTGCGATCCTCCTTTCTCTTTTTCAAATGAGTTTCTGTGGAGTTCAGAGAGAGGAAGGGAAAACAAGAGAGAAAGAGAAGAGACACTGATTTGCTGTTCCACTTAGTGATACATTTATTGGTTGATTCTTTTTAAAAAAAAAACATATTTTATTGTTTTTTTTACAGAGAGGAAGAGAGAGGGATAGAGAGTTAGAAACATCGATGAGAATCATCGGTCAGCTGCCTCCTGCACACCCCCTACTGGGGATGTGCCCGCAACCAAGGTACATGCCCTTGACCGGGATCGAACCTGGGACCCCCGAGTCCATAGGCAGACGCTCTATCCACTGAGCCAAACCGGTTTCCGCAATTTATTGGTTGATTCTTGTATGTGCCCTGGCTGGGGCTCGAGCCCACCACCGTGGCGTATCAGGAGGACGCCCTACCCACCTGAGCTCCTGGCCGGGGCAGCACGTGTGTCTGTGAGGAGCACCACCCCTATCTGCCGCTCACCGTGTGTAACCGCAGGTCCTTGTCCCTCCAGAGGCTGCTGTTCACCCACCTCGGGGACGGGGCCCTGCCTCGCAGCGACCCGAACCTGTCCGCGCCCGACCGAGGTAGGCAGCGCCAGCGTCGCCCAGATTATGCGGGCCTGTCCGTCCCCCCCCCCCCCCGTCTCGTCCCCCCTGTCTGTCCATCCCCAGTGTCTGTCCGTCCCCACCGCCTCGTCCCCGTGTCTGTGTGGGGGCAGGTCCCGGGTCTGGGGGGTCAGGACCGAGGCCCCTGTCGGGGAGGCACGCAGACGGAGGCTCACGGCGGTCTTTGGACGCTCCATTCCTGAGGGTTTAATTAACAGCAGAGCCTGCGCTTCCTCGGGGGCCGGGGCTCCTCCGCTGAGGGCTCCTCGGCGAGTCCCCGGGGCCACCCCGGCCCGGCCTTCCGAGACGGAGACGCCCCGATGGAGGCTGCCCGCTCCACCCGGGGAGCACGTCCCAGAGGCGTCCCCGCCCCCGTGGCCCTCACCCGCTCCTCTGCCCGCGCTAGTGTGGCATGGGTGACGCAGATAGTGTCCAGGAGCTGCAACCCAGAGCGTGACGGAGTGCCCCGCCCCGAGGCCACCCAGAGGACGTGCACACACACGTGCACGCAGGGCGCAGCCCGCTGGCACCGGTCTGAGCAGCAGAGCCGGGGCTTCCAGGTCGGGGCCGGGGAGCAAGGCCCGCTGGCTTCCCTCGGGCCAGCCTCCCAGAGCCCGCGGAGCCGCTAGTGGAACGTCCCGTGAGGCGCCCGGGAGCCACCCTCTCGGAGAGCCGGGCTGTGTGCTCTGGAGGGTCGGACGCAGCACCGCCCGCCTGTCCTCGGGGACGCCCACGTCGGGGAGACCGCAGCCCCAGTCATTTCAAAACCAGTGTGGCTTTCGCCTCACCACTCGGTATGGCGACCTGTGTCTGAAGAACCCCCGAACGTGGCCTTCTCCTCGCCCCGCTCCCGAAGCAGACAGGAGAACAGACCGAAAAGGCACCGAGGAAGGCATTTCAAGGGCGGTCACTGCATCTCCTTCAATGCACTCGGACCTTGGGCGGCAAAATGTTGACACCCCAGCCACGTCCACCAGGGGGCAGTGTGGCAGGGAGCCAGCCGCGGACTCCCCAGGCCTGCCCGCGACCCTCAGCATGGCGCTGCTGATAACCCTTTGCATCCAGCCTCCTGCCTGCCGGGTGGCTCCACGGTCCTGCACCTCGCCGACGCAGCGTGTAGCGGCACACCGAGGAGAGGAAGATGCGGCTGCAGCGGAGTCACATCGTAGGCCCTGCCTCCTGAGAGCGCGCTGGTTTCCAGAGCCGGGGGCCTCTTCTCAGAGCGAGCTGGTCCTCGGGGGGGGGGGGGGGGGCCTGTTAGTTAGTCCCCCGTCCCTGCAGTCCTGCCGACCAGACTGCCAGCTGTCATCTGTCCTGGCCTTCCCCCTTCTGAGTGCCCCCAGCCCCTCAGTCCCCGCGAAAGACTGAGCCTGGGACAGTCCAGCGGTGGCATCCTTCGTCTGCCCTCTGGCACCTAAAGGGGTTTGCAGTTCTCACCGAGGCTCTGCCCACGTGGGGGCCTGCGGCTCTGTGTGACCGAAAGTGCGGCCGACCGGCTCCGTCTCACCCAGTTAAACCGCAGCTCTCCGGCGAGGGGGCGGCGGGGAAAGGGTCTGGCCTTAGCAGCTTGTGTGTGCGTGTGTGTGTGCGCGCGCATGTGTGCATGCGTGTATGAGTGTGTGTATGAGCGTGTGCATCTGTGTGTGAGTGTGTGCGTGTATGAGTGTGTGTTTGAATGTGTGCACGTGCACGTGTGTGTGCATGTGTGTGTGCGGGAGTGTGTGCTTGTGTGTATGAGTGTGTGTGTGTGTGTGTGTGTGTGTGTGTGTGTGTGTAAATCCAGCAGGTTTCTTTCATTCTGGGTACCGCTTCCTCTGCGGCCCGGTGCGAGGGCAGAGAGCCTCAGCTGTGTTGTTCCCTTCCAGCGGTGAACCCCACCCCCAGCAGCTGGAGCCTGGACAGTGGGAAGGAGGCCAGGAGCGTGGCGGAGAGCGGGCGGCTCCTCTCCCCCCCTGTCCCCCCGCGGCCCGCGCTGACGGGTGGGTATTCCACGCGTGTGCGTAGCCGCTGCTCTGCAGTAACCACTCACCGACCGCTCCGCTGGGGCCGCGCAGGGCGGGGGGGCTGGAGGGGGCGCCTCGTGGCTGCCTCCTGCGTGGGCGACCTCCCTCTCTTTGCCGAACTCCTGCCGCTCTGCGCTCCACGCTGCGTTCCTCGTGGGCTCTGCGGACAGACAGTCTGCGCTGGCTCTGCCCTCCAGCCGCCTCCGCCGCCGCCGCCTCAGCACCTCCGCTGCCACGCTGCGTCCTCCCCTCCGTGTGGAGCTGGTGCCAGCGCTGCAGGTGCGGCCGCCTCTGACTCTGGCGGGCAGGCGGGCGGGGACAGCGACCCCCTGCCACGCTGCCCGCTGCCCAGAGGGACCGTCCTCGATCGCTCTCGAAGGCCGAGTTAGACTTGGAGAGCCCGGACCGTGCTGGTGGCGGCGGCTGCCGGGAGCTGACAGCGGGGCCGGGCCCGGTCTTCCCGAGCAAGCCCTCTGCTCCGTGACCCCCCCGGGGCGGCGCTGAGAGGGCCGGACCCTCCGCCGGCTCCCCTGCCGCCGCTGGGCGCAGTCTGCCAGCACCTGCCGCGCCCAGAGCGCTTCTGAGACGTGCCAGCCCTCCGGCCTCCTGGAGAGAGGAAATGCGATGCCATCGCCGCTCTGGACCTTTCCGGGGGATCCGGTTCACTGGCTGCATGTCAGCATCTCTTTCTGTTCACTAAGGAGAGGAAAGTGACCTTCTTTTTATGTATTTATTTATATACACTTTTTTTTAATTTATATACACTTTTTAAAAGTGATCTCAGAGAGGAAGGGAGGTTGGGGGGAGAGATAGAAGCATCGATGGGAGAGAATCATTGGCCAGCTGCCTCCTGCACACCCCTCCTGGGATTGAGCCTCAACCCGGGCCTGTGCCCTGCCGGGGGATTGAACCCGGA
This sequence comes from Vespertilio murinus, assembly GCA_963924515.1. Lineage (NCBI taxonomy): Eukaryota > Metazoa > Chordata > Mammalia > Chiroptera > Vespertilionidae > Vespertilio > Vespertilio murinus. The sequence goes on from OZ004712.1 coordinate 2,353,721, forward strand.
CCTCCTGGCTCCCAGGTCGGTGCTCAGTCATGGGGCCACGCTGGCCGGGCAGCCTTTCTTTTTAAAATTAAATGGTTGTCCTGTCGTCGCCGTGGCCACGGGCGGGGTCTGAGAGGCTGAGTGTGTCAGCAGCGCAGGGCTCCGGGCTCGGCGGGAGGTGCTCGTGTGTCCCTGTGGCGGGTCCCTGCGCCCCCCGCCGGCCCGGGTGCTGCTGCCAGCCCGCCTGTGCGGCTCGGGGGGAACTTGAGAGGCATCGGGCAGCGGTCAGTTGGGGCGGTTCGGCTCCCAGGCCCACGCGGACCTGAGGGCAGGCTCCTGGCAGGGCTGGTCTGGCTCCGAGCAGCGCCGTCGGTGAGCCCTCGGGCAGGCGCCCAGGAGGGCCCCCTGGACCCCGAGCCGGGAGGAGGCCGGGCTCCGGCAGCCCCACGGCTACATTCCGGCGGAGCCCTGCCTCCTCCCACGGTCGGTCGGTCTCCCCACGGGCAAGCGCTGTGTGAGCACGCTGCCGTGGCGGGGTGACTGTCACCTCTGCAGGCGAGCGTGGCCGGGCAGCCTCCCTCACACACACCCCCTGGCCTGTCTCCGTCCTCATCTGTGCTTGCTGTGGACTGTCTGTCTGTCTGTCTGTGCCGCTTCAGCCTCTCTGTGGTTTCCTGTGCGTTACCCGCCTCCATGGCAGCTGGTGGGGGGGACGCGGGCAGCTCAGGACCCAGCGGCGAACCCCGAACTCATGGGCCCCGTGCCGGTGGGACCGGGAGAGGCGGCTGCCCTCGGGGTGCGCGGCTCTGCCTGCGGGAGCAGACCGACCGCAGCCAGCACAGCCCAGTCCATCCGTCCACGCGCCGGGCCCTGCGTGGGGCCGTGGGCGGGTGGGAGGAACTCGGGTGTCTGCCCAGATGATGAAGTCTAGGCACCCACCCCCTCCCACCCCCATCCTCCATCTGGGACCCAGGGGAACCGGAGTGCAGGCATTGGGGGCTGGTGGATGCGGCCAGGGGTTGCCGACGGTTCGCAGTGGGGGTTGGGGTGCACTTAGAGGCTGGAGGCTGTGGGCCCCCAGTCTGTGCGGCCCGGCGGCCTGGGCTTCCCGTTGCCGCTCACGCCCAAGCAGCAGCGTCTGTGGAGACCACTCCGGGCCCCCACCCTAACCAACCCTAACCCTGACCCTAACCAACCCTAACTCTAACCCTAACCCTGACCCTGACCCTGACCCTGACCCTAACCCTGACTCTGACCCTAACCCTGACCCTGACCCTGACCCTGACCCACCCCCACAAGCCCCTCGGGAACGGCCGCGGCGGAGGAGCAGCGGGCTCGGGGAGATGGAGGGACCACGGGCCTGGCCAGGGCAGGGCCTGCCACGGGGTGGCCTCTCCCCCCTCCCCCATCCGGACGCTCGCCCAGGTCCTGCCGGCCTCTCGTGTGGGCGCGCACACTCAGGGGCCCACGTGGGGGTCCGCCGCCCCGTGTTTCTGAATCGAAACCTCTCTCTTCACAGCTTCGCCTGCGAGACACACGGCGCCGGTCTCCCCCTCCCCGGCCGGGCGGTCCCCGATGAAGGTACAGTCTCCCCTTAACTGGGCCTGGGGTGGGCCCCTGGTCCCCTCCCCCCAAGGAGCCCCCAGGTCCTGGGACATGCCGGCCTGCCCTGCGTTTAAGAGGCATTCAGACCACAGAACCGTGAAGCGACCTCAGGATCGAGGTGTCCGCATAGCGTCCTGGGCCTTCCGCCTTCCCCTCGGTCTCGCCCGCTCTGACAAGCCAAACCCACTTTTCTCTTTTCCTATTTAAAAAAAAAAATAAATTAAAAAAATATATATATATATATATATATATTATTGATTTTTTTACAGAGAGGAAGGGAGAGGGATAGAGTTAGAAACATCAATGAGAGAGAAACATCAATCAGCTGCCTCCTGCACACCTCCTACTGGGGATGTGCCTGCAACCAAGGTCCATGCACTTGACCGGAATCGAACCCGGGACCCTTCAGTCCTCAGGCCGACGGTCTATCCACTGAGCCACACCGGTTTCAGCTCCTTGCTGGTTTAGTTGCCTCCCTGCCATCGCGGTGACGGAGAAAGCCCACGGCCTGTGTCTGCTCTGCAGCCGGAGGGAGACTGTGGTCTCGGTGTGACGGGAGGGAAAGCGACGTGGCTGTGGCGTTTCCACGGCTTCCCCCTAGCCACGCGCTCCCTCCCACGCGGCGCTGTGGACCAGGACCCGCTCCTTCCACTTGATTTTGCAGATCAGTGATGAGACTGAGTCTCAGAGACTGGCTCTTGAAAAGAACAGAGGGATGGCCAGGCTGAAATGGCTGTGCCACAGGCCTGATGGCCCGCACTCCCACCTCGTGGCCACGTGGTCACAGTGGGGTCTGAGGAGTGGCTGGGCGGGTGTTGTGACGCCTGGGCTCCAGGAGAGGGCGCTCTGCCCTAAGCTCCTGGCCCGGTGGTTAGCTAGCATGCAGGTGGTGCTTAAACCCAGGTTTTTCCCCAGCAACTAAGTGGAGGAGCCCAGTTCAGAGGGACTGGGCTCTCCTGCCGATTGTGGGCAAAACCAGCAGGGCACTGGGACTCTCCACTGGCCCTGCCTCGTCCCGGGCCGCTCAGCGGGAGGGTTTGTGGCCCCCGCACCGTTCTGTGTTAAAAGGGAGAGCAAGGGCTGAAGCCGGTTTGGCTCAGTGAATAGAGCATTGGACTGAGGACTGAAAGGTCCCAGGTTCGATTCCGGTCAAGGGCATGTACCTTGGCTGCGGGCACATCCCCAGTGAGGGGTGTGCAAGAGGCAGCTGATCGATGATTCTCTCTCATCGATGTTTCTAACTCTCTATCTCTTCCTCTATAAAAAAATCAATAAAAATATATTTTTTTTAAAAAGGGAGAGCAAGGGGACATTTCACAAAGCGTGTGTGTCCCAGTGCCACCCCCTAGAACACTCTGTTCCTAAGCCATGCTGGGGTGCACGCAAACAGAGGTCCACGGCCACCCTGATGAGAAGACCGTGGGCGGGAGGAAGCCGTCGGGTCCTTTAGGGGGACTCCACCTGCTGGTCTCCCCCGGGGGGCCCGGAGAGCCGCTGGGCAGCCTGCCCTGGGCCCACGCTCACAGACCTCCCCGTCCTCTGGGCGCCTGTTAGGGAAGGAGCACGGGGTGCCAGGGGCCAGCCGCTGGCATGAACCGCAGAGGGCGTGGGGGGTGTCCGGTGGCCAGGGGGGGGGTGGCTATGGCCAAGGAAGGCGGCTACCCCCGCGGCAGGAAGCAGCCCTGCTCAGCTTCCAGAAACAGGGAGACCCTGAGCTGCTGTCGCTAGAACCTCCGGTTCTTGATGAAACGCCAGACATCTATCTGGCTTAACCCACAGCATGCGTTCTCCTGCTCTGGAAACCATGCATTGCCGGGGTGCGTGTGGTTCCCCCCCCCCCCCCTTCCTGGCGTCTCCACGGGGTCTGTGCTCCGTGTGCTTGGCTTGGGGGGGGGGGTGGCGGGGGGTCCAAGTTTCTCCTCTTCTGAGGACAACGACGAGCTCAGATTTGGGCTCACCCCGGGCCTCCTTGTAAGGTAGCCAACGACACCCCATCTGAGGGGCTGGGGTGGGCCTCCAGGCGCACATTCAGGGGTGCGCATTCCAGCCATCACAGGGTGCGGCCCCGCCCCTCCCAGCGTGAGGCCCCGCCCCTCCCGGCGTGAGGCCCCTCCCAGTGTGTGGCCCCGCCCATTGCATCGTGTGACCCCCAGGGTGAGGCCCCGCCCCCAGCATGTGGCCCCGCCTCCCAGCGTGTGGTCCCAGCTTCCCAGCGTGAGGCCCCTCCCCTCCCAGCGTGAGGCCCCGCCCCAGCATGTGGCCCCGCCCTCCCAGAGTGCAGCCCCGCCTCCCAGCGTGCGGCCCCTCCCCTCCCAGGGTGAGGCTCCGCCCTCCCAGGGCGTGGCTCCACCATCCCAGGGTGAAGCCCCGCCCTCCCAGCGTGAGGCCCCGCCCCTTCCAGCGTGTAGCTCCGCCCTCCCAGGGTGAGGCCCCGCCCCTTTCAGGATGAGGCCTCCCCTCCCAGCGTGTAGCCCCGCCCTCCCAGCGCATGGCCCCGCCTCCCGGGGTGCGGCCCCGCCCCCGCAGGGTGTGCGGCGTCCATGCAGCCTCTTCCCTCTCTTCCCTCCCTCTCTCCCCTCTCCCGCCCCGCAGGGCGCCGGGCAGCCCTTCACGCCCTCGCCGGTGGAGCTGCACCCCGCGCTGCTCTCCCACTCGCCCGCGCTGTCCGGCAGCTGCAGCAGCGGCATCTCCTCGCTCAGCCGGTGCAGCGCGTCGGAGACCTCGGGCTTCGAGAACCCGGGGGCCGAGCCGCCGGCGCCCGCGGTGCCCGGGCCCGGGTCCGGGTTCGGGCCCGGCTACGGCGCGGCCCCCGAGGAGCCGGTGCGCAGGGACAGCAAGACGCCGCCGCCCTACAGCGTCTACGAGCGGACGGCGCGGCGCCCCGGGCCGCTCCCGCACAGCCTGTCGGTGCCCGCGGCGCCCGAGCCGCCCGCGCTGCCGCCCAAGCCGCTGCCCGCGCGCCCCGCCGCCCCCGAGGGCGGCGCCCGCAGGACCGAGCCCGGCCCGCGGCCGCGCCCGCTGCCCAGGAAGGTCTCGCAGCTCTGAGCCCGGCCGCCCGACGCCCGCTGCGTCTACAGGAGGAGGAGGAGGAGGAGACGGTGGTGGAGGCGCTTTACCGGCCGGGACTGTCCGCCTCCCGGGTGTCCGGTGTCCGTCCCGGTGTCCGGTGTCCAGGAGTCTGTCCGGGTGTCCGGTTGTCCGGTTGCACAATGAAAACGTCCCGGCCCTGTGGGGCAGTGGAGGCCGAGCTCCGGCAGCCGTGTGGCCTGGAGGCATCCGTGGCGATGAGACTTTTGTACCTTCTGTGTCCCCTTTTGTACACGGCTCCGCGCGGAGCCAGCACAGTGTTGTCCAGCAATAGGACGCGTGGCGATGTTGCATACCCTTACTGAATACTTGATGGCCAGAGCGCTGGCCGGGGCGGGGCGGTGGCACCCGGCTGCCCTCCCTGGGGAAGCCCCAGGAAGCAGGAGGCCTGGCTCCTGGGCCAGCAGCCCTGGGCGGACAGGGGGACCGGTGAGGCTGCAGGTCCGGGTGGACAGGGGAGGCCGGGCGGACAGGGAGGCCGGTGAGGCAGCAGGCGTCAGGGCGCTGCCTGCGGGGTTGGGGCAGTCACTCGGAGACCAGCTGCTCCTGGAGGTGGCTCCGGACATCCCACAGCCGGCTGCTCCCCCAGCCCCGCTCTGGGGACCGGCCGCTCGGTCATTAGTGCCGGCACCGCAGCACCTGCTGGTCTTCCCTTCCCGGTGCCGTGCCTTTCAGAGCCGGGATGGGGGTGGTGGTGGTGGTGGTGGGTGTGTGTGAGGAGCAGAGCCCAGGAGAAATGTTTACCCGAAGCCGAGCCTGGCCTCCCCACCGATCGCCCCGCCGCCCGATCTGTCACGGAGAAGCACCGATGCCCGGGTTGTAAACAGGCCCGAAATAATGGGTCCCATTAAGGAGCGTTCCGGGATCGATACCGGACAGTATTAAATCAATGGCGTAAATGAAGGAAAAGCCCCTCCGAGAAAACGTGTTAGCATGGCTAAGTGGCAGGAGGACTTGGAGGGGGCAAGGGCGTTCCCTGGCCATCCTGCAGGGAAGGGAAGGTTCCTCCCCTCTCCCCCCACCCCTCCCAGCAGACTGCCCCTGGGCAGCCCCGGGCCCTTCGGGGGGAGGGGGGGGGCTGCTGGGGGGTTCCCCCGTCTGGGACCCAGCAGGGAGCACGGCCTCCTTGTCGGGCGAACCGAGCACCTTGTGGGTAGTGATGTATTTTGTACCTGTGTGTTTTGTTTCTTTTACTGCCTGTTTATAACACTCACTTGACAATAGAGATGAACTGTATTTTAAATCGCGCCGTTCGATATTTCCCTCTTTTGTTGGGAAGCTCGTGGTAGTTTACCTGTGGCTGGCTTACCTGGAAGGCCGCGACCACTTTTTTATATCCCCCCGGTGACCCCGTTCAGCGGGTGTACGCTGTTGAGGCTGGCTGTAGAGGTTTTCTATAATAAATGTTCAAGTATTTTTGTACATAACTGGTTAATTTTAATAAGAGATGCCATTATGTGTAAGGGAGAAGAAAAGCAAAAGCAAAAAGTTGTGGATGCGGTGTGAGTGTTACAATTATGCCAAATACTTTATGTATGGAAAAAGGATATTTGTACATACGTGCTTTTAACAATAATTCTGCCATATTGACTCTCCGGTTTTTGAATGTCAGAAAAATTAATATATGTTAAAAAATATTTATGTTTAGTGAAGGTATTCATAATTGAGATAAAGGAGCCTATAAATTTTAGCTTTGTATCTTGCAAGTTTTGCAGTTGGAAATTTCTTGAACTAGTTTTTGCTTTTGATAACACTGTGTTTGTAATCATACCCTTAAAAAAAGAAAATATATATATATATATCTCTAGGAAGCTCTGTACGTCTGTTGCTTTAAGGAAGAAAACCCCTCCACTTAAGTAAGGTGACCTGCATACGATAACAAAGCTCCTTTGATTCCTCTTCCTTTGTAGTTCAACAGATCTCTTGACTGTGCTTGGGCACAGTATAAATCCCTGTTATTTGCTCTTGAAGCCATTTAAAAAAACAAAAACAAACTGCAATGAGCAGTGGATCCTGTGGGCGTATGTCTGAAGCAGCTAGATAGCAAACCCTTCAAGAGATTCTCTTAGCTCAGATGTTCCTACTGGTTGCTGCTGACTGGTGAATATTAAATAAAATGACCTGATTAATCTTGCTATTTCTGTCGTTCTTTCTGTCGTCAGTGTGAACAGAACCTCGGCACATCTCTTGGTCATACGATCGTGGAAATTTCAGAATTTTTGGTTGGCAGGTCCTGTCTTGTTGTGGTTTTGCCTTGGTGGATACAATTCCTCTACCTACAACGCTTACTGATGCCGCAAGAACGAAGGTTGAGAAGGTAGCGAAGGTAGCAGTGCACTACTGGGGCTTCCCCCAAAATAAGACATCCTCCGAAAATAAGACCTACTTCATGGAAACGTAACACATCCCCTGAAAATAAGATCTAGCGCATCGTTGGGAGCAAAAATTAATATAAGGCACTGTCTTATTTTCGGGGAAACGGGGTAGTAGGTGAATGTCAGGTGAGAAGGGAAGTTGACCGGGTGGCTGGCCATTCATGGGACTAATCAGAACCATCAAAGTTTGTTTTGCATTAGACAACTTGACACAAAACATTAATCGCCCAACCTGGGAAACCTATTTAAGAAACGCTGCAAAACGCACTGGCTACCCAACTTGACTACCCAACGGCTGTTGGTAAATCCCGGCTTCAGGTGTGTGAGATGCTGCTTTGCTGTCAGACTTAACGGCACGTACGGAGCCTGATGGCAAGCAGGCCACTAACTCTGCTGCCCCGGCGACCGTGTCTCAGAGAAGTGAGGGTGATGGACCACAAGGAAGATATCCAAGTGTGTTTGATGCTTCCTAAAGAGGACTTCTCACATCACACAATCAATAATTGTTCCTGTTGCTTTTAATTTGTGTGTGTGTGTGTGTGTGTGTGTGTGTGTGTGATTTTGTGGGAACACATTTGAAATGTTCAGGTAAGTGGCTCGGCCGGCCTTAGTTACCACAAATCAATGCTTCATCTTAGGAGCTGCACACTGACCTCTCGGCCTTTTCTTTCTAATTTCTCACAAGTGGGATGTTTTGGAGAGAAATGTTATCATTACAATCGATTTCGGACACTCTTACTGAGCGTAAACGGCATCATCTTAAAAATCCTAAAAATCCCAATCTTGACGTACTGGCGGTGATCTCGGAAGCGTGTGAGGCCATCCACTGGGCCGCGGCTAAGCCACAGGCTCCATTCTGTGAGCGGCGAGTCCCGTGGCTACAACAGGAGCCTCCGGCCCTCCCTGCAGGACCCCTAGCCCAGGGCAACGTGTCTGCTCTTCGTCATTGTGGCCAGTTGGAATCTGACCTCTGTGTAGCCATTCCTCCGTGCCAGTGGTCGGCAAACTCCTTAGTCCACAGAGCCAAACATCAACAGGACGACAGCAGAAATTTCTTTGGAGAGCCAAATGTTTTAAACTTAAACTTCTTCTAACGCCACTTCTTCAAAATAGACTCGCCCAGGCCGTGGTATTTTGTGGAAGAGCCACCCTCAAGGGGCCAAAGAGCCACACGTGGCTCTCGAGCCGCAGTCTGTGGACCAGGGCGCTGAGCATGGGGGCCGAGTCCTCCTGAAGCTTCAGAGCCGCCGTGGAGCCACGTGTTCGCGGAACTGAGCAGTGTTGTCCCGGAGCCAGGGAGCCCGCGAGTCCCAGGTCTCCCGCGTCCCCGGCAGGCGCCGCCCGCGGCCTCCATGCCTGTTCACCAGTGAGAGCCGACGCCCATCGGCTGCCTCCTGCCCGCCCCACGCGGGGATGGAGCCCACAACCTGGGCATGTGGCCTGCCTGGGAATCGAACCGTGACCTCCTGGTTCCTGGGCCAGCATTCATTCTGCCACTGAGCCACACCGGCCGGGCTGGTGAAGCTTTTAAAGCCGCCCAGACTCCAGGGGAGGGGCACGGACTTCACGTCTGGATGGGAGGTGTGTCCCAAGAACGGAAAGCCACGTTTTCAAAACGTTCAGAACGACCACGGTTGGTGTTTTGTTTGTTGTTTCCACGTCTACATGGTCCGGACACAGAAGTCTTCTGAGGACTCTTTCCGGAAAGAGCACCCGCTGCTGCCCAGCCACAGCTGCCCGGACGCTCGCCCCGCTGTGCCTGCGGGTCACGGCCCTGCGTACGGGGTTGTGCGTGAACGTCCAGGGTCGCCCTGCAGCCGGGACAGGCCGGTAGCTCTCGGGGCAGCCGGGACAGGCCGGTAGCTCTCCGGAGCTGCGGGAATGGGATCTTGGCGCAGCACGAGCCTCCACACAAATGACAGATAACGAGGGGAACCACTGTACTTAACCTTGTGAAATAAGATCGATGTAATTAAAATGGATTTTCTCTGGAGGCAGCTTCCCTGACTGCGTTTGCCTCTGCTTGGCGCTTGAGAAAAGCAAAACTCCCGGAGAAAACACTGGCTTTTGGAGCCGATCCTTTTCGTTTCCAGAAACAACACTTTTTTTTTAAAAAAAAAAACGAAGAATCGTAGGCAAATACTAGCATAAACTAGGCAAGCTGTGAATGGCTCACACAGGTGAAATAGTTCTGAGCGCTTCACTCTTCAGTTATGTGAAAGACGTAATTTGTAGGAAAAGCATTATATTTTTCTTGCCCCACTCTAAAACACACATCAACAATTTTATTTTATTTTTTTAGTATATTTTTATTGATTTCCGAGTGGAAGAGAGAGGGAGAGAGTCTCATACTTTAAAAAGATGCGAGCTTGTGGGAGCATGTGACAAATAACTTCAAAAGGCAATGGGCGTTTCATGTTAAGGCGCGCCTTTAACGTGTGCGGAAGGCGTGTTTTGTGCTCGTTCCACGGAAGCTCCTCTGGCCGCTGGGTGAAGTGGAGACCAAGCCGCTGGTCTGCAGACACCTGCCCCCGGGCCTCCGGCTGGTAAAGGGCCCCGGGACCTCCCCCTGACGCCGAGTCCAGGCAAAGCCCGAGGGTGTCTGCCAGGGACCTCCTCCTGCCGCCGCAGCTGCTCTGGCACGTCCCCGGCACCTTCTGCACGGTCATCCCGGGACGGCCCTTCCTTCCCGTGGCCACACACAGCAAGCTCTGCTGTGGCCCCGCCAGGCCGGGCCGGCCCTGCACCCGCCAAGGTGGCGAGGGAAGGCACCTGCTCCTGTCACTCCTGTACCCTCCCGGGAGCGCCGCCGGCAAAGGAGAAGTCCCCCTCAGACGCAGCTGGAGAAGCGGGGAGGCTGCGTGATGTGGTGCGGGCTGAACCCCCACATTTACAGGCTGGACTCTTACACCCCATGTGATGGGAGGGTGGAGCTTCATGAAGGAGATCGTTGTTCTTTTTTCTTAAATATGATTTCTGAGAGGAAGGGGAGGGAGAGAGAGAGATAGAAACATTCATAATGAGAGAGAACCATGGACTGGCTGCCTCCTGCACGCCCCCTCCTGGAGCCCGAAACCCAGACATGGCCCCCTTAGCCCACTGGGAAAGCCCTTCATCTCAAACCCGGACTTCAGACTCAGGAATCCGCCTGCAGAAGCTAACGTGCCCGTGGCGGTTCCCTCCTCCCGCTGTGACCCCAGCGGCGGGCTGGGCTCCGGGTCCCCCTTGGTGTGGCCTGTCAGGACCCGAGGCCTGAGGCTGCCTCACCCGCATAGAAACGGAACTGGGCCGGGAGCTGGGCACCTCCCTGGACCCCTCAACCCCCCAGCCTCACCCACAGGGGTGGACCCTGTCTGCATCCGCCCAGCCTCACCCACAGGGGCGGAGCCGGGCTGAACCCCCAGCCTCACCCACAGGTGGGGCCGGGCTGAGCAGCTCATATACAGGCCACATTAGGGTCACCTGGGATGGGGGCCATCAGCTCAGGGGGTTTTTAAAGAATTTTGTTGATGTTTTTTAGAGAGGGAGGAAGGGAGAGGAGGAAGGAGAGGGGGGAGAGAGGGGGGAGAGAGGAGGAGGAAATGGAGGGGGAAGAGGGAGAGAGAAGGGGGAGGAGAAACAGGGAGAGAGCGGGGAGAGAAACACGGATCTGCTGCCTCCGCAGGTGCCCCGAGTGGGGTGAACCCACAGCCTGGGTGAGCCCTGAGTGGGAATCGCACCCGTGACGGGCCGGTGCGGAGGACAGCTCCAGCCTCCGGGCCACCGCCGGGCGGTGACCAGCATTTCCTGGGCTCTATGGACGGGGGGGAGCCGGGCACAGGCCGCTGCGGGGGGCCGGGGCGGGGGGGGGGGCGGCCTGGGTGCAGACGGCTGCGCGGGGGGGGGTGTCTGCGGGGCTGTGGGGGATGGGGGGATGGGGACACAGGGAATTGGGGGTTTGGGGGGTTGGGGTGTGTCCGCCGGGCTGTGCCGAGGCCACTTCCCCGCAGCTGCGCCGCTCCCCGGACTCCGTGAGGAACCGCACCGCCTGGAGGCCGACCCCCTTCGCCCCCTCCGGTCCGGAAGCAGCGCCGCCCGCGGAGGACACGGGTCCGGGGCTCTGCCTGACCCGCCTGCAGGCCGGGCTGTGCGGGGCCGGAGCCCAGGGGGCGCCGTGCGGGGCCGGGGCTGCGGGAGGCGGGCGCCCAGGGGGTGGAGGTGGGGGGGGCCGTGGGGGAGGATCCCTGGGGGAAATGGAGGAAATGGGGGGATGAGGGGCAGCAGCAGCGTGGCCGGCGGGAAGGGGAGAGCGGGGCGCGCCCGGGGCGGAGGGACAGGAGGACGGGAGCCCCGCTCCAGGGAAAGCTGACTTCCCGCCGGCCCTTCGCCTGTTTCCTCCCTAAACCCGCGGGGAGCCGGTCACCGGCACTGCGGCCCCGCCGGACGGACAGGCCCCGGTGAGCGATGGACAGGCTCCGGGCAGCCTGAGGCCCGAGGGGGACGCGGGCGGGCCAGTGTCCGGCGGTGGGGCGGCCCTGAGGGCAGCCACCGGTGCAGCCGGTGCGGCGGGCCGGAGCGCACACCCCGGGCAGCTGCGAGCGCACAGCGGATCTCCCGGACAGAGCGGGCGGCATGTAAGCTGTCCCATCACTGGTTCTCGGAGAACCAGGTCAGAAGGACTGTTTAAACGCCGGGCATATTTGCTTAAATAAACAGGTTTCTACAACTCCCGACACTCAGTGCCAGCTGCCCAGGCCGCGGCGGTGAGACAGCCCGGAGGGCGGTGCGGCCGCTGCTGCCCCAGGACCACGGCCGCCCGGGGCTTGTGCTTCCAGGCACGTCTGCAGGCCGGTCCTCCCTGGGGGCCGGGTCCTCCCTGGGCTTCCTGGGGCGGGCTGGGCAGAGAGGGGTCTCCCCATGCTGACCCCTGGGCGGAGACTCGTGCCTGACCCGGGGTTTTGCTGCCTGTTGGTTACCTCCGTCCGAGGCTTAGCTTATGGGATGTCCTGGACATGTTGTGTGATCACATGTTGTGTGATCACCTGTTAGTGCCTGTTCTGTCCTGGCTGAGTCTCCCGGGATAGTCCTTCTTAATGGGGTGTAAGGAATTAAAAATGGCTCTGCAGCCGAAACTGGTTTGGCTCAGTGGATAGAGCATCAGTCTGCAGACTGGAAGGTCCCAGGTTCGATTCCGGTCAAGGGCGTGTGCATTGGTTTTGGGCACGTCCCCAGTGGGGGGCGTGCAGGAGGCAACTGGTCGATGTTTCTCTCTCATCGATGTTTCTAGCTCTCTATCCCTCTCCCTTCCTCTCTGTGGAAAGTCAATAAAATATATTAAAAAAAAATAAAAATAAAAATGGCTCTGCAAAGCACTCTTTAGAAGTAAGCAGGGAAGGAGGCTCACGGGCTGGGCTGCCAGTCAAGTGCCAGGGAAGGTGTAAATGAAGACAGACCAGCGACTAGTTCACACCTCATCGTTCACCTAACCACCCGTGGCCAGCTAATTACACACGTTAAGCTGCAGGTGCCAGAGAGACCTGGGAAACCAGCGCCTGGAGGGGCGGCCGGCTGAGAAGCACCACGCTGCGGCCTCTCTAGCTACCTCAGCAGCCGGCCACAGAGGGAAATGTGTTTCTCAGGAATGATTGTCTTGAAAGTGCCGTCTGCTGGTCGCCTGGTCTCCGTGGCCTCCACGCCAGTTCAGTCTTGACCCATAAACACAGGGCGGGCAACAGTAGGTTTACAATTGCGAATACACAGAACAGAGTTTATTTTATTTTACGTTCAAAGTACATTTTTATTGATTTCAGAGAGGAAGGGAGGGGGGAGAGCGAGAAACATCAGTGATGAGAGAGAATCATTGATTGGCTGCCTCCTGCACGCCCCCTAGTGGGGTTCGAGCTGTGCCCTGACCGGGAATCGAACCCTTACCTCCTGGTTCATAAGTCAACACTCAGCCACTGAGCCACACTGGCCAGGTGAGCTGTGCTGTCTTGATTAGGATTAATTAGGGCACTGGTCTGAGGCTGGCGTTGACATCTGGCTTGTTTCCATGGTTATCTGCCCAGTGTCTGCTGTGGGCCCCCAGCGACTCCCCTTAAACCAGGGGCTCAGGGCCCGCCTCCCCGAGGCGCTGGGCGGTACGGGGGACAGGAGGGATTTCAGCGCACCACACCCGTGGCAATGTTGTTCACTGCTGCCTGCCACGGTATTTATGGATCGGGAACCGTGACGTAGGTTTGCTCACCTGATAAAATCTATTTCCTGTGGCGTTTTAGTGGAACTTCAGATCTGAAGTCTGAGAATGGTAATCTGCTAGGTACCGACTAAAGGTTCCGCTTCAAATGAGCCAGTTTTGAAATGAGAAGTGGAGCCATTTGAAATCAATTAACTCCACAAATACATTTAAGTACATTAATTCCATTCGAATTATATTCATTCACAAGTGCTTATTCACATGATGTATATTCAGATCATTCAGCATTAATTCATCACCATCCAGCAATTATTCAGTGGGAGCCAGAGTCAAAAGACATTCAGTTATTTCCAGTTTTAAAAATATACTTGTGTATACACACATAGGAACACACACTTATGTACACATACCAACCCCCCCAACACAGCTTACCTAATAAAAGAGAAACATGCAAATTAACCATCACTCCACTACGCCCCACAGCCAATCAGAGTGAGTATGCAAACTAACCCAACAAAGATGGAGGTTAATTTGCATAGACACACAGAGAGCGGTGTGAAGCCTGCTATGAGGGGAAGGAGGGCGGTGGAGGGAGCAACTGGAGTGGTGCTCCAGGCAGAAGCGAGGGCTCAACGAGGCCCCGGAGCGGGATGTGCTGGCTCCAGGGCAGCCGGGGAGAGGGGATTTGCCGGCTCCCTAGTGGCCCAGGGAGCGGGGACTTGCTGGTTCCTGGGCGGCTGGGAGTGAAGCCAGGGGTCTGTTGCAGGAATATCATGCAACGGGCCTCTACTGTGTGTGTGTGTGTATGTGTGTGTGTGTGTATCTATTTTTTTTTAAAGTTTCCCTAAACCACTTAGGTAAAATCCTCATAGTTACTTGCCCAAAGACCTCTGTTGGTTGGGTGAAGAGTCGGATTGGTTTGGGCGGGCTGCGTGGGTCTTAGTACATCTTCTCTGGACGTTTCACAGCCACAGAGACTCAGGGAGCCTCGACTTCTCTCTGCCCAGGTAGGCAAGTGCAGAATGGGGCTCTGTGACCGCCCCGTGCCCACTGGTGAGCTCCCACTGGTGCCTGAGGAGGACGAGAGTTAATTTGTACGGCACAGTCCATGGTGGAAGGGCGGGATAGATAACTGTGGCGGGTTGAAAAGATTGGACTCTCTTATAGTTATAGCTTCCTTATATTGTTCTTGCACGTTTGGAAAACAATACAAATATATAAACCAAACAATGCATAGTGGAGGACTTCCATACCCTCGTTCTCCTGAGATAACCATATGTGGTTCTTAAACTGAAAGTAATCATTCTGTATACTCTGCTCTGAAGCAGCCCCTCATTGGTGGAAAGTTAGGGTGTCTCCAGATTTCTACGCTAAAGATACCACAAGTACAATCTTTGAACACACATCGCCACACAGCTGTGCACGTCTCTCACTGACGAGGCAACCATACATAGGGTTGCTGGGTTAAAGAGCTTAAAGAGCGCTGCATTCAAGTCTCAATACATATTGGTACCCAGCCCAGCCCATGTGGCTCAGTGGTTGAGTGTGGACCTATGAGTCAGGAGGTCACGGTTGGATTCCCACAGGCAGAGGGTGTGCAGCAGGCAGCCAACTGACGATTCGCTCTCATTATTGATGTTTCTCTCCTTCCCTCTCCCTTCCTCTCTCTGAAATAGAAATATATTCTTTAAAAATATTGGTAACTAGAGCCCTAAAGAGTTCCTAATGACACACTTGCCTGGTGGTGGGACACTCCCATGTCTGACCCCCTCGCCCGCACAGGCAGAATCCCAAGAGTCTCGGCATCTCTTAGGTCAGAGGAGAGCGCTCCGCTCTGCTTTCCTTGGGGCTGTGAGACCGTGACGCCTTGTGCCTTCACTCCCAGGCGCCTCGTCATTTCAGCTGTCTTTCCCCTTGGTCACCCTGTCTCCCTGTCTTAGGCCTTGTCTGCACTCCATCCACGGAAGCTGCACCCCCAACCTGGCACCCTGCTTGTCCCTCTCCCCTGGCGGCATTGCGGTGCTCTGGTGAGAGGTGCTGATAAAAAAACACCTTTCAAAACACAGAGAGGTGCAATCACCACTCACTGCCTCTCGGATAGAAACCCCAACGCGTGCTCCAGGCTGTCCGCCACTCAGCCGGGGAGCCAGGCGGCGAGCGAACGGAACTGCAGATGCGGGCTGCGGGGAGCGTCCCGAGGGAGGGAGGGAGCCACTGGCACCCCCTCGCCCTAGCCCAGGGCGCCTGTCGATTTGTAACGGTGTGAAATGGCCCCAAGACTGTGAAAGGCTAGACCCCAGTCACACAGGATTCCCGCTGAAACATGATTATTTCCTACAGTCTCTCCCGTTTTTCTCAAAAATACCTCAAGAGGTTATTTTAATTGCAAAGGAAGGTTGGTGTGAGTGGGTGTGGCCTGGTGGTGTGCATGGGTGCAGGGAGGATACTGCTGGACCACAGAGGCCTTCTAAAGTCTGCTCGGCTGCACGGCTTTGTACGGAATCGCATGAATCTTACCCGTGACGTTTAAAAGCATCCCGGTGCCTGCTGTTCTGAGGCTGGAGGTTTTGCAATCTGTGTATTAATGCTATTTGGAAGTCAGGCGATCACGCCCACCGGGAGAAGCAAAGGCCTTTCTTTATATTAATTATTAATTATATATATTACAGATAATTATATTAATTATAGTCACACCTACTGGCAGAGAGAGCGGGAGAACCTTACAGCTTTCAGTCTGAAATGTTAGCCTCGGGTGGAGAGGAAACGCAGAGACAGGAAACTCACAGCCTGGACACCCCTTTCCCTGAGGGCATGAGGCTTTTAACCGACTTCATCTCCACATAGAGGAGCAGAACGGACTAACACCCAGAGTCCCTGCCAGCCCTAACCCAGAAGGGTGCCCTGTGAGCTGTCCTCCTCACCCAGAGATCACGGAGTAATCGGGTCCTAAGGCCGAATGCCCAGCCGTTCCTGGGAAGTAAGGATCGGCCACAGGCAGCCCGAAACCAACACACAACACACCCAACTGGTGGAGAGGGAGCTTCCTCTGGGGAAAGCAGAGCGTGGGGCAGGTTCCAGGGCCATTTCGGGGTCATCTCTGGGCGCCCAGAAACCCCAGGTTGGGTGGGAGCTGCCCCGAGGGGCTCTCTCTGCCATGGACTTTCCCTGGCTCTGGGGGGTGAGCCACTGGGGATCCGTCTCCGCGGAGCCATTAACACTGCCAACAGGTAATCTCCCGGTCCATCCTGTGTGGCTCAGAGGTTGAGCGTCGACCTACGAGCCTGGAGGTCAAGGTTCGATTCCCAGTCAGGGCACAGGCCTGGGATGCAGGCTTGACCCCCCCAGTCAGGGGTGTGCCGGAGGCAGCGGATCCACGATTCTCTCTCATCCTTGATGTCTCTCTCTCCCTCTCCCTTCCTCTCTGCAATCAACAAAACTACATTTTCTAAAGAACCTCCTTTGACCAGCTTAAGGCCAGAGAACAGTGATGTTACACACACACACACACACACACACACACAACACAACACAAAACAAAAAAGCCAACAACACACGTATTTCAGTCTTCGATGGAAATTACCCAACACTTTGGGGAAAGCCAGTTTGCATGGTAGTAGGTACCGGGCCTCCTGTGGCTAAAGCCTCTTCCCCAGCTGCCTGTCGGGACCCGATAGCCACGTTCCTGGCCTTCCCCAGACGGCAGCCTCAGGGCTGGTCCTGCGGGAGCCCCTCGCCGAGCAGGTGTCACGTGAGCCCCGACCCCGTGTCTTCATGCAGCAGGTAAAACCCCACTAGCTGGGGCAGCAGAGAGCCGGCCTCCCACCTGGACCCCTCCCGTTGGCCCCCGCCTGACCTCCTCTGTCACAACGTCTGCTTTCCTTCTTTCATTCTCCTGCCCCAGACATCCGTTCCTGCCGGAGAAAAGGCATTTCCCGTCACCGCGGGAACTATCGATTGCTTGCCCGCGGGGCGCAGTGCATTAGATGCGGCGCTGAGGGCTTTCATTTGCTCCCTTCCCTGGTGCAGCGGGAAAATAACAAACAATCAAGAAGAGTACAAACGAAGCAACGCAGGCACACGGCACCCCGCGGTGCGCCATTCCTTACACCCCGAGAGAATGAAGCACAGCGTTCCGACGTCTGCACCAGCCAATCACGGGGGGCTCAGAACCAGGGGGTGGAGTTGGAAATGCCTAACAGCCTGTAAGGCCGCGAGGCCACCCTGGCCAGTGTGGCTCAGTGGTTGAGAGTTGACCTATGAACCAGGAGGTCACAGTTCAATTCCCGGTCAGGGCACAGGCCCGGGCTGCAGGCTCCATCCCCAGTGGGGTGTGTGCAGGAGGCAGCGGATCAGTGATTCTCATCATTGATGTTTCTCTCTCTCTCCCCTTCTCCCTTCCTCTCTGACATAAATAAAAATATATCCTATAATAATAAAAGCAAACATGCTATTTAGAGCGGACAGCCTTCAGGACGACCTGTGGGAGGAAGCCGGGGCTGCCAGAGGGAAGCCGGTGCCGGCAGCCAGGGGAGGGAAGGCCACTCTTGCACGGATTTCATGCGCCGGGCCTCTAGTTTATATATGATAAAGACTGTGAGGCCTGGCCTTCCCCCGTTGGTTTCCTGCCTCACCCAGTGTGGTTTCTCTCCCCCCCCCCCTTACCCCGAGCCCTTCCCGCCCCCGGCCTCTGAGTGGCAAAGGGTGGGTGGCTCTGCACACTATTTGACATCCTTCTTTCGGTAAAATCGAGCTTCTTTTGGTAAATGTCAGAGGGGACACATTCTTCAGGAAACGAGCGATTCCGGTCAAGGGCAGGTACCTTGGTGGCGGGCACATTCCCAGTGGGGAGTATGCAAGAGGCAGCTGATCGTGTTTCTCTCTCATCGATGTTTCTAACTCTATTCCTCTCTCTTCCTCTCTGTAAAGAAATCAATAAAATATATTTTTTAAAAAGTTAGCTCTCCTTAAGAGCCCGGGCGGGGAGTGCAGTCTGTCGGCTGACGCAGGCGGCAGAGGCTGCTCTGCAGGAGGCCGTGCCGGGGAGGCAGGATGTGTGCAGCTCTGTCCTCTTTCTGCTCTTGGTGACGGCCTGAGCCACAACCCGGAGGGCCTCCGGCTCGCTCCCCGATGGAGGCTGGCATAGGACCAGGCCATCCTGAGAACCAGCAGTCCTCGTGGCCTGGGACTCTGAGCCCCAGACTCCTCAGGACTCGTGAGTTCGGCTCCAGGCAACCCCGTGTCTGTAGGTGTCGAGGAGGCCCAAGGCAGGGGGGTGTCATTGGGGTGAGGGGGCTGGGGTGGGTGAGAGGGCTGGGGTGGGTGAGGGGGCTGAGTGGAGTGGGTGAGGAGGCGGGGGTGGGTGAGGGGGTGGGGGTGGGTGAGGGAGTGAGGGTGGGTGAGGAGGTTGGGGGTGTGTGAGGGGATGGGGGTGGGGGTGGGTGAGGAGGTGGGTGAGGGGGTTGGGGGTGGGTGAGGGGGTTGGGGTTGGGGTGGGTGAGGAGTTTGGGGTGGGAGTGGCTGTGGTTTGGACTTCAGTTGGCAGGAAGAGGAAAGGAGGTGTCTGCTGGGCCGTCCTTCCCTGCAGGACACAGGAGGCCTGAGACACCGGCCTGCCCCCGCCCCGCCCGCCGCCTGGCTCAGGCACAGAGCTTATGGGTGATGAGGGCTCCCTTCTGGAGCAGGGCCTCTTTCTAAATCCTTTCAGGCAGCTGGGGAAGGTTGAAGGTTTCCCCCACCCCACTCTTTCATGTACTAAAAATAACCAGCTTAAAATAATCCATTTCCCAAAGAGGCTTATTTGAGGGGCAAACTCTGCCCCCTTCACAGCTGCGTGGCTGACCCGGCCGCTCGGTCACCTCCACCCTTCGTGCAGTGATTGAAATGGCCGCCTGCGTCTCACAAACATGCAAGTGAGCGTGCCCAGGACAGTGGAATCGGGACGGACATTGCTGTCACGGAGTGGGCTCGGGCTTGCTGCGCCTTCCGCTCTCTCAGCCCCTCCTCGCTGAGACCGGCGCCTGTGTGACGGCAGGAAATCGGAGAACGTGCAGACAGCGCGGAATGTGGCGCCGAAGGTGGTGACTGAGGTCCAGGCCTCGCCATGGAGAGATGGAGACTTTTTTCTTTCTTTCTTTTTACAATTACGGATGAAGAACAGCGCAGATCACACTGCGATTATCCCGGGGCAGAGAGAAAATCACGGCCCGAAGGCTGCTGATTGGGATCCAACTCGGGAGGAATTCTCTCGCCAAGAAGAGAGGGAGGCGTGGGTCCCTGTTCTTCTAAGTTAAAAACATTCAGGTTACAAAACAGTCCCGGGTGTAAGGTGCAGCGCGGGGACTGTAGTCGTTACCATGGTAATAACTGTGGGAGGGGTCATTGTCGGGGCATCACTGTATCAGGTTTAGGACTGGCTTTGACCACTGTGCTGGGCACCTAAAGCTCATATAAAATAATACAGAATGCCAGTCCTCACTGAAAATAACATTTAAAAAATGTGCAGAGGTCACATACCACAAAGGCAGCACCACAATTTTCTGTAGAATCTCCGTTGGCGAGTCCTTCTTCCCAAAATGGAAATGCCTCTTTTAAAGGCTCAATGACAAATCAAGGTACCGGGGAACTGTCCGTGTTACTTTATCGTCTCTATTGAATGTTTAATCTCCATCTTAACTTTAAAAAAAATATATATTTTATTGATTTTTTACAGAGAGGAAGGGAGAGAGAGAGCTAGAAACGTCGATGAGAGAGAAACATCGACCAGCTGCCTCTTGCACACCCCCTACTGGGGATGTGCCCGCAACCAAGGTATATGCCCTTGACCGGAATCGAACCCGGGACCTTTCAGTCCACAGACCGACGCTCTACCACTGAGCCAAACCGGTTTCGGCTCCATCTTAACTTTAAAAAAAAATATGTATTTTATTAATTTTCCACAGAGAGAAAGGGAAAAGGATAGAGAGCTAGAAACATCGATGAGAGAGAAACATGGACCAGCTGCCTCCTTCACACCCCCCACCGGGGATGTGCCCGCAACCAATGTACATGCCCTTGACCGAAATCGAACCTGGGATCCTTCAGTCCGCAGACCAACGCTCTATCCACTGAACCAAACCGGTTTCGGCCATCTTAACTTTTAAAAGAGAGTGTTACTATAACTCCGTACACATTGTGGGCCACTTAGGGGTAGAACAGAGGAGGCACCGCGCCGTCGTCACCGATGGCACAATGGAGCAGCGCTGGGGGAAGCGAGCCCCCACCTGGCCGGCCTCCCTCGCTCTCCTTCCCAGGCTCCAGGCGCAGAGGTGCTAACTGGGCGGCCAGAGGACAGAGAATTCCCCACCAAATGTGTTTAGGAAGTCAGTTTACTAAATCCTGTCTCAGAGAGATTCAAAATGCACATTAGCATATTAAAGAGGTCCCACGGTTTTAAAAAAAAAAAGTCCATGTAACCTTGTTTTGTGACTTACTTATTTGTAAAGTGGAAGGATTTCCCCCCCCCCCCCCCCCCCCAGCACACACATTAACAACCCTCTCCTGACAAATCGGAACCTTGTAGAAAATTAAGTGGGTTTCCTTTCATCTCAACTCAGGAAGAACTAAAGGGCAGATTCTTGCGGGGGAAGAAAGATGCCTTGCTTTGAGTTTTCTGCTGTGCCTAGCACGCGGACGGATAGAAAAGCTCTTGATACGCGCTTCTTAATTAATGAACTTAATGAGGAAAAAGGAGGGAGACAGCTCCAGGAGCTTGGAGCTTTGAAAGCGCTTCCAACCCTGCTTGACTTCCAATCAGTGTTTTTTATTATGATAATATATCTGTGACCTAAAATGTACCCTTTCCACCTTTCTAAGGGCCCAGTCCGGCAGCCTTAGCCATGCTCAGACGGCTGTGCGATCGTAAGCCCTGAGCAGCTCCCCAACTTTTACACCTTCCCAAGGGTTCTGAGCCATTTCCCCTCTGGCTTCTTCTCGACGTGGGTGTTTCTCTCCAGGACTGTACGTTACATGTGCCGGGGGTGATTACTTTCTAATGTAACCCATAAAGTGCAAAAAAGGTGAAAACTAAAAGTGAGTCGAGGGAGGAAATGGACATCATGTGGACACAGTGCACGCAAGGACCAGTGGCTCCGAGACGTCTCTGCTGGATAAGATGAGCTACTCACCTGTTTCTTCCGCGTGTGAGCGTATGTGAATGGGTGTGTATGTGTGTGTTTGCATTTGAATGTGGCACAGTTGGACCTTCACGTTAAAGATACTTTCGTGATGCAGAGAGAGAAGTGTTCTGATTGTACTTTGGGGGCTGTCTGCCGAGCCCTCTTTGTCCAGGAATTGCCCGTCCATCCATGTGGGGATCCACTGGCAGCCAGGTGCTTCTCCTGAGTGAGTGAGTCAGCGAGCGCGGTGGTTGATGGGAACTAGGGGAATCCCTGTTTCAAAGGCAGCAACCTCCTTCTCCGTCTCCCCAAAGAGGAACTGGTCGCTGTGGGAAGGCTATTCTCTTCCCACCGTCACATCCTGCCTTAGTCCATCACCCAGATTCCTTCATCTCCTGGAAAGGTCACAGAGAAAATGCTGCCCCTCTGCCCGGCCTTCAGCCCCTCTTCCCCCAGGAAGTTTAAAAAACGTGGCTCTCAAAAGACATTTCAATCGTTGTGCTGTTGGTATTTGGCTCTGTTGACTGACGGGTTTGCCAACCACTGCCCGACACTCATTATTTCAGTGACAAAGGAGAAAACCCCCGGAAGTGGCACCTACCCCCTCGGGTTTGGTCCCCGAGACTCGGAGGGTTGTATGTATCAGCTCCTGGAAGTCTGTGTCGGTTCTTAAACCTTCTGATTTACGGAACTGGGAGCCAAGGGTAACACTCACTTTCCATCAACCGATCTGAAAAGGCTCAGTGGCCTGTCCGAGTCCAGGGGGACAAGGCAGACATCCGGAGGGAGGCGATGGGGAAGGGGCTGAAGAGAGAAGTGTTTTCTGTGGGTTTGGTGGTTCTAGGCTCCACCTGCCCAGTGGGTGGGACCACCCGGGGAAGAGTGGACCGTCTGTGGACCCAGGGTCAGGAAGGCGACTTAGTTCCTCCAGCCAAGCGCCTGTCCTGCTGGCCGTGTGCACGGGCTGCTGCCTATGGGCACGGACTGCTGCCTGTGTGCACGGGCTGCCGGCTGTACTGCTGGCTGTGTACACGGGCTGCCGGCTCTGTGCATGGGCTGCTGCCTGTGTGCAAGGGCTACCGGCTGGGCTGTCCTGCAGGCTGTGTGCACGGACTGCCGGCTGAGTGCACGGACTGCTGCCTGTGTGCACGGACTGCCGGCTGTACTGCTGGCTGTGTGCACGGACTGCAGCCTGTGCACGGGCTGCTGGCTGTGTGCATGGATGGCGGGGGCGGGGGAGGAGAGCTTAGCCACAGCCTGGAGCTCAGAGCTTATCCTCCTCTTCCCCCCGAAACCGGGGGCTCCCCAGCCTTAGGCTCCGAGGCACCCTCGGGGCCTGGAGTGCCTAAGGGCGGGGCAGCACCGGCTCGCTGAACGACCTGTCGTGATCCGTCGTAAACCCCGCCCGGGTTTCGGCGGCCGCCCTGCAGGGGCGGGGCCTCGCGCCGGGGCGGGGCTTGCCCGGCGGGGGCGGGGCCAGCGGCCTCCCGGCCGAGCGGCGCTGCGGGTGCGGAGGGCGGAGGGCGGCGGGCGGGGGGCTGGAGCGGGAGCGGGTCTGGGCGCCCCGCCGCCCGGGGCCGGGGCCGGGGCCGGAGCCGGAGCCGGAGCCGGAGCCGGAGCCCGGAGCCCGGAGCCCGGAGCCCGGAGCCCGGAGCCCGGAGCCCGGAGCCCGGAGCCCGAGCCCGGGACCCCCCCGGGGCGGCGGCGGGGGCTGCGGGCGGGCGGGATCGGGGGAGCGTGTGCCGGCGGAGGCCCTGCCGCCTGCTCCCCGCGGCCGGGCGATCGGAGCCCCCGGGGGACGGGGCGCCCCCAGCCCGGGCCGGGGGTGGGGGGCGGGTTGGGAGCCCGGAGCGCGGCCCGCAGGATTTTAAAACACGTGTCTGTCTGTCGTGTTTACTTTTAGGGTTTTGGCCAAATTGGGCACAAAATAGCCACTTAGCCCTTCTCACCGAGGAGGAGCGGGAGAGGGTAAGTAAGGGCGCGCAGGGCCGGGGGGCCGGCGCCCCGACAGGCACACGATCCCCCGGTCCCCCGCCCCGGCCGGGACCGGGCCGGCCACGTGTTCACCGGACCGGCCGCCTTCCGGCCGGGGGAGTCCAGGGTCCAGGGTCCCAGTGCGGGGCTGGCGGCCGGCCCTGACCCTTGCTCCCTCCGAGCGCCTGGCACCTCCGCGGTTTGGTTGTTAAAGGGCCAGTGTCCCCCCGGGGACGAACGGTCCCTGCCAAGGACCTTTGCGTTTAGCAGGGGACCCTGTGCAAACCCCTGTGCAAACCCTGCAGACCCCAAAGCACAGCGTGAACGTTTCCTGGGGATCTCCTCCCAGCTCCCCGGGGGGAGCAGTGGCCCGGCTGGTGCTGGGAGGTCCCTCTCCGGCTCTCTCTCCTCTGGAAAGCTGCCCGACAGCTCCTGAAGCCCTGGGGCGCTGTGACGGTCAGGGGGGCCCTTTCCCCTGGGACTTTCCCAGCATCTCACGCCTCACTGCCCAGCCTCTCCTGCTGGTGACGTGAACCCTGCCGCTCCCGGAGGGTGGGAGCACCCCTGCACCCCTCGGTCCCAAATAAGCCAAGGGTTTGAATTAGTTAACGCTCCGTGAGCCACCAGCACGAACGGGAAACCCACACGGGACACATCCACACGGAGACACCCACATGGGAGGCACCCACACAGGACATATCCACAGAGACACCCATACGGAGACACCCACATGGGACATATCCACAGGAAGATGGTCACACGGAGTCACCCACATGGGAGGTACCCACGCAGGACACATCCACACGGAGACACCCACATGGGAGACACCCACATGGGACACCCACACGGAGACACCCACTCGGGACTGTGACCAGGCCCAAAGGGCAGAGCTGTCTCCGTGGCATCCCCACAGGGGTCGCCTGGGCCTGCACCTGCCTTTGTATTTGCATCACGTGACCGGTGACCACGGCATCGACTTTCTGAAAACCCAGAAATAGTTGTTTAGTTGGCGATGGGTTCGCTCAAGGATTCAACAGCCTTTTTATCGGTTGATGAGCGGGGTGATGGGGTGCGAGACCGGTGAGGTGGCTCTTGGGGTGGAGCCTTCGCCAGTTCTCCGGGGGTTTTCTGACCGGTTTCGTGTTAATGTCCAGGCCTCTGGCTCTGGCTCTGGTTCTGGTTCTGCTGGCCTGCTGGTGGGCGGGCCGTGCGCTCCTTCCTGCCTCCTGGCCTGTCCGTCAGAGCGCTCAGGCTCCCGGCCTGCTGGTGTCCTGTGGGCAGTTCCCGTGCGTCTGCGCGTGGTACCCGCACCACGCAGAGGGGTGGGTGTGCTTCTGGGTTCTCCCGCCTGGTGACAGGTGAGGCCCCCGCAGGGCCAGTGCGGGACGGTGCACGTAGGTGCTCACTCCCGTGGCCTTCCGTACGTGGCCTCATTTTTTCATCCCAGTGGTAAAGCAGCCTTTCTGGTCACAAAGGTTTAAAACAGTGACAGAATCTTTCGAAGATATAAAAGGTAGGAAGCCAGGCTCCCCGTAACTCCCTCTCGCACGCCGCTGTCAGCAGTGTGGGTTGATTTCTTCGGCTTTTAATTCCATAATTATATATTACTTTTGGGCAGAATTCTAAATTTCTGCCTTTTGTCTCCACATTTCTGGCTGTTTGCCACCATTCCTGTTTCACCCTAAGTCCTCAAGTAGAAGTAGCATACCTTTTACGTACAGGCCTTAATTTATTTTTATTAATCCTCCCCCGAGGATATTTTTTTACCCCCCTCATTGGTTTTTAGTGAAAGTGAAAGGGAGGACACACACCACACACACACACACACACACACACACACACACACACACACACGGGGGAGGGGGAAGGAGAGAGAGAAACATGGATGTGACAGAGGCACATTGAGTGGTTGCCTCCCACATTCCCCCACCACCACCCAGGGGCCTGCACTCGAAGTCCGTGCCCTTGATCAGAATGGGATCCGAGACCCTTCAGTCCTCGGCCGATGCTCCAACCACTGAGCGAACCGGCTGGGGCTGCAGACCGTCACTCAGACGCAGGCGTGGCCCCGGCTCTGACTATGGTAGCTCTGCCCCGGAACCGCTGGCTGCCGGTCGGCAGTGAGCAGAGCTACACGCGTGTGCGCCACAGCCACGGCCGAGCACTGCCCACCGGGTCTCTGGTCACCCTCACATCCCTAGGGCTTTCCTGTGGGGTGGACAGCGAGCTGGCATTTAACGTCCCTGAGGTGCCAGCCCCGGGTTTTGCGCTGTCACAGCAATCCATCGCCCGGGACAGGGGGGTCCTAGAACTTCCCGAGAGGCCTGACCCCTGACCCGGACGGGGCTCAGACTCCCCGTCACATGACGTCCACAGCCCCGCGCATACAGCAGGGGGAGGAGAGGGACAGAAGGGGGGGCTGAGAGGTGTGAGGGGGCTTCAGTCCGTGTTTAAGAAGCTCTGACTGCCCCCCGGCGAGGAGACATCCGCCGCCGAGTCAGGAAGCCGGGGTCTCCTTTCCGCCCCCGGAAGGGCTGTGGCCAGTGGGCTGCCCACAGACGTGCGGGCGCTCCGGTGCGGGCCGCCGTGGTTTTGCCGGTGGCGGTTTAATGGTGCAGCTCAGCGTGCAGTCAGCCTGTCTGACACGCCCTCCGCGCCCGGGCTGGCGGCCACGGGCTGGCTCACAGCGGGCCCCGGGTGGCGGGCAGAGGACGTGCTGTTGGCAGAGGACAGGCCTGGCGGCCCTGTGGTTGGTGCGTGGACCTGCCTCGTCCGCTCCCGTCTGCGGGCTGAGGGGGGCGTTTATTCCTCTTTAATTAAGAAAAAACAAAACACTGTATTTTTATTGATTGCAGAGAGGAAGGGAGAGGGAGAGAGAGAATCCCCTCCTGGGGATGGAGCCCACACCCTTGGCCTGTGCTCTGACCGGGACTCGAACTGTGACCTCCTGGTTCATAGGTCGACACTCAACCACTGAGCCACACCCACTGTGGCCTGGCTTTAATTTTTTCTTTTATTTTACACAGTATGTTGTGTGCCATGAACTAGATGTGAAGGTGAAAAATCACTGACCTTGGTCCAGGAGTTTACAACCTGGTATCATGGTCGGCAAACTGCAGCTCGCGAGCCACATGGGGGTCTTTGGCCCCTTGAATGAGGCTCTTCCACAAAATACACGGCCTGGGCGAGTTTATTTAAGTTTAAAAAATTTGGCTCTCAAAAGAAATTTCAGTGGTTGTACTGTTGATACTTGGCTCTGGGGACGAATGAGTTTGCCGGCCGCGCCAGCACAGCCAAGGGTGACCCTGAGGGGGCGGCCGAAGGGCCTAGGGCAGTCAGACAGAGAATGGAAGCTGGGTCTGGGGGGGAGGGGGGGAGACACCGCTTCCCAATGGAGAGACAGCGCCGGCGCCCATGGCTGTGCCTTTGTTTCACAGCCGGTTTGCGTGAGGAAGTGAGGCGGTCAGGATGTTCACCACACTCTCTGGGTTTCAGTCCCATGCAGCCACATGCACCTGAACCACAAGCGCCCACCTCTCAGGCACGCGGGGCACCTGTGCGGACCACAGGCTCACGCGGACCGCTCCAGCTGTGGGCTGTCACGGTGCGGGGAGGCCCTGCCCTCCACGCTGGGACTTGCCCGTGGCTTGGCCACGAGGACTGTGCCCTCTCCTCAGTCCGAGCCTGGGGCCTGTGCAGACACTGGCCGCGCCCCTCAGGTCTCTGCAGGCTGAACGTGAGCCGCAGGGAAGCCCGCAGCGGGAGGACAGACCGAGGAGAGGGAGATGCCCAAGGCGTGGCCGGGAGTCTGGGGGACAGTCAGCTCAGCCCTCCCGCCAACGGCAGACTTCTCAGAAGTGGACCCGGTTAGAAATGCAGCCCCGGCCGGTGTGGCTCAGTGGATAGAGCGGTGGCCTGTGGGCGGAAGGGTCCGGGTTCAGTTCCATTCGGGTGCACATGCCTGGGTGGTGGGCTCAATCCCCAGTAGGGGGTGTGCAGAAAGCAACTTACCAGTGATTCTTTCTCATCGTTGATGTTTCTCCCTCCCTCCCTCGCCCTTCCTCTCGGAAATCAATAAGAATATATTTTTAAAAACGCAGTGCTCAGCATGAGGTGTGACGGGTGGGGGGCCTGTCAGAGGTCATGGCTGTGGGGTGGGGGCTCA
Source organism: Vespertilio murinus (assembly GCA_963924515.1). Classification (NCBI taxonomy): domain Eukaryota; kingdom Metazoa; phylum Chordata; class Mammalia; order Chiroptera; family Vespertilionidae; genus Vespertilio; species Vespertilio murinus. Next base: position 2,381,234 of record OZ004712.1, read on the forward strand.
CGTATGGAGAGACAGCAGCCTCTCTGTGGGGTACACTTATGTGCTTTGCCACCCCTGGCTTATCCTGCACGTCACAGCACCTAAGCCAGACTCTCGGGCAGGCCCAGGGCCTGATGGCTTTCCGGGTGCCCTGTTCTCACGGCGCTGGCGCCCGCCCGGCCTGTGGTCACTGGCCGGGGCCTGTGGTCAGTGTGGCCGGAGCAGGCCCACCCCCCCCCACCCCGGCTGTTCCGGGGGACGGTTTCCCAGCTCCTGGCAGGTTCTGGACTCGATGCCAAAAGGTGCCTTGGGTTCAGCTGACAGTCTTTAGGGAAGAATGCCATGTGCCTTCTCAGGCGCTCCCTGCACGTGGGCTGACGCTCTGTCCACTGAGCCAGACGGGCAAGGGCTGAACCCCACTCTCTTTGGGAGAACGGAGTATGCACCTCATAGGTTATATCTGAGGACAGGACGAGCTTTTTGTAAGAATCCTATGTTAGCCAGTGTTTCCCAAAGCGTGGTACGCGTGCCCCCAGGGGGACGGGAAGAGTGTGGTGGGGGTACGCGTTGCACCGGAGTTTGGTGGGGACATGCACTGCACCGTGCTTAGCTGCTCTCTGCCTAAATCTATGTTCCCATGAGTCAAGTCAATTTCATTCTTCTCATTGATCCAAATAAGTGTTATTTATAATATAACTTACTTATATTTTATTATGAATAATTTTATTCTTCATTTATTATTATTTTGTGTATGTACCAAAAAAATAAAAAATAAATATATGTTGACTGTTATTAAAATACATCCTTTTTTTTTTATGAGGGGTACCCAGCGTTACGAAAATTATAGAAGGGGTACACATATGTCAAAAGTGAGAAAGGTTAGAGTCCGAGGTGCTCGGCCGGGCTGCACAGCCGCGTCAGAGTGAACGAGGAAAAGCGGGGTTTATTTGAGGAGAAGGGCTTGGGGTGGGGACGGCAGAGGGAAGAGGAAGCCAGAGAGAAGGGGCCTTGGAGGCAGGTCCAGGGGGTGAGCCGGAGGAGCTGTGGCTGCCACTGCTCCGCTGGCTGGAGTCTCGTGGGGTCCCTCAGAGGTCGGGGTGCCTGCCTGCAGGGGTGAGGCAGGGGTGCTCCCTGGAGGAGGGTGTGGGCGGGCCCTTCGTCCTGAGCGTCTCTCTCTCTTGCCGGGGGCAGGGGGCCGTACCAGAATATTCAGGGCCCCGAGCCCAGACTGCAAACCCCACACCGCTGCCTTAGGGCAAACAAGCCGCACGCTTCCCAAAGCAAGCTGTTTCCTGGGAAAGAGGGAAGTCTCGGTGCCTCGTAGTGGAGGAGGATGAAGCTCCCCCGGCTCTTGGTCTCTCTGCTGCCTCAGGTGTGGGCCGTGCTCTGCGTTGCCGAGGAAAAGGCCCACCAACCGCTCACTAGTCCTGTGTGCACACACAGTTCTTGTTAACCCTGTGCACACACAGTTCTTGCTAGCCCTGTGCACACACAGTTCTTCCTAGCCCTGTGCACACACAGTTCTTCCTAGTCTCTGTGCACACACAGTTCTTCCTAGTCTCTGTGCACACACACAGTTCTTGCTAGTCCTGTGCACACACAGTTTACCAGCCACTTTCTTCATAGTGTCTGTACCTGCAAGTACCAGCATCGGATGGGAGCCGGGGACAGTGGGTAGATGTAGGCACCACGCACAGGTGCATTCACACGTGTGCTCACACGTGATGAGAATCAGGGACAGTGGGTAGACACAGGCACCACACACACATGCACTCACGTGCACTCACACGTGTGCGCACACTGCAGGGCCTGCTGCACGTGGCTGGGCGGGGCCGGGCTTGCCCTCCGTCCAGGCCTCACCACGGCCGTCACGTTCCCAGCGGGACAGGCCAGTGTCCACGCCCAGGGGCCTGTGAGGCGAGCTTGCCGAAGTGGAGCTTCCCTGTGGTGGTAACGGGAGGGGACTGGCCGATGCCTCAGTGAGACCGTGGACAGCGACTCCTTCGGGAGGTGCACGAGGCGGACCCCACAGGAGGAGGCGTGGCCCCTGGAGGTGGGCGAGGCCGGTGTGTGAGCTCCACGCGGGGCGGAGGGTGTGGGGACCCCCGGGGGCATTTCATCTGGACTCACCTGGGGGCGTGGCGGCTCAGCAGCCTGGCGGTGGGTGGTAGGAGTTGGCCAGCCGGCTGGGGCGGCTCAGTGGTCGAGGAACCAGGCGGTCACTGGCTCAGCGCCCGGCCAGGGCACGTGCCCGGGTTTGGGGCTCCATCCCCACTGCGGGGCGAGCAGGAGGCCGCTGATTGACGGGCCTCATCATTAGTGTTTCTCCCTCTCCCTCTCCCTCCCTCTCTGAGGTCAGGGAAATGCAGTCAAGAAAAGCGTTGGCTGAGACAGGACAGGGGGAGGGGATGGGGACGGAGGGAGGGCCTGGGATGGGCAGGGGGACCCGTGAGAGCAGGGCGGGCTGGAAACCACTGGGTGTGGTCGCCGTGGCGACGGGGGGCCTCTTCAGGGAGCCACGTGGTATGTGTGCGGAGCCCATGGTCGCTGCAGGCCCGTCTGCCCTGTAGGTCCATGTGGTGTTTTCCGGGGGCGCCCTGGCTGGCAGTGGCGTGTGGGGATGGAGCCTTCTCCAGAGCAGGGGGCCGGGAGCGGGGCCTGGGGTCTTCCTCCTCCTCCTCCCCCTCCCCCTCCCCCTCCTCCCCCTCCCCCTCCTCCTCCTCCTCCTCCTCCTCCTTCTTCTTCTTCTTCTTCTTCTTCTTCTCCTCCTCCTCCTTCTTTTTTTAATATATGGTATTGATTTTTTACAGAGAGGAAGGGAGAGGGATAGAGAGCTAGAAACATCGATGAGAGAGAAACATCTACCAGCTGCCTCCTGCACACCCCCCACTGGGGATGTGCCCGCAACCAAGGTACACATCCTTGACCGGCATTGAAACTGGGACCTTTCAGTCCGCAGACCGACGCTCTATCCACTGAGCCACACCGGTTTCGGCCCAATGGCCTCGCTTCTCACCTCTGCTTTCCTGATGGCAGTGTTCCGGCCACTTAGCCCTGCCCCAGCGGAGAGGACTCCCAGGCTGGTGCTCCTTGCCCAACGCCCGCGAGGGTCTGCCCGTGCCCTGCGAGGGTGTGGCCACACGTGGCGGGCTTCCGGGGGAAGCGGGGCTCGGAACAGGACCTGAAACCCGGGGAAGTGACCCCAGCGTCGTGGTGTCGGCGGCCCTCCATCCTGACTTCCCTCCGGCGGTTGGGGGTCCACGGAAGCCATTCACTTCTAATGAAGACTAACCTCACCGGAGTTAAAAAGTCCGACCCCAGACTTACCACTTTTACTTTATTTTAAACAGGAAAACAGTGTGCATGTCTCCATCTGCACGCGCCTCCTCGGGTAGCTTACGGAGGTGGTGGAAGTCTTGAAACCACTAAACGAGACTTTCCCTTTAAATCTGGGAAAACTTGGCAGCTGATGGATGATTCTCTCTCATCATTGATGTTTCTGTCTCTCCCCCCCTCTCCTTTCTTCTCTGAAACCAATAACAATATATTTTAAAAAACAAAACGGAAAACCTTTATGTGCTGGCAAAAATAACATGAGCAGTACAACTGGCATAATTGGCCTGCCTGTGAGCTAATTTAAAATTTTATTTATTTATTAACTTATTATTTATATAATCATTTTAATCCTCACTGAGGACATTTTTCCATTGTTTTTTGAGAGAGAGTGGGAGGGAGGGAGGAGGGGGAGAGAGATGCAGAGAGGGAGGGACATCAGTGTGTGAGGGGATGGACACACCCTGATCTGGGCTGGGGATGGAGCTTGCAACCAGAGGAATGTGCCCTTGGAATCGCACCCATGACCCTTTCAGTCTACGTGCCAGTGCTCTAACCACGGAGCAAGCTGGCTTGGGCTGAGCTAATTTGCATTTAGGAAATATCTGTTGTAGCAGACAAACGCTGATGCTGATTTGCTTTAGGAGGTGACGATAATAAATACCCAGCATTGAATCTGCACACTGTGGGGACGCGTGGGGCGAAGGAGCAATCTTTGGCCGCCAGTAAGCACAGCTGGCATCACTTTGGCTCCTTCCTCACGTGCCCTCTCTCTAGGACTGGCATCGAATCGTGACCTCCTGGTTCCTGGGCTGGCGCTCAACCACGGAGCCATGCCGTCTGGGCGCCTTTTATAGTTTTAATTTTACTTTCATCTTTGAATCACGTGGAAGTTATCTTTCTGTGATGATTTCCCTCCCCCCTTTGCTGTTTCCGCCCCTCCCCCATTGATATCTCCACGTGCGCCTCTGGTCTGTGGGTCTTCTCTGGGCTTGCCGCCTGTTAGCGGTTTCTGCAGCGTTGGCTGCCCACACCCCGTGGCTGAACCGTGCCCCCCCTCCGTGTCCACGCCAGACAGCCGGAGCCGCGCAGGTCACCGTCGGGCTCAGCGTCTCTCGTGCGGTTGAACTTCAGACTCCAGCCCAGGCCCAGCCTCTGCGGCTTAACCTGGGGGAGGCACGGCTGTGGGCTCCTCACCCCTGGCCCCCGTGGGTGCTGCTGGCCACGGAGGGCGGGCGGGCGGGTGGGATGGGATGCTGCAGAGCCGGAGACCACCCTCCGGCGGCCTCACACCCTTCCCTCTAAGGAGATGGGGACGGTTCCTCACTGGGAAGGGCTCCTGCAGGGCTGGGACAGCTCCCTTTTCTTCCATTCATGTGCATGCCCGCTCTGCCGGACATCACAGCTTATACACGGGAGTGTCACAGCTCCTACACGGGAGTGTCACAGCTTCTACACGGGAACATCACAGCTTCTACACGAATATCACAGCTTCTACATGGGAGTGTCACAGCTTCTACACGGGAATATCATAGCTTCTACACGGGAGTATCACAGCTTTTACATGGGAGTGTCACACCTTCTACATGGGAGTATCACAGCTTTTACACGGGAGTGTCACACCTTCTACACAGGAACATCACAGCTTCCACACAGAAACATCACAGCTTCTACAGGGGAATATCACAGTTTCTACACAGGAGTGACACAGCTTCTACACAGAAATATCACAGCTTCCACACAAGAACATCACAGCTTCTACACAGGAATATCACAGCTTCCACACAAGAGTATCACAGCGTAGGCCTGCTCCCCATCTATGAGTCAGGCTTCTGGCTGAGCAGCACTCCCTCTGTGGGAGCGCACTGACCACCAGGGGGCAGCTCCTGCGTTGGACATCTGCCCCCTGATGGTCAGTGTGTGTCATAGTGACCTGCTGTTCTGCTGTTCGGTCCATTTGCATGTTAGCCTTTTATTATGTAGGATACGCATGACCCATGGACACAGACGATAGTGGGGTGAAGGCCTGGGGTAGGGTGGGGGCTGGGCGCAGGGGGCCATCTGTAATACTGTCTACAATAAAAATAAAATGAAAAACATTGCCCATTCAGGCTGAGAAGCTGGGCTACAGCTATACTATTCAGCATTCCTGAAGGGACCCGGGGTGAAGTGTAGTTAATGGAAGTTATGTAGTCCAAGGATAACATCGTTACCTGAAGCCTTCTATAATGCTGTAACTAGCTTGCATCCATCTCAGTTTTTGGGTCAAAACACTGAATGACCTTCCCATGGGCAGTAAGGGCAGCGGAGGAACGCTTTTGGTAAGCCGTGACAGCCTCACTCCTGCGCGCGGTTCGCCGGCGCCGCCCTCACTCAGAGAAGCAGCGGCCTTGGAGAAACCGGGAAAGCTTAGTGATGAACCCTCCGCTTCTCCGTGAGAACGCGGGCCTTGTCCTGGCTGCGGAGCCTCAGCAGCCCCCGGGCGGACAGGAGGAGCCGGGCACAGGTTGGAAGCCTGGTGGCCAGTGGGCCGGACGGGAGGTGGGTGAGGCCGGGCTGGCCCCGGGAGGTGGGTGACGAGCCGGGGGCGGGTGGTGGTGGTGGTGGTGGTGGCGGCCACGTGGCCTCTCCGGGGGGTGTTCCCAGCATTCCTGCTGCTGCCGGGCCGCTCTCCTCTGTGTACCTTGTGCTCTTCTCGCGTCAGGTCCTCCGTGTCTCCCTCTTTTCACTTCCCCGTGCCGCGCCTATGTCTCCGTTTTGACTTTTGCGTGGTCTTGAGATTTTTTTTTTTGAGAAGGATGCTTTTTCACAGCTCCTCGTAATTATTATTATTATTTTTAAAAAAGCCAATGTCACACACAGCCTAAATGCTACATAATGCGGTGTTTTTATTTTCATGTTATTTTTTTAGCTAGTCAGTTAGGACTCTGATCCTGGAGGTACGATCTCTTGCCAGGGAAGATGAGATTGCCTCGGGAAGAAGCGGTTTATGGTGAAATGGTCCAAAGTCCCCCATTGCCATGCTTAGGTTGCAGATAAATGGCCGGTGGTTTCACTGACAGGATTTCAGTTGCTGCGTTGTTGGCGCCCAGTCCGCAGTCCGCTTAAATTGCACTTAATGGGGGCACTCACGCGTTTGCCTTAAATTGGAAATAAGGTGGGAATCCAGATTCCGTGGTCATTACAGCCCAAAGCCTACGTCCTCTGCTGGCTAATGGGGGCCGCTTAACCGCGTTTTTCTCATTCTGCAGAAGGCTGTGTCCGGCCCTGTTAATTTTCACAATAAACTCTTTCTGCAGAATCCATGGCTGGCGCCTTAAGGCTGAGATCTGAGATGGGACCGCCGCTGTCGGTGCGGGCACCGGTGTCTGTGGGGGATACGGAGAGGGTCCTTCCGAGGACGGGTGCCCTGACCAGGCATCGAGCTGTGACCTAGCTCAAGGTCGACACTCAGCCCACTGAGCCGTGCCGGCCGGCCGGGCCGCCATCTTTGACTGGAGAAGGCCTCTCCTGCCCCTGTCACCACCTCGTCGTCACAGGGGTCCTGAGATGAGCAGCAGGGAAGGGAGAGAGAGCACGCTCCTCGTACGGCTGCAGGGTGGGGGTAGGTCACTTCCGCTCACACGCCATTCGTCACACCTAGTCACACGGCCGGCCACACGTAGCTGCAAAGGAGGCTGGGCGGCCACCGAGGGGTCTCACTGACACCTCTGTTACGTGGAAGGGAACAGGTCAGGGTGCGAGCAGCTTCTCATCGGAATCCTCGGCCACAGGACAGGGTTTGCTTTTGGAATGCTCACTCCCCCCCTCCTATTGCTTGTGAGGAGACATTGCCCACTGACAGTACCAAGTGGACTTGAGCTACTGGCAAGAGTTACCCGGAGTGGCTGAAACCGGTTTGGCTCAGTGGTAGAGCGTCGGTCTGCGGACTGAAGGGTCCCGGGTTCGATTCCGGTCAAGGGCATGTACATTGGTTGCGGGCACATCCCCAGTGGGGGCCGTGCAGGAGGCAGCTGGTCGATGTTTCTCTCTCATCGATGTTTCTAGCTCTCTACCTCTCTCCCTTCCTCTCTGTGAAATATCAATAAAATATATATGTATTTTATATATATACCGGTAAGTTACCCGGCGTGAACGCATTCCCCTCGGGATTGTAAGCCACGTTTGTTCCAGGGGTTACGGGGACGTGTGTGAACTCTGTGGAGGTGAGGCGGCTTCCACTTAAACTCCTATTTTTTCCTGGGGCTGTTTTTGTTGCATCTTCCTTTTTTGCCGCTTTTGATGTGTGCTGGATCCTTCGCTTCACGCTTGTTTCTCTCTGTGTTGGCAGGTATGGCGGCGCCGGCGCAAGGCTGGGCGAGACGGTACCTCAAGGCCTTCTGTAAGGGCTTCTTCGTGGCGGTGCCCGTGGCCGTGACCTTCCTGGACCGGGTGGCCTGCGTGGCGCGAGTGGAGGGAGCATCCATGCAGGTGACTGACCGCGCCTTCCCCCTCACAGCACCCGCGTCAGCGACTCCTTCTCACGCACCGGGGACGCGGTTCCTCCGGGTCATTCTGGGCTGGGACCCAAGAGGCTCAGAAAGACCTGGAAGGGAAGGTTAACTCCCCTGACTTTTAAAGTAAGGTTTTCCAGCGTAAGTCACAGTCCCAGGAGAGGCGAAGAGAAATAATCACCGGATTGTCATCTGTATCTGTCTACCTATCTGTATGTCTCTTTAGGAATTGTAAAGGGAGATTCTAAATAATTATTTTTAAGTCCTCCTCCCTGGATTGTTTATTGATTTGAGAGAGAGAGAGAGAGAAAGAGAGAGAGAGAAAGAGAGATGTGCCATGACTGGGAATCAAACCCATCACCTGTCGGTGCACGGGAGGAGGATGTATAGCCAGGGCTTAAATGGAGAGTCTAAAGACATTTTACTGAATGACGTCATATTTTGTGGTTCTGGCTTGGGATTTTAAGCCATTTCAGTTATTTATATCTGAATCTATACTTAGATATCCTTTTAAGACAAAATTATTCATGCAGATGCAGGCTGGGCATGGGTCAGAGTCATCACTCTGTATTATCCAGTGATTCAAAGGTCAATGGTCAACCACTGAGTTGTTCTGGCTGGGCCAATACAGGGTGGTGAAGGGAGTAGGAGGAATTTCAGGGGTGAGGGTGGTTAGTGATGGATGCAGCATGGTGGGGGGAATAGGAGAGAAATTGCAGGGGGGAGGGTGGTTAGTGATGGATGCAGCATGGTGGGGGGAGTAGAAGAAATTGCAGGGGTGAGGGTGGTTGGTGATGAGTGCAGCATGGTGAAGGAGACCCAACTCAACAGACCACGGTTAACGACTGTCCACATGCCCTCCCTGCCCGGCCCTCAGGGTCCCGGCTGTCCCCGGCTGCTGACCGGGCTGTGCCGGCCTCTGCTTTCCTCAGAGAAGCCCCGCGCTGGGCGGCCTGAGGCTGCCTCGGGGACGCAGAGGGCAGCGCCGGTGAGGAGGGCTGCAGGGTGGCGGTCAGTGGGGGGGGGGGCAGGTGTCCCCGGAGCAGCTCCAGGCCAGGAGGCGGGCAGAGTGCCCCGGCCGGGGATGGCGGTCAGACTGGCCGGGCCTGAGGACTTGACTTGAGTGAGGTCCCTGCGGACTTCACAGCGGGAGGGGCCGGCGGGCAGCAGTGGCTGCGTGGCTGCCTCGGCCTGGCCCTCCCACCGTGTTCCCCTCCCCGCCACAGCCGGGGCGTCAGGGCAGGCCTGGGAGAGTGCCAGGGAATCAGGGCCGGAGGAGTCAGGGCCTCATGGTGATCCATCAGCACCTCGCATCCCCCGGTTCCCCGCCGCCTGGCCCTCCGGCGGCCTGCCCGTGACCGCGGAGACGCCGCTGCGCGGTGGACCCTCGGCTCCCACCTGCCCCCGCCCGCCCCTCTCTTCCCGCGGGGCTCCAAGTGAAAGGTGCTGCCAGGGAAGCAAATAGACAGACTCTTGCTCTCTGTTTACTTTTTAATTTTATCTTTTAAAGAGGGAACATGGGCTTTACTGCAAATTCTTGTTGAGTCTGATGGTTGTACTGCGACCGCGTTAAAGTCATTATTTATTAAAAACGCGCAATAAAGCTGTAATAAGTGAAAGTATCAACACCGTCAGGTGCAGCCGATGGGACAAGCCGGGCGTGACCTGTGAGGGCTGGTGTTTGGCCTCACATTCCGCTCCTCCAGCTTTTCTCCGTGTGTGTTTAATTGTTGACGGCATCACAGATGTCTCTCCTCACTCCTCTTAGTCCCCTCCCCCCCCTCCCCCCGGGCCTCCCCACTGAGCAAAGGTCATTTCTTCTCTCTCTCTCTCTTTTTAAAAATATGTTTTTTACAGAGAGGAAGAGAGAGGGACAGAGAGCTAGAAATATCGATGAGAGAGAATCACCGATTAGCTGCCTCCTGCACGCCCCCTTCTGTGGATGTGCCCGCAACCAAGGCACATGCCCTTGACCGGAATCGAACCTGGGACCTTTCAGTCCGCAGGCCGACGCTCTATCCACTGAGCCACACCGGTTTCAGTAAAGCTCATTTCTTAAGAAATTCCCTCCACCCTCTGAGGAAAAGGTGGTCAGATCCCCATTTGGGCGTTAAGGGGGAAGAATCCCGTTGGGAAGCGCAGCGCCCGCAGGAGCTGGCGTCCAGTGGGTTTCCCGGGACGAAGGGATGCGTGGCGGGAGGGGGGGGGAGTAGGGATGAGTTCTCAGCTGCAGGGCTGCCTGGGCCGGGGGCGGGGGGACCCTGCTCTCCGCTGCCCTCTCACTGGACGTGCGGAGAGTCCCTATCTCTGTTCCAGCTCCCGTGGGTCCTGCCGGGGTCCCCAGGGGCAGGTGGAGGCTGCGGGGCTCTGGTCGGAGGGGGTGACCCAGCCAGGACAGAGCTGGGGTGACTCCTAGGCCGGGGGCTCCGTGGGGCGCCCCGGGAGCCGGAGCAGGTGTGAGGCTCCCGTTATCCACACTTACTCTGGATGTGCCAGATGCACCCGGGACTTACTAGGCATACACTGCCCCGAGGGCTCTGTGGTTTGAGCTTCTCCTCCTAGCCCCCCAGTGGGATGTGTGCGTGACCCCTGGTTTTAATCACCCCGCGAGGCTGAAGCGGTTTTGCGTCAGATGGGGGGGTCCCTGCGAGGGGCCCGGGTCGAGGGGGCAGGGCAGGGAGCACCGTCGACGGAGGGATGCCCGCGGCCAGCTCAGAGCCGCGTGCAGACGGGGGTGCGGCCACCCATCCGATCTCGCTCCCGGGAGGCCACGCCCACAGCGGAGGCCCGGACAGCAAGGAAGGGGGATGGGGTTTAGACCGTTTTACCGGAGCCTTCCGAAGCGCGGCACCCGATAATGAGGATGTGTCTGTTGTAATCGGACAACGCACCTCGTCAACTGGGCGTTGTGCCTCCGGCCGGCCGGCGCTGTGGGGAGGTGTGAAACAGATCGGAGGACTCTTTCCGTTTCTCCTCTTACCCTGTAACCGATAGCACCCCACCCCCGGCTCTTCCAAAGGAGGCTGAGGGCATCGGGCAGCCTTTGGCAACCAGCTCGCTGAGAAGCACTCAATTTAAGTGAAACACTGTGGATTGTATCCGGGCATGGCGGGGATGGTGGGTGCTTTTTATATGTGAGACCCTTGGAAGGAGACACAAAGAAGTGAGGGAGCCAGCTCATGTCAGTAGGCTATGGGTAGCAAATTGTAGGCTGTGAACTATATATATGTGTGTATATGTACACACACACACACACACACACACACATACGTATACATATGTATATATGTATATATTTTGGAGGCCCGGTGCATGAATTCATGCATGGGTGGGATCGGCCAGCCTGGCCAGGTGGAGAGGACATGGGAGGTTGGTCGGCCTGCCTGCTGGTCGAACTCCTGGCGGAGGGGACAATTTGCATATTGGCCTTTTATTATATAGGATATACACTGAGTGGCCATATTATTATGCGTTCAGAGATCATCATAATCTGGCCACTCAGTGTGTGTGTGTGTAATTGATTTCAGAGAGAGGAGAGAAAGGGAAAGAGAGAGAGAAACATCAGCGATGAGAAAGAATCATTGATCAGCTGCCTCCTCCACGCCCCCTCCTGAGGATCCAGCCCACAACCCAGCTGTGTGCCCTCGCCTGGAATTGAACCAGGGACCTTTCAGTCTGCAGGCTGATGCGCTATCCACTGAGACAAACCAGCTAGGGAGGCTGTGAACTTTTTAATTAAAAAAATGAATAAGAGAAAACATTAATACGAAATTTATAGAAAATCAAATCTAATAGAATCGTATCACTTACTGATCGATGGCTGGGCTAAATCTTACAAGGTAAAGCATCCATTATGTCTCTGTTTAATTCTCTAGGGGAGTTTTATTTTTCTAAACCGAGCCATAAATTCCCCCCAGAATGCCGAATCATTTCAGCTCAGACACAGCTGAGAATTTAGGGCGCCCCGACAACAGTGTGTGTTTGTAGGAGGAAAAAGGCGCCTTCAGCAGAGTCTGGGATCGGAGAGAGCACGAGCCCCAATCTGTCTGCACTGTTTCAGAACCAGACTCCGCATCTATTTCTAGCTTTCCCATGACTTATTAATATCTGCTGGAATCTCCTGACTTTTCTTAGTGTGAACACTATAATACTGGGTCAGTGCAAAGCATACAATCACCTCCTTTTTATATAACTTAAAATTCACACCACCCCCCAAGGAAGCAAATGAAGATAATTTTCTTACCAACTGAAGATTAGAAGTTAGATTTAAAATTTTATTTATTAAAATGTATTGTTACTGATTTCAAAGAGGAAGAGAGAGGGATAGAGAGATAGAAACATCCACGAGGAGAGAGCATCATTGATCGGCTGCCTCCTGCACACTCCCTACTGGGGATTGAGCCTGCAACCCGGGCATGTGCCCTGACTGGGAATCGAACCCTGGAAGACTCCTGGTTCCTAGGTTGATGCTTAACCCCTGTGCCACATGGCCGGGCTGGCGTTGGGTTCTACCCGGAGTGCTGCACGGCGGGAGCCGAGGAGCAGATTTCCAGGACGGAGTCGTGGAGAGAAGAGGGCAGAGCAGCTGCCGGCCTGGGGCGGGGGGGGGGGGTTCTTTGTTGGCGATGGCCGTGATTCTGTCTTTTCCCAGTCGCTCCTGGGAATTGCCCTGACCGCGAACAGGAGCATTCAGCGCAGCCTTGCATTTTGAAAAACGGGCAGAAACTCCGAGACTCAGTACCCCCCGAGCTTCGCAAGTTCCAGACGTGGTTATGTAAGCGGCCGTGGTTTGATGTCGTCTCTGGGAATTGAGGAAGGGACGCGTTGACCACACACCAGGGACGTGAGGGCTCCGCGGTGGCCTCGGTCCCCAGCGCTGGGGCTTGTCGTGCAGATTGCCTGCGTATCACGTCTTTTCTTTGATTTGAGAAGATGGCTTGCTCTGTTTGCAGCATAAACTGCCATTCCCACACGGGGAAGCAAGATGTACAGTTTCCAAGTACTAACACGGTTTACTCATTTTTCTCAAACGGCACCACCGTGCAAACGATGTCTCCTTAATTCTGCCCGTAAATTTTTCCTTTGGCAGTTAGCACAGCCTCTTCTCAAAAGTGGCATAGGAAGCTCAGGAAACGAGGTGTTTTCTCCTTCCTGAACTGGCTAATTGCAGTGCAGAGAGCTGCAGGTCTGAGGTGCGGTGGACTGGTTTTCCAGTTCTAGAAAGCCTCCTCCGTGGTACGCGCTCGTCATATTCACGTGCTTGTGTTCATAAGTGAGCGGAAGAGGACGTTCTGTGTGGTTCATTTCGCTCCCCCGTGGGTCGTAAGAGCGCCCTGCCCAGCGTCACCCCCAGGCCTCAAATGGCCCAGCGTGATGCGAAACCAAACACTTCTGACGGGGCGTCTCCTGAGTGCGTTTTCTCGGGAAGGGACAGACACATGTTTGCACCACGTACCGTGCTGACAGACCCTCTTGTGTAGGGTGCTTTCAAGAGTCTTTCCTCCTTCAGACAGTGCAGTTTAGCGAGACCCTTCCCAGCCCCTCTCCCGGGCGGACAGGAATGGGTAAAACTGATTTCTGCCCGCGGGAAGCAGCCAGCTGAGTGGAGGAGTCGTGTGTAGACAGATCCCCACGAGCAGGTTTTGGGGGCTGTGGCTGACCTCGCTAGGGGGGAATGAGTGGGGTGGGGGGTTCAGCCCACCTCGTGGAGGAGAGGACGGGCAGGAGACAACTCCGCCATTTCCTGTATAAGATCCGGCGTGTCCTCCGGGTGCTGACGGGTGAGCCGTTGGGATGTGGGCGGTATTTGCGATTGAGGCTGTTGATGAGGTTTTCTAGGAAAAGAATCTAAAAGACAGAGATGAGTGAATTGAAGTTGGAATTTCGGGGCAAGAAAGCACCCTCCACAGGACAGTGGCTGAAGAAGAGGCTTCTAAAACGATGGTTTTGGCAATCTGGACTCCAACTTACTAGGTTGTGAAATCAGCATGGTGGATGGGACATTACTACAGTTGCTTATAGACAAGAATTAAAAAAAACCCACATTAGCAGAGAACAGGAAATATCGGTGTGTAGGTAGTAGATTGAACTACCTATTGTTTTGTGAAAGAAGTTATGAATAAAGAACAACCCTTTAGCCTTGTGACTGGTTGGCTATGAAGTACAAATAGTAGACAAAATTTTCAGCTGGTTGGCTGGGAAGATGGCAACTAGAATGTGACAAAATAAGGAAAAAAAACTTTTATTTTTTGGTAGGAAATGGAAAGTTTTATTTTAAAAAAATATTTTTATTGATTTCAGGGAGACAGGGGGGAGAGAGAGAGATCAAAGATGAGAGAGAGTCATTGATTGACTGCCTCCCACACGCCCCCCACTAGGGATTGAGCCTGCATCCTGGGGGAATGGAGCTGTGACCTCCTGGTTTCTAGGTGGATACTCAACCACTGAGCCACACTGGCCAGGCAGACCCATTGGACGGTCTTCCTGGCGTCCATCCCGGCGCTCCGGGTGTGCCGTCCTCGCCCGCTGCCGCCATGGGCGAAGGGAGCGCCTCGGTGGAGGGTTGGCACCTTCCCCCCAGAAGTGGCTGCCCCCCCTCATGACGGCTGAGAGCCCGAGGAGTCCCTGGGGGGAAGTTCCCTGGGGTGCCCGTGTCTGCCCCTCCCCGTGTCCCCGTGTCCCGTGTCCCCTGTCCCCGTGGGCAGCTTCGGTCCCTCTGAGGTCACTTCTCCAGGAGCAGTGCCGCTGCCTCGGGGGCCCGGCTCCCACCTGGACCTTCCCTCGGGTGGACCCCTTCTTCCTCCTGCCCCCTGGCCTCCGGTGGGCTCCCCACGCCCCTCTGCCACGTCCCCTTCCCGGTCCCTGTGGGAAGGCCTTTTCCTCCGGTTCCCCGTGAAGGATCCCGACGAGCCTTCTGGAGACCATTGTTCATAGCTGTGTTAGACAGCCCTGTGCTGGCAGCAGCTGTGCTGGGGATGTTTTCTTTTTGTTTTCTTTTCTTTTAATTTTTTAAAATATATTTTATTGATGTTTTTAGAGAGAGGAAGAGAGAGGGATAGAGAGCTAGAAACATCGACCAGGTGCCTCCTGCACACCCCCTACCAGGGATGTGCCCACAACCAAGGTACATACCCTTCACCAGAATCAAACCCAGGACCCCTCAGTCCGCAGACCAACACTGTATTTTTTAAAAACATATATTTAAAAAATATATTTTGTTGATTTTTTACAGAGAAGAAAGGGAGAGGGAGAGTTAGAAACATTGATCAGCTGCCTCCTTCACACCCCTTGCTAGGGATGTGCCCCCAACCAAGGTACATGCCCTTGACCGGAATCGAACCCTGGATCCCCGAGCCCGCAGGCCCACGCTCTGCCCACTGAGCCACACCGGCCAGGGCGAGGGGTGTTTCCTGCCCTGCACAGAGGAGGACGGAGGAGCTGAAATGACGCCGTGTCTCTCCCTGTCTGCAGCCCTCGCTGAACCCCGGAGGCAGCCAGTCGTCGGACGTGGTGCTGCTGAACCACTGGCGGGTGCGGAACCTGGAGGTGCGCCGTGGGGACATCGTGTCGCTGGTGTAAGTAGCCGGAGCGTCCGCGTGCCGTGTGCCGTGTGCCGTGTGCCGTGTGCCGTGTGCCGTGTGCCCGTCAGTGCCGCTCCTTTCGCCGGGGCCGGGCCGCGGTGCCGGGTCCTCAGCTCTCGGTCCGTGGGCGCCTGTGGAGCGGGAGGCGGTCACCAGGTCCATCCTGAAAGGTAGCCGTGCCCGATGAAAGGGCTTTTCTTTTACATTTAAAATGCACCCATGGGCCGACCTGCGTGGATCTGGTAAAACGCGCCGGTGAAGTGTTGCTTGGGAGTTGTTAACCTGGAGACGTGCCAGAGTGCACATGCTTGGTGTCAGTTTGAATTGTTTGAACATTTTGCGTCGTGGAAGCAACCTCTGCGGCTCCTGTTTCCTTCCTGTGAGTAGGGACGAGACCTTTCTAGAATAGGACCGTGTGGCAGGTCTGTGAGGGACTTAACTGGGAAAGGAGGATTCGGAGGCCCGCAGGCGGGAGGCTTTTGTTTGGGACCAAAAGGTGGCGCTGTTTCCCCGTGGAAGGAGGACAGCCGGCCAGGTCAGGAGCTTCGTTTCCCTCCTCCTGGGAAGGAAAGGCCTGGACATGCGGCCCAGGGTGTCACTCCTGGCCCCGCACAGGGTGCCAGACCTGGACCCCCACAGAGTGTCAGACCCGGCCCCGCACGGGGTGCCACCTGGCCCCGCATGGGGTGTCCCCCTGGCTCCGCACGGGGTGTCAGACCCGGCCCCCCACGGGTCTCGCTCAGGGTGTCAGACCTGGACCCCCACAGGGGGTCACTCCTGGCCCCGCACAGGCTGGGCGGGTGAGACTGCCTAAGCAAGGCCATTCGGACAGGTGATCGGGGAGAATGGCTCCTTGAAGTTCGGGGTTGCAGGGCTGGTAAAATCACCGGCTTCTCCCAGCCGGCCGAGGGGGAGGACAAAGGAGACTGCTCTTCTGTGTAAACAGCAGAGCGGTGGGTGTTTATTATATAAATTAATTTCAGGAACAGTCCGGTCCAGCTGATGTTGGCGTGATGAACGAGCTTCTCTGGTTGGACTGTATTCTAATGAGTTAATTACGGCTCTATCTGTCGTGTACAAATAACAGATTTTCCTTCACAATGCTCGTTGCTAGCAGGAGCTGCTTAGGAGAATGCTCAGAGATGGGCGTTCCATTACTTAACAACAGACAATTAAGTGGTGAGTGTTGCTTTCAGCACCCGTTAGCAGGATGTAATGAAATAAAAGATACCGAGTGGCTTGGCCAGTGTGGCTCGGAGGCTGAGCGTCGGCCTATGAACCGGGAGGTCACGGTTCGATTCCCGGTCAGGGCACAGGCCCGGGTTGCGGGCTCGATCCCCAGTGTGGGGCGTGCAGGAGGCAGCTGATGGATGATTCTCTCTCATCATTGATGCTTCTCTCTCTCTTCTTCCCTTCTCTCTGATTTCAATAAAAAGATATTAAAGTATCTCGTTTTGTGAGCAAAAGTGCTTTCTAACCATGTCTCCATAGGTTCACATGTTTCAGGGACTGCTTCATTCGGGAAGATTGACATTGGTTTGATTAGTGTTCACGTATACATTTCATTCATGCCAGGAAATACTGACTACTCGCTTTTTTTTTTTACAAAATACTTCAGCCTGGCTTTAACCTAGAGAGTTGTCAGCACTGCATTAGCGTATCCTGTCTAAGAAACGTGTGACTAATCCGGGCATGCATGACTAAAGATTGAATTTATGGCTAAGTATAAAATGTATAAGATATAAATTGATATAAAGAACACATTTCGTTGGTATGTAAGTAATCTCTGGAAACAAGATATTGTGACACTTTGTATTTTAAATCACCCGGGGACATCACTGTGTGCATTCGGAGTCTGTGGAGCAGTTCTTCCACGGCATTACACGCGCAGTCCTCGGAGACCTTTCCCACCGCAAACTCGTCCTCGCAGTGAGTGGGAGGGCTCGCAGCTGCTGATGGAGAGAAAGCAGCGCCATTAAAAACGCGGCCCTTTAACCGCACCGGAGACTCTAATGGGACCCGCCGCCCTGAGTGTGGACTCCATGCACACGGGAGGTGCGGGCGCTTGCTGGAGGGGACACAGCGAGGGGGGCTCTCTGTGCAAGCGCCTGTGTTACTTTGTGTACACACACACACCACACACATACCACACCACACCACATATACCACATACACCACACACACCACACACGTACACCACACCCCCCCACACACCACACACACATACACACACCCTCCACACACCACACACATGCACACACACCACACACACCACACACACATACACACACACCACACACACCACACACACCACACACACATACACACACACCACACACACACACCACACACACACATGCACACACACCACACACCACACACACCCCACACACACACCACACCACACACACACATACACACACCACACACACACACACACCACACACACACATGCACACACACCACACACCACACACACCCCACACACACACCACACCACACACACACATACACACACCACACACACACACACACCACATACACACACACATACACACACCACACACACACACACACACACACACAAAATGCAGCCAAATCAAACACAGCCGACCTCCACGCCAGCCATCGCAGTCCGCACAGCTCCCCTCAGGAGAGGCTATTGCGCATCTGTCCTACAGTCGTGGCTACTCTTCTTTAAAATGCTTGCCATCAGTGTGGACTGTAGCTTTAAAAGTAGGTGACGTGTTTTTCTGGAGTTCTGAGGCATGGGTTCCATCTCTACCCCTAAAACTACTTCATGCCGTTTTTCAAATAAAAGAGACCGCAGAGACCAACCAGTCTACTTTGCAAATACCAACGGGCCTCAGAGCGGTGGGCCGGCCTGCCAGCTCGCTCCCCCAGAGCACTCAGCGATGCCGTGGTGATAGGGAGACCCGGCATCGGGGGGAGGGGGGGGGTCAGCTCTCCTGTCCGTCAGCGGGCGGGGTGGCTGCTCGGCTCCCACAGCGCCCCCGGCAGGCCTCCTGGTTCTCCCCAGCGGGAGCCCGGTCAGGCGGCTGGGTCCCTGAGCAGCCAGCGCTAATCGGAGCCCGGCGCCGGCCTCTCCTCCCGGGGTGGCTCTGGGCGTGTGTGTGTGTGTGTGTGTGTGTGTGTGTGTGTGTGTGGACAGAGCGGAGGAGGCCTGTGCAGGCGGGCGGCGTGGCCGGCTCTTTGGGAAAGCGGTCGGTGCCCGAGGAAATTCTGAGGGAGCAGAAGGAATGGGGCTGGAGGAGGGGGGTCCAGGTGGCGGAGAAAGAACGGCGTTGGCTTTGATGATTCCCCGTCTCTCTCTCAGAGTTTGTGCAGGTGGTTGCCTCCCGGCCTCTGGATTTTTCTAGGTCCCTCAGCCGGGCGCGGTTCTCTGAGATGCCCCCTGTTTCTCCCCAGCCGCGTCCTATCGCCTCCTCAGCGGGGCGCCCCGGCGCAGCCTCAGGGTGCGGGAGGAGGCGGGTCTGAGCTGGGGGGTTACTTCTGGGAGACCTCCAGTGACTCTAAATGTGCCGCCGGCGGGGTTTTTGCTTCTGTCTCCCAGGGTTTGCTTAACGTCTATTTGCTTGATTTGCTAGAACGCCGGAGGTCATACACAGCAATGAGTAAATTGCCGACAGGAATATATTTTTTTTGCATCAATGAGGAAGTTTTGCCCTTTTCTGGAAAAGAAAACAAGGTGGCAGCCCACCGTCCCGTGTAAAGGGTAGTTAACCGCCCCATCTCCGGAATTCCAAGCGAGCCCGGACCAGAACTCCAGGAACAGCCTTCGTTTTCGGCGTGAGCCGCGGTCGCCGTGGAAAATTTATTCCCCCAAACCAGCTGCATTGCGCAGACGTGTGTGTGTGTGTGTGTGTGTGTGTGTGTGTGCAGCGTGACTCATGCAAGTGGGAGGGGAAAAGTCAAAATATTTAATTGCCACAAAACATTCCCTTTAAGATGAATAACATCTCCGGTAGAACTGTATATAGTTCTGGGCCACGTATACAACTGGGAATTTTAGAGCGAAAAGCTTACTCTGTACCGGGAGGGGTCCTTAATGCTTTGTATATATATCGCTTCCTTTAATTTCCCCAGTAACTGTGTGGGCCAAGAACTGCCATTGTATTAGGAGGAAACTGAGGCACACAGAGGTGAGGCCAGTTGCCCGAGGTCACCCAGTGCATGCGGGAGGAAGGGAGGGTTCAGACCACGGCCCTCGCACCCAGAGCAGGTTCCCGACCACCTGGCTTCTCTGTCAGTCAACCAGGCGGTCAGCCGAGCCTGTGATGATCAGCTCTGCAGATCCCAGTCTTCTTCTTTAAAAAATGTCTTTTTATTGATCTCAGAGAGGAAGGGAGAGAATCATGGGTCGGCTGCCTCCTGCACGCCCCCTGCTGGGGATCCAGCCCCCAACCCGGGCAGGTGTCCTGACCGGGAATTGAACCCCGACCTCCTGGCTCATAGGAGCTACACCTGCCCGGCTCCCCGGGCCTGCTCCCAGCTCCCAGCTGGGACGCTCACTTCTGAGTCGAACCTTGCGTGGGACTGGATGAGGCATTCCTGAGGCGTTGACTGGTAAGTGCGCACACATCCACACGTGGGTGTAGTGCATCTACGTCTGTGCCCGGCCCCCAGGGCTGGGGGGGAGAGGCGCTCCGATTTGTGTCATGCACAGGAAAATAATAATTTTAATTATTGAGTAAAGCCATTTTATACAGTGACATTTCTTTTGAGAGCCAACTTTTTCAAACAAACTTCTTCTAACGCCACCTCTTCAAAATAGACTCGCCCAGGCCGTGGTGTTTTGTGGAAGAGCCACACTCAAGGGGCCAAAGAGCCGCCTGTGCCTGGGAGCCATGGTTTGCCGACCACGGAACTGGGGCTTGTGTAAGGAGAAAAGTGTGGTTTCGCCGGCCACAAAGAACACGTGTGCTACAAGCTGGTCAGACAGAACAGCCCCCGGGCTCCTGGCGGCTGCTGAGGCGATGAGGCCCGAGTGCTTCCCATGGGGCTCAGGCCTTCGTCGGGGCCTGCGGCGGGGACCCAGTTCTGTCTCTGTTTATGGCTTTGCGTCCTCCTCCCACTGTGGTCTGGGGCAGGTTCCTATAACTTCCTCTCTTTCTTTCAACCACACACACACACACACACACACTCACACACACACACACACACACACACACACACACTACTAAATATTAAAAAGTAAAAGAAACCCGATTGGTGAGGTCGGTGAGGATGTAAAAGAGCAGGGTTTTTTTTTTTTTTTTTTTTTTAAATATGTATTTTATTGATTTTTTTACAGAGAGGAAGGGAAAGTTAGAAACATTGATGAGAGAGAAACACCTACCAGCTGCCTCCTGCGCACTCCCTACTGGGGATGTGCCCACAACTAACATACCGTATTTGCCGGCGTATAAAACGATTTTTTGGCCCTGAAAAATACGTATTTGCCGGCGTATAAGACGACTGGGTGTATAAGACGACCCCCTAAAATTTCCACTAAAAATACAGAGTTTGTTATATACTCGCCGTATAAGACTACCCCCACTTGGAGGCATATTTTTCAGGGCCAAAAAATTGTCTTATACGCCGGCAAATACGGTACATGCCCTTGCCCAGAATCGAACCTGGGACCCTTAAGTCCACAGACCAACGCTCTACCACTGAGCCACGCCGGTTTCAGCTAGAAGAGCAGGTTTTAAGGAGGAAAGGCCTCGGCTCACCTTCGCTTGAGCTCACCTTTGCTCACGCGGACCGACCTTGAGGCCCAGGTGCTACGTGTTCTGGCCGCCCGGACGCCGGCTGGCGGTCAGTGCTGTCCCTCTCAGGGCCGCTGCCCTCCCCCCCCCCCCGATGGCACAGCATCAGTGCCTGACTGCCAGGGCAGCCAGGTGGGGAGTGCCCGCGTTAACGGTGATTAACTTTGTGCGGCCGTGGGCGCAGCCACTGAGCGAGCCAGCTTTGGTGGACAAGTGCCATTTGTCGGGGGAGGGAAGAGAGGGGAAGGCAAGCTCCCGGGCGGGGGCATGCAGCCTGTGATTGCAGGAAATGTGTCGGACCCGGCGTCACGGGCCGGGGACTCAGTCTTGACGGTGCCACTTACGAGCTGTGTGGCTTAGGGCACAGGCCTGAACACGCCACGCTTAAGGCTCGTCGGGTCTGGGATGGGAACAGTGGTGGTGGTACTGACTTCATAGGTTTCTTATGAGAGTGAAGGCTGCTGGGGGAAAGTTCAAGGTCAAGTTCACCCACATGTATTGGCTCGTATTCCAGGTAAGAGCCCAGCTACTCAAAGGGACTACTAATACTTGTCTACCATGTTGTGAAAGCCCCCGAACTGAGAAATAAAATGTGGAGGAAACCTGATTGGGATCGGGGTGAGTGTTCAGAGGAATAGGTTTTTTTTTTTAAATTTCTTTATTGATTATAGTGTCATATAATTGTCCTCATCCTCCATTCCCATCCCAAACCCCTCCCCACGCATGCCCCCATCCCCTGTTTTCCGTGACCTCTGGCCAGGCCCATATGCATGCACACAAGTCCTTTGGTTGATCTCTCCCCCTTCCCCCACCCTCCCCTACCTTCCCTCTGAGGCCTGACAGCCTGATCGCTGCTTCCCTGTCCCTGGGTCTGTCTTTGTTCATCAGTTTATGTTGTTCATCATTTCCCCTAGATGTGTGAGGTCATGTGATCCAAGGAATTCCCTTATAAGGACCGAAACTGAGACCAGCCATGATGGTTACACTGAGAGGCAAATGAATCAGTCTGTAGTGAGTTCCTTTCTGGGCCAACCGTTCTTCTGAGTCCCCATTTCAGTGTCAGACAGTTCCTTGTGTGTACATTAAGTTGGCTACTTGAAATAAGCGAGTATTTTAGAAAAATGGATTGCATTGTACAAAGAGGAGGAGGTTTTTAACTGGGACAAAGGTGCCGAGTCTTCAGGACAGAACCTCGTCGGCCGTGTCTTCAGGGGGAGAATGTCTGGTTGGAGAAGCCGTCCCGGGAGCGGGAAGCCTGGTGATCTATTGGCAGAGAGGGCAGCGGTGCCCCCGGCCGACATCGCACACGCTGTGGGGCGGACGGGAAATGGGGGAGGCCTGCCTGCCAGCGGTGAGGGGGGGGGGAGGAGGGCGGCGATCGCCTCAGGAGGGAGGGGGGTGGCTCTTCTCACTTATGGCTGTCAGCCAGCCTCCTGCCTCCACAGCTCCCTGCTTTCTGTTAGAGACCGGACAGCCGCCCCAGACAGCCGGAGAAGGGCGAGCATCACAGGCCCTCACTCACCTGTGGAGCCCGATGACCAGAATGAACCGAAGGACAAGACAGACCCAGAGACACGGAGGCGCGGAACAGACTGAGCAGCCTCAGAGGGGAGGTGGGGTGGGTGGGGTGAGATCGACTCGGGAGCTTGTGTGCAGAGATGGGTAACCCTGGGGACACAGACAGCAGGGTGGTGAGGGTCTGGGCGGGGGGCGGGGGTGGGCTAGGAGGGGCCAATGGGGGGAAAAAAGGGGACATAGGCAATTCTTTCTTTTTTATAAAAAATATTTTTTTAAATTGATTTTAGAGAGGAAGGGAGAGAAAGATAGAAACACTGAGGATGAGAGAGAATCATTGATCTGATGCCTCCTGCACGCCCCCCGCTGGGGACCAAGCCCACTACCCAGGCATGTGCCTTTGTCTGGAATCGAACCTGGGACCCTTCAGTCCACAGGCTGACACTCCATCCACTGAGCCAAACTGCTGAGGGTTCTAGGCAATACTTTCAACAATAAAGATAACAAAAAAAAAATGCTCTTTCGATCACCGAGCGTGGATAACCGTGGTTCCATCGGGATCCGCCTTTTGCTTCTCCCTCTGAGGGTTACTTGGCTTCACGGGGATCCTGGCTGCCGGGTTTGAGACCCACAAGGTCCTCACAGTCAGGATGGCTGTGCCAGCTGCGAACACCTCGGCCGATGACGCCGCCTAGTGGTAGGGCTTCTGGTTGTGAGCTCTCTGCCACTATCACACGCTCCGTTTTTCTGCATTTATGACGAGGGTAGTTTACGGTTCATAGGATGCGCCGTTCCCCTCCCACGGAATTGAAATCCGGGCGCATTTTAACGCAGAGGGCTTCGTAAGCTCTGCTGGCCAGACACAGGGGGGGTTCACTCCGGACAGACGTCGCTGACCACTTCCGGTGGGCCAGGCGCTCCCCAGGTCCTCGGGTGGGTCAGTGCACACAGCCGTGCAGGCCTCTGCCCTCGTCGAGCTTACCTTCTTTCTGCTGGGAAGGGGCAGACGCACACACAGGGCAGCGAATGGGAGAGTGACACGGCATTCCGTAAGTGCCACAGGAGAGGCAGCAGGGCGAGAGGGTGGCTTCTTGCTGTGGTAAACTGAGTCAGACCCTGGCTCTGAGTGGAAGAGTGGTCGCCACCTGCCGTTCAGATCTCTTTTCTTCCCTTGGAACTGCAGAGACCTGGGGTGGGGGCGGGCTCCACCCCACCCCACCCCAAGGGGTTAGTGGTAGAGAGAGGAAGTCAGCGGCTGGGTGTTTTTCAAGATGGCAATAAAGTTTAATAGTAAAAACCTGGGCTGTGATTTTCCTCCTTCTCCGCTCACCGATGAAGATAATATATGTTTTAGGGAAATGGACAACAAATTATCGGAGTTCAAAGCCAGGGGCAATTTCGTGGAAATAACTCTTACGTTTCGAGGGTTTGGGCAGCATCGGAGCCTCACGCTGCATAGCAATTTTATGACAATTTTATGTGCCTCTGGTTTGTGGAGGGAATTCTAAGTTTTATCTTCTTTTCAGAAAACCCGTATAAAGAATGCTACTTTGGCAGAACTGTACATATCTTGACAGCTCGTTAAAATAAATAGTTAGCTCCTGGCTTTCAGTTTCAGATGTGCAAAATGCATCCTAAATTGCCTCACCGAAGCCGATTGTGTGTGTGTGTGTGTGTGTGTGTGTGTACACACAAACATACTAGAGGCCCAGTGTACAAAATTCGTGCATTTGGGGTGAGGGGTCCCTCAGCTTGGCCTGCACCCTCTTGCAGTCCGGGAGCCCTCGGGGCTGTCTCACTGCCGGCTCAGCACTGCCACAGAAGCAGGAGAGGCGTCGGCCACCACTGCTGTGCTCACCAGCCCTGAGCCAGCTTCCTTCCCCCTGTGGGAGCGCACCGACCACCAGACACTCCTGCGTTGAGTGTCTGCCCCCTGGTGGTCAGTGTGTGTCATGGAAACCTATCATTCCGCTGTTCGGTTGATTTGCATATTAGTCTTTTATTATATAGGATCTATCTATCTATCTATCTATCTATCTACCTACCTACCTACCTATCTATTGTAGATTATACAAAATTATAGATGATAAGATCCATACAATAAGGCTTAGAATTAGACCATAAACCTGCATCTTGATTAACAGATAAATGTTGCTAAAAAGAGGTTTGTCTACACCACCCCACGGGCCACGTAGCGGTGTGAGACCTCAGAGTGGTATCTCCCTCCCTCAGTCCCATAGCTCTTAGCCACCAGATTGTTTGAAGCATGCGCGGGAAAATACCACCAGTTTTATATTCCCTCCTGTCTCCTGTGCAGACCTTCCTTTTACTGAAGTGCCTGCTGGCTTCTTACGCTCCTGGCGAGAGGACCTGTGGGGCTTCTTTCTAGACGAGGCTGCATTCAGGCATTTTTACAAACAATCTGATGTGCCAATCACTGATTATGCTTTACTAAATCCTTCATGTACCGGTCTGTTTGATAGACTTTTTTTAAAAGAAATATTTATTATTGACTTTTAGAGAGAGGGGGAGGGAGAGGGAGAGAGTGAAACACCCCCGGGCTGCCTCCTGCACCCCTCCCCGGGGCAGGGGCCGGCGCCTCTGACACGCGTGACCACGAGTCCTAGGAGCTGCTCGTTGGGCGGTGCAGGTGGGCCCGTGTGCCTGCCGTGCTGTGCTCTCTGCCTGTCACTCGGACACACGTGCGCAGCAATCCGGGGAATGAGAGAAAACACGCCTTTCTCCCAGAGCCCACTGCCCGTGGGCCGGAGAGGCCTGAAAACCGAGGGAAACAGAAATAACCAGATGAAAGTCAGTGCTCGGCAACTGAAACCGCGAGCGTGGTAATGCTGCTGCGGACGAGGTGGTGGGAAGAAATTAAAATAAAAAGACACGCTGATTAAAAAATAAAGCCTTTGGTGAGTGGCACAATTAAAATTGCTCTTTTGTGCATCTTTCCGCACTCTTATTTTCATACTTTCATTGCTAAGGAAACCGAGCCTGACCCGGTTCTTTGTTCTCACTCTGGGTTTCCTTAAAAATCTGTTTTGGCTGATTTTTATAGAAAGAGTAAGTGTAGTTTTGTGCAGTGACTTAATGTTAAACTCTTTTAGTTTAATTCAGGGACAAGATTCTAAGTATAATAGCCAGGATTTTAACTAGATGGAGTGACTTTATTTGGATTTTTACACAATAAGATCCCCCCCCCCACCCCAGTAATCAGTTGTATGCATATCTAAGCGTAAGAAGAAAAGATTTGGAAACTAGCTCAGATCTGTCTTCATTAAAAATGCGTCTTTATTTAGTTTAGCTTTTCTTAGTTTCTTTGTGAAATATCATGATGAGCGATTTTGCTTTTGTGTTCTTATGCTGTTTGGTTAATTAAAACTGTTCTTTTTATAGGGAATGGATTCCTTCCAGCTTATTATCTACTTTTAATTTTTTTTAAAAAATAAAGCAGTTCCCTGTGGCCACTTGAGTTTTATTATGTCCATCATTTTGACTGGCTTCACAACAGAAGATCCAGTGGGTATGCCACAATGTATGCAATCATTCCTATTTTAATAATTTTTAGTTATTTCTGGGATTTTACTGCTGTAAGTCATTTTGAGACAGACATGTGGCGTGCGGCTTTTTCTCTTTATTTTTGGATCTTAATATGGGCTGTTCAAATGGGAACTTCTGTTGCCCAAAGAGCATAAATGTTTTTTAAATAAAAATTAGGAACATTTTGATTTTATTTCAAATGATAATTAGATTAGAGGCCTGGTACACAAAATTCATGCAGTGTGTCGGGGGGGGGGGTGTCCCTCAGCCCAGCCTGCACCCTCTCGCAGTCCGGGACCCCCTCAGGGGATGCCCAACTGCTGGCCTAGCCCCAACCCCCGCGGACGTTTCTCTTGCAGTCTGGGACCCCTCGGGGGATGTGGCGGTGCACCAAGCGGCAGGCGGCCAGGGAGGAGCCCGAATTGGGCCCGGCGCCGAGCCGCTGGCACTCATCCCTGCCCGCTGTGCCTGCTGCCCTGGAGGCGGGAGGGCTCCTGCCGTGGCAGCTGGGCTCGCCAGCCGTGAGCCTGGACTCTGGCTGAGTGGTGATCCCCCTGTGGGAGCACACTGACCACCGGGGGGCGGCTCCTGTGCTGAGCGCCTGCCCCCTGGTGGCCAGTGTGCATCATAGCAATCGGTCATTCGGCCGTTTGGGCAATTTGCATATTAGCCTTTTATTATATAGGATATCCTTTGAAGGTTTTAACTGAAAAACAAAAGGACCAAAAATTACTTCTTAAAGAGAACCTATACCCCTATGATTTTCTCTAAAGAGCTGGAGTTTTTGTCCAATTTGGGCAAAATCTGAGGGGCAGCTCTTTAGAAAAATTGGAAGGACGTATTTATCAAAACATAATTTTAAGACTTAACTGGTCTGATTTCTCTTCTCATCCTTTTTGTCTTTGTGATTCGCTACCGGTTTACGTCTAACTGCAGCCGGTCCTTTCTGTCTCTCAGGGCCTTCCGTCCATTCCACCTCCGAGTTTGTATGGACCTCTCACCCTCTGATCTGTTTTACCGCATTGAGTGGAATGCCCACCCGGAGATCAGACTTGAGAAATCATAGAAATGAAGGTTAGCCCTAACTGGTTTGGCTCAGAGGATAGAGCATCAGCCTGCGGACTGAAGGGTCCCAGGTTTGATTCCGGTCAAGGGCATGTGCGTTGGTTGCGGGCACATCCCCAGTAGGGGGAGTGCAGGAGGCAGCTGATCGATGTTTCTCTCTCATTGATGTTTCTAACTCTCTATCCCTCTCCCTTCCTCTCTGTAAAAAAGCAATAAAATGTATTTTAAAAAATGAAGGTTAAATGGATTGCAAAGAACCTTTGGGGCCTGCATTCCACACTTTGCGTTGTTGGTCAGCTTTATGGATGGATGCTAGTGCGGCATGGTCTTTGCTTACAGAGAGCTGATAGAGTGACAAGACTCGGAAGAAAATACTTTATCTGTTGGAGAAGTCCAAGACCCAGGGGGCAAGAGGGCCTGCCGGTGAGGACACAGCTTCCTGTTACGCTGACCACCGGGATCTTGAGAGGGTCCACAGTGCACTGGTTCAGTGATGTATGTTGTCCCACCAAGAGCTGCATTTCCTCTCTCTCTCTCTCTCTCTCTGGATTTTGTTACCTAACAGAAATGCTAACAAATCCAGGCCACGGAGAGTGGAAATGTTGCATGTGGAACAGCTATTACTGAGATGGAGATCTTTTGTCCTCAGGATACAAAAAGGCCCGGTATATTTCAGTGTAATAGTGTCGGTCCTTTGTTTACTGGCTGCAGTGGGAGAGGCAATGATGAAAGTATTCTCGAGCTGCTGAAGCTTTCAGTCTGCACCAGCCGCCAGGAAAACG
Source organism: Vespertilio murinus (assembly GCA_963924515.1). Lineage (NCBI taxonomy): Eukaryota > Metazoa > Chordata > Mammalia > Chiroptera > Vespertilionidae > Vespertilio > Vespertilio murinus. The sequence goes on from OZ004712.1 coordinate 2,409,298, forward strand.
CTTGGCCACATCTCCGAAAGGAAACATGATTATGTCTTAAATGAATAGTTTAACGTATTTATCCCAGCACTTTTCTGAGTGATTAATTTCACTTGGCTTGCCTAATAAGTGTTTTGGCTTGCATTTGGAATGCCTGGTTCATTAGGGAAGTTTTGGTGCAAAGTACAAGAATTTTGTCTATGACCATCTCTCCCATAGGCCAGCATCAGATACTCTCAGAATTACAGATCTGTTAGAAACCCAGGTTTTTAAAAACTGACTTTATAGAGAGAGGAAGGGAGAGAATCAGCGATTTGTTGTTCCACTTATCTCCGCATTCACTGGTTGATTCTTGCATGTGCCCCGAGATCAAACCCTCAACATTAGCCAGGGCCTAACCCAGACTTAATAAACATTCTGGACCAGCTGAAAGGCATGCTTGATGATATCTTCAGCTTTCCTTAACATTTTGTAAGTTCAAGTGCTTTCTACTACAATTTTTTTTCTACCAGGAAAAAAGAGTAGCAACTTAATGTGTGTATTTACCCGAAAATAAGACATCCTCCGAAAATAAGACCTACCCACAGGTTTCCTTCTGAGTGAAATATAAGGCATCCCCCCCGAAAATAAGGCCCCCAGGGTCTGTCTCAGAATGAAAATTATTTTACTGTGTCATTTTGATTGGGAGAAAAATCACTGACAGTTGCATTGCAAATGCACTGCGAGCAGGCTACCTTGACAAGAAGTATTCATTTAAAGACAGTGCTATTGCTAACCATGAGAGATTTGGTCCACTGATTCTGAAAGAAATGGAGTCACAAGAAATCCACCAGGAAATTCAGGAATTGGATCGTTATGATGATGTTCCAGAAGATGATGACATGATGGTCATTGAATAAATGAGTAAATTCTCGATACTGTAGGACTCACAGTTTGTCTGGTTTGTGTTGACAACTACCATACTACCGTACCGTATACAGGTAATAAGTTTCCTTTATTTTCATTTAACAATAAATGTGTACCGTATTCTTCTTCATGGAAAAATAAGACCTCCCCTGAAAATAAGACCTAGTGCATCTTTGGGAGCAAAAATTAATATAAGACACTGTCTTATTTTCAGGGAAACAGGGCAGATAAAGCAGCGGTAGATTTCGGACACGAGTCATGTAGCTTATTGAGGAGGCGTATTGCGGAAATTGTGAAAATATCAACTACCCCTTCCCGACCTTGTTCTTCGTCTCTTTTACCCCGCTGTCTTCTCCAGTGTCACTCGTTTTATCAATGATAATGTTTGGAGCAGGGTCTCACCTGTGGCTTTGTTACTTAGGCCCGCTATCAGCAAACTGCGGCTCGAGAGCCACATGGGCTCTCTGGCCCCTTGAGTGTGGCTCTTCCACAAAACACCACGGCCTGGGCGCGTCCATGTTGAAGAAGTGGCGTTAGAAGAAGTTTAAGTTTAAAAAATGCGGCTCTCCAAAGAAATGTCAATCCTTGTGCTGTTGGTATTTGGCTCCGTTGGCTAATGAGTTTGCCGACCACCGGCCTAGGCCCTCGCAGCTCCCTGAGGGGCTTGTGGAGGGAGCCGCCGGAGCGTCGGCGCCAAGAGCAGAGCCACGGCCCCCCGCCCCCGTCCCTCGGGCCCTCTGGTCGCAGGGCCGCTGTTTGAGGGCCTGCGAGTGGCCGCCGGCCGGGCAGCACGGGCTCCGGGGACGCGGCGTGGTCAGTGCCTCTGAGAACTGGCTGGAGTTTTGTGCAGTTTAATTCCTGAAGACAGACACCGGCTCTACGGGCAGCCCGGTGCAGCCCGCGGGGAGGCCGGGAGGAAAGGCCAGTGTGCTAACGCTGAGGCTGATTACCGTCCATTTAAAACACGATTGTTGGATGGGAAGAGAGGAAACAACGGAAAAATCAAATGCCCCCGTGGGCCGCCTGTCACACGGGGGAAGGCATGGGAACCTCTAGGCACGCGGCCCGCAGTCTTCTCTCCGTTCCCCGAACACGCGGCTGTGGCCGGGCCGCCCCCAGGGTCTGAGCCTCCGCCCGCCCCCTGGTGCGCGGCTCCCGGCTTTTCTCCTGCCGCCCTCCCCCCTCCCTCCCGAGGGTGTTCGCCTAGAAAAGCGTGAGCACTACCTCCGCTTTGGAGAATTGCTTAAACCTCTCTTCCGGAACCCAGGACTCAGGACGCATTCTCTCTGCAGATTTTAGCATCTGGTTGTCTCTCTGCGCGTTCCGGGCACCTGCCTGTCTGTCTGCTCCTTTCTGAGCGGTCACTTCCGAGCAGCCCGCGTAGCGCTCCGGTCACTTCCGAGCAGCCCGCGTAGCGCCCCGAGCTTTGGAAAGTTCCCTCTGATGGATGTGCTCTTGCGCTTTCTTCTTGTTTGTGCCTTTTTGAAAAATGGGCCGCGGCCGTGTCACAGGCGCTATTTGTCATTTGGCTTTTCAAAATGTCAAACAGCAGTTATATGCAAAATAGGGCAATTTACATTTTTGTGACTGCGAGACTCAGTTCATTTTTCAGAGTAAACAGAACCCCAGTGGCTCCTTCCGAGTCATTTGTTGACCCGGGTGGCCCGTCAGCGAGAGGGTACTGGGCGCTGTTTGTTCCCCGCGGCTCGGCGACAGATGACTGCACCCCCGGGGGCTCCGAACAGCACCAGTGAGTTTCCTCGCCGTTCGCGGGGTCAGGCGTGCTGCCGCTGGGCTGGCTGCGGGCCCCTGCTCCCGCCTCAGGGGCTGAATTAGCTGCCGGCCGGGCCGCAGTCTCCCGCTCCTCTTCATGCTCCTGGCTGTTGGCAGTATCCGGTTTCTTGGGGCGACGTGATTGACGGCCCATCTCTTTGCTAGCTGTTGTGTGGTCTCATTCTCTGAGGCCCCTTTAGGGTTTTGCTACGATGGCCCCACACTAGGGCCTCTTCTTCTTTAAAAAAAATATTTATAAACTAGAAGCCCGATGCACAAAGATTCCGGCTAGAATGGGCTTTCCTTTCCCTGGCTGCCGGCCCAGCCCCTTCCGCTCAGGCCCCGGAGCTGCCTCTTTCTCCTCAGGCCCCGCCTTCCCACGCTATGTCAGATCTGGTTGGTGGACAAATGGTGGTGATGCAGGTCCGACCGTCTCTGGTTTGGTCCTGGGCATCCCTCAGCGACACGCGGCTGCTGTCTGCTGGTATGGCGAGGCGTCGTCAGCGTCTTCCATCTCTGAGCTGTGTCTCTTCGGTCTTCATGGCTGGAGCACTTCTGTCTATTCCTCTCTGTTACGGGAATCCAGATGGGCTCGGAGTTGTTTTCTGAAAATATACAAACATATTCTAGACCAAAAGTTAATAAAGGGATATTTTCTTTAAATTTGACTTGGGTTCTTTTTCATCCCTCCCCCCCCCCCCCCCCCCCGCAAATGATTTTCCTCTGGCTTGTTTTGACACCACGTGTCAAATGAAGGTTAATTTTCTAAAATACAGATTTTTATAGATGTAAATTATTCTCAGGATATTTTTCCTTACATGATATTCTTCCACGGTCACCCCATTTTTTAAATTTAAATAATAGGAGACTTTTGGAAAGTTTATAATGTAGTCTTGATAGCTTTTACATTTCAATTATTTGCGCTACACTATGACTGCTTTAGGTTCATAACATGTTGTGCGTTTTACCACGAGATGCTCTGCCAATAAGAATTAAGACACTTAAAAAAATAGTATTGCCTGTGTCCCAGCCCTGCACGCTGAGGTTTAATAGTTTGAATTGATGGGGGAGAGGGGCAGTGGGGTATTTGAAAACTACCCGCGGGCCTCTGAGATGTAGCGTATTTTGTGAGCCGAGCCGCTGCTCTGAGAACGATTAGCCTTCCCCCCACAAATGTTGATCATTGTTTCAATGTTCATTCAAGCAGTTTTCTGTTTTTCAGAAGAGTTTCATCTACTGGCCACTTTTTAGCTTTTGTTATTGTTTCCCATTGCCAGTGGTCACACCATCCTGTGGACAGGAGACGGGGTTCGTCTCTGATTCAAGGTCACCTTCCAGGGAACATGGTTATAATTGGCTAGAGGCCGATGGCAAGGGAGATTCCTGAGAGCAGAGGGCTTCCTGCAGGGGTCCCCGCTGCCCCGCCTGCTTCCCTCCCATCTCCCCTCCCCCCTACTTCCCTCCCCTCTCCCCTCTCCACTGCTTCCCTCCCCTCTCCCCTCCCCCCTGCTTCCCTCCCCTCCCTCCTCCCCCCTACTTCCCTCCCCTCTCCCCTCCCCACCTGTTTCCCTCCCATCTCCCCAGCCCGCCTGCTTTTCTCCCTTCTCTGCCGCCCACTTGCTTGCTTCTCCGCAGCTTCGCTCCCTTCTGCAGTGCTTGCTTGTCTTCCTTCTACGCTGTCTTCAGTCTTCACTCTGTGCCTGGGTATGCAAATTAACTGCCACCTTGGTTGGACTCATTTGCATACTCGCTCCCGATTGGCGGGTGGGTGTAGTGGAGGCACGGTCAATGTGCACGTTTCTCTTGTTAGATAGGCTGTGGGGGCAGGTTTTTACATCTGTTTTGGGTAACGAAGACCCTGTGAAGAAAACTCTTGCCAAACTGTACTCAAGAGAGGTTTCCTGGGATTGAAGCATCCTCCCAGCCACACTCCATCGGGGCAGGCTGCGCTGCAGGGAGCCGGGCGTGCGTGGGAATGGGCCTTCAGGCTCATTTCTCTGCCGGTGCGGCTTTAACATCTTGTAGGGAGGATCGTGAAGACTTAGCTTTATTGGAGGAAAATCGCCCTCTTAAATTTTGGCCTCTGTCAGCACATTGATAAGTGCGTTTGTTGTAAATCTACTTGACAGTATAATAAACTGAACTGAACTTTTCAAAGTCAAAAAAGAGATATTTTAAAATCGCCTCTGTGATTTCTTTCTTTTCCTCTGCTGCTTATTTAGGATATATTGCTTGATTTTCAAACATTTTAGGGCGTCTCTCCTTTTCTTTTTTTTAATTGATTTTTTTTAAGAGAGGGAGAGAGACAGAGAGAAGCATCAATGAGAGAGCAAAGTATCAGTTGGCAGCCTCCTGTACGCCCCGCCCCTTCCAGGGATCGAGCCCATAATCCCGGCATGGGCCCTGCCTGGGATGGGACTGGCAACCTTTCATAGCACCAACCAACGGAGCCACACTGGCGAGAGCACCTCTTCTCATTTAGAAATTAATGTCTAGTTTGGTTTCTTTGTAATTAAACTATTCTGAGTGGGTTTAGTACTTTAAAACTTACTGAGCCTTCTATTTCAAGGCCTGCCATATGATGTCTCTGGGTTGATTTTTATATATTTCAGCCTTTTTCGGGGAGGGTACTTTGGGTCCAGCTAGTTATGTTTGCTACTTTAATTCATTATAGTGAATGTTGTTGGTTTAAGCATGAGCGTTGGATCTGGTTACTCTTAGAAGTAAGCTTTATGTTCCCGTGTGTTTTTATGTTTAGGGATTTCAAAGAATGATTTTCTGGTAGAGACCAAAAGATGACATCAATGTTAAGCTACAATAGTCTCTTATAAAAAACGACATATTTTCACAGAGGTTGAGATATCCTTTAGGTCTCTCTTTTTCTTTGTGTGTGTGTGTGTATGTGTGTGTGTGTGTGTGTAAGTTGGTGATTTCATTCATTTCATTGACGACAGACAGGTGGTTCTAAGCATGGACTGGGGCTCAGCTGAGCCCGTGCTGTTGGAGTGCTTCTCACCGTAGTGCGTGCTGAAGTATGACAGGTGCTCATGGTTACATGTTACCCCGGGGGCCTGTTTCATGTGCCTGGCTCTGTAGATCTGCCAGTTCCTTGCTGTGGGCTGGTCACCCACCCTGAGCCGTGCATTCATTATTGATGCACTGCGCGTAGGCAGAACGTCCACTCTCGGCGAATGCAGGGCAGCGATTGGCGTTCTGTTACGGAATGGCTCCTTCTGCTTTAAGTGGACGCCTCTCGTCTACGCACGACCAGCTTGGATAACCATCGAGAGGAAACGCGGCTTAATTATTAGTGTGGACCCTAAACTAATTACCGAGTCTCCCAATGAAACTACCAGTGGGAACATTTAGGCAAAACCGTTTCCACATAAAAGCAATTTAGCTGACAGGCGCTTGTCAGCACTTAGGAACACTCACTCTGAGTTATGGATGGCCCACATTCCAGCCCCGTGTTCACTCCGCTCTGCGTGATCTGTCACTGGGCGCAGTGCTGACGCGGACTTTCCGCCTCCGCCGCGAAGGTGCCGAAGGGGAGCGCGGTCTTCGCTCCGCTCCCTGTCCCCGCCTCGGTCCGGGGCTGGGCCTCACCAGACTCCAGCACGCATGGTTGTCCAACAATGGGGTCTTGCTGACCATTTACACGAGGTGCCTTAGTTCATTTTTAAAAAACATTAACCATGTACAGGGTGGCTCACTGACCGGCTCCCTTCCCCGGAGCTGCCTCTGAATCTGAGAGGTTTTCACTGGAGGACACAGAAGCTGTTGTTCCAAAGTTTTCCATTTTTACTGCTTTTCTGCCGTGTGAGAGCTACACCACAACTTTAATATGAGAAAGGTCAAACACACCGTCCCCTCGTCTGGCCCCCGCGTTGTGCTCCTCAGCCACAGGGGCAGCGGTATGCCTCACGTTTGTGGCACTGTGGCCCTAGGTCAGTGGTTGGCAAACTCCTTAGTCCACACAGCCAAATATCAACAGCACAACGATTGACATCTCTTTGGAGAGCCACATTTTTTAAAACTTAAACTTCTTTTAACGCCACTTCTTTAGCATAGACTCGCCCAGGCCGTGGTGTTTGTGGAAGAGCCACACTCAAGGGGCCAAAGAGCCGCATGTGGCTCTGGAGCCTGGGTTTGCCCTAGACCATCTTTGTCATGGAGCGGGCCTGACAGCGTGTTGTGTATGTTTATGCATGACGCCTGCGGAGGAAAGCTCTGTTTGCAGAGCCCACGGTGATATTTTCGTAGCTCTGTGAGCACACTGACTCGGTAGATTACATTGTGGGATTCTCTGTGTTTGTTTGCCATAATTAAGTCTCACCAGCTACTGACCAGATTGTCTTAGCAGGTACGTACATTGGTGACTGAATTCAGTGATGAGTAGAGGCAATGATAAGTGTCATCAGGCTGTCTTAAACATGCTAGTTATGGCCAACTGCGTTATTTACACACAGGTGCTGCCTTTTGTTCTCGCTGGCAGAGAGGGAAATGCTGTTACTGAGCATGTTGGGTAGGGTGGCTTCTGAAGGAGTTGTTTCCTTACCATCTTGACCTCTGTGATCTTGAGCGTGTTAATTTCCCTGCATCTCCATGGCCTCGGCTCGGAAATAAGGATGAAATAGGTCCTCTTTTAGGGGCTTAGGGCTGAAATGAAATGGATTAATTCATGTGAAACTCTCAGAACAGTTCCTGACCGCTAGCACACTCAGTGAACAGTAGTTACCATCGTCATTATATGTTAGATGATTCAAGAGTCACTTAGCCGAGTATCATTTTGGTCCCTTTCCGGGTTATATCCTCATGAAGGTAGCCTTGCATCCCATGCTGTTCACTCGTGCTTACTAGCAAGAGTAGGCATCACAGAGAAGTCCTCTAGAGCGTCCCCAGGCCTGAGGCACTTGCAGCCTCACGTGTTGCACACCCCGGCCGAGTACTGAGGAGTGAGCTGCGGCGGCCCGGACTCTCTGAGCCGGCGAGCGGGACGTCACAGCCTCTCGGGGTGCTGGCTCGGAAAGACGCCCCGGAGACACTGCCAGCAATCTCGGCTCAGCTTGTTTTAATTTGTAGAATGGCAGTTCTAGCACGCTGCACGGGGAATGATTTCCATCTTTCCGATCCTGTCCGAAGCCACGGATGCGAGGTGAGGGAGGAATTAAGGAGCTGCCGAAGACACACGTTTTTCAGTTGCTCCTTGGAGTTGATTCTGAAATTCCTGCACTGCCCACTGACAGGCGTTGTGTGTAAAGGACTCACATTACTGTAGGTCACTGAATTAATTTAAGAAATACCAATTGACGTCATCCCTTGAGGGGATTGTGGGACGCTGCTTGATATCACTGTCTTTGTCAAACATGAAAGTTTAGAGTGAGTTTTCTTTAGATGCAGGGACTTTATTTTTTACTTTCAAATTTAAAAAAATATATTTCTATTGATTTCAGAGAGGAAGGGTGAGGAAGAGAGAGAGATAGAAACATCAATGATGAGAGAGAGTCATGGATTGCTGCCTCCTGCCCGCCCCCTACTGGGGATGGAACTGTGGCCCACACTCAACCCCAGGGCCCCGCCCACCAGGCTTCTGGGACTTGAAATGCAGTGATGTCCTCTTCGAATTTGGACATTTTCAAATGGATCAGAAGTGGAGTTTATGGGCTTTCTGCCTTTCTCACTAAGTGCTCGAGTTTTCCATGAAGTATTGTAAGTAATTGGTTATTCCTAAATGGGGACAAAAAAAAAAAAAAAAAAAAAAGAGTTCCAAAAAGCGTTAAAAAAACGTCAGAGTTCTGCTCCCAGGTTTTCATTTTGGGGTGAAGCTGGTCTTAAGGGCATTCCTTATGCGCCTGGTCACACATGCCTGTCCGCCGTTCCTCTCCCCAGCCCTTCGTAATGCACGGCCCTTACTTTTTTGGTACCATAATCCTTCCCTGCCTGTGCTTCCATTTCATCAGCTTGTGAACAACTACATCACACACTCATAGCAACAAGGACAACTGGGAATGAGCATGGGAACAAAACAACCATCTTTGGTGCGCGTCCAACTCGGCGATGGGTGATGGACGGGCCGGGAGCGTGGGCCCCGGGTGTCAGACAGGCGGCCGCTGCCACGTCTCCGATGCTCCGGGCCCACCAGCTCTCTGTCCCCATGTTTCTAGAGATTGGGCCGTCCTTCAAGAGTCTTCTGTCCTCATAGTAACCATAAGCCGCATTTTTAATCTTTAGTTCAAATGAGCATCCTGGGAGATGTTAGAGATGGAAACTGATGTTAGAGTAGGTAGCAGACTTTCAAACTAAAGGCGTAAGGCACCTCAAGTCGGTAAGTACATTTTCCCCAGGATGGTTGAGTGTATTTTGACAGGAAAGGCGAGAGCCTGCGTTATAAATTGATGATGAGATGTGGTTTGCCTTTAATTAGATGCCACTGCTCATCGTTCCGTGAGCATGATTTTGTCTGCGTGTTCGTTGTTTTCCAATGCGACACCGAAGATGCACAGAAGCTGAGATTGGTGCCCACTGCATCGCGTACTCTCCTCTTGTTCTGCTCCGTGCTAAATCAGAAATTCACGTTTGCTCGATGGCTATCTATCGACGTGGAAATTGTTTGCTTATGATTCGTTTCCACGCGGGGCAGGCAGCAGGAGCTAACGGGCCATGGGAGGGGAACTGGTTGTTTGAACAATGATTATCTTCTCTGTGCGGCTAACGGGACAGGGGAAGGTGCAGCTCTCCTTCACCGGCACGAGGAGGCCCGTGGCTGAGGGTTCGAGGCAGACAGAATTCACCCCAAGTTTACAGCTGTCTGAGAGCCAGAAGCAGACCTCCCCAGCTCCCAAGGTGACATTGTCAGCCCTGCTCAGCACGCAAAGCTGCTTCACCACAGGAGGGCTCGGGGTGGGTTCCCACGGAGACACAGCCTCCCTCCCTCCCTCCCTCCCTCCCTCCCTCCCTCCGTCCCTCTCTCCCTCCCTCTCTCCCTTCCTCCCTCCCATGGAGGCAGCCTGTGGTCAGCGAGGTCCCCAGGGGCGGCAGGCCCGGGTCCCCAGGGGCGGCAGGCCCGGGCCGGCTGGCTGCTCTCTGCGGCGGAGGCAGCCGCTGGCTGGGCTGGAGGCCGCTGGCCCCACGCCCCCCATGAGGGCGGTGAGAAGCCTAACCCTGAAGCTTCTCTGTCCACCGGGTCTTCTCTCTCCATGAATAGCAGAGAATAAAAAATAATAGCAGCCTTTTTATCCTTATTACTAGGGGCCCAGTGCACGGAATCCATGCACAGGCCGGGTCTCAGAGCAGAGGGCGGTGGCTTTCGCGGGGCAGGCACCGTGGCCCACCACCTGGGCATTTGCTTTTGAAGCGGCGATCGCCGGACCAGGCCTTCTCCAGCTCCAGCTCACCATCTCTCTGTTTGGAACGGTCCTCACTCCTGTCCACGGAAACGGCCACATGGCATCTTTTGGGGGTGTCTCCCTGTCTGGCTGGGGACCCACTTGGCATGGGACCATGCTCCGGGCCCTGGTCAGGACTCTGAGCGACTTGTCTGTGGTGCCCGAAAGAGCCTCAGCAATGGGCTCCGAGGTTTAGGCTGCAGGGCCCAGCGGGGTACCAACCCCTCAGCTCCCCCTTCCCCATTCAGGCCTCTGCTCAAGTGTCGTCCACTTTGGCCATTTATTCAGCCCCTGCCTCTGCCCACCTGCCCGGTGTCCCCGTTAGCACCAGCTCCTTCCCTAGGGCCTCAGACACCCAGTAAATACCATTCAAATAGCCTCATTAGCTTTAGATGGATATCATTTTAATGAACCATGCATATTCATCAGTGAGAGACAAACACCCATCCACTGCCTCCTGCCCGCCCCCGACTGGGGATGGAGGCCACAATCTGGCCTGTGCCCTGACGGGGAACCAGGCCGGTGACCTCTCGGTTCACAGGATGTCACTCCACCAACGAGCCACACGAGGCCAGGGCACCATGCGATGTTTTTGATCCAGCCCAGTGGTCGGCAAACTCGTCAGTCCACAGAGCCAAATATCACCAGGACAACGATGGACATTTCTTTTGAGAGCCAAGGTTTTTAAACGTCAACTTCTTCTAATGCCACTTCTTCAACATAGACTCGCCCAGGGCGTGGTGTTTTGTGGAAGAGCCATGCTCAAGGGGCCAAAGAGCCGCCTGTGGCTCGCAAGCCGAGGTTTGCTGACCACTGACTTGAACCCACCCCAGCACTGCAGAGAAGCAGGCTGTGCTCCCTCTTGCGGAGGTGAGCGAGCGAAGCGTGTTCTCGAGGCGAGCAGCTCCGCCTGCACGTCACCGCGTCTCCGAGGCCAGCCGCCCCGGAGCGCCCGCCGAGAGCCAGATGGCTCGTTTCTAGACCAGTCTTCCTGCTAATTAAAGGGCTAATGCTGCTCTCTCACACTCAAGAGCGTGAATATATTTACGGCCGAAACAGTCAGTAGCAGAACAAGCTGAGCGGCCCGGGGAGGCCTAATTGGGTGTGTTCCACGCTGCAGAAGAGAGCCGGGGAAGGGCCACGTGCGGACGTATCGATCATAAGTCTGCCGCCTTTTAACGGCGCTGTGGCAGCTCAGAATTCCTATCCTCCCACGAGGCACTTAGGATGCGGAGTCATAAGCAGCAGCTGCATTTTACATGAGAATGAAAAGCCCTCTGCCTTTCGCTCCGGGGACCAGGTTCCGGGTTACTGCGTTCCGAGGGCTGCTGTCGGTCTGGGTGGCGTGGACCTCCTGGCCGGTGGGTCCTCTTCTGACAGAGATCCTCACCTGGCCGGCCTGTTCCGCAGCCAATCAATACCGAATACGCGCTTTCAGATTCTTTGGAGAGATCAAATGCACTCTCCTTTCGAATGTAGATGTTTCCTTAGAAAGGTTTCTAAAGTCCCCTGGCAAGGCCTTCACGGGACGGCTAATACACGTGCCGCTGGGTACGTGGCAACAGAGATGCGTTTCTGGGAATGCTTTCGAATTAGGTAGGTGCGATAATAAAGGATCCCCTTTTTCCCTTGACAAATATATTAGCAGTGATTTAATTCTTTCATGCTAATTTACGTTGAGTAAACAAAGAAAAAAATTTTTTTAATGTTATTTTTATTGATTTTGGGGGGGGGGGGAGAGAGAGAGAGAGAGAGAGAGAAACATCAATGATGAGAGAAAAACCATGGACCGGCTGCCTCCTGCACGCCCCCTACTGGGGATGGAGCCCGCCACCCGGGCCTGTGCCCTGACCGGGAATGGAACCGTGACCTCCTGGCCCATAGGTCGGCGCTCAACCCCTGAGCCACGCCGGCCGGGCCAGAAAAGGTTGGACAGACAGTTTTTCCTGCCTTCTTCTAGTTCATCTTTGCTGCTTGTTTAGAGAATCCATAATACCGAATTCTCTGGAGAGAATAGCGGCAGTATAGATATGGATTTTGTTTCTTAACCTAACCTCATGTGGATGTTTGAGTCCTAAACTTAGTTATTCGTGTCCGGAAAAATCTAACCAAACGGTCACTCAGGAGGTTGCCCACAGATGTTCTTTCATCGAACAATTCCAGGCGTGGGCTGACTTGCTGCTTCCCTGTCTCAGGCTTCACGCGTGTTCCCGATTACCTGGGGCCGGCAGCTCGCGGTTCTGTGTTAAACGGCGGTGTGGCTTAGAGGTGGCGAGTCGGTGCCCTCTGGACATTCCCGGAACGTCCCCTCCTGGCAGGTGAAAGCCGCCCGGCCCGCTGCTTTTGCCGTGAATGCTGTCGTTCTCACGTGAGGGGATGCCGGGCCTCCCCGCGGCGCTGGCTCGGTGGGCGGGCCGTGGCCTGGCTCCGTGGGACATCGACCTTTCACCCCACCCCGGGCGGCAGGCCTGCCTGGCAAAGGGACAGGCGATTTGTGCGTACACACCTAGGACAGCTGTAACCCTGGAACGTGGCTGTACAATCCCCGTCCTCCCACTCGGTATGTGCCGGGCCCAGAACACAAACCCCTCTGCCCGTCACGCAGTGGGAAGCTGGCACTGAACATGGTCTTCCTCTCCTCCGATCGGATCTTCTCGGCCAGGTGCACGGGCAGCTGTCCGTGGTGCTTCCCTTCTCGCTCCGGCCGCGTCTCTCTGTGTCCACACGTCACGTCTTGTTGTTGAGCTACTCAGCGGCTCGCCTTCCGCCGTCTCAGCCCTCAGAGCCTTCTCGTTGGCCCTTCGACAGATATCCTCTGAGTTGGCCGTGCACAGGTGTGGGGACAGCTGCGTGACAATGGCTGCCTCCTGCACACCCTCTACGGGGATTGAGCCCTCAACCTGGGCATATGCCCTTGACTGGAATTGAACCCGGGACCTTTCAGTCCGCAGGCTGACACTCTTATGTGCTGAGCCAAACCAGCTGGGGCTCAAAGGATTGTTTTGAGAAATAACTGAGATAAACAAGGCTTAGTAAGTACCCAAAACTGTAGACTTTATTATTATAATAAAAGTCATAGACTTGTTGTCCTAAATATATTTAATTTTCTGAAAATTTTGTTTATCTACTTTTGCATTTGTGACAGTTGCAAACTGTTGGCTAACTGGAGAAGCCAAGCTGTGCTCTTTTTGTAGACACCTTAAGGCCAATGCAATCAGCACATTGAAACACATTTAATAACACCGAGTTGAATTTGCATGGCTTCAAGGTAGGAGATAATTGTCATGAAATTTTGCTTATTTTCCGACATAATTGTTCTACACTCTCTGCCAAACTAAATTGTAAACAAAAATTAATGAGAAATTATTTTTCGACTTCCCATATAAGGTATGTAAAAAATTTCTTTTTCAACCCTGAAATGGTTGTTGTATGTTTAACCTGACATGTTTATATATATATATATATATATATATATATATATATATATATAATTGATTTTTTACAGAGAGGAAGAGAGAGGAATAGAGCGTTAGAAACATCGATGAGAGAGAATCATCGATCAGCTGCCTCCTGCACACTTCCTACTGGGGATGTGCCCGCCACCCAGGTACATCTCCTGGGATGGCACGCCCCCGCCCCCATCCATCGTCTGACTGCCCTCAGCCTGGCCCAGGACTTAGCTATGGCAGAATGATCAGTGCCAGGAAGGTCACAGAGGCCAGAGGGGGATTCTCGTGATTGGTGCCGATGGGTGGTCACCAGGCTACCCATTGGCCCCTTTCAGCGTTCATTTATGGGCTCCTGGGACCCTCACGCCCGCCGGAGCCTGGGGCACGCCTGGGAGACCTGGGGTGGGCCTGGGCGGAGGCCAGCTCTGCCCACGGGCCCTGCAGCCCCAGGAGGTGGGTCTTCCAGGAGGGGTCCTTCCCGAGGCCCAGGCGTGGCAGCAGCCTCGCACCAGGGAGAGGGGTGCGCCGTACTCTCCTTCGTGATTAAGAAGCAGGTGGGGTTCCGTGAGCACACTGAGCTACCCCCCAAAGGAGAGACAGACTTGTAGATTGGGGTGACAGTTTGGGGGTGCAGGGATTCAGCGAAGAGAAAAGGAAAGAGGGAGCTCATGGACACGGACAACGGGGAACGGGGGGTGAGTGGACAGCCGTTCCCCTCAGCCGTCTGCAGTCAGGTCCTGCGTGTCCGCCCCTGACCCCACAGTGCGTTTATCCGCAGTGCAGAGCCGCGCTCCTGTCCGGGTGGCCCCCCGTGTACCCCCCGTGTACCCACCCTCCGCCGCTGGAGGGCGTCTTCCTGTAGCTGCGTCTAAGTCTCGGCGACGATGAACGCCATCGGTATAAACATCGGCGTGCACGTCTTCGTTGGGGACATATATTTTCAGCTCATTTAGGAAAATACAAAGAATGTTTACACCCTTTTTTTTTTTTAACACTTCCAAAAGGATGACTGTGAATTTTTTTGAGCTCCAAAATAAACGGTAAAGATAGAAAACATGCTCATTACAGTGATTATAGGTGTTTGATTCTGAAAACCAGGTTGTGAACAATGGAGGCCGTTTTGGTAGTAATTTGAAAAAGCAATTACTTTTTGAAAATTATTATTGGCTTGAAAATAAATGCATATTTGGGATGAAAAGCTATTATAGGAACTAAAAGAGGCCCACAGAGCTGCCGTGGAGGCGGCCCAGGGCTCGCACGCACAGTTCCTCTCAGGGTTTGTATTTTCTTCCCACGGAAAAGCTTTCCTTATCTTTATTTAAAAAAAATACATTTTATTGATTTTTTTACAGAGAGGAAGGGAGAGGGATAGAGAGTTAAAAACATCGATGAGAGAGAAACATCAATCAACTGCCTCTTGCACACCCCCTCCTGGGGATGTGCCTGCAACCTTGACCGGAATCGAACCTGGGACCCTTCAGTCTGCAGGCCAAAGCTCTATCCACCGAGCCACACCGGTCAGGGCTGGCTTTACTTACCTTTAAAGCAAGCTTGGCTATATTCTAGCTCTCAGGAACTGCGGTGGCTTCCAGGAGGAAGACAGGCTGGCTTGAGGGCCTGGGAGGGTGCTGGAGAGCTCGTGAGCACCCTGCCCTCTCCCAGTCAGGTCCTCCAGGTGCTCTGAGTCAGTGCGAGTGGAGTGCAGAGTGTCTACAGTTCCCCTTGGTTCCTGTATGTGTGTGTGTGTGTGTGTGTGTGTGTCTGTGTCCGCGTTCATGGCGATTTCATGTTCCTTGGTGCTCTTTTAACTACGATGAGTTTTAAAAGAAACGATTTATTCTCTTGGACTTGAAACTTGTATGTAAGGCTGGTATTTATGCCACATTCGAACACACGAAGAAGAGCACATTTCAGGAAAACGTGGTATCAGAAAATGTAGAAATCCATAGAAGATGCATTGTTTTGCCTGCGGATCTTATAAGTTTACTGGATAGCAAATTTAAAACTTTTTCTTGGGGATAAACATCTTCTGAGACAGTGACGTCACTTTCTGAGGGAACCGGTCCGAAGGGACTTGATTTCTGTTTATTCGTCATGCTAGAAGCTACCCTGTGATCTGATTTGTATGAACAGCAATGTTAAAGGAGAATGGGAAATACTAAATTCAACAGTCATCCGTGTGTTCATGTCTTGAGAGAAGGTGTCGGTTCCTGGCATCGTCATCAGGAATTGCCTCTCTATGTGACATGGTAGGTTAGGAGCACAAGCGCGCTCCTGGTGTGAGCCGCTCCTCAGAGGTGAGGGAGGAGGAAGAGGAGCAGCCAGCGGCCTGAGCTGCCTTCAGGCCGAACGCAGCTGTGGGAGCCGCTCGCGTCTCAGCGCTTCAGGTTTCCACCCGCGTGATCTCCATGGAGATGGAGAAGGGTAAGACCTGGGAGAAATGCTGAAGGCACGGATACCAGGCTCCCCCCCCCCCCCCAGGTCTTTACTAGGGACCTGGTACATGAAACGTGTGCGAGGCGCTCGGCCCTCTCCCTCATGGCGGCTTGCCTCGGCCCTCGAAGCCCCAGCTCTGTCTGGAAGGTCGTCTGGAAGGATGTCCGGAAGGTCGTTTGGCTGCCCGGTCTCATTAGCATATTGCACTTCTGTTATTACAGATACTTCCTCCCACACAGCTGTCACCGGTGTTGTTGCTGGGAAGGAAAACAGGCTCTGGCTGAAACCCAGGAAGGGACTTCCTGAGAGGTGTCTGGGATGGGAGGGACTTGGGGGGTGGGATAAGGGGACTGGGGCTCCTGTGAGGGGAGGGGCCTGCGGAGTTGTGCTCGGGACAGAGAGGAGCCAGGCCGGTCCGCAGGTGGCAGGAACGTGACACAAACATTGCCAGGCCTGCCGCTGAGGAGAGTCAGTCTAACCTCGTCCTCAGCTCGTGCCCGGACCCCCGGGCCCGGTCTGATGGCCTGGCCTGGCTCCTGTGCTCGCCAGCCGGCGCGGGGAGCCAGCGGGAGGCTTCTGGACGCAGCCTGCAAGGGACGGCTCTGGTGTCCGGGTCGGAGAGCGTGCCCGTGGAGGGGACAGTCCCCGGGGGTTGGGGTGGGATCAGGGTGATGGAGAGGGGGGGCTGGATGCCGGGCGGCCGCAGGGTGACACATGGCCACTTCATCCACACTCCATGGTCCCAGGGCCCCGGAGCCTCTGCGTATCCCATGGAGCCCGCGTTTTCGGGGCACACACTGGGCATTGAAGTGTGGGGTCCGCTGGTGTGGGAGATGGAGAACAACCGGAACAACCGGTCACTATGACGTGTGCTGACCACCAGGGGGCGAGTGCGGAACCTGGCAGGCCTTGGCCACAGTGGGGTGGTGGAGCAGGTGAGCCGGGGCGCCAGACCAAGGCGGCGCCCTGGTCTCTGTCATTGGGGTGAGCCTCTGGTGGCTACTGAAAAGTCTTTGCTCCCACGCGCCGTGGTCCTGCCTGGTGCTTGCACCCACTGCCAGCGCTGGGCCGCTCACACCCATAGCCGGTCCCAATCACTCCACGCTGCCAGCGGGTCTGAGCGGGGCCTGTGCTGTCAGTGTGGGAGCGATGGCGGCAGGAGCGGGGCTGCTGGCAGACTGGCAGACGGGACCAGGGGCCACATTGGGAGGGGCCGGTGGGGGGGGGGCGAGGAAGATGGGCTGAGACCCACCTCCCCGCCTCTTGGCCCGCAGCTCCTTTCAAGTTGCACGAATTTGTGCACTGGGCCCCTAGTGTGTGTGTGTGTGTGTGTGTGTGTGTGTGTGTGTGTAAAGAAATATGTCCTTTCACCAAAGTTGCACAGCCATGTTCTGTATATGTACCTACGCTCTGCCTATTTGCAGAAGAGGAATCGAGGTAGATATTAAAGAACAAACAAACACGAGAACCATCAGAGGACATAAAAACAGCAACAGTGTAAGAGCACAGGAGAAGCAAGTGTGCCAGGTGTGAGAGCTGTTACAGTTTTCATGGTTAAGAGTTAAATTTTATTTTGTTCAAGGCTGATTCTGTATTCATCACCTGCTTTATGCCGTTAATTTTATTGTCTATTTAGGAAGACATTATTTGAATATAAAATTATATGTGCTGTGGGGACACAAAGAAAATAAACATTGCCCTTTTGTGTGTCTGTATGTGAGAATGTGTGTGTGTGTAGGAATGTGTGTATGTATGAGAATGTGAGTGAGTGTGTGTGTGTGTGTGTGTGTGTGTGTGTGTGTGTGAGTGTGTGCAGCCAGAGAGCTGAGACCAGAGGGGCAGACAGAGTTTCCCATACTAAGAGCTGTGAAAGAATGAAGTGTCCCTTCAGCCTGAGGTCTTCACGTGGTATAGGATCGCTTTGCAGAATACGGGACTGAGTTTGAAGCAATCAACTTGTAAGTCCTCAGTTTCCATACGCTTTCCTGAAATTGGTTCACCTGAGCAATCCCCTCTCAAGCAGCTTTTTCTGTTCTTTTTTAACCCTCAACTGAGGATATTTTTCCCATTGATTTTTAGAGAAAGTGGGTGAGAGGGGCGGGTTAGGGGGGAAGGAGGGAGGGAGGGAAGAAGGGAGAGAAAAAGAGAGAGAGAGAGAGAGAGAGAGAGAGAGAGAGAGAGAGAGAGAAGCGAGACAATAATGTGAGAGAAACACATAGATTGCTTGCTTCCCATACTTGTCCCGATTGGGGAACGAACCGGCAGCGAGGAACCTGCCCTTGACGGGAATCGTACTGAGACCTTCAGCCGAGGGCTCACGCTCTCACCACTGAGCGGACTGGCCAGGCTTCCCTTCCCTTCCCTTCCCTTCCCTTCCCTTCCCTTCCCTTCCCTTCCCTTCCCTTCCCTTCCCTTCCCTTCCCTTCCCTTCCACCTCAAAGTAGAGGTTATCAAAGGTATCTCAACTGATACCTTTGACATTAGGTATTGGTAGAGATAGCAGTGGGTGTGTTTTGGTATTTATCTGTTAAGAGGTATTTATCTGTTGCCTAAGTGGATAGCCTTACATTTGCCCACCTTGGATTCCTGTGACAAACCCTGCTTTGTCCCGAGGGGATGTTTTTCTTTGTGTAATCAGTTGTAAAGATTTTATTGGGGATTTTTGCATTCATATTTATAAGTGAGAATTTAGAGTTTCATCAGACAGATTTATTTTTTGTGTCAGACATCGTCTAGCCCCCTGTCTCCGTGACTCATCAATCTAAGGCTCTATCCGTAATTAACTTCACGTCCTCCCTACACGGTCCCTGTCCTCCCCACCCCAACCGCCCGTCCCCCGTGCCCTCTTACCCCCAGGTCCTGCCTGAGGACCCTGGGCAAGCGCTGCCGTTGGCATTTCAGATGTTTTCCGGGGAAGACGGGGACGGGGAGGGGCGCTGATGGAAATGGGGGGGCTAACTCCTGTGCCTAGGATTCCATCCTCCTGCTGACGGACTGCCCACCGCCTCTACTCATGCGTCTTGGTGCTAGGCATGTCGCCCGGTGAGAAACAGAGCGATGCGAAATGCTACTAACCCTGAAGCAGACACAGGAGCGACTCAGCCGATGCCACCCTGAGGCAGGGGAACACCATTCCCCCGAGAAACGCCAGCCTGGCAGGCTCAGTTTGTGTGAGGAGACCAGACGGGCTACCTCGAGGTGCAGCGTGTACAGGGGGCTGCGGTCGGGGACACACAGGCCGGAAGTCCGAGGTGTGGGTCACTGGCTGCCGGGGGCCACGTGGATGGGATTGAGGTGGGCGTGCCTGCATTTGCTCATTCAGAAACGTGGGCTAACGTTCACCACAGTGGTGAAGTAATCAGACAGGGGTAAAGGACAGCGAGTGGGCGCCTTTATTTCTGCAGCCTCGTCCTACATAATAAAAGGGAAATATGCAAATTGACCGAACGATGGAATGACTGGTCGCTATGATGCGCAATGACCACGAGGGGGCTGATGCTCAACGCAGGAGCTCCCCCTGGTGGTCAGTGAGCTCCCACAGGGGGAGCTCTGCTCAGCCACAAGCCAGGCTGACAGCTGGTGAGTACAGTGGTGGTGGCGGGAGCCTCTCCCGTCGCCTCAGCAGCGCTCAGGATGGATGTTTGACTGATGGCTTAGGGGGAGCAGGCCTACACTGTCAGCCAGACATCCCCTGGCGGAGGTCTCCTACACTGCTAAAGGGCACAGACTGGGCTGAGGGGATCCCCCCTGGCTCTCCAGTGCACAAATGTCATGCACTGGGCCTCTAGTTTACTGTAAAGATTCATTTAGCTGGTTTTTTTTTTTTTTAATCTGTAATGATTAAATTTGAAATTTACATTTGCCATAAAGAATAGAGTTTTTATTTTCATTATTTTTTGGCATCAGAATGGAAGCAGCACTGGTGACACCATGGTCTTGGTGGTGAGTCACTCCCTTTGCTGGTTGTCTCTCTGAATTGGGAGCTGTCTACCGCGGGTGTACGAGAAACAGGCACACCTCGGGCGTGTGGCATCGGGGGTCCATGCGGACATTCCCCTCAGAGCAGAGGCAGCCGTGCGTCAGCCAAAATCCACCGTAAGGAAGCCTTTTAGTGTTACACCAAAACCCACACAAGACTGCAATTGGAAAAGATAGGATGATGAGTCCTCATCAGTGCGTGTTGTACTGGCATTTCTTACAATGCGACGCCTGGCCATCTCACCTAAGAATAGTAAATGTGATGGGAAATGCATAATCAATTTTCCACCAATCCCCCCCCCCCCCCCCCCCGTGTCCCTCCCTTCCCCCAGCAGTAAGTGCTCAGGAGCTGAGTGTGGTGTGGACTCAAACACAACTCAGCACCGATCGGATGGAGTGGGGGGAAGGGAGGCTGGCGAAGGGACTCCAGAGTCATTTTGCGGAGCTTGGGTGTGACCCGGGTGGAAGAGGAGCCAGTGTGATTGTCAGAAGGGGCGCGGCGTGGTGAAATGGTCGTTTCAGGAAGGCCGCGGGGACGGCAGCGTGGAGGGCGGGTGGAGGGAGGCATGCCCCGTCCATAAATACTTATCTGTCGATCACCTACGCATGTCCAGGGGGTATGATAGGCAATTGCCGGGTTTTCCGCTTGGCTGGGCTTACCCGACGAGAGACGATCTGAGAGCCCCGGGAGCGGCAGACACAGCGCCTCGGTGAGCCCACTGCCATTTTATCCCGCCATTGGACATTTCGGCAATTTGATTTTAGTGTGCGCATAACTGTGGTTTTTTGTTTACTCAGTTTAAAAAAATATCTTTTATACCAGAAGGATGTTAAATTTAAAACCAACATGTAACTGAGAGAGTGGTATATCTTTTTCTATTTAAGAAGGATGTGTTTACTCATACAAAAAGTCTCACTTACATAGCAATAACGACAGTAAAATCAACATATTTAAAGTGCTTGTAGACATAATCCTCAGGAACAAAGCAACATAAAATTTTATCTCTGTTATAATTATACTTGTGTGACTAGAATAGCATTTTAAGACCCGTAAGATAATGGAGAGAAATTCAAATGTCTGTCTATTATTGATATAAGATTGTACATGATCTTTGTTTCTTTTAATGGTGTGTATATACAGTAAAATTTAAGATATAAAACATTTTAATATATTTCAAAATTCCCAATTGATAATTCCTCTCCTTAAAGTGAAATCCCGGAAGGTTCTTGTGCCTCGGATCTAACCTCCCTCCAGATGCAGGTTCTTTCTCCTCCACAAATCAGTGTCAAGTTTCTGTTTCAACACAGTCTTTTTAAGTGTTTTGATTATTTACAGTTATTTTAAAAACACTGAACTATTTTTCTGTTTTTAAAAGCCTGCCTCTTTTGGTCCCAGCATGATTCTCTGTGGTTTTAAGCATATGCTTCAATATTTTATATGTTACCCAGACCAACTTCTGAAGATTTATGCCAGAGCTTAACCTTGGGCGAGGGTTTACTTTGGAGCACGATGAAATAGTTACTACTGAAAGTTGTTACCCCTCTGTGTGTGTGTGTGAGTGTGTGTGAGTGTGTGTGTGTATGTGAGTGTGTGTGTGAGTGTGTGTGTGAGTGTGTGTGTGAGTGTGTGTGTGTGACAGTTTGTGTGAGTGTGTGTGAGTGTGTCAGTGTGTGTGAGTGTGTGTGAGTTTGAGTGTGTGTGAGTGTGTGTGAGTGAGTGTGTGAGTATGTATGAGTGTGTGTGTGCGCACTCGCAGATATGTTCAGGTTGAACTGAAAGTGTGATTTGTGGGGTGTGTGTGTGAGCACATATTTTTTCCGACCGCTGGTTGTGGTGTACATTATGATTGATTCATGTGTTCACTGTGTTTGCTGCAGCTTCCATTTCTCGGCACTGGACTGTACGTGGCAGGTGCCTCCCACAGTGTCCTATGCATGATAGGCTCACAATGAATATTTTTGCTAAATGAACAAAAGTAATTTGACATTTCAGGGTCTATGTTTAAATCACCATCGTTGTACTTTATGCTCAGCAGTGATGATTGTTCTTGCCCCACGGATACTGCAGGAATCCTCTTGGGTTTGAAAAAAGGAAAATTGTCAGATGTTTGTTCATGCCACATGCCAGTTTTCCCTCCTTTCATTTCGTTGACTAGCGCCCTTGGTGATGCGTCACGTGCTCCAGACGGTGAACCGCGCCTGCAGAGTCCGCGTACAGAAATGACAGCACCGTGACCAGCGCTGGGGCGCGCTCTCTCCGGCAGCTGCAATCGCTCTGAATGCCGAGGTGGCACTTCGGGGTGTAGAGGCGGGTCTCAGCACGCATTTTAAAACACAGGCTTCCTCATTTACCAGGGACTTATGTACCAGTCAGGCTCAGGTGCCCGGAGTGAAGTGTTTGGATGAGCTACAGAAGGCGGATTACTCAGCTTTTGCTGCGCAGGCGCAGGCCCGGGAGAAGGGGAGCTGTCGGAGACAGGGCCGTGAGCGTGCCACGGGCGTCCGTGCCTTCGCCTCCTGCTCAGCTGCCCGGGGTGGCGTGGGCACAGCTGAGAGCTGTGGGATAGTCACCCCACTCTGCTCCGGGTCTTGCCCGCACTGTTTCTGGGGTTTAGTAAACCCTTCCCATCTCTGGATCTTTGCGTTCCTGTCTGTTAAATGCGTGTGTGGAACTAAGCTGGTCCTACCAGACCTCCTTTCTGGTGTGTGTTCTCTGTGCTAAACGTGAATGTAGGCGACAGATGTGTATGGACACAGCATCGCCTCGGTGGCCTCTCTGGTTCCTGTCTTCTCCCCTGCAGGCAGAGAGAGCTGATTTGGAGGGAGAGGACCCCCCCACCCCCCCAGGGCCTCCCGAGGGAGGGCGGGGAGAGCCAGGGCCCAGGGCGTTGTGCTGAGTCACGGGCCGCGCCGGGCGCTCTGCACCGTCACTGCTGATGGTGCCATCCCAGGAGGTGTCTCCACGTGACCATGCTGGCCTGCCGTGCCCTTTTATGCTTCTGTGATGCGATTTGGTGGCTGTGTTTCCTGGAGGTAATAGTGTTAGATTGCGCCGAGGTGGATAATGATTCTGTTTGCAGTTTCCTTTGTGGTAAGTGTTTTCACAGTAATTTAGTTTGAAGAAAGAATCGTTTGTACAAATAAAATCCAGAGGAACTCACCTGCGTGTGCTGTTGATTAAGGGAAGAGAGGTGGCCCCTGACTTTTGGAACAGGATCTCCGAGCCCCAGGGCGAATATCACAGTGATCGGATGTCTTGCCAGCTACTGATCTCTCTCTCTCTCTCTCTCTCTCTCTCTCTCTCTCTCTCTCACACACACACACACACACACACACACACACGATCTTGTAGCACAGGGACCGTGTGGGGTCAGACCTGCTGCTCCTTCTCGAATTAGTAAGAACGTCTCTGAAACGAGAGTCCTCTTGCTTCCTAAGAGCGTGTCCTCAGGCCTGAGGTCATCCACTACGGTATCTGGTATACAGTGGCGCTCAGCACAGACCAGCAGCGATTCCTTCCCAGCAGGGGCACTGGAAGTTTCTGAGGACTGCTGAGTTACCACAGACAGAGCAAGTTCTGTTCAGTGAACTTTCCCTGGTAGGTGTTCGTGTGATTTACTCTGATCGTTAGCTTCAGGTTACATGGGTCACGTTAGATGCGGTAACGTTTTGTTGTTATTGTTAATCCTCATCCGAGGATATTTTCCCCCATTGCTTTTTAGGGAGAGTGGAAGCAGGGGAGGGGAAGAGAGAGAGAGAGAAACATCAATGTGAGAGAGACACATGCATTGGTTGCCTCTCACACGGGCCCCAACCTGGGCGGAGATCCAACCTGCACCCCAGTCCCGGGCCCTTGACCAGGAATCGAACCTGCAACCTTTCGGTGCTCGGGCCAACAGGCTAACCACTGAGCTGAGCCTGCCAGGGTGAAGCATAAACCCTTTCTACCAAAGGAACTGGATCCTCAGAGTCCCTGCTTGCTGTGACGTCAGTAGGCAGTCTACCGCAGCTAGAGTGCTGAGGGTGGGTGGCCAGTGGCAGTTCAGTTTTACACTTAATCTAAACCATTGGCATTCCCGGAAAACAAGAATGAGCTAAGAGGCAAGGAGAGGGTTTGGCTCCTTCAATGGTTTGCTCTTTGTTTGTAATCTTAGTATTTCCTGCAGACTTTGCCCGCAGCACGCTCTCTGCTACCTCGCTCTTGACTGGGGACCCTTCTCTGGATGCAGCCCAGGCCCTGCCTCCCCATCGGGCTCCCCCTGTGCTGCTGCCCATGGCTCCTCTTCCTCCCGCCGTCCTCTTCTCAGCCGCCCGCCGCGTAGCACAGCGGCCTCTCTGCCCATCGAGGAGCCCAGGCAGCCTGTTGTTTGCTGTGTCCCTGGCGAACCAGAGACGCGACACTCTCGCTGGGCAGGTTTTCAGCGAGTGGTGGTCGCTGCCACGGCTGCTTCTGCTCCTGCTGGGGCTGTTGAAAGAGCAAACATCTGCCCCCTGTGCTTGGCACTGGGTTCGGCCATTTCTCTGATCACCTTGGTAACAAAGAAACTCCGGACTTTGAGATCAGACTTGGTTCTTTCTGCAGAATGCTGATTTATCTCATCCATCTGTTCATTTTCCCGCCCATCCATCCTTCCATCATCCACCCGCCCATCCATCCCTCCATCATCCATCCTTCCATCCGCCCATCCATCCTTCCGTCATCCATCCCCCACCCATCCTTCCATCATCCATCCTTCCATCATCAATCCTTCCATCATCCATCCTTCCATCATCCACCCGCCCATCCATCCTTCCATCATCCATCCTCCCATCCATCCTTCCATCATCCATCCTTCTATCATCCATCCTCCCATCTATCCTTCCATCATCCACCCGCCCATCCATCCTTCCATCATCCATCCGCCCATCCATCCTTCCATCATCCATCCCCCATCCATCCTTCTATCATCCATCCTTCCATCATCCATCCTTCCATCATCTATCCGCGCATCCATCCTTCCATCATCCATCCCCCCATCCATCCTTCTATCATCCATCCTTCCATCATCCATCCGCCCATCCATCCTTCCATCATCCATCCGCCCATCCATCCTTCCATCATCCATCCTCCCATCCATCCTTCCATCATCCATCCTTCTATCATCCATCCTCCCATCCATTCTTCCATCATCCATCCCCCCATCCATCCTTCTATCATTCATCCTTCCATCATCCATCCGCCCATCCATCCTTCCATCATCCACCCGCCCATCCATCCTTCCATCATCCATCCCCCCATCCATCCTTCCATCATCCATCCTTCCAAACTATTTATTTAATGCCTTTAGTTACTGCCAAGCATGTGCTGGAAACCATGGGAAATAGAAAGAAAATCAATCAGGAGGGGGTGATTACACAAATTAGGTTTTTGGCTATTCCTAAATATTTGTTTTCTATCTTCAAATAATTTCAAAAGACTGGTAAATCAATGTTATGTTACTAAGTTAAATGAACTATTTAGTGATTATTTTTTACGATTCCTTACTTTTTAAAGAACACCCACCACCATGACACTTTAAATTCATTGCCAAATACGGGTCCATTTATATTAGTTACAATTCGTTACCACAGAAATGAGAACTGCCCCCCACCCGGGCGATCCGCCGGCTGCACGCCGGAAACCCCAGGCTGCATAAATTAATTCTTATTATTCTGCACACCTGTGAGCCAGGACTTTAACCCACATATTTTTATTCTTTCTGTTTCGTTGACGGGAGTGTTGAAGGCGATGGATTCCCCTCGGGTCAGGGCTTAACAACCTTTTATGTGTCGGGGTTTGCATTATTATTTTTAAAAGCAATTTTGAGTTTTCGTTTGCATTTACCCTTTCACCCGGGAGTTGTTTGTAAAAGGTTTTTGAAATTTCCTGGTGCAATACAAGCCTTGTGCACAGCGGCGTCAGTAATTCCTGGCCTTACTTACTGCGGTCAGGGGGGGTGACGTTGGTAGAACTGATGGTTCTTTTCCTTGCGAGCTAACATCTGAGCAGTGCCCTGGGGCTCCCCGCCCGCCGGGAGGAGGGCTCATTTCCGGTTTTAGGGTGTCCTGTGAAACACAGTGACACGCGTGCTGACACTCTGGGTCTGGGGCGTGTCTCTAACTGTAGCTAAGCAATGCCACGTTTGTATTCTTTAGAAAAAGTTTCTATTCCTTATGAGAATATTGAAATGAAATATGTAAAAATATTATCACTTTTTATTTATAATTTAAAGATAACAGATTTTTTAAAAATGTTCCCTTTATGTATACTTTTTATCCTCGAAAGTTTCTAGCATTGACAGGTGTTATTTTAAAAGTAAACATTAAAAATTATTTATTTTTTAGAATGAGAAGAATGGAGAGGGACTGAGGGAGGGAGGGAGGGAGGGAGGGCGGGACACACACACACACACACACACACACTCACACTCACACACACAGACATTGGTTTATAGTCCCGCTCATTCATGTGTTCATTGGTTGATTCCTGAATGTGTGCTGACAGGGAATCGAGCCCACAACCTTAGTGTAATGGAATGACACTCCAACCAACAGAGCGACCCGCCAGGGTTACAATTTATATATTTGTTTAAAAAAGCTGTCAAAACCTCCTCACACAATATATACAAGTGCATATGCATCAATTTGTTACCAAAATCTCAGATTTTCTCCACCACCCCCCCCTCCCTGCCATGGATTCAAGTATTGTTGGATATCATGCTAGTAAAAGAATATTCACCAAATGCTGTCTTCTCTAGGGGACAGCATTTGCAAAATTCATAAATTTGGAGAACACAATCATGCCAGTGAATTGAAATGAATGAAATGGCATCCACACAGGCCCCGTGATGTGCATGTTAACTTCAGCTCATGTTTCTATGGATGTGACAGACTTACCCTTGTCATCGCTGATAAAAAAAAGAAAATGGCGGAGCGTGAAGCAACCCAACACGGATCCGTGGCTCCGCTCGGTCCCCGCGAAGCATCCCGCCGGCGTGTCACTCCTGTCTGGCCTGTGGGGTTCGGTTCATCTGCCTCTGGTTGCATTTTTTATTAAACAATAAAAACAAGTTAGTTAATAGTGAGCTATCGGTGGTCCTTGTTACGGAATACCAATTTTTAACTCTTGAAAATAATTCTTTCTTTTTTGAGTCAACAGTGCTCATTTAGGAAAATCACGTGGGAAGTGAAAATTAATTGCTCACGGCCTTACGTGCGTCCGGCTAGTTGGGCCCCGTGGCTGCTGAGGAGCATGGGCAGGGGCTCGCTGTGAGCTGGACGTGCCTCAGCTTGACTGAGGAGCCTTCTCTGAATGACGGCCTGTTGGCGGCGAATTTTTCTCCTCTTTCCCTAGGCATTTCCTCAGTGGCACTCTCTCCGTTGCGGTCAGTTTTGCCAAATGAGACATGTTGTGTCATCTGTGTTTTCAAGTGTGCTTGCCCGCAGAGTAATCCATCCATCCATCCTTCCTTCCTTCCTTCCTTCCTTCCTTCCTTCCTTCCTTCCTTCCTTCCTTTTTAAAAAATATATATTTTATTGATTTTTTACAGAGAGGAAGAGAGAGGGACAGAGATTTAGAAACATCAATGAGAGAGAATCATTGATCAGCTGCCTCTTGCACACTCCCCTGGGGATGTGCCCGCAACCAAGGTACATGCCCTTGACTGGAATCGAACCTGGGACCTCTCAGTCCTCAGGCCGACGCTCTATCCACTGAGCCAAACCGGTTTCGGCTAGAGACTTTTCTTTTGACTTAGTCTTTATTTCACCCGTCTCCCATTTGATGCTTATTTCTCACCTGCCATGTCCTATTGTTATGCGTTGGGGCTTTCTGTCCACCTTCCTCCGCACTCCCCTTTAAGAAGTTAGGCTGTCTGTTTTGTTGACTACGAATTTATGGGGACAGAAAATCCTCGAACAAGACGGGAAGAGGAGACTGAGGGAGTGTCTGTGACTAAGTAGCGATTCTTGGTGAGTGAGACGCCGCCTAGCCAACGGCCTTTTCTAACAGACGACACGGCGCCCCGTGGGCCAGGGGGTGTGAAATCACTTCGCACGTCCACTCCGCTTCCTCTGATTTTGTTAACTGGTTCGAGCTCATTTGCTGCGTAGCATTTAAAATTTTTGTGTATTTCTAGAAAATTGGGTTTCTGCAATAACCTTCACTAATCGCCTGCTGTAAAACTCTTCCTAGAGCCTTTACAAATGTATTATTTGCTGTTCATCTGTCAGCTCGCTCAAATAAAACTGCAAGCAGCGAAAGCAGTTGCGTGCCGCCCACCCACTAGAGCAGCGACAAAACCATTTCTGCATTTTGTCTTTCTTGTCCACCATTTCAGCCCCAAATTATGACAGTTCCACTGGCATGTGAAAAATAATTGTGTTTATTGGATTATTTTCAGGTGGGGTAGGGTCTCTGCTTTCGTCCACAAATCAGTGGTTAATTTAACGATGCATTAGTTTATATTTAGCAAACTGAAACACAGCAAGCGCAGCTGAAAAATGAATCTTGTTTCAACCAGTGTCTCCACACAGCTGTTTCAGTGCCATATTGCACTTGTTTTTTCCCCCTTGTTCCTTATTTGAGATGGCACATGGCACATGTGTAATCCTTGCTTGTTTTAAGCTGGCAAACACCAGTGGTTCTCAGCACATTGGAGGCAATCTGCAAAACTAAAGGGTATTCTTACGGATTCAGGCCACAGTAAGTTGTTATGGAAGACTCTCTTTTTCTCCCCAAAATTTCTCCTGAGACGTTTTTTTCATAAAATGTGACATTTTGACATGTGTCACAGAGGTACCTTTCTTCACTCATTCCATGTAAATTTCATTCTTCTATATGACGATACCATTTAAAGTAAGATCGTCCAAAAAAAAAAAGTCAGCTGTTTTAAGATGGCAGGAGTTCACTCGTGTTATCAATTTTATACACCTTTTCTGCCTGGGAAAGAGCGTGGCTCTTTATACATGCGTGGAAACGCTGACTCAAAGCATGACACTGTGGTGGAAAGTTTTGGTAATTTTCCATAACTGCTCGGTCCTTACGGCCTGCCTCCTCCCTCCTCTCTCCCCTCCACTCTGCCACCGCCGATGAGATTCACTGCCACTCCCGTTTGCACGTGTAGGAAACGAGACTTCCCCACGCGGATTTTCATGAGACACACTGTGATGTCTTCAGGTGGTGTCCTGTTGCCACAGCACCTCTGTGGATGGCACCTTGGCCTGTGTCTAGGGCAGGGGTGGGCAAACTTTTTGACTCGAGGGCCACAATGGGTTCTTACACTGGACCGGAGGGCCGGAACAAAAGCAACCTGACCATGCTGGCACTCTCCTCTTGGGCTGCTGGTGAAGGAGCGGAGGGGAGAGCAAGAGAACCCTCCGCTCTTTCGGCTCCGCAGGCCGGATAGAACAGCCGAACGGGCCGGATCCGGCCCTCGGGCCGTAGTTTGCCCACGGCTGTTCTAGACAGTGAATGTGTGTAGGTACATGGAAACTTTGCTTCATAAGGCTGAGCTTTCTAGTTTATTCAGTCAAAGTTTCATTGCTTTGATTTTTTAAGTGACTTTCTCTTGAAGGAAGGACTGAGAACATATTCATACTTCAAGATTGCTATAACTCGCTAGTTGGCATATTGCTGAAATGATTTGTAGACAGTAGATGTTTTAATTTGTCCAGTTTGTGTGGCCTCCTTAGGGCAGGCAAAGAAGGGGCCCTCGCAGTGCGGCAGGAAAGGCAAGCACACGTGGGAGCTCTGCACGTGGAAACGCAGAGGGTCTTAACAAGCCGTCTTAGATGTCTATGCAGTTCCAGATTCCCAAATGGCACGTATAAAGGCCATTTTTTGCCTTCTACAATTTCAGTGGAGGAGACAAAGAAGGCAGGCTGGTGCGCTGCCGTCAGGCTGGTGGGGTGCAGCTGCGTTTGAGAGGAAAGTGTGGAACGCTGGCTGCGTTTAGGTTCCTGGGGTTGAGTTAGGAATGTTGTAGCCCCAGGCATCACCCTGCACCTGAGTCATAGTGAGAAAATTCTCCGTAAAACCTGTCCCATGGCATGCCTCCTTCTGACAGAGCAAGGGTTTTCATTGGGACTGACGCCGGAAGTAATCCAGCACCGGTGCTGGGTACTGAAGGCCTTGGCACCCGTCATGTGCCCCAGCGGAGGGGCCGGACAGAAGAGGAGAGAAAGCGCTTTATTTCACTCCTTTCTCCGCAAGATGACTAAGCCTGGCAACAGCTCAGGCCCAGTTTCCTGCTCTGCTAGTTAGCTAGGTGCTTGCCCCTGACTGGGGGGTGACCTGTCTGTGCCTCCTTACCTCAGTGACAAAGGGAGGAAGCCGGGACACCCTCCCCGGTTACGCTCAAGGCTGCATGGGCGTGTGTGTGTGTGTGTGTGTGTGTGTGTGTGTGTGTGTGTGTAGATTTCTTAAGAGAGTGCTCTATCTGGGTATTAATTGTGTGTGTTATTACTACAGTTGTGGTTATTCACGCTAGACTTCCTACATTTATTTATTAGCAAACACTAATTAAGGCTCTGCTTCGTGCCAAGCACTATTCTGAGAGCTGGGCTTACCATAGTGAACGAGGCGGGTGAGGACCCTGCTCTTATGTAACTAGGGTCTGGATTTGGGACGTCAAAGGACAAAACTCATTAGTGTGTGAGGGATGGAAATCCCGGGAGGGCAACTGCTCAGGAGCAAGGGGTGGTGGGGCAGGCTGGGTTTTTCAGGGAGGTGCCATTTCATTTGAGAGGTGTGTGTGTGTGTGTGTGTGTGTGTGTGTGTGTGTGTTGCCCTGTCTTGGCCTTTGTTTCTCTTCTTCTTCCTTATGTCTCACTGTCGTCATTTCACAGCTGTCGCTTGTGATTCTGGTAGTTTAGGAAAAGTAGTCAAGTCTCTGGGTTGTTTCTTGAATCAAGTGTGGTCTAGATCGGTTTGCCTCTTGACTGCACCTTTCTCCCTTGACGATGTCCAGGGCACATGACCCGCGGGCTCAGGGCAGACTCCTGCTCTGGGTCAGTGCGAGCCCCTCTGTTATTGGTGTGTAGCTGACCACTCTTGTCTCCTGTCTGCATTGCTCTCCCTCCACCATGTAACAGATACCCCTGCAATTTGCTCTCCATCAGCTGAGTCAGAATCACGTGTGTTCTTGAAAAAAGTTATAAGGTTTTATTTTATTCACTGTTTTATACACACTTATGTAGCGTTTTTCACTTCCCAGATACTATGGTAAGCTTTTCCCAACATTAATTTATTCCCCCCTCCCCACAGCCCCGTGAGGTGGGCGCTGCACTGCCTGCTGTCGGGCAGAGACTGAGTGACCTGCTGAGGGCACGTGACGCGGGCGCGGAGCGGGACTTGCACGGGACAGTGGCTTCTGTGTCCCCACCCTGCAGCCTCCGTGGGACAGGGGGCTTCTGTGTCCCCACCCTGCAGCCTCCGTGCAGCCGCCTCTCCGGGAATTCCCAGGGGTCGTGCTGTCAGTCTCATCGGCCCTTTGCCTCCCGTGCACGTTGCCATGTGCCTGTCACACTCATCACCTCCACCTGCTGGCTGGCTTTCTGTCCTGAGCAGAGACCACGTTGCACAGACGCCCACTTCATCAGCTCCAGCGGGCGCACAGGAAATGGAGGATTTTACGTGGCTGGTTTACTGGGGTTGGACACATGTACACATTCCTGAAACCAGCCTCACACTCTACATATGGAACGGTTCTGTCACCTCAGGATGTTCCCTTCGCACCCTGTCCTCCCTGGTGACCTCCCGGCTCCCACAGGAGGAGCGCGGACCTCCCTGTCCCAGGGAGAGAGTTTTTCTGCACGAGGCTTTCTATAAACGGAGTCATGCGCACACACTCTTCCATTCCGGCTTCTTTCGATGAGCGTGTTTTTGTGATTCATTCCTACTATGGCTTGAATCAGTCGGTCGCCGATTTTTATGACGATGCCGCTGCTGGTTGACGGAGGGGTACCATCGTCTGTCCGTCCATCCACCTGCCGGTAGACGTCTGGGTGGCTCCCAGTTTCCGCCAGGATGGACAGGGCTGGCCTGAATATTCAGGCCCAGGTCTTTGCACTGACACGCCTTTATTTCTCTTCGGCAAACCCCTAGGAGTGGACCTCATAGAGGGTTTAGGTAGGGGGAGGGCGGTTTTAAGTAAAGTAACAGGCACGGAGCACAGATAAATGGCTCCTGTACGATCCTTTTAAGAAGTTTCCATGGTATTTATTAAGACAATTACAGGTCCGACATGCCGGATGTATTGGGACACCTGAGGAAGAGGGTGTTTGCTGTGGTGAGGAGTTGAATCAGATAAAGGCAGGGGCCGCTGTTGATAGGAAATTTGCAGGGAGCCTCCCTCGCCCCCACACGCGGCTGCTCCCTGACCAGATGGCGGCTGGTCTGGGGACTCGGGCACCAGGCGGGTTGCAGACAGCCCAGGCCTGTCCCGATGCCGAGGCTCAGAGCCCGGGGCCCCCCGCCCCCGGGATCCCGGTGTGGCTGCCTCCCGGGACTGGGCCTTGCCCCGCCTGCCCCAGAAACAACAAAGACCCAGACGAGACTGGCGGATGCCTCCCAGGAGCCGGGGCCGGCGACCACGTCCGGACAGAGACGTGAGGTTCTGTTCGGGTCTCACCCCTCGGGCTGGTGTCCATTCCCTGCATCTCGTTGTCCAGGCTGCATTTTGAAAGTTTACTTTCTTGCCTGTGTGTTTCTCCATTGCTCCCTCCGCAAAGCGAACCTATTACTGGATACCTGCTCCGGGCCAGACCGTGAAATGGGGGGATTTCTTAGTCTTAGGCGTCCGCCGCCTCCCTTCCCAGCTCTGCCCGCTCCCCTGCGCCTGCCGGGGCTGCGGGGGCTGCGCGGTGTGTGAGGATAGCATCCGAACAGGCCGTATCTCCCAGGGACCTCTGCTTTCCGAGAGTGCCGCCGGGTGGGGAGAGAGCATGTCACACACAGGAACACGTCTCTGAGAAAAACGTCACTGACGAGCGAGGAAACTGGGGGCCGAGACCTTCTAATGCTAAAGCGAACGTGAAAGCGACTGCTTCCTCTCCGGTCTTGTAAAGCTGGGATATTATCAATCATTAGCGCCCACTAAAGTCCCTCGGGCTGTTGTGCTTAAACACGATAGAACCCGGGCGTCTTTGGAGGCGCTCCCGAGTGTGTGAAGCAGGAGCCGAGCCTGTCTTTGCGCGGCGGCTCCTGAACTCGCAGACACGGGGAATGATCGTGGCTTAGCATTTCAATTTGTGGTCTGTCTCCGAATCATATTTTAATTAACCCAGGCAACACCTCGGCGATAAGTAATGTCATCGGGGGAAAATAATATGTAGGAAAAAAAACCCCCACACGTAATCTAATCGGAAAGCTTGGGAAGGGAAAAACACATTTCCCTTATTACGTCTGATAAAGATTGGGTCGACGAGATAGTCCACGGCCAAGAGGCTCTTGCTAAGAGGTTGCCCCCGAGAGCCAGCGAGAATTGCAGGAAGGACATCTGAGCCTGTGGGCTCTGAGGGCCCCGAGTGGCTGTTCCTGCGGAGGCTGCGCTGTCATCCCAGGCCGTGACCTCGGCGACCAGCCTCAAGCGGCTGGCGTGGTCCCCCCCCCCCCCCCAGGAGCCCGGTGCCGGCCAATGAGATGCCACTGTCAAATAACAACAAGCTAGGGTCTAGACCAGGGATGGGCAAACTTTTTGACTCGAGGGCCACCATGGGTTCTTACACTGGACCGGAGGGCCGGAACAAAAGCAGCCTGACCGTGCTGGCACTCTCATCTTGGGCTGCTGTTGAAGGAGCGGAGGGGAGAGCAAGAGAACCCTCCGCTCTTTCGGCTCCGAGGGCCGGATAGAACCGCCGGACGGGCCAGATCCGGTCCGAGGGCCGTAGTTTGCCCACGGCTGGACTAGACCATGTTGAAATCCTGGCCTTGAATGAATCTCAGTAACTTCCTGTTTCCAAAGGACGTCACAGTGATTTTTGTAACCAAAGGAACGGCTTAAAGCCCCTCTCTTTCAAAACCACGAGGCTTCTTTTCGGGGCCCAAGAAAATAGCCATCCGGTATGATTGTGGGCCGGGTGTGCGGGAGCGGCTGCGGAACTGCAGAGGCTGGACCTGTGTCCTGGGCAGGACGTGTTTATCCCAGTCACGTCTACAGAGCCTGCACCGCCCTCTGTTTCTCTGCATCGGAACGGAGAGCTGAGCCTCTTCTTCTTTTTTTTTTTTATTTTTTATTTATATTTTATTGATATTTTACAGAGAGGAAGGGAGAGAGATAGCTAGAAACGTCGATGAGAGAGAAACATCGACCCGTCGCCTCCTGCACAACCCCTACTGGGGATGTGCCCGCAACCAATGTACATGCCCTTGACCGGAATCGAACCCGGGACCTTCCAGTCCACAGACAGATGCTCTACCACTGAGCCAAACCGGCCTCGGCTGAGCCTCTTCTTAACCACAGATTCTCTCTCTCTCTCTCTCTCATCTACCTTCTTCTCTCTCTCCGCCCCCCTCCTCTCCATTATTCTGCCTCCAGCCTAATTTTCAAGAAGCCTTCCGGGACTCCTCCCTGACCACAGCCCCCTGCAGGGCATACACGTCCTTTGTGATGTAACCACGCCCTCTACCCAGCCTCCCTCCTGGCCGGCGGGCCACGGACCTTCCCCTTCCCCATCTCCTCATCCCTTCTTTTCAGAAGGCCCTCCGGCCAGAGAGAGCCCCGGCCCCCATCACAGTCCGCCGCCGGTGATGTCCCTCCACGTTTCCCGCCCGCCCCTCCTCCCAGCTCTGACCCGGAAGGTGGGACGTGCTCTTGGTCCTCCGTCTGCATCACCACAGCTCTGGGCACAGAGTCTCTGCGCCCGGAGTCGAATGGGATGGCATTTATGGCTTTCCCCGGAATCAAGATTTCCATCGGGGTCCAATATACTGCGCAGGCAGGTGCAGCCAGGCGTGTAGAAAGCATTTAATAGAACCCGTTTCCCGGGGAAGAGGCTCGGCGATGCAGCCCGGGCTCCGATCGGGGCAGCGGGGGCAGAGTGTGCTCGCCCGGATTTCCGTGGGCAGCTGGCTGGCGGCGGGGCCGCGGGATGGATCTGCCTTAAGCCGGTCTGTGCCCTGAGCCGCCTTCCAGGATGCGGCCGTCTCCCGGGTTAGCGCTGGATTGCCCCCGCCCGGAGCTCACGTCAGTCCCGGGTCCGGGCACGGGAAGCAGCTCACCCTGCGCTGATGGTCCGGGTCCGGAAGGCCGGGGCCTCAGGCCGGGCCGTGGTGCTAGAACCGCGTGCACAGCTGTGGGCGCAGAGCCGCGCCCTGCCCCCCGATGCCGGGACCTCGGCTGCGGCTCCTCCGGGAGGAGTCGGGAGGGAGAGGTGCCTCCACACCCGTGTCCTCGGCATCGGGGAGCAGGGCAGCCTCCCCGCCGGCCGCCTGCCCATCAATGATGGGCCTTTCCCCTCATTTGGTTCCGGGCTTTTCTGCTGAAAACGCCCACGTGAGCCCTCTGAATCCGGAGCTCCTTCCGTGTTGCTCACCTCATTTCCTTTGGTCTGGATGGAGGGTTCTCCTCCTGTAGCAACCAGTGCCCGCCTGTGCCCACCCACCTGTGCCCGCCGGTGCCCACCTGTGCCCAACCACCTGTGCCCACCTGTGCCAGCCTGTGCCCACCTATGCCCACCTGTGCCCCCTGTGCCTACCTGTGCCCGCCTATGGCCACCTGTGCCTACCTATGCCAGAGCTTCACGCACAACTCAGCCTGGTCCTCAGTGGAGGTCGGATTCGGGAGCCAGCAAGCTTCCTGACTTCTCTTCATTTGGCATCGCCAAGACACCTGGCAGTTTGGTTCCTAGCGAGCCCTTAAGACGTGGCATGACAGAAGCCCTAGCCAGGAACCAAAGGGCACTGCCATAGGGGCTAGCTTTGGAAAGTCGTTTGGATGGGCCCCCCAAGACCCAGAGGGCATCTCTGCAGAGGGCTCGCACAGCAGTCCAGTCAGGTCCTGGGGGGCAGGGGAATCCCTGCCGGGGTCAGGTACTGGGGGGCAGGAGGATGGGGTCAGGTACCAGGGGGGGCGGGGAGAAGCGGTGTGGGTGCGGGGCTGTGAGCGCCCGGGGAATATACCGGTGCATTTCCTCCAAAGCGCTGAGCTCGGAGAAGGGAACTTTGAGGAGAGACTCGCTCATCCTTACCCCAGACTCGAAGGCTCTGGAGAAATTCATCATAATTAAACCCCTGTCATGTTAAATAGGCCAACTTTAAGAAGTTAATGGGAATTTTTTGACCCCTGATCCTGTTACATTACACGGAGACTCCGGTGCTAACTAGAGAAGGACATGTGTTCCACCGAGACCCACAGCTCGTGGCTTCTGGAATTTTCCCCTTGATTCTAAATTTCTAAATTTATCATTCCTGACACCACTGCTCTTTAATTCCCATGTGTGTTTACACGGAAATCAAGAAGAATAAGAGTAATGATGGTGAGATTCTGGTTTATCTACTGATTTATTAATTTAGCCTGGCTTGTTTTGATTAAACGGATACCCGGGAGAAACCAGGTATGTTTCTATATTGCCATGTTGTCGTTGTGTTTTGTTTTGTTTTTTAATACAATTTACATTCCTGTAATTTGTAATACCTGTTTCAGCTGCATAGTCCTTTAGGAAAACAGTGCTCTCCTCTTCTGTTTCACACAGGATTCTTACACATTTTAAAAAGCAGTGCGGTCTATTGCGCTTAAACTATCGTGGGGGCATGTGGCGATGCAAAGACCCTACACACAGAGGCCCTCACAGGCCTCAGCACTGCCGCCCCACACACCCCGTCCTCTGTGCTTCCCCAGAGAACAGTCTGCCTGGGTCCGGTCCAGAAACGCCCGCCCCTTCGAATCCTCTGTTCTGCAGAGAGCTCAGGGTCAACAGTGTCACGTTCAGACCACAGTTCAGATAACGGAGGACGTTGCTTTCTCAGGTGTCTGATTGTGACCCTCAGGTAAGCGTTGGGAAGTGGACTGGTGACATCCACTCTCCTCCATGAAGGCAGAAGCTGAAGGGACTTCTGTCACCGGGTCCTCCCCCTCCAGGGGAAGGTACACAAACACAAGTGAGCAATGCACCCAGGGCTGGGAGTCCCCGGGGCGCCCCCTGCTGGTCTGTGGACAGGGTTTACATTTACCTCCGCCCTTCTTGTTTTCAACCAGCTCGTTCCCTCCCTTCTTCTCAAGTGTGTCCACTTCTTGGCGATCAGCCCGCAGTCGGGGAAGGATGTTCATTGGTTTCGAATTTATTCCTCCAAACATCTGCCTCGGGCCAACTCGGGGCAGAAGGAAGCAGAGAGGAACAAGTCTCAGTTATCCTTCTCCCACGGATGATCCAGGGATTTCTTTATCGGCCTTCGTGCGGAGTTGTGGGGTCCAGCAGTCTGACATCCCCACGCTGGGAAAACACGGCTCCTTTAATTATGGAATCCGGTGTTCTCCGGAAAGGAGGCGTTTTAAAGATGCAGGGGCCGTATGTTTTGTTCCAGCGAGATCGTTCCCGTGTTGTTTAAGCAAATAAGCCGTTTAAAGGAGCCCGTAATGAGTTTTTAATTTGCGGAGCGATGAGTCAGCCGGGCAGGGAGAGGGTGTGCAGTCTGAGAAGAAATCGCCTCCTGCACTAATTGAAGAATCACTCGAGTAAAGTCCCCACTGAACCAGCCTTTGTTGGGCCAAAGAATGCAATTATGAGAAAAATGAATGCTCGGGTGTAATATAAAACCGGCGCCGCCCGGGTCCTTGCGGGCCAAATTAGGTCGCTGCGAAGGCAGGCACTGGCCGCCGGAACCTCAGTGAGTGACGCCGGTGCCGAGATGCCGGGGAGGCGGAGAGACGTTTAGCTTCGTGACGGTGGCCCGGTCAGTCCGTCCGCAGAGCGACAGGCTCGGCTAGGCTTCCAGGCGAGCCAAGTGACCGGAGAACCGCCCCATGACTGTGGAACCTGGACTGTCCCGTCCCCCTCTGTAGCGGGAGAGGCAGCTCCCGGGGGGCCGGGACTCCCCCAAACCTGGCACCGGAGGAGGTCTCCGGGGCCTTTCCCTCCAGGGAAGCCGGGATCGCGGTGGGCTGCTTTCGGGGAGGGTTGGACGAAGACCGTGGTCCAGTCCGCACCTCGGGGGGACAGCGTGTCCTGGTGTCTGTCTGGAGAACAAGGCCGTACGTCTGTCCTGCCTTGGAAGTGACGGGCCTTTGAGAGGGCGGCACAGAAACGATGGCCCCTCTCCTATGGGGGAAGAGGCGGGGTGTTGGGGGTTTGCCCAGATGGTTCTCAGTAAAGCACCGGAACACTGTTCGTCTTGCTCCCTGTCCGTGAGACAGTGGGGGTGCCGGGACACTTCTTTCTCAGGAGGTGTGGGTTCACGGGGGTGATGACGCCCCGTGGCGGGTCAGGGCGGGGCGGTGAGCGATATGAGGGCCAACACGCATCCCCTTCGGGGCCTGCAGCTCCCGCTTCTCCTGCGATGTGGAGACGCTCCGCTTTCACTCCGTGTAAGAAACACACTTGCCCTCCGCCGCGGGAGCCAGGGACACGCAGAGAGCGTCTGCGTGGGAACGAGGCACCGGTGTCTTCTGAGTGAGGCGCCTCCTTGCCCCGTGGATGGAGCAGTTCCTACCTTCCGAGGGCATGTCCTGGATGTGTTGGATCCCTTCGGGTTGGCCTCCAAAATGGAGGCACCCTGTTTCCCCGAAAATAAGACAGTGTCTTATATTAATTTTTGCTCCCGAAGATGCGCTAGGTCTTATTTTCAGGGGATGTATTATGTTTCCATGAAGTAGGTCCTATTTTTGGAGGATGTCTTATTTTCGGGGAAACACGGTAGAAGAGGAGATTGTCACCGTCCCGGGCAGGGCACCCCGGACGTCCCGAGGGCCCCCCCCTCGCATCTTGGAGGGGTAGGAGCGGCCCCCCGACCTTCCTCCGTCTCACGCTGCAGTCGTGAAGGGGGCGAGCTTAGGAACTACCGAGTGGTAGACTCAAACCTTCTTTCTCCAGTTTACAGAGCGGATTGCAGTTCAGCTCACATGCACCTCAGTTTCAGATGTGGCATCTCCTGCCTGCTTGGTTTAAAGGGAAAACAGAGTTTGGTATTTACATCTGCCACCGTAACTTTGGTGAATGCGCCTTTTCAGATTCCAGAAGCTTCGCCTGGCACTTTAATAGAAGGAAGAAGAGCAGAAGGTTTGCTCTGTGAACTTCCCACGATAGTTTCTAAATCAAGCGGCTAAATCTTTTGTTTCAAATGAAAACAATTCATCTTTCCCAAAGAAGGAGCAAGTCGAATTTGTATAGATTTCAATGCGCTCGTTTCATTTCGCATGGTTTATTGCTTTAAATGACAAGAACGTTACAGCTATTGAATATCTGAAAAACAGAAGAAAATCAAAGGCATTTGTTTCTAGAAACAGGCCTTGGTAACCATGGCTTTGAATGATTGAATGCAGTTATAGCTAGCGTGTGGGAGTGATTTTCTGGTCAGAAGCAGCATATCTACATATAGAAAAGGCTAATATGCAAAGTGTCCCCTTGGGAATTCAACCAGGAGACCGGGAGTTCGCTCGCTATGACGTGCGCTGGCCACCAGGGGGCGGCATGGAATGAAGGATGGCCCCAGCCGGCCAGAAGGCCCTGATTGGCTCTGATCACCGGCCAGGCCTAGGGACCCGACCTGTGCATGAATTTCATGAACCGGGCCTCTAGGAGGTAGACAATATTTTCTCCCCAAAATGTTAGTGTTTTGTCAGAGCGTGGGGAATAATGACCAGAGGACAGTGTGTCTGACTGTAGCTAACACTGTTTGCCGCGGGCTTGGGGGCCCTCACGCACACCCATGCAAACGTTGTGATTCTTTGGTGACAAACGTGGACCCCGGTTGTTTCAGGATTTCTCTGAAACATGGACTTTGCACACAGCGGATCAAAAGGAACAAAGGGAGGGAAAAAATCCTCTGCCGGGATTCCGCTCAGACCTCTGGTGCTGTGCTTCATGACCTTGGCCTTGCCTTTCTCCCAGGGGCTTTCATTGCTGGCCGTCCCCACGGCCAGTGAAAGCCCAGCTGGCTTCCTCGCCTCTGAGCCTGCACTTTCTGTGCCTGGAGTGCTCATCCCCCTCACACTCGGTCCCCTCCTCCCCGCGGCCCTCCCTCCCTCCCCCCCCTCGTACCCCCTCTTCTGGGACCTGCCCACCCCGCTGGCTGTGGCTCCCTCCCGCCCTGTGCCCTGCGCCTGCTCTCCCCACCTGGGAGTCTCCAGTGAGGGAATGCTAGGTTTGCGTGGGGCCCCGGTTCCCTCATGGCATTGAACTTCGGGCAGCCTCCATTTGGGGAAACGCGTGGCTTTAGCTGTGGGGTAGCAGGCTTCTCCCCTCTCACACCCATAAAGACTCCAGGTGAGATCTTGATCACCTGAAATTTGCTTGGATTGTCTCCCACAGCCTCTCTCTTACCGTATTTTCTCCTCCCGATGAAATCGGAAACATTCGCAGGCATTAGAAGCAGCCTCGGCACTATCAGGGAAATCTGTGAAAGTTCTGTAGCTTTTATCCTATCATTTTGCCTCTTAAAGAAACCATTTTATATAGACGCAAGCGATTGCTTTGTTCCTTTTAAATAATGCCATTGTCAATCTTGGAAACTAGCAACGTTTTAAATGCAGCTTCCGGCAAGACTTTCGGGTTTTAGGAGAATCCTCCATGGGAGCTCCGTTTTCTGACGTCCACGACGTGGAGCAGAAAGCCCACGCATCTGAAGCAATGTCAGATGACGACTCTGAATCATTATCCGCATATTATGCCAGTTACTAACCTCACGTGGGCTCTCAAAAATAGCATTTTAATCCAAACGCTCAAAAAGCCCATTTAGTGCTGGCGTCCAACGCGCCGCCGCATTGGAGCCACGTGTTTGTCATCCGCCGGGGCTGGTCTCTCCTTCCCCTCCTGCCTTCCACCCCAGATCGTCCCGGCGGCAATGCCCACTCACCCTTACCTTCCCGCTCACGCGCTGCCGGCAGTATGTAGGTGCTTGCTCACCTGTCCTACCCCTGTGTGCCGGGAATCAATCTGTGCGGGCTGAGATCACGCTGTCCAATGGAGAAGTGCGTTCCATCGGCATACGCCCCAGAAGCAGCCCCGCACACAAGCATTGATGAGCATTCGCGTGGGCGCATTTGCACACACACACACACACACACACACACACACACACACACACACACTTTGATGTGACTTCTTTTGTCGGTTGACCTGCCCACTGTTCTTACATGCACCACCAGGGGACTAAACCTTCGCTTCCGTGGAATTGCCTCCCCGTGGAAGGCGTGTGCACGTGGCTTTAGGACCGAGAGGAGTGCCCTGTCCGAGCTCTTGCGTGACCCACTTTTAGAAGGGAGGGGTGGTTCCGCGTGCATGTGCGGCGTGTGGCATGTGCTGTTGATATCTATCTAATGGGGGTGCGCTGAATCAGTGGAGTGCGCTGGGTGCTGTGGAATTTCCATTGCTAATCCTTCCCGTCCACGAACCGGTGTATTCCTCCGCCTCTGTGTGTCTCTCTCTGTCTCTTTCGTCAGCGCCCTGTAGTTTTCAGAGTGGCCTGTTACCTCCTTGGCTAAGTTTGTTACAGGTGCCTTTTTTTGGTGGCTGTTGCAGTGGCAAAGGGGATTGCGCTTTTAGAGTCTCTTTTTGAGAGCTCCTTATTGGTGTACAAACATGCCCGCGTTTCTGGAGGTTAAATGTGTAGCCTGTGCTTTGCCGAATGCATTGATTAAACCTAGTGTACTTTCAGCAGTAAAGATAACATTTTTAAAAGCGATGGTTGGCTGGAGTCTGAGAAACGCGCCTTCTCTCCTGTCAGAGCAGTTCTGGTTGTCCTTTCTGCTCGTGTCCCAGTTTTCACGGATGCGAGAATGTTCTGTGAGGAGGGCGTGTCCCCCAGATGGCTAGTTCCGTGTTCCCGGAGGCAGATGGTAAAGATTTAGCACCAGGAAGCGGGCTGTCTGGACGGAAGCTCCTCCGTCTCTCCACGTGGAAACGAGAGCAGAGGACCCCCTGCCACACAGGACGGCCGCTGCCTGGAGGGCTGTCCGCTCCGTCGCCGTGGGAACCGCTGATTTGGAAGGATCGGCCACTTGGACCAGCGGGTCCTGTCCCCGCGCTCCCGTCCCGTCTCCGCTCTCAATTCTATCGGAGGTTTAGGTGCAGGATTACCAGGGGCAGCGGACACTTCAAGCCGCATACATATTTCACAGTTCAACACGTTAATAGATATCCCGCATTCGGAATAACAGATGTCCCAGGAACAGCAATGACTGGGGAACAAGGCAACATCACGCCGCACCTTAAACACAGCTACTGTTTCTCCCGAAGACAGCCTCACTTTGCTTGGGGTAAGGAAGAATAAGGCAGTTCTCTTAGGAACGTTCTGCTCCACCTTTGGACTTACAAGTACCAAGGGAAAGTGCATGCAAATAAGTTTGTTAAATGACAGAAAAAGGTCTCCCTTTCCTCTCCCAGTAAAACACAGTGTGATGAATAAAACAAAGAAGTAGTTATCAGAGGCCAGACAGTAGCTGTGAATCACTGAGTCCTTGGAAGAGTCCAAACTTCCTGCGTTGAGGGATGTTTACAATGGACCTCTCCTGCAGGCCTGTGTCCCCCCAACTGCCCTCCCCTGCTGGCCTGATTGCCCACAACTGCCCTCCCTGGCCGGCCATCTTGTGGTGGCCATCTTGTGTCCACATGGGAACCGCCATCTTGTGTGTTGGAGTGATGGTCAATTTGCATATTACTCTTTTATTAGATGGGATTTTTTCTTTTTTTGAGAGGGACATGGGTGAGAGAGAAACATCTATTGGCTATCTCCTGCATAATCCCACCCCTTAATGAGAGTCTGGAGCCCACAACTTGGGTAGGTGCCCTGACTGGGAATCAAACCGGCAACCTTTCAGTACACGGGATGATGCCCAACCAACTGAGCCACCCTGGCCAGGGCTGGTTAGATATGCTCTTTTGGCAGTATTTAATATTCAAAGTTTTTAGGAAGTATGATGCTAATGTAAGTTAAATATTTGCCTAATTCAGGCATAAAAACATAAGATACCGTTGCCTTGAGGTGTTTTAAGGAAGATGCTCTTAGCATCATAGTGTTTGTAGCACCCACGTGGCCTGAGACGTGCGGTCCGATTAGGTCTGACCTCTAACTCTCGCCGATAAGCATCACGGTGCATAATATTATTCCTTGTGGCAGAGACTGAGTGGCATTGCGTGAGGATGGCAGAGATCCATTTTTTGGATGTCGCACAATCACGCTTCAGAGAGAAATTAGCAAAGGTAATTGGACTGACTACCACATCAGTGAGGGCTGTGGCAGGG
Source organism: Vespertilio murinus (assembly GCA_963924515.1). Lineage (NCBI taxonomy): Eukaryota > Metazoa > Chordata > Mammalia > Chiroptera > Vespertilionidae > Vespertilio > Vespertilio murinus. The sequence continues at coordinate 2,452,616 of OZ004712.1, forward strand.
CCCACGGGTACGAGCCTTTCTCACAGGCCGGTCAGCGATACACATCTGTTCCCAGAACACGGACTGGCCCTGACATGACACACGGGACTGTCACAGATACAACACGCTGTGCAGCTCTCCCTTCTAATCACCGTCGGAGACAAAGTCATCTCTCCAGCCGGCCCTCCTCCTCGTCCATTGGCCTGGCCTGGACCTCGCGCCCAGGGGCCGGAGGTGTGCGGACAGCGGGTGTGGCCTGTCCCTCATAGCGACCGTGGTTCCCCCTTTCACAGCCGCTGGGCCACGAACACGTGTAACCCCCACGGGACGCCGCTCCCCTCTGTGGGAAGGCCCTCCGGGCGCGGTTAGGGCCTGGGTCTGAGTGAATCGCCCGCTCCAGTGAGCCAGGCCGTGGGATCACTCCCGCTGGGGGCACGGATTTTAAGGGCTTGGCCAGTTTCAGGGGCCTCAGGGTGCCTGGCAGGCAGCCATACGTAGCGACCGGGGCGGCATCGATCATCACGCGGAGCCGTGTCACGGCGGGGCCCGAAGGAAGCGTTCTGTGGGATCGACGTCCTTTGTTTCTTAAAGAGCCCACACCGCAGCTCCGTTCCAAGTGAGTTTTGATTGTGCTAATGAGGAAATCCATTCACGGTCAGAGCCCACACATTCATTACTGAGAATTACTTGAGCAACTATTTTTGCCGCTCGCTCTTAAAGACACGAGTTGTTTTTCATTCTAGACGAGACCTCTTTTTCTTTTAAGCAAAAATTACAAAATGCCACTTAATTACATTTAGTGGAGCACTCAAGCTTCCTCATTGTGCGGGGTAAATGGACCATTGAAACAAAATCAGTTGATTTGGCTCTCTCTCTCTCTCTCTCTCTCTCTCTCTCTCTCTCTCGTCCCACATTTTCTCTAGTGATTAGGGCTCTCAGCGGCTTGCCAGATCGAAGGGACTTGGCAGGGGAGAAACAAGCAGCTGAAAGTGCGGGAGGTGGAGTTTTCCGGGCTCCCCCGATCCCTGCTCTAAACTGCTGACGGAGCGGGCGCGCTCACCTGGGGCCCCGCTGAGTGCGGGTGGTTTCGGGGGGACGGGGGAGCCCTAAGCCAGCTGCTGGCCGCAGCAGATTTTTCACTCCTGACTTGTGTAACTCACGTGGCGTTTCATTGTCTAAGACCGCATCCCACTGCGCCGTCACATTCGTTACTGCAGCAGACCTGGAGCCTGCTGTCACTCTCACTCCTGGACGCTGCCGGCGGCCCGTGTGGTGGTGACAGGGCTCTGTCCCTCAAGGCGACCCGAAATCCTCCGTTGCTTCGTTACTTTATTCTTTTCACCGGTTTCCACTCGCTGCACGAGCAGCGCTGACTGTAATGAGAAAAGCCAGGTCTGATGGACGGCGTGCACGGTCAGCTGTCCGACCCCCTGGCCTGAGCCAGCTCCGGCCCCAGAGCGGCCCTGCCGGGAAATTGGGGTCAGGCAGACCCTCGCAGGGCGGTCCCCCGTCTTCTCACCACGCCACCTGCTGGGGCCTGGGCTGGTCCCCAGCCGCTGGGGTACTTCATCATCTTACACACTCGGGCCCCCAGTGCCTGGCGCTCAGATCCGCTCCGTTCCCTTCCTGACACAGGATTTAAACCCCCTCTTTCCTGTCCCCGCCACAGCGCCAGCATAGGACTAGCTGGCTAATCCGATGAGCTGGTTCCAGAGGTTGTGTTTACTGATGAAAGGTAATAACTTGCACCTTAATTAATTTTTCATTGTTCTCAACCCAAGGAAGGAAGAATCCAATAGAACATTATTGTGAGTTGAACCCAAGGGATCAAACTATGTAAATATTCCCTAACTCTTTCTCAGTTTGCCTTTCTTAAGGACTGTGTTCGGCTAGAGATATTATTTTTTAAAAGTGGCATTGTGCCCATTCTGTGGTGCCCTGTGGGCTGATCGGTATGCCAGGCTTCTCACTTGCATTCCACATTTGTTTTCTTTTAAGATGAAATAGGAAGTGTAATGATGTAAAGTGTCTTTGAAGTTATAAACCCTTTTGGGAATATATTCACTCTGTCATCAAAACTATCATAAAAGGAAGAGTAAAATTAGTTTGTCATCTTGTTGATCTTCCTAACTTTGTAAGCAATACCTTTACAGTGGTTGTATTTTGACAATACAAGCGATTGTCCAGCTGGCATGGCTCAGTGGTTGAGCGTCGACCTATGAACCAGGAGGTCAGGGTTCGATTCCTGGTCAGGGCACATGCCTGGTTGAGGGCTCGATCCCCAATGTGAGGCATGCAGGAGGCAGCCGATCAGGGATTCTCTCTCACCATGGATGTTTCTGTCTCTCCCTCTCCCTTCTGTTCTGAAATCAATAAAGTATTAAAAAAATAATAATGCAAGCGACCTACGCACCATGGAGCCGAAGAGTGGAGCAGGTCAGTGATCCCTCAGGCTTGGAAGGTCTGACCATCCCGTCCACACTCAGAGGAGATCCTTCTCACTTTACAGCTGTGATGTCACCTCTCACAGGGTCTGCATGTTAAAATTTTATGCTGAAATAACACCGTTTCTCCGGTGGATGAGGAGTTACTGTGCCCTGTCCAGGAATTTCTGGGGACGGAGACAAATCCTGCCTCGAGCAGCTTTGCAAATGCTTTCCCAGGGCCACGTGCTCACCAGTGCACATGCCTCTTCCACACCCTTCCCAGTCCCCTTCTGTTCCGGCACATTCCAGCGCCAACGGGCGGCATGCCGCGGAGATCCGGGGTTAGTCCCTCCTAACCCCCTTTCCATCACAGCACAGGAAAAATAAAGACCTCCCACCGAGCCACAGTATCCTGCACAATTCTCCATGCGTGCTGAGTATTCACTAATGCTGCTGATGTATGTTACGTATGTTAGCACATAACAGAAAGCAGCTGTGTCTCCTATTGCAGGACCCATCCGCTCTCTCTTCCCATGGACATTATAATTCTGTACTGTTCTATTCCGATTACAGATAACCAATCACACACACACACACACACACACACACACACACACACACACACACCTTCTTCCCCACCACCTACACGCAGGTATCAAGGGGAATGCTTTCACACAACAACCCGTTCAGTCTTCCTAACAGCTGGGGGGCCTGGCTTCCAGTCCCCATTTGCAAGACACAGAAATGGGCTCAGAGAAGTTAACCCACCCACCCAAGGTCACACAGCAGGAGCCTAGGGCTCGGACCCCAGTCTTTCGGAGCCAACGGCTAGACGCCCTCTAAGAAAAGAGAGAGACAGAGAAGCATTAGGTCAGAACCGATATAACATGGCGCTATTTTCTCATAGAAATAAAATTACAATATGAGATGATAGTCCTTATCACAGGGCTGAAGCTAAAGGCATCTGGAAAAAATCGTCGCTTGCTTAATTAACTGTTTTATAGACTAGGACGCATATAGTCCTGGGACATCTGAAAAACGGACCTAACACAGTCATCTCTACCTTATACATTTTACCACTATAACATTTTTTATTTAAAAATATGAAAAAAGGACAAAGAACAGCCGTCTAGATTGAGTTCTCCGTAGGTTCCCATTGAGGCCCTCCCTGGCTTCCCCCGCCTCTAACAGGGCCCCTGCCTCATCTCCATGGAAACACAAAGGGGCCGGGTGAGCAGGCAGCAGGAGACTAAACGCAAGGACACGGAGTTCAGCAGCCATTGGCAGGGAGTCTGGGGGCCAGGTATTCCTACCCCGGCGGGGCAGGAAAAGCCAAAAGGTGGAGCCAGGCCCCGCTCTGGGAGGAGGTCCCATCGGCAGGAAAAGGCAGTAACAACAAGCAGCGTCAGGCCACACGCCGAGTGCTCTCTGTGAGTGAGGGTGGGAGGCCTGGAGGCGGCTGGGGGAAAGGGACAGCAGTGGAATTTTCCCTGTGGACAGCGCCGTGGACAGCACCCGCCCACGTCTGGGCGGCCACACCAGCAGCGCGTGGCACGTGCGGCTCGCCCTTGCGGACACGCCAGAGCTTCACCGAGGAACCCCCTGCACGGCACCCACAGCTCCTTGCTTTGGCCGCTCTCGTTTTAGGGTTTCTGAGCACTGTCCACGGAAAGCAAACAAGTTGAAAGCTTTGACGCGAATGACGGCAAATGTCAAAGGCCCAGGAGGACACAGGCCGGGCCTCTGTCCCAGCTACGAAAACGCATCGGTGGCTGCAGCCACGATGGCGGGAGGGGCTGCGTGCACCTTTATCTGGGGGCGGGCGGGGATGGGAGACGTGGCTGCCTCCTGCCGGGACTGAATCCCCTCCCACAAACACATCACGTGCGGTTCATACATGTCACACACCAAGGCCTCGCACATCCCGTGAGAGCCGCCCTTCGACGTACGTGTGCTGAGCGGGCTGCTCGGTGTTTCAGGGCCACGGTCACTGCCACTCTCAGGGTCCCCTGGGGGCACTGTCGCCCCACCAGCCCCCAGCTCCTCGGGGAAACAGTCTCACTGAATGTCGCCTGACACAGAAGGTCACAGGGGTCACTTCTGCCAGCCAGACCCATACCCCTCCCTCCTGCCTCTTTGCTTCGAGTCCATAAAGATTACTTTTATCCCATCAGACTTTTTGTTCGCCGCCTCCCTCCTCCTGCTGCGGCCCCAGGACCCCGCCACGCAAACCATGACCGGCCCCCAAAACTCCGCACTCGCACTTTGGTCCTCTTCCGTCAGGAGCAGTGGGCTCACACAGAAGCGTCCAGGGCAACGCTTTCATGTGCCACTCAGCTTCGGTTTCCCAGTTTCCCAGCAGGACAGTGATTTAGACCATCTCCCACGTGTCCGTATGCCATCAGGATGCCTTCAGGGGATTAATCGCTCACCAAAGGTACAACTTTCATCCACGTGGTTTATGTGATATTTTTTAAATAGTCCAAGTAATGAGAATGGTGAAGGGGAGAAAGATTTCTCTCTATAACAGCTCATTATGGGCCGGAATTCCAGAACCACAGTGGGTGTGTAATTAATAACCCCCTTACATTATTTTATTTTGTGATTGAACGACCACAAGGATATGTAATTATGCCCCGACCCAGAGCGCGGCATTGCTACGGGCAGGTTGTGAGATTTTCCTTAGAGCTAAGAAGTCTGATTACAGAGGCCTCCTCCCAGGGGCTCCCGGAGGGCGAGAGGAGGGAGAAATGATCTTCCTGAGGTGAGAGGGGGTTGAAAGAAAGAAAGCACAACGTCACATGGGTGGGCACAGTGTAGATGGATCAGGGGGATGGACACAGTGTAGGCGGATGGACACAGTGTAGGCAGGTCAGATGGATGGACCCAGTGTAGGTGGGTCAGATGGATGGACCCAGTGTAGGCGGGTCAGGTGGATGGACACAGTGTGGGTGGATCAGGGGGATGGACACAGTGTGGGTGGATCAGGGGGATGGACACAGTGTAGGCAGATCAGGTAGATGAACAGCCAATTGGTGATATTCCCACAGATATTTATCTCTCATCAATGTTTCTATCTCTCTTCTCCCTTCCTCTCTCTTTTTTAATTGACATTAAAAAAAATATGTCAGTCTCAGGGAAGCCTCAGAAGGAAACTTCAACAAAACATTACTTTTCTCCTTCTTTCAGAAACTTCTCAGTTCAAACTCTACTTCCGTTCTTCCTACAGCACACCTGACCTTGGCGTTTGCACACACATGTTGGCATCACCCTTTATTGCGTCTACATTTTTCATCTGTAAACATGCTCAACAACTTGTCAACCTTTCTTCTGAATCGTCCCTCTCAGCTAAAAATTTCTCTCTTCCCATAATCATTCCCCATCTTGATGACTGTAATGTCCTTTCTGTTGTCCTCTTGAAATCCATCCTCCTTAAAGTCCTTTACGGTCACCATCTGTGGCTAACATAACTTCTCCCCCCGCGACAGTCTTTCTTTTTCTCCAATGTGTCTATCCTCTCTCTTGGAAAATTCCAATTCACCTCTGAGTCACTCCAGATACCTTTCCGTCACTCTGTTCTCCATCACTGGACTCAGGGAGTCACACATGACCAATTTTGCCATCTTACATTCCTTCCAGGAGGTCCGGAGCAGACACTCTCTGAGGCGTTCTCATTTCAAGAGAATTGTTTTAAAACGTTGAACAAGCAGGAGGACATGGAAAGATTAATATGCTATTTTCCATTTCTTCCCCGGGAAAAGAGAACTTCAAAGTGTATACCGCATTTTAGATTTGCTTTGAAATCTAATTTGGGGGCTACCGCTTCTAACAAATCAGAATTTGCAACTAAATGTTTTCTTAAGATTTCTTTTGGGCAAAAGATGAGAAGTCCCATTCCACCAGATGAGGCACTGGGAAAAGACAAATATTAGAAAACTGATTGCACCATCAAAAGAACATGGTTTCAGGCACTAACTCTTTCAAGTTCAGAGGCTCAGCGTTAGGACTTGTCTCCAGTCGGCCACATTCGCATTCTGCACTATTTCATCGCGGAAATCAAGTCTTGTAGGGCAAGGGAAGAGAAGAAAGGACAATTTATCAAAGGCGGGCAGATGACGTGGTTCCCTCAGATATTTTAATCAAAACCCCAAATGGTACATGTTAATGTTCCCTGTGTAAGTTTCTTTTAAAAATGCAGAGGTACATGCATATCCAGGACTCTCTGTCTGTCCCCCACCCGAACCCCATACCCCAGTGAAGTTATAATGTTCCTGGTTCCTCTACTCTGAGACCCACAGTGAATCATTATTTTATTTGAATATATATATTCCAATAAAAAAAGTTACATGTATATGAGGCCCAGTACATGAAACTCATGCATGGGGGTTTCCTCAGCCCAGCTGCACCCTCTCCAATCTGGGACCCATTGGGGGATGTCCGACATACTAGTCCTGGACCACTGGCTCCTAACCACTCGCTTGCCTGCCTGCTTGGTTGCCCTCAACTGCCCACCTCTGCTGGCCTGGTTGCCCCTAACTGCCCTCCCCCTCGCCAGCCTGGTTGCTTCAGCAGCCTGCTGTTCAATCGTTTGGTCGTCCCTCGCTAACTCCCCTGCCAGCCTGGTTGTAAGCAGCCATATTTGTGAGGGCATGATGGTCAATTTGCATACTACCTCTTTATTATATAGGATGATATGATAGAAGGGAGAGGAAGGGAGAGGGAGAGAAATTAAAACATCAGTGATGAAAGAATCATTGACCAGCTGCCTCCTGCATGCCCCCTACTGGGGATTGAGCCTACAACATGGGCATGTGCCCTGACTGGGAATTGGACCCGGATCTCTTAGTCTGCAGGCCAACGCTCTATCCACTGAGCCCATCCAGCCAGGGCTGAGTCTTTTTCTTAAAGCTACTTGTCCTGTTAGGATTGGGATGTGGCCACAGCCAGGCCAGAGAGAGGGAGAATCATCTGTGGAAGCCCCCAGGCTGAACAACAAACACCTTTCCGGGAGGCACCAGGAGCGCCAACCTCAGCCTCGGGCCCAACAGGGGTCATGACCCTTTTCCCAGGACACGGTCAGGCGAGGCAGCTGGTGGCCCCTGGGACGGATCAAACGCCTCCTGGCGCTGGGATGGGACTCAGCTTCTCAGGAAGCACTGCACCTCCAGGCAGGCAGGTAAGTGCAGGAAGTTGGGGTGCTCTTAGAACAGGAACCATGGGATATGGACATGGAGTAGGCAGCTCCCCAGCGTCCACTGATTGGAATGAAAGCTGTAATGAAATCATCGTCCTCCATTTGGTCTCCAGACCACAAGACCAGCTCTGTGCAGAGCAGAAGCAAATCTCAGTAATTGTAGGAACCCCTTCCCTTCAAATCACGATGCGGAAGAATGATCACTCGGAGTGAAATTCTAACACAAGGCGGGGAACTATTCGAGACGAAATAATTATCAGCCTAGGCACCATCTTTGTGAGGTAACATTAAATCTCGCTTCTGCAATGTTCGGATCTCTGCATGCACTGGAGGTTCTCGTTAGCTCTCTGGGGTGGGGCAAGAGGGCTCAGCATGTCAGAGGCAACAGCCCTTTTCGTTTTCTTCCCTTGTCTTTTCCAAAGAATGAGCTACAGAGAATGAGGTCATCTTTTTTACACTTTAATAGTGACCAGGTGCACACTGAAAGGAAATTAATCACAAGGCGGCCAGGGGGTTGGGACTGGGCCAGAGGGGCAGACGTGCCCTGGACCCAACCTCCAGTGGCTCCTTCCTGGCTGGCCGCCCCGGGGTGGTGCCGCAGCTCAAAGGGCATCTGCAGAGTAGGTGGGGTCCCTCCGGCAGGTGAGGTCTCAGCCTGGCCTGCAGGGTTTGGGCTGCCACCGGCTCTCCGACATCCCCCGCGGGGTCCTGGACTGGGAGAGGGCACTCTGCAACTTTGCTGTTGAACAGGGTGTGGAATGCAAATGCAAGTGCGCAGGAAACCAGAGTCAGAGGGGACAGAGCCCCGGCCACAACAACCCACGTCCACAGGTAGAATTGGCCTCCCTCCTCTCTGGTTGCAGGGTGCGTCTTCTGAGAATCAGCACTGCCGAGTCACGGCAGCTTGGCAGCTCCTGAGTTGAGCATCTGCCCCCTGGTGATTAGTGCATGTCATAGCGACTGTGAGATGGTCAGACATTTAATATATTAACCTTTTATATATATAGACTAGAGGCCTGGTGCACGAAATTAATGTCTGTGCACCTTTTATATGTAGAGAGTAGAGGCCTGTGCCCTCTCACAGTCCGGGAACCCTCGGGGGATGTCCATATGTCTCCGAGGCGGGAGAGGCTTCCACCGCCGACGCTGTGCACGCCAGCTGTGAGCCAGGTCAGGGATCTGGCTGAGGGGTGTTTCCTCTGTGGGAGCGCACTGACCAGCAGGGGGCAGCTCCTGCATTGAGTGTCTTCCCCCCGATGGTCAGTGTGCACCATAGTGACCGGTCGTTCCCACTGTCTGGTCAATTTGCATATTAGCCTTTTATTATATAGGATAAGCAATACAGTTCAAAAGACTCTACGGTGGGCAGAAAACTTGAACCATAGACACAACAACAAGAATTCACCTCTTCATGCTTTGGCTAACGGGAAACTTAGCCTGGCGTGTACGGGCTGCTAACGGAACCCCAAAATATGAGCAAAGGTTCCAACCTGGGGCCCACGTCTCTCTCCTGCTCTGACGTGACCCGGCACGGGCGGGTGACTGGCACCCCAGTGTCTACAGGCCGCCGATGCCTGTGCACACCCTCCTGAGCGCTTCATCCTCACAGAGGTCACATTTCTTATAAGAAATCTCCTCCTCCTGAAACACCTGTAAGTCAAGGATGCGCGTGCCCGTGCTTTATGTGTTCTGTTTGCCGCACCGAATGAAACAAAGGGGCCAGCTCCGTCCTGTTCTCAGAAGTTGTGTCGGTTGTTTCCGTGACACAGTTAAAGGGAACCGCACCCGTGAGTCCCAGGCCGCATGCAGAGCACGTCCCCTGCCCAGTCCTGAAAGAAACCGCAGACAAGTCCGCGGCTCGCACGCTCAGCCTGACCCCAAAAGTGCTCGGGAGCCCAGCAGGAGCGGAGGGATCGTCTGCCATTGGAACAGAACCAGCTGACCTCGTTCCGGAGCTGCACGGTTTGCACGCGATCAGCTATTAAAGGCGGTTTCTGATTCATTATTTCAGGCTGGCCAGGCGCAGGCCGGAGCGATGCGTGTCAGAGGCACTCAGCCGTGTCCCGGGTGGCAGAAATGACCTTCCCACTGGCGGTTCTGAGACCCGGGCCCCCGGCTGACGCCAGTTATTGCAGAAGAGCAATGGATCCCGGGAGTCCGTGGCCTGGCTCCCCTCGGGCGAGAGAACGCCTGTTAAACCAGCCAGCCAGCCCGCCGTGGGCCTTCCAAGTTGAAATGACAACCCAGGATAGCTACACGGTTGAAGGGACGGACATCCGTGCTGAGCCACTGGAATGAATGAAGGGGGGAAGGAAGCGATGCAGATCCTTAAGGAAACGCAGGCCTGAGGCTGGCATGGGGCAGACCACAGCACGGAGTCACTGCATGAACCCCTGGCGTGTTTTAATGGTTCCGTGCAGATCTGTAGGTATTTACTCTCCTCAGTGGTGTTTCCAGACATTTCCGTTACTGCGCGCCAATGCCGGACTCCTGAGAGAACGGGGAAGCCTCTCTGACCCCATCTCAGCAAGGTCCCGGCTGCTCTGGGTTTCAGGCAGCTTCTGAAGGTGGGCTCCGAGGACCCCTCCCCAAGTCCGCTGTGTGGGTCCCCGGCCATTCCAGGACCTCACGGGCCAGAACTCGGGGAGAGACTGTGGCCTGCACTGCCACAGAGAGTCCTAAGTCACTCTCCACTCGTGGGAGCTGTGGCTTTTTCCCACCGCATAATTAAAAGACAGAAAAAATAGAGCTAGCTCAGCGCAGAAATTAGCCCTAGTGATGGCAGGATGTTATTCAAATGGAGTATCTATTCCTGCTCAGATATTTTTACTAGGCCCTCAGAGGATGCTTTCTCTTAGGAAACAGTAAGATCATCTCGTTTAATGTGGCTGCCCCTTTTGCCTCGCTGACAAAGATACCTTTGAAAAAAATAATGCGACGTGGGAAGATTTCTCCTGCCCGGCCCGGAGGCGGTCCCTATGGAAACGGCATGGCGTTGGGGCCGGCCGGCTGTGGGCGCCCAGGACGGAGAGGGGACAGGGACACCTGCCCGCAGGGACACCGACGGGGAAACGTCAGTTCCTGGCTGACCCCGGGCAGAACGCAGCTGCTGACCCACCCGCCCGCAACGTGAAAAGCAACACAGAGAAGAACTTGCCTTTACAGCGGAGGGCAAGAAGGATCTCCCTTAAGCAAGGACAGTGTTGCCTGTCTGACAAAACCCAGGCACCCCAAAACAGCACTGCCGCCTGAAAACGAACGTGTGTGTGTGTGTGTGTGTGTGTGTGTGTGTGTGTGTATGCGCGCGCGCGCACGCGTGCAAGAAAACACATCAGCAACGGGACGAGAAGGCAGAGACGGGTCTCCTCCACCTTCCTCCCCGCTCAGCGCCGGTTCTCTGGAACCCGAAGGCTCTCTGCATCTACAGCGGCTATAAAACGCCACAAAGGCAGGCAGAGGAACAGAGGGACACAGATATTTCCCGGGGGGAAGCCCCCAGGCGCAGGCCACAGATGCTGCTCCGCCATGACCCCAAGGCGGTGCGGTCCCCTCGGGGAATGCCGTGTTTGGACGGATCCAAACGGACCACCCAGCAATACCCAGTGTGTGTGAGAGCAGTTGAAAGGGAAACCTGCTTCGAATATTCAAGGGAGTGGAAAACAGCAAAATCACTTTTTAAAAATATTTATTTTTATTGATTCCAGAGAGGAAGGGGCAGGGAGAGAGACAGAGAGACACATCAAGGATGAGAGAGAATCATTGATCAGCTGCCTCCTTCACACTCTCCCCTGGGGTCTGAACCTGCAACCCGGGCATGTGCCCTGATAGGGAATCGAACCGTGACCTTCTGGGTCATAGGTTGATACTCAACCACTGAGTCACACCGACTGGGCTTCTTACTTTTTAAATGAGTTATTTGTACCTGAGTCCTCATTTTAGCATTTGCCTCTGGAAACCCTGACACCAGGCTGTGAGGAAAGAGTCCGTCAATTGTTTGTTCAATGCTGCTCTTTGAGATTCCAGTGAAAGGTGATAAATTTGAGCATCACAGTAAGGAGAAGGTTAAGGTACAATTTCATTTTATATCAACATCAATATAGCTACACTACACGGGAAGTGAAACCACAAAGAAATGTTAACTCTGCCACCAAGAAATACATTTTGGTTACGATCTTTGGTTTATTTTTCAGGAAGGGTATTGGCAGGTGTAATATGTTTGAGTCCACAACTTACTTCCAGAAAGCTGGCTTAAGAAAACAGAAATAACATCGTAGCACCGTGACGGACTGAAGGGGCAGAGCTAGAGAAAACCCCCGAGCAGTGCACAGGCCGGGATTCTGCTGGATGGAGAGGAAACAACTGGAAAGACATTTTTAAGGGTCTTAAAAAATGGCACCAACCAACCAACCCAACCAACCCAAACCAATCCTGTGCCTTGCCTTTTGAGATGACGAATCATTCTTTTCATGGGAACGTTTGTTTTGAGAATTAGTTCATCTCAATAAAATGTCCCTTTCAGCACGAACCATTTCCTTTTCCCTGCTTCTCTCTGAACAGTCCTAGGTTTGGAGCTTTTAATGTTCACTTCTGGCTTTCTAGGAGCAGGTGGCATGTTTGCAAAGGAACAGGCGACTCCCCATGACCATCAGTGTTTTCGGGCTGGACAGGAGGCACCTCTCAGGCCCATGCTGTGCTAGCTCTCTCCATATGGGGGGCACCTGTGGGTTCTTCACTTGTCCGCTGGCTTGCCTCTGTCACCTGTTCCCCAAAATGGATTTCAGGACGCCCCCTGTGTATGAACCCACAGCCTCCCACGCCCTCTCATCCCCGATTCTACTCTACTAACCCATCGGCATTGGCTCAGCCAGCTCATCGAGTGAAATCGCTTACTGCCCCTTGATCCCATTCCTAAAGAGAAGTACTCCATTTCCCCAAACTCCCCCCTTGCTCAGATAATGTTTTCCTTTCATACTATTTTTTTGGGGGGGGGCAGCGTTCAGCCTGTCTCTGCCAGGAGTCAGTTCTCCATACCCTCTCCACTCTCAATTATCACATAGAAAAAGTGGAGGCAATTGAGTTGCAGGTGGGGCTGGAGAGTGAAGCCAGCTGTGAGACGCTCCTCTCGGCCCCATCGGGTGTATCTGGAGCGGACGGATTTAAGTGATAAGCCTGCCAGGGGGAAGGGAAGGCGCCTCTCTCACAGGGAATTCTTCCTGACAGGCCGCTCCAAGCCCACGGACAAGCGCAGTTATGATTCTTGAAACTTGTCCTCAGAGAATCATTAGCAAGGTGAATGTAGGGGCCAGCATGTCAGCGAATAGTTCCCCTTCTTAGAAAAATTTAGGTTACGTCTGGGCAGTGTGGTTCAGTGGTTAAGCGTTGGCCCATACAGTTTGCTTCCTAGCAAATGCCCAGGTTGCTGGCTCAATCCCCAGTGTGGGAGGTGGCCTATTGATGATTCTCTCTCATCATTGATGTTTCTCTCTCTCTCTCTCTCTCTCTCTCTCTCTCTCTCTCTCTCTCTCCTTTTCTCTTAAATGAATAAAAACATTTTTAATTGAAGAGAAAAATGTAAGTTCCATCAGTGGATTGAAATTGCATTGGCTTTTTCAGCCAATGATGGGGATCACGGACGTTAATCGTTTGATATGAAGGGAAATGGAAAGCCTTCTTCTGGCCTCCGGTTGTTTCTCGGGGACATTTCTGCTGTGTCCTGGGAGTGATGAGCTTATCACAGCTTTGGTAAAGAAGCTATCACTTGAAAGATGTGCTCTGAGATTAGGATCTAGTTTTCTCATGGACTGGAGAGTGTAATTCTAAAAACAAAATTGCATAAAGATTGAATTCCTGCCATTGAGGCAGTTGCCTGTGGCTTTGACATGATAAATGCCGGCTGGGGACACACATTGATTTTCACTATGTGGCTGTGGGATGCAGGAGGCCTGCCCTGCGTAGCCCTTTAATGAATTGCTTGCATCTAAAAGATGTCTTCGGACCCTTCAAGCAGAGGTGTGCGGTGCTAGAAATCCACATGAGTTTCTTGGAAGAACTGATGAGAACTGCTCCCAAATATCCCTGCAAGCTGGGGTGAGAGGCAGGATCCCCCGCCGGGACCTGGATTTGGAAGACCCAGTTTGCAAAGCCACTGGGAAGTGCTCTTTCGTTGTCTGCTTAGTCCTGCGTTCCCCTGGAGGCCGCTGCCGAGCGCGGTGAACAGGAACTGCCATGTAAGAGAACAACCGAGGGACTTGTATGCATGTGTATAAGCATGACCAATGGATGCAAGGCGCTGGGGGGTGAGGGCATGTATGGGAGTGGGGTGGGGGTGTGGCAATGGGAAGATATGTACACCTGTAATACCTTAACTAAAAAAAAAAATGAACTGCAAGGTGGACTGGGCGAGGCGCTCAGTTTGCTTAGCACTCACAGGGTGGGCTCCGCCGTTCGGAGTTAGGGTCGTGCGCATAGGCCTCGGCCCTGGCTGGTTGCTCAGTTAGAGCCCCATCCCAGGACACCACGGTTGCGAGTTCTGTGTCCAAGCAGGCACCTGCAAGAAGCAGCCATGGAAGGCATACGTAGCTGAAGCTACAAGTTGATCTCTCTCTCTCTCTTTCCTCCCCTCCCTTCCTTCCTCCCCTCCTCTCTCTAAAACCAACCCAGACCGTAGACACCGACTTCACCCATCCGCAATGCGCTACAGCTGTTGGCGTGTCTGCCTCTCTCCTCCGGCAGGCAGAGAGCTTTCCGCGGCCAGAGCGAGCACCTGGCCACGGCCGCAGTGTCAGCTCCTCAGCGAGGACGCGGCATCCATCGAAAACACAATTTTCTCTGCCTACCTTCGGCTCACCTGAGCGGTCCCCCGGCTGCTGGGCTGGGATTAGACCGAGACGGGGGAAAGGCAGCCAGCACGTCTGAGGATCTTAGTGGATGGGCCGGATGTAATAAAGAGGCTGATGAAATATCCACCGGATGAGTGAGAGGGTTATCCCTCTCCACTGCACCAGTGAGTCCGTGCGAAGGGGTTTTTATTATACTTTCCTCCGAAAAGGCAACATCGAGAGTCTTTCTTTATTAGCACCTGAATGGGTCACGGGCCCTGATATCCCCGTTAATTGGTTCTCAGAGGTTTGTGTGATGGGAAGGCTGCAGAAGGAATGAGACTAGAAAGGGCTTCTCATCTTCTGTTCTTCCCTCTGTAACTTTCTAGAGTCGCATCCCGTACATGTCGGTGAAAAAATAACTCCCTCCCTTTATTAAGACTTCAGTGTCTTCATTTATGTGTAGGATGGCGGCGGCGACATAAAATTGAAACCTCAGAGTGGTGAAGGACGTGAAGGCACGTTTTAATAGAGAAACTAAATTGCTCCTCCAGAGTGCCCATAAAACCGGAAAGCATTCATTATAAACGTAATAAAAACTTACGAGTCCCGTTTTATTAAAACTACGCCCCGTTTCCAGGAGGGGCCGATCGTTGAGAGGTAAACCAGTGACGCTTTATGCCTCGCAGCACGGTTTATGGGAGAGAAGACACCGACCGCAGTGGGCTCGGTGGTTTTACTGGGTCCCCACTGGCCAGCGTTCATGATTGAAGATGAGAATCTTTATTTCAGCCGAGTCTGCATCTCCTGATACTAAAGCAGCCAGGTCGGGTTAATGGCAGTAGTAAATTACTCCTCTAAGCTCCTTCAAGAAACAGAACAATAGCGGAAGGAAAGTGGACGCTTCTACTAATCGGTGTGTGTGGCATCATCCTGCCGGCGTGTGACGTTCTCACTCAGGTCCGGCTACAGAGTCTCCGAGGTCCAGTCACTGAGGTCCAGTCACTGAGGTCCAGTCCCTGAGGTCCGGTCACTCAGGTCTGGCCACTCAGGTCCAGTCACTGAGGTCCGGTCACTGAGGTCCGGTCACTGAGGTCCAGACACTCAGGTCCAGACACTCAGGTCCAGCCACTGAGGTCCAGTAACTCAGGTCCAGTCCCTGAGGTCCAGTCACTGAGGTCCAGTCCCTGAGGTCCAGTCACTGAGGTCCAGTCCCTGAGGTCCAGTAACTCAGGTCCAGTCCCTGAGGTCCAGCCACTCAGGTCCAGTCCCTGAGGTCCAGTCACTGAGGTCCAGTCACTGAGGTCCAGTCCCTGAGGTCCAGTCCCTGAGGTCCAGTCACTGAGGTCCACACACTCAGGTCCAGTCACTGAGGTCCACACACTCAGGTCCAGCCACTGAGGTCCAGTCCCTGAGGTCCAGTCACTGAGGTCCAGTCACTGAGGTCCAGTCCCTGAGGTCCAGTCCCTGAGGTCCAGTCACTGAGGTCCACACACTCAGGTCCAGTCACTGAGGTCCAGCTACAGAGCAGCATGGCCACAGGACGGTGACTTCCGGAGATCTCCACCGGCCTTCCTCTCTCTGAGGGCCGGTAGCATACTTACCGCCTGAAAGTTACCCTCTCTGAGGCTCTGCTGCTCTCAGTGACGTTAACCTGTACGAATTCCAGGTCCGGTTCTATCTGACATGGCCGTGCACATTTCCCACGCGGCGGTCAGCGGTTACCTGTGCAGGAGCGTTTTTAACTGCCAAAGGGGAGCTGGTGCAGTGGGCCGGCTGCCCGGGGCCTCTGGGCTTTGGAAGCAGCGCGCCTCCCCCAGGCCCTGCGTGTCCAATGAGCACGGGGAAGGTTCTGGGTCCATGTCCGTGGTCCTTCGATGGCTTCCGAAAATTAGGCGGGCTCAGGGACACGGAGCCGAGGGAAAGGGGGCTTGCCTGTCCCTTTCCTGAACCCCCTTCCCCCCCACACACCCCAATAAGCAACACGGCCAAGTGCCCTTCTCCCCGCCGCCGGCTCCCGGAGGGTCCTGGACTCGGTGTTCACAGAGAACAAGTGTCTTCCTTTTCAGCTGACCCCACGGTCCGCTTCGGTGCCTTGAGGCTCAACGTTCCGTTTGTATCTTTGCTTACCTTTTAGAGGTGTGGGGAGACTCCCCATCAGCGCGTGACTTACCTGGTGTGAGCGCCGCCTTCTGTCAGTGCCGGTGCGTGTGCAGCTGACTGCGGGGCCCTGCGGCTGCTGTGCTCCCTCCCCCCCCCCCCCATCCCGCCAGCCGGCTGTGTAAGGGCATCTCTGCGTGGCAGGAGGTGTGCGTGCGCCGGAGGACGTGGAGGCGGGCAGCTCGCTGTGGCCTGGCGCTGGGGCTGGGCCGGCCGGTGGGCGGCCCAGGCCGGTCGGAGTGGCAGCCCCTCTGCGGGAGCACCCACAGGCCTGAGCGCCGGGGCGGGTTTAGCTGCGCTGTGCCCGAGAGATGCTACCACATGTTTGTAAGTCAAAAAAAAGCAAAAAAAAAAAAAGCAAAAAAAAAAAGCAAAGCGCAGAGCACAAATAGTGTGGGTGCATTTATGGAAAGAGGAAACTTTATGGCCGCATCAATAACAAACTGAAACACACAGAGATGTGTGCAAAGATTTCCAAGCCGCCGCCAGCAGTGGTTCCTTCCGGGGGAAGAAACCAGGAAGGAGGAGGACTTGCATTTTCGGTTTCTGTGATTTTTCCTCTCGCCGCGTTCTCTGCCTCCCCCCAACCCCAATAAACATGAATTACTTTGAAAATGGAAACGCTTTTTAGGGAAGTACCCATTTACTTCGAAAACAAAGAATAGTAGACTATTCCCTTGGCGACTCCACGTCTTCTGAATGAGCACTCGTAATCTTGTGATTTGCGGGATCTGTGAGGAAGCTTGAGGGAAAACACCCAGGTTTCAGCGGAAAGCCTCCTGTGTGCTTTCGTGGTTTGATGGCGGAGTGAGGCGCTGTCTGCTGACGGCCGGTGCCGTGGGAATGTCAGTGCCTGTGCTTTAGTGAACGAGGTCACCTGCAGTTCTTCCTGAAAGAATACTTACCTTGATTACTCAGTTCCTGCCAGCCAGAATGAAACCCGACTTAGAAAATGGCATTTGATCGCACCTGGCGGCTTTCTATTCATATTGCCCAGTGGTCGGCAAACTCATCAGTCCACAGAGCCAGATACCAACAGGACAACGATTGAAATTTCTTTTGAGAGCCACATTTTTAAAACTTGAACTTCTTCTAATGCCACTTCTTCAAAATAGACTCGTATTTTGTGGAAGAGCCATACTCAAGGGGCCAAAGAGCCACAGTTTGCCGACCACAGATATTGCCAAAGGAATTGATGAGTTTGGAGAGACCTTGGGTAAGGTTTTTTTTTTGAGTGTGTTGGTTTCATTTTATTTCATACTTTTCTGATCACTGCTAAGCGTTGAATCTGTAATGTTCTGGAAGGTACTGCGATTTTGAGGCCCCCACACACATGTGGAAACGGTCTCTAGGTGGTTGACAGGAAAATGAAGGCGATGAGGTGCGTACAGCACCCTGAAGATGGCTTGGCCCCTGCTAGAGTCTCAGTGAAGATACTGTGTGCGTCCATTTGTAAATTCACAAATCCATTCAGAATAACAATGTCTTCTTCTTCTTTTTCCCCATTCTTCTACATTTTATTGGGGTGACATTAGTCTACATGAACATATAGGTTACATGCGTGGATTACTAATTTACAAAATTTCACATAGGACCAAGTGCCACCACCCAAAGTCAGATCTTCTCCCGTCCCCTCCTGTTAGACCCCTCCTTCCCCCCCCCCCCCCCCCCGAATAACAATCTTAAACAACCTGAAAGTCGGGTGGCAGTTGGCAGAGTGAGTGATGCATTGAAATCTCACCCCGGATCTGCCTCTTGCTTCTGGGCGCACTGGCGTCTCCCCCGGGGGGCCCTCGCCTTCCTCCAGCCGGTCACCCCTCACGCTCACAATCGGAGGCCTCTGAGTCTCCAGAGCGGCTGACAAGGTGTGTCCGGAGATCATGGAAACTGGCGTCACCCAAAACCGAACTGAGCGATGAAAACAGTGTTTCTAGCATCTTGTGCCACCTTCCACAGGTGTTGGGCGGTTTCAGGTTACTACTGGTTTTCTTATGTCAAATTAAACTACATGGCGTTAACCCAGCAGGCTAAGAGCTTTATAATTCTGTGTACGTATAAATGGAAGCCAACTGTTACCGGATGCCCCTTTCATACACTTGACCGTGGGAGTTCTACGTGGTGCTGATCACATCTTTAACAACTAACATATTAAATGCCATACCAAACGCTGGCGGTTCCGTGTGATTATAAAATAGTGTGTGCTTTTTCAACTGTTCACTAAACTGCGTCATTCAAAGCTTGTCGTGCCTACAGAAATATAAACAATACATTTCTGTGTAGGGAACGCCACCTCTGGAAATAAGTTAAGCTTTGTCTTTCTGCAAGTTCTTGATCATGTAAGTGTAATTATCAGCAAAATCACTTGGAAATTTGGTGTCTGCACGTGAAATATGGTCACAGAAGTTGGTCCCGCCTGCAGCTAGGCAGGTACAGTGTGCGTCAGGGACTTTGTGATTTGTAACAGAAGGTGCGAATAATTCATAAGAGGCATTTCACAAAGGTAGTGTTTGTGTTTCAGGTGTTACTTTCTTATTTAGAAACAAATACCGATGAACATTTTCCAGCTACATGTGTGTTTTGGGGTGTGAAGAGATAAGCACCGTCACTTGCAAACGTTTGAGTTCTCGCGGTGTACCAGGCCTCGTGCTGGGCACCAGGACAGTGATACGTGAGGGAAGATTCTTGCGTTGATGGAGCCATACCTATGAAGAGGGAGTGAGAGCTGAAGGCACACACTGTAGTGTTTGTGTGAAGTAGCTAATGTCGTAAAGGTAGGCGGTGGCCAGAGGAGGCATTGCTGCTGCCCGGGTCTCTGGGGCCCTTCCCCGAGGCTGTGCTCAGAACAGGAGACATCCGAGTGAGCAAATGGGATAATGGTTATCAGAGGCAGATGGAAATTAGGAGAGCATGCTGCGCGGAGACGCACAGCGCTCGGCTGTGCGAGGAGCCAGTTCCCCGACCTCCCTCTGCTGCCGTCCAGCTCCCAGCCCTCTTCCCGGTTTCATTCCTCCCCTCGGCTCAGAAACGGGCCAAATGCTTCTTCTTAAACAAACAGGATAAAAAAGAGGGATTTCCTCACCCCAATGTCCCCTAAAGCTTTCCTCTCCCATCTTAAACAGTTGTTCTGACTCCGTATCTCCATGTATAGAGCATTTTATGTTAACACGCCACCCCTGAGGTCTGTCTCTGCCAGGCCTCCCTCCTCCCGACCCGGAGCCCCGGGGTCCCGGGCCTCGGCATGCCCAGCTCAGCCCTTCGGTGTGGCCCCTGCCCGGCGCCGGGGCACCGTCCCCTCTAGCGGCTCCCGGGCCCATGGCTGCCCGCCTGCTCCTGCCTCTGTGCCCTGTCTTCGCTGTTCCCTCTGCCTGCTGCTGCTCTCAGCCCTGGTGCCCACGTGTCTTCTGGGGGTGAGCTCCTCTTTCCACGCTGCGCACTCTTGGGCCGCCTGTCATGCACCTGCCTGATGGAACCGCCCCAGGGCCCCTGCGGTCCAGGTCCAGCACCCAGCCTGGCAGGACAGGCCCTGTGTGGCCCGACTGCGTGGCTAGGCACCCCATCCTGAGACAGGCTCCGGCACCCCAACCTGAGACAGGCTCCAGCAGAAGAGGCACCAGGCTGGGCTGCAGACTTGGCAGGAGGGAGGGACACAGTGATTTGCCTCCAGGGCACTCGCTCTTAAGGGTTCACTGGAAGCCAGTGCCAGTCAAGGCCTTTGGTCTCCAAAGATAGGCATGCGGTGTTGTGTATGTGTGCATGTGTGTTTGTGTGCACGTGCGTGTGTTTGTGTATGTGTGGCGTGTGTTTGTGGTGTGTGGTATGTGTATATGTGTGCGAGTGTGCATACGCATGTGTGTTTGTGTGTTTGTGTGTTTGCATGTGTGTGTGTGTGTGTGTGTGTGTGTGTGTGTGTTTTTAAGCGGCCGCATTTTACCCGGTTGCAGAGCTCAGGGGTCTTTCTGGAAGGATTCTGCTGGCGGGTGTGCGTTCTGTCTGCAGAGATGGGACGGCCCACACTCCCGAGGCCCAGAAGAACAGCTCACCTGCGTTCGCCTTGGTGTTCTCACCTGCGGTTCGGGGTGGGAACATTGCCAAGAATATTTTAAAAATATAGAATGAAAAGTAGCGTGCTGTGGATTCTATGAAGTCTGAAGCTGGAAACCGGGGACCAGGCCAGCCATCGTGCCCGGGGCTGCTCCTTTCTCTCCTTCCCTGTCACGTCTGACCGTCCTCTGTGCTTTCTAAGCCGGCTCTCGGCAGGAGGGGCGTGCTGGGTGTGTGTCCGGCTCTGCTAGATGCTCACGGGCAGCCCGGCGTGGTTAAGTGGGACGGCTGGGACCAGGACTTAACCAGTCAGACTCAGCCTTATCGTGTGACGTGACCCGTCAGATGCAGGCCTGCCACGTGACCTGTATGTGTGTGGTGCAGGCCACGCCCTCCCACCAGGCCGCCACTGCTGTGTCTGACTGCCGTCATGTTTCTATTTGACCATCGAAGGGAAAAGAGGTGGGTGCCCGGCTCCATAGGCAGATGCTGCGGTTTTAAAACCTCCCTCGGCTCCCTGGTTGAAAGCGCTGCCATCGGCGTGGAGAGCGCGGCCCCTGGAGCTGGACTGTCAGAGGGAACCAAGGCCACAGGGCGGGCGTGTCCCCTGCCCACGGCCCCACTCCGCTAGGGACAGGGGTGCTGTGAGGACCCGCCACACTGGGCAGAGTGTGACTTGTCCCTCAGCCACTGCTCCTGCCCTGCCTTTCTCTCTGTTCCGTGGGTGCATCGGAGAGGGAAGCATTTCCCCCTGCCCCCCCGACCTGTGTGTTTGTCATGTACTTCACACGCTTTGTGGAAAACAAAAGTAATTTTCGCTTTTGGGGGGAGACTAGCCGTCCGTTTGATGATGAATGAGGGTGCTCTGTGACCCAAATTTGGCGAAATCGTGAGGGTGGGTTTAATTCTAAACCGAGGCCTGAAGGACTAGCACAATCAGAGAAAACCTTGTTTTTCCCTTGGATGTCATTGTTTACCTTGAACATGAAAAATAGCGCCAGTGGTGAGAAGCTTGGAGGAATGAAAACAATACCCACCGCGCTGCCCTGACAGAGCGAGCCCCCGCCAGGCCCCGACCAGAGCTCCTCGCGGGGGCCAGACGTTTAATTTAGTAGAAAAATGGGGTAAGATGAGGCTCCACCATGTACAGCCGCTGACAGCGTGTGCACAGTTACCGTCTGATCCAGGGACAGCGTGTCCCTTTAACCTGCTCTGGAAATCCGGCTACAAGGACCTTACGGACACACACGCCCGTGGCTCGCTGGGGTCTGTCTTGTGAACAAAACCGTTTGTACTCGCACAGACATGTTAACACTGAGCCACGGAGCAAAATTACACGAGGAAGGGCACCCTCTCCTCTTAAGGGGTAGCGTGTGCCTTCTCGTCCAACCCCACCCCCTGCCCCACCCTGGGGTGGCTTGGAGGTAAAGAAAGCATCTTAGGTCTGGCCGGGTGGCTCAGTTGGTTGAGCAACGCCCCGTGCACCCAGAGGTCACTGGTTCAGTGCCAGCCAGGGTGTATATGGGAGGCGACCTGTCCATGTCTCTCTCTTTCTTTCTCCCTTCTCCTCTCTCTAAAACTCAAATAAAATAAAAAACCACACCCTCATCTTGGGAGAGGATTTAACACAAATCACCGTTAGCGGAGCCGGCTGGAGCCTGGAGCCCCGAGGGGCGGCAGAGGCTCCGGCACTCAGCGCCCCGCGCCCCAGGCTGGAGGTTGGGCGAGCGGGCCGGGTGCATGGCGGGTTTGGTTACTTTCCGCACCGGGGTCACCAGGGAGGCGAGGGCCCCAGGAGGACCTGCGGACAGAGCCGAGGCTGGGAGGACCGGAGGACGCAGGCCGTGCTTCTCGTGACGAAGGCGGTCTGTGGAAGCAGGGACGGCACTCAGTAGGTAGGAGGCCACGTGTCTGCTTTCCAGACAGATTCCGGGGCGCCTTTGCCCCCCAGTTGCGGTGTGTTTGAGTGAGGCCGCTATTTCAAGGGCTGCACTCAGGGCCTGGGTTGGAGGATGCCGGGGGACAGGGGAGCTTCCCCTTGTTTTCCCAGGGGCCCCTCAGATCCGGGTCCCCAGAGACCATGCCAGCACGCTCCTGTGTGCTCCCCGATCACAGCTTCTCCTGTGTCTCCCACCAGCGTGGTCTTGGGGTAACTCTGGGGTGGGTGGGCGAGGTACAGTTACTCTGGTTTTCCATGAGCTTGCTGGGAACTCCTATATTCAGATCCTATGGCTTACACACACCTGCATGCTCACACACACACACAGACACACAGACACACACACACACACACACACACACACACACACACACACACACACAGTGTGTAACTGCTTAGTTCTTTTAGAATTCGTCCTTGGGGGTGTTTTCTTATTTTTTTAAAGGAATTTTGTTTGTTTGTTTGTTTGTTTATAATACATTTTTTATTGACTTCAGAGAGGAAGGGAGAGGGAGAGAGAGAGATAGAAACATCCATGATGAGAAAGAAGCATCCACCAGCTGCCTCCTGCACTCCCCCTACTGGGGATGGAGCCCACAACCCAGGCATGGTACACTTGACCAAAATCGAACCTGGGACCTTTCAGACCGCAGGCCGGTGCTCTACCCACTGAGCCAAACCAGCCAGGGCTCGAGGGGCGTGTTTTCAGTGCTCACAGATGAGCGGAGTATGTCCTTGTTTAACAGAACGTGGAGACGTCGAATATCTTTCATGACCTCACTGACTTCAAATCATCAATACGGACGTGTTGTGGTCCACGAGGTGTGGTTTGTTCCGCACAATGTGATTTCCATAAGCAGCAGCTCCTCTGGGACTGCTGGTGGAATTGGCCGTGCAGAGGACTGTAGGGGAGGATCGCAGAGCACGGAGGAGCGTTTCCATGGACTCCGTTTGCTCCCTTCCCCCTCGGTTACTCTTTGGTTCCTGAGGCAGAACCCCGACTTCCCTCCAGAGGACCCTGGAGCGCACTTGGCTTCCTCTCACGCCCGGAGCGCGCAGTGACCCATGGCGGGGCAAATGCAGTCCCTCCGATGTAAAACACAGTAACTCCCATTGACGGGCACTTTCTGTTTTCACGAATGAGCCACACACCTTACGTGTTCCCTGTTGTTGTGACACCCATGCAAAGGGCCGCTCTGCTGCCATCTGATAAATTCAGAGACGGAGACTGACCGAGCGGGGGGGGGGGGGCAGCGCTCCTCCTCGTCCTCCCAGACACGCCGCCTCCCCCGAGGCAGAGCTGGGGTTTGCAGAGCCCTCTCCGCCGCCTCCAGCGCCCATGCTCTCCCCGCGCTCCTGAAGCTCCGTCTTGTCTCGAGGTCAGTGCTTCCCAGGCATCTGTTGTCTCCCGGTTCAGCCCTCTGCCCTTTGGAGGTCCCAGGGCACCGGGATGGACAGCGATGCCCGATGGAAGGAAGGTCCCTTTCAGCAGCAACAACCAAATCCTGTGGGCGAGAGGCCACACTGATGCGAGGGAGGCGCTGTCCGGGCTGGCGAATTCAGCTGCCGGCCGTGAGCCCTGGGGTGCATGCTCCTCGTCCGGGTCCAGTCTCAGTGCCTATGTGGGCTTTTTTTTTAAACTATGAATTTCACATTTCTTTTTTTAAAATACGTTTTTCTTAAAAAAAACACACACATGATTTCAGAGAGAGGAAGTGGGGAAGGAGAGAAGGACAGAAACATACGTTCTCACGTAGAAACATTGATCAGCTGCCTTCTGCACGTCCCCCCACTAGGGATGGAGCCCACAACCCGGCCGTGTGCCCTGATGGGGGATGGAATTGTGACCTCCTGGTTCCTGGGTGGACGCTCAACCCCTGAGCCACGTGGTCTGTGACCTTCATAAGTCCCTGGACACTTCACAGTAATCAGCCCCAGAATGGTAAGAGCAGCTCCCAGTAAAATGCAGCAGAGGAAGCTACGGCCTCAAATACACACTCTTTTTGAAAAGACTTGTTTCCTTACTGAGCTTGCCAATTTCCATAATTACTCAGAGGCAATTAAGTACTTTAATGAGTTTGATCTTTATGGAATTTCCAGCGTGTTTTTGTTTTGTAGTCAGAGCTAAATTTGAGTCTCTGAGTCACCTCCCTCCCGAAGGCTCACATTGGCCCCCGTAGGAATGGCTTGCCTCCCTTCCAGCATGGAGCTGTTCTCTTGGCGTGATTTTAACAAACATTTTGTAAAAGCTCCGTGTTTAGACATTACCACTTATTCGGAATATCACATCGTCCGTCTGCAGGCAGCATGGGGTTAAGTAGAACAGAATGGCGTTTCTTCATCTTTGTGGTTTAGATGCAGCCACGAAATAAACATTTAAGATGCACTTTTAAAAACTTAATAGGTCGTAGCATTTAACGGAAATGGTACTGTATATTTATGTGTAAATAATTGTTAATATGGAAGTTTATGGGCCCTAACAAGGCACCAATCTAGGAAAAAACTGCCAGTCGGTGCCTGGAAGGTTTGCATTCATGCCGCAGTGCAGGGGAGGGTTGATGTGTTTAGGGAATTGCCAATGTCCACCTTTCCGTTTCTGCTAGGGGCCCCGTGCACGAATTCATGCACAAATGGGGTCTCTCAGCTTGGCCTGTGGGATCGGGCCAAAACCAGCTCTCTGACATCCCCTAAAGGTCCCAGATTGCAAGAGGGTCCAGGCCAGGCTGAGGGACCCCGCTGGTGTACAGTTGGGGCTGGGAAGGGGTGTGGGAGATTGGCCAGCTGGGGAGAGACTTTGGGAGGGCTCCAGGGTGTGTCCGACCCCTCTTGCCCAGTCTCTATCGGCTAGACTCCAGCAGCAAGCTAACCTACCGGTTGGAGCATCTCCCCCATGGTGGTCAGTGCAGGTCAGAGTGACTGGTTGACTGTCTAATCCCCTGGTGGTCAGTGCACATCTTAGCAAGCAGTTGAATGGCCTTAACATATCATCAGCATATTTGCTTTGATTGGTTGAACAGACCACCTGACAACCAGACACTTAGCATATTAGGCTTTTATTATATAGGATAATCCCTGGGAGAATCTAAACCCTTGAGAATAAGCCTGAGCTCTCCTATTTTTCTTCTCATGTGCCTGCTTATATGACCATTGGGCATATCTGTAGGGTCAGCCTTTATCTTTCTTATTTGCAAGGGATCCGGTCTTAAAATCATGGCTGCCCAGATTCACACCCTCACCTCCTCCCTCTGCCTCCACCTGCTTCTCGCCCAGGAACATGATTTGCTTTTTATTTCCTTAGCCCCATTTTTCATCCCCGGGGATGCTCTATGCTTTCTTTTCTAGCTCTCATTTTTCACTCTTATTAGCTTCCTTTTTTTCTTGTTCACTTGGTAAATAAACTGATCCACTCTATTATGAAGTCAAGACTCCTCTGACTGGAATGCATCCCTGAGGTTGGGGGACTGGACTCCTCAAGGTTGGGGGGCTGGGTGGGGCAGGAGCTGGGCTCCTCTGCCCCTGGTTCCCGCTGAGACCTTGGAGTAGCCGCTCCTTCCTCAGATCCCACAGGACCGCTGAGTGCTGCTACCTGGGGCTGGTGGAACTGGGAACAAACAGAGGATTCAGTGTGGTTAGTGCCATTATCGCCCGGCAGAGGGGGATTCTCCCATCCCAGAGTTCTGTGGGGCACGCTGAGCAGTTGAGTTGAAAGTGATGGGTAGTAAACAGGATTGGCTGTACTGAGGATGGGACTTGAAGGGAAAGAGTAAGATTCTGCATTTAACATGGCATTTCCACACTCATTTCCTTTTCTGACACTTACAGGAGGGAAGCTTAAAAATTTTCTTATGGTTTGTTTTTCCACTTATTACTTTTGCTGATTATGGAATGGCTGGGCTGATTGAAATGTGTATTCTTAAAGCTGCTTTAAAAATATATTTTTTATCCATTTCAGAGAGGAAGGGAGACAGAGAGAAACATTGGTGATGAGAGAAACATTGACCTCCTGCCTAATGTACACCCCACACTGGGGATCAAACCCACAACTCAGGCCTGTGCACTGACTAGGAATCGAACCATGACTTCCTGGTTCCTAGGTCAACGCTCAACCACTGAGCCATGCTGGCCGGGCCATTCTTAAAGCTTTTGAATTCAAATAATTTTATCCATGACCTGTTCTATATGTAAGCAATGCTTGAGCATATCTGAATCGACAGATGAGCTAACTACAACGTTGATAGCTATTGGTTTTAGCTGTAAGAGGTGATCGGGAATGTGGAAGGCACAATAAGGGATCCTCGGTGTTCTTGCCTCTCAGGTTTGCTCTCAGCGTGCCATTGGAAGACCTGAGCCATGTTTTGTTACTGCTTGTGGCATACAGGCTAGATTGGGTCAAGCTGGCCACCTGTTTCGAGTTTTAGAAAACCTTTGTGTTCTTCCCAGGAGCCACATTCAAAACTGTCAGGTTCAACAGTGAGTTTGAGGGCAACAGAGCCTTCCTCTGGGTTCGGACCCACTACTGTGCTGTCCAGTAGAAGCTGCAGATGTGGAGCCATAGCCTTGGGGTGAAGCTGGGGGCCCCCACAGATATGTGTGTTAGCTCCTTCCTCTCTCCTTTTCAAACCATCACAGTGCCAGCCTTTCAGGTGTTTAAACACGAGATCCATGCATTGATCACATCTAGTCATTGACCCTTACCGTCTCAGGCAGTGTTTAGGTAATGATGAACAGACAGGCAAGATCCCCACAGAGCTTACGTTCCTGTAGCATCTTACCTAAAAGATAGACAAACAGGTAAATTGACCATATCTCCGCTACCCCCACAGCCAATTAGGAGTGTGTATGCAATTTAATATGACAAATATGGTGGGTTGATTTGCATACACAGGTGCAGAGCAGCTAGGCGGGATGCCTGCTATGAGAGGGAGGGTGGGGGGCGGAGGGAGCTACAGGAACGGTGCTCCGGCAGGGAGGGAGGACTTGCAGGCTCCCCAGTGGTAGGGAGTGAAGCCAGGGGAAGGAAGACCTTTTCTTGCACGAATCTTCGTGCACTGGGCCTCTCGTCAATGAATAAATAAGAACACATCAGAATCGTGAAAAGGGGGACGCTGGTAGAGAAACAGTCACTAGAAGCATAGAACGTGTGCAGGGGAAATATCATCCACACTTACTTTGGAGAACCCAGGAAGATACTGCTTTATTTATTATTCTCCAGCCGACCTCCGCTGGGGCAACGGGGCTCCGTGACCCTCAGCCAATCTTATTATGTGGGTCTTAAACATATGTGCAAATTGCCTACCAGCAATAAAAGTAATATGGTAATAAGGGCATTGGGTAATGTATACTCCTAATTATATTTAAATAGGTCTACATATAGTGCTAATAATGCTAAGATAATACAGTCACAGTGTGTAATAGATAGCTTGGAACTAATGGGATACCACTGTGTGGTGGTGGTAAAAGCTACATACGCTGTCCTCTTTTCAAATAGTGTCAGCCAAGCATCATAATATGTGTTATTTTAATGTGCTGGATGTAACTTTATAGCATAGCATCTTTCTATCCCGGAAATAGAGGAGGCTAATGTACAATATGTTAAACATTTTTCCTTAATTTATAAGTGAGGCGATATTCTGTATAAAGCAGCCAAAATGAAGAAAGAAAATTAGAGGCAGTATCAATAGGTGTGCATAATTGAGTTGAAAATAATTAGTCCATTTCCACTTCAGCACCATTTCATAACCTGGTTCTGCGACTCACGGGAAAGAGGTTCTCGCGAGAGTGTAGCTATCCCTCGCTGATTGGACACGGTGAGAGGGATGGAATCAGCATGCTCTGCTGGTGCCCCACTCACGGCATTAGGTGACTCCTTCTCTCCTCGATTGTCACGTGACCCCACTTTCACAGGAAAGGGAAGAGAAGGCCCAGGCAAATGCGCGTGGGGAACTGGGGTGTGTGCGCATGATCTCTTCTGAACGCTGGTTTAAGTTTTTTGTTTTTTAAAAAAATATATTTTATTGATTTTTTACAGAGAGGAAGGGAGAGGGATAGAGAGTTAGAAACATCGATGAGAGAGAAACATCAATCAGCTGCCTCCTGCACACCCCCCATTGGGGATGTGCCCACAACCGGGGTACATGCCCTTGACCGGAACCGAACCCGGGACCCCTCAGTCCGCAGGCCGACGCTCTGTCCACTGAGCCAAACCGGTTTCGGCCATTGGTTTAAGTTTTAAAATCCAAAAGTGGGAACGTTTCCGATCCTATTGCTTGTTAAGGTAACGTTTTTTTAATCTCTTAATGATGAGTGGTGTCTTCAAACGCAGGCTTACTTTAATTTAGCTTATTACTTTAATTTGAATCATTTATTTTATTTCGTGTTTGCGTCAGAGGCCAGGCTCGCCCCGAGCCTCCAGACGGGATGGCCTGGCTCCGGGGCTGGTCCCGGTGGTGGGGACGGGCTACGCCAGGGCGGGGAAGGCGTTGGCCTCTTCAGTACAAATTGCCCTCGACCAGCTTCTGCTGGTTCTCATACTGAGTGAGCCGGACGTGGAGGCAAGCGGTTTCCAGGGAGCTGTGAGACATGAAGGCAGCAGTTTGTTTTGAGTTTTACTTATTTCAGACACATTTTTTAAATACCTGCTTTCCATCCAGCAGAGCTGAGTCTTTGCTTTCATAAAATGTAAAGGCTCGTTATGGCAATAGGAAACCATTACGTGGCTACTGTGCGCCTCGTATTTCACCAGGGGTGTTAGCTAGCCGTGATTTGTGGGCTTTTTATTTTTTTATTGGGAAGTCTAGCCCACTTAGAGGAATTATTCCAATTCCAGGCTTTCAACACGCGTACCTTCCCTGCCTTTGTATCTCTCAGCAGCCATTTACTGCGCATGCATTGCTTTCAAAGTATCTTTCAGCTTCTGGCTCAGCAATCCGCCCGTGTGCATCTGTGCCAAGAATGAATTGCATTTGTTGACAGTCACACGCTTTATGGGGCCACGCTGCCCCCCCCCCCAATAATTGCTTTACTGGAGTCAATAGATTTCCATAGGGTAATAGAATTTTCTGAGGCAGGGAGAATGGAATAGTGAAATTTAAAAATAAGCAAACGATAGCGGGCGGGTTCAGGCTGTCATTTCTTACAAGTCCCGCACACCTGGAATCCAGCTCTGTGTTTCTGCGACGGGTGAGGCAGGTAGGAGCTTCAGAAACAAGGCACAAGACAAACATGTAGGCGACGGCTGTGATTACAGCTGTGTGTACCCATGGGGACATGCATTGGATCGGGAGTGAGAAGACAAGGCTTTGTCACTCTCCCGGGAGGAAGTCATTAACCCCGTCTGCCTCAGTGTCCCAGTCTGTGCTACCCACCCGCCTGTGCCATTGGTAAGGGCCAATGGGGAGGTTATGTGCCAGGACTCAGTGGGCAGGTTGATAAGTTGTGAGACGGGATTCTTGTAAGGGTTTATGCTCACAGCCAGGCCACTATAATGAGACTGAGGCCAGGATCCTGATATTTTAAAACAATCTTTTCACATGAGTGTGTGTGTGCGCGTGCGTTCCTGCGTGCGTGCGTGCATGCGTGTGTGTGTGTGTGTGTGTGTGCCTGTGCTCGTGTGGTTTCCCTTTCTCTGAGGCAGGTATGGAGAATTGAAGGGTGGAGGTCCACACACCTGGATGCCCAGGGAAAGCTCGTGTTTATGCAAAGTTGGTTTTAGGATTTGCTTTAAGGGAGGGTTAAGACTATTGCCTTCGTCTATTTAGCATCACCACAAGGAAGGTATTTTTAGAATCGTTTGAAGCTTTGGCGACGAGAAGGTCATAACAGAGAAGGGCTGATTATTCCTCGTGGTTCTCTTAGATGTTATAACAATCTCCTAAGCTCCTTGCTCCACGTTTGATCTGCAATTTCACGATAGCGATGCTCCGCGATGGATAAGCCTTTGGCTCTTCTTGCTCCGGCTGCACTCCACCCCCGGCTCGTTCTCCTGGTACCATGAGGATCATGGCAAGAGGCGCCTCATACCTGCGATTCCGCCGGGGCCTGGCAGACATGCTTTGGTCCCTGCTCTCTGCCCGGGGACAGAGATTCCAGATCACTACTTACCCACCATGAGGAAAGGAGGGGTGCAGGGCTCCCCAAAGCTCCGTGGTGGTCTGAGCAGATCCCACACTCCCTCTGCCGTGATTTCGCTCTAATAGGCAGACACAGACCTCGCATCCTCAGCATCCCCAGGGAGTTGGTGGAGTGGGGCATCAGCTGAGTGTAACTGATGGGTGAGAGGCTCCAATGGGGCCAGTGACCAGTGATTGGGTTACCTCAGCTCCTCCTTCCCACAGCAGCCTTTGCTCCCAGTGAGCACTTGCCCTCGGTCGGTCCTCCTTTCATTGTGTGGGAGAGCATTCGTCTTATCAGCCCTGTGCTCCGAGGCCATGTGTGTGCAGGCCTTGCTTTCCACGTGCTTCTGTAGCGTCACCTGGCAGGTGCGTCCCCGGCCTGTGCAGGTGGAAGCTCACATGCTCCCGTGACAGCCAGGAGATGTGCGCACTGTCCTTCCCTTGGGAAATAGATGGACTGTCTCCAGCGTCACCGGGAGAAGGATGCCAGGTGCATGCCAGCCGGGCGAGGGGCGTCCCAGCAGAGGGGTCACGTGGACGAGGGAAACAGTCGCACCTCTGCCGTTTTCCAGCGGAAACTTTGCTCGGGGTATTGCTGTGGGCGAGTGACAATGGTGGTCCTACTGTTCCTTCTGTGATGCAGTGGCTGAAGAGTGAGGCCGTTGGGGCGAATCGCACGCTGATCCTGCTAGATGCCGAGGACACTGTCTCAGTAGGGGCCCAGGTGGACATTAACACGGTGTCAGTGTCACCGAGCACTCAGGGCCTAGGGGTGTGCAGCAGGGCCTTTGGCAAGTTAATTTGTGTGGGCACAAGACTCTTGGCCTATTAGATAAGGGGATTATTTTACTCACATTTTACTAGAGGCCCAGTGCACGAAATTCATGCACTCATGGTGTGAGGGTGGGTGGGGGAGTCCTTCAGCCTGGCCCGTGCCCTCTCACCGTCGGTGTCTCTGAAAGTGACCCACAAGCCTCAGCGCTTACCTGTGTCCCGGAAACTCCCATCTCACGGCTCCGCTTCTGGCCTCAGCCTTCCTTCCAGCCACGGGGCCCCGCCTTGATGCGCCCGCGGCTCCTGGGCCGCGGCCCCAGCCCAGGCCGCCTGGGAGGGATGCTGCGGAGCAAGCGGCCCTGTTCTCGGTGGCCTTTCCCTCCGGGCCAGTCCGTGGGCCAGCGTCCCTTCCACACTCCGGCTCTGGAAGCTGCCTCGATTTCTCAGCTGAGAGTAGTTGAGTCTCCTGGGGGTCAAAACTCACCCAGGTTAACAAAGAGAGAGGCCTTCTTTCCTGCTTTAGGAAACGATGTGTCAAATGAGCTTTGTTTTGTCTTGACTTCCAACTGCTAATGCATAATATGTGACCACGTTTAGAATTTCTAAGAGTGCATTGAGGAGACTCCGAGGAGTGAGTATCTAGATGGTTGGCATACGCTTATTAAGGAAGGTTAGAGTCTCGGTTTAATCTCGGTCATGCTGATTTTATTGACAGGAATGCACTTAGGTGGATCTATAAAACATCTGGTGGAGAAAGGCTAGACCACCTCTGGTTTCAGATGAGGTTTTGTCTTGTCCCTGGGCCGACGAGTGTGATGTGGAAGCTTACATTCTCCTCTGAAGAAACGTCCTTGTTCTTTAGTTTGAAAATTCTTGGAAACTGGAACACACAGTCCTGTCCGTCATCCATTACCCGACGGCATATGTGTGTGCGAGTCTTGGGGACCATGTGTACAGTATGGCTTCTTACCTGTTTGGACACAGTTTGGTAGCATGTTGGACGGCGCCCGTGAGTGTGGCAGGGCCCTGAATTACTGCAGGCAGTGCCGGATGAAAAATTAGCGTTTTGGATAGAAGGTAAATTTGCATTTTATAACAGTGTTTCAGTCTAAAATTATACTCAGCGATTGTAACAGCACATAACCACCTCCAAGCTTAATCGCCCCTACTCCCTGTGTGAGGCGAATAGTGTTTAGTCTTAATGGACTAAATGGATTATGTTGCACAATTAAAAACCCCTCATGCATTGTGTGGGGGCTGTCTGTCATTGGTGTTGGGTTATTTTGTATGCAACCTCGTGTGGAGAGAGAGTGTGTGTGTGTATCTATCTATTGATCCATCATTAGACTACTTTAAAGAGTTGAAAATAATGGAATATGTTTTCTTTGATGTGAAAAATGCAGTAATATTTAATACACACACACACTGGCCATATTATTATGATCTCTGAATGCATAATAATCTGGCCTCTCAGTGTATATCCTATATAATAAAAGGCTAATATGCAAACTGTCCCCTCAACCAGGAGTTTGACCAGCAGGCAGGCCAGCCACCACCAACCACCTATGGCACCAGACTATATATATATATATACATACATATACACTGAGTGGCCAGATTATTATGTGTTTAGAGATCATAATAATCTGGTCACTCAATATATATATCAGAGAGAAAGGGAGAGGGAGAGATACATCAATGATGAGAGAGAATCATTGATGGGCTGCTTCCTGCACGCCCCACACTGGGGATTGAGCCTGAAACCCAGTCATGTGCCCTGACTGGGAATTGAACGGTGACCTCCTGGTTCATGGAGTAACTAGCCACACTGGCTGGGTGAAAACATTTTCTTAAAAAAAATTAGCACATCCTTTTGTGCAAAATTTGATATGATGATTTTTGTCTTCTAAACTTTATTGCAAGTGGGCTTCTCTGTATAAGATGAAATGCTCTCCAATTGGGGAGTCTAACTGTTGCAGTTTTTCAGACAGGTGTTTAGGAATATCATCAAGGCTAACATTGACACCTATATATTAATTTTATAGAAATAATCAGAGATGTGTGCAAAGGTTTCTGTAAATAATGTTTATATTGCATTTATTTCTAAATGGCAAGAAGTTGGGAACCTCATCCACTTTGTTAGATATAATGTAACACTAAGAATGAAAAGGTAGCCATAAATATATCCTGCATGATGTCAGTTTTAGGTGAGAAAAAAACGTTGCCCCAAATACATCTTAATTATTTAGTCTTAATATTGGCTGTGTTCTCTCTGGGCCACAGGGGTGTGCTTAACCAGTTTCTTGTTTGGAATTATTATAAATGCTTTTCAAATGTTGTTGAGAAGGGATCTGAGCTACTTCTGTAGTCAGAGCAAATCACGGTCAGTGTGATTTCAGAGGCCAGAGTCTGGTGTGCAGTCTCTGAACTTCCACTTCCATTCCTGGCCGCTAGGGGGCCTCAGCCCTTGGCGGGAAGAGCAAGATTCCAGTCCAGTTTCTGGGAGTCTCTTAAAGCTCTCTCCTCATTGTTCAGAAAGCATATCCCTGCCCTGCCCTCTAGGACTTAGTCTTCCCCCACTGTGTGCCAGGTCCTCGGAGGGTACAACGATCAGCCTCTTATTTACATGAGAACAAATGAAAAGGTGAACAGCAAACAGCCAGTCTGTATGTGTTTGGCTTCCCGGTAAATTAATGATGGCTCCCCCCCCAGGCAGTTGTCACCGTGCTTTGTGGTCCCCTTTGTAGGCGATACACCAGAGAACGGTGCCCACGGGTAATCCTTGACGTGAACCTGTACACAGTTATGTACATGGAGGCCGGCAGAGACAGGGCCTGAGCACAGAGCTTTTCCCTTGGCCCAGGGGCGGTCGGCAGAGAGCGCAGGGGGCTCACGACAGATGTCCATTTACTTGGCAAAGTCACGGGACTTCCCAGAAGGATGAAGCCTCCGAGGAACAGGTCTGGACCCCGTGCCTGTGAGAGAGAGAGTCCTCAGCCCCTGGGTTCCCAGCGGGCCAACTGGCCCCCGGCCCTTGTACTCCCTGGAGAGCCAGCCAGAGCCCAAGGTAAGACCCAGCGTCTCAGCCTCCTTGGTCCCCCAGGCCGGTGTCGCCATCCCCACCGGAAGGACGCAGGCTGAGGACGTGCTGCCCGTGAGGAAGGGTTACACAGACACTCGCAGAGCCAACCAGAAGCAGAGAGGCCACGCAGTCCTGGCGGGTGGGCGGAGGCGCGGCGTTCTTGCCCACACAGCTCTGAATGTGCCTCCCCCCCCCCGCCCGGCAGACTTCCCATAACGACTGGCTCCGTGGCTCTCTGTCCCAGCAGCCTCCCGTGGGGATGGGAGCTGGGATTGCTACTGAGGAGTTTACCAGTAATCCTAGTTCCCAGCAATTAAGACTCAGAGCACCGAGGCTCAGCATTCCAATGAAAATCCCTGTGTGTACACTGAGCGGCCAGATGATGATGATGATCTCTGAACAAATAATAATCCGGCCACTCAGTGTATACCCTATATAATCCTACATAATAAAAGGCTAATATGCAAACTGTCCCCTCAACCAGGAGTTTGACAAGTAGGCAGGCCGGCCAACTGCCCATGTCCCCTCCCCATGGCCAGGCTGGCCGACCCCACCCATTCACGAATTCATGCATTGGGAGATTTTATATATATATGTACTGAGTGGCCAGATTATTATTGACCAGATTATTATGCGTTCAGAGATCATAATAATCTGGCCACTCAGTGCAGATACTGTAGCCTGTATTGGCCCACCCGCACCATTTCTCTCCTCTCTGAAATTCCTCCAAAAGTCAGGTCTACTAACGTCAGTGACAAAAACCATTTTGTTTCTCCATGTTGAAGTGTGGGCTTTCTTGATTTTCGTTTTCTTATAGTGTTTTAAAAATACAGTTCTCTTGGCTGATTGATGCTTATAATCTTTCCTAATCAGTGTGTACCTGGTGGGTCATCATGCATGCAATAGCCACCCCCATGACGTATCCTTCTCACGGGACTTTAATAATCTAAGTGAGAAATCAGTGGCCGGGGGGCAGTGCAGGGAAGTCAGAAAGGATGACCAGTTGGGTCTTAGGAACCTACATTAAAGGTATTTCAGAGAAGCGTTCATTTAACTTCTAATACTTTTCAAGCCGACGCTTGAATATAATAGGGTGGCACAACAGGGCAAATGGATTTCACTTTTTTTAAAAAAAATATATTTTATTGATATTTTACAGAGAGGAAGGGAGAGAGCTAGAAACGTCGATGAGAGAGAAACACCGACCAGCTGCCTCTTGCACACCCCCTACTGGGGATGTGCCCGCAACCAATGCACATGCCCTTGCCTGGAATTGAACCTGGGACCTTTCAGTCCGCAGACCGACGCTCTACCGCTGAGCCAAACCGGTTTCGGCGGATTTCACTTTTAATAGACGGAGAAACAAGATTAGGTGATGAAGGCGTCCCTGTCCTGAGGAAGGAGTGGGGAGCCGTTCCTCCCCCACAGAAAGCAGGAGCCAGGCACACGCGGCCTCGTTAGCAGGAGCCGGACCGGGGAGCGATCTGATGGGACACGGAGACGGTCTGCAAGGTGGTTTCCAGTTCAAAGCGCGTGAACGAGTGTGGGGAAATGTGCTTTGTTTCCGCTCCGCCTAGCTACATTGGATACGGGGGGTGTGCGGTTGGGAGGAAAGGTACGCAGAAGGCAGTAATTCATGCTGAAGGGATAGAAGCAGTCATCCAATGAAAAATTGATTAAAAAATACCTTTTTATTGATTTCAGAGAGGAAGGGAGGGGGAAAGAGAAACATCAATGAGAGAGAATCATCAATTGGCTGCCTCCTGCACGCCCCCTACTGGGGGTTGGGCCCATAACCTGGGAATCAGATCAGCAACCTTCTGGTACATGGGACAACTCCTTACCCACTGAGCAACACCAGCCAGGGCAACACTTTAAGCATTTTTATTTGCATTTTCATATTCTCTTTGAGGTTTCTAAGAAGGGTGTAGTGGGGAGAAATAACAGGGCTCCGAGTTTACACTGTCTCTTGGTAAAGCTGAATCGTACACAGACTGGCTAATTTCTGTCCTTAGCAAGAGAGGCCAGGCGTACATTGCAAATTAAGCGGCTTAATTTAGCAGCTCAGGAAGTTACAAAGGCTCCTGGCCTGGTGTCTCAGTTCATTGCAGCATCGTCCCATGCACCAAAATGTTGCTGGTTCAATTCCTGGTCAGCCTATGTGGGAAGCAGCAGATCAATGTTTCTCTCTCTCTCTCTCTCTCTCTCTCTCTCTCTCTCTCTCTCTCTCTCTTTCTGATTTCTCTGTTGAAGACACCAAGTCGGTTGTCCTGTACAGAGTCTCTCCCATGTTGAGTTGAGTATTGCTGATTCAATCTCTGTGAGGCCAGAGATTTCCTGTGTGCTCGGTAATCCATGCAAGTGGGTGGCTAGATGTTTCTAGGCATTGCAAAGATCTCCAGGGAAAAGAATGAAAATATCAGCTGGATCATCCCGGGTGGGCATCACAGAATGAGGCCATTTCTGTCCATTACTGAGTCCAACAGTGCTGGCCGAGTCCTCCCCGCCAAGGTGCTGTGACTGGTGGCTCTGGTGTCTCACCGAGAGGAACACTCAAGTCACTTGCAGGCCAGGCCGCCAGCCTGCTCAGGACTGCCTCGGACAGTTTTCTCCCACATCGTGGCCCTGGCACAGGCACGGGCACAGGCACGGGCACAGGCACAGGGCAGCTCCCTAACCCTAACCCTAACCCTAACCTGCCCTGCCTGCCTCACCCAGTCCCACCCGGCCCGCCACATCAGGAGAGGTGAGGGGACGGGAGTGGTGGTGGTGGCGGGCTGGAAGTCTTGCAGGAATATTCCTGCAACAGGTCACTAGTCTACAAATAAAAGCGGAGCCATGCCTTCCACCGCCAACAAAAGCTTTGGGGGCGGTGACCGTTGTTCAGCTAATTGAGGGCACCGCCTTCTCCTGTTCTCAGGTGCTTGATACGGCTCCTTTTTCAGCCATCGAGGGGGAAGCACTTTATATTTTAAATCACAAGCTAATCAACGCTCTTTTCTCATTAACACACGCGACCTCTGTGGTTTTGCTCTCGCTGGCTGGCCCAGTTTCTCAGTATCCGTTAATGACATTGCAAACCTCGGTGTTAGGTGAATTATTTTCTAGCTGGATCCTTTCAAACTCACAAATGGATGCTCATTTCAGGGACCTGCCTGTCCCGTTCGGGAAGGGAAAGTACTAGAACGAACCCCGCATGTTGTGCCCTTTCTACCATGTTTCCCCCAAAATAAGACCTACTTCATGGAAACACAATACATCCCCTGAAAATAAGACCTAGCGCATCTTTGGGAGCAAAAATTAATATAAGACACTGTCTTATTTTCGGGGAAACAGGATAATTCGTTCAGCATGTATTTGAAATGACCGCATTTGTGGGAGTCATGCAGACAGCGTGGCCACGTGTCTGATGTCAGAGATAATACATCAGCTCCTTAGCTCAAATAACAAGCTATTGGCTGTTCAGATGACAATTAGTGGAGCTGGGATGAGAAAGACAGATGAAAGACGGCGGATAATTGAGCTTTGAGGGCTCTATCCTATTTTGTGTTCCTAATTTATGGTAGATTAAACATTCGTGTATTGCTTTGCCTTCCTGGATACACAGATGGGTATGGAATTTGGATTGGACTCCAAACCTATAATGTCTGCAGTAAAATCCTAGAAAATGACAGTCAATGTGTTTCTAAACCTGCATAATTAATTAATAGATTGAGTTCACGTGTAGCTTGCTCTGGACAGATTGGTATCATGGCCGCACCCCCCTCGCACCCTCCCACCTTGCTCTTATCATTTGGTGTGACTAGTGCAGTGTTCACACTGCACACACCCCAGGCATGTTTGAGGAAGCTCTCCTTTTGACCAATCCAGGGAGCGGTCCTTTTGACCACTGACAAAAGCACCCCCTGATTAGGCAAACCAATAAGCAGATCTTAAAACGCCATAGAATTATCGAATATTGAAGTCAGAAAGCGCGAGGGAGATCACCTATCCAATCCCCTTCTGCTACCGGGGAGAAAATGAAGACTCGGGGAGATGCAGGGATGTGTGACATGTGTTGTGCCAGCTAGTCAGAAGCCAGCCTTCTCTTTAGTTTTCTTTATTTTATGTAAGTGATCACCTTCCCTTCTCCCGTGACTCATGCCAATAAGAATGTATTTATTTATTTTTAATTTGGGTAATAGAGAAAGCAATGAAATTTACCCAATAGGATAGATGCAGTCTGTTTGGGATTATAAGGAGTTTGTCTTCACAAGTACGGGTCGGAGTGTCTTTTGTTCCCGAGCTCCTTGGGTCACCCCCGAGTCTGTCAGTGAAGTGATTGTGGGCCCCTGGAAAGCATCAGGGTGCAGGCTGGCGCAGCTGGAACGACCAACCATATGGCCAGCCTGTCGGGTGTTTGAGTCATGGAAGCACCTGACCTGCAAGGAGGGATGGCGGGCGGAGAGTGAATTCAGTCCCAGGTCCCAGATCCCATGGGAACGCTGGGCACTGGAGCTTCCTGGCTGGTGAGCACGCGCTGGCGTGACGGGGAAAGGGAAGGGGAGCACTGTTTGCAATCCCTGGAGACCTGACCTCGCTGGCCACATGCGTCTCTTCATGCGGGTGGGTGGTTTGTATTTTTTATCCTACAACTGTCATGGCAAGCATGGCACTTTCCTGAGTTCTGTGAGTCGTTCTAGAGGATGGCAAACGGATGGTGGTTATCAGAGGCCCCCTGTTTGTCGCTCTTTGGTCAGAGATGCAGGTGACTTGGTTGGTGCCTTCTGACCGGTGGGCTTCCGACGTGAGTCTGCTCTTGAGGGAGGAGTGCTGAGCTCTTAACTTGTGGGGTCTGTGCTAATGGCCAGTGGTCAGCATCAGAATTGAAATATTGAAAAGTGCTAGCTGGGACTGGTGTCAGATTGAAGCATTGGAACGTACAGGTGGAGCAGCTCCCTAATACTCCATTCATTCATTCACTCATTCATTCATGGTTTCAAATGTTGGTATTTTATTTTTACTTTTTAAAAATTTTATTGTTTGTTGTTTGTTTATTTTATTTCCATCACCATTTATCTTCCTTATACCCTTCCTCTCCACCTCCCCCCTTAATCACCCCACTGTTGTCCCTGCTCACGAGTTCTTTCTCTTTTTTGTTCACTCCCTCCATCCCTGTGACCTTTTTATCGACAGCGGATTTGGTACAGAGGAGCTGGTCAAGCGTGACTGTTCTCCCGCTGACCACGATCGTTTGTAGAGTACTCACCGGCAGTTCCTGCTCCTTCTCCTTCGGGCAGTGTTTTGCTTCCTCTAGCCAGGAACCTGTGCCCATGGTCAGGAACGGGGAGATTTAAGGTGTGTGCCAAGGGTAGTTTCCCCTCGTTTCTGTCCTGCCTAGCACAAGGTTAAGCAACATTTTCTGAAGCCTTACGACTCCAAGCATAGTTCTTAGGCCAGAATCCTGGTACCATCCGGGGGCTTTTAGAAACTGGAGACTTCAGCCCAAACCGGTTTGGCTCAGTGGATAGAGCATCAGCCTGTTCGATTCCGGTCAAGGGCATGTACCTGGGTTGCGGGCACATACCCAGTGGGAGGTGTGCAAGAGGTAGCTGATCGATGATTCTCTCTCATCTATGTTTCTAACCCTCTATCTCTCTCCTTTCCTCTCTGTAAAAAATCAATAAAATATATTTTAAAAAAAAGAAACTGAAGCCTTCATCATAATCTCTGGTTTAACAAGCTCCCCAGGTGACTCACGTACACATTAAAGTTTAAGAAGCTTTCATCTAAGTTTTAGAGATGATGAGGTAGATTTATATTAAACTAAAATTCACGCCCTTTACTTAGGAGGAAAAATATGAAAACTCTGGTTTATTTGTTGAGGTTATTTTTCTCAACAATCAGAACCCATTTGTAATGGAGAAATTCTTCCATACCTACTCCTTGTGATGACACTCTGTGTTTTATGACTTTTGGCATTTGTTAACAACTGGTAATGTTTCAATAGTGCACACAGATATTAAGCATCAATCTCGAGCTCCTTGTTCAATATGGTTGATTGAACAAATGCGTTTATCTTCTCTCCTTGAAATGTCACTAAAATACCAATAAGGAACAAAAAGAAAACCTCATCCTACAGTGATGAAGAGAGCGGGGGAAGCATAATGTATTAACCCAGAGATCTTAGCACATCGTTTTAGTTGTGTAGAGAATCTGGGCATGATTGTTTTAGGAACACAGAAAAATTAGGAAAGTAAAAAAAGAATAAGGCAGTGATAACCTGTAGGGAATCCAACATTGTACAGGAAACAAAACACAATGATTATCACTGTATACGTGTGGTTCTGCTGTAATTAATCATAATAAGGTCTATGGGAATGCTGATTTAACAGAAAATTGTGGTAAAATTATACTTGAGGAACAGTACATTGGCTTACCTATCAGAAGGAAAAATGTGGAGGGGTGTGAGGGAACTAAATTCCATAGTGTTAATTCTAGTAAGTAAGTCATGTCGAAGACTGTAACGTAAGTATTAGTGTAGGTATGCAATGTGGTGTTATTGTTAAAAAAAATAGTGGAGTTACTATTAGTTGTCTCTTTTTTGCTTTCTCCCAGCACTGACCAGGCCAGACAGAGTTTTGCGGGGAGGAGCGTAGAGATCATTGAATCAACCGTCAGAAGATCTGAGTGCTAGTCCTCTCCTTCCACCAGCCAGTCTTGTGTTTTTCCATCAAAGGCACGCTATCTCATGATTCTTACACTGTTTCATCATCCGGGTATCTTCCTCTCGTGTGAGCATAGCAGACAAGAAGAGACTATCTCTAACAGCTCTCTCAACAGTATTCATTTTTGCTCCGCTTCGTCACTCAGCCATTGACCCAAGTGGCTTGAGAATTGACCTTTCAGGAGAAGAGCAGGCACCTTTTCTTCCCAAGAAGCCAGCCGGCCTTGTAGCTTGGGTGGCAGCGTGGAGTTA
Source organism: Vespertilio murinus (assembly GCA_963924515.1). NCBI lineage: Eukaryota > Metazoa > Chordata > Mammalia > Chiroptera > Vespertilionidae > Vespertilio > Vespertilio murinus. The sequence continues at coordinate 2,494,098 of OZ004712.1, forward strand.
TCAGCAGGGGTGAGTGGGGAGCAGCAGTTCCTTCAGGCAGATGGGCATGCTTTTAATTCTCACACCCCGTGACACTTGTGAGAATCCAGATATTGCCAGAAAGCCATCTGGTCAAAGTGCTTGGCCTGTTGACTTCATGAACCCCAGCCCAATTATATTTCTTCCCTTCCCTTCATTTGCGCTCCAGATCTGTATTAGGTTTGTTGGACGGTAAATAGAGGGTGCTCCGTGGAGTATATAGTACCTTTGAAAGGCACGTAGCTGTTGCTTTGGATTGCGTGCGGATCAGAACCCTGCGGATTGAGTGTGCAAGCCAGCCACACCCAGTCTGGCTCGGGAACACATGATCCCGTCCCAAAGGTCCCCAGTAGCCAGGCCATTGCCAGGTCACGTGCTGTGTGCCTTTGCCAGCCGGTCTTCTGAAGAGCAGTAGAGGGAGCAGGTGATACCAGAGACGAGCCAGCGTTTAACGAGGGCAATAAGCAGGCACTTCTCGTGGACAGGAAGCGTTGTCTCTCTGTCCCTGGCCCCAACTCCCATTGTTGTGTGTGTCTTTGTTCTTTCCTTGCCTTTTAATCTCTTGTATCTCCCTTTTTGGGGGACTAACTTGTTCTGTGTCTCTCCTCTTTCTTTTCTGCTATCTCCCATCCCCCCACCCCCCTCAACACACACACTCCTGATCATTGTGCTCACGAAAATAACATAAGTAGGACATCGAATTGGAATCGTAACCTGGGTTCAGGATGTGAGACCGGTAGAAAGCACCAAAATGGCCATCGGCATGAAACTGGAGTTTCAGTTTATGAAGACGGGGTGACGCCAGCCCTATAAGGCCATCTTGTCCGAGAACAGATCCTCCCAGGTTCTCCTCGGGCTGGGGAACCGTGAGGGGAACCTTATTAAGTCTTCTCTTTTTCCAGCTCAAAACAGGACTCTCAATTAGAAGAAAAGTGGTGTTTGTTTCTTCTGTTCTAGAAAACGGAGACTTAGTGCTGTTTTTGCACTGAGAACAGGCACTATTTTATGTCCCCCGGGTGCAGGGGAACAGCCTTCTCGATAGAGATAGAGATGACTCACCTGCGCGGCCGGCTCAGGTTAATTACCGTTATCTGGGGTTTTCACCGAACGCGCCGGGAAGCTGCCTAATTGCTCCCTCATCCCTTATCTCCTTCCCCTTCGCAGAGGTTTTCTGCCACAGATAACTCTCTAACCTGGCGCACGCCGGGCGCCTGTCTGGTCCGTCTTTGTGCCAGTGGACCGGGCAGCTCCTAACGGTTTAATTTCTTGGTAAATACCGTTGGACAAAGAAGGAGCAACCTGGCCCAGCCTCCGGCCATTGTTCTGGTTTATTAGAATCATTTAGGACTTTGGCCTCTGGGCAATGGTGCCATGGAGATTCCCAGAGCAGTAAAATTGTGTCCTCATTTAGTCTTTCATTAGCTCAGTTCCAAAAAATGTTCTGCATTGTACTGTGCAAATAGGGCAAAGACAAAAAACGCAAGGCTTATCCCTTCTGCTGGTGAAACACTAGCCATCCAGTGGACATCATGTGCATTTGTTTGATCACTTAGTCTCACAAAAGCCAAACAGAATTTAAAAGAAAGGGATCAATGGAGATCATTTTTAAAAATCACATTCACTTAAAAAATATTTAGCAATCTGGTATTTCCTGCTGTCTTGGTGATATTTAAGGCAACATAATTTTTAAAACATGCACATTTTGGTTGATCTCAGAGAGGAAGGGAAGAGGGAGAGGAGAAACATCAATGATGAGAGAATCACTGATTGGTTGCCTCCTGCACACCCCACATTGGGGATGGAGCCTGCAACCCAGGCAAGTGCCCTGATGGAATTGAATCTTGATCTCCTGGTTCATAGGTTGATGCTCAACCACTGAGCCATGCTGGCCGGGCTATCCTAAGTTTTAATATTTTAACATTTTTTTTCCTCCCTAGCACAGGTGGTTCTCATTTGCCTTAAAAGGATTTTACAAGGAAGTTATATTATTGGAAGGCACACAAATGCTAAGCTGCCCACCTATTTTCTGGCATTCTTCATTGGCAAGCCACTCATTATACTTTCCAGTTTGTAAGAACTGAGTATGACTGCAAACGAATTAAAAGCAGTGGAGTGTGTGTCAGTAGAATGCTACCTCTAACCTTTTTATGTTTAAGCTGTGTCCCACTTCTCCCACTGGACTACACTGATTTATTGTAAGTAGGCTTGCAGGGTTTTATCTGTAAATTACAACTACTTGGAACAAACAATGTCATTGTTTATTTGTGGGTGGTTATTAGATCAACCAAAGAACTTGTATGTATGTATGCATAGCCCATAGACACAGACAACAGGGCAGCGAAGGCCTGGGGAGGGGTGGGAATGGGGTGGAGGAGGTGGTGGTGGGGGGAGGGCATCTGTAATATTTTCAACAATAAGGAAATGTTTGAAAAAATGTAAGATGGGTTGTGCTGTCACATAAGAAGCAATGGATTATATGGGTGGACAAAGGTGGGTTTACAGAATCTAAATAAGTAATACAACAATTAATAAACAACAATACCAGAAAGAGCTGTGTTTCGTGGGCTCACAACTGCAGGTCTGCTTTCGCCCACCCGTGTGTTGCCCGTATGTATCCTAAAAAGTAGCCGCCGCAGCTGAATACCAAGGCGCATTGTTTCCTCCCACCTGTGGTCCTGTGGCCCCGGGGTTCCCGCTCTGCACAGAGTACCTTTCCTTCCACCAAGGTGCGGGAATGCGTCTGCATTCCCCAGTGCGACTTGTAAAGTCTAATTTCTCAGCTCAGCCACGTGAAAGGCCTCCCCAACACTCCACGCTGATTTCTGTCCTTCTCCGGTAAAGCTGTTGGCATGCGACTTGGTTTTAAGAAACGGAACTGCCTTTGACTCCGATTTTCGCATTCACAGCACTGAGGTGGTAATGTAATATCGTCAACCCTCAGATCAAACCGTTCTTCTTCTCTCATCTGCTCGGCTTCCTGGCTCATCGAGCTTGATTACATGTGCCTTTTCTTACGCTGAGAAACGCGGCCTGAACGTGTGAAATGGGAAAATTGATCTTCCCAAGTATATGAAGCATTTTGGCAGTGTTCTGGGTAAGCCTTGTTTTGCATGATAGAAAATTATAATTCTGGCTGTTCATGTTATTTTTATTTTTTTTTGGCCATGATTAGGAAATGGTGAAATGAATCATTGGCAGTAAGTAAACACCGATTTAAAAACTTCTTTACTTCCAACAAAAGGAAACATCTTTTCAAGGCATCTAAATGGCTCTTCCAGCATGATGCTTAGTATACATCTGCTACAGCACGCATCCTTCTTGGGAACTGATTCTAATTTTTTTGTTTGCATCTCTGTCAGACCGCTGTGTGCGCTGCCAGAGAAGGGGGGGTGGGGGGGGGCTGGAGCACCCTGCCTTCCAGACTGTCACCCTGAGAAGCTGCATCGAGCCACTGAAACTTCGCTGTGTTCCAACCTGACCAGACTGTCTTTCGCGCCCCAGATTTATTCCTTGCTCTCTGCTGGTAGAAGGTTGAGTCGTGTCTCCAGGAAGACAGTCAGGTTCTAACCCAAATCCTGGGAAGGTGGCCTCATTTGGAAATACAGTCTTTACAGATGTAGTCAGATAAAGATGGGGCCACGTTGGCATTAGTCCAATGAATGGTGTCTTCAATTCGAAGAAAGAGAGGGAGATCTGGAGAGACATGGAGAGACAGCGGCCTGGGACTGCTAGAAGAAGCAGGTTATGTGGTAGCTTCTTCTAGCGGCCCTAGCAAACTACAGCCATCCCCTGTCCCTTTCTTTAAATGAAACTCCAGGACACATTCCCAGCTGAAAACCATGCCATCTACCAGTGGACGTTCTGGCTTAGAGATTTATAAGGAGTTTGTCTGGAAATCTGATTTTGTCATTTTAAGCAAGTTTCCTACCCTCTGGGAGGTGTTCAGTCCTAGTACCTTTTAATACTTTATTCCTAAGGGTTGGTTATATGGATTATGGCTACTAGCACTAACTCTGCTTTTATCATTTTATTGTTGTCTACAAACCGTGTTTCCCTTTCCCCTCAGCTTCCGTGTATAAGATACACCACGCTGGTGGTCAGCTAACTGTGCACCAAGTCCTCCTTGCTCAAAGGAACACACGAAAGCGGCCACAGTTGCGTTGCCACGCGCCTTTTCTTTCTTTCTCCAGAACTCCGTGATACCGCGTGTAGTGTTTTGATTCTAGGCATGACCTTTCTCTCCAGTCCAATACTGATAAGCCCCCGTGCAAAGACCTGGTTAGCAATGCCGTAGTCAGGGTGAGATGGTATAACAGAAGTGGGGGTTGCAGGACTAAATGCGAATATCGTTGTAGTTGTTCTGTTTAGATGTGTCCCCAAACAACCACTTGGGATGTTCAATATTATAGTAAATATGTCGATGACAACCATTTTCTTAAACAAAACCAAAAACAATCTTTTAATTATTTGCTATAATTTGCTTTGGGGGAGTTAAAAAAAAAAAAAGAGAAAGTGAGACTGGGTCAAAGGTCATCACACTATAATCCCTGTCCATTATTGCCCACGTCCTCGAATGTCAACACTGGGAGGAAGCCCGGGTCGCCTGAATGGGAGCATAGACAATGAGACCCGCCCCCCATATTTGTAATGGCTGTGGGGACATGTTATTGGAATTTTCCCTATAGAAACATATACTTTTAAACTCTCAGTTGTTTTTATTGTTTGCTTTATGGTTTACTGACATATCACTTCTGATTTTTTTTCATGTATAAGGCTAATCTATGGGGTTTTAAGGATTTTCTTCATAGTTGTTGGAAGATCTCAAAAGAATTGTTAAAGCAAATTGATTCTCTTTGTAAAATATGTTAACATTTGTGAATGCTAGATTACCTTGTTGAATTTAACTTGTATTTCTTGGGTGATCAATCTCTGTGTTTAAAGTAGGGGAAACATATAGTTACCCGTGGCTGTCTGTCTGTCTAAAAATAGTTTATGGCAATTAGACTTAAATGCTTCTTGATTTAAGCAGTGTAAGGATGGTATTTGGCTAGTTTCTATATGTAGTGCAGAATAAATAACCAATTTGAATGAAGTTCCTATATCAGCATGTTGTGATAAGTAAAACATTTTAGACCAAGAAAAAAAATAATCCGTGATTTTCTGAGTTTTATGATTCTCTGAAAGGATGGTTTGAACCTGGGACTCCATTAACTAACATAGTTAAGACATACATGTGAACATAGTGATATACAAGCAGAATGTCCTTCGGTAGAATATAAGCCCCATGATGGTGAAAAGTGTGACTGTCCTCTTCCTCTTTTTCCAGTGACTAACAGCCGTACAGTAACTATTTGGTGAATGGAAACAAAAGATAGTTCAATGAGCAGAGTAAGGAATTGTAATTGTAAGTTTATGCTTGCTGATGTGCAGTTCCACTTGACACTTTTTATTTAAATAAAATAAAAATTTAAGAACTGAAGTCAGTATCAAAACATACATGCAATTCTTTTTATTTTTCTGTTTAAAGGGATCTGCATGTGATTGGTGGTATGTTATTTCTTGGCATTGCTGACAATAACACATTTCCCTCCATATTGTGTTAATGCATTTTTAGTCTTATTTTTCAGAAAATCTGAATTAGAAAATATATAATTTCTTAAATTGTTTTTTTTTTTTTGTGTGTGTGTGTGTGAGAAAAAAAATGTTTTCTTCCAGACAAGATGAGGGACTCATTTGGCACTCATGAGGGATAACCTTTAGAGTGTTGTTATAGTTAAAGTTTGCTGGTACATCCATATGGTATCACTAAATTATAAGTTCTACGCTTTGAGTACTTTGACCAGTTCTTAGCTGATTTTGTGTGAGATTTAGAGGGTAACATAGGAAGTATGAAATGCCATTCTTGTTATTGAAACAAATGCCTTTTCTCTCTTACTGGCAGTTTAGATTAAATTTTAATCTGGTAAATACATCATGTTCTGCTTTGAGCATCTGTATTTATTTGGCTGTTAACAAAATACTTCATTCCAATGATCATTATTCGGTGTCTATTCAGTGCACTTGTTTGTTACAATTTTTCTAAGAAAAAGCAGCTTGTGATGGAACCTGGGCTTTATGCTGAGTGTGGTATTGTTCCTTATGCAGATAGGTTTGAAGGACGCATATGAGATCCCTGAGAAACTTCTTGCTGACCTACGCAATCCCTGCATCCTAATAGGTCATATTTCAGCTCCTATATTTTGACAAATAGCCCAGCTCTAAAGAGCCCTGTCCGTGGTGCTGAAACATCCCATGATGTATGAGCGTGTCTCGCTGATAAATTCTAATGCCAGCCGCCGTGTGATAGCGATACATCAGGCTGTACAATTTATGTTTGGGAAACACATGGAATGAGCAAGCCTCATATTTTCCTTGGGTTAAATTAACACAGTCTGTCCTTTCATTTTAAAGAGTTCACGCCAATTACCTTCAGCATAGTGAAAAACAGCTAGGGTTTAATTAGAAACCGTCAGTGCTCCCACAAAGGCGAATGCCTGGTATTAACCAATGAACGGATGTGCCCGCAGGACTGGAAACGCTTCCTGGACAGCGGCATGTTGACGCCACGCAGGAAGCTACTGTTTACGAAAAGTTAAATATTTGATTACGAACAGGTACAGCGGCAATTAACGCGGAAACCTGGTGGCTTTGTAGAGAGAGACAAGTGGTTGGCCTATAAAGAATATAGCTCATTATCTCAGGTGGCTCTTATTGTTCTAGGATATTTCCTTTGCACACGGATACATTTATTTTGCAGGACTATGGGGTTTTTTGTTTGTTTGTAAATATGACCAAAAATCTAAAAGATCTTGGATGTTTTTTCCCCCAAGTAAGAACCATGTGTTTTCTACATAAGACTCTTAAATAATTAGTTGTGTTCTTAGCACTTCAATTCAGTGATTTTCCATTTTTTTTTTAAAGTTGTGTTTTTCTGGTGCTTAAATATAGTCACGGAGAACCGCACTTTTTTTTTTTTTTTACTTCTAAATTTGTCTGAGAAGCTTGTTGTTGAACTCTGGGAGTATCTTGATTCATGCCATTTTATTTTGTGTTGAAGCAAGTAAAAGGGAGAATTTCATTAAATTGAACCTATAAACTTCTATTAATACAATAGATTTTAAAGGAAAAATCTACAATTTTAGTCTTGGAAAAGCCTAGTCTTCTAAAATTGTAAATTTCATTGTTATTCTAGGGGAAAAAACATCTACTTTGATCTTAACAGACTTTAAGTCAGTGCCTGTAAGGTTTGTTGCTGTGCTTGTGTCTCAACGTCCTTCTGTGGAGATTATGTAGAACATGTTGTTTCGTCGTGATGTTTGCAACACAGCAGAATGTCAGATTTTTTTGCTTGTTATTGCAGTGAAGTGCATTAGGTACTCAGAATCACAGAGAGATTTGAAGAAAGTCCTGCCGAAATTTGGCAACATTTTCTGCAAAGCAAGCGTCTTAAAGTTGAGTTACTAGTAATTATTAAAATAAGACCTTCAGATCCTCAGATATTGATTTACATTATGTGAAATTAATAATTAAACCCACTACAAAAGTTTTTGTTAAGAAAATCTTTCAGTTAACAGGGAATTTCTTTACGTCACTAGTTGAAAGGTTGAATACAATGTTATGGTTTGCCTTTCAATATTGATCAAGTACCTCCTCAAATTCACTTTTGTGCATTATAAAAATGTAGCACCAGGACCCAGCAGGTGTGTCTTACTCTCAGCCCTCCAGACTTCATTACAGATAAAAAAACACTTTTCTAACACGTGGTCATTTCAATGACATCTGGCCAGATGACATTTCCCAGAAATTATTCTTTATTTAGAAACAAAAACAAGACAAAAGCAATTGATTTTAATCCAAAATGTATTTTTTTTCCCTTATAAAAGAGGCCCACATATTCACGGCGTCTACTCTACAGAGTCTGTCCATCTCATTACACCACGTGTCAATTCAAGTGTATCTGGTCACGGCAAAAACTCGTGGCTAATAGGCGTGATACAACACAGTAGGAGGTATTGCTCAGTTCAGCTACTCTTATATACTTAAAAAAAATACAGAAACGTTTTGTGTGTTTTTTTTGTCCACTGTAGTCCAGACAGAAAAGTTACGTGAAAGTTCTAGAAAATGGACTTCTTTTATTTGGTTGCCACGGTTCCCTCTGAGGCCAGTGGATGAAGACGCTGGACCTGTCCATGTTTCCACTGGCCGGAGCAGCCTTGGTGAAGCTGGACCTTCCTCCCAGGAAGTCCCGTTCCCCTGCCTCTTTCATTCCCAAGCAGGCCAGCAGCCTGGAGCTCCCCGAAGCAGGTCTGGTTGGTGGTTTTCAGGATATATTTGTGGGCCCCCCTATGGCCGTGGCCTTCACTTCCAGCGCCACACCTCTCTCGTTGCCTGCTTCCCAGAGGTCGATGAGAGGCGGGTAAAGCTCACTGAACGCGAAGGTTGGCTTCTGCAAGTAGTTCCTCGCGTGGCCGCGTCCAGCTGCTCCCACCACGTTTCGCGAGAGGCAGCCGAAGAGACACAGCACACCGATAATCCCCAGGAAGCCCGCGAGGCCGGCCACGAAGGTGGGGCTGAGGCTCCTCTGGTCTGCTTCTCCGTCGGGGCCCAGCCCTTTCGTGGTGACGTTCACACACCGTTTCCTGGTCTCCTGGTCGATGGTGGGGCTGTCTACACAGATGGTGTACTCGGTCGCGGGGTTCAGGCGAGTCAGGTTGTACACCCGGACGCTGGACGGCAGGCGAGCCCTGTGGGCGGCCCGGGACGCGTCTGTCTTGATGAAGGCGGTCCACGTCACGCTGGACCTGAGGATCTTGGAACTCGCTTTCCAAGACACCAGAACTGAACTGGGCCGGACGTCTTCGACTCGGATGTGCAAGGACCCGTTGTGATCCTGCGGGAACGCGCCATCCACTCTGATCGTGACGGACTTCAGGTCGGCGCCCACCAGGTTCGTGGCCATGCACGTGTACACGCCCCCGTCGGCGGGGACGATGCCTCTGATGTCCAGGGTGCCCTCCGAGTGCACGTAGATCCTGTCCGCCAGAGTGCGAGGCCCGAGCTTTTGGCCGGAAGGCGTGATCCAGGAGATCTCGGGCTGCGGCTCGGCCGTGGCCCTACAGTGTAAGGACACGCAGCTCCCGGCTCCGAGGTCCAGGCTGGAGGGGAAGCTCTCGGGCGCGATGAGCGGGAGGCAGATTTCCATCATCTCCCGGAAGTGCACCTGCCGGACGTTCTGGCCTTGGAACTCGGGCGGGTCCACGCAGAAGAGCGACTCGGGCTCCATGAACCGGATGCTGGTCTTGTTCATGTTGATCCAGCGGATGACGCAGTCGCACCGGATGGGGTTGCTGTGGATGCTGATCTCCTTGAGGCTGGGCAGGCCCTCGACGGTGCCCTGGTACAGGGCGCTGAGGGCGTTGCTGTTGAGCATGAGCGACTCCAGCCGGGGGAGCCTGGAGAACGCGTGGGGGTGGACGTAGGACAGCCGGGGGTTGTTGGTCGCCTCTATCTTCCGTAGGTCCGGCAGGTTGTCCACCGCAAGGCCGTCGATGGAAACCAGCTCGGGCATGTTGTTCAGGCCCAGCTCCTTGAGGTGGGGCATGTTGCTGAAGTCCCCCCTGCGTATCCTGTGGATGGGGTTTTTATTGAGATCCAAGAATTTGAGGTTGGCCACTTTCTGCAGGGCCGCCCGGGGCACCTCCCGCAGCCTGTTGTCGTAGAAAGAGATGCTCTCCAAGCTTTCCAGCCCGACCAAAGCGTCCTCGGGCATCTCCGTGAGGTTGATGCCCGCTATCACCAGGCTGCGAAGATTGACCAGCGGCTCGAAGTTCATGTCCTGGATCCTGAGGATCGGATTCTCCCCAATCATCAGGATCTCCAGGTTGGGGAGAGCGTCAAACCACTTCCTGTCGATCGCCTGCAATCTGTTTGAGTTGAGGTGCAGCCGGAGGAGGTTGTGGAGGCCGAGGAAGGCTCCCGGCGAGATGGCGGACAGCGAGTTGTGGTTGACATAGAGTTCCTGGAGGCTGCTCAGCCCCGACAGACATCTCTCAGGCAGCTCCATGAGCCTGTTTTCCTCCAGGTACACGGACAGGAGCTGGGGCATCTTCCTGGCGCTAATGGTGTCCACCGAAGACAAGTTGTTCTGCGACAGGTCCAGGCCGGTGAGGTTCACGGGGAAGTCCGTGGAGCGCTCGATGTTGGCGATGTTGTTCGTCTGCAGCAGGAGGACCTGCGTGTCGGCAGGCAGCCTGGCTGGGAAGCGGAAGAGACCCACGTCGTTACAGTCCACGGTCCACGCGTCCATGTACGTGGATCGGGGCGTGAACCACGGCCTGACCTCACACGTGCACGACGGCGGGCAGTCCGCTTTCTTCTCCCCGGCGTGCACGAGCGTTGTGATTGCCAGGCCCACCAGCACGTGCACCCCGAGTGGCATGTCCTTCATCTTAGCTTCCTCCGCGGAGGTGTCACGGGCCCCGGCGGATTGCACAGTCACTGCTGGCGGGCTCGGCGGGAGCTGAGGGAGGAGGAGGGTGGCTCATGTGTCAAACGAGGGGCGCCGTGGAGCTGCGGGGCCTCTCTCCCCGGGGCGAGGTGCGGGTGCCACGGTCGCACGGTCCAGAAACGTCACACATGATGGGGGAGAGGAAGCGGCAGGCGCCCCTCGGGGAGGAGGCGGAGGCACGTTCGGAAGAGGGAGCAGGAACGGATGGTCACAGGAAATGGAGCCGTGCGTTCATTTTCGGAGGGCGAGGTTCAAACCCCACTTGGGTCCAGTCCTTGGAGGAACAGCAGCGTGATGCTAACTGCAGCAAGACAAAACAAAAAGGAGAAGAGAGAGAGTTAGTCCGAAGGAAAATGATGCCCGTAATTAATATCCATTAAGCAATTACGGTGATCTCATCTATGACGTCCTCGGAGTTGACAGTTAATTCAATATGCTTCGCTGACGTGAGCCTGACAGTGATTGGCCCTGACACTACGCAGGCCGGGAACGGAATCTTGAGAAGGCTGAGACCGCATTAGGCATAGCAGACTCGCTTCCGCAATATTTCCGTATTCTACTCGCTTAGACCTTGTAATTGTGTTTATTGTATTTGTCCTTCCTTCTCTCTGACGATTAGTGAATGGGAACCAAAGGAAATCTGTCAGAGGAGATGGTTTCCCCCCTCCCTTACAGAGACAAGATTCAGAGGTTCCAGAGAAATGATACTGTTTAGCTACAAGCAAATGCATGAGCCCGTGGCCCTCGGGAGAGGGCTGTGCAGGAGCCGGAGGCCTGGCAGTGGGCCGGACTCCCTTGCCATTCTCCCCTCTCCCCAGCCTCCTTGCATAAAGGGACTTGGATTCCGAAGTATTTGGGAGCGGTGAGGTCTAACTTCCCATAGACGTACCTGTAGATTTTCATTTTTAAGTGAAACTCTGATTAATGTTTGGCTGTTTCATCTTCCCCTGAAAATAACTTAGATTCCATTAGTCACTGACAGGGAGAAAAGTAACTTTATTACAGCAATAAAACAGGCCCTTAGATATTCCTTCTTTTAAATAGGCACCGATGTCTTTATCACATAAAAATAAGTAATGCAAAACCAAGTGGCAGCTCACTACTCAAGGTAGCTCGCTACTCTTGTATGTGCTCTCCATGGGGACAGCTGCCACGCCCTGCCTGCCAGGGAATGGCCAGCGGGGCGGGGTGGGGCCAATCTTTGTGGACGGAGCTAGGTGACCAGCATTCAGGGTCTGCCCAGGTATCAGACTGTGAATACCGTTCTTTCTCCCATCTCTCCCAACAGTGATGTTCCCGGTGCATCTTTGACCGACTCACAGATAAGACAGGGCCTTCCGGGACAGAGACAAATATATCTGGAGACCTGATCTCTATGGAGAAAGAGAATTCTTTCTTTAGTAAAAAAAAAATAATTCCCTTGTTTTTCAAGATTTTAAAACCTTTGCAATTCAAAAACCACACCTAATTTTCCTCTTATCCGTCTTGTAAGAGATGTGGTTTTATCCTGCAGTTCAGAGAAGTACTAAGTTATTTTGAAATAAAAGTGTCTTTTGCTTTTCCTTTTTCCTTCATCGGTTTGCTCATCTATCATTTCTTGAATGAACTTTCAGCTGTTACTCCCAATCTGTTAGTTCAAATTTTATTTTTCAATTGCAGTCGACATTCAGCACTGCTTTGTATGCGTGTCAGCTGTGCTGCGGAGTGGTCGGACACTCATACACTTTACCGAGTTACCCACCCGGCACCGTCCGGTTATCACAACGTTAGAGACCGTGTTCCTTGTTTGTACTTTACACCCTGCGACCACTCCGGAACTACCAATCAGTACTTCTTGATAACTCTCTTTTGGTCCTCACCGGAGGATATGTTTTTCATTGATTCTAGAGAGAGAGGAATAGGGAGAGATGTATATATTCATCTTTCCCCCATAATGTAGGCAATTTGATCTCTCTCATTTCCTAATTTCAGTGCTTAGTCACTTTAACTTGCCCAAATGTACTGCTTGTCCAGAACGTGTTGCCTGCATACTGAAATCCAAAGGTTGACGTTTGAGGATAATCTAGGAAATGAACTACAGAAAGACACATTTGTGGTCACCGCCCAGCACACCTGGGTTTAATGAGTCGTGCGCTGGAGGGAGTGGGCGAGGCTTGCGACTTCAAAGAAAAGTCAATCGAATAGTAGAGCTGTAGTCTATTCACTCATCCAGTCAATTCTTAAGGAGGACCTTCTGAGTCCCAGCTATCTTGGTGATGACAGGAGGACAAAAAGCTGACAGCCGGCTGGCATGGCTCAGTGGTTGAGGCTCTCGCTGATGGGCTGTTTGGCATGGTGGCTTGCAGGCTAGTACCCAGTATCTTACGTGCTTTGTGCTTTCTTATTTGTCTTTTACTTTATATTGACATTGGCCTTGTGAGTGGGAGTGGGGAGGTGCTCTGGCTCCCAGGTTTTGGTTAAGAGTGCTGAGGACACATGGTCTTAAAGGATGGCGTAGGACTGGAGCTGGGTTTTGTCTTCCGGGCTGTAGCACAGGCATGTGGAGAGACGATGAAATAATTTTACCACAGAATAGTGCAGTGACTTTCCTTCTCTGCAGGGCTGGCATTCCCCTGGTCTTCAGCTTCTCCCGTTCAGAAAATTAGTTTTATCCGTCTCCTCACAGTGGCCAGCGTGTGCTCCCCACTGACCAAACTCACAGGGGGCAAAACCACACCGCCCATGCATCGCAGAGAAAGAGAGAGAGATGCAGGGCAAGAGAACACAGTACCTGAACCTGCTGGCCAATGCTTTTGCTTCATTAAAACAGATGTACTTGGAAATGCAAACGATGAATTTGCAGTTTGCTCTTGAATATAGAATGGGAGGCCGGGATGTCAGGTTAGAGTTCTCAACCCGCAGAGTCATCAGAAACGAGAGCCTGGCCTACCTGCCCGGGGCAGAGTGTGCTGTCCCAGGGCGGGGCCTCGCGCGCCTCGGGGCCCCTGTGCCGGAAGCTTTCATCCTTGCTCCGAACCCCCATCTCTGCGGTAATCATGTGTTTGCATTTCTCGTTTTCTCTTACTGGACATAACACGATTAGATTATTAGATTATTACCTCAATAGGCATGCAGTTATTAGATTCTTAGTGCCTTCCTGGAGGATGAGGTTTTTGTTATTAGGGGCTGAGTTCGCCTCTCCTGTGACTTGATTATGTTAGTCCACTTGCCTGGCTGATGAGCGCCTCGCCCACGCCCTCCAGGGCTCAGCCCCTTAAACCGACGCCTGCGGGGTAGTAACCCTCCCACGCGCCCTTCTGTAATTCCTGTGGAATGACAACGTATGGAGTAGCCATGAAGACGACTTTTTCTTCTTAAGTCATCAACAGTGAGAAGCACGTAAAGAAAGAGGGAAGAGAAGATGTGCCCCAGACTTTTATAGGAGGTTTTCCTTATTGCTTGATGGTTTTCTTCCTTAAGACGCGGGGATCTGACAGCGGCGCCGCACCGTGTCACCTGCCCACCGACCGGGGTCACGTGACAGGCAGCCTCCCACGCCGAGCGGTCCTCAGGGGCCCCTCGCTCCCACAAGAGGGTGGCTTCTGTGTGGCCACTGAGGGGTTTGGGGGGGATAACAGTGACAATGGTGGCATTTGTTTTAGAAGGACAGACTTCAATTTGTGTCTCTAGGCATCTGTGCAACGTTGTTTAACCATAAAAACAGCTATGTCATTACAAATAAATTGACCAGCTTGTTCCCGTTTTTACCTGGGGGGGGGGGAGGGGTTAACGCCCTCAGCCCTCTCACTTTTATTCTCTCTCCTCCACCTTCACCGCTCCCACACTCCCCTCTTAGAATGCACTGGAAAATAATAATGAGCTCTTTGAAAAAAAAATTCCAGCTTAGAAAACTTGAATTACATGATTATGGATATATTTATAGAATTTCCCATACTCTACCCATTTGCTGTTTTTTTCTTCTTGTAAAATAAGAGTAAGAAAATTGTGCTTCAAAAAAGTCAGTATTTCAACCCGAGTGTTAAAGGTTCTAGAACTCTTGCTTGGGAAGGTGGTCTGGAGCTTAGCACAGGGATGCTCTGGAGCAGAGTAGGCCTTCCATAAATATTGAACTTGGATGGACGGTTGAATGGGCGGATGTAAAGTAGGTGACTTGTGGGTAAATATATATTGCTTTTCTCCCTTAAAATACCGTAAACAGACCATACCCAAGTAAATGTTACCAACAGTGGAGGCATCTTTAAACGATTCCCTGTTTTGAGGGTGAGTATTCATATTTGTGGTCATACTCTTAGGAGAGCTAGGATCCAACTCATGACTAACTCCTGTTCTTTTCAGTGGTTTCTTTTTTATGTAAAACTGTTTTTAGAAGGGGTGTGTGTGTGTTGTAACCTCCTTTTAGTTGTAACGGCAACAGAATCCTTCCTACATTAAAGCTAAATAAGTTATACTTGATTATTAGTCAAGGTCAGGAGATGATGTTAAGGAAATGCCGCCAGGAATGAAAACTGACATCTCCATGACATACATTTCAGTGTATTCTGAAAAGGCTCTTCAAGGGCTGGCGTGAGGGACACACAGGCTCAGAGCCACCCTTCTTAGGCCCCTCGTTTGTCGTCCGTTTATTCTTCCATCCAGCCTTTCAGCGCACATTTGCCTCGGGCCCACTACTTCCCTCCCTGAGCTTCGTTTCCAACCTCTTTAGTTCAGAAGATTTTTTTAAAACTGAAAGATTAGATATTGGCCCTTAATTGAGGCCTTTTTTGGTGGGTTGATTCAGAAGACTTTTTTTGTAAATTAAAAAGCATTTTAGATGTGTAATTTTCCTAATGCATGTGTCCTTTCGTGCCTTATGAGTGTTTTTCACAGTACCTTTGATTTTTCTTATTGGCTGCCCCAAGTAGATTTAGCCTGAGGGAGAGTCAAAGATCAGATATATTTTCTCTGTTTTAAATAGTAAGTGTAGCACATGTAGAATTATAGTCTAGCCAGCAGCCTGGTCAGTTTGGGCTGTTAAAGGAAGTTATTTTAAGAATTCTCATGTATATGTATATACTAGAGGCCCAGTGCACGAAATTCATGCACAAGTAGGTTCCCTAGGCCTGGCGGGTGATCAGGGCTGATCTGTGGAGTGACCAGCAGGATGATCAGGGTGGGGCCCTGCTGGCACCTGCCTTGGCTGGCCGGGGGCCTGTGGCCTGGGGCAGCTCCTGCATTGAGGGTCTGTCCTCCCGTGGTCAGTGCAAGTTATAGCGACCAGTCGTTCCGCAGGTTGTTCCACCGTTTGGTTGATTTCCATATTAGGCTTTTATATTAAATCTATAAAATATAACGTTTAATCCTTATGGAGGATATATTTATTGATTTGTGAGAGACAGAGACATCAATGTGAGAAACATTGACCAATTGCCTCCCCTGTGCTTGATTGGGACTCAAACCTGCGACCTAGATGTGTGCCCTGACTGGGGATGGAACCTACCACCTTTTGGTGTATGGGATGATGCTCCAACCATGTCACCTGACCAGGGCTTGTGATATCTTTAAGACCTGTGAACACTTGTAACTTAAATATAGAAATTGTTTCTGGAGAAGTGGAAACCTACGACCAAGGCTTTTTAGTTGAGAAAAACATCTTCCTTCTTTAGCTTTCTTTGTTTTTCATCGCTTAGGAAACATTGATTGGACTCCTTCTTTTTGGTAGACACTGTTGTAGACCGTGGGAAGGCAGCATGAATACTCTGCTCACTACACCCTCAGTTATGGATTGAGTAAACAGCAAAGTCTGAGGCACAGTCCAGCTGCCTTACAATAAGAGAACGGTTTGGCACCGCTCTGTGGAGGTGCCCAGGAGGGGATCCTAGTCCGTCCGGAGGATACTGTACTCTTTTATGATGCATATAAAAACCAACTGCAGAATGCAGGAGAACACGTAGGCCAGAAGATGTAAAATCCACCGTGTCTCAGATGCCATTTTACAATGCCAAAGCTTAAGAACAAAGCCTGGCTTCTTCCCTAGACCTCATTATGTGCATTATAAAGACCATGGCGTCTGAAGAAGAGAAACATTTGATACTTAAGTGAAAAAACTGGTGAAGACGGGAAGTTGCCATGGCTACATTAAAACCCAGTTGTTTTCTTCTTCTACAGCAAATTGCCGGCTAAGTTTGTTTGTAGTAAAGAGCTTACATTCTATTCTCCCATTATCTGGCCTCATGTTCCTGTATTGTAAGACTGTCTTTCTTCAATTCTAGTTGAAGGCCCCACATCCCAAAGGCATTGAGTTACACTAAATGATTCCTAGAAAAAGCTACCCACCCCCCCCGCCCTGCTTAGGAACTATCCATTTTCCAGTTTTTCTAAACCAATTAACTGTTTGAATTTGTATGTCAACTTTCAGGAAGTGGATGATGGTAACTCTATAGAATAGTCTAATGAATGCTGTCTTAATGCACTCATCAGTTAATAGACATGCAAGAAAGAGGGAGACAATTTGCTTTTCATTTTGAGACACGGACCAGGTTTACCAGATGGTTCTGTCATTGTGGGCAGGGCGTCTCACACTTCTATGCACCAGGTTAATGAACATTAAACTTTAAAATGTGGTTATATGATAACTAAGGTTTCTTTACATTCTGAATATGACACTACTTTGCAAACATGAAAGTTTTTTTTTTTTTTTAAAGGTGTCCATAAAAACGCCTGTGGGTAAACGGACTTCCCAGATTTTAGCCTTTGTACTACTTATATTTAGTGCTCTAGTCCTAGGTCATTAACACATTAAGATCTGTGAATTTTAGTCATTATGGAGCTTTTAAATGCTCTCAGATTAATTAACTGTTTTCCTATTTCATTTTATGTTTATATCTGCACAGTAGTAAAAGAACAAGAGGGTTTCTTTAGTCATCAAACGAAGGCAAACTAACCACTGGGGATGTAAATTGCCTAGCGTAGGTCCCTTGATGAAATAAATGAAGCAGAAATGAGTTGTCAGTAATTATTAATACTGGTACTTGAACAACATATCCATTATGACATTTTTTTTTCATACACTGAAAACCGTGGATTTTTGGTAGTATTCAAGTTTGAACCACCCGAATAAATTTGGTGTAACAGAAAACTGGCGTACTTTTTGGTGTCATAGAAATTGTTAGTTGCAATGGGCATATATATTCAAGGGTCCTCAACCTCATTTCCACTGTGAAACGGTGTGTCCACATGCATTCTTAACCGAGATTCACAGTAAGCCAAACACAGGACAGAGAAGCTTTTCTGGTTCGTGCACCTGCGACAGCATCTGGTCCTGAAGGGGCTCCCTAGACCTCAGTCCCCGGACCATCCATCTGCCCCCATGGCCGCGTAGCAATGGGGTCAGGGAGGCCCTCGGGGGTCAAATGACTCATGCTAAGTGGTTCCCTGGTTCACGCTGGAGGAGAGTTGGAAATCTGGAGAAGCCATAGGCGTTCTTTCTAAAGCAAATTTCCTAGCATCACCTCAGGCCCTAGGCTGCCAAGGTTGGGTCTGTTTTCCTTGGCCTTGACTGAGGTCAAATGACCTCCCTCCTTTGGAGGTGTGGAAGGATCCTTACAGGCTGGCTGCCCAGGGGATGGGGCAGACAAGGAAAAACCTCCAGAAGAGGACGGGGCTGGCAGGAGCCACCAACAACACATCAACAGCGAGCATGCCCTGTGTGCCACCGGGCTCAGGCCTGCGAGTTCTCCCAGGCGATCCTCATCCAGCTCTCTCTGCAGACACCGTTACTACAGATGCAGCCCAAGAGGATGGCTTGCCAGTTCACCGATCCTCACGTGTGGATTCGCATCCCTCCGCCACACCTCGAAAGCCCAGACGTAACCACTGTTGCATCAGACAAACAAGGAGACCCTTGCCCTGAGGAGGCTCTGCTGTCAGAGGCGACCCCACGCCTACAAGGGGGATTGGATCAAGGCGCCAGAAAACGGAAACTTGAAGGACAACTGGTCTCAAACAGCCAACCGGGCTTCACGCTACAGCCGTTAACAGTCCCCTTGCTCTGCTTCCACGCTATCTCTATATAAGTCCCCACACCTCCTCACAGGGGAGCCTCCTAATCCGCTGGCTAGACGCTGCCCTATGCAAACCAATTGTTGCTCCAAGTTAAGCATTTAATATGTCGCAGTCTATTGCCTACCACCAAGCTCTACTTCCCCTCACGTGTCGGTTAACACAGCATTGCGCGTCTTAGATCTTTCCAGAAATGAGTTTCCCCACGGGGCCTGGTGGCTGTTATCTGTGCTCTCCTTCTCTGAGCGAGGGGCCTTACTCCAAGGGAGTTAGAGGGCAGTGGCGGTGGGGTAGGAGGCATGGGAACGAAGCCCGTTTCCTAGGCCCGCGTTTGCCGCAATTCCCATAAATCACGTCGCTTTCAGTCTCTGCTTAGACAGAGCGTTTGTTCTGCTGACGGTGCACAAAACTTTGGTGCGGTCCACGTGTTCAATAAGGCCCACCTTGCGCCAGTCCACTGCCCTGTGCAAATGCAGTACAATGCTAAGATAGAATTTATGCCAGAGATTTCATGATACTTTCAAGGTTAAACATGTTTATTCACCTGTTTTTACATGTGTGACAAACTATGGCATGCAGATAGGGCCACTACTTTTATGAGGATCAGAAGAAGTCTGCAGATGTATAGAGACTTTGGGGATTTTTTAAAAATTTGTATGTCAGGGGACAATTTATTTGCGTTTTATTGGAAAAATATTCTCCGCAAAATGTGTGCATGTCCGTGTGTGTACTCAGATCCTTCTGCTCCGCTCAGAAAATTCTCCATGTGATTGACTAAACTTATCTACTGAAGTTTCCTATTGCGCTCCCATTTTTTTGGTTTCTATCTGTAGATGTTTTGGGCAATTGATTTACTTCTGCATCAATTTGTGTTTTAAAATACCACACGGGTGAGGATGAAGAGTCTTCCTACAACGTGCTTCCCTATTTTCCTTGGCACTTTAGGTTTCTACAAGCTCACTGTTGTCGACCAGCTCCTGTTTGCTGGGAGCTAGGGCTGTGGTGGTCTGGTTTGCAGGCGACTCTATCCTTTTGTCTTCACATCCGGCTCCGCGGGGAGAGTTAGTTGCTCTAGCACACTCCCTGTTTGAGCGACAGGGGAAACACCCGTCCGGTGCCGTGCAGTTCAGCAGGTTGGACATGCATGTCTCATGCATGCATGGGGTCGTTCCCTGGCAAGTCGCAGCAATCTTAAATCATGTCCGCCTTCATTGGAAGGCAGCCAAGAACCCTTAGCTAAGCCTGTGGAGCCCTCGTTGCTGGTCCAGCTCCCGGTGGAGTTAGAAAGCGGTGATTCCCCAGGGAGAGCCCACCCAGGCCGGGGAGTGCTGCAGGGTGCCCTCTGCTCGTGCAGCCCGACGCTCCCTGAGGTCTTACACACGTCGGAAAACCCCCGAGCAGTCGGTTCTGTGTTGGCTGCGGCAGTAAATGCTCTCATCCAGTCTCGGGAGGGATGCTTCTCGCAGGAGCGCGCTGCGGGAGAAGCATGGCAGCAGACGATCCCCATCATGCTCCCCTCACACCTGTCCTCGGGGAGGGGCTCCGTGCGGAGGACAGAAAGCCGCTGGTTTACCCAAAAGGCGAGGGAGGCTACGGACAGGGGTCCCGTGAAGTGGACAGGGAGCCAAGAAGGCGTTAGCTCCGGGATTATGACAGGAAACGCAGATTTCCGGGTCAGAGAGTCTCCAGCCTCCAGGGTCTCTGCGGTAGCTCCGTGTCTGCTCTGCACGCAACGAAATAGTGGTTCTCGTGCTGTTTTACAGAGCAGCAGGAGTATCGGTTTTATATCTTCACTGAGGTTCATGAAAATAAACCGCGCTCTGAAGGGAATCGAAATGAAATGAGCTCCTGAACGGAAGGTTCCATTGTAGCGACACATTCCGGGCGTGCCCTGGGTCAGGGCGTGCCCGGGGTCAGGGCGTGCCCGCCACGCACCAGGGATGGACGGGTGGCGCTGTTCTGTCCCCGTGACGGAGGGGGCGATGTCCGGGTGTGGTCTGGGTGCTTAGCTCCTCAGAAGGAGCACAGAGCTGTTTGCCCGTTGTTACTGGGAAAGGGAGGCTTTCCTTCACGCCCCGTGAGCTCCCGGTATGCCCCTGCCAGTCCGCCTGCCTGAAGCAGCACCCCGGGGCTGATAGGAAGATGTTTGAAGTAGAACCACAAGACCTCCGTGGCAAGCTGGCCGACGCCTCCCCGAAGTGTGCGCCCCAGCCCTCGGACCCCGGCCCCAGGGGCCTTTCTCTCAGGCTGTGCTGCTGGAGCTGTGTTAGCTCCGTGGGTACCTCACCGCCCTCTTTACTGGTTGTCCTCACAGGACCTGCAGGCCAGAGCCAGCGTCTTACTTCATAAGGATACACCACGCCGAGCAGCCTTTTTGCACAATAAGATGAAATCACTTCTTTTAAAAAACGTAATTAAGACATTAAAGTTAACGGCTCGTCACAGAGATGGCAGCAGCATATTAAGTCGTACTGAGGTTATGTCAGGCATTTGTTCTTTACATTGGCTTTTGACTTTCCTCCTTGGTGGTACCTGGTTTGCAGGTCATCTTACCGAAAAGACCACCGTCAGACCCTGTGCTGCTCTGATTTCCCCCTACGGCAAGCAGGACCAGCGGCCATTAGCTGCTCACTTCCTGTGTGTGGCTTCTCTCACCGCCCCCTAGAAGACTAGCTTTATTCAGGCGGTTTCCTTTGTGTCCATCGCTGTGTCTCCAATGCCCAGCTACATTCGTCTGGGGTAATTAACAAAATGCCAACTACATGTTTTTAACTCTAAGTTCCCCAAATACCATGATAACATACTTACTAAACAAGACACTCAGGTACCATGACTAGTTTTTCTAATGGGTGCTGAGGTCCTGACAACAGTTTATAGGAGTGGAATATTGAATGGTAATATAAGACTGGCAAACTGAGAAGTGTGTGTGTGTGAGACAAAGGACCTGGAATGTGGAGACCACCCATGTTCCCCTGCGACTGATCAGTGGAAGGGAAACTCTAGAACAGATGTGGAGAGGAAGGTTCTACCTGCTGGAGGGCTGGCCCTGGGACATAGGACCGCTTGACGTGTCCACGTCAATAGAGTTTTTAAGAAGACACTCTCTTTACTCAGAGTCCAAGAAGAAAAGAAAGATATGGGGGAAGGAGTAGAAGGGAGGGAGGGAGACGGGAGGAAAGGAAGGAAGGGGCAGGAAGAAACTTTCCAGAGAGAGAAAGGTTTTTCCTTTTCTAGGGAGAGAGACTCTTAAGTACCGTCTGTTCATGAGCATCTGCAAGTCACTCTGCGGCTTAACTGTGTCTTCTCTGGTTTAATGGAAACTTTGATTGTTTCCTAGGACTCACACCCAGAGTGATTGTTTTTGCATTTCAATGCAGTAAGAAGTAGATTGAATAAATGCATAACATATTAGAACTGCCATTAAGCAAATGATTCTATGTGGGCCCGTTGAATGAATGTTTTCATTTTTCCTTCTGAGCAAAACACAAATTCCTCCAATTATTTTTAAATTGATTGTTCTCTACTGCTGCCCAAGGAAAAGTGGGCAGGGGAACCTCTTTGATGATCATTCCGTTTCTCTAGTTTGATTCGAGGATGGAGCCCAGCAGACGAATAGCGCCTGCGGTCAGATGCTTTGCTTTCCCTCCGCAGTCTGCAGGGCCGCCTCTGTCGGCATCCTGGCTTCAGAGTTTGCACACACCCAGACCCCAGGTCCTGCTTTCGTGTTACTTACATTGTAAATCCCCGGTGCCTTTCCGCAGCCCTGCCTCAGCAGTCCTCTCCCGGGCTGAGTCCCTGCCTCTAGGGCAGGGGTGGGCAAACTTTTTGACTCGAGGGCCACCATGGGCTCTTACACTGGACCGGAGGGCCAGAACAAAAGCAACCTGACCATGCCGGCACTCTCCTCTTGGGCTGCTGTTGAAGGACCGGAGGGGAGAGCAAGAGAACCCTCCGCTCTTTCGGCTCTGAGGGCCGGAGAGAACAGCCGAACGGGCCAGATCTGACCCGCGGGCCGTAGTTTGCCCACGGCTGCTCTAGGGAGTGTGCCCCTAAGGCAGGTGTGAGGCGGTGACAGCCAGGAAGGTTTGCAGGTGGCGGTGGGAAGGAAGGCATGTCTGATGTGTGTTTTCTAAGCGGGCTGCTTTTCTCAGAGAATCTCTGAGCTTCCGGGGCTCAGAGACTCCTGTTGTGTCAGGGCCGATAACGGAGCTCCTGCAAGAAGAGGGGACCTCCCCACCTGACCAGCGTCCGGAGAATTTAAGGAGCTGTCACGCTGGCCGTCGAACAAGGACAATGACTCGAGCTGACACGGTTCCGTTCCCAGGGCCTTCCATGTCCTGCACACCGGCCTCCCGTCCTTAAGTCCCGGCGGGAAGGCGGTCGGTAGGAGACCACCGTTCTCCTGTCCTGTTCAGCGGGGACTGTGCCTGCGCCGGCTCCGCGGCGCGCAGACGCCGGTAGAAAGATGCTCTCCAGTGGCTGCACTGCATCCCGGTGGCAGCTCGCGGCGGTGCTGCTGAGACAAGGAAGGGCACGGTCCCCGTTTGCCCCTGGCTCCTGTTTCCAGCCCAGGGAGACGAGCTGGCCCTTGTGGATGCTCTAAGGGCTGAGCTTTCCATTGACCTACGAACCAGGAGGTCACGGTTTGATTCCAGGTCCGGGCACGTGCTCTGGGTTGCGGGCTCCATCCCCAGCAGGGAGTGTGCGGGAGGCGGCCAATCAATGATTTTTTTCTCATCACTAATCTCTCTCTCTCTGAATCAAAACCATTTTTTTTTTTGAAGAGTTGAGCTCTCAGGGAACTCCTGGGAGCACCCCTCATGGGAGGGACACACACGTTGGTGCGGTGCAGCGGCACTGGCTGGAAGAGCTGTCCATGGTAAAAGTGGGGACGTCATGATAGACAGGAGCCTCAACACACTCACGTGACTCCGGCAGTCTGTATCCATCTCTCTTCCATTTCCATGGGTTTTTCCATCCATTTGCATAAATTGGTAACATACATAATAAAAATGCAAATGAGAGAGCGAGACCCATTTTTAAGGCTGAGAGAAAAATAACCCGCCGTCAGGAGACTTGTCACCTCGGGGTGGGGAGGGGCAGGGAAGGGACGTGCTGTGTGCGTGTCTCCGGCGGTACGTGGAGGGCGTCTTTCTGGCTTCCCCGGGCGAGCGGAACAGCACGTGGCCGTTGCCACAGCAACCCATTTTTGTGATTTGCAGAATCAGGGTGCAAACCAGATGTAAATTGTCAGGCGGTAAATTCCTGTTGTCGTAGGAGCCGGTAACATATGCGGTTTCATTTGGCCAATTTGTGTACTTTTGAGGTATTCCGTTCCCCTAGGCTCCTTCCCGCTGGCCGGCCTGAGCCTGAGCGAGGGCTGCAGCACCTGACTTTCCCCCGGGTTTCTCTGGTTCATCTCGGGGAAGGAACCAAATTAGTGGCTCCAGGCGCTTTCAGTACCTGCTTCCAATCTACAGAGACGGGCACGTTCCGTCTCCATGGCTCCTCACTGTGGGAGGAGAAGGCGCTCTGCTCTGTCCGGGAGCGTGGACGTCCAAGGCCACGTTTCTCCCTGCGTGCCGCCACCAAGTGGCCCCCAGTGTCCCCAACTCGCCTCTAGCCTGCCGAACCTGCAGGTCCTCTTTCCTCCTGCCTCCTCCTCCCGGACTGAGACCCTCCATCCTGCCCCCTCGGGAGTCAGGACCTCCCTGCTGAAGAGACCTGCCTTCCTCCCCGGAGAGCCTGGTGGTGGTGGGCAGGCTTTTTGGTTTGTGCTGTGTGGTTACTCCTCACCCGAGGACATTTTCCCATTGGTTTTTAGAGAGAGTGGAAGGGTAGGGGAGAGACAGAGAGACAGAAACACCGATGTGAGAGAGACATGGGTTGGATGCAGCTCAGCAGGTCAGTGGGGCAGGGATTACGGCTCCGTCCCTGAAGGCTGCCTAGCCAGGAGCTTGTTAATACTCAGCAGGGTGGATGGGTTTTCTTGAAACTTAACGATCCCACCAGCAGGAAATCCCCAGGCGCTCTGTAGCTTCCGTGTTTGCAGGAGCACGCGCGAGGAAAGACAGGGCCCACGGGGGGAAGTGCGCCCACGGTGAGGAGCGGTCTAGGAGAGGTCACGTGATCGGAACCCTTAAGGTCTCTGCTGACAGTGCATGGCATTCCGCATTCCATCCCTCATCCCTGTGACCTGTGGTCATTCCATCCTTCACCCCTGTGACCCTGTGACCCCGTGGTCCAGCAGCAGACACTGTGCATCTCATCCTTCATCCCTGTGACCTGTGTCCAGCATCAGGCATGTGGCTCAGGTTAGAATGTAAACGAAAGGCAAGGCTATGATATTTACATGGGATTCGCTTGCTCAGAGCCGGAAATGGCGGTTTGGCAAATGCCTCCCTGATTGTACACAGGCAGCCGAGCACCACCTCTGACTCCTGAGCACTGGGTGTGTGTGTGAAGGACGCCGGGCGGTAAAGCCCAGTGAGCGGAGCAGGCAGATGGATATCCGAGTTTCCCTGGCGGCTGGGCCCGGCCGCTCACACACGGCGATGGCGTGCCGTGAACACAGTCTACGCTCATCTTATGGTGATGTTTCACGCGGTTTTCATTCAGGACTTCGCAGGAAAAGAGCTTCCGGGTCCCATAAGTGCCCAGAACACACTCATTTTTCATGGTGAGAGCCGTGATGGTCTCTTCCCATCGGACGGTGCTTTCTCTTAGCTGACCCGGCGTCGTGACCCAGCCAGTCCTATGTTCCCCTTGTTGTCCCGCTCTCAGTGCCCTCGACCTGGGCGGGGTGAGGCAATGGCCCCTGGCCTTGGGCGAATCAGGATTGGTCTGTCTACATCAGTGGTTCTCAACCTTCCTGATGCCGCAGCCCTTCAATACAGCTCCCCATGGTGTGGTGACCCCAGGCCATAACATTATTAGTGTTGCTACTTCATAACTGTGATTTTGCTACTGTTAATGAGTCATCATGTAAATACCTGTGTTCTCCGATGGTCTTAGGCGACCCTGCTAGCGGTTCTCAGCCTGTGGATCATGACCCCCAGGTAGAGAACAGCTGCTGTAGAGCCGCTGATGTAGCAGCAAAATGACAGTTATGAAGTAGCAGCGAACATAATCTTATGGCTGGGGGTCACCACAACATAAGGAACGGTATTTAAGCGTCACGGCATTGAGAACCAGAGCTCTAGAGGTACATGGACGTTACCCCGATGATCACTGAACGTTCTGCACCGACCCCTGTGGGCCCATGTGCCCTGTGTAGAACATGCGGAGCATCCGGTGTTTCCCAGGGGCCCGTCTCTGAGGAGAATGGAATGAGGGGTGGGGCCCAGAGGCGCTGTCAGCGGACAGTGAGACCAGGGTGTCCTGCGTCAGCCCAGCGACGAGGAGGCTTCCGGTGACATAAAGGCCCGGAGGGACGGCGTCTCTGAACACGCGTGTCTGTTTCTAACATTTCCTGAGGTCCTATTTACTTTTTTTTCTTGGCAAAAGCAAGCTGTGAATTAGCTGACAATGTCACCCAAATGCCCTGGCCTGTCCTATCGGCGTTAGGAGACTGAGCATGCAGCCCGGTTCACACCGGCGGGATGAATCCGCCGAAATGCTTGCCTTTTGTTTCTCTATGGGCATCGTCTTAACTTTGTAATGAGTCAGAGGACACTTGTCATGAGCACACATCAGTGCTCTCTACCACGAACAGGAGGCCTCAGGGTCTCCCGCAGTCCACATACCCCCTCCCCCTGCTCCTCGGGGGATTAAATCCAGAGTTCCAGGCCTCTGGCGTCTACAGGAAAAGCTGCCTTTACCCAGGGGTTCGGTGGGTCTTGGGGGGGAGGTGGAGGGGGTCTGGGCCTTTCAGTGCAGACCTGGAACAGACGGCGGTGTCCACCCTCCGCCTAACAGAGGGGCCGGTGTCCCGAGGCCGCACCCCCCGGGGCAAAGCCTGACGTGCCGGCCCAGAGGGCGGGCGGCCGAGAGGTCGGTCCTCATCAAGTCCGAGGACCACGTCCTCCGGAAAAACAAAGTCCCCCTCGCCAGGGCTCTCTCAGGAAAGCGTGGACAGACTTCCTGGCGTTCTGAGGTCTTTGCAGGGCACTTCCTCCCCGAGACAAGCAAGCAGGAGGGAGATGCCGCGGAAGGGAAGGCTTCGGGCTGGCCCTGCATTTCCGGGCGGGACGTCAGGGGACCCCAGGACGTGGCTCAGCACCTCCCGAGTCCTGTCTCCTCCCCACCTCCCCGTCCCGGGGCCTCTGCGCGTGTCTGTGTGTCTGTGTGTCTGTGTGTCTGTGTGTCTGTGTGTCTGTGTGTCGGAGGGGAGCTGTCAGACAGCATACGGGCGGAGGTGGGAGAACACGCAGGCACGCTCTCCCGGAATAGACGGGCCGTGTCTGTCAGGCCTGACGCGGGCTCGCCGCTCCCGGGGGTTACATCAAGATCGCAGGCTTCTCCGGTGGAAGCCGGCCCACAGGGGGCGGAATCTTCACTCACGGGCTCCCCCAGAGCCAGGCAGCGCCGTGGTCCTCGCGGGGCCCACATGGGAGCCGGGATGGGAGCCGGGACCTCCTGCCCAGGGCAGCCCTCTGACCTCCCCGGGCCGCCTCCTCCAGGCTCCACACAAAGGTGGTGAGAAGCAAATGGCGTTGCTGAAAACGTCTACGTGAGCGACATGGTCCTACGCCCTGGCCTGTTGCTCAGTGGTTAGAGCGCCACCCATGGACAGGTCAGGGGGGTTCAATTCCTGGTTAAGGGCATGCACCTTGGTTGCAGGTTCCCAGTAGGAGCACGTGCAGGAGGCAACCTATCGATCCTCTCTCTCTCACATGGATGCTTCTCTTTCCCTCCCTCCCTCCCTCCCTCCCTAGAAACCAATGGGAGAACACCCCGGAGTGAGGATAAGTCCCACGCAGAACGGTGTGGCTCCAAGGGGCATCCACAGTGACGCTGCTCATTTTTGTACCCTTCTTCCCTCCCCCCAAGCTTTCTGCGTCAGTTAATTACTATCCTCTCAAGCCAAGTGCGGGAGCACGTTTAGAAACGGAGAGACATCTGCCAAGGAGGAAAAGTCGGGCTGAGGACGTGAGGAGGTGCCCACACGGGCTGCCCCCCCCCCCCAATCTGGAAGCGAAAAGGCAGGGCGGGTGGGGCCGGGGAGGGAGAGGGGGTGCCGTCCCCAGGAGGCCCGCACGGCGGCGTGAGGAGGGCACCGTGCGCCTGCAGACGTCCCAGGGGCCTCCCTCATCCACAGGTGTTGGGGGGGGGGAATCGTCAGCACCCCTGGGTGGACAGACGTGCGGTGGATGGTCAGCAGCTGCTCTGTGGCTGGATGGCAGCGGCGTATCCACAAGGGTACTAGGAACAGGACCAAGTCCTCAGGTTTATGACTCATTCGGAATATATCCCACAGGTGAATTGCGGGTGTGCGGGATTTGGATGCGATACACTCAACAAATCGTAACTGCCTCTGGATTAAATGTCTGATCTCGCTTTTAGATACTTGATTATCTGGAAAGACATTTTGTATTTTATCTATTTTATTTTTATTTTGGTGCAAATCTGTGAGCTTCCCCCATCGTTAAACAAACAAACAAACAAACAAACAAACACGATCTGAAAGACTGACTAAGCAGAGCTAGCGGGGTGCCCTCGGAGGCGTCCTGCCTCCAGACGAAGCTGTGTGGTGCGGGGCGAGGGCGGGAAGGCCGCTGCGCCTCAGCTTCCCCACCTGTGAGGTGGGCCATCGGGCTGTCCACTCAGGTCCTTCGACACAAACATCCCATCATCCAACGCCAACACCTTCCCCTTTGCCACTCCCTCCGCCGGCAGCGTACGGTGCTCCTGTGAGTGACAGCTGTAGAAGCACAGCCGCCTTCTCCACGGCCTAGAACATCACAGCCCACGGCTCCACACCAACTTGACCGCGATGCAGAGAGAGTGGATGGCGTGGCGGGTGCCACGCTGCCCCCCCCCCCCCCGGAGCCCGGAGTCCAGAGGAGCCGGGCCCCCTTTGCTGACTGGGCGGGAGGCCTCCCCCTCCACGCGCCACCCTCCCAGCCACCCTCCCACCGGGTCCGAGGACAAGCCATCTGCCAGGGACTTCCCCTGCCCTCTGGCACCACCTACTTGCTCGGCATTAGAATTTGGTTTCTCTGTACCTGGCGGAGGCGAAGGGGTGACTGTGATCCCCATCTGCTTCCTGGGGGCTCGGCAGCCCGCACTTGACCAGAGGGAGGAGGGAGGCGGGAGGGGGGAGGGGGACCATGGCCTGTGGCTGAGGCCGTGCCGCCCCCCTCTCTGCATGGCCAGTGCCGGAGCTTCACCTGTGGCAGCGCTCACAGACCCCAGTGGCTGGCCGCACCCACATCTGCTCTTTTTAGGGAGACCGGGGAGGGCCTCACCGGGGGCTGCAGGCCCGCCCAGCGCTCCCCGCTTCGGCCAGCGCTCCCACAGGGTCAGGGATCCTCTGGGGCGTCTCTCCCCGGCGGGAGGGGGGCCTGTTTCTCCCTCCGAGCACGATCACCCTCACCTCCCCCAACACGCCCCTCCTCTCTGACCACCCTCGGGGGCCGCCGGTTCGGCACTGACGTTCAGAGTGCAGAGGTGTTACTTTCTGGCTCAGTACTAAGCCTTTCTGATAGGCTTAATTAGTTTGTAATAAACACCACAATGCCAACACATCGCATAGGAATTTCAGGCCAGAAAAAATGTAGGGCGAGGGAAAGTTGAACATCAAACTCATCTGTGGCTCAAGGAGGGTGTGGGGGAGGAGCAGTGGGTGTAAAAAAGACGGAAGGAAGAATAAGACACGGTGAGTGAGTCCTGGGGTGATCACCGTCCCCGCACATCCCCGGCCACACCGTCTGTTAAGCCGGTAACAGCCACAGCCGCGACCCAGAACTGCAGCCCGCCCGCCCGCCCGGTTACCATTTCCAGCTGGGCGTGCAGCGGGGACCGGCTTGCCGGGAGCTGGTCCTCGGCCCTCCCTGCGGAAAGCTCTCGCGTGCGGGGAAGCCACGGGCGGGGCTGGACTCGGGTTACACCTCCGGGCGGCCCCCTGTCCTCTCCCGGCCTGGGCGGGTCCCAGGGCCTGGACCCAGCCCGGCTCTCAGGCCCCAGCGGACACACCGCCGACCTCTTCAATCATCCACAGTCTGGGGAGGTGGCTTTGCCTGGGTGAGGGCGCCAGTCTGCTGTTCAGGGGGATGGAGGAGGTGGGGGGTGACTGCCATTTCATCATGGGCCCGGCAGGGGCTCAGCGTGTGTGTGTGTGTGTGTGTGTGTGTGTGTGTGTGTGTGTGAGTGTTTGGGAGGAAAAGTTCCCCCAGAAGGTCCGAGACATCCCCGGATCCGGAGACATCCCCGGATCCGCGCTGCAGTGGCGCGTCTGCACCAGTCTGCCTGCTGTCGCCGGGAGGGGCCGTCTCCCCGCGGCTGCTCGGGGCCAGCAGCCGGCCAGGCCTCGCTCCCTCCGGCTCCGGCCACGGGCAGGGAGCCCTCCGTGCCTCCTGCGGGCGGCGGTGTGTGCCTGTGCCTGTGAGGCAGAGCCCGCCCGCCTGCCCGCCTGCTCATGCCCCTCTGCCGCCGGGAGAGGAGCCCTCTCCTCAAACTTGCTCATCCGCCGGCACCCGGGGCCATGGCAGCCCGGCACCTGTCAGGCCGCCGCCGCCTCCACAAAGGTCACCGCAATCAGCTGGCCTCCCACACGGCCCACCGCCAGCGCCGCTTTGTGTTGTTTCTGAAACATTCAGGGGGACCTGGCGGGATCTAAGCGGCCGTTATTGTCTGTTGGTTTTGGGGGCGCATCTCAGAAACCGGGGAGCCGCCAACAACTCCGAGAGCACAGCCGCAGGGGAGCCGCCTGCGGTGGGGAAGAGGCGGACCCAATGCGCCGGGGGACGGAGCGCCCGGGGCCTTGTCCGCGGGGCCCTTGTCCGCGGGGCCGTCAGGGGCGGTGAGCTCCGCGATCGATCGGCCTGCCCGGTGTGAACGCTGGTGCCCGTGGGGAGCCGGGTACCCTCGCCCCACGGAGCCCGGGACCGGGCTGCACGGAGGCTCCCCGCTCCCGGGGCGCCTGGGGCTCCCCCGGGGGAGCAGGGCCAGGTCCCCGGGCGCCAGGGGGGCGCTTCCAGCCCCCACTGCCCCCTTCTCGATCACCCCTTCCCCCCCGAAACCAGGGAGGCTCTGCTCCCCCGGCCAGAGAGGCTCTGCTCCCCAGCCCGAGGCCGGACACCAGGCCGTGCGGTGGCGGAGGAGCCGGCGAGCGGGAGCGCGGCCGGCGGAGGGGCGGCGGGACCGGCGCCCGGAGCTCCCCGGCCCCCGCGGCGGAGCGCGCACCCCGCCCTGCGGGGAGGAGAGGCCGCAACTCCGGCTCCGGACCCTCCCGGCCCCGGCTCCCAGCCGCGCCAGCTCTCCAGCCGCCGGGAGCTTCGCCCGGGTCCCCAGAGGCGTCCGGGCGGCCGGGCAGACACGGCGACCGGTGCGCCCGGTCCCGCCCGGCCCCCGGCGCAGCCCGGCCCCGGAGCGGCGGCGGCGGCCTCGGGCTGGGGGGCTGGGGGCGCCCCGCTGGGGGAGGGGTGCCGGCCCGGGACGGCGCGCTCGGCTTCTCACCGAAAAGAACGCGGAGAAGAGGGAAAACCCGGCAGCTCCCCGCCCCCCGTCCCCTGCCTCCCTCTCCCCTGCCTCCCTCCCCCGCCCCGGGCACCCTCCGGGGGGCGCCCAGCACGGCCCGCGGGCGCCGCATTTCGCTCTCCCGGAGTCGGAGGGAGGGAAGGGGAGAGGGGGGGGAAGGGAGAGGCTCCAGGGCCGGGGCCGGAGGAAAACGGCCGCGCGGAACCCGCCGGAGGGCGTGGGAACTTACCGGCCGCGGGCGCCCAGCGCGGATCACATGGCGGGGGGAGCGGCGAGCGGAGCGGTCCCGGCCCCGCGGGCTCCGGGCTCCGGGCGGCGGGGTCGGTCCCTCCCGGCGGCGGGGTCGGTCCCTCCCGGCGGCGGGCCTCGCGGGCTCCGGGCGGCGGGGTCGGTCCCTCCGGGCGGCGGCGGGGTCGGCCCTCGGTCAGCGCTCGGGCTGCGGCTGGCCGAGCGGGGCGGACAGCGCCCGGGCGCCCATGGCGGGGGAGCGCCCTCGCCGCCGCCGGCCCCGCGCGGCTCCTCCGCGGCCTCGGCCCGGCCTCCGCGCCCCGAGGAGCCAACGGCCCGGCGCCGGGCAGCGCTGGGGCCGCGCGCCTGGTTGGCTGCCGCCGCCTGTCCGTCCGGCGCCTCCGCGGCTCCGGGTGCGAATGCGGGAGCGGGTTTGCACATCCTCCGACCGTCCCCTCCCTCCGGCCCCCTCCCTCCCTCCCTCCCTCCCCGCCGGAGCACGCCTCCATCCCTCCCTCCTCCCTCCCTCCCTTCCATCTTCCTTCCCCTCCCCTTTCTTGAGGGGGAGGCATTTTTGGGCAAGTTTCCCCATTTTTATTTTTTTTTTAGGTTATCAGGCTTTCAGAGAAACTGTTTTCTCCCCGAAAATAGCAGGGCGCACTATTTGGAGAATTTCCCAAACGTTAGGAACAGCGGGGCGGGGGTGAGGAGGGGCGGGCTGGGGGGGACCCTCAGCTCCCGGGGCCCCTCCCGGAGGAAGGGCTGCCTGCGACCCCCAGGGTGGCATCTGCGTCTCCATAGGTGCTTCTTGGTTCAGCGTATGGCTTGCTGTTCAGTAACAGTTATTTTTTTTTTTTAAGCAATGGCATTTCTTATCTGGATTGACCAGATTTTTTAAAAAATAAAGCACATATAGGTTGCTTCTCTCTGGGATTCACAAACATTGTCATAGGGGAAGGGAGGTGTTATGGACAATATGCATTTCCAATCACACTCACGCACTTCTCCTTACGGGGTGCGAGTCATCTGCCAGCCGCATACGCGTGGGTGCCCGTGGTGGTGGTGGCGGTGGTGTGTGTGTGTGTGTGTGTGTGTGTGTGTGTGTGTGTGTGTGTTCGGGGCGTATGTTTTACTATTCTGGGGCAGTATTTCAACGGTGACATGTTAAATACTCAAGAAAGCAGTCTTCCTTCATTCTCAGACCTATTGGGTCTGCTGCATAGTTTCCTGGAAAATACACAATGCGCACCACACAGCTAGAACGTTCTTTGAGTTATCGGCAATTGGGAAAAGAAACCCAGAAAAGCATCGCCGTGTATATTTCTGAAAGAACACCTGTGAGTAAATAGACAGAATTTTTTTTAAAAATGCATGTTTTATAACCTCAATTAGTAATTAGTATAGTAGAGAAACATGTTATTGAGAAGAACGGAACGTAGGATTAATTTATCAACAGGTCAGACCCAGGCTAAATACTGGAGCCAGCCTTAGGTGTGAGAGCCTGCCGTCTAGTGGAGTAAAAAGGAGTGACAAGTTCATAATAGATTTTGTGTGTGTGTGTGTGTGTGAGGGGCAGTGGGGGGAGCTTTGTGGTCTAATTGCTCCTCAGGGGTTTATGGAAATGACATAGACCAGTAGCTTGCAGGTACAGTGTCATAATACCAGGAACTAAAAAACAAAACAAAACACAAAAAACACAGTTTTGTTTCTTAACAACTAAATATTTTTTTTTGCTCGGTGGTTTTCTTTAAAAAGTTCCCCCAAATGCCGAAACCGGTTTGGCTCAGTGGATAGAGCATCAGCCTGCCAACTGAAGGGTCCCAGGTTTGATTCCGGTCAAAGGGCATGTACCTTGGTTGCGGGCACATCCCCAGTAGGGGGTGTGCAGGAGGCAGCTGATCGATGATTCTCTCTCATTGGTGTTTCTAACTCTCTATCCCTCTCCCTTCCACTCTGTAAAAAATCAATATAATATATATATTTAAAAAAAGTTCCCAAATGCTTTGTATTTTCCTTCTTGAAAAATGTGTTCAAATAGTTCCTACACTTTGGAGTAGAAATAAAATTCAAGGCAAAAGTAGTATCTTGATTAATCTAATAATACTCATTCCAGACTGTTCGTGTGAGCTTTCATTGTTTACCTGACACTGGAGGTACTCCGTAAATGTGAGGGGTCCGGGGCCGGATGCTGGCATGTGGTTGTGGAGTGTCCACATACAGTCCAGTGTGGGGGTAGAAATTATCATCATTACCATTGCTCCCCCCACCTTTACTCTTTCCCGCTTCCACTTCTTGCATATTTCCAATCATTTCACCACTTGCGGGACTTTATTTCCACGTATGAAATAATTGCATAGAGACTGTGATAATTAGTTGAAAAAAGTTTTCGCTTCCTGCCACGGGGTCCTTAAGTAGTTCATTTTGGTTGATTGTATAATTGGCAAACCAGGAATCAAAGCAGTGATGACGTGCTCCCATAATGAAGGTAAATGGTTATAATCAAACGGAGCGAGGAGTGAACTACCTTCTTGGCTTATAAATGAAACCACCAATCATACCTAATTTTAAAAATTTCAGTCTCTTCCAGGAATCAAAGAAAATATCTTGTTTTAGTGAGATCTGAATATTTTAAATGCTCCCTTCTGCCATATCGTAGGAAGTTGTTTTACCTAAACCTAAAGGGTTACCGTATTTGCCGGCGTATAAGACGATTTTTTGGCCCTGAAAAATATGCCTCCAAGTGGGGGGTAGTCTTATACGGCGAGTATATAACAAACTCTGTATTTTGAGTGGAAATGTTAGGGGGTCGTCTTATACCCAGTCGTCTTATACGCCAGCAAATACGGTATTTTTCAGGGCCAAAAAATCATCTTATACGCCGGCAAATACGGTACATTTTTTTGGCATATGGGAATATGACTGCTTTTCTTGAAATTGTCTTTGTGGCATAGACATAGTCGTGATAAATCCAAAGGACCTCACACTCATTTCTGTACGTTACGTATCACGGGCCGTTGGAAGGGAGGTTGCGGTGTGAGAGAGGACAGAACGGGTTTGGGGTGAGAGGGACCTTGTTCTTTGGTGAGAGTTCCCTCGTTTGGCTACAGGAGTTCCTGCGGCTCAGTGTCAGGTGGCTGTCGCCCACCTCCAGGTCTGTCAGGTACTGGGAATGGGAAAGGTGACTCTCCAAAAAGATACGTTAAAGGCTCTCTGAGTTACCACCGCTTCACGAAGTACCAAATGAAGACACTGCATTGTGACTGAGGGCGGGTTTCAGGGCCTTTGAATTTGTCCAGTTGCAAATGGTCATCAAACTGAAACCAAAGAATCCTAAAACCCCAGTGTCCCCAGTCCTCACAGGCCAGGAGGCCTAAGGACACAGCCGATGGAGGCTGCAGGCCCAGGAGCCCACGTCCTCCACCATGGCTCTCCCCACCGTACCGCCCCCTCACCGCCCGGGGAGCTGGTACATCTCTGCTTTCCTTTCTGTTTTCCACCCCCTCCCCCTCTTTTCTTACTTTCTCCCGGGTTTTCCTTTAGCATCTACTGGCTCTTGAGAGAAGATCACCCTTGGAAATGCACTGCAACTCCTGCATGTCCCGGTCAGCTGCCCGGTAGCCAGTGGCCGGGGGGTTTCCTGAATGAGTTCAGTTCCAGTGACAGTGTACGAAATGTTAAATGAAATGACATTAAAGCATAAGTGATGAGTCACGTCTTTAAAGGATGTGGAAAGAGTTCTGCCTTCATCCTATTTAATAAAAGAATAATATGCAGGTTGACCATCACTTCAATACACAAGATGGCTGCCCCTTTGTGGTCAAAGATCTTGCCCCCATGTGGACGCAAGATGGCTGCCACAAGATGGCCAGCAGGGGAGGGAAGTTGGGAGGGACCAGGCCTGCAGGGGAGGGAAGTTAATGGGTGATCAGGTCGGCAGAGGAGGGAAGCTGGGGGCAAAGAGGCTGGCAGGGGAGCAGTTAGACATCAATTAGTCTGGCATGGGAGTGGTTAGGGGGTGATCAGGCTGGCAGGCAGAAATGGTTAGGGGCAATCAGGAAGGCAGGCAGGCGAGCAGTTGGGAGCCAGCAGTCCTGGATTGTGAGAGGGATGTCCGATTGCCTGTTTAGGCCAGATCCCTCGAGGGGTCCCAGATTGGAGAGGGTGCAGACTGGGCTAAGGGACACACACACACACACACACACACACACACACACGTACATGAATTTTGTGCTCTGGGCCTTTAGTTATCAGATAAAAGAAAGGGGTCTGATAAGCATGTGTTCATCTACTCAAGGTTGACATTACTCATCTGTGAAGGCGGCTGTTACAGAGTAGAACCCGGGGCAGTGGGTGTTGTTGGTAGAGAAGTGGTCTGGGAAGTGGGCTGGAGACTGCCTGGGTTTGAATGCCTGCCTAACCCTCCTGGCTCTGTGACCCTGAGCAAGAACGTAGCATCTCTGGGACTCAGGCTCCTCCCAGGATTGCCATGAGGATGAAAGCAGTGACTGTGCGCAAGCTTAGACACGGGTCTGGAACGTGATAAGCAGGAACGAGTGCTGACATCACCGTATCGCTATCTCATCACCATCCTGGGGCCAGCCTTCCTGGGGTTGGGAAGGCCCTTCCTTCCTCTGCACCAGGCCCCCGCCCCTCCCTGTCCGCCCACCTACTGCCCATCATAAGTTCCTTTAGTTCCATAGCTCCTTCCCCCAGGAATCGCCTATGACCCTCTAACAAGAGGTTATCTATCATTTGACCAAAAAGAGCATTATCTTTTCCATCGCAAATCATTTCTCAGTGCATCATACTTATTTTTATAATTTGAATCATTTCCCTTTTTAGCTTATAAGATTCCCCTGGCGGGAATCTATTTCTTTTTAAAAAAATATGTTTTTATTGATTTGAGAGAGAGAGAGGAAAGGAGAGGGAGAGAGATAGAAACATCAACAATGAGAGAGAATTATCGATTGGCTGCCTTCCATATATCTCCTACTGGGAAGTCGAGGCCACAACCC
Organism: Vespertilio murinus; assembly: GCA_963924515.1. Lineage (NCBI taxonomy): Eukaryota > Metazoa > Chordata > Mammalia > Chiroptera > Vespertilionidae > Vespertilio > Vespertilio murinus. The sequence goes on from OZ004712.1 coordinate 2,530,581, forward strand.
AGGCATGTGTGCTGACTGGGAATCAAAGCTGTAACCTTTTGGTTCATAGGTCAACACTCAACCACTGAGCCACACCAGCTGGGCTATTTCTTATCCATCTTTAAGCTCACATCAGTCCAGTGCTGCCGCCCGCCATGTGGTCCATGTTTGAATGTCACCGGTGGTTCTGGTGATATTGTTTACGGCCATTGCTTTGTCCTAACTAACTTCCCAGGGCCACGCCCTGCCTTTGCTCGTTGCGAGTCTCCTGACCCTTCGTCTGTCATGACAATGGCGTTTCTCGCATCCTGTAGCCTGTCGCTGACGGGGGCCCAGGTAATGTTTCCTCACGAGCGGGTGGCGTTTCAGATTCGGAAAAGCCTGCGGTGGAGGCACATGGTATCAGGAGGCGCCTGCTCTCAGCCGGCCCCAGGCGGAGCGACGTCAGCCTGGCTCCCTTAGCGAAGGTGGCTTCTGCAGGGTCCGTTCCCGTGGCGCTCACTCCCCCTCGTTCCTATATGTTGTGTAAATATCCTATTTTCACCAACGTTTATGCAATACTCTTAGCATTATCAGAGATGAGTCTAGCCCGAATCAAGTGCTATTGTGATGTTGCAAAGTGGGTATTTGTCAGGCCGTCGTTTCTTGTGGGGCTGTCGGTTGGCATCCCGCTGTGAGCCACGGATCCTCTTCTCTCGTTGTGTCTGCTACCAGGACAGACGGGTCCCGTTCCCCACAGTGAGCGGTGAGCTGTTCCCATCACTGCTCATTGCGGTCATTACATTGTCCGAGATCTGGCCGTGGGCAGTTCTCCTTGTAGAATTATCTTCCTCTCGTTTGTCATGACCCCGCCAGTTTTTTTTCATGGGCACTTACAATCAACATGGTTTTGAGAGGTCTGCTATCAACGTACAAAAAAGAAAAAGAGCTGAAATTCACTCAAAGCCTGAAGCTAATCATTTTGAAGGGCACATACAGTGCACAATCCAGTGGCATGGAGGACATTCACAGAGCGTGCAGCTGCCCCCGTGTCTCCTCCCAGCAGACATTCAGCTCCCCCAGGCAGAGCCCGGGACCCAGAAGCAGCCCAGCCCTTCCCGCAGCTCCTGGCAACCGCCGGTCGCTCTCTGTCTCCGTGGCCTCGCCTCTTCAGGGCATTTCATCTGAATGGAATCGCGTAATATGTGATGTTTTGTGTCTGGGTTTTTTTGTGTTTTTTTTTTTTTTTCCACTTGGCAAAATGTTTTCTAGATTCGTCCACATTGCAGCCTATATCCATGCTTATTCCTTTTTTATATATGGATACATGTAGTCTCTCCCTATATTCCATTGTAGGGAGAGACTACATTTTTCTTATCCACCTACCCACTTATGGACATGTAAGCTCTTTTCAGCTTTGGGCTGTTGTGAATAATGCTGCTGTGGACATTCATGGACAAGTATTGGTCTGAAAATCTCTTTTCAGTGTTGGGGGTTATATACCGAGGAGTGGAATTGCTGGGTGTTATGATCATTCTGTGTTGAACCCTTGGAGGAATCCCCAAACTGTTTTCTGTGCTTGTACTAGTTTACATCCCCACCAGCTGCAGATGGGGGTTTCGGTTCTCTACACCCTTGTCAACACTTATTATTTTCCTTATGTTTTATTCTCACAACTCCAGTGGGTATGAGTCAGCATCTTATAGTTTTAATTTGCATTTCTTTAATGTCTAACTATAGTAGACACCTTTCCATGTGCTTGTTGACCATTTGTCCATCTTCTTTGGAGAGAATCTATATATTCAAGTCCTTTGCCCATCCTTTGAAGTAGGATTTTTGTTGTTGCTGAGTTGTAAGGGTTCTTTATCCATTATAAACTTTTTGTAATACATAACATCACATTACTTAAAAACTACAAAGCACCCATATTTTTAAAGTCCTGCTTTTTTTTTCTGATTGAAATCTAAGTCAAGAGACTTGAATTAACAGGAGTGTCAAGAAAAATATCTAACAAGAAATCCGCTTGCTTACTTAAACAAAATTTGAAGCCATGTCTCTCTATATGGTCAGGACATGTAGGCTTGTTCTCCTCCACGTTCTTTGGGTTCAGTGAGAACTTCATGTGCTATCACCACTGCCCAGGGCGCCTTTGGCGGGTTGGCCTGGTGGGACAGAGCCTTTGAGGACTGACTGCCCAGTGAACGGGAGTCCAAACTCAACAGGGAATCCCTTTGTACTCAATTAGGATTTTCCTGCTGGGACTCCATTTGGCAGCCTGGTAAAGTCTAATTTGCTAAAACAACTTCACCTGGCTACGTTCTTACCAATCTTTCTTATTTTCTTGATAAAAAATTCTCCCATTGACAAAACTGGTTTGGCTCAGAGGACAGAGCATCGGCCTGCGGACTGAAAGATCCCAGGTTTGATTCCAGTCAAGGGCATGTACCTTGGTTGTGGGCACATCCCCAGTAGGAGGTGTGCAAGAGGCAGCTGATCAATGATTCTCTCTCATCGATGTTTCTAACTATCACTCTCTCTTTTTCTCTGTAAAAAATCAATAAAATATATATTTTTAAAAAATTCTCCCATCACTAGTTACTTTCTAGACAGATACCATTGTTACTTAACCCCCAAAATAAAATCTCTCTCTAGCCATTATCCCATATGTAATTACTTCCCTGTTCTTCACCAACTGAATGTGACTCGCTCCTTGCCAAGACCTCCTCAGGGGTGCAGCTTGGGTGGGTTGTTTTGTAGCACACGGAGTTGCTGACATTCCTGTGAGGAATTATTCACATCATCATTATTGTTATTCACATTAATATTATTCACATTATTTTTATTCACATTATTATGCAACATTATTCACAACCCTTCAGAATTTGGTGGCACTCAGTATTTCTTCCAACGGAACTTAAGGCTCTCTTTTCATTATTCAAAGATTCTTTGACTTGGGGTGGTGAACAATATGCAGATGAGGAAGTATAGAACTGTGCTCCTGAAACCTATATAATTCTATCAACCAAACCAAAAGGAAACAAAAACAAAAAAAAGCTGCTTTGGTTTTGACACGTTGGCAGGTGTGTCTCTTACTGTGGCTCTACACGGAGTCCTATATTTTTGACAAACATGTGAGCCACTTTTGCTACAAGCTGTCTTCCTTTCCACCGTGCTGTGAGGTTCTGGAGACTCTGTCTTTAGTGCCTCTGCTCGGTCACACATGACCTCTCAGGGGAGAAGGGCGGGTGGCGGGGGTCCCAGGTGTGGGGCGTCAGCGTGGCTGGGCCAGGACTGAAATGTGACTTGTTCCACTGACATATTTGTAAGCAGTGGGATAACTTCGGTCCTGGAAACTGATTCAGAGCACATTCTGGATCGATAGAGCATGAGATGGTGCAGCCATCTCTCCACCTTCCCTGTCTCTCCAGCAAGGAGACCACTTCCAGTTGGCCCCCTCCCCCATGGGCACCTCGGCCCGCAGCGCTTCCTGGGTGAGGATCAGTGAGAAGCACAGCACCGCGTCCCCGGGGGTCACTGCTGTGTAGGTTGACGTGTCTAGAATACAAAGGCTTTGCGACATTGGTCAGTATAACCAGCAGGGTCCATTACAGCTATTAACTTCCCAGTTCCATTCAGACACATTGAAAAATATTCTACCTGCACACATGGGATGTTCCAGTTTTAAGAGTTGCTAGATATTGTCCACGTTCACCTTATAATTTTATAGAGGAAAACCTCAGGCCCAGTGCTCTTTACAGTCTATCATTATAGATTAGTTCCTTATTATTCCTAATTACACCAAATGTTTGAGTTCAAAGGTACAGGTGACAGTCATCTACCCAATAAACATCTCGCCCACAGCAGCCTGCCCATTCAGACATTGCTAATCGATCAATGTGCTCTTTCCTTCGGAGCACACAGCCACCTTCTTGCATGTGCCCAGCACTCATCACCAGGGAATAGGAGTTGGTGCAAAAGAAGGAATCTCCTTGCCTTCCCAGATCTAGTCCAGTTCCCTCACTTCAAAGAAGAGGCGATCAAAGAAAAAGAACAGTGGGGTAATTTGCATAGAACGCAGAAGGAATCCCTTGCTGAGTGGCCCCCCTGACTCCTGGTGAGGGCATCCGCTCTAGAGCGCATCCTCACGCCCAGCCTCTCCTCTCTGCTGAGCACCCGCAGGGGTGCTGAGTAGAAAGCCACTCGCTCAAGGAATCCCTCTCTTCTGTGACTGGCAGACAGATGGCTGATCAGTCCATTAATTCAGTGAACAAAAGAGCCGGAGGGAGTTGAGTTAGACTTCTGAGATGCCTTTTCCAAAATTAGAATGACCTCCCGGCTTGTTCTGGGGAGTTTGAAACTCGGAGAACAGACAGGGTATCTTCCAACATTGCTATTCCCTAGATTACATTTTAGTTGGAAACTAAAGGGAATTTTTAATCGCTTTGGACAGCACTAAGTTTTTTCTCTCTCTTGCCTAAAGTTGAAATACATGCTTGCTTTTTTTTTTTTAAACATAAAACCAACACTAACTTTGAAAAATAATAATTTATTGATGTTTTCCCTCAGACATGCTTTTTGTTTGTTCAACTACAGAATCTTTGCTAAATTTTAGAGCCTACACCTTGTGCCTTCTGTCCAATTTTTTACACTCTTCTCGAATTAGAAGGCAGCGCTGTTTTCCAAAATATCCATAAAATGAAAAATGAAGGCTCATATTGATTTCATGAAATTCTGAAGATCAATCACTCTTTTTCTTAGGGCTTTTTGCATATTAATTTAAATCAGCTTGGAAGTGTGAAAAATTATTTCATACAGAATGCATTTCTCTCTGCCAAAGTTTACTGTGAAATGTTCCTTTTCCACAATGAAGAATGCTGCCTGTTAGTCACAAACATACTTGCAAGATTATTAGCGATACACGAAATTGGAGGAGCCATCTGTGCTCCCACACACTTTCCTGCTTACCCCGTGCTCTCTCTGGTCCCTTTGTGTGCGTGTATGTATGTGTATGCAGGTCGGTGTGCAGACTGATATTGACCCACTGGTTTCATCACCCCAATAGGCTGACCTGAATAATGGACACATGGTTTTATGCATTTGTTTACTTACTAGAGGCCCGGGGCATGAAAATTCTGTTTTCAGAAGAGGCCTGCCCCCTCTCGCAGCTCGGGAGCCCTCAGAGGCAGGGGGTGACCGGTGATCCAGGGAAGATGATGGGAACATCAGTGATGAGAGAGAATCATGGATCGGCTGCCTCCTGAACATTCCCTACGGGTGATCGAGCCCACAACCCCGGCATGTGCCCTGCCTGGAATCCAACCATGACCTCCTGGTTCATGAGTTGACGTTCAACCACTGAGCCACACCAGCCGGGGGAGGCGTGGAATTGTTGACTATTATTTTATTTTATAGATTCGTGTTATCAGGTTTCCCTGAAAGGTCAGACAATAATGAGGTACACGAGAAAAAAATGATGTGATTTCTCCCGTAAAAGCTGCAGGAATGCAACACCCAGGGCGTTTTACACCCGAGCGGGGCCGCTGCCTGCAAACGTGGTTGAGGTGAAGGACTCGCTTCCATTGTCTCTCGGGGTTGTCGGCAATGGGCGTGGGCATAAAGGTCAGGTTCGCCTTGATCGCCATTGAATATTTTCTTGAAATGTGCTTTTTTGGCGTGCTTGGCTTGATGGCATGGCTGTTTACAGAAACAAATCGGCGCTGCCCGGCCGTGGCACACGCAGCGTTCTGGCCTCGGCAGGGCCGGGGCGGCGTCCCCCTGAGCTCCTGTAACGAGCCGGCCTTGGCTGCCCGCACCGCCTGGGTCCTGGCGGGAGCGGCTCTTGCTTTCCCATTAGGCATTTGATCCATTGGATCGTAAATCGCTTGCCGTCTGCTGCAGAGCGAACGATGTATGTACGTGCGCACACCCCTGGAGGGCCCGCTCTCCTGGCACCGGGGTGGCTGCACCTGCAGACTCGGGAGTCCCCGCAGGAGCCAGAGCGCGGCACCGGGGAGCTGCCGGGCCCTGCCCAGACTAGCCGGAGGGCAGCTCTCCTGCCCCTTGGTCATGGCGGCTCCCATGGCAGGTGTCTGATAACATGAATCTATAAAATAAAATAATACTCAACAATTCCACGCCTCCCCCGGCTGGTATGGCTCAGTGGTTGAACGTTAACTCACGAACCAGGAGGCCACAGTTTGATTCCCTGGTTGTGGGCTCCATCCCCAGTAGGGAACGTTCAGGAGGCAGTCAACACATGATTCTCTCTCATCATTGATGTTTCTATCTTTCCCTCTTCCTTCTCTCTGAAATCAACACAAATATATTACACAGACACACACACACCCACAAAACCCCCCCACAAAACTACCTCCATATACATTTCAGATCCACAGGCGGCTCACATGCCACCTCCACTCCCAGGCGCCCCCATCCTCGCTCCATCAGGCGTGGAAGGGTCTGAGCTCCCCTCCGGAGCTGTCACCCAGAGCAGCCCTGTTGGTTCCAGATTCCGTTCTCGATCTGGGGAGGAGGAAGGGGGACAGAGGCAGGAGCAGGGCGCATGCTCTCCGCTGGCCTGCAGGGCGCGGGGTCTGAGCATGGACCACCGGCTCTAAGGCCTGGACCCCGGACTGTGGTGGGCTGTGCTGAGAGAGATGCCTCAGGCCCTGGGACTCACACAGAGGGCTCCGTCTCTCATGGTCTTGTACGTGGACCTCTCCACTCAATGCTTCCCACAGCAGCGCCCTCCCACCTCGCATGTGGCTCCAGCTTCGTGGGGAGCGTGGGGTGCTGGCTTCATTGCGGGGCTCCATTTCGAGGCTTTCACTTGGCTTGGAAGCAGGGTTTGGCCGTAGGGTTCGCGCAGTTCCTGCGGGTCACGTGGGGAAGGGGAGGGTTTTTCCGGGACTGGCGGGTTTCTCGGAAGGGCAGGGGAGGTGGCAACGAGGGGACAGCTGTCCGGGGGGCGGCACGTGATGGATGGGGGGCTTGCCGTGCTCCGGAGTTGAGAGTGGCAGATGGCTCCGGGTCCTCTCATCCTCCGCCCTGGGAGGCCTCACTGCCGAGATACCAGGAACTTGACTTACAAACACAGAACCAAGGGCGCCAGCTCGCTGTCACCCGTGGCTCCATCCCGAGTTCCCATGTAACGGGAGCAGACTGTGTCCTCTGCACACGGCAGCGCTTCTTCGTCTCAGCGTGTTTTCACAAGAACTGTTTGCCGCGCTAGAGCTGAGGTTTGAACATTTCGAGGGGCCGGCCCGGGCATGTCAGAGGCAAGGCTGCCGTCTCAGTGTGACTTTGCAGGGTCGCAGCACCATTTTACTTAGATCCAGTTTATCCATGGTCTCTATGGAAACTCGTACCTGGAAACCACCCGCAGCGGCAGCTTCGGTGAGACCGGCCGTGGCACTCTCCCCGTGCCCACGCCTCTCTGGCTTCGTGGAGGAATTAAGGGAGACATCCTGTGTTTAGGGCCACTCTCGATGCCTTATAATTTTCAGCTGACCCAAGTCTGCCTCTCGAAGAAATGGGAACATCAGTTACCTTGGGCCTCGATATTGTGAGGGTGAGAGATCTGCTAACGGCCTGTCAAACAAAGTTTGGATACTATTTTACTCAGAATAAGTATGATGTGCACACATAGCGTGCACGCAGGTGCATGAGTGAGTGTATGTATCTGTATGCACTCTCCTGGGTAAGAATGTCTTACGATGGCCATGTGTTTCGCATTAAGGAAGGACAGTTTAACAGTGATCATCTGCTTCTCTTCTCTCCACGGTCGAAGGTTCAGAGGCGCATTTCCCCTGGTTGGAGCGCCAGGTCACACTGACTGGGCAGCGGGCAGCGAGAGCGCTGACGGGAGGGTAAACCCAGTGTCCGGGATCCCAGGGTCGCCTTGATTAGATTTGAGGTCCTGGTGCCGCTGACAGAGGTCGCTTCTCGGACAAGCTTGACTTGCTCAGGCCCACGTGTGTGGATTGCTAGGACTGGTACCTACTGTCCAACCCGCTTCAAAACGAAGCCACAGGGTGTTCGGGGGGGGGGGGTGTCCCTTTCCTGCTGCGTTTCCTGAGTCCTCTCACTTCTCTCCAGTGAGGCAGGCTCCAGATTGGGTTGTAATGAGTGAGGAGGACAGGCGAGCAGATGATTGGTTGAAAGCCGGCTTGGGCCCACCCTCTCCTTCCCTGAGGATGAGTGGCTCCGGGCAGTGCAGGTCCCTCAAGCTCCCGGGGATGGAGAGGCAGGTGGCCAATGCCTCCTGGTGACTCGGCACCTGTTCCCGGGGAAGACCCGGGCTGTGGGCCAGGCGGAGGCCCTGAGACGTGCAGGAAGGGGCGGGGCGGCTCTTGGGAGCGTGCTGTTCAGTAGCTGCTGTGCTGTAAGCCCAGGTGCCCCGCCCTCCAGGAACTGAGAAAAGGCAAAACCACAGAATGATCACAACATCTAAGACTTAGGTCCGTGGTTGGCAAACTGCGGCTCGCAAGCCACATGCGGCTCTTTGGCCCCTTGAGTGTGGCTCTTCCACAAAATACCATGGCCTGGGCAAGTCTGTTTTGAAGAAGTGGAGTTAGGAGAAGTTTAAGTTTAAAAAATGTGGCTCCCAGAAGAAATCTGAATTGTTGTGCTGTTGATATTTGGCTCTGAGGACTATTGGGTTTGCCGACCACTGACATAAATTAAAAATACACACATCTGAGATCTCTGTAGAGATGAGTCTTTAAGTGTTCACATATTAAAATCATCCCGTAGAATTCTTTGTAAGCACAATGTTAAACACAGGTTTGCACAAAGTGGACGGTGGGTTTAAAAAGCGTGGTGCTTTTCCTAGCGACATATTTTTCTCTTTTCCTTTCATTGCATCTCACCATTTCGCCGATTCTCCTCTGAGTAAGGATTCCTATACATCTAATTTCCCCTTGAAGATGATGTGTGTTTCCCTGAGTATTTGTATACTGACACTAGGCAGTCTTTCATTCACAGAGACACTGTTCCGTCAGGGATTCAGAGCGCTTTAGAGGTGTTTTCTGATGAGAATAAGAGTAGACGTGAGTCTTCCGAATCTCAGGGTTTCTTTGTCCCGCGTTCCATTTGCCGGACTCTTTGCTGGGGAGAGTTCCCTGGAGGATGTCCCAGGCCCTCCCCCGGGAAATCTCCTGCGGCCTCGGAACCAAGTGACTCAGTGACTTAGAAAAACGAAGCATGATTTTAGGAAAATGCTGACAAAATAGAGTCACATGCTAGCAGCCGCCCTGCCTTTGTGTTTGGAGTGAAGACGCATAAAAATGCTTAAACCGCTAAAAAACAAACAAAAAAAAGGTCCCCATCTTCCCTTTGTAGAATGCTGAGTGTTTTTCTTCTGGTTCCCATTGTTTTCCAATAACTCTGGAGTCAGCGTTTGCGTTTGCTAATTCCTTTTCCTGGAATCGGCTCACTCAGCTCTCGCTCAGGTTTTCCAGAGGAGAGGCCTGGCCGGCCACCCGAACGTATGCCTTGCTTTCCAGTTAACCGGTTCTGATGTCTTTTACTGATACCCCATGGCAACCACGGATGGGTGTGTTCAGGGCTGAGAAACCTAACACACTTTTGAAAGGATGTAGTTCGTGTTTGGCACAAAGGAGGTTGGCTGAACCAAAAACATCTACTTCCTGGACGTGCACTGGTCGGTGGGCAGTAAGGAGGCTCCACGTCGAGTCATCTGTCGAACGGAGCTGAAGCCGCTGAAATCCACAGGAGGAAGTTCCCACGTGCGGTGAAGCCACTCTGAGGAGACTGACAGTCTGCCGGGCACACGTGGAAACAGGGGTTTTCACCTTAAACCAGGCTCTCTGACATTGACCTCCGAGAGAGAGAGAGAGAGAGAGAGAGAGAGAGAGAGAGAGGAAGCGCCCTCCGGAAGGAGGGGAAAGAGGGTGGGATGGTATTCTCAGCACCATTTGGTATCATGTGGACACCTTATCTTGCCTGTTTTCGGTATTCGTCACAGCAACCCTTTAATTAGGCCTCCTTATCCCTGCTTTGGAGATGGGAGAGCTGAGCATGAGAGGTTAATTTAGTTTATCCCCAAGTTTTACAAAGCAGACTAGTAACTGGGAGTACGGTCTGTTTGGCTTCCAAACACGCAGAGTGTTGACCGCCTCCGCAGCACCAGTTTCTGGTTGGGGAAAGCCGCTGGGGAACTGGAAGCCATTTGTGGGAGTGAGCAATCCAGGGGTGCCAGCCAGTGCAGGGGAGTGCTTATGATCTGCTTCATCCCTAGAAGCGGAACGGTTGGAGCATAATCGGTTTTGCTTTCATCGCATGATTAGAATAAAATAGACCTCAGAGTGGGAGAATTGCCCCTCCCTGTCCTCTTGAAGGGGTTCAGGTCAGGCCCCCCTAAAATACATCACTTTAGCCTGTGAAGGATTTAGAGCAGAAGGCAACTGAGACCCCGTGGGCTCCAGAGAAACTTTTGCAGCTCCCAGAAAGAACTTAAGCTGGGGGTGTTGCCTATATTAAGAGTTATCACCAGGAACAACACTTTATGACCTCTCTATGTGGCAGGGCAAACATTTAATTACTGAACATCTGCTCTCTTATCTCCCTGAAAATTACCTTCCTTCCCTTTGAGGCCTGGTGGCTCTTATCTTATTCCTTGGTTCAGGATGCCATATATGCCTCATCTTACCTTTCTGTCTCTGAACCTCCCATGTATGTGGAGTCTCTCATGTAGGTGGAGTTCCCATATGTACATATATTTGGTTGTTTTCTCTCATTACCCCATCTCATCTCGATGTATTTATTAGACTGGCCAAAAGAACCTCGAAGGGTGGAGAAAAATGTTTTCCTCCCCAACGCTATCAATCTTCCTCACACTTGGTCCAGAGGAAACTCAGAATTCAAACCTTTGACCAAGGAGTGATAAGTCATGTTTATTAGATTTCCAGGTGGGATGCCAGACCACAGTGTCCATTGGGCTCCCAAAAGCCATATTCCAGTGACGCTTCTAATTCCCACCTTTCCTTCCTGGAAAAGGGTGGGAGTCACAACACAGCAATAAATTTTCCATATGGACCTCGTCTTTCTCATTTTTACCTTTATTCCTTTACATCCTTGAATTGGGTATTCAACTGCAAAACTGTTTTGTTTTTTCCCCTGCTTTCATTGCAGTCCTGCAAAAAAGGGCTAGCATTTTCTCGTGCTTCGGAATTTGTTTTGGAAGTACTTTATTTTGGGAACACTTGGGGAACTTTTGTTTTCAACATTTTGGGGCTTCAGATGAACCAAGACAAAGAGACCCAATTTTATACCCTGTTGTTAGATGCTATTTTTTCAGAGGAAAAAAAAACACACAAACCCAAATAATACAGACTTTAGGTGGATCAAAGGGAACGAATACCCCAAGGTAATGATCAACTTCTTACTAGGAGTGATTGGGTTACCAAAAATTTTTACAAAAACTAAAAAGTCACTTTACTATGTACTAAAGTCATAACATTCCATAACACTTTAGACGTATTATAAAAGTGAATGTTGTATGTTTTAAATACAGCAGCTTCTTTAGTGTTGTGATTTTAAAAGGTGCCCTGGAGATGTTTGACTATCAGCTCTAATGGCGTATATTTAAGTTGGTCTCTGCTCGTGGTAGGGAACATGACAATGTAGCAACGCTGGGTCCGCTTTATGGGCATTTTCTTAGATCTCAAACTGATGCATGTAGTCTTGGGGGCATTTCTGAATCTCTTATGAAGACAGGGGCCATCTTTGTGTCCCTTATGGGACTTTAGAATGTTGTCTTGCAGAAGACAAGATGCTCAGGACATCTTGTGTGTCTGGTCACTTTCCCCTAATGTCCTGCTGTGGAGTACAAATGGGCTTTGCATAGTCCTTATGAAACACAAGTATATTATTCCTCAGAGACCGGGCTTTAATAATCGTGACGTCTGGACCATGCGGACTGCATCGCTGTGTATGTTTTAAGATGTTATTTTGCTTATTGATTTCTTCAGCAAACACACTGATGGCGGCGGCGGTGGTGCAGCTCTCCCCAGAGCACCTGTCAATAGTAAAGGCTAAGACAGTGGTCGGCAAACTCATCAGTCCACAGAGCCAAATATCAACAGCACAATGGTTGAAATTTCTTTTGAGAGCCCAATTTTTTAAACTTAAACTTTTTCTAACGCCACTTCTTCAACATAGTAGACTCACCCAGGCCGTGGTATTTTGTGGGAGGTCCACACGCAAGGGGCCAAAACTCGAGAGCCGCAGTTTGCCGACCACTGGGCTAGTACGTTAGGTACCATAATGAAGGCGCAAGGTGGGAAAGCAGAGGGAGGAGGTGGCCAGAGTGGCTGATGACGGAGGTCAGGAACAGCTCCCCAGAGAAGCGGTATGTAAATCAGTTCCAGGAGGATAAGAGGAGTCGTTCCCAGCGGAGATAACAGCACATGTCTGGCTCAGTGATAGCCAACAGTAACATGTAACAAGTGGTCCTCTGCCACCTCGTATCTGACAAGCCCGAGGACCCCGACCAGCTGCTTCAACCTCGTTGAGCCTGGGTTTCCTTATCTTTGACATAATGTTTATCTCATATGAGAGAATTAGCTCAGGATACAGGAAAAGCACTGGACCCGATGCTGGTGTGCAGTGCTCAGTACATGCAGGCAATGGATAAGATCCCAACACCACGCGTGGCACGTGGTGAGCATCCTGGAATGTGAACCATTATCCTTGTTGTTTCATCCTTGGTTCTTTTCCTCTGGTCTACACGGACTTAATTTTATCACCAACATAAGCGAGGACCCCGCAAGATTATTGTAATTCTGAATCCAAGCTTGGGGCGTTGAGCAAGAAATGAGTTGCAGTAGGGTGCCGAGGGGCAGCAAGAGCTGGAGTTGTTCAGTGACCCCGGAAAATTAAACCCGGATCCAGCTTCCTGTTCACCTAAACACCACATGCTTCTGCTTCACCATGTAGCCGCACGTGTGCACAGGCCCCGGGAGAAGGCGGACATCTTTGGAGGCCATTATGCTGCCTGCCACCCCCTGTTTGCCAGCCACCTAGTACGTTTCATTTGCTTCCCGTGAGTCTCTCGGGTCCTGCTGTGTGGGCGCTCCTGGCTGCCTTTCCCGCGGCGGGCCCGGAGGCCGGCCGACCGGGGCCTCCGCTCCCTGGCAGCGGGCTTTCTGCGCCTGCAGCCGCCGTGGACAACCCGTCCCCATCACCGGCTCTTTTTGGTGATGGAGATGTTTGTGTGGGCGGAAGGGTTAGGAGGGTTATGCTGAGATGCTGCTTTATTATTTTTTTTAACACAGCCATTTCTTAAAATTTTTTCTTTCTGATATTTTTTGTTTTGGTGCTGTGAGTTTCTCACAGAGGCACAACCTCAAAGCGTGAAACCAGTGTCATCTTGGCTGCGAATCTCCCCCCAGCTCTCTTCTAAGATGCATCCTGGCCAGTCCCCGCGCTCGGCCGGCAGGAGTGTCGGTGGCTGTCGGGATTTGCGCTAGGGCAGGCTCTCCCTGGGACCTGGCCGCCCAGCGGCCACCGTTCCCGCCTCGGCAACTACAGATTCTCAGGCTCGTCGTGCTCCTGCGAAGTGTTGTCTCAGAAGAGCAGGCATTTGTGGACAGTATATACAGCTCAGAAATTTTTCTGGATCCTCTTAAGATCCACTCATCGATTATGAAAGACCACAGAGAGCGGGAGGCCAGAAACACATGCGTTGGTGCTCGCCTCTCCTAGATGGCTGACTTCTCTGAATCCTGTACTCTCCTGTCAACGTTGGCTCATATGTTAGGGGGGAAGTCTGTTATTTATTGTGGAGAAGTGTCTCTTGATCCGAGTCTCTCCCATCTTCATAGTGTTGAGCTTTGACTCTGTTTTAGGGGGCTGAGGAGCTCTCTCTTCATGAAACACACATTTCTGTTGGGGAGATAGACCTCAAAGAGCCAAGGAAGTGACTGAGGTAATCTCCCTCAGAAATGTTCTGAGAAAAATAAAACTGGGCTATATGACTGTAAGAGAAAAGGAGAGGGAGAGATCTTTATAATGATTGCCATTCATTATTTCACTTAACACACACATATACTTGAATTGTTGATGGTATAAAAACGTATAGAATTTGATCAATTGTTGGGTGTTTGTTTCTCAAGCATTCTGTTTCACCATTATGTTATCGATCAGAATTTGTTGTTGCTTTGTCACTCGTGGAGGAATTTTAAATAGTTAAGAAGTTCAACATGAATAGATTGATGGACAGTTGGTCTGGCTTGTGTATGAAGATACCAAACATTACAGCGTGTGCATGCTATTAGATTCCAAGTTTATTAGATTCCAAATCAATTCAAGATTCTTACTCTTCCCCCTTCTCGGCATGCCATACTGTGTGAGGTGAGATGGTAACGCTGCTTTTCCTGGCCGTGGTGAGGAGATTTCCAACGGATCCGCAGCATCTAGGGAACAGTGAGTAGGGCTGAGAAGGGCTCAAGGAACCTTATCTTGCTTAACCCCATCTTTTGATTGACACTGCAAGGCAAGCACTGACCTGGTGGACGCCTCAGCGTTTTGTAATTTTTATCACAGGTGCAGTGCTTTTTGGACTATGAACTTCCTTCTACATCTCTCTCAAATCCCCTCCTGACAAAACAGCTAAATAATTAGTTATTCTCTTCTGGTTGAATGTAGAGCGATGATCTCCATTTAACATTCCTGTCCACCACTGTTCTTTTGTCTCATGCCTTCTAATTAAAGCATTGTACCCCGGGCTGTGGTCTTGTCTGGTACGCGGGAGCTAACACTTCTCCACGGCACCTCTGCCGAGAAGTCGTGAGGCCACAGGTATAATTATTTCTGTTTTGGATTACAAAGACGGCTCTATCTAGGTCACACAACAATGCCGGCATTTTCCGGCATTGAAACACAACTTTGTTCTGTTCTCTTTGTTCTCCCTTTTTAAAAATAGCTAATTTTAACCCGTGGCACTTACAAGGGAATGAGTTCCCACCTAAAGAAAAATCGCAAATTTAGCTAAGATAGAGAATAGAGCCTTCTGCAAGACTGAAGTGGCAGATGTCAAATTTGCATCTCCTTTGATGCGTATGGATTTTCCTACAGGCACTTTTGGGTACTTTATAAATAAACGGTTACGATGTTAGTGTTGGGAGGAGGAGGAGAGGCAAGGAGGGAGGACCCGTAAGTAACCATGAAATCCCAGGCTTCCTGGGGAGTTCATTCTAATCCCACATTTCTGGGCCATATTACAGTTTTCACCAATTTCTTGCTGCTTTAAAAAAAATCAACTTGTTGAATGTGTTTAATTCACAAGAGACCTTTCAGAGAGGATCTTATAGAAGTAGGCGGCGTTGGCGGGTTGGAAAAGAAAATGGCTCTCACTCCTCCCCCCCCCCTTCCTTCCCTCTCTCCCTTTTTCCCTATTGCTAGTTCCTGAGGAGGGGAGACCCTCAGCAGTAACTAACCCAGCATGCTCTGCGCCAACTCTTTTTCCATGGCTCTTCTGAATGCCTCTCTCCTAACTGACTCTTATCTTTCAGTTTGCCACCCAGGAATTCTGAGTAATTATACTTGGGTTTTGTAAAAGTGAGAACCTTTGGGTCCCCATTCTCTTCCTCTGCCTTTTAAGTTCTGTAAGTTTTGTTGTTGCTGTTGTGTGTGTGTGTGTGTGTGTGTGTGTGTGTTTGGATGGATACAGCTCTTCCCTTAATTTAGAATACGGTGTTACACCAACCACTGGCGATGAGGAAAATGCTTTAACTTCAAACCAGTGTTCTTCATTGAGACATTTGCTAGCTGCAGTATGGTCAATGTTTTAGCAATCTCATAGCAGCCTACGGGACAGAGTTTTCCAGAGATGGGTAGGATTTTTTAGGCACAGATATTAGGTATGTGGCCACATCAAGACAATGTTTTTACTTCTTCATAAAATAGAGTGCAACCCAGGTGCATGACCTTGTCTGGGAATCAAACCCACAACCTTTCCATTGGTAGGCCAAAGCTCTAACCATGGAGAAACACTGGCTGGCCGAAACCGGTTCGGCTCAATGGATAGAGTGTCAGCCTGTGGATTGAAAGGTCCCGGGTTCGATTCCAGTCAAGGGCATGTACCTTGGTTGCGGTCACATCCCCAGTAGGGGATGTGGAAGAGGCAGCTGATCGATGATTCTCTCATCGATGTTTCTAACTCTCTATCCCTCTCTCTTCCTCTCTGTAAAAAAAATCAATAAAATATATATTTTTTAACAAAGAGAGAGAAACACTGGTTGGGCATGAAAACGGGATTCTTAAGAGGCTTTGCTCCATTCTAGACACAGGAGTTTGAAGTCATTTCAGCCTCCAAATAAGGCAGCACCTCATGACTTGGTGAAGGAAATCAGCCCATAGCGCAGCAGCCTACTGGTAACAAAATGCTAACTCGTTTCTGCGTGTCGCTCTGTGACAGTTCTTTCTCACTCTGAGTGAGCCTGTAGGGCTACTAGTGAGGAGCGGGAGGCTTGCTCAGCAGCCCTGACGTTCAGTTGCCTCTCGTATTTACTCGGTTGCAGCCCATTCTATCACTTGAAAACATTAATAAAAGGAAATGTTTCCTTTTAGTTGCAAACATGGTGATTTCTTACCACATTAGGGAGAAGTTTATAATCTTAATGGATGCATTAGGAAAATGTTGTACCAATTTCTGAATATGTTATGCCTCTTATTCATCTCTCCAAAACTATAGGAAGTCTGAAATTACCTGGTTTGTAAAATACCCTGAATAGTAATACCCTTTTCTGCGGGTACAACACCTGGAAACATACCTTTTGGTGTGCTAGATCCGGGCAGCTTTTTAATCAAGCTGTAGCATTAATAAAAGGTGACTGTGACATCAACATCAGTAAGAACAACATCCATAACAGTAGCCTCTGGAAGTGCTGATGACTTCTTGAATCCTTTCTTTCCCCCACTGGACAGTGTTTGGCTAATCACGTAATTTCGGGGGGGCAGAGCTCCATGGAGGGGAAGGCAATGGGGAATGAAGAGTGTCCTGGTGCTGATGGTCTAGTTCAGGGCCTGAGAGATACTCCGAGGTGTCAGAAAGACAGGTGCCGTGTCCTGTGAATTCCCCTGAGAGCACGGAGGCGTCTGCTGGCTCAGAGTATTCAAGTCAGGGGGTCCTGGCAACCCTCCAGTACAACGCTCTTGCAGAAGAGGTAAGCCGGTGAGCCAAAGGGCAGGTGACTCGCCTGGGCTCCCCGGAAAGCCCCCCTGCATTTCGTACCGCCGGCACCAGGCTTCCATTAATGGTGTTTTCTCACTGTTTTTAGGGGTCTGGTTTGTGCATCATGGGGATGTTTCCAGAAAATGGTTAATCTTGAGCTTAAAGGAAATCCTATGTAATAAAAGCCTAATATGCTAAATGTCCAGTCTTCTGTTCAGCCAATCAAAGCACAGTAAGCTAATGATATGCTAAAGCCACTCAACCACTCGCTAAGACGTGCACTGACCACAGGGGGCAGACAGTCGACCTGTTGACCAGTTGCTATGACATGCACTGACCACCAGGGGGCAGATGCTCTGACTGGTAGGTTAGATTGCTGCTGGGGTCCAGCTGATCAGAACTGAACTAGATGGGCAGACACACCCTGGAGCCCTCTCACAGTCCCTCCCTGGCCCCAGTCGTGCACCAGTGGGGTTCCTGGGCCTGGCCTGCACCCTCTCGCAATCCAGGACCCCTCGGGGGATGTCAAGAGACAGTTTCAGCCCGATCCCACAGGCCAGGCTGAGGGACCCCCATTGGTGCACGCATTCATGCACTGGGCCTCTAGTAGCATCACAAACAGCAGTGAACTAGATCTGGAGATTGTGTTAGCCTTAAGGTTTCTATAGCTCTAAAATTCCATATTTCTTGACTTACATTGGTACACAAGAGGGAATAATATGAGCAAATAACAGTGAAAAGTAGAAGTAAGAATAATGACAGAAAGTTCTAGAACTTCCCCTGTGCTAGGCTCTGCTTTAAGCCCTCCGCATCCATTGGCTCACCCAATCCTCACAATAACCTCCGAAGTAAGTCCTGCTCTTCCCATTTACCAGGTGAGGTAAGGGAGGTCCGGAGAGATAACTTGCCCAGTATCAAGCATGAACGGTGTCAGATAACACACACGCGGAATGACCCGCCCAATGAGTGTCAGGTGACTCCATTTAGAAGGCGAAGTACTATGCTCAGGAGTAGAGACAGTTAAGAAGAAGGGTTTCTCAAAGGAAAAAAAAAGGACAGCCTGGTGATTCCTTATGTTCCATGATGGTATCCGCTATGTCTGTGGCTTGCCCATCACTGATGAGAGGAGTATTCAATAGAGTGTCCAGCCACAGCTGAGTCCACGCGTAGTAAATACAATTGCTAGAATTTACATATGTCAGCATATATGCATACAGTCAGGCTGAGACAAGAAATGTGGTTACACCATCACAGGTGTGTTCGACTCTTCGCTTGTCGTCTGTCACCCCGGTAGGAACAGTCCCCGCCCACTCTTTGGTTCAAGGGCTCACTGTAACTCAGCAGCCCCATCTCTCTCCAGTGGCCAGCTACCGATTCACATTGCTCCACACTTTCCCTGAGGGCTGTGTGTTATCTTCTGTTTCTTTAGAGAATTTTATTTAGCTTTCCCATTTCAGTTGTTTATGTGGGAAGATGTGAAGAGGATTAAATGATGACAGCTTTTCATTCCCCTTCTGGTCTTTTCCTTTTAGGCACCTGCCAGGATTATTGGTCTAAGTGTGCAGCAGATGGAGAACTACTACTAACTTATAGTAGTTCTAGTTAAAATACCCATTTTTTTAAATACATATTTTTGTTGATTTTTTTTTTTTTGAAAGAGGAAAAAGAGAGAGAGAGACAAACAGACAGACAATGTGAGACAGAAACATCGATCCGCATCCACCCCTTCTGGGGATTGAGCCTGCAGCCTGTGTATGTGCCCTGACCTGGAATTGAACCACCTGTTGATGCACTAGACCAGTGTTTCCCAAATTTTTGACATATGTGTACTCCTCCTATAATTTTCTTAATGCTGAGTACCCTCGTCAAAAAAAAGGATGTATTTTAATAACAATCAAAATACACTTATTTTTTCTTTTTTTGGTACATACACAAAATATTAATAAACGAAAAATAAAATTATTCATAATAAAATATCAATAAAAGTTATATTATAAATAACATTTATTTGCACACTGGACCATCTCATGCCTCACAAGACTGTCTTGACTTGACTCATGAGAACGTAGAATTAGGCGCAGCTAAGCACGGTGCAGTGCATACCCCCACCAAACCCCGGTGCAACGCGTACCCCCACCAAACTCTTCCAGTTCCCCTGGGGGCATGCGTACCACACTTTGGGAAACACTGCACTAGATGATGCTCAACCAGTTGAGCCACACCTGCCAGGGCTCCGCTACCCCTGTTTTGTAGGCTCGGAGAAGCTGATGCCCTTCTGATGCAGGCCTTACCTAAATCCTAAAGTCAAGTGGTGAGAGTTGTTCAACTTTGTCCTTTTCAAACGTGTTTGAATCCTCTAAGTCCTTTGTGCGCCTGTATAAATGTTAGCATCCACCTGTCCGTTTCTGCAAGGGTTTTCTTTTCCGGTGTTCTTCATTCCCTGTATTGATCTGCATCCCATCCGGTGTCCTTTTCCCTTCTCCTGAGGAGTGTTTTAAACACACTTCCTGTAGTGCAGGTCTGGAGATGCAAAGGAAGTCATAAGAGAAAACTAAGACGCCGTCCTTCATAAACACCGCCATAAACAGTCTTCAACAAAATTTCAGCCAATCAAACCCACCAGTGTATGAAAAAGATGACAGATTATGGACTGACGAGGTTTTACTCAGGAATGCAAAGGTGGTGTCAGACAGGGTCATGCATTCCACCGGATTAATAGACCGAAAAGCAGCGGCCGGTGGCCATTCGGCACACGCACAGTTTTTGTCCACTCATTTTCTCCACGGTAGGTGGTGGGGAGACTGTGGAGGGGGCTGACTTTTTTTTTTTTTTAAGTAATCGCCTCACGTTGGAAGTTCCTCTCAGTGCTCACCCAGGGGGTTCCTCCCACACTCCTTGCCTCCCGTCCCCGCCCGGCTATGGAGTGGGTGATGCGGGCAGGCCGGCCGGAGGTTCTGACAGCGGCTCCTCCTCGCGGGGCCGCAGTGGCTGCCGTTCGGGCCTCGGACCCGGGGCCGTGGAACAGGAGCTGGGATCTGGCCAGGAGCCACTCGCGTGCTCTCGGTGGTTTCTCATAGCTGCTCTCCTCTGACAACAGTTTTCTTAAGGATCAGAAATACCGGCGTCATGCGAGTTGTTCCAGAAATGTCTTTCGGGATTGAAGTGGCTAAAAGTATAGCCGGTGTGGAAAGTGAGGAGGAACCAATTCAAACACCTTATTTTATAAACGTAACAGCTTTTTAAAATTTCCTTCTAATACAGTGTTTCCCAAACTTCTCTCAGGATGAGAGTCACCTGGGGGAGTTGTTAAACTACAGATTCCTGAATCCCAACTAAGACGTGCTAAACTAGAATTTTTGGGAACATATAGGTAAAGTTGTATACTTAAGTGCTGCTCTAACACCCTGGTCTCAACTTTATATCTGTGTTTGGATTCGAGGCAAAAGAGTCCCAAGGCATTTGGCCACGGCCAGGGGGCTCCGGGGACCGACGGGGAAGTGGGGTTCCTTCTCTGCGGCTGTGGGGGGACTCCACTTACATCCTGTGGCTCTCAGGACAAAGCACCGGCCAGAGCCCTGGCGACAGACCGGCAGCTCCATCTCCTCAGCCTTACTGGTAGTTTGACCCAAATATCTCACTTGACCTCTTCGCAGTTTACCTCTAAAATGGAGAGGGCAGCTCCCAGGGCCCCACCTCTGGGGGTGGCAGTGGAAGTGGGGAGACCAGGGCTGCTCCGGACTCAGCTGGCCCGGGGAGCGGGGGGGACATGTCTTGCCCTGAGCCGCGCCCGGAGCTGCTGAGCTGTGTCCTGTGCCAGTTTCTGCCCGGGTTTGTGGACACTGATCCGTGTCCGTGAGCTGTCCACCCGCGGGAAGCTCATGTAATGAGTGACATCTGAGCCGCTGGAACTACTCAGACGAATCCCATTCACTATCTTTAAGATAACCCCATCTGAGTGGTTTCTTCACCAGCTTTGAAACTGTGAGTTTTCAGAAGACTGTTTAACAGAAGCTGTATACTACAACTGACTACAGGAACACTCAGAAATGTATTTAAGCACTGCCTTTGCATGCCAAGGGGCAGTCGTTACTCTCCATGAAGATGGAATAGTTTTATTTTTTATTTTTTATTTTTAAATATATATTTTATTGATATTTTACAGAGAGGAAGGGAGAGAGATAGAGAGCTAGAAACGTCGATGAGAGAGAAACATCCACCAGTTGCCTCTTGCACACCCTCTACCGCGGATGTGTCCGCAACCAATGTACATGCCCTTGACCAGAATCGAACCCAGGATCTTTCAGTCCGAAGACCAACGCTCTACCAGTGAGCCAAACCGGTTTCAGCGATGGAATAGTTTTAATTGATGCACTAAGGACCCCGGTCCCTCCGGTGCCTCTCAGATGTTCTTCTGAGGACATTTCAGACTCCAGGGACCTTTGAGAATCTTATTTTACGGCTTTGTTTTTACAGTACTGCTTGTGACTTTTTCCTGTTTCAAACCCAGTCATTTCAGATTGCAAGCTTATGTCGGTGACCCTTTTTTTTAAATACATAGCCTTTTCCTTAGCAAACATTGTGCTAATAAGAGAAAAAAAAAGAGAGAGAGAGAGCAAGGAAAACCACGGAATAGTAACTACAGGCTTCGTATGTCCAGCACTTCTTACAGAAACAAACTCTCACATAATGAGGCCCGCCTTGAAATGCAGCGGAGTTCATTATTTTTTCCCAGGCTCTGCTTTGGACGGTGTATTTAGAAAGCGGCTCCACAGACAGTTGTCCCGTATTCATTACCAATAATTACATGGTTTTTCCATGGCATGGGAATTTCATCACAGCCTTTTGCTCTCATCTGAGCTGAGAACGAAGATGAATATTCGGTATATTCCGCAATAATGGCAGGCAGCGAGTTCCCTGTGCTGACTGCAGAATCTCATTTGTATGATTTGCAGAGAGAGGGGGCGGGGGAGGCTGTGGTAGGGGACAAGGGAGAAGGCACGTGGCAGGCTAGGTGTTTGTGGTTTGTCACTGACCAATCCTTCGGCAGGAGTGGGTCTGATGGGGAAGCTCATGGCAGAGCTGCCAAGGTTGTGGCTGCCGGACTTGCCTGTGGAAATCCGTGGTACCGAGCTTTGGCTAAGGTCACAGAAAAGTCTTGTTTCCAATGCTGGACTTGGTGACTCATTTGCAAACATTAAGAAAGACTAGTTTTGCCGAAACCGGTTTGGCTCAGTGGATAGAGCGTCGGTCTGCGGACTGAAGGGTCCTGGGTTTGATTCCGGTCAAGGGCATGCGCACTGGTTGCGGGCACATCCCCGGTAGGGGGTGTGTAGGAAGCAGCTGGTCAATGTTTCTCTCTCATCGACGTTTCTAGATCTCTATCTCTCTCCCTTCCTCTCTGTAAAATATCAATAAAATATATTTTTTTAAAAAGAAAGAAAGACTAGTTTTACCCTTGAAGGTTCAGATGTCTGTAAAAGGACCAAAATAGCAGGGGCTGGTTAACAGTTGTACTATTATTCTTTCTTAAATGTATGTCTGCCGTTTGTTTTTGAGATTTTTAAAATCTTAAGCCTATGAGTTTTTAAGTTATAAAAAATTAATTCTCTGCAATGCACATGACTTACTTGGCTCCATATGTTCAAACCTAACAGACACGTATCTGCTTCATTTTACTTTTGCCTTTTATTATTAAAAAACTAGCGGCCTGGTGCATGGAAATTTGTATACTCAGGGGAGGCGGAAGGGGTCCTCCCAGCCCGGCCTTCGCCCTCTCACAATCGGGGACCCCTTGGGGAGGGTCCCTGGGCCTGGCCTGAGGTCAGGCCCTATGGGGGCTTTCCTTCGCCCGGCTGCAGGCAGCTGGCCCCACCCCCGCCACCGCTGCCACTGCTTGCCATCTCTGCAGCACTGCCCCCCCTTGCCCCTGCCACCAGTGGCCCCCTCTGCAGGTGACAGGCATGGGGTATGATGGCTTGGCTAGCTTGGGTCTCCCTCTGCGGGGTGATCGCTGGCCAGCCGCACACCTGCCTCAGAGTCACCGCTGGTGGCCTGGGCCTCCCACTTTCTTTTCTGGGGAGAGGGGCCAGCCCTGCCTGCAAGGGGCTATCTGCCTACCTGCTCGCCCCCAACCACTTGCCTGCCTAACTGATCGCCCCTAACCACTTGCTTGGTGGTTCTGGTCTCTGGTCGTTCAGGTCGTTACACTAATGGTGGCTGGCCTTTTATTATATAGGATAATTTCCCCCTAGTCTGTCTAAGTAGCCAGGTTTTTGTGAATAATAATAATAATAATAATAATACAGCTTTAGTCTGTGAACTGAGGTTTTTTCCTCTTCTGAATTTCTGCCCCACGAAGTATGAAGTCAGCATTTCCATTTTTGGGGTCCCTCCTGTACACACATCCAAGTCTGTGTCTGAGAAGCGTGTAAGCCACAGGGAAGCAGCATTAGCCTCCCCTCGCGGGAGACGCTCGGCCTGCCTGCGGTTATCACTGGAGATGGAACTCACCATGGTGTCATTTCAGCTGACGCTTCAGTGGTGCCTGTGCTGCCGGTGAACACGGGTTCTTGCTGCGCTGTGAGGAGGAGTTCCGGAGGGCACAGGCACGGGAGAAGCTTGCGCCGGGTGGCCAGCCTCATCGCTACTGTGGGTGGAGGAAAACAACACGCCCTTGGGAGCCAGCGGGCTGTCATCAGACTCTCCAACCTGCTCCCGGGTCTTCCCAGGGAGCCCTCCTCCCCCCAACCAACCCCTTTCCTGGACCTCCAGGGGTCCGGGCCTGATCCAAACGGATTCTTTCCCCTGTCTGGGCACCACCCCTTTATGATTGCTGTTTTGGCTCCTATTACACATACTCCAAAGTTGTTTTTCTTTTTTAATACATTGTTATTAGATTTCTGGGAGTGAGAGGTAGAGAGAGAAACATTCATGATGAGAGAGAATCAGTGATGGGCTGCCTTCTGCATGCCCCCTACTGGGGAGAAAATCCGCAAACCGGGCATGTGCCCTGACCCGGAATTGAACCTGTGACCTCCCGGTTCATAGGTCGATGCTCAATCACTGAGCCACACGGGCCGGGGCCATGGTCTGGATTTTGGTCGCTGTCCCCCCCCACCTGCCCCTCTCCACACACTGTTACTACCGTAGGATGAGACATTCTGGTTTAGCCCTTTCAGCTTGTGGCACTTTATCTGTGAAATCCAGCGAACGAAATATGTTTAGATACTTATAATGAGCAAAACAAATGACTCCGACATACTTTATAAACTACAAACACCATCAGTATTGTCTTCATGTGAGGGCAGCCAGCAAAGGAGCCTCCTTTTCTCCGTACGTCTGTGGACCCACGGGTGAGTTCAGAAAGCTCAGCGCACACTGGCCGCCTCCAGGTCATCACTCACTGCCCCCCACTTGGTTTCGGCCGCCCATCCATCCCGGCTGTGAGCGGTGGCGGGGGTCCAAGAGGATTTCATACAAGAGGCCAGCCATGGTCAGCCTTTCTCGTCGTTTGGCACACACAGACTAATCATCAGAACGCCGCCGCGGCACACCCACCCATGTGTTTCTGGCCGAAGGGACACACAGAAAAAGGGTATAATTTTGATTCATCCACACCGGACAGCTATTGTGTTGGCCGTTGTCCTTTTTTAATTTGGCATTCGAAGGGAAGAGGTCAGGGCCCCTGCTTAGACCGCCAGGTATTGTGTGATTTATTTACTTATTTACTTATTCATTCAAATATATTTTATTGATTTTTCACAGAGAGGAAGGGAGAGGGATAGAGAGATAGAAACATCGACGAGAGAGATACATCGACCGGCTGCCTCCTGCACAACCCCCCACCGGGGAAGTGCTTGCAACCAAGGTACATGCCCTTGACTGGAATCGAACCCGGACCTTTCAGTCCGCAGGCCGGTGCTCTGTCCACTGAGTCAAACCGGTTTCGGCGAGTATTGCGTGTTTTAAACACTCCCGAGGCACATGGGTTGAGAATCGCTGCAGGAGAGCACTGCGTGGCGTGGCTCATCCGTGGGGAGCCAGTGGCTGGCCACGCTAAGGAAGCCGTACTCACCCACAGCGGCTTCCGGGGGGAGAGCACGAGGGCCGGAACCCCCGACCAGCTCACAGCAAGCCGGGCCGGACAAGTGCGCCTCCTTCCCTGCCCTCTTTCACGAGGCGCCAGCAAGCCCGTGAGCATCTGACGTAGACGGACAAAGCCTAAGAGAAAATGAAAACCTATTGCACGTCCCGGCCATCAGAGCACAGGCCGCACAACCGCGTCACCCTTGCTTTTTCCTTCAGCAGAAAGACTAAGAGCCGTGCTGGAAGCACCTTGGCTGAAGGGTAGAAGGGCAGTGTGGGAATGAATATTGAAATATATGTACACGGTGCTGCTTTCGGCCAGAAAAATGGGTTATTTATTTACTTGAATGCGTGCTTGTTGTAAACATCTGAACATTAAATTGAAATGCACCTAATCCGTGCTTTTCTGACCTACTTGATTCAGTGTCTTCAAGTGCATTTGTGTTGGAATTTAGAGCTATTTATATGTAAATGCAAAGTCTTGGGTAATTGGCCCAGGGAGAGCCCCAGAGAAGCCCAGTGAACTAATCTCAGGCTGAGCTTTCCCCTCTGTTATACATTCACAATGGCATCTGAGGGCCCGCAGCCTGATCCGATGTCAGCACCGCTCTCCGGGGCAGTGAGGGGACCGGGATTGGGGGGAGGGGGAGCTCTGTTTTCAGCGGTAAATGGTGAGATTTTTCTGTGACACGCCATCGCAGACAGAGCCGCCAGGTGTTATAGGAGCAGAAAGATATTAACTTCTAGCTGCCTGGGATGAGCATTCATTCAGATTGTTGGCGTCGGGTAGAATGAAAGTAAAATTGTTCAATTGTTCTGGCTGTGATACGCTTTGTTTTATTGAATTTCTTTTTTTTTTTTTTTTCAATGTGCTATCTGAGACTTTGGTACTAATGGCACCCAAACAGTTTGTTCATTTTTGCCTCTTTTTAAAATTTTTTTATTAGCCAAAAGACCTATCTGGTTGGCAAGGACATTTGTTTCTGTGTTAAATACTCTGGGAATTTATATGCCTCCTCGAGGCCAGTGCACAAAATGTGTGCACAGGTGGGGTCCCTAGGCCTGGCTGGCAATGAGGGCCAATCTGTGGGGCAACCGGCAGGGTGGCCGGAGGGCCCCTCCTGGCACCCACCTTGGCTGGCCTGGGGCCTGTATTGAGCGTCTGCCCCCTGGTGGTCATGCGCGTCATAGCGACCGGTCATTCTGCTCATCAGTTGATCTGCATATTAGGCTTTTATTATATAGGGTTACAAATCAGGGAATGTTTCAACTCTAAGAGGTCTGAGGGAGAGATACCTGAATCTCAAAATCTATTCTGGAGCAAGCAATGATAAAAAAAAATAATACTACATTAATTAAAATGAGATTTATTTATTTATTTATTTATTTAAATATATTTTATTGATTTTTCACAGAGAGGAAGAGAGAGGGACAGAGAGTTAGAAACATCGATGAGAGAGAATCATCGATCAGCTGCCTCCTGCACACCCCCTACTGGGGATGTGCCCCCAACCCAGGTACATGCTCTTGACCGGAATCGAACCTGGGACCTTCCAGTCTGCAGGCCTACGCTCTATCCACTGAGCCAAACCGGTTCCGGTTAAAATGAGATTTATTATTCATTCCACTGTCAAGCAATCTGTCCACGTTATCTGTCCGTTCATCCATTCCTTTAGTAAATATGCCGCCTCGGCGGAATCCGGGGCTGGGTGTGGGGTGGGATAGTAAGCTGGGGCCCCACTTCCCCTCAGGGAGCCTCAGATCTGCACCAGACTGCTTTGCTGGGTGGAAGCTACGTTGCAAATTTAGCTGTTTCCCACTTTCAGGAGCTGCACAGTTCTGAATATTTTCCTTCTCTATGTGGGGAGCTTAAGCACAACTTGTTTGTGATGGAAATCGTTCTGCTCTGTGACCCATTAGTAGATAGCGTTGGGAATAAACTTTATGTGTCTAGGATCGTGGTTTTGGCTATTATACTGACTTATAGTTTAATGCCGAAATAATCTTACAGTTTAATACCAAATTATTACACTTGGTTTTTATTTGAGCTTCTTTTCTCACCACCAGACAGCTGGATATTGTCTTCTCGCCGGCTGGTCTGATTCTGTGGCAGAACCTTCCTCCCTCACCCTCCTGTCTCTCTGGTCTCTCGTGGGTGTGGACACAGGCTGAGCAGGGTTATTAAAATCATTACACTTCTCTTTAAAAATAACAGGCCCTTCATGGAATAAGATGGCCTCTCCTGTGAATAATATGCATCTTTCCTGCTACATTTACTGTCGCTGCCGATAGGTCTCCTTTGACTGTATTCTTGGCCCTGTGTTTAGCAGGTGAAACATCATTTTAGCTCCAGCGTTAGCACTTCGGGAAATCAGGTCACAATGGAAGGACTAATAATTCAATGCTAATCGGTGAGTGTATTTTTTTAGTGTTTGTGGCGGTGCACCGTGACATCTGTGGGTGACAAACGGAATGTCATCGCGTCCTCCGGCCCAGAGCAGCCCTGCGCAGGGTCCCGGAGACCGTGGAGCCGGTCGTGGTCCCTCTGCTCCTCACCCGCAGCCTGCCAGGAGGGGGTGACCGCTGCCAGGGCCGGGGCCGCTGGGTCTGGTTCATACTCAGAAACGGGTCGCATTTGCTTTGGGCATTTGCTGTCTCTCTCATTCAGTTTCACAACATTTCCCCAGTTTCAACAAAAGCATTAGGGAGGAATGAAATTTATTTTTGATCAGGGCTCCAGGGTGGATTTTGTTAAGGCCACCTCAGGTCTGTTACAGGGGGTCGGGGGAAGAATTAGGCGATTTGGTGACTGATTGGATGAGCTGATGTGAGTAGGTGAGTCCTCTGCATCTGTCTCCAGTCCTGGAGCGAGAGGGTCCACGGACCATCCTTGAGGAGAGAGAGCCGAGGTGTTCATGGAGGGCACATTCTTGTTCTTGTTCCTCTCCCTCTCCCTCTCCCTCTCCCTCTCCCTCTCCCTCTCCCTCTCCCTCTCCCTCTCCCTCTCCCTCTCCCTCTCCCTCTCCTTCTCTCCCCAGCACTCCCAGGGACATCACACATGCCCATCATCAGCAGCTAATCCCTACAGTGCTTAACGGGGTGCAGTGTCTCAGAACCTCTGGGCAGAGTGTACACGTCTCGCCCCTCCACTGTCTCTGGGGAACCTATTCCTCTCCACACCCCAGGTTGCAAAGCAGTTTACAGATTGACTCGTGACAATGAGCGTCCTATGAACCAGTAGGTTACGGTTCGATTCCCAGTCAAGGCACTTGCCCGGGTTGTGGGCTCGATCCCCAGTGGGGAGCATGCAGGAAGCAGCTGATGGATGATTCTTTCTCATCACTGATGTTTCTCTCTCTCTCCCTCTCCTTTCCTGAAATAAATTTAAAAAATATACCTTTTTTTTTTTTTAAGAAAGAAAATGATGGCAACATGAACCAAGCTTGAAGCGTGGGTGTTGTTCCTTGTTAGGTTGATGGGACACTCATTCTAAGGATGCCATTCTGGTCCTAAAATTATGGGGGGTGGGAGGCGCATTTCTGCTGTGCCCCGCCTCTCTCCATCAGGAACTGTTAAAGCTCAGCCCGCCAGGCCAGGCAGAATATGGGGTCCGGAAAGGGGCTCTGTCTTCAGTCGGGTCTGCCAGCTGGACCACCAGTTGTAGTTCATCTGGGAGGGGGGAGCCTACAACCCGGCACAGGTTTAAGAAAGACTGTTGATTGATTATTGTGAAGAATCTTGATTATGTATACCCTGCTTGCTTTCAGGTGGGGTTTTCTGAACAAACAGATATTTGCTAAATAAAAGAGGAAAGGCAGGGAGAAGGGGGAGAAGAGAAGGAAGGAAGATGGTGAGGTGGTGGGAAGAGCTTCCTGTCCCCTGAGGAAGGGCCGGCCTCTCCCCTGAGCGTCTCTTTGTGGTTTCCTAACAGTGTGTAGCGGACTCACAATCTGCCATGAGCAGCATCTCAACAGGGCGGTCCCTACTATGTGATTTATTAGTGGCTTTAATTCTGTAGAGCTATTAATTATGTCGTAGTTTCTGTCATAGCACCGGAGTGTTTTGGAGATTAAAGTTGGACGAGAAAGAACTTGATCTGTTGTAGTGAGTACAGATTGTCATATTTCTCAAAATGAGCAGTGATTTAACAACTACCTCATGACATAATCGTTTTAGATTCCTTCGAAAATAATTTGAATGATGTCAGTTACCATGTTAAAATTACTTCCTTAACTTCTTCTAGTAAACACACCTTTGGGGAATAGATGCTTCATAACATTGTTTTAAAATTGTCGTCACCTGACCTTTCATATGTTGGAAATAGAAGTGAAATCTTGCCTTTTCTCTGCCCAAGGATATACTCTCTGCCCACTGGATGTCTTCTCTGACCTGTGTCTGTAGGGCCTGTTCTGGTGGCCCCTGCTCTGTCTATCCACCCTCCAGGGGCTGGTCTGAACCTGCCCGAGCCTGGGTGCAGCACCCACGGGGAGGGGAAGAGTTGGGTCCTGGTGGTGGTGGTGGTGGGGGGGGGGGTTGGGAGAGAACATGAGCACAGCACCCCGAAGGTCAAAGCCAGAGAGACCTCCACCTGTCCCTGTGACGGGTAAAGAAGGGATTGTACCCCACATAATGGGAGTTTAAAAGGAAGAAGATCTAAGACAGTTTCTGAAACCAGGAGTGGGGTGGTGAAGCTTCCTGTATTTTTGTTTTTGTTTGTTTGTTTGTTTGTTTGTTTGTTCTGTGCTCTTTGGGCTTATCGATACCAGATTGTGATACAACCAGCCCTCTTCCCACTCACCCACATAATACTTTCTGCTAACAGGAAGCGGTGTTTTATTATTTGGACTTTGGAGGTTAGTGGGAAATAGGTACTAGCAGCAGAGTTAACAATAAGCAAGTCTGTTTGGAAAATGCAATTTGACGTCCTATTGATTATAAATACAATGAAATGTCTATTGAGATGAAGTGATTGCCATCCTCTCAGTGAAATTTTGACTTTATTTTTCGGCTCAAAAACGTCATTAAGGTGTAAACACAATATATCCTCAAATCGCTTCTATTATTGCAAGATGCTTACAAATCACTGAGCTTTCGTTTCCCATCCGAGGGGTAAAAGAAGACAAATATGCATTCTTGTAAGGAATCTTCTTCATGCTCCATTCTTATCTGAGTTTAACCTGGATGAATCACGAGGCTTTTAGTGCAAATTGAAGTTTTAATTTTAGATGTTGGGGTAAGATGTCAAACATCTTACTCAAGCTGACTGATCTGTAGGGTTGTGTTTGCAGCATGTGCTGAATCTCAGGCAAGGGAATTTCATATTTTGTCCTTGAAATTCTCTGGCATTTTCCATTGTTTTGAGTTATTAAAGCTGCTTTCGAGTTTGTTGCCTTAGAATTCCCAGGGAGTTGAATGCAGTGGCTCAGAGGAAATAATTATTATGATATCTGAAAGCACTACTTTACAATAATTCTTTGGGCTGAAGAGTGTGGGATTGCTTAACAACGCGTGACAGCAAAGAGGGGCATGCCAGAGAGCACAGGGTGTCAATCACTAAACATCAAAAAGCCTTTCTTAAAAACAGTACCGTTCAACGTTTTTACATGTATCCGTAGAGTTGTACAACCATCACTGATGTTTCACTCCGGAACATTTCATCACCACCACCCCCAAAGAAACCGTAGCTATCACTTTAATTTACCTCCAACCTCCTCAGCCCTGAGCAGCTGGTAACCTACTTTCTGTCTCTGTAGCTTTGGCTGGCCTGGGCACTCCACAGAGATAGGACCATACAGCACGTGGCTAACCATCCTAAGTGCAGAGGCTGATCAGTGTTAAGTACACTCACGTGGTGTGAAACCATCTCCAGAACTTTTCATCCTGCAAAACCGAAACTCTAGACCCATTAGAAACAGCCCTTCCCCTCAACCCCTCCCCAGCCTCTCTTGACCACTGTTCTACTTTGTGTCTATGAATTTTGACTACTTCAGGCACCTATTACAGTTGGAGTCAGGCACAGTGTGTCTCTCTGTGCCTGCCTTATTCCACTTAACATGATGTCCTCAAGGTACATCCATGCTGTAGCTGTGACAGAATCTCCTTCCTTTTTGACGCTAATAGTTCATTGTGTTAGTGAAGGATTAGAAATTGTTTGCTGAGCTACGTTTCAATCTTTCTGCAAGTTGCTTTTGAGTTTCACACGCAGCTTCATCCAATAATGCTTGTCATTGTTGGTCTTCAATCTTTTTCGGTTGACCTGGATTGTTCTTTGTCTTCCACATCGAAACCATCACTTTTAAAGCATTTACACCAGTGTTCACAAGTATCTGAGCTTCCCGACGTATTCAGCAGCACTTTTCTTCAAAATAAAGTAATGAATTAAAACTTCCTGCAGATGCTCTTCTTTTGGGCACGAAATTCGACATTTTTAAGTGTAAAAGTATCTATGATGTTAACACCTTCAGAAAATTGGACATATGAAGTTTTGAAGCTTGCTGTCAATACAACAAAATAGCATACATATCAAATAGTGTAACATATATTGTAATTCCATCTATTGAAAAAAAATCCGCATTATTATTTGCTACACCTAGTATGTATCACCACATTTTGTGTACCCACTCACCTGTCAATGGACATGTGGGTTGCTTTAGTGAATAGTGACTTAAATTACTGCTCGTTCTTAAATTACTGCTGGTTTTGAGAAATATGACAATCTGTACTCACTAAAACAGATCAAGTTCTTTCTTGTCCAACTTTAATCTCCAAAACACTCCGGTGCTGTGACAGAAACCATGCCATAATTAATAGCTCTACAGAATTAAAGTCACTACGAACATGG
Source organism: Vespertilio murinus (assembly GCA_963924515.1). Classification (NCBI taxonomy): domain Eukaryota; kingdom Metazoa; phylum Chordata; class Mammalia; order Chiroptera; family Vespertilionidae; genus Vespertilio; species Vespertilio murinus. The sequence goes on from OZ004712.1 coordinate 2,562,662, forward strand.
GGGTAAATATCAATTCAAGACCCTGCTTTCAATGATTTTGGATATAGACCCAGAATTGGGATTACTGGATTGCGTAGTAATTCTATTTTTTAATTTTTGAGGGGCCTCTACACTGTTTTCATAGCCATTGTACCAGATTACAGTCACACCCATAGTGCATACGGTTCCAGGTCCTCCACATTCTTCACAACACTTGCTGTTTTCACTTTGTGTTTATTGAAGCCATCTTAGCAGGTGTGAGGTGGCCGCTCACCATGGCTTAGATTTGCATTTCTCAGATGCTCCGTGATATTGAGCATCTTTTCACACACTTGTTGGCCATTTGTGTATAGTCACCGGTGAAATGTCCATGCAGGTTCTTTGCTCATTTGATTATTGTTGTTGTTGAGTTGTAGGAATTCTATTAAAATGCTAGATATTAGCCACTTATCAGATGCATGAGTTGCCCGAATTTTTTTCTAAATCCATAGGCCTTTTTCTCTCTGTGGCATGGGTGCTTCCTGCGCAGGTTTTGAGGTTTGATCTGATCCCACGTGTCTGTCTTTGCTCTTGTTGCCTGTGCTTTTGGTGTCATGTTCAAGCCTTTCACGAATGCTTTTGATTAGAAGAATGAACAAAGGTCAACAATTCAAACCAAGATGAACCCGGCAGTCATTTATATTTACACTTAACATGCCACTTACATTTATATCTGACGGTGTGTGTGGCGACAGTCCTGAGAGGTAATTGCCAGCACCATAATGAAGACTGGCCGTGAATGTCTGACTCAGAAACGCAGGAAGTACGTCTGGTTTTCCTGGCTTCAGCCCTCCCCCTCCTCGCAGACTACTCAGGGAAGTAAACCAGATGGGTTGATTTAAAAAGAAAGAAGTAAGTAGGCTACGTTGGATTTCATCTCTTGAGATGTAAGCTAACCTTGGAGAAGAGATGTGCTTGATGGAGACTTAACCCTACAACAGTGCCCCGTTACAGAGGCTAACACTGCTACTTTCTACTTCCGTGAGTTTCCCCCACTTGTTGGCAGAGGGCGTGTATGTGAGTTGGGATGTGAGAGGGGCAGTTTGGAGGGATGAGTGCCCTACACCCAGAGCTTGTCCTTCCTTCTCCTCGTTTCTTGTTCTGTGTGAACGGCTTCCTGTTTACGCCTTTTCTAAACCAGGAATGTGGACACCACTCCTCAGTGCCCTCTCCCTCACACCTGACCTTCAGCCACCACCCCATTCCTTCAATCTCACCTCCACACCCAAGGCCGCTGCCTTCGCCCTGGCCATGCTCCCTCACCCAACGGTCTGACCCTGGTGCCCACCTGGCACAGCGTACTGCCCGGTGGGAGTGGAGGGACAATGTGCATACTAGCCTCTTATTATATAGGATGGGCTATGCGTGTGCTGGCTTGGAGTAGGTTCCCAAACTGGATCTCAGGACGGCGTGCTTCTGTGTGCCTGTGTCTGTCCTCTCTGTGTGATTTGGGTCTCGCTTCGCTTTACCTTTGAGTCAAAACAAACAACTCATTGGTTCCCAAGAGCTGCGTCTGAACTGGTAGGAGAGGTGCTGTTGCTAATGAGAAACTCTGTGCCGGTTTCCTTTCTCAGCCCACAGGCGAGGGAGCGTAATGACGAGGTGGGGTTGACCGGGTGCACGTCTGCCAGCCATGCTGGGTCGGCCTACGTACAAGAGCACAGGTGGGGTCCCAGGGTAGCCACCCGCCTGGAAGGCAGGACACTGAAACCCGGTGGGGACAGTGACATGGCAGGACTATGGGCTCACGTTCTCTGAATCTGGAAATGTTGAATCCACACCTCCCAAGCCTTCTGGTGACAGAAGTGCCCACCTGAGGGTGGGCTCCCCTGTCATTCGTGACGAGTCGCTGTGCCACTGATCGGATCTGATTGCCGCCGGAACTGGGAATGCGATGGAGCCGCTCTGATTCAATAGCTATGATTTGATAAGCGAGGATATTTTTGTTTCTCTCTGCACGTGTGCCCTGAGATTTTCAAGATCCAACTTTATTTGTATTCCCAAATGCCCAGGTGTTTTATTGATGGGTTTGCTGTGTAATAAAACAATTTGCCCAGTTGTTTTATTAGATGAACGGGAGGAGAACCGGGCCGGGCGCAGGTCAGGGGGCAGCGGCCGGCCACGCGCTCCTGCGGGACCCGGGATGCTCTGCGTCTCAGGCGCTCCGGTCAGATGCCGTGGGCCAAGGTCCTGCTCTTGCTCCAGGGTCACGGTTTGTTTCTCGGAAGAACTTAGAACACGCCTCTTGCCAGGAGGTGGGAGTGGAAGCAGAGACTGTACTAGCCATCATATTCACTAACCCTGATCTGATGTGGACTCCGTGGACAGCCCTGGCCTAAGTGCTTTAGGAGAATTATGTTAGCCTCGTGGCAGCCTCGTGGCAGCCCCGTGAGCTCGGGGAAATCACTTCCTGTTTTCCGGAAGCTTAGCCTGCACCGGCACCGAGGTAGAAGGTGGTAACTCCGAGCCTGAGACCTAGGCCGTGGCCCCCAGAGCCCAGGCTCTGGAGCTGTCCTGGCCGCACGTCGGTCTGTCTCTTGGCCTTCCACGCAGAGAATCCACGACGCCTGACAGCGACTCATCACCCTCTTTCTAAGATGTATGTGCTGGTGAGAAAATACAAAGTGCTGTCTCTCCACTTCTTAAATATGCATTTTCCTGACAATCTGTTTTAAGTAGAATTTCCAATGAGAAAATGAGAGGTGTGGCCAGTGGGGTCCGGGGAGAGAGAACCTGATCTGCAAAGAATGACCGGGGACTCTGCCAGCATCTTTCCCTTATTCTACCAAGCTTAGCGCGTTTATTTTGTTATTTGTACTTAACCGTAAATCTGAGGTTCACAAAACGAAGAACACCGACATTTTGATCTTTATTTGCATGGTACTTTGTAGTTTATAAAGCAAATGATTTTGGTATGCCTTCTGGCCTTATCTAAGCAATATTTTGGTGATATTTGGTCAGATAAGTGAGTGAGTAGATATGTAAGGAATATACTCTCTGGAAATGAATGTATCACATGGGTCTCCAGGTGAAGAGGAGAGGACCTGTGTTCGCCTCACCTCCAGGCACACCTAGGAAGAGCTAGGCTGAGCAGGTGATCAGAAATCAGTAATTTCACCAAAACTGGTTTGGCTCAGTGGATAGAGCTTCGGTCTGCGGACAGAAGGGCCCAGGTTCGATTCCGGTCAAGGGCATGTACATTGGTTGCGGGCACATCCCCGGTGGAGGGTGTGCAGGAGGCAGCTGGTCGATGTTTCTCTCTCATCAATGTTTCTAGCTCTCTATCCCTCTCCCTTCCTCTCTGTAAAAATTCAATAAAATATATTTTAAAAAAAAGAAAGAAAGAAATCGGCGATTTGGGGCTCCCTGGCATTGCTCCTTGCTCCTCGTTCCTGAGCAGCCTCCTCAGGCAGCACCTCTTCCTGGGTGCTGATGCCTTTGACCGGATACCACCGGACTCGGCCCTCCCCTGGCTCTGAGGAGAACTGGCGCTGTGGGCTAATGGGGGCCTATACCTTACCTCTTCTGCTCTGTGCAGAGCTTGCTAAATGCGCTTTCAGCATCCTGCTGGGACCTCACAGGGTCTCTTCCTTTGTATTTCCTGTACTTGACTCTTAGGGTAGCAGGAAGCTCGGTTAGTTTGGCCGAATAAAGGAGAAAACACCATAGCTATGCCTGGTTCTGTGGGCTCTGAAGTTCAGTTTCAGTTTGCTCTGTTCCACTGTAATTCCTGGACTCCCGGTCTCCATGGTACTGGCCTCTCTGAGGAATTTGGGTGTGGTCCATTCCATAGAGTCTCAGCCCATGGTCTGGCCTGTGTGGCTCAGTGGTTGAAAGTTGACCTATGAGCCAGGAGGTCAGGGTTCATTCCTGGTCAGGGCACATGCCGGGGTTGCTGGGATCCATCCCCATAGGGGCTGTGCAGGAGGCAGCTGATCAATGATTCTCAACATTGATGTCTCTCTCTCTCTCTCCCTCTTTTCCCCTCTGAAATCAATTTAAAAAAAACACACAAACTTTTTAAAAAATTAGTCTTAGCACATTATAAATTGGGAATTACAGTTTTAACTTAGTCTGCCACTAATGCTCACTGTTAACTGTTCATATTTGAACTTAAACTGACACTCAATTAGCATATGTATCGTTTTAGTAATGAGGGATTCTGACAAATTATTAATTGTGAGATTCTAATAAATGTTTCTTTGAGTCATGTGAGATATAATTAACTACCTTCCAAAGTTCATAATAGTCTTTATTCAAATAGTTAGAAAAGAGATCTCCTTTTTGATATAAAAGCAGCCAATTTTAACCTGCCCTTTTAAGTTTTCTTTAATATCTCTAAAACTAACCTGTCAACGTATTATTTAAGGACATACTGTATTTATTGAATAGTTTTGTATTTTATCGCACTTTCATACTTGATTGAATACAATAATCTAAGGTTTGAAAAGTATGTAAGTTGAAGTTATGCTTCAGTGGATTTTAATTATTTTGGGGCCCTCACAGAAGATTGGCTTAAAAAAATGTTTGAAATAATTACACATTACATTATTTCATTTTATAGGAACAAAATAATGTTTCGCACAATAACAACCACCAGGTGTTTTGGCACCTGCGACAGAGACTAAAAAATGAGCTTTTGCAAAACCCCTGTGTCCCTGGAGCGCTTACACCCTGATTCCAGGGCAGAGGTTCACTCGTGTTTTATTGATCCTGCTAGGTCCACGCATTGCCCCCAGCTGTGATGTGGGCTCATGGACTGGCCAATGAATGTCATTGCAGTTCTTGTGGAGTGCACTTGCCACGAACTTGGGCCTTTTTAGCTCTTTTGTGATCTTTTTTGAGCATTTGCAAAACAAGCAGGAGGGTGTCCGGGTGCTGGGGAGAAGGTCCGTGTGCCACACGGGTCACCCATCTGTTTTTTAATGAGCACTTACTCACTGGTAGATGGTAAATGGTTTGTAATCAAAGGCACTTTAAAAAGACAGCCACTTCCAGCCAAATACACGATCACCTCATTGCCTTTGTGCTTTATCCGCTCCCAGTGACCCCTTGAAATTTGCACCTGTAAAGGCAAGAGCTGTTATCATGGCTAAGTTGAGACTAAATGCAAAGGATTACTCAGAGGCAGACAACTGGGGATATGGCACTTGCTTTCCATCCCTTGTACAAGCTTTAAAAGAGATAGGCCTTGAACCAAGGAGGGGACCTCTGGGCTGATAGTCAGCAAGGTTCCTACGGGGTGTTGGGAAGCAGCTACCAGGGGGGATTTGTTGAGTGTCCCTCCAGCCTCCTCCCCAGTTTCTGTCGTCAGAACAGTCTTCAGCCAGTGGTCCGTTCCGGCAGTGGCACAGGAATGAAGCAGATCCTCCTGTGAAGACGTTGAGAGGATGCGCATGGGGAGAGCTAAGGCTCCCAAGTGGACATTGACATCGCGGAGCGCAGTCAGTCGGGCTCCGCCTACTGAGTCCGATGAAAGGTTCAGTGGATCTGCCGGGGGGCTGGCTCCCTGCTCTTCTGCACTGGGCCAAACTCAAACTACAAAGCTTGACCCTTTGCCTTGGAGTCCCTCCCCCGTGACTCCCCGCGCCATACAAATATCCTGTCAGAACTGCCACCGGGGGAGAAGCCCTTCTTACCCGCAGCAGTGACACCGGCATCAACAACTTCTTTCTCCAACCCAACGATCGGAAGTACAAGAATGACTCAACAAAGGAGAGAGCTCAGCCCAGATGACAATTCAGGGAACGTGACGATCTTATTTTTTATTCATCTGACACATGCCGACAGATCTGAGAGCATATTGTATCCACAAAGTAAGACTTTGGGGTCCTGTGATGCAGGAGGCATGAGAGTCCAGCCCAAGTGGCTCAGTTGGTGGGGTGTAGGCCCATGCACCCACCCAGAGGCCACCGGTTCAATGCCCAGTCAGGGCACATGCCTAGGTTGCAGGCTCCATCTGCAATAGGGGTGGTGCAGGAGGCAGCTGATCAGTGATTCTCTCTCATTGATATTTCTCTCTCTCATAAAAAAAGAGAGGTGGGGGGGGTGCTAAAGAACTGCAGAGCCCTCTTAGAGAATAAGAATATCGTCAAAATCAAATCAATCACATTAGAAATCACGGAGAAAATAGAGCAAGAAGACAGATAGACAAAAAGTGTCAAAAATAAACCTGTAAGGCATAGATGCCATGAGGGACAATATCAGAATCTCAAGAACAATATGGAAAAAAAAATAAGGCTTGAATGAAAAAGTAGAAGATCTAAAGAAGGAGCCGTGTCATTGGAGTGCTCCCATACAGTAATCCCCTCAAGACGCTGACTTTTTGGAACCCCGAGGATGAGCGTGAACTCATGGAAGGCCCAAGAGGAGGAAACGATGCCTCAGACAAGAACCCGGGGCCGATTCACACCTGACTCCTGGAGTGCAGACTGGATACCGGCAGGCGGAGTGCTGTTTTCAAGGGAAAATCTCCTTTTCAGTTGGAAGTGGCGTTTGCTTTCTCTTCTGTAACGGGAGGCCGAAGACATTTCAGATATTTGAGAACTCAGAACACTCCTCCCCATCCACCACGGAATCTTGGGGGTGGATCAAAGATACTCTAAGGTCCTCCTGCCCTCCCCGCGGAGAGGCGCCATCCTTACCCTGCCCCCGGAATCACGCGGGCTTCCTGCCTGCCTTGGCCCTGCGGGTCCTGCAAAGTCACCCTGTGCCAGCTGCCTTAGGAGACCATCAGCTTCCACCTCCTGCCATTTGCAAAACTCTTGGTGGCACCCCTGACCCGTGAGGAGAGGGGTCCAGCTCTGCCCTCAGGACTTGGCTCCGGTGGTGACGGTCCCCGCTGAGCCGAGCATTCCCTTCAAGGGGATGTGAGCAATGCCACGGTGGAAGTAACACAACTGTCCTGAGAAACCATTTAAACTCGGGATTTGAAAGAGTGGGGTACGTATTGCTGAGTAGGCGAGCTTGACCACAGCGCTGCCCTCTGCCATCTCTAGAGCACGCCGGGAAGCAGTGTTTTCCCCACGGGGCCTACATGCACGTGAAGGACTTAGAAGTTCCCAGAGTGACACACGCGCATCACATTCTAATCCCCTGCTTCTGCATGCTCACTGCCACTCATAATCGCTATGGAGACGAGCTAAGGCTTGTTGGAAATTTCGGCAAAACCACCTGTCTGGCGAAGATACTGTGATTAGAATATATGCTACTTAGCCGGACAGAGGGATGAACTACCGAAGCATGCGACAAATTGGATGGACCGTAAAGGGATTATGCTGAGTGTGTGTGTGTGGGGAGATTAGTAAAAAGGAATAATCAATTATATCCCATTATATAGCATTTCTGAAACTGCTACATTACTGAGATGGAGAACGGATTAGGGGCTGCCAGGTTTATGGAGATGTGAGGGTAGGAGGGAGAGTGGTGGGTGGTTGTTACAGGGTAGCATGAGCTCTAGCCGGTTTGGCTCATAAGGACAGAGCGTTGGCCTGTGGACCAAAGGGTCCCGGGTCTGATTCTGGTCAAGGGCACGTACCTTGGTTTCAGGCTCAATCCCCTGCCCCAGTCACAGTGTGTGGGGGAGGCAACCGATTGATTTGTCTGTCTCACATGGATATTTCTCTCTCTGTCTTTCCTGCCCTCCCTTCCACTCTCTCTGGAAATCAATGGAAAAATCTCCTCGGGTGAGGATCAACAAAAAAATAAGATAGAAATAGAGGGTAGCATGAGGGCTCCTTGAGATCAAGCTGTTCTGTATCTTAACTATGGTGACAGCCACATGAATGTACACATAAGGCCAAATGACATAGAACTCAATATACTCACCAACACACACACACACACACACACACACACACACACACACACACGCATGTAGGCCTAGTGAAATCTCATTGGGGTCAGTGAGCGTGGTCCTGGGGCTGGGACGTGATGCAAGAGCTTTCCACTGGGGCCACGGAATGAAGGGCCCACAGTGACTCTGAGTTGTTTTTTACAGCTGCCTGGGGATCTACATGTATCTAAAGGTTCACAAGCAAGAGAGAGACCTGAGTGCTTTAGCCCACACAGAAAAGGAGGCTCTTAAGGAAGCCATTGTGGAAGGAGGGACAGGGTGCTGGCTCTCTCTTCTGGTCCCAGAGTCGGTGACCGGGAGGCAGGGCCTCTCCCTGCAGGGGTGGTAAAGCTAACGTGTGCTGAGGACTTACTAACGTGTATTGAGTACTTACTATGTGCACGCCACCCGCTACTTCACTCCCTTGATTGGACGATGGCTCATTCTGACACCTGTGCGCACCCCGGCTGTGTTATCCACGGAGCCCCCCTTTCCTTCCGCGCTCCAGCTGTTATTGCCCTCTTCTAGCTCCTACATGTGCCGCGCCCTCTCCCACCACAGGTCATCTCTTTGCCTAGAACCCCCTTTGCTGGACCCTGGTCATGCCTTTTCATCCTCCAGGTCTTAGCTGTAATATCACCTCTTCCGGGAAGCCTGCCTGATGTTCCAAACTAAGTCGAGTGCCCTCTAACACCCTCCTACAGTATGTTGACGTCTAGCATGTGTCAGGGATGAAATTGTATGCTTGTCTGGGTCAGTATTTGGTCTTAATTTTGAGATAGAATAGCCCGGCGTTTGGAGACGTTTTATAGATTGCCCACAGCCACACACCTGCTGCAGGGGGTTGGGTTGGAGTCTGATCCCACGTCTGCCTGACGCAGGAGCCCTTGCTTTTGCATTGCAGCATCCGAGGCAGCCTGTATGGATTCTGTCTGGAAGGGTTCTTCCTTCAGGATTGTGTAAGTGCTGCAGGGACTTGTGGGGGAATGACCTAACCTATAGCGTTATCTCTCTTTATGGTTATGGTATTTCTGGTGGGTGTTAGATAGGCAGGAAGCACCCGTCAGCTTGTGATTCATTTGGCGAAGGATACAAAGACCTGCAGAAACCTGGGGTGTGTAAGTAGCATATTTCAGCCTGGCTTCCCTTCACCCAGGGTCCCTCGTGGGGTCACCAATTATTAGACACTTGAACCAGGAAGAATTAAAATATAAAATCTATGCACTTAACACGTCCATGTCAAGGACTTTTTAAAGATGTTGGAATCTCATTATCATTGGACCAAACTCAACAAGAACAGGGCACCTGCTTGTCTTGGGCAAGAAATAGAGTAATTCTGCCCCGTTCCTGATTTTTTTTTTTTTTTTTTTTTTTTTTTGCCTCTTGCTGAACAGCATCTTGGAAAAAATACTTTTCTCTCAGTTGCTCTTTATCACACACATAGATATGGCCAGTCATCTATAATAATAAAAGCCTAATATGCTAATTAGACTGGACAGCCAAACGACCTCTGGACTTTATTCCGGATGTCCTTCTGGATGAAGTCTCAATAGCAGGGGCTGAGGCAGAAGCCATTAGGGGCAATCAGGCAGGCAGGGAGAGTGGTTAGGGGCAATCAGGCAGGCAGGGAGAGTGGTTAGGGGTGATCAGGCAGGCATGCAGAGTGGTTAGGGGTGTTCAGGCAGGCAGGCAGGTGAATGGTTACGAGTCAGTGGTCCTGGATTTCAAGAGGGATATCTGACTGCCGATTTAGGCAGGGATTGGACCTAAACCAGCAGTTGGACATCCCCCGAGGGGTTCCAGATTGTGAGAGGGTGCAGGCAGAGCTGAGAGACAACCCCCCATCCCCGTTCACAAATTCTGTGCTCTGAGCCTCTAGTTAGATAATGGTAAAGATGGCTCCATGGGGTTCAGCCATTCACTCACGATTTTTCCTTATTGTGGAAATTGTCACCTGATCTAGCACTTGTACGATCTGTTCTAATTCCTTCCCTGTGTCCCTCCATGTCTCCGCTTCAAGGGACCTCATGCTGCTGGACTCCAGGCCGGTCTGTGCCGGCACTGCAGAGTCTGTTTCTGGACCTCATTTCCAAGGCCTAAGTCCTGGGGCTAGCCAGTGATGGACGTTCCTGCTGGTTTCACTGCTCCCGCTGTGCTTTCCCAATACCCCCTTGCTTCCTAACAGAAATGGGGTGCTTGTCGCTCTCATTTCCTATCCACCGTGAGTGCGCCGTGGCTGTGGGCCTTCTGCTGGGAAAATTTCTTTTCTTATTAAAAACCACACTGAAAATATGTCCCTCCATGGTCTGCACCACGTTTCTTTCTGTGTAATACCCATGAGCCCTTTCTCCTGGCATTTCTCAGGGGTGTTACTCCTGAATTCCTGAGGTCCACAGTGTCTGTGAGCCACGCATGCCATCGCTGCTCACAGGTGGGACAGGTGTTGGCCAGACTGTGCCTGTTCATGGGATAACCCGTTGCATTTGGCTACCTGAACAGAAACAGAAATTCCAAGGGGTCAGACAAAGCAAGGTAGAATGTGTTTCCCTCATATAGACATCCCGGTTACAGGTGGCCTGGGAAAGGGAGTGGGCAGGGCTCCGTGCCAAGAGGTTGTTCAGGAACCAGACTCCTCATTGGTCCCTAGCTCCTGGGATGCTCCTGGCATCAGTGTGGTCAAAGCTGGAAAGTGAGGGAGGGGCAGGGCGGCCCACTCCTTCCTTTCAAAGGTGGCTGTGATAAAGGAGGGACTTGTACCTTTTGCGACAGCGTGGATGGACCTGGGGATTACGATGCTAAGTGAAAGAAGCCAGTCAGAGAAGGCCACACGCCTTATGATCTCACATAGAGGTGGAATCTAATGAACAAAATAGAGGTATGGACACACGGGACATCTGGCAGCTGTTAGAGGGGAGAGGGACGGGGACTGGATGAAAGAAGAGGAGGGGATTGGCCAAAGAACATAAATGCATAACCCTGGACACAGGCGACAGTGAGGTGAGGGCCAGAGGGAAGAGAGGGTCTGGTGGGGGTGGGAAAGGGGGAGAAAGGGGACATCTGTAATAGTGCCAACAATAAAAATGAAGTTAAAAAAAGAAAAGCACAGTCTGGCAGCTCTACATGAGGCTTCTGCTCCTCCCCGGCTCTCCAAAATGTGGTCATGTGGTCACACCCCGCGGCAAGGGGGCTGGGAAGGTAGTTTAGCTGGGACAGTTGTTTCTATTGCTAAATGGAGGTGTGAGAGAGGGCAGCTGGGGACAGCTTCCCTGGTTTTGCTTTTTGGATCTGGGGGGGTGGGGTGAGGGGGCCCTGGGACAGGTTAAAGTTAGAACCCCGAGGACAGGTTAAAGGTAGGCTGGTTCCTGAGGCGTGTGCCAGTGAAGAGCCAGCACAGGAGACCGACTTGGCCCTGAGCGGAGAAGAACGGGTCTGTCAGTAGAAAGCCGGGCCTGTGATTTGTCTATAAAACTGATGACTTGATTAGAGGATAACAGTGACGATTCAAGGAGTGAGTGGCCCCTCAGGGCCATTCCCCCCCCCCCCCCCCCCCCCCGCACAGAAGCGTGAGGCAGCCATTAGCGATGGAGGGCATGTGGGCAAAGAGAGATCTTTTCTTTTTATTCCAGAAAGGGCCAGTGAGAGCTCGCTCTGAGCGTGGGGCATGACTAGGGCAGAGCCAGGACAGACAGGAGAGCCACGGGGAGGGGGTGGGCCTGGGTGGGCCGGGGGGCACAGCAGACAGGTAGGATGAGTGCCCAGCATGCACCTCCAAGGAGAAAGGCTCAGTGAGAGAAACAGAAAGCCGGAGCGTGGTTGGCGGTGGTGGTTTCCTTTGCTGTCTGTGGCTCAGGCGGAGGGGGAGGAGAGAGGAATGCGCACTTGTCTTTTGGCCATTTCAGTCTGAGCTGTCTGCTCCACATGCAGGTGGCTGTGATCACGAGAGTGTCAGACAGCTGGGTGGGGAGTGAGGCGACCTTCAGAGCACGAAGGGGAAGATTTCAGACCCTGGTGCCACTTTGATGGATCTCACATTTGAAGGCACGACAATGCCAAGGCCAGGAGAGGAAACAGCCAGCTTTGGGGAGGAGTGTTCCGTGGGGAAGAGCAAGAAGAGCTGCAAAAGGAACTCAGAGAAGAGGCATGGATCTCCATTAACATTGATACGATTTCCGCAAAGGAGAGGGGCACCCACCGGGGTGGAACTTCTAGAGGAAACGAGGGTGAGGGGGTTCACCCACGGGACCCCTCCTGGGGGAATCCTTGCATGCTTACAAGACTGGTTTTTGTGGAGGATGGACACAGGGGAGGGAGAGGCGGGTGCCGTGAGGATGGGTGATGCCTCCTTTTCCCGCCCATTTCAGCCACTGCAATGGCACGTCCCCGTCCACTGTGTGAGCTGCGTAGACCAGGCACAGGATGAAAGGGTAGAAGGCGGGGAAGCCTTAGGGAAACCTGGTCTTTTCTCACAAGTTTTTGGATCTGATGCTGCAACACTACTTCTCAAGCAGTTGCATTGCTCTCCCTGTGGCTTTCAAATAAACATTCATGTTTGTTTTTATACAAGATCGGGTGGAGGACTTGGTCAGCGTATGTGAGTTATTCTTTTCTATGTTATGTATGCCCTTCGATGCAGGGAATCCTCGCGAAAGAAATGCTCTTTTTCCCTCCTCAGTGATTAGGAGTTGGAGCCCAGCCACGTTATTGTAACTGCAGGGGCTGAGACGAGTGGCCTACAAGAACAACATGAATTTATTTGCCAAGAAGTTGGCAATTTGAATAAGCATTAAATATGGCGGTATTTCTGAATATATCCTTAATTAGAGTGACATAGATATTGGCTAAGAGTTTTGATCCATTGGGGTGAACTTTCCATGCGAACAAATGCTGGAGTGATCTGATTAAGCTCCTAATGAATCGCCTGTAGATTATGAAGCTTTTGCCAAGACATTAAGAAATTCAGTGAAGTTAAAAAAATACATCTTTATTTGAATTTCAAATATGGCTTTAATTCTGTTTGGAAAATTAAGCTAGATCGTGATTATGATTTATCTTTCTTTTGAGGGCTGATCACATTATTGATGTATTCTCATTATACTCCTTTGCTTAATATTCATGGACTTCATATTTTATGCCTGGGAAGCTTGACCTGTAGCCAATGAATAATCATCATACATGCTCTTTAATAACTCAGCAATGATAGACGTAGTTGGATATTTAAGTTGCTGAAACCACTGGAAATATTCATTTCAGTAGTCATGTTGCTAAAATCGGAGGCTACTGTAATGTGTGATGAATACATATTTACCCAATGCTTACCATGTCTCACACATGATGCCAGGGGACACAGGTCATGTAGAGGAGAAGACAGCCTTCCCTGCCTGCCCTCAGTAGACGTACAAGCTCTTGAGGAAGTAAAATAAATTCACATATAATTGTATCATATAGTGTAATTTGTGTAATGAAAACTATATGAAGTATGATCAAAGTCTTTTATTTTTAGAAATATATTTTGTATTGATTTCCGAGAGGACCGGAGAGAGATAGAAACATCAATGATGAAAGAGAATCATTGGTCAGCTGCCTCCTGCACACCCCCTCCTGGGGATCAAGCCTACAACTGAGTTGTGTGCCCTCGACCAGAATCCAACCTGGGACTCTTCAGGCCACAGGCCAAAGCTCTATCCACTGAGCCAAACTGTCCAGGGCTGATAAAAGTTTTTTTAGAAAGCAGAGAGCTCAGCCACAGTGACTGTTTCATCAAAGGGAGGATGTGGAAGGAAAGGCGCGGCCGGTGGACAGGATGACGGGAAGACAGTAAAGAGCAAAGAGGAGGTCAGCGTGCCCCGAAGCGGGGACTGACCGGCCGGCCAGCGCAGCAGGCAAGCCCGAAGGGGACAGGGAGGGCGCTGCCGCAGAAGGCATGTTCGCTAGCAGGTGCGTGCAGACACCCTTGTCCGCAGGTGACAGGAAGCCGTGTGCTGGTTTCTGTTGGAGCCGTGTATTCCCTAAAAAATACGTTTTTATTGATTTTTAGAGAGAAAGGCAGGAAAAAGGAGACAGAGATGGAGACATCAATAAGAGAGAAACACCAATTGGCTGCTTCCTGCACGCCCCCCACTGAGGATCGCGCCTGCAACCCGGGCCTGTGCCCAGACTGGGAATGCAACCGTGACCTCCTGGCTCATGGGTTGACGTTCAACCCCTGAGCCACACCAGCCGGCCCATGCCGCCTTTCGTCAGTTATAGAATGTTCGGTGTGACGAGGGCAAACCTGAATTATGTTGTGCATGGCACAATGAGGTTGTGTTGCGATTTTCAGTGTGGAATGGGTTGACCTGTGACACACAAACATTTAGAGTGGGCGCTCGGAGGAGCCAGGTGTTGGCCCGCTCTGCTGTTACTGTGCCGAGAAGCTCCTGCGGTGGAAATGGCCCGGCCTCTCCCGACCCCGAGCGGCTCTGTGGGGCTTTCACATTTACATAAAGCGATGCGCGGAGCCTTATCGTTCATTAATCTTTCGTGGACTCTGTGTGGACCATCTAAACGGTGTGGTTTGAAATACCAGTATTGTGTAAACAGGTCATCGGGTTTGTGCTAATCCACCGTCACTCATGAAATTTGCTTTTAATTATAACGCGTGCATTTTCATCTTTTTGCATGGAAAGGGCAAGCTTCCCTTTTCCAATGGAGAAACAATGAGGCTCTTAGGCTTCCTTGAAATCCAGGATAAAGTAATTTGCTTCCTCAAGTTCCTCTCAGCATTTAGTTGTGTTTTTGTTTTGTTTCTGTTTGTTTCAGGTGCAATAACTGCCAAAAACTTGTGCGATGGCAGAATTGGTCGATTTATTTATATTTTAAAATAAAACAAAAACATTCATGTGGAATTCATCAGATGTTTTCACTTAAATGTGGATTTATTGACTGATAATTACGTGCTTCTAAATAGAATAAAAATTATGAATGTGTGATGTTTAACGATGATAAGACTTAACTTTAAAGATATAGTCCTAAATGGAGAGGGGAGGATGGTATGAAGTTATAGTTGATGACTCTTAACCTGTGGATATTTATGTTGGGGGATTATGCGATCCTAGTTACTGGTTCTATTATATGACTTTTCAAATTAAGTGAGAAAAACTACCATTTCCACAAAAGACTTAAATTACAAAAATCCCACACCGTGTCTTTTCAAATGCACATTAGTGTTCACAGAGCAGACCTGCCCAGGCACCACAGCCCTTTGTCCATAGTTCGTGGACCCCAACGTGTTAGCTCCTTCATGGAGCCCACAAATTTGCTTCGGTTTTGACCCTGGGGACCCCCTCCAGGGATCAGAGAGTGGCTAGGTCTTCATGTCTATGCGGCCCCAGGATTGTCTACTGAGGCGGGCGACTGAGGTGCAAGTTGTGCTGTTCTGTGTCTCCCTCCCCCTTACGTAAGCCCGCATGCAGTCAGGACTCAGCTGAAAGTACTTGACTCTGAGTAACTCGAGATCCAGTGAGGGCTAGGCTAGCATGTCACCCTGATAGGGAGTTATCCACCCGTGGCTTCTCCGTGAAGATGTGTACCTGGTTCCATTTTGTTCCTTTGCCCCAGTGATGCGCTGGGGTCTAGCTGTGGGAGGAAGTAGCTCCAATGGATCTGTGATATTTTCAAAACCGTGGCAAATGCATGGGGAGAGCCACCGTGTTGGTTCAGGTTTTCTGTGGAACCAGAAGTCAGATGCAGGTATTAGCAAATGTGCACAGTGGTCCATGACCGATCCTCACTGGGACCTTAAAAATGCCTTTGATTTAAAAAATATATATATTGTTGAAAGTATTACATGTGTCTCCTCCTTCCCACCATTGACCTCTTCTAGCCCACCCCCACCCTCCTGCCCCAGGCCTTCACCACCCCATACAGCTATGCATGCATGCATACAAGTTCTTTGGGGGGAAAAAAGTCTTTGGAAAAGACCTTGTCATGTGTGTTTGACTTAACTGCCCCTCCATCTGTTCTTTAATTAATTCCCCTGTATTTACTTAGTTCCTCGTTTCTTTTCCCAAGAAACAAGAGAACAAGGGTTAAGAGAAGGTGCTTTCACTACGGACAGTGAGCACGGTGGTTGCGACTCATCTACATGAAAATGGCAGGAACTTTCTGGGTGGTGTCTGTCCCCACCGAGCAGACACAAGGGAGGTAGCCGAAGCAGCAGAGGACCGGATGCGGGGCTAAAAGTTAGTGGAAAGGTAGTAAGACAAGCCTCAGTGTTTACTGTAAACATTCTGTGGTGCCCGGGAGAGTGGTTATAATTGTCGATTTTGGCAGGCCCAGTCTTCATAGTAAGCCTAGCAAGATGGTCCCCAGGGGTGTAGGAAGCATGACCAATTGGTTTAATTTGCCAAATATAGGCCTAACTGTAGGCGAGAATTGTTAATTACCCACATAATTTTAACAGTGTGACTGCTGCCAAACCCAATAATTCAATTCTCTCAAAGCCCTAATTTGGGTTAGTATCTCATTGACCACCAGTATTGATAGAATTAATGAGATAATCACAAATCTTTCCCTTGTAATTTGTGTTAGTTTACCTGCAACTTCTCATTCTTGGAGGAGTTAAGAACTGGAGAAAAATTTGCTTTAACACACTATTAAATTTTGAGAAAAGCAGATTAGAAAACATTGTATACTATTTCATTAAAAAAAATAAGTATGTGTAGAGATTTTTAAAAAGAAGAAAAGGTAACTACCAAAATGTTCCTTGAAGTTATTTCTGGATTGTGGGAACCAGGGTGATTTTGAAAAAGAAAAACAAACACAAAACAAACAGTAAGAAGCCCAAAGCACTAGGGAAGTCTTTGGAGACAGGTGCAGTGATAGGCGGACAACGTGGCCCATGAGCCGAGGAGAAATTAGCATATGCTCTGCGGATGAATGTGGATATTCATATTGTACCTGTGTCTGTGCCTCTTATGAAGCTCAGACCAAATGGGTTGACCCAACTCAGTACCATCTTACGTGTAATGCCAAGTATTGACCTTCAAAATGTCAGTAATAGTGGAAGGAGATTTGACTTTGGATGATAAGCACACCATGGAATATACAGATGATGTATCATAGGTTTGTACACTCCAACCCCATATACTAATTCAATTAGCCAATGTCATCCCTGTACACTTAATTTAAAAAATTATAAATAGCAGCAAACTTCCTTAAATTCCTCTGTGGACCTTTTCATTAATTATTAATTTAAATTGCTATTAAGAATTATCATTTAAAAATTATATTTTTATATTTCTAATTATTTTTATGCAAAGGCACACAAAGGTTAAAAGAAAATGTCTTGGATTTAGCAAAATTTTTGGCTTTTTCTTTTTAACAGAGGGCTTTGTGTTTTTGCTATTTCTTAGACCTGTCAAGGAATTTTAACATCAAGAGTCAGGAGTGTTCTATGTGGACTTTATATCAAATGTTCATCTATTCAAACTGGGATTAAATAATTTTCTTCTTTCTCACATGAATATATTGCCTATTTAGTGTTTACAATAACCTTATCTTAAATAGGGTGTATTTCTGTTGATAATAGTGAGATTTGTTTATCTTGTATCAAAATTTACCATGGGTAAACAAGAAAGGATAAAAATAGTTCTAGGCTGCCACCATTAATTTCTCTTTGGTGTTACTTACACATTTTTCATATTGGTTTTTAAACTGAATCCCACTGCAAATAATAATGGACGCTGTGAGAAATTATAATACAGTTTCTTCTGAGTAATAGATGGAGAATCTGATACCCCCAGTACTGGTCTCAGTTCTAACAGTCTGATTTGTGCTTTGGGGAAAATATTCATTTGTCTACGGTGTACCTTCATTATTGTAAAATATACCCAATATTTCACTCTTTTTAAGATATTTAAAATGCCCCAATTACATTAGTGTGAGCATTTTAAAATACTCAGAACACACGCCTAGAAAATGTACTAAGTGGCATAGCTGTGATGCTAAGGAGAAAACACTGAAACAATCGATGTGAGACTGAAAAATGAACAGATGTCTCATTGGTCAGCTCTCCAGGGGCTCACGCTGAGCTTCTCTAAGGCTTTGGATTTCTGGTTGTGCTTGTTTTCAAGGACATTCTCATGGGAAGAACTGAGGAGTGATGTGTTTTTTCTAAGTTTCAATTGATGTTTTTAAATTAGAGTCTAAGAAATTATACCAAGCAGATGCTACCAGGCTGATACATCATTTTGGATATTCATGAAACAATGACTAATATCAGTCATGAAGAAGAGAATTAAGGAATGGAACTCGGACCCGTGCAACACCTTGGGATAGCCTTGAGGAAATCTTGCTAAGTGAAAGAGGCTGGACACAGAAGGACAAGTAGCCTATGATTCTTCTCATATGAGCTACCTCGTTGTGATCTATTGGTATGTTTCTCATGATCTAATGATCATTAAATACCCATTAGTTGTTTAAGCACCTCTGACTGAAACAGGACCGGGTGCAATGAGAAGGTGAAGACACCCACTGCTCTCACCTATATGTCTCCTCGTGGAGACAGGAAGAGTCTATAAATAAACTTCCCACACGAAGCAGATGGGAACTTCTAAAATGTCACGTGATGTCAGTGCTATAGGAATTCAAGAGAAGTAAGAAGATCCACAATGCGTTCCAGACTCTACCTTTCGGCTCTGTGGCTAGCTTCTCACAACCAGACCTTCGCTGCTTCTACTGTATCTTCAAAACCCATTTTCACTTTGACCTCAGCGTTATTTTCTTGTTCCGGTTTGGTGTTTTAGGTTTAAATATGACTCTATACAACCAGGCTTAATGAGACTAAAAGTAGGTGGGGAACACTGAAGCTCCATGGGAAAAAAACCAACGCATTCTTCATTTACATACCTACTGTTTACACCGAAAGCTTTACTTTTTTGTATTTGGTAAGATTTCTGAGGAAACCAGCATGTCGCTGTAGCTGTGCTCAGGTGTGTCTGCATCCTCAAGGGACCACGGGGCACCGAAGCTGCCGCGGGAAATGAAGAGGCTCTCCTGGAAGGTGCCACAGCACCGGGTCAATGCACCGCTCCCGCTGACTCCAGCCTAAGGCCCTGGAAAGTAGCTTTCTGGGTCCAGATGGTTATGCAGGTGGCACCGAGGAACTCGGCATTCTCCAGAGCTAAGGTGAAGGTGATCGAGTGGTTGAGCCTTTCAGCGCTTAAAGGAAGGCGGAGGTGCAATGAAATAGCCATTCAACACAGCAAATAATTAATTGAGTGTCTTTGTTAACAGGAGGAGGTCAAGTACACACGGCCACAGCAGTGATTCAGTCTGCATCCCAAACAGCTGAGTCTGTGCCTCGGCGGTGATGAGAATGGATTGCGGGGAACTAATTAAAACGTGCTTTTAATTTAGAAGGGGGCTGGCGTAGTTTGAAAGGTGCTTGGAGAGATTCAAGGTGGGCATTCCCCTTACTTTCTCTTCTGCGCTCCGTGCCCTTGCCTTTCCTCCTGCAATAATTCTACGGAAGGATATTGATTATCTGATTAGATTAGCGTAGCTATGAGTAGACTTTTGAGTAATAAATGCTCATCAAAAGGAGGTATGGCTTTTCCAGAAATACTTGAATTAGCTACTTCTTGCTCATAGGACTCCTCTGAACACTGCAGTTAAATCTCCAAAGCCTGGAATTATAAGCACTTAGGGGGGTCGTAATTATAAAAGATGAGATGTTCAAGAAATTTTCTTCCTATGATTCAAAACAGTAGCAAAATGACAGTTATGAAGTAGCAAGGGAAATAATGTTATGGCTGGGGGTCACCACACCAGGAGGAGCTGTATGAAAGGGTCGAGGCATTAGAAAGGTTGAGAACCACTGGTCTAACACAAAACAATGTAGCGGGAAATGACTGTGTTGAAAAGAGAGGGCCAAAAGCAAAAGAGGCATCTGTTCCCGTTGGAAGATGGTGTCTGAGAAGCACGAGTGTCCGAAATATACCGAGGGTGGTGCTGGAGGAAACTGTGGGGCAAGCGCATTGGGGAAGACCAGGGACAGGTCTTGGACTGCGCTGGAGAGAATTGGACAGGGGCATCCGTGTGCCAGGGGCCAGCCTTGGGGAGCGGGCATCGTGCTGGACCTGGCCAGGCAGGCAGATGGCTGTGGCAAGAGTGAGGAAAGGTGGGAGGGACAGGGTCTGCCCTGGTGAGTCCGCCTCATGTCTCTGCCTCACCACTGTTCCCCCTCTCAGCCGGCTCTGTCCCTCTGTGACTTGCTTTAGCCGACTCAGGTGACTCTGTCCGCCCCTGGGCACATTCCCCCCATCTCCCTGCTGCTGCCCCCAAATCCCCTTCCCACCTCGTCATTCTTTTTGGCTCCCCCCCCCCCCTCGTTTGGCCATTCTCACCTCTCTCCTTTCACTAACGGTGAGCCCTTCTCGCTCACCAGAGGTAGTGTTGTCCCCACGCGGTGATGCCGGGCACTCGGGGAGGAAGGACCTGCGGGGAGACTAGAGATAAACGGGAAGAACATGAGTCAGACATGTTATTTCCTCCTCGTGTTTTTAGCGGAAGGCGTTGATCAGTGATCGTGGCAGCAGGAGCTGCAGTGTGAACTGCAGAGGACGGAAAGCGCGGGGAAGGTTTCAATGACTTAGCAGCTGCTATGGATGTGGAGCAGCACAGTGTTCGGACAGGTTCAAGCCTCGGGCTGATGAGAGGGCACAGTCCTCTCATGGCCACGTGCAAGTCCCAGCGTGGAGGGCAGAGCCTCCCAGCACAATTCTATCCAACAGCTGCGGTTGTAATCTTGAACCTCTGGTCCAAACACGTGGCCCCACGTGCCTGAGTGCTAGAGGCTGCAAGTAAACAAAGCTGGATCAGGTGCATGTATTTGAGTGGGACTGAAACCCACGAGAATGCTGTAAAGATCCTGACCATGCCCTCACTGTGCCTCGTGGCATCTGCTGTAAAATGAAGACTTGGCTTGTAGGCCGTGGCGCTGTCTCTCAGAGAAGCAGCATCCCACCCAGACCCAGCTTTCATTCTCCTGTCTGTCTTTCCTAAGCCTGTCAGCGGCCCCCACTCAGGTCCACCCTTGGCCGTGCTGGCGTGGCACACCTCATGGTTTTGTGTGTGTGTGTGTGTGTGTGTGTGTTTTTCTGAAGAGAATGTTCGAAGACTATTTGGTCAACTATCGGGGGCATCAGGTTGATGTTTTCAAGGAGCCATTTGTGTGTGGTTGTTGGGCCTAAGAACTCTCCCGCAAAACGCAGGTTCTGTGCTTCCCAATCTACTCAGCACAGTGGCTTAGAGCAGAGCGGGCCGCATTGCACTTCTAACCTCTGTCGTCGTCAATGTTCGGTGGGGAGGCAGCACTTTAGAGACATGATGGTGGTTTCCGTGTGGAGTTTCACCTAGAGCGATCGGTGAGATCAAAGACAGGACTAGCGGGCCTGTCACAGGGTGAAAATGGCAACATTTCCATCAAGGAAGGAGGGAAATTTAAGGAGAATACTGCCTGGCTGGTGTGGCTCAGTGATTGAGAGTCTACCTATGAACCAGGAGGTGGCAGTTCATTTCCAGGTCAGGACACGTGCCTGGGTTTTGGGCTTGGTCCCCCAAGGGGGTGTGAGGAGGCAGCTGGTCAATGATTCTCATTTTTGATGTTTCCATCTCTCCCTCTGTGAACTCTCAATAAAAACATTTTCTAAAAAGAACATTAATTATAAATCTCACACCTATGCTGGACTGTTCCCTCCCCACAACCACGCTTGTTTGAGACAAATCCTGCCAAATCAAATGAGTCCTGCCGTGCGGAGACCACCCCAGGCCTCTCTCCAAGCCTCCTAGAGCTGGCGCCTAATTAAATCATGGGCAGGAAACAGAACAGTTAAAGCCCAGGCCCCAGAAACAAATACCGCGAACAGTGCTCACTCCGGAAACACTAAAATGACGAATGGAAATGCAGATGTTGGTATAACGGGGCAGGGATGCGCCACGTCCCCATAGTAAGGTGAAACCCCTCGCTAGCTATTCCCCGTGTCCTGGGAGATCAGCAAGAGCCCGGGACTCTCCCAAAGCAAATCTGCAAGGATTTCCAAGTCCCTCCTCCGGATTTCAGAGCACCGCACCCAGCAGCCTGAGGATTAAAACACCCATTTGTGAGCAGGAATGGGATTAATGTTAGTAATAGCGTCTTTTCATTTTGAATCATTTGATTAGATCTGAGTTTAATATTACATTAAAATTTATAGATATATCTAAGTAGTAATTCTTAAGACTTTAATTATATAGAGAGCTCGCTTTGCGTATCCTATTTTGTTTCTTCGTGATCTTAAAATGCAGATTACTTTAGAAATCTAAACTAGTTTTTCAAGTCTCTCAAAAGCTTAGAAACTGTCGGCTTAGAATATTGTTTTATGTCGATAAGCCTTGCTCTTCCTGTGGTTTCACGAGCATAAATATCTCGACAACATTGGGTGGGGGAATGCGGTCGTTAGCTCAGGTCTCGCCCCTCCCTGGGAGGTTTCTTCTCAGGTGATATCACGTGACACCAACAGTTGTCCCCCACTAAGGGGTTTCCCAGGCAGGACTGGACCCAAACTCGGGCAGCCCCCTTTCAGCACCCCCTTCCTTTTGTTCTAAAACCTTCCTGATTTTTCCCAACTGCATGTACATTCTCTCTAATGACAGAGGTGAAGTTGTGGTACACATCATATAATCTCACTCGCATTTTGGATCTACAGTTGATTTTTTCACATCATGAAAATTTTTATAACATCATTTTTAATGACTTGGAAATTTTATGTGCATGGACTATCATTTAGTTAACCAAGCTATTCTTCTTGAATTATTTTTTTTAAACAGACGACATCCAAGTAGGTGAAATTAGATATAAGCTCACAATCATGTCATTTGGATAAATTCCAAAAAGTATAAATGTTATGTTAAAAAAGAATATGAAATCTTGACATATTTACAGAAAGGCATTTAGGCCCCACACACTTCATATTCATGTCAGCCGCATCCCTAAACCCTCAACAACAAACTGTATTTTATTATTATTATTATTTCTTTGTCAATATAATAGGAAAATGGCACTCCATTGTTTTCCTATGAATTCTTTGGTGATCACTGAGGTTGGATGCCATAGGTTTCTGGTTTTCTACAGAGACACATGGGAGGGGAACTTCCTAAAGATAGCCCAGTTCAGAGGACATGCATTCCGTCATCCTGGTGGGCCCTCACTCTCGCTGTAATAAATGACATTAAATGTATAGGAACATGATGTGTAGTCAGTTTAGTGAGGAGGATAGTTCAATCCAACACTCTGATCAAATTTGCTTTTAAAGTAAAAAATAAATGTAGTGAAAAATTGTGAGACTAATCGTCACAAGTGGATGCAAATGGTTGAGGCGACTTCATTTTCTCCGAGAGATGTAATGTAAAACATTACTCTTATTGACACTCCCTGTTTCCTCCGAGGAAGTATTACAGTGTGAATATATTTAACCTTTTTAGTTTTTGTGCATTTTCCTTTTTGTAAAAAAATAATTTGATTCAAATGGCACTTGAACTGAAGATATTTTTAAAAATGTTCTTATTGATTTTTTTAGAGCCATGAAGGGAGAGAGGTAGAAATATTGATGAGGTGCCTCCTCCACACCCCACTCTGGGGATCAAACCTGAAACCCATGCATGTGTCCTGACCAGGAATCGAACCACTGGCAACCTCTTGGTTCATGGGCAGATGCTCAACCACAGAGACACACTGGCTGGGCTGAAAATATTTTTTATCTATGCCTGATTTTCAAATGCATATTAAACGATCATTTACAGGAAACAGGCCCATTCAGGCAAGAGGCTTTAAATCTTATTGGTAGGAAATGGGACGTATTAAGATTGAGTTACCCATTGCCATGTAACAAATGATCCCGCCAACTTCTAGCAGCTTAAAACAAACCTTATCTCACATATTATATATATTTTTAAATATATTTTTATTGATTTCAGAGAGGAAGGGAGAGGGAGGGAGGGAGGGAGGGAGAGAGAGAGAGAGAGAGGGGAGAGAGAGAGAGAGAGAGAGAGAGAAACATCAATGATGTGAGAGAATCATTGATTGGCTGCCTCCTGTATGCCCCCTACTAGGGATCAAGCTTGCAGCCCCGGGCCTGTGCCTGGATGGGGAATCAAACCCTGACCTCCTGCTTCATAGGTCGACACTCAACCACTGAGCCACACTGAGGGGCTCACACATTTTCTCAGGACCAGAAAGCCAGACCCAGCTGAGCGGGTGGGGTGCCTGGCTCAGTCTCTCATCAGGGGGCAGTGAGGCTGTAGCCAGAGCTGTACCCTAAGGACTTGACTGGGGCTGAGGGACGCCCCTCCAAGTCCCTTCACGTGATGGTTGGCAGACCTCACTTATGCCCCTGGGAAGGGCTGCTGGGCACAGCTTCCCCCAGAATGAGAGAGACCATAGCATAGATAGAGTGAAGGGGAGGGGAGAGAGGGAAGGCGGCAGGGAGAGAGGGAGGGGTATTCATTTCGATAAAGGCTGTTACTTCAAGTAATTATTTACCATAAGCTATTGGTCACAACTTAAATAAATGATGTCTGTGTTAAGTGTATCAGAACTTAGCCATTTCTTTGAACTGTCAGTGGCCTTGTTTTAGCACTCTGAATGACATAATCTTTAAGTGCCTCAACCTAAATATAGTTTAAGAGAATTTCCTAATTTCTTATTTTTCTCCAAAAATACCTCCCATCCTCCGTGTTTTCTTGAGGATTTAAATCAGACTCCTCTGTTAATTTTAAATGGAATGAAGAAATTTAAATACAGAAATGTCTGATCATGTATTTTTTATGCATGAGTCCCCTTTCCTTCAGGAACTTAGCTTTTGTAATGAAATGCTTTATCCCTCTTTTCTTTTAATTTTGGTGAAATTTCAGCATGACTTCCCCTCCAGAGAATCACTTAGACAGTCACTCAGTCTCCCTTGGGACCTAAGTAGAATCAAGGACATGGATTCATGATTCAGGATTCTGTAATGCCTTTAATGTAGCCCATGTCGTGGTCAAATGTCTTTTTGTGTTCTTAAAACAGCGGAGCCATAACTGATTGTAACCTTATCTTCTTCCAGGTCTCCTAAAAACCCAGGACAGAAGATCATCAAGAGAGTGATTGCCCTCGAAGGAGATATTATAAAGTAAGTACTTAAAACTATTGGTCTCAGTTAAAGTTCTAATATTTTAATATAAATAGCTACATGTCTGTGGAGTGTGAGACCACATTACACGGGAAGTACATGTCAAAGAGAACCAAAGCTTTGGAGACATTCCAGATGAGGTGGCCCATTCAACCATTTCGGGATGGGAGACAGACACAAACGTACTGGTCATGTGACTGTCCTTTAACCGGGAGGCATGGGAGAAAGACGCAGCCATGAAACTAACCTTCACCATGTTTTCTGAAATGATCATGAGATCATTGCTGTTCAGACATTAAAATCACCATGATTGTTTTAGATGACGATGCCAAGGTTCCTTTTAGAAACATTAGGAACATTTGGTTATTTTAGAAGCAAACACAGAGACTAGGGGAGCTTTTGCTATGGCGGAGGCAGGAGGACGCGGGGAAAGATAGGAAACAAGTTCCCAATCACTCAGAATAGGAGCCTTAGCAAACAGCTCGCCATCAGGTGTGCTGACAGTGTGTGGTAAGGTCGTATTTCTCCCACATGCCGCTAACTAAAAGCAGGGAAACGTTTGAGAGTCAACAAGGAGGTGGGTGAGGTGTGACACATCGCATTTGGTTGTTACTTGAAATGAAGTGTAGCCAGGGGCGCTCAGTGTCACAGCGTGGGCGTCCAAACGCTTGGAAACCATATGCAGAAAGTGTTGTGATCCTGTCTTCAAAAAGCCACGTCCCAAAGCGTCTGTGTGGGTGACCGTGCAGGTGAGGGAGTCTCACTGAAAGGGTCGTCGGTGGGTTTGGGAGCAAAGCCCACCTGTGTGTGCTTGTCTGAGCACGGACAGCAATAACCGATGTGTCCCGATACATTCAATTTACCAAACGTCAGCCAGAATAAAGAGTGGAGAAAGACACACACACACACACACACACACACACACACACCAATGAAAGAAATATTTACATGGATGCATTAGTTCTACCAACATGTTTTTCATAGTTCTCTGCTTTGTTCTTATAAATCTGTGGACTCCTGTGGAGAGCACTGTTGTAGGAAGGAAAGTGCCACGTGCACCCTCAGGGTGAGAGGCGTGCCGTGGGCATTTGGAAGGCGTTGGTGCTTGCAGCTCGGCCGTCTGCATTTCTGCCTCTGGGGTGTGCCAGCCAGCCGGTCAGACAGGAAGCCAGGCCCTGCCCGCCTCACCGGGTGAAACCCACTCTGCGGGCCCTGGCGTCTGGGCTCCCGTGCCCTTGGCGACCTCAGTGAAGACAGGATCGCTTTGCAGGGGAACCCCGTAATTTATCGCCCCAAAGAGGACACGTTTGGGAGTGGAGAGGGCTGAGCGGAATGGTCCACAGACATGGGGCGGCCAGGGCAGTCTGCTGTGAAGGGGCACATGCCAGGGAGACTGAGCCACTGTAGAGATCACTTCCGTGGCCCTCTGGCTGGGAGGCTCGGGCATGGTCTGGGGAGAAGGCCCGTACCTCCCAGGGGCTCAGGCAGAGCACCCGCGGCTCCCCTCCCAGGGACTGGCTGCGTGAGGGTCCCTCGGGTCCAGTGGCCATCTCATAGAATACCAAACACCGCAATCTACTAAAAATCATTTGCTGGTATTAGCAGAAAACAATCCATTGAATCATTAGAAATTAAACCTTTTACAGCTGTCGGTTTTAAATGTGCTGTTGAAGATATGGAAATCGACATTAATCGATTGCAGATATTGGGATGGTATTACATTCCGGCAGATGATGAAGCTGCATGTGAGGAAAAACAGAGCCACGTGGAGTTTTCCCGACAGGGCGGAGGCGATGCTTGCTGAGCGGCCTCTGTCGCGGCCCTGCGGTGGCTGCGGGTCCAGAGCCTGGGGTCTGTGGGCCCGGCAGAAGGCATTCGGGCAGGACAGGGGCGGGGAGTGCATGCTGCCCTAGAGGGAGGGACAGCGTGCAAATGTGTGTCTGCTGCAGAGAACGTTCTAGACCACGGACGCCGATGGGCGCCGGGCGGAGCTGGCTCCGGGGGCCTGTAGACGGTCACACGCTGGCCTTGGCCGGCGGGAGCTTGGGGGAGGCTGGCAGGAGCCCCGGAGGTCCTCAGCCTGGTTTCCTCTGAGCCCCGCGTCTTTCCGAGGCACGTCGCCTGGCGCACTGCGGTTGGGAATGTAAGGCTGGCAGTGCTGTCACTTGGCGAGGGCTGGAACGGTACATACAGCGCCGGGGTGGCCCACAGTCAGAGTTACAGGAACTGAGAGGCTGTTGTGAAAAGCACCCACTGCCCTGTGCCATCAGCCAGAGAGAGCAGCGACTCACACCAGCTGGGCACCGTGGCTCCTCCTCGCTAAAGCACCGTCTCTGTTTCTTAGTAAACGATCGCCGATGGGCAGGGGACCCGGGCCTCTTTGGAAATGCTGCTTTGATGTAGTCACAGGTGATCACTACTGCCATCGCAGTGAGTGAAAATGGGATTGCTAATAGAATCGGTCCGTCGTAGCAATAGGGTATTTCTTACTGAACATCAGAGAGATAGTCACCCTAAACTTACATGCAGGAATAAATGCTAATCTCCACTTTTCAAAGCCCAAATTATTCCCAGAAGAAAGGAGCGATGTGGGGAGGTTTCCAGAGGCTTTGCCCTCCCCCCGCCGCCCCCCACTCGGTGTGTGTGCTGTCACTCGGAGCTGCGGCCAGTGCTGGGGCCCCCGGGCCATTTAGATGGAACTGTTCTTCCCGGTGATGGTGACGCCTGGTAGTGTGCGGTCCCTGCCCCCCGACCCCCAGCAGCGGTTTCTTTTGTTTCAGTTTCCACCTCAGTCTACCTGCCTAATGAACGGGATTCCCCTTCACATACACAACTCTTCCACGTTTATCCATTCCTGCACACCCGTCACTTACTCATGCGGTGTGGTCGTTGAGGTCATGAGCACCGACCATGATTCCAGACTGCCCTGATGCGGACCCCAGCTCTGCCACATGGAAGGTCACTTTGCCAAATTATTCCTCCTCTCAGTCTAGCTTCCCTCACTTGGAAAATGGAAATTATAATAGCACGCTCTCCGCAGAGTTTTCTTGAAAGTTCCATGAAGTAATGGGTACAGTTTGGTTATCGTGGCGCCTAGCCTATACGTAGGCTTTCAGTAAATACCAGATACCATTGTTAGTCATTCCCGTGATGTAACCATTATTTATGGAGCGTGTACGATGTACTAGGCCACTGTGCTTGATCCGGGATTATACGCATGACAAGCTGTAGATAGTTCTTGTCTTTGAAGCGTACAGTCCGATGGAGAAACAGGAAGAGTGACCAGTTAATGGGACAGCACTGAAGGCTGGCCTCTCGGGTGAGCCAGCAGCGCCGGGGGATCGGGTGGAGGAGCATCTGGTCCACCTGAGGGGAGGGAGTGGGCGGGGCAGGGAGAACTTCCAGGTTGACATTTGAGGTGAGAAGAAAATCCACAGCCTCCCCTTACCCAGGACAGCGTGGCTCCGTGTGGACAATCACACAGTCCTGGCATCTGATGTGAAAAGGAGAGGACCCCAGTGTGCCACTGGGGGCCCTTTCTAATGGGTGTGTCATCGTAGGAGGCCAGGAGGATTGAAACATACTTACTGAATGGCAGTGTTTTCTTTGAATATCCCACAAAGAAGAAGTTAACACACCCCGGAGATATAGCTGTAAGGACTGATGTTTCCCAATGTGGGCGTTATGCAGGTATAGCTGACTGGTCCGCTAGGCAGGGCTTTGGAACTGTGGCATGTCCAGGATGGCTAATCAGCCCCAAGGGAACGTGCGCAGAGGTACGTGGAGGCACTGACGGTGGCGGGGACACCTGGGCAAAACCATCCACAGGAAACGAAAGACAGGGGCATGAGAATGAATGTTACAATGTCCCCGGGTGTAATATTTTCATGTTAAACTCACTGTACCTGCAGGAAGTGTTAGAACCGGCATGTCCTCTCAGGCGGTCCGTGCACAGGAACAACTGGGCGCTTCACATAGGAAACCCATGGGCTCAGCTTCATTAGGAAGAAACTCTGCAGGGGGGTGGGGAGCAGCAGGCTCTCTGGTCCACGCCTCCCTGCTTCTCTCTAAAAGGGGTTATTCTGCCCCACCAGTGTGGCTCAGTGGTTGAGCCTTGACCCATGAATCAGGAGGTTGCGCTTTGATTCCTGGTCAGGGCACAGGCAGGGGTTGCAGGCTTGATCCCCAGTAGGAGGCAGCAGATTCTCTCTCCTCATTGATGTTTCTCTCTCTCTCTCCCTCTCCTTCTCCCTTCCTCTCTCTGAAATCAATAGAAACGCTTAAAAAAATAATTAAAAGGAAGGCAGTATGGTTTGTAACTTGGATGAAGCTCCTCTTCTGTCTTCCTGGCTGGCTTTGGGGCTAAACTCTTAAGTTCTGCGTGAGCCGCAGCCCCGGCAGATCATGTGTGGAGCTCCTGGGGTCCATTCCCAGCAGGAGCGCCAGGTGTGGGGCCGCTGCTGTCCTGGTGTTTTTGGCAGCTGCCCCAATCACATGACTTACTGAAGTTGTGAACTCCAAGTTAAAGTATGAGAAATGCTAACTTTCGATGCTCCTTTGAACTAAATATTGATTTTGATTTTTTCCCCCTGCTCACAGTCATGCACATCTGTCAAATATTTTGAAAAGACATAAGTATAATTATCGCGGTAGGAAGCTGAAAAGGTTGTCTTAAAATACCATTTTAACTAAACTCAAAAAGCATGTTAGGAAGATTCAAGAATCGTTCAAACCTGAATAATTACTAAATAATTAAAGAGCAGATAGCACTTCTATTTCTGTGCGATTTCAGTTGACCTTGTGTTCAAACTTAAAATTGACCACAGTTTCTCTTTGAAAATGTTTGGAGGGAGAATTTCTTGCAGGGAGCAGGTGTGGTTAAAGCATTGATGTAATTGTCTGTGGTGCTTTTAGAGTTTTATACATTTGTTGGGTGGCTCTTCTTAGATGGCCAAGGAAGATGGCGTGATGGAGTGTTACCCTTGGAGCGAGATGATCAGAAGTTCAGTCTCTGCTCTTCACTGGGCGATCTTGGCAAGTTGTTGATCGCTCTGAGTTTTATCTTTCTTTTTTTCTTTTCCAATTTCTCTATTTTCAGGGTTCTTTTAAAGACAAAATTAGAAAAAAATAATATGTGCACCCAGCCCTTTGTAAGCTTTAGCACACCATCAACGTCCAGTGTAGTGCTGACTCGTTTCCTACGTGAAATAATGGATATACCGTGGTTAGCACAGAGCCAGCCAAGCGCTTTGCCTTAGCAGGATGCCTTGCCTGCTTAAAAATATGGATTGTTTTGGTTCTCCTTGAAACAATTTGGTTATACTGCTTAGTTAAGGCAGTGGTCGGCAAACTCATCAGTCAACAGAGCCAAATAACAACAGGTCAATGATTGAAATTTCTTTTGAGGGCCAAATTTTTTAAACTTAAACTTCTTCTATCACCACTTCTTCAAAATAGACTCGCCCAGACCATGGTATTTTGTGGGAGAGCCACACTCTAGGAGCCAAAGAGCCACATGTGGCTTGTGAGCCACAGTTTGCTGACCACGAAGTTAAGGGATAGATCATGTTTTATGAACCATCAAAGTTGGAAGGAAAACACTTTAAAAAAATGTTTTATATTTATTATTGAGTGTCACAGATGTCTCCCATCCCCCCTCCCCCCCATTGGCCCCTCTGCCCAATTCCTGCCCCTCCCCAGGCCTTCACCACCCTGCTGCCTGTGTCCATGGGTTATGTACAGGTGCACGGAAGCTCTTTGCTTATTCTCTCTTAAAACCTGCATGCGAGTGCCCCCATGCGGGCCCCCGTGTCTTTGGGGTCCTGGCTGCTTCCACCTGCACACTTACCCGAAGTGAGATGTTCCTCCTGTGCTTCTTTCTGATGCTGGTCCCTTCTGTGGCCGGCGGCAGCTGATAACACACAATGTGGCTTTGCGGTCGCTCTGTCTCCATCAGAAGTACTGGGGTCAGATGAAAACAGCTGGTAAATGCATGTTCCCGTCCAACTCTATTTAGAAAACACAGGTCAGCATTCATACTAGATTCGGCTCACGGTTTGCCAGTCCCTGGTCTGTGTTACCTACTTCTCTTTTATTAACGTGGGCCGCAGTCGGAACTACAACACTCAGTTCTCACCCCGGCCCGTAGTTCACAGGGAAGGGAAGGCGCAGCCTCAGAGCCGGGGTCTCTCTGGTTACGTGCTGGCTGAGGCAGAGGGCAGTGAGCAGGGCAGTGCCGAGCTGTTGCTCTAAGTGAGATCTTGGCTGAGCAGCCGGAAGCCACATGGGGCCGGGTGGACAGTGAAGACATTTGTCTGGAGCTGGAGGGGGAAGAGCTGTTACTCTGTGGCACGTGCTCACCGGGGAGCCCCCGCAATACCCATGAAGAGCAGAATAAATTCCATAAATAAATATTTATGCCCGCATGGTTTCTCCTTCAAACAAAAGGAATAGCCCTGCACTTGGGGAAACTCAAAATACCCTCCCCGCCCCCCTCCCCCCAATGCTACTTGAGCTCTGCTTAGCAACCAGGCATCAGACCTCCAGTTATCTTGTGGCTGAATTTTTTTTAGCTCCGCCTGCTTGTGTGGGACCTCACCAGGAGGACAGGGAAGGAGCTAATATCCTATGGGGGCATATATTTTCCTAAAGTAATTTAGTTGCTCACTTCCTTTTGTCATGGAAAGTATTCAAATGTCATCTAACCTATTCTGACAGATACCTATGTACCTATTAGTATCTTAGGCACCCACAGCAATTATTCCCATGTTTAAAATGTTGATTTTGACACTGAAGTCTGTGTTTGCAGTTTTGCAACATTGGAAAATGTTTGTTGACAACAATATTCATTGTAAATTGTTCATTAAAATAAAACCTGTCATCCTACTGTTTTCTCCCTGCACAGTGAGCTTCTAAATGGTTTGTGCTAGCAGAACTAATAAGATTCTGAGATTGATCATCCTTGTAGTTGTGATTCAGTTGAGAATTTGAATGAATTAATTAATATTTTTCATTAGTAAGGGCTGACAGCTGTTATTGTCTTCCAAAAAGGAAACTGAGATGGAGGTTGTGTATTAGGGTGTGGAAGCTGTGTGTTGTGGGATGGGAGTTGGGTATTGGGTGTGTTTTGTGGGATGGGAGTTGTGTATTGGGGTGTGGAGGTTGTGTTTTGTGGGATGGGAATTGTGTATTGGGATGTGGAGGGTGTGTGTTGTGGGATGGGAGTTGGGTATTGGGGTGTGGAGGCTGTGTGTTGTGGGATGGGAGTTGGGTATTGGGGTGTGGAGGCTGTGTGTTGTGGGATGGGAGCTGTGTATTGGGGTGTGGAGGGTGTGTGTTGTGGGATGGGAGTTGGGTATTGGATTGTGTTGTGGGATGGGAGTTGGGTATTGGGGTGTGGAGGGTGTGATTTGTGGGATGGGAGCTGTGTATTGGGGTGTGGAGGTTGTGTATTGGGGTGTGGAGGCTGTGTGTTGTGGGATGGGAGCTGTGTATTGGGGTGTGGAGGTTGTGTATTGGGGTGTGGAGGCTGTATGTTGTGGGATGGGAGCTGTGTATTGGGGTGTGGAGGCTGTGTATTGGGGTGTGGAGGCTGTGTGTTGTGGGATGGGAGCTGTGTATTGGGGTGTGGAGGCTGTGTGTTGTGGGATGGGAGCTGTGTATTGGGGTGTGGAGGCTGTGTGTTGTGGGATGGGAGCTGGGTATTGGGGTGTGATGATCAGCAGCACGTCATTAGCGTCAGGCTTCTACAGCTGGACGCCTCGGAACCCAGGAGACGCCTCTGCTTATTACACAAATAAATTCCGCCTGAGCTGGGAGACTGGGCCGAGCAGGGGCGGCGGAGGTACACAGGGCCCCCACGGCCGCCCCTCTGGGCGCGGTGATATTTCCCAGGAACACGTCTGGGTCTGGATTCCAGTTTTACAGACATCAGAACGTAAATGACGTTCATCTTTCCCTATAACACGGAGAGGAGCAAGTAACACAGAGCGGAGGGGAGGTTCGTAGGAGAGAAAGCCCAGCTGAAAGCTTTCTCTTTGAGATGAAAGGATCATAAGCACTCAGGTTCCCAGAGGCCAGGAGGTGGATGAAGGAGGAGGAAGTGAAGGAGGGGATTGGGGTTTAGCATCTCTATTGGGAAGTAAGGTGACCTTTAATGGATTTCTGGGGCCCTCTTTGGGGGATTATGTAAATCAAACCTGATTGTAAACCTCACCCAACTATCATTAAAATCAGGAAAATGCTCTCTGCGCGGTGGAAATTGGAATGACTCCTGATTTGATCATGTTCCTGAGCTCTGAGAATCTCACAGGACTTCCCAAAACGAATGCTTTCTTTCAAAATTAAAACTTGCAACATCCTTAGCAATAAAGTGGAGGAAAATGGGATAATGAAAAACTTACAGGAAAGTTTCGCTTTCCACATTTCCAGCAGCTCTATGAAAATGCCACTCACTGGGCCGGGAAGGACTCAGAAAACACTCCTGTGAGGGCGCCACCCACCTCCTTTGCTCTCTGGGCAGAAAAGCGCTGCTGGGCTGTCCCTGCACAGCAGTGGGATGGGGACCGCCTGTCCATGCGGAACAGCAGCAACAGCCCTGCCTCTGTCAGCCAGGCTCACTCCTTCTCTGAACACCGACGGCCCCCCACCTCCGGAGGCGTGCTCCCAGCTCGGCTGTGGGGCTGCAGGGGTCACAGGAGCCTCCTCTCCATCCCTTCCCCCTCGGGCCTCGGGCTGACGGGGGAGTAATAGCCACAGGGGAGGAGGAGAGCTAGCCTGGTGGGGCCATGGGTGGGTCTTACGTCTATGATGTGGGAGGAGCACATATAATGTCCCCTCACCTGGCGTTGGCCAAGACAAGGCGATGAGATGGCCATGGCTGACAGCAATGGGCACGTGCAGCCCTCCCCCATGATAGGAAGCACGTGTTTCCCACACAAATACACGTTAGCAGAGTCTCGCCTAGAGCTCTTCCGGTGAAAGTGAGTTGATTTGGGCTCTTGCATTGATGTGCGTATTCAGCACACAAGCAGAGCACAACGGTGGGGGAGACGGGTTAACGTAGTGACTCTCCAGGAATTGATTACTGGAAGATCTCTAAATACTCATGGTATGTCCCTGCAGGCTGGTCAGGCCTGTTTGCTGGGGAGAAAGCTGTGGAGTCTGGATAGCACAAAATTGAATGC
The DNA here is from genome assembly GCA_963924515.1 of Vespertilio murinus. Lineage (NCBI taxonomy): Eukaryota > Metazoa > Chordata > Mammalia > Chiroptera > Vespertilionidae > Vespertilio > Vespertilio murinus. The sequence goes on from OZ004712.1 coordinate 2,596,885, forward strand.
ATTAGCTAACACCCAGATGGCTCTGTATTATTATATTAAAATCCTACATGTAAAAGTGTTCTGTGGGAGGATCCATTACATCTATTTGCCCTTTAGTTCTTGTCATCATTTCGGATATTGATGGTATCTCTCTCTCTCTCTCTCTATTTAACTTATATACATAATGGAGGCCTGGTGCACAAACTTGTGCACGGATAGGTTCTGTAGGCCTGGCCAGTGAGCAAAGCCAATCAGGGCTGGGGCAATCAGGGCCTGCAGGCCCGGGGAGAGGAATAGGACATGGGAGGTTGGCCACCAGCCCTGAGGAGGGAGCCAGGTCTCAACCCTCAGCCCAGCAGGGTTGGGAGGGGAGGCGATGATCAGGGGGCGGGAAGTGGGGAGGGAAGGGAACGCATAAGTGCGCGCAGAAGGAGCAGATACCAATGTCCCACCACTGTGCAGTTCCCCTCCTCCTCCCCTCTTCTTTCCCTCCCCGCTTCACTGCTTCACCACAACTGCGGCAGATGGATGGTTAGCTGTGGGAGCACGCTGACCACCAGGGGGCAGCTCCTGTGTTGAGCGTCTGCCCCCTGTTGATCAGTGCACATCATAGTGACTGGTCGACTGGTCTTTCCAGTCAGTCCAGTCGTTCGGTCCAAACAGTCGCTTAGGCGTTTTTATATAGGTAGATGTGCAATTGCCAATGAGTAGCTGTTTCCATGGGTGGTGATGAAGTGGGAACATCGAACACAATAGCTGGTGTCCCTGATCATTCACACGCCGTGGGCGCTGGGCATGTGAAGCAGCACCAGAACTAGTACGGAGCCCGCTCCGGCCTGTGCTTCCGTGGTGTTCTCTAGCCTCCTGCCTATTGGTTTGATTTTCTGTTCCCCGTTTGTCCTTTATGTGGCCATCATTTTATTTTCAGAGAAAAGAGATCCGCCGAGCCCCGTGAGGGTCTTAGGCTCCGGCCTGGGGATCGCTTTCTTGTCTGCTGGCGGGATGCGAGCGGCGGATGCCCTGGGCTGTCAGTGCTCCTCTGCTGGTAGATTACCTCTCACCCATCGCCTTTTAAATGTATATTTGGAAGGCTCATATTCTAAGAAAGGATTATGTATTCCAAGGGAGGAAGATCATGCTGGTGTTTCTGAAGTGTACACAGCTGTTGAACTTTAATTAAACAGGTTTGCAGGAGAGGGGACTGGAGAGGAGGCTCATGAAGCCAGACAGATATATGCTTGGCGAATGGAGAAGAAAGCTAATTAAGCCAAACATCGCAGCTTAATATTAATTTTTAAAACACTTCCAGGGCATTGGTTGTAAATCTTGACACTGCTATTGCGTGGCTGTTGCTGTTGTTGTTGGTTTACGGGTTGTTCTGCAAGCCAAGGCTGACATTTGAATGTAAAGGATTCCCAGTCAATTGGAAAAGTGTAAGGTCTAGCCACATTATGTTAATATGTATTGGGAGAAACTTAACTCTTGAAGGAAATGTAACTCAGGAATGAAGATAAATGGTGAATTTAGACCTTGGAAATAGAATGTGTTATATAAGACACAAATATAATCTAAAGCCGCCCACTGTGGTTCTTTTTTAATAAAGGTTTTGATTACCAGACGATTGTGTACACAAAACCAGACTGAGAAGCACACTTTACGTTCAGTTGTGGCATTTTTGAGATGGTTCTTGAGTCTTTTAACCAAGTTGGGACTTTAAAAAATTTACTAAAGGAGAGCTATGCTATTTTAACAAAGATGCACTCATCATTATGTACTCATAATCCTGTGAGGGAGGAGGAATACAACCCCAACAAATCAGACTTTGTTGCCACACTGGGACCCTAAGCAACTGGCGTCCAATTATTGAATGTGTCCTTGATTTTCCTTTGTGTTCCTTTGAGCCCTGCGACGGAAAGATTTAAAGATTTGGATCTTACCTTCTCTGTGGGGAAGACCTGGAGGGAGGACTTTAAAAGCAGAAAGATGTTTAAATTAAGCCTGCTGAGCACGGATGCAGTCAATAGAATCACATTGTGACTTAGCAAACTGATTCACAAGTTTCAACCTCTGGTTCCTCATTCAGGAATCAGAATCCCCCTTCCTTCTCCAAATATTGCTGTAACACAAACATGAAGCATCGACTCCCTGCTTTAATGTACTCATGTCATTGTAAAAAGTTTGCCCTGTTACTCAACCATAACTGGAAAGATCTCTTTTGCTTGTGTTAAGCCAAAGGGTCACGGTGCTGTTGGTTCAGGAGACCAGCGAAGAACCAGGAGCTGTGTGAGACCACCGCAGTGTTCCCAGACAGCCACAGGGCTGCACATAAATGGAGACTCAGAAACAGATTAGGCTGAACAGCGAAGACTGTGCGGCCACGTTGTCTCATGAGGCTTCGACTGATGGACTGTGAAGCCACCACATGTCATCACAGAGTATCCCTGAGAATGGGTGTGTCTCCCAGTAGCACACTGGGTAACATGAAGTGTTCCCTTTACGCTGGAGATGAGAAATGCCCAAAGCTCCCTTCTGAGAGATGCATTCCCCTGAAAAGGGGCCTTTACGTAGGTCCTGGTTTCCACATAAAAGACAGTAGGATCACTGGCTATCAGAAGGTGGGTCTCCATGGCAGGGGTCTCCTCTGTCTTGCTGATGGATGGAGACCCTGATGACCGGTCCCCTGAGCACTCTATCAGGCCGCCGTCCTTGCTGCAGCTGCTGTCAGCAGGCGAGGTGCTCACGGTGCAGACCCTACTCACAGGCATATTCGCCATCAAGACTTCCTAAGTGTCTTTATTTTTTATCTCCGGAGCTGTCTGGTTTTCTGAATATAATGCTGTGTTTTGTTTTGTTTTTTTCTCATGACACCCGAGGCATTTCCTGGGAGTCAGGTGGGTTAGTCCAGACGCTGGGCTCCCACAGGAAGCTGCTGAGTGGGCCGGCACTTCTAATGATGCTTGTGGTCTTTGCTTCATGACAAATGGAGTGTAGGGTAACATACAGAGATAGAGTTCGGCTCATGGGTGTCAGACATGGAGAAACTGAGGCCTGAAGAGCTGGGGGAATTGCCCTGGTTTACATAGCTAGCTAATGAGCTCAACCTCTGCCCTCAATGCCCTTGCTCACCTGCGTCGAAGAATACTCCTTGGAAATCTGCCCCGTTGTCCTTTGCTTCATTGGGTGGACGGGTGGTTGAACAAGATCTCTAAAGACCTTCTTTCCTTCTGAGATTCTATAACTTTGAGATCTCTAAGAAATAGCCACCAATTAAGTGCTAGTATGTATGACATGTTATTTCTCTTTGTCCATGTTATTACATAAATCTCTGTTATGTTTTAATGTTGTAAATGGTTCCCCCACTGTGATATTTCTGAAATGAGAGCTCCCTTCAAAGAGACTTGGGCCAGTGGTGGACTTAGAATTTGTGCCCCCATATGGCCCGCCTGGGTCCATGAGGTGGTCTGGGGACCTCTGTGTCAGTTTCCGAATTAGGGAAACTTTCTGTGAAGTAGGGAGACTTTCTGATAGATTCCAGGAAGCTGATTTGCATATGAAATGATCTAAAGTGCAGGTCTCCATCCATTCTGTCTTACTCTGGGCTATCTCATCTTCTGGGAGAGCTGCATATTACATTTTAGGATACTCTTCTCCTTAGGTGGCCAATAGAAAAAAAAATCAATTTTCTTTTTAATCAAAACTCCATCGATGCTTACCTTGTTGAAATGTGCAAGCCATAATTGGCATACTCATATGAATTAGTTGTGGAGGGACTGTTTGGATTTCTTGTTGTTTCGTTTAAAGGAAAGTGTTTATGGGAAGGGCATTTTTAGAAAAGATCCGTGTTATGATTTCCAAGTCAGCCTGTCTCAGACAACGCTGTCACACTACCCTTTAACTGTGTTGCTTTTACTATGAAATGTCTGCCTGCCCCACTACACTGGATTCCTTAGCCAGGAAGTATTTGGGGGCCATTGTTTCATGCCCTCCCTCTCAGCTAGCACCCAGCACAGTGCGGACCTAGGCTGGTAGATCGGTATGCCATGGATGTTGAATGGGGCCTTGATGACCTGGACTGTATTTCCTCTAACGGAGAGGAAATCCGTTAGATTGTTTTGCTTCTGCCTGAACGAGGATGGCGTGGAAGTGGGGAGATGAGAAGTTAGGAAGCGCAGCACTGACATGCACAAGGGGAGGAGGCCAACAGGAAGTGGGTGTGGGAGGGAGGGCACGATGGGCAGAAAAGGGAAAAGGGAAGGGCCAGGTGCACCCAGGGGCTAAAGAGGGAGGCTCAGATGACAGGCGGCCATTCCATGTGACTCCCAAATTGTTCAGAAAGTCTTTTTAAGTTCCAATGCTTGGTGTATGTGGATTTCTTGTGTCCATGTAAGAAACCTCCAAACCGGTTGAGACTTTTGTATTAGAATGTGTTTGAGACAAAATGATGACGTTGCCAGGAAGCAAGATCTCAAATGGGCTGGAGAGGGACAGTTTCACAGTTTCTTTTCTTTCTTTCTTTTTTTTTTTTTTTTTTGCATTTGAGTCTAAGGAGGGAACTAAGGGTGCTTGCATGGAGGTAGGAGAAGGCAAGGTGGGGGTTGGATTGCAGGATAATTAAGATTAAGTGCTCTCTTGAGGGTGGCTGCACTCCCAAGGAGCCTGGAAAGAGGCATTTCAAAGGTGTGTTAACCTACATGCATAGGAACAGTGCGTATGCAGTTGAGCCGTATGAGATTTCCACGTTGGAAGTCAAAAAATGGTCAGCCGAAATTGGTTTGGCTCAGTGGATAGAGCGTCGGTCTGTGGACTGAAAGGTCCCAGGTTCAATTCCAGTCAAGGGCATGTACATTGGTTGCGGGCACATCCCCAGTGGGGGGTGTGCAGGAGGCATCTGGTCGATGTTTCTCTCTCATTGACGTTTCTAGCTCTCTATCCCTCTCTCTTCCTCTCTGTGGAAAATCAATAAAATATATATTTTTAAAAAGAATAACATAAAATAAAAAATGGTCAAACGTGAGCAAAGGCATGACCTCTGGGTTATGGCAGCTGGAGTCCTCTCGTTTGTGACACCGCTTGCCCACACACTGCAGACGTGGCGACCGAGAGCCCTGGGCACAGTCCTCTTAGTGCCATTCACCCCCTGGGCCTTCATCATACAGGCCAGTCCTTATTTTCCTGCCGTGTGAGCTTGTTTACATCATTCCTAAGAACAGAATCTGAGGAGGAAACACCTGTACCTTCTCCTTATTGAGAAAGAGCCTCTGGGGCCAGTGCTAACCTTACCAATAGTCCACTTCCAAGGGCCCTCCCTGTGGGGCGGATGAGAAGAAAGGCTGGGAACCTCTCTCGAACCCACATTATACAGTTGGGACTTTCAGCATCAAAGATGAAAATTGTGGAGCGAGACGGGAGATTTTTACAAAACCTTCCAAGTCCTGTGCTAGAAGAGCACATACTTTTTATAAAAGCATCATGTAGCCCGGCCACTGTGGCTCAGTGGTTGAGCATCCACCTGTAAACCAGGAGGTCATGGCTCAATTTGTCGTCAGGGCACATTCCCTAGTTGTGGGCTCCATCCCCAGTGGGGGGCATGCAGGAATCAGTCAGTCAATGATTCTCTCTTATCATCGATATTTCTATCTCTCTACCTCTCTGAAATCAATAAAAACACATTTTTTAAAAAAGCACTAAGTAACTTCTCTTTACAAGAAGGCTTAATGCAACCAATTCTCTCCTGTGTATGCAGATACATGCACTTGGGAGCAGAGGGGAGCAGGCGGGAGAGTCTTTAAAGCAGGTGGGTGTTACTAAGTCACTCCTCGTGGCTGCACCCACACCTCCCCTTGGGTTATCTGCGGGGGGCACTTCTAGATATTTTATCTCTGTGCCACCTAGTGGGCCAGGAAACCCGTTGTGCGATCAATATCGCATTACCCTCCTGCAGTCTGTGGGCATCTGACAGCTCAGCCTCTTTCAGGTTCCCGGCAGGTGTGTGTCCACCGGGGCCTCCTCCACGCCCATTGCCCTGTGCAGCTCAGGACGGGAATGAAGGAGCAGCTCTTGTGAGTGTGTGGAATCCTTAACTGTTCACGATGAAGTTAATATAGCTGTCGCTCCCACACCTTCTTATTTGTGATTATGTTCCAAGTAAGTACAGTAACAGAAATCTCAGAAAGCCCGTGGCAAAGCTGGGCAAGAGCTCTTCCCTGATGTAGTATTCTGAAATAATGTTTCACAGGTTATTACTGAGGGTGTGGGCAGTAATACATCATGCTAGAAAATTCTATTGCGTTCTCCCGGCAGGCAACATGATTTTTTTTTTTGCATTGTTCTTTTATTATCTCTTTTGTCCTCACATTATAATCCTGAGGTTGGAGTCCCATGGGGGAGGACCACAGTCTTAAAAGTGTGGGTTTAAGGAAAATGTAGGTGCCCTATCCTCCCTTTGTTTTCTGAGGCAAAAATAGAAAAATATATTTTTTTTCCAAATATCATTTGAGACTGTACATGACTATTCAGTCAACACACTCAGAGAGTAAGTTCCTAAGCAGCATTTTCAGAAAGGGCTCAATTTAAGCACGAGACTTTTTCATGCCATGCATTCATTTATTCATTCATTCTGGAAATAGTTACTGAGCTTTACTGTGTAACTGATATTGCCCTAGGCAATTTGGATAAACTGGTCAGAGTTCCTACTCTCATAAGTCTATATGCAACTGTGGTGTAAGGAGGTGAGGGTCAGAATTCAGGCATAAAGACAGGTGGCACACAAAGTAAATGAGTGACATTGCTAGGTGCTAGGAAGAAAAGAGAAGAAGGTGCGGGATATTTATCGTCTGGGCTCAGTAGGGGAGTGTTTTAGGGTTAGGGCATCCAGGGAAGGTGGTCCAGACCTGATTAAAATAAAGGAGCAGACCTGCGACCATACAGGGACGATGAATTCCAGGTGGAGGGAAGGGCAAGACCTGAAGGTGCTCATGAGTTTTGAATGCACAGGGATAGGAACTAGGGGTCCTCTGTAGAATGTGAAGTGGAAGCAGTGAGAGACCAGGCCAGAGGAGGAGGTAGGGTTGGGGCACGTTAGGTCTGTGGGCCATGGCAGAGCTCTGGTTGTGTTCTGAGTGACATAGGAAGCCACTAGAATGTTTGAAGTGAGAGAGTGACAAAATCTTATTAATATACATACGTGATCACGAGTCTGGTGACCATTTAACGGGAGGGGGTTAGAGGCAAAGCAGGAAGCTGCATAGTGGGGGTGGGGCATGACAACCCAGACAGGGGATGATGGCGACTTCTACCAGCTCGAGAGAGTAAGAAGGAATGATGCCGTGGGAGATAGAGTCTGCATGTTTGGAAGACCCTGTCAGAAGACTTGCTGGGAATTAGATATAAAGGCTGAGGGCACGAGAGGACTTGAAAGGGGCTCCTTGGGCTCTGGTCCGAACAGCCATGTCCATGGTACGTGCGTTTACTGAGAAGGGTGGACACCATGGAGGACAAGCCAGGTAGGTGGGAGAAGGATCCGGGAGGTGCAGTATGAATAACTAAACACTGAACTCAATCCTGAAGGGCTACTTGTGCGCTGCCAGTGACATCCTTTGTTAGGCATTAACGACATCCTTTTATTTTTCCTGTGGTTCAGGCCAGGGAAATCCCTAATGCTTTTTTGTCCTCATGGAAACAGTTGGAACATTCCTGTAAAATATAGAATGAACTAAAGTGTATGCACCTATGGCCCAGGGCTCCCATCCTTGTCCTGATGCTCTGCTTCCATCAACCACTTAGAGATCTGAACTCTTCCTGAGCACGGCACCCCACCTCTCATTCCCTACCCAGCCCTTCCCTGGCCTGCTATTTCTCACCCCTGTCTCCTACTCTCCAAAACAATTTCATTTCACATGCATTCGATTTTAGATTGTAAGTACCACTTAAGGCCCTAAGGGGGTATTTTTCAGATCACATGGTTTATAATTGATTCACCCATTATATATTGATCATTTTTATGAATCGCATTGTGCTTGGCACTAAAGAATACATTTTAACTTGTGTAGGCCTAGCTGTTGCTCTTCATGAAGACAGAATAGAATTGAAGATAGAAAACACGGTCATATTAAATAACTAAATAAAAACATTAAATAACTAAGCTTTGTGGAAACCGTGGGGCCAAATTTATCACCCAGCTTGATATGATTACTTACTTCATTACGGCTGTGGTGATGTGATAGTAATTCTGATCTTCTCTTATGAATTCAAACTTTACCAGTAATTCACATGATTACTGTGGCGACTAAGTGTGCTGGGTTTTATATCATAGTTTAAGTCCTTACCGTGCCACTTTCTGTGACCATGGGCAAATTTCTTATCTTCCAAACCTCACTGGCCTCCTCTGTAAAATGGGAATAATAATAATATAACCTATCGATATGGTTTTGGGGACAAATATATGAAGAAAATTTGACACATGGTAAGAATTCAGTAGGAATTTGCTCTCCTCTTCTACCTCCTCTTCTTCCTCCTTCTCCTCTCCTCCTTCCTATTATGTTGTCATTTACTGGAAGGAGTATAGCATGTAACGAGAGTGTCTAGGTACACACCAGTCCTTGCAGGAGGTCAAGTGGGGGGTAAGGTGGTAACCAAATGTCTACTGCTACCCAAGACCGTGCCACAGGGGAAGGAGGGTGACCTTCGTGGGAAAAGGTGAAAGAATCAGGAGACAGGGCAGCAACCTGGTTGGAGATGGAGCTGGTCACCGTCCTCCCAAAGAACTGTTCCAGAGGAAAGGAAGTGAAGGTTTCAGCACAAGAATGAAGCTGGATCGAAGCACCTCAAAGCTATGAATTAGCTAACAAGGTTTCTGGTTGACCCTCTGGAGACCTAAGCATGAAGAAATGATGGAGAGCAGTGTGCTCATTAGCCGCAGAACGGACTACTACTTCTGAGCTAAGACTGAGTTTACCACTGAGACACTGACGCCCTTTTCTCTTGACAGAGGAGTAGGTAATCACATTTATCTTCCCCATCTGCCACCTCCCTTTCTGGCCACTGTCTTACTATTGGGAAGTAGGAGAAATTTGCCATCCAGTCATTTTTATGACATTCCTACCTGTAAATGGTGCCTTCCCTGTCACTTCTTGATGGTTGAGGAATCGGAAGGCAAGTGACTCATTCCTTCTTTGTTCATGCAAAACCTGTTTGTTATTTAATCATTTTGAGACCGTCATGGGTAGTTATTTAGCTCCACAGATTCTTACAAGTCATGCGCCTGCTTAGGCAGAGAATGCAGGGTAGCTGGTTGAATTATGCAGAGTTAGGTGCAAAAAGTCAATCCGGGTGTACAGGTGTTGCGTGAACAATTCAGAGCAGGCTCAGTGAAGCATATTTTCTGCAAATAATACTGTGCACTTATAAGAAACAGCCGCAATCGAAAGCAACGCCATGCTGTATGATTAATGCTCAAGTGCTCTAACAACCCGGGAAGCCATCTACTGACTGAGGATGGCGCATTTCCCGTGGTAATATCATGTGACCACAGGTGGACCCATCAAGGCAAAGGAGGAGTTCCTATTGGTGACAGGAGTACAAGAAACTTTATTTTTGCAAATGATGGCATCACTAAGTGCTGGCCTGTAAATATCTTAGTGTTAATCCAGTACTTGCCTCACAGGTTTCCATGTTTTGCTAATTTTGGGGATGAGAGCAATGTCAGGAGACTTTAAACCCTGTGAGCATGAAATGCCAACCACTGCAGAGATCCACAGAAGCATACGACACATTAAGTGAGAGTTCCCAAGGTTGTGTCCCCTTTTTTGTACTGGCTCCAGCATCCTATATAATAGAAGGCTACTATGCAAATTGACCAAACAGCAGAATGCCTGGTCGTTATGACCCACACTGACCACCAGGGGACAAAGTGCTCAATGCAGGAGCTGCCCCCTGGTGGTCAGTGCACTCTCAGAGGAGGAGCACCGCTCAGCCGGAAACCGGGCTCGCAGCTGGCAAACGCAGGAGCCTCTTCCGCCTCTCCTGCTGCTGTAAGGACCCCCTGGGGGATGTCCAACTGCTGGTATAGGCCAGGCCCATTCCCACAGGCAGGCTGAGGGACCCCCACCCCTCTGGTGCACAAATGTCATGCACCGGGCCTCTAGGGAGAGAATCAAAGAGGAAAGTATTCCAGGAGATGGCGTCTGCATGTGTAGAAGACGTGCTGAGAAATCCACAAAACCTGGAAGCTTGTGAGGCATGAACCTCTGCACTAAGTCACGGCACTTGGCCTATGGGACGGTAGAGACACTGAAGCATCATTTTTATTTCTCTGTTTTCTGACTAGCCATTGGAGCGCTTCTGCCCTGTGTGAGGAGAATTTGCTGCTGTTTCTTTTACAATCAACATCATAGCCACAGAGCCGGGCTGGCGATCTCAATCATGGGTCCACAGGCACAAACTAGTGTTGAAAGAGGGTGGAACTGCAGGCAGGTGGTGGGAGTGGCAGGAGTCTGTGGCCTACATGCTGTGGCCTGACTCAGGCACACGTGTGGGAGCGGGGCCAATCAGCGGGGCCAGGGGTGCAATTACCAGGTCTGCCGGCCCACAATGCACTGGGGTAGGGACAAGGAAGGGAAACAGAGGTGTATTCAAAGAAAGGGAGAGTCCAAGAACTTGCAGACATCTTAAAAACGACCACAGTCACTTCAAAGATTTACACTGTCTCCTGGACAGGTTTTCTTGGGGATAACAAGTGAATAAAATTCTGTTCATGGGTCTCATAAAAGGACACTGTGTGTGACAGAAAAGATGGTAGCACAGCCAACAGATGCACTCAAAGCGCAGTGATAAAACTCAGAGGGATGTTTACTGCAGCATTTCTGTGTGCTAGCACCAAAGTATATTTCAGGGCCCTAGCCAGTTTGGCTCAGTGGATAGAACATCCGCCTGTGGACTGAAGGGTCCAGGGTTTGATTTCAGGTAAGGGCACACACCGGCTTGTGGCAGGCTTCCGGCCCCGGTCGGGATGCTTGCGGGAGGCAACCAATCGGTGTATCCCTCTCACATCCGTGTTTCTCTGTCTCCCTCGGTCTCTCCCTGTCCCTTCCACTCTCTTAAAAAAATCAATGGAAAAGTATCTTCAGCTGAGGATTAATAAAAAACAAAGGGTACCGTGTTTCCCTGAAAATAAGACATCCTCCGAAAATAAGACCTGCTTCATGGAAACATAAGACATCCCCTGAAAATAAGACCTAGTGCATCTTTGGGAGCAAAAATTAATATAAGACACTGTCTTATTTTCGGGGAAACAGGGAATTTCAGGGAAAAAGAAAACCAAAAAATTCTATACCTTGCTAAAGCTTTATTCCAAATATAGAAGCCTCTTATGAATTAAAGGATCTGGGCAAAAACTTAAAGACTGTAGAAAAATTAATGGACTGTGCCAACCCTTCAGCCAACCCTCCATGAATATTCTATTTCATGATAAAATATTGGTAAAAGACTTGGGCATCAAAGAGATCCGTTTCTATTCCTTGACAAGAAACAGGAATAAGACTAATGTTTGCTGGTTTGGGGCAGGTCTTTAGGTTTTTAAACTAGTTTTGTGTTTAGTTCTTTTTAAAAAAATATATTTTTATTGATTTCAGAGAGGACGAGAGAAAGAGAAAGAGAAATAAATATCAATGATGAGAAAGAATCATTGATCAGCTGCCTCCTGCACATCGCACACTGGGGGTCCAGCCTGTAACCCGGGCCTGTGCCCTGACCAGGAATGAACCATGACCTCCTAGTTCACAGGCAGACGCTCAACCACTGAGCCATGCCAGAGCTTGGTGTTTATTTAGTTCTTGGACAAAATAAATAGTGTCTCCCCCCCCCCCCCCCATATAGTCACCAACCTTCAGAGAGAAATAAACACAGGACATTGTTTATAGAGAGAGGGTGAATACCTATGAACTTAAAACTGGTTGTTTTCCAGCTTCAGTGAGAGAGAGCCTTTTAGCGAGTGTCCATTGAGCCCTCATCCTTGCACCTAAAATAATGAGAGAAATTGATTTTCATCATTAATATTTCTTTGCAGGTGTTTAAATCTTACGTGACTTAAAAAAGGAAAAGAAGTGTGAATAGAATGAGTAAGGTCAAGTGTGGGAGTTAATGAACCTCATTCTTATACTGCCTGTTCTTAAATCATGGCTTCCTGGGAGGGCAGTAATAGACCTTCGTTGATGACGTCACCCTATCTCTGCCTTCTTTGTATTGTCTTCATTGATATTTCTCCCTCATGGACCTGGAACAGGATCATTCAATCACCTACACATTAGCAGTCCGTGTGCAGCGGGCACTCTGCTCTCCTCTCTGTGGTGGAGTAATACGGGACAGAGGTGTGAGATGAATGAGTAAAAGATAATTGCATGGCGTGCTTAATAGGAAGCCAGGTTCGCCAGCTTTTTAGTGTTCTCCCACTTAAGGAGCCGCACACTTAATGATTGCTGCATTGTTTTTCCTGCTGCGACCTGAGAAAACAGGCAATTACAAAGAGCTGCGGAATGCCTGTCAAGGACTGTTCTGCCTCAGACAGGATATCAGAGACCTCCATCGAAATGGAGGGCAGCATCTACTCAAAAGTGTGTGGCTGGGGAGGGCCGGAAGAGGGGACCCCTTTGGAGGAGGGTTTGTTTTCCTTTTCAGAGACAGAACCCCAGACACTCTGTGCCTCGAAAGAGGGACGTCATTGTGAGAAGTCATGCCCTTGAACTTAGAGTTAGCTCATTAAGACCAGCTACTCAACCTACTACACATAGCATGGTGTATCCATTGGAGGGCCCTGTGTGGAGAATTGAAGCTAGTCTCCCTTTGCCTTCCCTTTTTAGCCCTTCCCCCCACATCTTGTGCCATGATTTTACTGTTGACCCAGCAATCCAAGCTTTCAAAGACCACCTCTCCCCGGCCACCTCCTATCTTCTTTTCCTTCATCACCATGCATAGCCATGCATGGTTAGATGTCCATACCATTTTCCAGTTGTTCCTTTTGTTTTGTTTATCTTACAGAAAGTACAGTTAACCTTTCCTTGAATGATGTGTCAGGAAGGGCAGAGTAGGGTCAGAGGCATGAACAACATTTCTCCAAAGTCGTTAGTCAGCTGCATACCAGTTCCCCTTGGAGTAATGATTGTAAGACTTACTAGTAGATGTGGTAAGAAGGGAAGCATTCAGCAACGAGCCGTGAGTTTTCTCCAACTGGAGAATCCCATCTTTGAAGTGCTGTTGACTTACATGATCAGATTTTCTGCTATGGAGAATAAGACCAGCCAGTACAGCCTCCCACCGTGACAGAACCTATGCCTAGTCCTGTGCCTGCAGCCCATGGACCGCATTGGGGACCTCCGCATCGGTGCCGGCCTCCTCTGGCCCAGGCCGCCCACCTCCCGGAGGTCTTTTCCCTGAGGATGACTATTGTGCGTAAAACTTTAGGGGATACACTAAAGTAAACCCTAGTCCCTGTGCACACTGCTGTACCTGCCTGAAGAACTACCAGCATTCTCACCAGAAACCTCTTCTCCATCCCGCAGAGGGGATGGAAGACAGGCGGGAGGAAAAGCAGCAGCCCACCTCCTCCTTGGCCAACACCTGGCTTCATGCTGATAAAGGCTGGCCGTCCACTTAGCTTTGCAGAGCTCTAGCTAGAAGAGGGACGTTTAAGTGGTCCTGTGAGCTGTTACTTTGCCACTCATTAGGCTCAATTAGGTCGCCGAGGCACCAAGGGACACTGCGAGATGAATGCTACCTTAAAGCCATTGAGGAGGGTCGGCTCCTGATTTCCCTGAACGGCCACGGAGGACTCGCTGGGCAGGAGTGAATCTGGGCCTCGGCTGTCAATCAGCAGAAACAAGGCTACGCTGGGAAGTAATCCGTGGTCCGCTGGGATAGCGCTCTCATTAACCAAGGCTCTGGGAAATCAGCTTCAGGCGATCTCGAAGGGATGCTTAAGCACATACCCTCAAGTCACGGTGACAGGAAGTCATGTTCTAATTAGAAAATGAGATCTTGGAGTCACAGTTTAGCTAAATTAGCAATGTATTGACAACGCATTTCCGTTATTAACCAATCATGAACTGTGACCTAATACTTATGGAAAAGGTTTATCTGATAGACTTTGCTTCCTAAAGAAGTAATGATTAAATAGAGTAGGCTTAGTGAAGTATTTTCAAAAGTCCTATCATTAAAAGGCTAGAATCTCCCTGACAAGTAAAATCACAGTAAAGTTTATTTTCAGATAAAATCAATGATATTTCTAAGAGTTCACTTTTTTTTTTTTAAGAGTTCACATTTTATAAGTCCACTTTCCAGTATCTTTTTCTCATAAGAGTTCACCTCTGCTTGTTTCTTTTTTTGTGCAATACTGGTAACACCTGATGCACACATTTTGTTTTCAACTAAAAAGGTAATTTGCCAGCTAAGAGACTCTGTCAAATGCTTGATTTTAATTAATTCTCTAAACAGTGCTTTTCAGCAGGAAATTACTTTTCCTATATTTCTGTTCAAGAGAGAAGTTTGCTCTAATAGTACAAGAATTACTTATTCTTGAAAAAAAAAATCAAGAATTGTCCTTGTCATTGTTTATCACTAAAAGTCGATGGATGACCCATAAATGACTCACCTTTTATGTATTCTTTCCCTTATTTTATAGTCAAAGAACCTCTATTCAAAGGAGAGGATTGCTGGTGGGGCATGTTAGTGCCTGGGGCCTAGCCAGGGGCATGGTCACCATAGCAACTGCCCCATCTGGCTCCTTCCCTGAGGAGATTTGGCTTTCAGTGAAACTCTGATGGTTGACTGTGGAGTGGAGTGGGGCGAGTCAGAAAATTGATCACATTCCGCCAGTTTTCAGCCTCTGTCTTATTACACATTAAAGATCTAGAGACAATGAGAGAACCATGACATCCGGAATTTAGAGGGAAGCCATACTGTTTGTTGGTGCTACACTTCAGAACAAGATGGCAGCCTCATATTCTACAGCGCCTGGCACATCCCAATGAGACCCTAACTGGGGTGCTCCACTCCCCCCCTCCCAAGCAGGAAGCTAAATTTGTGTGATTTTCTTACTGCCTTGGTTTACAATAGTTATTTGTAGATTTTGTTTTCAAGGAATCATTGAATTTGACTGTTGGGGGGCGAGGGATGTGTGTACGCTAAACCTTTTTTGTAAGAGCTTTTGATTTATTGTCTTCCCCAGAGTTCAAGTGAGAACAAGTCATGAGCAAGGAATGAGGTAGACACTCCCCTGAAGCGCTTGCCACTGGAGGGTGCCAGCCAGTGGGCCTTCTCTGCTCCTCAGAATTAATTAAATGTACATGCGATGTCTCCATGAGAACAGCCTTGGGTAGCACGGGCTCTATATATCCACGGATTCTGCTCCTTCTAAGTTCCATCTGTGATTTATTTATTTTTAAAAATGTATTGGGGTGACACTGGTCAACATGAACATATAGGTTTAAGGTGTGGGTTTTTATGTTACCAGATCTGTCTATTGCACTGTGTGCCCACCACCCAACATCAAATCTTCTCCATCTGTGATTTCTAAGATGGAAATCCTGGTACCTGGCTAGTTTAGGTGAGGTCAGTATACCTTCGCCACAGTTTTCTATCCCGGCCAATGTCTGTCTCTCATGGCTCATTTTGGTGATAGGGCGAATCAATCAGAAATTAATGACCAGCATTCCATCTGCGCTTTTGCACACTCTACTGAAAGTAGGGAAATAAAAGTTACGTCTGAAAGGAGGTTGTGCAAAAGTCAGCAGATGGACGGGGGTTGTCTCTGGACTCATTTTGCCTTCATCAACACACCTTGTTCATGGTCAGGGTGTTTAGTATGCACCGAGGCTGCCGCTGTTTGAAGGGGCTGAGGGGTGACCTGGATGTTATTGTTGTTCACTCTAATCTGCTCAATTATCTCTTGGGGTTTGCAGGTGTCTCTGGGAATGATGAAGCACTGCCTTCGGTTGGCATATTGAGTAGTTGTAACGATTTGATAAAATGCTAATTGATAATAATGACAAGCTGAGTCACTACATCGATAAACATTTATTTCATGGTTTTGTGAACCTCGTCGGAGAGATTCTCTTTTTAATGAAAAGAGGAGTGGCTTCTTAAGGAAGAATCCTCTGAAGAGGGGATGTAACAGTAAGAGCCCCTAGCACACATCTTAGATGGAGGGTTATGGTGAAAGGCACAACAATTTCATAGTTTTATGCCTGAGAAGAGCTACCAGAGGTCATAACCATTTCCTCCTCCTAACTCTAAGTCTACATGCAAAGCACTCAGGGCAGAAAGCCTTCACTTTCCTAAGTATCATGCAGAGAACACGAATTTATAACTATTGGTGATAACTTCATCACCTGTCTTTTGAGACACTTAATGTTTACTACATTCTCTTAGGCTACATTACCAAACTTCTCAGAAAAACCAGGAGAATAAAAGGAGAGAAATGCCTGAGGGAGAGAGTCACACACAGAGCACTAGAATGTTCCCTCGGCCTGAGGTCAGAGGTTAGGGGGATGCTCATAGCGCAGTGGGAGGAGTGAGTTAGGAGCTGCAGGGAAGGGTTGACTGTTATTAAAATAGCAACGAAAAGGTCAGCCTCACTCCAGGAGCCCCCTCGTACCAGTTACTTTCTTGCCGTCTTTCCTTGCTTTCTAAGTCTGATATGCTTTTGTTTATATTCTCAAAGCTGTTCCTTTTGCTCATAAATTTATATTTTTATTAATTTCTTGTTATTTCTTCGTGATTAAAAATTTTTTTTTTACCAGACAACTGTTTTCTTCTGTCATTTATTTTTTAAAATACGAGATCAGTTAACATGGTTCAGAAGTGTTTGACGAAGCAGTAGGATGAGTGATACCCCCACCTTGCCCTCTGTCTTCCTCTCCCCTCCTTCTAGAGACACTTGTAAATGCAGATGCCAGTAGAGGAGTCTTGGTTTACCTCTCCCCCTTCCCTTTCCTCTCTTAATTCATATTGTTCAGTTGAGGAGAATGGACTGGAATCAGACTCACTTGGGTCTGAATTCCAGTTCTCAGTTTCTTCCTCTACGCTATGAGCTAATAATGCTACATTCATGGGGTTCTGTGGAAGGTTAAATGAGAAAAAGACTATAAAAACTTGATTGCTGTCCAAGCATGGCAAGAGAGGCACCCTAGTCTGGCCGGTGTTGCTCAGTGGTTGAGCATTGACCCATGAACCAAGAGGTCACCGGTTTGATTCCGGGTTGGGGCATATGCCTGGGTTGTGGGCTTGATCCCCAGTCAGAAGCGTGCAGGAGGGATGAATGGCTCTGCCCTCTTTCATTTACTATGTGCTTGCAAGTTTTTGCCTTTGGTTTGATTTTTTTTTACATTTGTTTTTTCCCTTTGCATTTTAATGGGATCCTGGAAAGGAGTATACTGGCCAAGGGGTCAAGGCTATGCCTACACTTTGGGAAGTAAGATGCCCAGCCAGTGTGTTTAATATTGCCTGTACCACCTGTTCCTTCTTCCAGGAACCCTTCCGTCTCCAGGAGGAGAACGTTCTTGATGCATTTACTGTGACTTCAGGAGAGGAAATTGTTTGGATACATATTTACAGCTCCATCCCTTGCCTGAAATAAATACATGCGCTTTGCGGTAACTCTTAAGTAGAAATTGAAGGATGAGACAGGTGGAAGTAGATAGCAGCCAGAGTTGCCTCTTTCTTCCCTGATAAGTGTGGGTAGAACTAGAGGGAATGTTTTGTTTGTGCTGTCAGAGCAGAGAATAGGGATGTTGTTGTCTAGACAGGGAGGTGACAGCAAGAGTCCCGCTCACTGGTAGACACAGCCTCCAGAGAAGTCTGCCAACTCCCTCTCAGCCCCTCGGAGCCCCCGTGGTTAGCATGTGCACGTGTGAATCCCTTTGTGTGTACAGCTCCTGATGTCCTGTTTGAATGGGGACAAGTGATTTATTCTTGATTCTTCTGTTTTCAAGTCCACGAAGATAGAATGATTTCCACATAATTGGAACCCGAGCGTGGCTGTTGAAGTGGAGTTTGCCGAGTGCTTAAGAAACCCTCTAGGGAGAGGCGGTGTTGGCATAAATTAATGCCTTTCGATTTGCACTTTGTAACGTGCTTTTAATTTTACTCTTAAAGCTGCATTCGAATTGATGCATTTTTATAACTTCTGTCTTTTAGATTTCAACTGCTTAGCATACAGGATGGCTTAGGCAAACCGTGGTGAGAAAGCATGACATCCCTGGTTGAGTAATTTCCTTTTCTGGGGCAGTGCGTGTATTCTGATTTTAATTGCTGATCACTCACGTTTACGATTGGTCCAAGACAGTAAAAGGCATTAAACTATGTGGAATTGTAGATGTTTTATCTGAGGTGTGTCCTGAATAAGTGTTTGGGTCTCTTCTCCTGCTGGATTCTGAAGAGTTACGATATCAACACACATCTTAAGTATCAACACTTGCCCAATTCCAGGGAAGATTCTATGCAAAAGTGCCTAAAACCTCAAAGCCTTTTACGTGTCAACAGAAGGAACATTGTGATTTTCCCACTCTACTCCGATGTGTAGAGCTTTTCAGTGGAGTGGACACAAAGTCAGGTATCCAGCAAGTTCATATTATAGGAAGGATGTTCAAAGAATTCTTCCACAAGACTTCTCATGCCTGCACCTTCAAACAGCGCTTGCATGGGTTAGTGATCCAAAACAGTGCATAATTTGGAAGGGAGAGAGAAGTTTGATGGCTTAATAAGGAAGGGGCCAGGTGGCTGGAGGCAGAGCTAGTGCTTGTAAAGATATGGCTTTTTCTCCTTTAATAGCTGGTTTTGTGGATTTCCTAGATATATCTGCTGTGACTTTCTTGTTTTTTTATTTTTATCAGTATTTATTTATTTTTTATATATTTTATTGATTTTTTACAGAGAGGAAGGGAGAGGGATAGAGAGCTAGAAACATCGATGAGAGAGAAACATCAACCAGCTGCCTCCTGTGCATCCCCCACCGGGGATGTGCCCGCAACCAAGGTACATGCCCTTAACCGGAATTGAACCTGGGACCGTAGCTGTGTAGAAAAAAGCATCCAGCAGAAGAAGACTTGACTTGGGGCGGTGAGCACACAGTACACAGTACACTATACCAAGGATGTGTTGTAGAATTGTGCACCTGAAACATATAAAATTTTATTAGCCAATGTCACCCCAATAAGTTCAATTATTTAAAAGAAGAAGAATTTCTGCAGGAAGAGGGGGAGAGTGAAAAAAAAAAAACAAAGCATCCATGGTAAAGGCCTTCTGTTCCTTCTTCTCACCCGTGAGCCACACCCAGGCAGGCAGCAAGCACTACCTTGTTCTAGCGCTTATGAGGGTCTTGATCTTGACCTCTCCCTGTCCACTCTGGGGATGTCTGAGCCCCGAACCTACTAACATATGCATGTGTGAACCCCTTTGTTTGCACACGCCTGAGGGACTGTTGGAACAGTCAGGCTTAGCTCTACCCACTCCCTCTTTCACCCTCTCTCTCTCACTGTTGTCCTGGTTCCTTCCAAAATGCAAATCTGACCCTTCATCAAAACCTTTAAATGGCTCACAACAACAACAAATCAGTACAGAGGTTTCATTACATGCCAGGCCTGTTCAAAGGACTTTACATACCTTAAGTCATGATTATGGCTTAGTAATAAAGCTGACATTATTATTATAAAGCTGGCTTTATAATAATCGAGTTGACATTAATTGAGCCTTTTGACTAGACACTGTTCTAAGCGCATATTTCACAATGTTAACTCATCCCAAAATATGCCCCATGGATAAGGAATTTTTATTTTACTCCCGTGGGAACTGAATCACTACAGGTTAAGTAAGTAGCCCAAGGTCAAGTCTAGTAAGTGAGGCTGCAGCTTTCAAATCCAGGCACACTGGGTCCAGGCATCCTGTTCTGCGTCCCTCCCCACGAGCTCCTGATGTCAGAGCCAGCTCAGCACTCATCTGGATCGGATCCCTGGTCCAATCTCAGGTTCAAGTAGGTTGGCTCTCCTGGCCTACCGTTCTGCCACACTGAACAAAACCGGTGCTCTCGAACCAGGGTCCTTCTCGTTGACTAGCTGGAGTCACTCACACTCTCCGTTCCTTCTGCAAAACATCTGTCTGAGGCCTGGGACCTAGAGCACCACTCACTCAAGGTGGCCTTCTGCTGATTCTGTGTATGTTTGTCTCCCCGGCCAAAAGGCATGCCGGAAAAAATCAGCTGTGGTTATTCCCACCCACATCTGGGCTCATCGTGCCTCTTATTGTACACATCTAATTTAGCTGAATATTATACAGATCAGTGGAGCGTGAGTAAGAGAAACAGTCAACTGTTTTGAAAAACTAACATGTAACGCGTTTTTCCTTTGAAAGGGCTGTCAAATGTGGTGAGACAACTGTGAAAGCTGGGGGAGAGCCGGAAAAGCCTAGAAGGAGTCTGTACTCCTATTTTTTCATGAATATCTTTACGTTTTCACTCCAATGTAGAGACTCACACTGGGATTATGAACAGTGTAGAGTGAGTATGGTGTAGGCAAGACTTCAATTCGTGGATTTATACCCAAAGAGTATGGCTTCAAATCTCAGAAGAGCGGTGAATTCACGGTGCATTATGTCTTATCATACAGCTATATGATTAAGAAATGAATGGTGATCTTTTTGGTATAATTCCATGCCTTGCCAACTTAAAAAGAAATTAATGGTAATCCGGATTGTGTGGGATGAGAGGATTTCCAATCTCTTTGAAATTTGCTACCGTATCGTTCATCACATCAACAACTAGGCAGATACAGGTTCTTCTGATTTTAGCCTATGAGGTGCTTCCTGGTCTCTCGTTTTCTGCCTTTGAACTTGCTTTCCTTTTGCCTGAAATGTCTTTTACTAATCTTCTTTTTACCAACTTCAATACATCTTCTAGTGTTAGATATCACCCACTCTGAAATTTCCCCCGGACCTCCCAAGACTGTCCACATATTCCTCTCAATGTCTGTTAGAAACAACTGCACAGAGAAAAAAAAATGGAATTAAACGTTTAGAGGAAATGATGAGTGTATCTACTCTTCCTTTCCACATTGTATTTGCTAGCATGAGGACAATATTAGAGGACAGTTTTCTCAGGTATAATTATAAGTCATAAACTTTTCTAATCCTAGTATCCTATCCAAAATAAATCTCTAGGACAATCACAAACTTGACCATGACCTAAAGGACTATCATGGTCCCTCGGCTAGAACCCATAGGACAAGGGGACCACACAGAATTTTGACTTGGGGATGATCAGCTCCAAAAATGTGGTTTTTATTTTTTAGTTGTTTTTAGAGATTGTGGTCAAAGCGACCATTTGTAGGGGAGAAAGTGGTTAGTAATACATGTGCAGCCGCAAGGCAGGTCACTGAATATAAAACACAACCGAGACAGTAGAAAGCGAAGTAGGTGTAGTTGGATGTCCAGGTTTCCATGGTAAGCCTATTTCATCTAATCAAGGAGGTAATTTGTGATCCTGAAGAGAATGTAATTATGAGCATTTATGTTCTAAATGGGATGGTTTTTGCTAAGAGTGAAACAGGAGTGCTTTTATTAGAATGAGATAGATATCCAATCGGAAGGCGCAGAGATCATGCTAATAGCATGGTTGTCATGCGTAAACGGGAACACGTTGTTCTTCTGGACTCACGTCCACTGGCAAGCAGCCCTGTAACCAGGATGTGCTGGAGCTGAAAAGCCGAACCACTATAAGGTGTCGCTTCCCTGGGGGTGCTTCTGTAGCGAGCCCCCAAAACAGAGGGGTGCGCCGAATACGATTAGTTCTCAGAAAGAAGCATCTTCCCAAAGTGAAGTGGCCACATGGGAAGTGACTGTCTGTGCTCTGTACCTGCATTGCTCCTCACCTGAATTTCTCCTCCATAAGAGAAAAGCAAGGCTTGCCTGTCCTGGAACCAGAGAGAATTGCTGTCTACATGCCGGAGGCTCAGGTCACTGATAGCAAATATTCAAAGACGATCATGAAATAACGAATCCCGGGAAGCTCTAAGTCAACTTTATGCTTGCAGCAAAGGGACCTGGCCTCCAGGCAGTCTGACCCAGAGCCCCCTTCATGCTTTGTAGCCCTGAGCAGTCTTAGGCAAGGACCCTGCCACCGTGGCGTCGTCCTATGGAGAGGGAAGGGAAATCCTTTGAAGCAATCCACTCACCTGGCTACATTAGGATGCTGTTCTTCTAGACATTCTAATACGGGTCTATGATGCCGGTTCCTGAACTCTGAAGCAATTGGGCTTGAATTAGCAAGATCCCTTTTTGTCACTACATAAAACCTATTTTATTCATGTCGACGTGTTATGAAAAATAACCGATAGTTGCCAGATGTGCAGTCTAGTATGGAAACTCTTAAGAAAGCATATTCTCTCCTGTAATGCCATTTGCAGGAAACTGCAAAAGATAAAATAAGGAATATTCGGTTGGGAAACTGATTGATGATTAAACTAATCCCTGCTGACGTTAAATAGGCGATTCTACTATTTTGCAATAGTGATCATGTGAAACGCAGGATTTCAGTGCAATTTGACAAATTCTAATTGGTTCTTGTGATGTAGTTCTATGTAGAAATGTTATTGGTAGGTAATTAAAACTTAAAAAATGGCAATTAAAAATGCGAAATGAAAAGTTATGTTCAAAAGAGACTGCACCATGCTGCACTTGGAAGATCAAAGAGTTTAATAGCCATTGTAGGTGATAATGAGTAGTTAATAGAGAAACAAATTCTCAAAAAAAAAAAAAAAGAAAATTGTGGGCTTTCATAAAGAACAGAAGAAAAGAAGGAAAATTGTCAGTTCACATGCCTTGATGAAAGAGTTGTCTTTGTGTCCTAGAAGGCCTAAAACCATTAAATCATACAAAGGCTGATTTCCAGAACCTTCTACCCCAAAGAGGATAATGAGTTTCATTCTGATGACCAGGGAGGATGGTTCCTTAAGTTCTGTCATTACAATGGGTCCAGGCAAACACTGATTTTGCAGGGGGAGGGAGTCTTCCGAATCTTCATAAATTACTATGTCAGGAAGGCCCAACAGCCTGGGCCCATTAGCGAGCATGCCTACTCTTCTGACTTCCTCTCTTAATTTCAATCACAGGTGGGGAGCCAGGTCCCGCCAAGTTGAGAATATGTTTTGCTGTTGTCCTCTTTATGTGATTTTATGTTCTTGTTGTTGTTGTTTTTGTGTGTGTTTTTTGTTTTTGGTTTTGCATTACCTTTGAAGGAGAGTGAATAGACCACCCCAAAATATTTCACCTGGGCATAAGGGGCTGGAAAGACAGGGGATGAAGTTCTCATGCAAAAGACTCCTCTCTGTTCTGGAAACAAAGGAATATTCTTGTCCCTAAGAACACGAAGTTAAGACCAAGAATGTTCTATACAAGCAGACCTTATAACGTGATTTTTATCTTCCTTTGGCCTCTCCACATGATATTCAGTTACTAGTACTTCTCCATACTTGCTTCTGTTTGTCCGACCTACTATACAACATGTAGGTTCTGCCTTGTCTTTGGGTCTTTCTTTCTTTCTTTTTTTTGGGAGGGGGCGGGGGGGGAATCCTTCATTTCTGATGAGGGCTCCCATGCCACATAAAACTTATATAAATTTATATAAACTAAGTTCTCATTTATCACTGTGGATGGATTCTAAAACTTAAAGCAAGCTAATGGATGACAAAATCAATTGTACCATGGGCTAATTGATATAAGCCAGTGTTAAGCTCCTAGGGCATCTCATTAATTTTTATAACAAAACGGTGTGAATTAAAATTTATTTAAGGACCTGCTGTACTTTTTTTCTCTGGTTGATCTGTGTCATTTCTCAGTCCCAGACGGAAACCTTTCAAGGGTAGAAGTGAAAGCTCGCCTCCCCCTCCCTCCCCCCCCACCTTCCTGGGTCTGTGGAATGAATGCTAGATTTTTTTTTGGAGATTTTTCTGTGAAGACATTTCAGTAGTGTAACTTAAACAGAAAAGATTGTTAATGGGCATCCTCCTGGAACCAACATTTTACAAATTCTTTGATTAGCACTGTTCCCTGAACCACCAAATGTAAACCAAAGGAACAGTACATAATTCTGCAACTCATTAAAAAAAAAAAAAGGCAGTATTTTAAATAATAACAAAAGAATCTGGGAGCTACAGGTATAGATGAGGATTGAGGAAAGTCTTTGTAAGCAACACCAAAGACCCAAAGAAAATAATGAGAGGGAAAAATCAATAACAATGTCTTCAGAATGAAATAATTTAAATATATTTAATTTTTCTGTACAGCCAGCATGCCTGGGTGGCTTCCTTACAGAGGACTCATAAAGTGTGTCCCTCAGGTAATGGTTGCACGTCTCAGGGAACTCATGCACTAAGGAGAAAGACATGTGTTTTTCTGCAAGTGAAATGAGATTTGGATTCCACGCTGCCTTCTTTACCTCTCCCCTGTTACCCGTTCTTCATAACTTGCCTCAACTCTTCATAATGCCTTGCCTGGCGCTTCCAGTCTAGATTAGTGCCATCCTTAGAACGCCTCTTCAGTCAGCGAAGTGTGACACTTACGCATCATTTATTCCTCCACTCACCCGCTATTTCCTTGAAGATACTTCCAGCTGGTTACATTTTGTCTACAGTTGTTTAGACCGCCACATAGATTGTATAGACCTCTGTGTTGCGTATGCTTTCAGTCATGGCATAAACTATAATCTTGGTGGGAGGGGCGGCATCTTATTCTTTCCTGTGCTCTCACCCACCCCATTTATTCTGTTTCCTAGAGTCGTCATTCAATAGTTGTTTATTTACATCAAGAAAGAAATACCAGCATTTCTACTGTCACGGAATTCACCAGCTTCTCCTCATTCACTAACCATGACACACAGGATAAGGCAGCATTAACTGCCTGCCACCCACTGCCGGGATACTCAACATGTTATATACATGCCTGCCCCTGCACGGATGGAACCCAATGATTGCTAAGTGTCCTCTGTCTTAAATTCTTGCTACCATTGCAGTGATTTTCATGGGCAGCTGAAGCTATTTTTAATATGTATGTTTAACAGGATAAAACATTCTATACGTTCAGGAATATTGTCACACTTAAGCTTCTGATTGTATAATTGTATTTTAGGAAAAGAAATACATCAGGGATATGCATGTACTAAAAAACAAAGCTGTACTAAGAGCATTCATATTAAAATTTATAAAATTAATTCTGAACTTTATTGTGAATATGTATAAATCTAACATTTAATTTAAATGAGCTAAATAGATTTGCTCTGATCACCTAGCAACCGCCTGCAGTCTATTTTAAAAAATGACATTTCTTTTTTTTTTTTCCTAGTGAAAAGATGTTCAGGCCTATTCTTTGGAAACTCAAGTAGTCCTGATCTATGGTACAATGAAAGGAAATTATGGGATCTGGTTTCTATCACGGGTGCCCTGCCTCTAGCTGACTAGGAGGCTTCACCTAAATGCTTTCGCCTCTTTGTTTTCTGTGCCAAGAGGAATCATGTTATTTTCAACTGTGATCCTGATTACTTATAGGTAGCTATGGGTGATTCAACTTCCTAGAAATTGTCACTGAATTTGTTTGGATTCACCATCAATTAATTGCATACATTTTTATTTTTAACTCAATACAAGCCACAAGGAAAGAAGTATTGAGTCTCCGTACTTCAGCATTTAGTTACTGAGCAAACATACAGTTGGCAGTGTTGCGAGTCAGGAGAGAGAATGAATATATTGAGCATTTGGAGTTTTTACAATGCTGACTCTGACCATGGGTTTTATGAAACAAAATTTAGGTCACTTCCCTGCTTCAAATCCTCCCACAGGATAAGATAGCCATCGATTGTGTCTCATGGCCAGGTCCTGTAAAAGTTTGATCTCATTTCAGAGACCTGCTCTCATTTTGTCTGGTATTAATACAACTGTTATTTCCCTGTTTAGTTGTGTTATTGTTATTATCAAATTCTCTGTGTCCTTTTGTTTATGCATCTTTCTTACACGAAGCATAAAGCTAGAATTTTTCCCAATTGGAGAATTATTTTTTAAATATTTTTATTGATTTTTTACAGAGAGGAAGAGAGATGGATAGAGAGTTGGAAACATTGATGAGAGAGAATCATCGATCAGCTTCCTCTTGTACACCCCCCACTGGGGATGTGCCCACAAACACTGTATATGCCCTTGACTGGAATCGAACCTGGGACCTTTCAGTCCCCAGGCCGACACTCTATCCACTGAACCAAACCTGTTTCGGCAAGGAAAATTATTTTTTTCTCTTATCTAGATTAGTCCATTTACTTTTATTATGATTACCGGTATATTTCAATGTCATCTTATTTTGTACTTTCTATTGATCCTGCTTTACCCTTTTTATGTGTGTGTGTGTGTGTGTGTTTTTGTGTGTGTGTGTGTGTGTGTGTGTGTGTGTTAACTGAGATTTTTAAATTTTCTACTGGCTAGGACATTATAGATTACATTTCTATTACTCTTAAAATGATGTCAGTGCATACCAAACAAAGTAAAGATATTAAATATCTCCACTCTTCACCAGAAAAGTTCAATAAAACAGAAAAATATGCTTCCTCTGTGTTATTGGTATTACCGTAGTACTCACATGGCGAGTACTAAGCTCATCATCATGGCCTCACTTTTAGGACCTAGTCTATACCTCATTATCTCCCAAATACTCATCTCTAAATACCATCATATGGTGATCAGGCTCCAACATACATTTTCAGGAGACCTAACTTAGTCATAGTTCAAGGTAATTAAATTAAGAAAGTATCATTTTTTCAAAAACAAAAAATAGTGCTGAAAAATTGGATGACCATGTGCCAAAAAAAAAGAAAGAAGGAAACTTGTACTTTCTTACCATATTAATAAAAATTCTAAAACTATAAAAGTAGGAAAAAAAACCATATATTTTTAAAAAGCGAGTGGGTATGCGCATGTGTGTGTGTGTGTGTGTGTGTGTGTGTGTATACCTGCATATATATTTTTTTGCATATATATATATATATATATATATATTTGGGAAATTCTTTGAGTATGAATTTTTTCCTTTGGTTGTATCAAGGAGTCCATAGATAGTTTTGTATTCAACTAATGGCACTCAAGGGAGTCAAAGACTTAAAGAACAACCATTGTTTTCAAGGTCAGATCAAATTTGGGCAATCATTCTTCATTCCCTTTGTAAGACCTCGGTAACTTGTCTTGGTAACGCTGGTGCTAAAAATGCCTTTTTGTAGACAGGTAGTTAGAGTGCCATAGGAACTCATTTTTGACTGTCAAAACCAAAATTATTTGCAGGCCATAGATATACACAACCTTGAAGGCTGATGCCTCACTTAAGTGTTAAATCACCCAAAACGATTATCTTGTCTTCCTTTTATGTGAATTCGGGAGCGCGCAGCTATTTAAAATTCCTCCTCTGGAGCAGTGCTATTAGGAGCGTTACATTTCCTTGGCCGTCCTAGAAGGAACCAGCTCAATATTTTACCATTAGATTTTGTAAAGCTGCTTTGGGTTCTTTTATTGAAAAGTCAGATTGAAGCCCGGGGAACAGACTAGGCGCTGTGTACATGGCACGGATCTCACCAGGGTCGGAGGGCTCGCAGAGTCCTCTCACACCTGTCTGGTACGCGGGTAAACCCCTGTCTCCTAGCGTGGCAGCACGCAGACGTGGGAGCGGTTAGCAGTGAAAACCTAGGCAGGTCTATTGTGCGTTCGCCCTCTACTCTGCATCTTTAAGCATGTGCAAGCAGACGGTTCTAGAGGGTCCCAGAAGGGCCTAGGAATAAAAGAAAAACAGGATTCATTGTGCCACTGGAAACAGTCACAGCACAGCGCACCTGTGGGGGAAGCGATCACTGACACAGAGCTCAGCTCGTCTTGGGAGGCTGATGCTGATAGATGGTGAGGCTGGCACACACTCTGAATTATGAAATGAGAGAAGACAGTGGACAAAGGAAGACAACAGCAAACAGTAACTCCCCGTGTTGGGCGCGCACCATCCATCAGAGCCTGTGGAGTGCTTCAGCGGCGGTCCCCAGCTAAGAGGATCCATTCATCAAGGGCTTGACCCATGCCGCTGTCTCCAGAGAGAAGCGTTTCCGTTCGATGCTGGCAGGTGCCCTGTCCCGCACCGGAGGACAGCCACGCTTAGCCTCTCATCGACTGGCCCAAGGTCACGCCAACTGGAAGGACTAAGTCAGGTGTGAAAGCCCCAAATGGGCAGGCTGCAGAGATGATGCTCTAGAGCCCGTGGTCGGCAAACTGCGGCTCACGAGCCACCTGCGGCTCTTTGGCCCTTGAGTGTGGCTCTTCCACAAAATACCATGGCCTGGGCAAGTCTATTTTGAAGAAGTGGTGTTAGAAGAAGTTTATGTTTAAAAAATGTGGCTCTCAAAAGAAATTTCAGTCGTTGTAGTGTTGATATTTGGATCTGTGGACTGATGAGTTTGCCGACCACTGGCCTAGAGCAACCTTTGCGTTACATTCTCAACTAATCGCTACCCTTCATCTCATCCCGGTGAGTCGGGATCTGTCCTACCCATCCCCTTGTGAACACTGGCACATTAAAGTCAGAACGAAGTAACTTGCACGGGATTACTTGGGAGTTAGCAGTATCATCAGCGTTAAAGCTGGTTAATGTTTCTAGACTCTATGACATTTCCACTGTATTTTTCTGTCTTTGTGATCGTATTTTTCACTTATTCATTCATTTGTGCATTTATTTAACAGGTGTTTGTTGAGCACCTGACCCCATGCTTTGTTCTGGGCTCGGGGGATACCAGAAAGCCACAACTCCAAGGTTTACATTCCAGTGGGAAGAGATGGCAATCAGCAAATAAGCCAGCCAGAGGGGTGTTAGTGCTCCCAGTGAGGACACATGAAGCCTTGTCAGGGGCCAGGAGAGGATGGGAAGAGGGGCACCCTTACACTTTCTAGGTGAGGCAGTGAGTGCAAGGAAATGTGTAGTTGCCATTGTATGACGCTGTCTGTCTCTTCCTGTCGCAGGATGACTTCTTGGTCTCTGTGACCTTGAACTGAATCTGAATCTTATATTGTTGTGTTTTTGTGTTGTTTTTTTTCCTGGTGTATGTTTGACTTAAAACCTTCCATTTCAGTGCAGAAATGATTTTAGGCTGGTTTTATTTCATATTCTGCTTGTGTGATTATTCCAAGAGACAACATGGGTAATTGTTTACTTTATGAGTATGTATCCAGTGTCGCTGTCTTGATGAGGTGAACAAATGCGTGGACTTCAGGGAGAGTGTTCCCTGCCCACAATTAAGTGAAAGAAGGGTCCTTCACTGTCACTCGTCCTTGATGAGGGATATTAGTTCTTAGCGGTAACCCTGTGAGAAAGCAGTAGGGATGTCAGGAACGAAGTGGCTGATTCCAGAGTATATGACGCTCAGATGAGGGCAACTTGTTTTTGTTTGACTTTAAAAGCTGAAACTCCCCTCCCCAGTAGTAATTAAAAGTGAAAAGCACTCATTAGCTTACTGTAGGCTTGTAATGGCCACCACATCGCCTCCTCGCATGAATAATTCACTGATCGAAAGCAAAGCAATTCAACGTTGAAATTATCTGGAAAATTAGAAACCATTCTAAGTAATGAATAGTTTCAATTTCTGTAGCACCAATTGATGTTCCATTTTTCTTTTTCATGCATCCTTCTGCACGTACACAACTTGCTGACAACACACATCTGATAGGACCTACACCTCCAAGAACCATGGGCAAAGCTGCTTCTGGGCTTTACTCTCTAGACTTGGGGGCGACATTCATGCATCCAGTTATCCAACCAATAGTTATTGAACAGCTTCTTTAGGAAAGGCACTTCCCAAAGGCCTTTGGGAATAAAAATAAGGACAGCTAACGGTCTCTGTTCCCTAGAGGATTTATTATCTGATTGGGATAATATGTTATTCTAATTCTGTCCCTTGAATTGAACTGTTGATATTATAATTGATTTAGCCAGTCTTGTGCGGTTGGGCATTTAGAAAGATCTATGCTTGCTCTAAAAGGCCTGTGTCATACACCCTCAGGATAAATACTTGCTTATATTTCCGATTATTTGTTTGGATCCCTACCAGGAGAATAACTAGGTCAGAGGACATGAATGTTTTAGCCTAATCAATACATTTGAAAAAGTTAGGCAACATAAGAAAAAATGGTTGCCACCTTCTCTGTTGCCACAGACACTGGACATGGCCTACAGCTCTAAGTGTGGGTCCCTGGCCACTGATTTGTAAACTGTCTTCAAAATGGTTCAACCTCTTCTCATTTTCAAGGGTAACATATGAACTGAAATAGTGCTGACAAGAAATTGTCAACTGGCATCAATAGTTCGTGTCTAACACGAGCTCTCCGAGGTTTATTCTTGCTTATGTGTATTTCTGGAATTTTAGAGAATTAAGAAAGCATAAAAAGTGCTGCTAGGTGGTTTGGGAAGTTTCTTTGACTTAAAATGAAAAAGATTACCACTGACCAACAATTGAATATTGACTTAAAAGCAAAAGTTAGGGAAAAATAGATTAGTATTTTATTAGAGCTTATTGAATTTCATAAAAACATAGTTAGGGTATTCATACTTAGGATAAATTAAGTAGCAAAACTTTTGGTGCTAGTGTACTTTTAAAAAATATATGTTTTATTGACTTTCTTAGAGAAAGAAAGGAAGAAGGAGAGAGAGAGAGAAACATCGATGTGGGAGAAAAACATCAATTGACTGCCTCTTCACGCCCCCCAATCCGGGGACTGAACACACACCTAGGCATGTGCCTGGACCTGGAAAAGAACCAGTGACCCCCCTTGGTGCATGGGTTGGCACTCAATCAGCTGAGCCACACTGGACAGGGCAGTGCATTTCACTTAAGCACAGACTGCTACCTACAGAAATGGGGGCGGGGAATGGTGTGGATGGGGTTCAGAATTCTAACCACGTGTTACTCAACTGGCGTAGCATGGAGGTTAGCCCATAACCATCTGTTGTATCTTTGTAACAGCACTTTTGCCTTCCTAATTTAGTTTGCCTGGCTGTTTGCTCTCTTTTTCGTTCTAACCTCATTGGCTGTGCTGTTTCTTCCTAGGACCATTGGACACAAAAACCGCTATGTCAAGGTGCCTCGTGGTCACATCTGGGTTGAAGGCGATCATCATGGACACAGTTTCGACAGCAATTCTTTCGGGCCGGTAAGTTGCCTTGTTGCTGTCGTCATTGGATGCCAAAGGTCTGAGCAAAGGTGTGTCAGACTGTTCACTCAAGGATTCCAGCCAAGACTGGTCATGAACCTCCCAGTGGAGCCACTGGTGTTCGATCATTTCCTTTTGATTAGCCGAGACTGGCCATGGAAGCCATGGTGTGTGTATGTGTGTCGCATAGAGGAGAACGCATGAGAAGGTGCTTCCAGCTGATTGGCTGATCCCAGTGGGCGTGTCTTTATTTCCCCCCAGAAACGCTTTGTAGCTTATGTTTTCAGTTGGTGTTTACCTTGATAGATTGTGTAAAAGAACCGTAGGCACCGGTTTCCTATACCATTCCTTAGACATGCAGGCATCATGGAATCCACATTGGTGTCAGCCAACAAATTATAGCAGAAATGCATAAATTAAAAAATATTGCAGAAATGCAGATGTTCCTTATGCCATGCTTATAGTACATAAAATATGTGACTGAACTTATACAGAGTGGCCAGATTATGATGATCTCTGAACGCATAATAATCTGGCCACTCAGTGTACTTCTCTTGAGTATCTCATTTATTGATATCAAAGATACTATAAATTGTGCACCTGATCAGTTTTCCCCTTTGCACTGGCTGATAGAAAGCTCAGGGCAAATAGGTGGTTGATCTCCACAAAAGTCTAGAATAATTTTGGTACCCACTTGAGAAACAAATACACCGAGTGGCCAGATTATTATGCGTTCAGAGATTATAATAATCTGGCCACTCAATGTATATACTGTGTATTTAATAAAAAATAAATAAATAAATATATATATATGGTTTTATTATATATATATTTCAATTTGAACATGTACAGAGAATCTCTACTTATAAACCACTATAATAAATCATTATGTAAGGCAAAGAAACTGTTACTGGGAATTGCACCTGATTTCTGGTTACCTGTGCTGCTTAAAAACTTGGATTTTCACCCAGTAGATTTTCCTAAAATGAGTTGTATCTATACTTAATATTTATGTGTAAGTTAGTATTGAACACCTTCATATAGGTTTGCAAAAGAGTGTGCCCCCAGATTGTTGTCTACACTGACAGTTGGGGGTGTACTTGTGACAATCGATTTGCATATTGTGAGGGATCACATCGCAGTCACCTTACTCACCTTTGGCTGTAAGTACAACCACTTGGATGCACTTGGATCACAACTGTAGGTAAGTGAAATATCTTAAAGAGATGACTACTGTTTCCTTCTCCTAGTTGCACAGACAACACAAACTTCTGAGACAGTCATTATTTCACAAATATAATTGGCTCTTTGTATCTTATACCAAAGTGGGGCAGGCAGAGTGGAAACGTTGTAGGCCACCTGTGGTATAGAAGTGATTGCTGTGAACAAATCCAGTAACAACTTGAAAGTGAAAATAAATCACCTAAAAGCAGTTTTACCTCTCTCTCCTCAACAAGATTAAATCCAATTTCACGTATCAGGCTTGGACCAAGTCTCCACTAAAATGTTAGTCAACTTTAGTTCAAGTTTTAATTGGTTTTCATTTTCAGCGACTCTGCAACGGAGTGTTAAAAAACCACTGTTTTGCTGTTGGTTATGGGGTGTGGGACAAGAGTTGGAGATGGCTTTGGTTTTTGTTTATTAATAAGTTCGTCCATGCAATATCGTTTAGACAGCATTACTCGTAGTGAGTTGTATTCCACGTGCCTTCTTGTTGGGAGAGAAAAGCATTGAGCTCTGTTGCATGTAACCCTCAGAGTGTCTGTCCATGGTTCTGCTTGCTCTTCCCGGGTGTTTTTTTGAGCAATTGAGCTATGAGTTTACTCAGGAGCGTGTATCAGGCGTGGACATTTCCTGTCACTCCCATCTTAGAAAAAAAGAAGGCGAGAACTATGTGTGAAGGACAATCTCATTGTTTATTACAATAAAAGCTGCAGTAGGCTAACCACTGACAACCATGTGGCTTGTAGCACTTCCATTTGGCTGATGTCACGCTTTTAAAGGAAATCTACTTGTTAATTACAACTTGAGCCAGTAATATATGAGTCTGAGACACAAAATGACTTGGAAATTGAGTGATTCTTTTCTTGCGTTTTTAATGGCTATGTATTTACAGAGTGTCTTTTGGTTTATGCGTTGGATAAGCTATCAGTTTTCATTCACTTAACTAGCTTTTTTTTCCTTGGCCAAAATTAGATGAAGAAAGTTTTCATGGATTAAAGAAAACATTTGTTACATATGTATTAACCTATTTGTGTTTGATGAGTTATAAGTACATAATTTTACTTTAATCATGAGCTCTCATGTTCCGTGTTTCAACAGCATTTATTCCTACAGCAAAATAATTAGCAATATTAATATTGATGCTCCACAACAAGTTTAAGAGGACAGGGGAGGGGGTCAAAGTGAAGTAAAGCCCCACCATCCTGATTCAAAGCTCATCAGTGATGAGCTCATCACCAATGCTTATCTGAATAATTTGTTAATTATTTTAAAGTTTTTATAATTCAAAAAAAATAAAAACTAAAGTTTTCTAATTCTAAAAATCTGAAATAATCTTGAATTTTAAATTCTTGATTTTAAAGACTTGAGAATTATTCTGTTTTCCCAGTAGCCTTGCGTTTATATTTTTTGGTTTATGGAGAGCAAGCAGCCTTGGAGATTGTACCTGGAAGGTCAGTAATTTTTCTAGTGGCCCATCCTTTCCTGCCCTTGAGAGGAGGGAATACACTTTTCTGGGTGTAAGCTGTCTCTCTAGATGCAGCCGAGATGGCCTCCCGGATGCTGATCTTGACTTTGTGGAGATTAATCGAAGCCTTTACCCTTCATTTTCCTCCCGAGTAACTTCAGCAGTGCATCCGCATGCAGTGGGCATGCTCTGACTCTTTGAATAGTCAATGTCCTTTATCATGGAATCTACTCAGCGCATTTGACACGGTTGCCCTCTGGCAATCACAGGGGGGCTGACTTTCTTCATACGGAAGTAGACTTAGTTCTTGTCTAAAGAAGAATAAGAAAAATAATGTCTCATTCTATATGTTTTTTCCTAGTGTCTTATTTCCCTTTTATTTTTTAAGGTTTGAATTTCTGATTGGCTTATTGCCGCAATGTGTAAGCCCTCAATGGGATTTAATAGTTTTATAGGTAAAAGATGAACAGTGGGATGTGAATTTAAAAGAGCAATATGGGGTGATAGGAATAGACAACATTGCAACAGAATAAGTCCTGACTCCTCTCCTTCTAACTTGTTGGGGTGCCATTCTGGTAGGGAAAATGGTAGGCACGCTTAGGATCACAGATGATATGTTACAGTCAAACAGAAAATCATGCCATTCTGGTTATGGACCTCACCAGTCACTCAGTTTGCATGGGTTTGCATGGGCTCATGTCAAAAAGGAAAAGTTTTCTCCTTATTGAATCCATCTTACATAGACTGTTGATCAAATGAGCACCGGTGTGTGTGTGTGTGTGTGTGTGTGTGTGTGTGTGTGTGTGTGACTGGATAGGAGATGTTTCCATTATGAGTACATCTTTATGTAATATCTTGGTTCTAAGCCTCTTGAATATATATATATATAGTTATCACATGGTGATAGAAAACACCCTATCTTCCTTCTCATAATAGAAATTTTCTATCAAATAGCTTGAGCTTAGATTCTTAGTGTGAAAAATAGCTTTTGTAAGTTTTCTTTAAAATTATAATTGTCTGGAAGTGTTTCCCTGGGCTTATTGCCACTTGCATGCATTCACTGGATCATATATTAAAGAGGAGAGGCCTGTTACATATTTGTGTAAGAATAGGCATTCCTTCCCCTGGCTTCACTCCCAGCTGCCCAGGAGCCGGCAAGTCTTCACTTCTCTCTGGAGCACCACTCCTGTAGCTCCCTCTCCTTCCCCCAACCCCCCTTGCAGATGCCCCACCCCTTTCAGCCGCTCAGCACCCGCATATGCAAATTAACCCACCATCTTTGTTGGGTTAATTTGCATACTTACTCTGATTGGCTGTGGGTGTAGTGGAGGTGCAGTCAATTTACATGTTTGTCTATTATTAGGCAAGATACCTGATGATTCTGATATGGAGGGAGATGGTTGCTTGGAATGCCCCATAAGCGCTTCTTTTGGGAAGCCCTTTGCTCTATGAAGCAGATTAGGTTCTTTCTCTTCCCCATCACTGCTTCTGTAGAGGACATGAAGACATTTCCCACTATAGCTGTGCTGTTGTTCTTTGCCAGCATCCAGAGCAGCTGCTTATAATAAATACTCACGCATCTTCTGCTCGCTTTCAATTGAAAGCACATAAAAAGCAAATTTTCTGTTTGTGTGTATACATAAATACTGTGGATTTTCAAATAGTTACTTTTAATTATTTCCAGTGAGCTACCTCTGCTTCAATTAAAAAGACGCGCCATAGTTCTTCCTCCCATTTATTATAAATACCCATTCCAGTACTTAACGTTTGAAATGTTTTCACAGATATTAATTCCTTTTGGTAAAAACACAAATGGGACTCTCCACAGCCCCCATTTAGCTGGCGCATTTTCTGTCTTTGACATTTTCCTGTTGTTCTGATCTAGTTTTAAGTCATAAGCCACTGAGATATTTTCATCATTTGGGGTCTACTGATTTGTTGTAAGGAATATCTGTTTTCACATAATTCTAGTTATTTAGTATCTACAATAAATATTTTAACTTCACTGACCAAAGGACAATGGGGGGGAAATCACAAGACAAAAAACGAATTTGCCTTAAATATTTCAGATAATCTTTCCAAATGTGTGAAAGTATTTGATTCTTAGGTTTGTGATTACGGTGTCACCTTGTGAACGATTTGTGTTCCGGAAGCATGAGGCAGAGCTGAGCAATTTGTTGCAGAAGCCATGCCTGATGGGCCGCTTCCCTCTGAGCCTGGGAACTGCAGGTCATACTAAATCGGAATTCTTCTGAGTTTCGAGTCGCTTGGAAAAGGTCTGATCACTTGTTCTATGGACACCTAATTATTAAAATAGTAGTCCCCTGGGGTGTTTTCTGGAAGCAAATATGCCCAAGAGATGATAGTTTTAGACTACCTGGGTCTCAGAAAGATTATGTATAATGAAATGACCTGATGGTGTGAAAGTGAGGATCTAGAAGAAAACTTTGAGGTGAAGATATAATTTTTGTAGTATTACAGGTGACCCTAGTGAGATTCAGAAAGCTTTTCCTTCTGAACCTTGCCCGTCCTAATCCTCTCATCACTACTCAGAGACACCTGGTGCCCAGGCAGAGCAAGTAAGAGGGTCAGTAGGCCCTAGACCAGAGGTGGGCAAACTTTTTGACTCGAGGGCCACAATGGGTTCTTAAACTGGACGGGAGGGCTGGAACAAAAGCAACCTGACCATGCTGGCACTCTCATCTTGGGCTGCTGGTAAAGGAGTGGAGGGGAGAGCAAGAGAACCCTCTGCTCTTTCAGCTCCGCGGGCCGGATAGAACAGCTGAATGGGCCAGATCCGGCCCACAGGCTGTAGTTTGCCCACGGCTGCTCTAGACTGTCCTACCTGCAAGGAGTGCCAGGGCCAGCCTGGCAGGTTGAACCGGGCTGAGGTAGGGAGGTGGGAATTGAGAAAAGAAAGAGAGACAGGAAAGCGGGGTCCGGAGGACTACAGGTAGCCACTGACCGGATGTAGCCATTGACGGACTGTAGCAAATTTATTAACTGCGCAATCCTTTTTATGCATAAAACACTAATTAGGAGGTCTGTTAAGAGGAGTGTATTCTTTGTTCCTCTTAATCTCTAAAGGAGAGATAGAGCCGAAGGACAACTTCTTAGTACAATAGATCTCAGTAGATAAATACAGACTTCTTGGCAAGCCATGAAAGGTTGCTCTCATTCTACTGATAGTAGCCATCCAAACAAGTCTGGGGAAACTGTGTGGGTGGGGGGCCAGCCCTGCTAGCCCCCTCAGATGCAAGGACCTTGTCAGCTTACATCCTGGCTCCAACAAAGGAGGACAGATCCCCGGCCAGCTACAACCCAGCGTGCCTTCTCCGTGTCGGGGGGACCACAGGGCTCTTAGAGGCGTGGGCCTCCGGTACTAAGAACCACACGAGGGAACTCTGAAGCCCCCCGGAAGGGCTTGGTGAATCGGAGTCCCTGAAATGGGTGAAGATAACAGCCGTTCAGTAACAGCTCCTGCTGTGTACAACCCGCTGGGCCGCCGGTGCTGAGGGGCGTGGCTCGAGCCTGGGCTGCTCAATGGGCGCCCGCTGCCTTGGCAACAGCGCAGGTGGTCCCGAGGACGCCGAGAATGGATTGACATTTCCTTCTGTTTACCTTCGACGTGTAGCATTTTCCTTGTGTAAATCCTCGCGAGCAGCTAGAGTAACTTTTATTTAAAATCAGCCCTTTTCAAAGAAAGAGAAAGGTCATTAGACCATGTTGACAGGATACGGATAAAGTGTTCTAGTCACACTGCCTTTGAAAAATGATGCTTAGACTTAAATTGGTCATATTTTCTTGAATTGGTCAGATTTTCTGCACAACATGCTTGTGTTCATTCAAACCCTTTTGTTAGGAATGAAAATAACCTATATTTCATACACAATGGACGGTAACAAACAGTCCTAGGGATCTTAAAGTCATACAACCTCACCGTAGTGTTTTCTGGGCGTTTCTCACGGTTCCCTTAAACAGAGCTGGACACCTCACCTATTTCTTGTAGGTGTGGTTCTCACTGGACTCGTACAGACAAAGGCATGCACTTCGTACAAAGGCCTAAGCCACTGCGAGGACAGCCACCCTAAGGGAAATATCTAATGCTCACAGGTCATCCTCAGAAAGAGCCCAGGCTCCGGGGAAAGATTCAAAAGGAAGACATGCCCGGACTGAGGAAAGAAACACAGAGACCCCAGGGTCGGCCTCACTTTTAGCTGGGTTTGCTGCTCTCCGTCAGGACATCAGCATCACATCAGGAGAGCACACGGGCTCGAGAAGAGAGTTGGGTGAGAGTGCCAGGAGGGGTGGCAATGTCAACAATGAACCATCCATCCCCACCCCAGGGCAGAGACAGGCTCAGCTCCCGTTTCCTCCACACCAGATCTCTCTGTGTCCCATCATTCTGCTTGGGTAGAAGTCATTTTCCACATGGTTTCCTTCCCGGGAGCAGGCATGCCACAGCACTGTTGTTGTGCTTCATCTCGATGGCAGATGTCACTGCTGTGGGCTGTTTAATTACAGAATAAGCATGTTCACTTCTCAGAAACGCATCTTCACTGACAGTGGGTCAGGGGCCGAGATCTAGCCCAACATGCGCAGTGTTATTAACTTATAATTGATAAGATCTTAGAATTATTTTAAGAGTAAGATTGAAAAAAACATTATTTGTAAGACATAATTAGTGACTACATAGAAAAATGAAATGGACCATACGAGGGGTTGGAAAGAGGAGGGAGATTGGCTTTGCTTTGCCTAGACTAGTGTGGTTGGCAAACTGCAGCTTGTGAGCCACATGCAGCTCTTTGGCCTCTTGAGTTGTTAGCAAAGGCCAGCTTAGGAGGGCCCTAATTAAGTTAATAATAATGTACCTACCTATAGAGTTTAAGTTTCAAAAATTGGGCTCTCAAAAGAAATTTCAATGGTTGTACTGTTGATATTTGGCTCTGTTGACTAATGAGTTTGCTGACCACTGGCCGACAATACCAGCAGGAGAGCTTGCCCCTGAATTTACTGGGATTCAAGATTTGATATCAAATTGCCTCGTTTAAGTGGACATCTACTCATAGAGTATTTGTGGGTGGTTGCTCCTCACTTTTCTTAATATGCAGACACCAAACTATGTAAGTGACTCTGGCTTTTGACTAAGCTTGGAGGAGATAACTGTCTTTGGAATTTTTAATTTTCCTAAGCTTATCAAGTAATCTTTGCAATGGTTTTGCTTTCGTGTCCGCATCTTATTGTTGTAGTTGCCGAAATGACTTAAGGAGAATTTAAAGACAGTTTGATTGTAAGTGCCTTAGGCAATGGTTTCTCATGTAATGGAGTCATCCGAGGGCCCCTAATGGATCAGACTGACCGCAGTGGTAGATACTGTTTACAAGTCAGACCTCTGGGTTTGTGGTCTGTGGAAACTTGTCTCATCTGCTGATTCTAGCAAGTGGGAATATGGGTCTTCATCCCAGGGCGGGGGTCATATCCAGGGTGCGCTCTGTGGCCGGCGTCGCACACCTCACAGGGTCAATTACATCACAGGGATTCCTGTCACGGATAATTCTGCGCCAGCCCCTCCTGTCACCAAGAATTTTTCTGAAAACAACTCTGATCTCCTCAGGGCACTTCCTCAAACAGCATCATCTGCCTGCAGCACCGATCATGTTAAATGAAGGGATGGTAGGAGCCTTCCCTTTCCTATCAGACACCAGCCCCGCCAGGGTGGCTCAGTGGTTGAGCATTGACCGTGAGCCAGGAGGTCCCAGTTCCATTCCCAGTTGGGGCACATGCCCGGGTTTCTGGTTTGATCCTCAGTAGGGGGCATGCAGAAGGCAGCCAATCAATGATACTCTCTCATCATTGACACTTCTATCTCTCTCCCTCGCCCTCTCTCTTTTGTTATGACATCAATAACATAAAATGGGAGATACTGTAATACTATCAACAATAAAAATACGTTGAAAATATTTTTTATTAGTATATTTTGTTGATATTTTACAGAGAAGTAGGGAGAGAGATAGAAAACTAGAAACATCGATGAGAGAGAAACATCGACCAGCTGCCTCTTTCTTACACACCTCCTACTGGGGATGTGCCTGAAACCAATGTACATGCCCTTGACAGGAATGGAACCTGGGACCTTTCAGTCCGCAGACCTACACTCTATCCACTGAGCCACACCGGTTTCGGCTGAAGAATTAAAAAAAAAAAAAAATCAGTCACAAGACACTTCTACCACTTCCATTCAGGGCTGTGCTGAAAAGGCATTGCCAGCGCGGGTTAAGGCACGGAAGGAGAAGAAAAGATGGAGAGATTGAAAAGAGAGATTCCAGACTGGTTTTCTCTCTCGAGTATGTTATTTCTTCTCAGAAAGCCCCAGAAGAGTCTGCAGAGATATTAAAGCAGCCCTCTGAGTGTACTGGTCGTGTAGGACTGTCGTATGCAATAATCAAGCATGTCTAGACATCATCAACAACTGGAAAACACACTTTTATGGAATTTGCCTTTCAAAATAGCACTGAGAAAATTCAGGGTAGTGATTGCTTCTGGAAGTGAGGGGAACGAGTGTGACTGGGGAGGGGCGAGTGGGCCACCAGCCCCTCTCCTGGTCCTCTCTGCTATCTTAAGCAGCGTGATGAGTGCACAGGCCTTCCTTATATTACGCTTTATGCCTTCCGTGTCTGGAAGGTAGTAGACTATTTTAAATAACTACATAAGCACAAGTATTAAAAGTTGGCATCGGCAGCTACCCAGTACTCACAGCAGGCCTTCTCCTAGTGTGTGCAGGGCCTGGGCACAGGGTCCACATGAAGCACGTCTAAATATTTAATAGCTACATCAGGTTAACAGACTGCCGGAGGAAGTACGTTCCTTTCCCCTGATGGGATAACATACATTTATACACTAAAACCAGCAAACATATCAACATGACTGAATTTAATTACCATCACCGAGTCCGGGTATTCTGCTGGCGGGCCTGTGATGTTTGTGAGAGTAATCTAATAAAAGCAGATATAAACTCGTGAATTATTATATGCTTATTCATAAACATTTTTCTGGCCTCCATTTCAGCAAAATCACCATGTTGTTATTATATTTCCATGTAATTTGCATTCAATTTACAATAATTGTATAAAGGATTAAAATAATACTTAATTGCATTCGGAGCATAGGAAAACCAGAATATATGTTTATCAAAATATAAATGAGAGTAGTGCCAGGACATAGACGCATGCCCCGTGGACACAGACAGCAACGTGGTTACGGCCAGAGCGGTGAACGGGGGACATCGGTAGTAATGCCAACAATAAAAAAAAATCCTTCATTTGAAAAAGGAAATGGAAATGAAAGCGAATGTGAAAAATTACAGAGCAAACTTTTTTTTCAAAATGTTCTAACATTTTTGGTGAAATATCAAGAGTATCTTTTAAAACCTCAAGGCAAAAATAAAATGACTACTAACGAACATAGAAGTTCTACCAAAATTATGTAAATAAAACCATTACGTTCTTCAAGACCTGAGTCTTGCCACACCTTTTATACAACTAAGTCTGCCTACGGGTGCGAGCTCAGTTTCCACGTGGTCGTTGGTGTAGGAGGCAGTATCGCGCCTCGTTCCTCTTGCCTCCGGGCCTGCGAGCATGCTGGTTCAGAGGCACCGAGCGGCCGCTCACACGCGTGGGCAGGAGGCTGGTGAGAGGCTTGGCAGCAGGACGGACTCGGGGAGTGATGAATGGAAGATGAGATTGCCGATAGGCTACCGGGAGAATGCAGTTACGCGGTGGCAGTGTTGGTTCGGTGGAGGTGATGAGTCCGGCTTCGAGGACAGCAAAGGGAACGTGAAGAAGAGGAAGGATGGCAGGGCCCTCAGGAGCCACCGCTGACTGGGTGTGTAGTTCGGCTGCCTGGCACTAACTCCCGTGCCTGTCGGAGAAGCTCCCCAGCCGACATCCTGCCTGCCTTCGCGCTCCCCCTCAGGGACCACACAGTAAACGGAGCGTGGTGGCACTGACGGTGACCAGGCTCCATCAGTGGCCCTCTGGTGACCATTTTTAGGTGAAAGACGGGAAGGCGGAGGTGACACAGGGACGCTCCACGCTTCTGTAGCTGGCAGAGTGCTTTGGATCCTGAGCTGGCACCGTTGGCTCCCGGTTGGAAGTGTGCTGCCCCGAAGGCTGCGGCCTGCTGTGCTGACCGGGGGAGGGGTGTAGGGGGTGCCAGGGGAGAGAGAAGGGGTTGACCGCCTTGCTCATGGCTCACTAGAACTTCTGGCCGGAATTAGTCCATCGCATTTCTGTTGCCTCTCACTTAGCATCCCTGCCTGTGGATGTGCTCCCAGCCAACCACAGGCCCCTCTGCTCCTGGTCCGGAGTCTCACCTGACTCCCCATAAAGGTGGCTCCTGGAACGCGGAGGTGAATGAGAGGGAGGCGTGCGGTGGGGAAGTCAGCCCGGCGGTGATTGAACTGGCTGATAGAAACGCAGGCTTTCTCATTGTTGTTGTTATTTAAAACTGTTATTTGGTATGGAAGTCCATGGGTATGTTTTTGAATGAAGACAATTGTTTAAAGAGAAAAGAAAGGATAAGTTGTACCGGTGGAGGGAGGCTGAATGTGCACACTAATTTCAGCTGACATGACGAATGGCCCCTCTCAATACAATTACTGTATTCAGATAAGTGTATGGCACGGGGGCTGGAATTAGGATTGGGTCAGTAGAAGGAAAGTGGAAATTATAAAGCTTCATCAACTTGTGGAATATTAGGCGGAGTTTTTTTTTTAATTTTTTATCAAGAAACCCAATTTTAATCAAGATACCAATTATGAACTGGAATCTACTTTATGCTAAAAAGCACACGAGACCGCCACTGATTTCATTTCAAGTTGAAGACCTTCAGCCAGACCAATCGAAGTTGCTGACCCCTCCCTGTGTCCATGTGCATTGGCCTGCTTCCTGCCAGGGCTCTGCCCTCCACCTGCCTCCTAATCGCTGGGCAGTGGCAGGCAACGGAACAGTTTTCTCCAATGGCCACAATCACAGCAGGCTGTTCGGAGAGATTAGGTTTCACTTCAAAAAAATAAGATTATAAATGTCAAGTCACTATGGAATCATGTTGACTGTAGTCAGGGAAAGTTCTAATCTTAAATTATTTGGTCCAAAAGCTTTTAACATAAACTTAATGTGTGTTTCTTCTGATATTAAGAAAACAAACAGCCGAAACCAGTTTGATTCAGTGGATAGAGCATCGCCCTGCGGACGGAAGGGTCCCAGGTTCGATTCCGGTCAAGGGCATGTACCTTGGTTGTGGGCACATCCCCAATGGGGGGTGTGTAGGAGGCAGCTGATCGATGATTCTCATCGATGTTTCTAACTCTCTATCCCTCTCTCTTCCTCTCTGTAAAAAATCAATAAAATATATATTTTTTAAAAAGAAAACAAAAACAAAGCAACCCGATTTTAATCAAGATACCAGTTATGAAAAAACAGAAAAAAACAGCCTGGGTGTTTGCTTGGTCTTTTAAGCAAAGAAAATGTATATAGTGAATAGGGGATGGCGGTGCCATTCAGTGAGTGAATTCTTTAAGTCTGGAGGCAGGGTTTCCTGGGTGTTTGTTTCCAGATTTAGTGCCTCACCCTGTACTGTCTGGAAACTAATAGTAAAAGTGGGCAAGGCCATTGCTAAGGGCACCTCCCTTTTTTGCCCAGATGGACACTGTTAGTTAAATTGCTGCATCTTTTCAAATAATATTACTGTTGAGTCACAAAAGTCTCTACATATATACAAGCCTAAGAGACTGTCCGGACCGTAGCGATGACACACAATGACCACCAGGGGGCAGGCGTTCCGATCTGTAGCTATGATGTGCACTGACCACCAGGGGCAGACGCTTAACGCAGGAGCTCCTGAGCTGCGGTGACTTGGCAGCGGTGGTTCTGGGGTGACACGCCCAGAACCTGAGAGGAGGGAGCCTAATTCAGGGGTGTGTCACCCGAGAACTGCCCTCTCGCGATCCAGGACCCCTCGGGGATGTCTGAGAGCTGGTTTTCGGCAGACCAGGCCAAGGGGCCCCACTGGTGCACGAATCTGTGCACTGGGCCTCTAGTACTTTATAAGATCTTAAATAAACTTTCCAGAGTTAGTTCTTATTTGATTTTACGATAGTCACATAACACTTCTCTGTTTTTAATTTGTGGGGAATAAAACTATCATCCTTTAGCTGAACAACTTCCCCCTCAAGGTAAAAACTACTAGTTGATTGCAGGGAAGGCTCTCTGCTGCCCTGGGAGGCTTCATATAACAAATTATGAAACGTGAAATCATATTACATGCTTTTCCACCCTCTCGTTCCCTCTCACTGTCTCACCCCTGGTTTTTTGGGAATTCATTATCCACAATAACTTTTATTCGTCTCACTAAAGGAAAGTTAATGTTTTTTAAAAAAATATTATGTAAGGTATCCTTTCATGGAAAGGGTTTAAATAGGATGTGCCTGAGTATAATAGGGGCATTACCCTAATTGATACATCCTGGTCCCTTACGTTCAGGACGATGGCCCTTTTTAGAACGTTATTGTTCTCACTCTGTGCTTTTAATTCCTGAGAAGACATCCCCCTTTGATCAGCCTATCTGTTCAGATGGGCTTTCCTCTAGCTCCAGTTCAGTTTAAAAATAAACCAACCGAAAGCATCACGAATCAGGCAGAGCAGACTCATTTGAAGATGCAAAACATACTCTAGATTTTCTTCCTGCTGGACTCAGAGTAAACTGGGCCTAGAGTCAATTACAGTGTCTCCCAAGCTCAGCATGGATTCTGTGCT
This sequence comes from Vespertilio murinus, assembly GCA_963924515.1. Taxonomy (NCBI): domain Eukaryota; kingdom Metazoa; phylum Chordata; class Mammalia; order Chiroptera; family Vespertilionidae; genus Vespertilio; species Vespertilio murinus. The sequence continues at coordinate 2,641,605 of OZ004712.1, forward strand.
CTGAGACAAAACTCTCTATTCCCTTCCTTCCAACCCCATTTTGCCTTCTCAGATTCCCTCCATTTTAGTAGGTGGCGTGGCCCTCTACCTAGCTCCCCAAGCCAGAAAGTTAGGAGGCACCTTGGTGGCTCACCCCTCGGCACCCCCATCTCTTCCGCGCAACATCAGGCCTGCAAGCTCTGACAAAGTCATATATCCCGAGCTTATCACCTCCTTCCGCCCCTCGGCTGCCTCCCTAATCCAGGTCCTCCTCAGATCGCTCTCCCATAGCTGGCCTGCAGGCCTTCCTTCTTAATCTTCTTAATTCTATGACTCAGAGAGCAGCCGGGGTCCTCTTACCCTCAAACCAGTTCCCCCTCCTGCATGCAACACTTGAGGGGCTTTCTGTTGCTATTAGAATGTAAATCTGATGCAAAGAGTCTTCTCTGACTCACCAGGCCTTCAGGAACCTCCCACCGCGTGTCCCCTGCATCTTTCTCTTCTCTGAGCTTGCACCAGCTTGGGCTCCTCCAGCTCCTGGAGCAGGCAAAGGTCTTTCTACTAGCTGGTGTCCGTTCCTGGGATTCTCTTCTCTGGGCTGTTGTGTACATGGCTCCTTATTTTCCCCATTTCAGTGCATCTGGTCTAAAATGGAGCTCACACACACACACACACACGCACACACACACACCCTTCTGCCATCGCTGTCATTACCATGTTAGTGTCTTCATAACTCTCATCACTGCCTCATAATATTTCATGTACTTATTTACTTTCTTCTTGGTTTTAGCTCCTCCAGTAGAAATTTGTGTCAACACAGATGCACCTCTTATGATTTTACTTGTCAGTTTTATCTCAATAAAGCTGAAAATTTTTTTAAATAGAAGAGATAATTGGGAAAAATAAAGCTCAACTAAATAGGTCTCTTCTCTAAAATAATCCATGCTCAAACTGACAATAGAAGCGAATCAAAGACACAGAAACCGATGACGATCAATTAAAGCAGAGGGGACAAGGAGGAAAGCTAAGGACGGGGTGTCTTTCAGGCAGAGAGCACGGCTTGTGCAATAGGTCAGTGCTCCAGGCTGGCTGAAACCCAAAAGGGGGGCAGAGCAGAAATGGGGAGGTACAGATTTGGGGGTACACCAAAAAAAAAACCACACAAAAACAACCCTTTATCTAGACAGCTAGTGATAGAACTATATGATATTGATGCTATCAAGCTATCACTGGGGCCCAGCTGGTGTGCCTCAGTGGTTGAGTGTCTACGTATGAACCAAGAGGTCACAGTTTGATTCCCGGGCAGGGCGTGTGTTCAGGTTGTGGGCTCCATCCCCAGTAGGGGGCGTGCAGGAGGCAGCCAATCAATGATTCTCATCATTGATGTTTCTCTCTCTCTCCTTCTCCCTTCCTCTCTGAAATCAGTAAAAAAAATATTTTTAAGAAAATATACACTAGTATCACTTGGAAGTTAAGGAGACAAAGTCCAATTCAGTACAGGGTGACCCGAGATCGGGGTGAATACAGGAAGATAGAAGAAAGGATGGGCCAGAGCTCCCGGCCCCAAGGCCAGCCGCTCCTCAGTCCCTAATTATCCAGGCCTGACACCACCGCAGAGCCATGTTTGTCAGCACTTAGTGCGCATGAAGTCACCTCGGAGCATGTTAAAACTGGAGGCTCCCAGCAGGGCCTGTGTGAGTTTTGGGAAGCTGCGCTTCAGCCAGTATTGGCCCAGTCTAACCAACACAGTCTATCGCTCAAGGTCAGGCCACGCCTTCTAAACACAGGCTCGTCCTGTTATCTGCTCTCAGCATTTCTGCGGAGTTCGATCGTGTTGTGAATGCTTGAATTTTTTTAAAAAAAGTTGTTGATTATGTAGATAAAGTGGAAATTCAGGCACATTTCCTTCTAGGGATTAAATGCTCTCATTTTTTATGACAATGGCGCACACCTTGCCTTTTCTATTTTCGGTGGCATTTTGAAAAATGTAATTAGTTTCAGATGATTTACGCATTATTTGATTTTACAGAAATTAGACTTCAAATTGGGAACCTGGATGGGAGAAATGAGAGAGCACGTTATTTAAATATGCACTTTCTCCCATTGGACGTTTTAAAGGCCCCACAGACTTTTGCGTCTGTTCACACGGCGTTCAGGAATTCCAGTGTTTGTTGCTTACTTAAGCAGCGCACGTGTGAGCAAGTAAAAGCCGAAGAAACAATTTAAATTGCAAAACTGGCAAATGTGCATTTCCGGGAGAGGAAATGGTCTTATTTTAGAAAACGTTGAGCTTCCTTTTCCAATATATTTCTCTTTACCATTTCAGAGAATATTAAAATAACAGGAGTCTCCTTTACTATGTCTTTTGTTTGTTTTTTCCCCCTTTCTGGAAATTTTGGTTCTGTTTCAGAAATTTGTCTTTGCATTCAGTTTGGGAACTGTTCGGCTGTTTTTCGGAACAAGAAATCGATCCGACTGTAGAAAGAGTGATGGAGACAGGCCGCCGACCCAGGAGAACTGAGTGTAAGAAGCACCAAGCACAGAGCCTCGTGGGGTGCCCTGCGCGTGGCCGTGGTCTGTGTGACGCTGGTGGCTGCCTGCCTGTGCGAGTGGGCGGGCCTGCCCTGTGCCAGCTCTTATAATCTGTTACTGGAGATTTCCTGAAGGAAATGTCTTAGAAATCTTCCTGTCTGTCCTCTTTGCCCAAAGCCCAGGTGTAATGCTTGTCTTGTTTAGAGTTGCTTGGAATACAATATGCAATAATGGTTCTATGATTGGAACCCCTCGGCCCCTGGGCCCAGATTTGATTCTTAAAGTTGTGACTCCACAGGTACTGGGCTACTGGTAGACTGAGGAGTGGTTGACTTTGGTTCTTGTCGACACACTAGCTCAGGGTTGTCTTGACCCCACTTTGCTGCGAGGGCTGTCATTACCGAGTCTGCAAATTTCATGCTTCTTTTGATTCAAGCAAGACAAACGGGCTGGGGGAATAAGAAAAATAAGGAAGCTCTTCCCCAAAATAATATCCGCCAGGTGTTCCTTCTCTCGCTAATCCAACACCTCATGCTTGTCTGAATGTTAGAGTTGGTTGCACATGTTGTTTTTAACTCCTGGGAACTTTCTATTTAAAATAAGGACTGCAGACAGGAACTGTCCAGGTTGAGCCTGTGTCCCTGGAAGGTGGGCTACCTTTGGTCACGGCTCTGCGTTGTTGCTCCGTCTGTGGGTTGTTTTCCTCTGGACCCTGCAGGCCGGGGAGCTCCCGGGGGCACCGCCCTTGACTGAGCAGCGCACGTGAGCTGCGGGGAGATGTCAGCATCCGAGAGCTCCACGTGAGGGCAATGAGTCCAGGCATTCAGAAGCCATCCAGCCTCAGAGAGTGGCATGCGAGTTAGTCATGCTTGTTTTTGAAACTAAGAGCTGGAGGCTCACCTCCTGACAGAAGGAGCCTTCAAACAGAAGCCAAAGCCAGGAGGAACCTGGACGGGCGGTTGCTTTCACATCCAGGGGAGGCACTGCCATTCCACCTGATCCAAAGTGAGATCTAGGGGTGAGGGTGGAGGGAAGATACTCAGAAACGCACCATAACAAAAATACATGCAAGATTTTTGTGGGTGGTAATGATTGTGTTCCTATATCTCACCTGCCATCTCTCCATGTACACGTACGTTGTTCTATTGCTCGTACATTTACTGTAGATATGTGTTGGCAGATGCTCTCACTGCTATGGACTGGATGGTGTCTTCCCACAATCCCTGTGCCAAAGCCCTGGACCAGTGTGGTTGTGTGACTGAGTTTGCAGGTGGGGCCTTGAGGAGGTAATGAGGGTTGGAGGAGGTCAGGAGAGTGGAGCCCTCAGGAATGGATTAGAGTCCTGATCAGAGAAAGAGACACCAGGGCATATTCTCTCTCTCTCTCTCTCTCTCTCTCTCTCTCTCTCTCTCTCTCTCTCCCCCCCTCCCTCCCTCCCTCCCTCCCTTCCTCCCCCCCCCTCCATCTGAGGACACAGCAGGAAGGCAGACCTCTGCCAGCCAGGACAGCGCTCACCAGAACCCCACCACGCTGACTCTGAGCACCACCTCCGGCCCCCAGATCCGTGAGGAAGGAAATGTGGGTGGCTGAAGACACCCAGTCTGTGCTCTGGCCTCCTGAGCAGGTGCATCTGCTGACACAGCAGTCATTAGTTACCTGACAATGAGTCCCTGGTTGAGGAAGGTGTGAATGCAAATATCTGATGTAAATAAAATTTCCTTTAACGTTAATTGGTAGCACACATAGAAGTACAATCTTTATGCTACATGCCAATTTGAGGTTCTTTTCATTCATTTGAGTTTCTTTGAACATCTTGTAAAAAAAAATACACACACACACACACACACATACACACACACACTGCCGTGGAATCTCCCCAAGACCAGTCCACGCTTGTGAAATGCCCTGTAGTTGAGATTCATTCCTTCAGGCTTAAGTGTGTGAGAAAGGCCTGCTGAAATGTAGATATCCGTCAGAAAATGAGATGCTGAAACGTCGCTCTTGTATGTCTCAGCACGGGGCCCTCTTCAAGACCGCCTTTCCCGGCTGCCGTCCTCACCCCCTCCGGCCTTTGCCGGGCTGGGCTCCTTCCTCTGCGCTTGCCATGGTGCTTCTCTCCATGGCCCTCTGTCCCTTAGGTTTCTTGCTGAAACCTGTTCTCCTCTTTCCTTCTCTTTATCCCAATGAGAAATCACTCCACTACAATAAAACAAAAAGCCTGACATCTGAACCAAAACCATGAATCCTATATAATAAAGAGGTTATATGCATATTGACCATCATACCCTTGCACAAGATGGCTGCCCTCATGTTGTCACAAATGGCCACTACAAGATGGCTGGCAGGGGAGGGCAGTTGTGGGTGATCAGGCCAGCAGGGGAGGACAGTTAGGAGCAACCAGGCCAGCAGGGGAGGACAGTTGGGGGTGATCAGGTTGGCAGGGGAGCAGTTAGGTGTCAATAAAGCCGGCAGGAGTGTGGTTAGGTCAGCCGTGGGCAAACTGCGGCCCGCGGGCCGGATCCGGCCCATTCGGTTGTTCTATCCAGCCTGAGGAGCCGAAGGAGTGGAGGGTTCTCTTGCTCTCCCCTTCGCTCCTTCACCAGCAGCCCAAGATGAGAGTGCCAGCATGGTCAGGTTGCTTTTGTTCCGGCCCTCCGGTCCAGTGTAAGAACCCATTGTGGCCCTCAAGTAAAAAGTTTGCCCACCCCTGGGTTAGGGGATGATCATGCTGGCAGGCAGAAGCAGTTAGGGGCAATCAGGCAGGCAGGCAGGCAGGCAGGCAAGCAGTTGAGAGCTAGCAGTCCCGGATTGTGAGAGGGCAGTCAGACATCCCCCGAGGGGTCCCAGGTTGGAGAGGGTGTAGGCTGGGATGAGGGATGCCCTCTCCTCCCCCCCAGTGCATGAATTTCATGGACCAGGCCTCTAGTATGTAGATATTTGTAGATAAGGATGTGTGAGTCGGGTTTGCTATTTAAAAGAAAACAATTTTTAAAACATGTCAGTTATGTCCTTAAAACATTGTCCAAAAGTCATAGAAATCTCTGCTCCACAGAGGCCTGTAGGTGACTTTCTCAGAACACTTCTGCTGTCTGTCTCTCTATCCCTTCAACCCACAGCTCCCAGCACTTAGATGTGCCTGGACCTGCCTAATGCCGAGGTGGATTTTGGAGCAATTCTTCTTTGCATTAATATTTAACTGATACTTCAGGGCACTGATGCTCACATACTCCTTGGAAAAGAATAATTGGAGGAGTAAATGCAGGAATCTTTCTTTATTCGCCCCATTGGAAGGGAACCGAAGCCAGGCTGAAGACTATAAATGGAAGGCTGCCTTCCCGGTGAACTTGCTTAATTATCAAAAAAGTGAAACATTCAGAAGCGCCTGTATCTGAGATGACTTTTCCTCTGGGTTCACCAGCGCTGCCTCGCTCATTGTGTTTTGAAGGAGAATGTCTTTTGTGATTAAGTCACTTGTCAGATTCTCATTGATATGCAGAGTCTCCTCTTCTGTCTCAAGAAGCTCCGCCATCTGTTACTAACACCCCTCCCCCAGGAAGTTCAAGACTGTAAGGTAAAAAACACACCGGCCATGGCCACGCGCCAAACTGTCGTTTGTAAATTAAGAAATAGGACTTGGAGTCGATGCTGACACAGTGCTGTTGACAAGAATGACATGGAGGGTGACACGGGGAGGCTGACAGGATGGGACAACGCTGAAGGACAGGGGGTCTACGTACGTTTCTGTTTGAAAAAGAAAATTTCAGAAACATCTGTTTTAAGTGTTAGTTGAAGAGGATGGTTAAGACACAGTGTTTGTCTTTTCGCTCAATTTTGGCACTTAATGCAATAAGTGATGCAGGAAATAATAGTCGCGGCTTATTTTCAAACATATAAATTTCAGTTATTGAAATAGCGCACTTCTGTTAAGTGTGGATCGGAATAGTGAAATCACTGCTTATCTCAATTGTGTTAGGTAAATAGCATGCTGAAAGGTAACTATATCTAGGCTGAGATATTTCAATATTTAGACATCGAGATCATTTAGAAAATAGCCCTTGAATGGAACACAGCCCATTAGAAAGGATGGATGTTAGCAGTGAAGTCAGACAGAAAGCAGTTAGGGTGGAGTGACTTGGTGGAAAGGGGTTGATTGGCATAGTTCCTAGAATTCCAAAGTGAGGGATTATTTATCCCAGTGAGAAATTACTCCACTGCAATAAAACAAAAAGCCTGAAATCTGAACCAAAACCACAAATCCTACATAATAAAGAGGTAATATGCATATTGACCATCATACCCTTGCACAAGATGGCCGCCCCATGTGGTCACATGATGGCCACTACAAGATGGCTTCCGTTGCGAAGTTCGGCATATAGAGTAAGGAGACTATTCTTAATTGGGTTACTGGCCTCGAAGTAAAGCATGTTCATTTCATGCCAAGTTAGAATCTAATATGCTGCCGGGCACCGGTCATGAGTCCAAAGAGATTATTTGATGAAAAGATGGCTGAAGGGAAATTATGCCTAAAACAACCCAGGGTAAAAGTTATAAATAGCTCTTCATGTACTCTCCATATCTTGTAGGAGTTTTGAGAAAAACAACAGAAACATTCAAAAGGGAACATGAGAGATGTTGAACACACTTGTTAAAGAATTCTTCCAGGAGCTTTATAGTGATTATTAAATGATGGTTTGGTCAAAACTTCCCATCATGCATATATTTATTCTCTTAATAGCAAAAAACCTGTTTTCCCTTTACTCCTCTTAAAAACGTTTTTCATGCTTGTGTGTCCCTGTGTGTGTTTTTACCTGCACATACCAACTCGACTCCATTCCTCCCAGGTTGCATACCATCGTATTGAGCCCATTTCTACTGTCAAGTTTTAAAAAATAGTTCTTGAACGTGGTATATTATTTACTCTCATAACTGTAATATGGAACAACTAGAATCCATTTTAAAGCATGGAGATCTTTTCAATGTTTATTTTGTCCTAACTTTTCAATGTTTTTCTTGTCCTAACATAACTCGTTACGGTACGTCGCGTCCTAAATCAGTATTATTTACGGAGTGTGCCTTGTGTGTGGAAGAATGTTTTGTTTCAATTATCCCCTCTCATCCCTTTAAGGGGCTCATGCCTCCTGCCTTATTTTATGTGGGGTGAGCGTACTCCTGTGAGAGGGTATATTTTCCCATCCTGTGGATATCAGGCTTGTCCATGTGACTTGCTTCAATCAACAGAGTATAAGAGAAGGTGATGTCTGTCATGACTAAGAAGGCCGTTGTGTGGCTTCTCCGTCGCTCTTCACCCTGTGCCAGGAGAACAGATATGTCCCCGATGGGGGCTATTTTTTCACCCCTGGAAGAAGGTATGTGGGCTCACCCACAGGGACCCACGGCTGACATGGAAAGTAAGCAAAATGTAAGGAATGTGAGAAATAAGCCTATGGTACAAGCTCCTGAGATTTGGAGGTTATTGCTAAGAACTGTGGAGAGCTGCCTGGCTGGTGTGGCTCAGTGGTTGAGCATTGAGCTAGGAACCAGGAGGTCACGGTTTGATTCCTGGTCAGGGCACTTGCCCTGGTTGCAGGCTCCATTCCCAGTAGGGGGTGGGCAGGAGGCTTCCGATCGATGGTTCTCTTTCATCATTGATATTTCTCTTTCTCCTTTATCCTTCCTCTCTGAAATCAATAAAAATGTATTTAAAGAAAAAAAAAACGAACTGTGGAGGGTCTGAAACTCCACCCTCCTTAAAGGCTAATGAATTAGCCTATAGTTGGGTCATGGCTGCTGTCTGAGGATTTGAAACCCCTGGACCAGAGGCAAAGGACAGTGTCTTACTCACAGCGAGACGAGCAGCTCAGGTGCCAGCATTGTCTGGTTCCCTCAGCTGCCCTTCCCGCAGGATGCTGGGAAGAGCACCACGTGATGGCCACACGTGCAGGGCGGGGAGTTGCAGGAGAGGAACCCTGAGCTCACAGAACCCCAATCTTTTAAAAGCGGGGAAGGGGTACCTGTGCCGGCCCAAGGCTTCTGCGGGAGACATTTTTCCTGTAAGGCTACTTTGCTAAAGGGGAGACGTCATCTTCATCTCCCAAGGCTGATTGCTGTGCAGCCATCCTTCACAGATATTCTAGGACAAGACAGCCGCTGCCTCGGCTCACAGGGGGCACAGGCACGCACAAGGCCTGTGGGGAGCTGTCTCCCAACACTTCTTAGTTCCGTGTAACCAGCAAAAGCCACTGAATGCATCAGGGTCCTGCCCTGTGCGGGAAGCTTACCTTCTGCTGCTTCCTATCTATCAATGCCTCTGATTGCTTTGAGTCGCGAGAATAACAACAACTTACTGAGCGCTTGCTATATATATATATATATATATATATATATATATATATATATATATATATATATGTGTGTGTGTGTGTCCGGCCCAGTACTAGTAACTCATATGTAGCTTCTATCTGCAAGGTAGTTATTATGATTTCTGTTTTACATATGAGGACACTAAGCTCCAGGGAGTTCATATAGTTTGTTCAGGTGATACTATTATTCATCGGGGGGAGCTGGGATTCAAACTCAGGTGTTTTGGACTCCAAAAGCATGCGTCCCTCTAGCCCACACCCATCCGCTCAGTAGCTGTTATTTTAAATTGGATAACTATGTTCCCAAGCCTTTACGATGAAAATATCAGCAAAGGGCGAGCCAAGGAAACACTTGCATTGTAGCTGATAGCTATCCGTTCTTCAGCAAATGCTCACTGGGTACGAGAGTTTACCCATGAATCTACTCCAGCTGGACTGTCACCCATCTCTTATACTTTCATTTTGCCTGTGGGGTACTGTGCGGGCATTGGGGCCGGGTCACTCACTCTGGCTGTCCAGTAACTCTGGCACAAAATAGGAGATGGGTGAGACTGGTACATCTTTTTATGTCTTTTTCTAACTAATCACATTTTCCAAGTTAAGTCATGGCTTGCCTTTCTAAAGGGTTGCAAATGCACCCCCAGTTTCCGCACCCCACCTTTTCACACCTGTCTTGTGCTTTGTTAAGTTAAATGCGGTCTTGCTTACAGATTGGACTCCCCAGGGGAGAGCAGTGTTACTGATTGGGCAACATAACCAAAGCAGCTGAGGTGCGGGCATTTATCCTAACCCTCTGGCATGTCAGGATCTGTTTCAAAACAAAATAAACCTTCAAGTGAGTGGAGGTGTATATTCTTTTGAGAGATTGGAATACGAAGGGCCTGATTTTTATAAGCTAAATTGGCCTGGGCTGCTTTGGGGGGAGGGAATTTGATGAACTTTTCTATACATCAATCAAGTGCTACGCCAGCGGGTGGGGATATAGGTAGGGGTGAGGGTGAGGGTGGTGAACAAGATGGAAGTGGCATGGAGCTTCATGGAGCTTCCGGCAAGCAAGAGAAATCATAAACAGTCAGAGAGGTAAATATACATGATGCCGATGGTAAGTACTGCAACATTCAGCCAAGAGAGCTCATGAAAGAAGGAAACGAGCCAGTCTTCGTAGGGAATGTAATCAGCTTTCCTTTTTAAAAATTATTGTCCAAGCTCGAAGAGGATTGGACAAAGCACATATGCTTCCGATAAATAATTTCCCCCCAAAGAAACACGTATTCTAGAACACCATCCATCTGAGTGAACATCAGCGTGATTTAAATGAAGCGGATAGCCGGGCATGGTCTCCCGTGCCTTAGGTTGTCACAGCCATTGGAACCTGGAATCCCGAAGGTGGAGAGACATGTTCTCTTGAACAGTATCAGGACACCCCCAGCCCTCCGGAGCTGCCACTCCGCCTGGGAGCCAGGGACGGTGGCCCAGGTCAGTTAGAAGAGCAGACAGAAGGTGAGACGCACAGAGTCAAAGTCAGTGGTTGCTGGTACTTTGCCCATCTCTTTTGGGGGGCCAGGGGCAGGTGTGTGTGTGTGGAGCTAGAACTGTTTGCTCTCCCTTCACAGTTCCAAGGGCGGAAATCAAATCTAATTTTTTCTCTTCTGCCCTCTGTCTTTTCTTACAGCTCGGATGTTGCCTTGCTTTCATGCATATTTCTTGTTTAATGCAAAAGAGCAGTGAGGCAGAGCAAACTATGACATTAGTCAATTTAGGAGAATATGTTCAAAATTGTCACCTCGTGACAAAGTAGGCAGTTGCCTTATTGTGCATTATTATTCAGCGCCTTTATAAAATGGAATTGTTGCTCTTTGCTGGGAAAGAAGATTATCTGAAATAAATTAATGTGTTCAGAAAACAGAGTTCTTTACGGGCAGGCACCGGAATTGTGGGTAAGGTTTAGTTATTTTAAGAACCCAATGTAAAGTTTTTCCTTTCCTAGCCACTCTAAAGAAATGTTTGTTACCTCCCAGAGGTTGTGGGTGTGTAACACTGCACATGCATGTATGTCTGAACATGGAATACATACTAGTATTGTTTCCTACCCTCATAATTTTCTCTAAGACACATAGTATCCTGGAGATATAAACATTTCTACAGTTATACATTAATGTACATACTTATCACATAAAATACATGTATCCCTTTGTATGTGATAAATATTTTAGAACTAAATTATGCTGGTCATGTAGACATAATTCATAACTGTTGTAGTATAATACTGTTAATTGGCATTAATAACCTTGTTTTCCTCATCCTTTGAATCTGCTATGGGCATTTGGATATTACAAGAAATACTGTATTTTCATATTATATTAGTTTACTCTTGCCACTTTATTATTTTTTAAAAATAGAAATTTGTTTACGATTGGTCCAACTCATTCGTTACTTGAGAAATTTAAAAGATGCATATTTCTGATTTCTTCCTTCTTTCTGGCCGATGGCTAGTCATGGGCTTTGGGAAAATTTGAATTGTATGTTCAGTGTGTCAAATTCAATCTCTTAATAATTAGCGTGAGAAAATGACCTTTCTAAAAGTTTGCCTTTCCTATTTTTTTAACTGATACTGCTGCTCAGTGAGAACCACCACAAAGCATTTACCGGGAGAAATGTATTTGCTTTCCTCCGTTTGATGGGGACTAAATAAGCCAAGATGATTTTACTCACTTGTCTTACTTCTCCTCCCAGTAGATCCTGTCCCCCACCCCCCACCCCCGAGTGGGCCCTTCAAGGCTCAGCCTCAAACCACGTCCGAGTCCAGCCATTCTTGTTCCTCTTGGCTCTGAGCCAGAGACAGAAAAAACTCTTTAAATAATTCATCAACTTATTGTAATCAGAAAATATGTATTTGTGTGGAGTTGCTTGGATCCATTATACACACTTTTATCCCTTAATCTTTTGGACTAATGCCATGTAAGTGTGACTATTTGAGTTTTCCAAATTAAAAGCTCTGCTTTGATTGATTTTTTTTTAACAAACAAGGAAATTTAGTTAACCTCTATTTTAATTTTCTTTTTCAAAAAATATATCTTTATTGTTTAACGTATTACATATGTCCCCCCTTTCTCCCCCATTGAGCCCTTCTAGCCTGTCCCTACCCCTCACCCCAGGCCTCCACCACCCTCTTGTCTGTGTCCATGGGTTATGCATATTGTTTTAATTTTCTTAGTTCTTTCCCCTAACTGGCTTTGAGGAATGCCAGGAAGCAGGGGCGTTCACACACCGGCTTTCGAAGTGAAGGCGCCTGCTCTCATTCCACTTATACTGCCAATGCAGCCCTACACCCTTGGAAGGAGCAAGCGCATTGCTCCATTTGTGCAGACAACGGCTCCGCGTACCCAGGCACATGCACCTGGGCCAGGCTGTCACAGCCCCTCTCTTGTCCTAACCACAGGAGCGACAGGCATGCTTTAGGAGAATGCGAAATGTTTGCTTAGGCCTCCAGCCAGGCCATGTTTCACTTCTGTGAGTCTGTCTGTCAACAGTGAGTTGGCCCGTAAAATTCTTACCTTCAATGTGGCATTCATTGCTTTGTAACCAGTCCCGGGAAATCTGAGAACACACTGTGTTTGCAAATGCCTCTCTAGAGGAGACAATGTTTACTGTCCACCGTTAGTTATTTGAATAGCCATAGCGTATTCAAACGACTGGCATACTTCAGGAACGTGGAGGGGAGTGGCAAACGCGATATGTATGTTAGGTGGCTCAATCCCTTTATATTTCCCTTTTGCCCCGACCCAGTGTGCTTCCTCTGCCCATCCGCAAAGTGGAGCATGAGACTGCCGCCCGGCCTGGGCCCTCGCCATCCTCTCCAGCAGTGGGTGGTGTCAGTGTTCTAGATCTCGGGCATTTCAATGGGTTGTATCCATTGTTGCTGGGATTTATAATTCCCGAATGACATATAATGTGGAACAGCATTCCCTATGCTTAGTTGCCATCTATACACTGAGTGGCCAGATTATTATGCCTTCATAGATCATAACAATCTGGCCACTCAGTGTATATCTTCATTAGAAAGTGTCCTTGGATATCGTTTGCTCATTTATAAATCCGGTGGTTTGTTTTCTTATTGTTGATCTTTAAGAGTTCTTCCTCTATTTTGGATAACAGTCCTTTAAAATATATGTATTTTGCAGATATTTTATCCCAATCTGAGGCTTATCTTCTTATTCTCTTAAAAGTGTCTTTAACAGAGCTCAAGTTTAACTGTCTTTAAAAAATATTTTTATTGATTTCAGAGAGAAAGGGAGGAGAGGGAGAGATAGAAACATCAGTGATGAGAGAGAATCGCTGATTAGCTGCCTCTTGAACACCCCCCAATGGGGATGGAACTGGTAACTGAGGTATGTGCCCTGACCAGGAATCGAACAGGGATGTCCTGGTTCATAGGTTGATGCTCAACCACTGAGCCACACCAGTTGGGCTCAAGTTTTAATTTTAATGAAGTCCAGCATCTCAATGATTTCGTTCATGGACAACAGTCTTAGTGTTATTTTTGCTGTACCCAAGGCCATGTAGATTTTTCCTGTTATTCTTCAGAAATTTTATAGTTTTGTGTTTTAAATGTAGGTCTGTGAGCCAAGTTTAGTTACTTTTTGGAAAGGGTAGGAAGTCTTTGTCTGGCTTCACCTTTAGACATATGGATGTCCAGTTGTCCCCCACCATATATGGACGCATCAAATTTTTATCGGCAAAAGTCAGTATGTGGACGAAACATTTTCATCTCATACTTTGCCTTGGGATGTTCTCTAAGAGCTGTCTTTGAATTTCTAACATGTTTGCATTTAGGTTTTGTGGGTGGCCAGATATGGGCTGCCATGAAGACAGAGGAAAGACTTCTGAGAGCTCTGCTTTCCTGCGAATCCTGTTCTGCCGTCCAAAGGCTTTAAAGAGCCTTTGAAATCCTCGGAATTTTGATGAGCACGCTGTTTTATCATGAAACTGTCGTGTCAGCCTAGAGAATTATAGAATCCATCTTTTAAATTAGTCAGAGGACCCAGACAACCAGTCATTTCCAGGGGAAGGAAAAGGAGATGATGCAGAAAGATGATGGCAACCAGTGGTCCACCTGTTGTGGGCTCGCCGTGCCCCCAGATGGTGGGTCTGATGGCCTGGGGAAGAGCTGGCCAGGAAGAGGAGGAAAGAACTTGCCAGTCCTCTCAGCTGGAAGGGCCTCCAGCAGGTGGGACCCCGCCGGTCCTACAGGTGCCGGGGTTTTCCATACACAGCTCTGAGCGCCCGCCCATGGGTTTAGATGGGCAGTAGATTTCCTACTGGTTAATGGTTAGTTTTAATTCTACTATTTAAAGGAATTTTATTTATTTGTCCAGGGAAGTGTATGGGGCAAAAAGGAAGAAGCCATCCCCAGTAGGGACCAATGAGTATTCTAAATCAAAGAGGACAATAATTATAAAGCTACTGTAGCTTTCATTTTAGATTTTTGTCACACCTTGACTTGTTCCAAAAAACTGGGAGTTTCGTTGTTGCTGTTACTTATAAAAAATGATTAATACAAATGCCATAGAAAAGGAAAAAGCGATTGAAGAGAAGAGAGGGAACAACTAAGGTTTAATGGCATCAGTCTGAGTCTGAGCTTCCTGGCACCCCAGAGGGGAAGAAAAAACCCCACAAAAAGCGAGATGTTACGAATAACATAGGTTTGATAACTAGGAAGACGAGTTCATGTTATTGTTTAAAAAGAGCATTCACTTTGAGTGAGGAGCTCCTTCTTAACATTTTTATGACGAAGCAGAAGCAGACATGTTGGGATAGCGACCCAAATAAAAGATGATGTTTTACCATCGAAACACTTGCAGATCAGGCTAAACTTTCGCCTGTGAAGCTGTAGGCTACCTCTGCAGAAGTTTAATGCAGCCCATCAATAGAAGACCTCAGCTGCCCTGAGGACGGACTGGATTCTGAATCCCTTCACCTGGTGGTTTTTAAGCTGAGCATTGATAAGAGTCAGATGGGGTGCTTGTGAAGAATACAGATCCCTGGGCTCCGTTCCTGGACTGTCTAGTCTAGTCAGTTTGAGACGAAATCCCAGCATTGGTCTTTTAACAGGTGCCCGATATTCTACAGCCACGAGTCTAGCATTTGAGAACCACTGTCTTGGGCTCTTTCTCTCACACATTTTTTTTTTTTGTCAGTCAGATGCTTTATAGGAATTAAACAAATAGCTCAGCGTTGCCGTATCCGCAGGCAGTAGACGGCAGGTTTCCTGTGTGCTGACTTAGGGCAGCTGGACAAGGAAGCCACAGATGCTTGGACTTCCATTCGATTGTGGACATTACGGAGCCAGACCAGCATCCGAGGCCACATCCAAGGCCAGCCGCCCATGGGTTTCTTCTGGCCACGGCTAGACTTTCCTCAGGGAGCAGTTTGGAGTTTGCTGCAGCCCTGGGGTCATGAATCTAAATGTCAAGTAAGAACAAGTCGGAGACGGTTTTCGTTGGGAAATCTCCGGAGAGAGGGTTACCTATCTGGCCTGGAGCTGCCTGGATAGCCTGGAGGATGGCTCTGTGCAGGTCTCCAGACACATCGCCAGGATGGGGGAGCTGCCTGGTGTCCCCGACACTGAGCCCGCCATGTACTGGGATTTAATATGGGTCCGGGGGCATCTGCCAGGGGCCCCGGCTTCGTCTCATGAAGGTTCATGATGCGTCATCCTCCCAACCGCTGTGGGCCCTGGAACCCTGGCCTCTTAAGCCCACTCCTGTTGAATGAATAGCGGGCTGCGTCACGGAGGAGGCCTCACACACGGAGCCTGTGCTTCTCATCAATGAAAGGCCCGGTCCCAGCCTCTGTTGGCTCACTGGTGACGTTCCAAAGTGAATCTTGACATTAGTGTTCATTAACCGCGACTGTTGTGCTCTGTACCAGAAGGCAAGCCGAAGTGGGCGTTCTCCCTCTTCCAAATCAATTGCTCTAAGTGGGAGATTGATTGGACATGTCAGGCCTTGCTAGCTGCTCAAGGCTCTCGTGTAAGTTTTGATCTTTGATAAGAAAATCGCCTGATTTCCCCTTTGCATGAATTTGTATCCGATGAAACGATGTCACTTCCACCATCCATCACCAGCTTACGGGAGGCTGCTCTTGTCTTGCCTTAGTTTCTACGGGAGGTGGCACATTCTAGGTGACTGGTTTCCCTGCTAGAAATTTCGCCTGTTATTTTCTTTTCAACCTTTATGGTTGAAATTATTACAAATGTCCCCTCTCCCCACCCCCATTATCCCTTCTAGCCCTCCCTACCCTTGCCTCAGGCTTTCAGTGTGCTATTGTATGAGTCCACAGATTATGCATATATGCCTACAAGTCCTTTGGTTAATCTCTTCCCACCCACCACCCTCCCCATGTGTATGCTTAAACCAAATGCTTTTGACTGTTCTCCTCTTGCTGCTGTGCCTTCTTAAACTGCGATGGCACAGGCCGTAACAAATGTGTACAGTTGTCTCTGTGGGACTCCTGGTTAACATGAGTTTGGGGATAGAACACATGTATTCTTTAGAAAAATAAAACCCCTTTTTCTCTATATTCAAGAAGAAATACTTGCCGCACACTTGCTGCCCGCCAGGCATAGTCTAAGCGCTGGTCAGCCCCGACCCCCAGAACCTGAGAGGCCGGCAGGGGAGACCTGAGTGAGGAGCCGGTCTGATCATTGGATGAAAACCACTTTGAGCGACCTTTGTGTATTTTCCTGCAGGCTCTGTGTGAGTTGGTTATGTGTTTCAAGGTGATAATAATCTCAAAGTCTTAGCATGTTCACACTTCAGTTCATCTTTTGTAGTTATTTCATTTGGCTGGATTCGCTATTTGTCTTGGGACTCGGGCCTACTCCAGTGGCGCTCTATTCAGTAATCTTGTAAGTGTAACATTTCAAGTTATAATATTATTAAGGCGGAAGAAGAAAAATCACATTTGTATTATTTTGGCAGAATGAACCTCAGTGTAGAATGCTTATAAAGACCAGTGTTTCATATTTAATAATAAAAAGACTACATAGCTCCCTCCTGTGGGTTTTGCAAAATTACTCAGAGGGTGTGTTCACTGTTACTGTTCCGCAGGACTCTTTCCAGAGAGTTCAGTAAAGCACAGTGGGTTTAGGAATTAATATTTAATATTTAATATTAAATTTACTCTTTATGTTTCCCACTGATACTATCCAATGGTCAATTAAAAAAAAAAAAGAAAGGAAAATATATGTGCTCAGTGGAAAGGTAGGCAATGCTATTTCTTTCCTAATTTATGGTAGTATTATACTCTTGTCAAATATTAGGATGCATGTGTTTATAATACATATGTGCCTACCTGAGTAATACCAATTAGGTTTAAGTAGTTTGGACTCTTTAATTTATTAATGATTATAAGAAATATGTTCTTTTGTTTCCCTCTTGATTTAATATTCTTAGTAAACACTGAGTTTACACTTTTAAGCAAGCAAGCAGTTTTGCCTGTTGTGAAAGCAGCATTGATAATAGAATTTGTGGTTATTGTTTACTGTGGGGAAGCTATTGTTTCCTTGGCTAATTCATATTAAAGTGCATAGTCCAATGAACTTCGGATTTGCCAGGCAACCTACATAAATGGTCATTATAAATGTCATTATTATTTTGCTTTAAAACTCTCTTAAATTGAATTTTTGTTTCATGAAAAAAAATTACAAAAATTTATTATACCCACCATCTTCTCTTTAACAACTGCAATCTTAAATGGTGTCTTTTTAGAGTTTTCTGAAACCTGTTTTCAACATGTGTCCCTAGAGATCAATAGGAACATGCTAGTCAAGCTTGGGTCTCACAGTAATAACAGAGCAGGCGCTGTCTTCACAGGCAGGGAGCTGCTTTTCTCTCTCAAAGTCTCTACAGGTCCCGACACCTCACACACTAACCAAAGCTGCAGGAACACGGACTGACATTTCTTCTTTAACAGAAACAGCCCGCGCGTTCTAAAAGCATCCCAGCGGCGCCCTGACCCCCTCCCGTCACCTTGTGTGCTCAATGCCTACTCTTTACCAAAAAAAAATTTTTATAAAAGATCTTTTTAAAAAAAATTAATTTCACAGAGAGGACGGGAGAGGGAGAAAGAGAGAGAAAGAAACATTAATGATGAGAGAGCATCATTGATCGGCTGTCTCCTGCACACCCCCCCCCCCCCCCCTGGGGATCAAGCCAGAAACCCGTGTATGTACCCTGACTGGCAATCAGACTATGACCTCCCGGTCATAGGCCAAGGCTCAGTTGCTGAGCCGTGCAGGTCAGGCAGAAATGTCTCCTCTTGATAGATGCTCAGGGGGAAGACAATATAAGGAAGAATAAAATCCCCTGAGCACATACTCCAGAGACTAAGGGTATACACAGGATTTTATAAAAACAAAACTCAATTCTCCTCTAATAAAACAGATACATCTTTGTTTTTGAGAATATCAGTTAATGCTGTGTAGAGTGGGTTTCTGTTGGGAGCTATTTCTCCATGAATAGTCCATATTTCTAAGTGGCCCAGGCCCTCTGAACAAGGCAACAGTACAGGTTTTCATAAGGGGACACTCCAGGGTGGTAAAGCTTGGAGACCCCCTCCCTGGAGGAGGGCAGGGGAGAGGATCAAACCATCTGCCCTCTCCTCCCCAGAAGGTTCCAGTAGATCCCGTTGGGATAACGCCACCTGGGCTCTCTGGCTAGCTCTCTGGCTGGCTCTCCCCTGCAGGGCGGTTGGCACATCACTGCAGCCCATGTAAGAGCAGTTTCCTCATTTAGGGGCGTCATCCCTGTGATGCACCCACTGACTGTGCAGGTACCATCTGCCGTCACTGTGTAGACCTGCGGGGATGGGCTGGGGACTCAGGTGAGATGGTGCTCTGGCTGCTGCTTTTGCTGAGAGCAATGACCTATCCTGTCTCTGACCCAGAGGCCTTGTGTTTTCCGTTGTCTGTCTGTCCCTCTCTGTGTGATTATCTATCTATCTATCTATCTATCTATCATCTATCTATCATCTATCTATCATCACATTAGAGGCTCAGTGCACAAAATCCATGCATGGGTAGGGTCCCTAGGCTTGGCCAGCGATCAGGGCTGATCTGTGGGGTGACTGGGGAACAATTGGGGAGCCCCTGCTGGCACTGGCCTTGGCTGGCCTGGGGCCTGAGTGCTAGGGGAAGCTCCTGCATTGAGTGTCTGCCCCCTGGTGGTCAGTGCACATCATAGCAAATGGTCCACCAGTTGACTGTCTGCCCCCTGGTGGTCAGTACAGGTCATAGCGAGCAGTTGAGAAACCTTAGCATATCATTTGCATATTATGATCTGATTGGTGGAAAGGACGACCAGATGACCAGATACTTAGCATCTTAGGCTTTTATAATATAGGGTATGTATCAGATAATATTATGTAGCTATACGTGAATCTATGTGTATACACACATACACACTATATATATGTGTGTGTCTATATCAATAATCATAATATATATCTCTGTGTACATATATATGTGTACATACATGTATCAATATTATTCATAATATTACATATCTGTATGTGTATAAGGCACACATGCATACACACCATGTCAGTCTAAATCATTCACTTGCCCGTGAGGTGAAATTGCTCTCACAGTTTCTGAGATGAGAGCTGCGTTCACAAGGCAGGTGTCTCAAGGGAGAGGCAGAACAGGGAGGGGGTGTGGGGGGTACCCCTCTTCTCTTAGGGCCTCAGAAATTAACACTAAGTTTTGATTTGCTCCTCTGTTTTGGATTTCTTCAAGATACTTCATCAGGGGGCAGGTATTAGACGTCTTACAACCAGCACTGAGAGGGTCGGACTAAATGGAAGACTATTTGAAGTTCACACTCACCATCTTCATTGTCTTTTTGCTCTTATTCCTCCTCAGAAGGGCTGACTTAGATTCAGCAGCTCAGTGCTGTGCAGAGGAATCCAATTTCAAAAATCTGATTATAGGAGCCAGTTTGGTTTTCCTGAGCGCTGGTTGTAAATCTAATGAAACGGCTCGCTTCCCACGCAGGCGGCCTGCCCGCCGCCTCTTCGGGGCGGACGTCTCTGATGAGCGGCTGCCGCTGCAGTGCTGCAGTTACGTGTCTCTCCCACGAGGCTCTGTCGGCCTTCGTCTAACCAACCAGCCTCATCAGAAAGACCCGGGGGAGATTTCTAGAAACACCTTTGTATGCAGGGTCACCTAGAGCCGTGTTTCCCAAACTTCTCTCATGATGAGAATCACCTGGTGGGGTTGTTAACCTACAGACTCCTGAATCCCAACTAAGAAGTGCTAAACTAGAATTTTTGGGAACATATAGGTAAAATTGTATACCTAACTAGAATATGGTATAAGAGCACTAGTTACAATACAATTTTACCTATATGGTTTAACAGCTCCACCAGGTGAGTCTCATCATGAGAGAAGTTTGGGAAACACTGACCTAGAGGAACCGCCATCTGCTTGCAAGTGCCCACACGCCCTTTGCTCTGCGTAGGTTGTGGGCATTTTGGAAACGGATCATTTCCCACCTCTTTCGTGTCTCTGCCTCTCAGTATTACCCCTCCCGTCCCCCCTCTGTCACTGGGAAAGACACAGCGGCGCCACACGCGGAGACAGCGCCGGGCTGCCCTCGGGCACGGAGTGAGGCAGCCCCAGGCCTTCCTGGAGGAACTGATCCCTCCCATTCGCAATCCGCCTCTCGCCCCGTGGCCCTGGCCCTGACCTCGGCCTGGCTGGCAAAGTCAGGGGTAAGGCCATCATCTGCTCAGCAGGCCCGGCGCCCGGGATGCCAGGACCACGGTGCAGAGCGGCTCGTGGGGCTCAGTGAGCGTTTCCCGATTTGCTCCTGCAGCCAGATCAACACCAAACAAATTGTTAAGATCATCATTGTCTTCCTGTTCCCCCTGTTCAAACGCTAAGGAAGATGAACAACGACGTTCCCCATTGCAGCACATGGTGGGGAGTCTGCCTGACCCAGCCGGCGTGTGTTCGGCACTGTAAACCTTGGGAGCCGGGAGGGGCAGGGCCAGCTGAGGTGTCCACCGGTCTTCACACCAAGTGCCAACCGTGTGTCCCACAGATAACGGCCCCAAGGCCCCGAGTGTGCTTATGACTGGGATCTGCGGGGCCGTCTTGTATTAACCAGAACAGAAATGTGTCTTTCCACATTGCATCTGCTCTTGGACAACTTGTTGATGGACTCATTGTATTTCGCAGTTACCTTCCGCTAAGGCTCAGCGTCCTCTTGTTTCCAGCCCAGGCGTTGTCCGGCGGGTGCCCCACAGCTCCTATCTGAACTTCATTTCCCCCTGAAAGCCATTTCTTAAGCGAGGCCTTCCTGAAATAGCATCATACTGGCTAATCCCAGGATACAGCGACGGAAGGCAGGGGAATTTGAGTTGAACTGTAGTGCAGATGACAAGTCTGTTTTGATGCAGGAAAGCCAGGAAGCTGAAACTATGAAGTGAGCATGCAAATATCCGCGTGGAACTTTGTGTCTAAATTCTAAATAGACTGGTTGATACTGGATTAGCTTACTAGTTGTCTAAAGAGAATTAACTAGCCTGGTTGGCGTGGCTCAGTGGTTAAGCATCAACATATGAACCAGGAGGTCCCCAGTTCCATTCCCGGTCAAGGCACATGCCCAGGTTGCTGGCTCCATCCCCAGTGGGGGGCATGCAGGAGGCAGCTGATCCATGATTCTCTCTCATCATTGATGTTCCTATCTCTCCCTCCTTCTCTCTTCCTCCCTGAAATCAATAAAAATAGATTTAAAAAAGTAAGTACCTATAGCAAAGTGACCTGACTTGGTAATCTAGTAAATATCTTCAGGCATCGATTCCCCATTACTTTCGCAGTGAGTGTTGTCCTGAGAAGTGTGCATTGTGCTCATGTGGATCCATCTGACATACAGGCGGGCAGGGCATTAAAATCTAAAGCTAACCGTCATCGTGAGAGCTGCTGCTTCCAGCGCACCTAATGGGCCCTGGAATTAAGCAAACACCGTTAGATAGTGGCCTTTCTGCTTGGAAGCTCCGTGCTTAGCCCAGCCAAATTTATTATAATGAGTAATTAAGGTATCTGTAATAATAAAAGCACAATATGCAAATTGACCTAATGGCTGAACAGTGGAAAGTCTGGACGGCATCCGGATGAAGCCAGTGAATTTTGTGCACTGGGCCTCTAGTAATTTAATAATCAAGCTATTGCCCAAATGGAGATTGTCCCAACCAAATTGCTAAGATGTATGAATCCGTGACTACTGGATGCTTTTAAATATTCTATGGAAGTTTCAGCATTTGGGCTGGTATGCAGACGTTTACCAAACCCCTGGGGATGCATAAGAAAAAATAATAGAACATCTATTTATTTTCATCAAATATTAACTCAAAATACTGATGGGCCTTAGAGCCCATATGTCGGTTATAAATATACCTACAGCGATGTGGCATGCATGCGCAAAGGTGTTTTTTAGGGACATGCTTAAAGGCACAGGTAACTGCTGACAGAACCTAATTACTTAGGTGCTACAAACAAGTCTGTTAAAAAATGTCAACTCCTATTCCTACGTGACACAGTCTGTGTGTGTATCCAGCTTCTCCTGGGGGAACAGCAGCATTTCCTTTTCCCAGGGAGGGATTACGGAAAACCTAACTAGACGCCTCTGGTCTAGCCTCAGAAGCAGTGTGTTCCTATCAGGTCTGCTGGTCTGTCCCCATGCGTCTTCCCCAATCTGTTCAAGGAAATTCACGGTGGAAACTGAGGACTCAGTTGCCAGGTTCCCAAGCATTTTTGTGCGCAAACTGTGCTACAATTCCTTTGTCCTTCACCCTCATTCCACCCAATCGTCTCGAAGCTTCATTGAACTAAAAAGTGGTTGGTCTTATCACGTAGGTGGAGGTCCCTACGTGGTCTACATCACCCTGTCCTCCTCAGGTTGTTATAGTGATTTTAAACCACAGAGGGCAGCGGAGCTCATGGATGTTCCCTGTGCAAACAGAACCCTCCAGAGCCAGATGGGGAAGCATTAGGAACTACAGCTTCTCCCCTGCTGCCATGTTCCTCTGTCTACAGGCCAGTGTAGCCCCGCCTAGCACTGCCTCTCTATGCTCGTATCAAGATGGACACACACACAGACAGATGTGTGCATTCCCCAACATTTACCTCTCTCCTTCTCTCCTTCCCCTCCCTCTGTGCCCTCCACACACCCCCTTCTTCCTCCCTCTCTACCTTTTCCATCCACCTCCTAAATTGGGATGATTCCATATGTATATTCTGCGTTGCTTCATTTCATACAATGTATCTAATGAATTCCATCTAATTCATTCTTTTCGATGGCTGTATATTATTCCGTAGCATGGCTATATCATTGCAGTCCTCTGCTGATGAACATACGGGCTGTTTTCCAGTTTTGTGCTGCAGTAAACGACTTTGAACACACATCTTGATGTCTGTCTCCTTTAAATATGCTTGGAAAAGTCCCCCAACTGGAGATCGCTGGTTCAAATGCTATTTACCTTTGAATCATAAGGTGCATTGCCTCATGACTGCCCAGAAGAGTGCTGGCAGTAAGCGTGGCCATGAGCAGTGAGGGACAGCTTCCTCCATCCCTCGGCATCCTTAGTTCTGGATGTTATCAATCCCTTCCACTGTTTCCAATTGGATGGGTAAAAACAAAACAAAACGGGAATTCATTCTATCCCATTAGCTCAAAGACCTGAACCTGAAGCTCAAGGACCGAAACAGAAGGACTAGGGCATGGGTGGGCAAACTTTTTGACTCGAGGGCCACCATGGGTTCTTACACTGGACCTGAGGGCCGGAACAAAAGCAACCTGACCATGCTGCTGGCACTCTTCTCTTGGGCTGCTGGTGAAGGAGCGGAGGGGAGAGCAAGAGAACCCTCTGCTCTTCCGGCTCCACGGGCCGGAGAGAACAGCCAAACGGGCCGGATCCGGTCTGCGGGCTGTAGTTTGTCCACGGCTGGACTAGGGTCACAGAGGTCTTTAAAGGGATTTTTTTATTGTTTTTATTTTTATTGAACCTATTGGGGTGACATTGGTTAATAAAATTATATAGGTTTCACATCTACAAATCCCGAATACATCATCTGTGTATTGGATTGTGTGCTCACCACCCCAAGTCAAGCCTCCTTCCGTCATCATGTGTCCCCCTTTACCCTCTTCTACCTCCCTGCACCCCCTTGCCTTCTGGTCATCACCCACCATGCTATTGTCTGTATCCATGAGTTGTGGGGCTGTGGTGTGTTGTGTGTTGTGTGGTGTTTTTTGGTCCCACCCTTCCTCCCCTCTAACAGATGGCAATCTTGTTTTCTGTATCTGCGAGTCTGCTGATCCTTTAATGATTGATGATGAGTGCTTCTACATGTACCCCTTCTTCCCAATCACAACACTACTTGTAAAGTCAGGTCTTAGCTTCAGAGGAATTCTGGGACACGCCGGCTGGAACCTATGCATTGAGCCGGTGGACAGAACAATGGGAACACAGGGACCGATATTAACTCAACCGTATGGCTCCTTAATGCTTCCCGAGGCACCCCATCCCTCCAGGTCCCATGTTTACAAAGCTTCTCTCCACCCCAAGCTACTCAGCACGGACTGAGATTTGTCAGCCTATTAACTCACCACAGGATCCGTGGTTCATTAATGTATGTCATTCGTGGCTGGCCCCAGCTCCAGGTGAGAGGGGACAGTTGGGTGTTGCCCCGGGTCTGAATGTAATTACAATGTTCAATCCAGCATGTGCCGCATCTGCGAAGTCAGTGACCCACCAGGGCGGACGGGACGGTAGCCCCCTAAGGGGACACAGCTGAAGAAAGATTTGTTAAAGGAGAAGAACAAGAGAAAACAGACAAGGAGAACAACAAACAGGATTATTGAGAGATTTCTAATCTTTTGTTATTTGGCATTTATCAGACACAGATTTATATACACAAAAACGATACCTCTCATTTCTACCCACTTAAATTCACAAAGAAAGAAAAAGAGATTCAGGGGAAAAATACAGTTATTACGTTAGCACAAAGCTATGTTTTGAGCAAAGGCAAAGATGCCAGTTAGGAGAAAAAGTGTGAAACGTGTAACCCAGTCGCCTGTCTGTCCTGCCCCGGCCACCCCCGTGAGATTCTCGGGTGTGTGGTTGTCTGGGTCCCAGGGTCTGGGGTGTGGGTGGAGCAGGTCGGGGAGCCAGGGCACGTGCTTCGAGGCAGCTTTCTGAGAGCCTTGGACAATCTGCGATTTCTGAGGACAGTCAGGAAACCAGGTCCCGCCTTGCTCCCTGAGGGAGGGTCCCTGAGGAGATGGCAGCGCCCACCGATAGTTGTTCCAGCGCTTCCTGTTCCGTTTCTGTTTGTACCATTTCTCTTTGCAATGAAGGCAGCCCAACCCAATCCTGGTCAACTTCCTTTATTTTTTAATGCTTATTGTTGACAGGATTACATAAGTCCCCCCCCCTCCCCCCAGTGACCCCTGCCAGCTTGCCCCCAGCCCTGGCCTCCATCACCCCATTGTCTGTGTCTAGGGGTGATACATGTCTGCATTCCAGTTCTTTGGCTGATCGCTTCCCATCCCGCCTCTCCCCGCCTCCCCACTGAGGTTCCGCAGTCTGCTCCATGCCTCTGTGTCTCTGCGTCTAGTTTGTTCATCGGTTTATTCGGTTCATGAGATTCCTCAGATGAGGGGGGCCCTGTGACACTTGTCTCTCCCCGCCGAGTCCACTTGCCGCCTGTGCTGTCCGCGCTGTAACTGTCTCTCCTCCCGCTGGCCGGCACCCGGGGAGAAGGGTGGGGTACAGAGCAAACACTGAGCCGTTCTTTGTCCTGAGAGGGAACAGGTGAGGCGGTTGGGGGGAAGAGGAAGCTTGCTTCTGCCCATGATTGGTGGTCTCTTCATCCTCCTCAGCCTCTCTTTTGACCCGTTGCTAGAACACTGATGGCTACTTCCTTGCGGGACGCATGTGGGCTCCTGTGTGCGTGAGTCACAGGAGAAGGAAGTCTCCCTCTGCCCCCGGGTCCTGTGGCTCTGGGCCGGAGACCTGCGCAGACAGGAGACGGGTTAAGAGGAAAACATCACAGTGTATGGAATGCTTTTATGGGCACAGAATCCTCATAAAGGAAAAAAAAAAAGATGGCAAAGAAATAGGATAGAAAGCTTCTATGCCTTTTATACAGAATGATAAATTTGTGGAGAAGTGAGTGACAAGACCAAGGCATTGGGTGAGGGACAGTACACTGTGGGACAGAGACTAGGAGGTTTACAGGGAAAGTGATGGCCAACAAGGAGGGTGCCTGCTTCCTGGGGAATGCGTGGCCTGGCTTCAGGGAGAAAGGGGGGCTCACAAAATCCTGCCCCCTGTTGTCTTTTAAGCGCCCCCAGCCCAGAGTCATCAGTTTGCCCAAGTGGCCTGTTTGGAGGTGGCTGTTCTGAACCCCTGCACCAGGTAATGTGTATGCAGGCTGAAGCCCCTTTTAATGTCTGCTGACTAATCCAGGGGGTAGGTCACGTCTAGAGCCATAAAGAGAGACCGCTGTGCCTGCCGAAAGGGCTGGCCTACATTGCTACAGAGGTAACCGCATCTGGTGTCTTTCTGTAAAGCCCTTCCTTGAGGAATACAGATAAGATTGATTTATTATTTATAAAAATGATTTGAGAAGGCTTTAAAAATAAATTGCATTGCCTGGCTCCTGTGGATGAGGGTTAACCTATGAGCCAGGAGGTCATAGCTGGATCCCTAGTGAGGGACGTGCAGGAGGCAGCCAATCAATGACTCTCTCTCATCACTGATGTTTCTCTCTCTCTCTCTCTCTCTCTCTCTCTCTCTCTCTCTCTCTCCCTCTCTCTCTTCCTCCCTCCTTCCCTTCCTCCCTCTCTGAAGTCAATGAAAATATCTTAGAAAATAAATTGCAGTAAATAACTAGAACAATGAAATTATAAAGAGAAAAGTTAGAAGTGACTTCACATGGATTTACTGATATGGGTGCTGAACTTAATTCTGAAGTTATTGGCAGATTCAGAAAGAAAGAAAGAAAGAAAGAAAGAAAGAAAGAAAGAAAGAAAGAAAGAAAGAAAGAAATGTTTCCCTTTACCTAGTTCTCATTGTTTAACTGAAGAGGGCTTTCAGATAGAGCCTGCGGACTGGAAGGTCCCCGGTTCGATTCCGGTCAAGGGCATGTACCTTGGTTGGGGTCACATCCCCAGTAGGGGCTGTGCAGGAAGCAGCTTCTCTCTCATCAATGTTTCTAACTCTCTATCCCTCTCTCTTCCTTTTTGTGAAAAATCAATAAAATGTATTTTTAAAATATAAAAATAAAACTGGGGAAGTAGCTGATAGGGTGACCACCTGCAGACGGAAGGGGTGCAGGTTCGATTCCGGTCTAGGGGACATGCCTGGTTGTGGGCTGGATCCCCGGCCCCAGTCAGGGTTCAGGGGGCGGGCAGGAGGCAGCCAATTGATGTGTCTCTCACGTCCATGTTTCTCTCTCTGTCTCCCCCACTCCCTTCCACTCTCTCTAAAATAATCAATGGAAACACATCCTTGGGTGAGGATTAACATAAAAACACCAGTGGAGGTGGAGGTGGAGGTGGAGGGGCCACGTTCCTTGTGCGGAGATGGCGGCCCCAGCAGCTTCCTGCGGGCCCCGGTGTTGGCTGCTCAGAGACTGAGTGGGACCCTAATTCTTAATGTTTTAATGGCTTTTCTGGGTACAAGAGGGGCTTCTGAATTGTAAACTATGTCCTATCCAGTCCGTTATTTGTATGCAATGACGGGATCCTCTCTGCAGAGCCACGCTGCTGGCCTTTGGGGAAACATGAGGGGTCTTCTAGGGCCTCGGGATCCCAGGTCACCTCTGCTTCAGAGGCTGATTGAGAGGAGAACTCCCAGGTCCGGCCCGCACAGCTGTGCTGCATGCAGGCCAGGCCTCAGCCTCAGCCCGGGCCGCAGCCTCAGGAGACCTCGAGCTCCTAAGGAAGGTCCACGGGAGGGGGAAGCACCTCACGCCCCATGGCTGACAAGTCAGGAGACTCTGGCCCACGGTCAGCCCACGATCAGCCCACGAGTCCCTCAACTTCCTCTACACAGAGTGGAGTGTACCGTCTCCTACAAAAGGACCCCACGAATTGTCCCCTCTTTCTCGTGCAAGGCCACCTGGGGTGTGCGTGGACACGGGCTGTTATTCTATGAGAGATGGGAGGTGAGGGAAGAGCACAGGGCGAACAGGCGATGTGCCCCCAGGGGTGCCCTCCAGGCAGGAAGAGGGAGCCGAGGGGGACGCGGGCCCTCTTCCAGACATTCGCTCCACAGCTCTTCTCGATGCTTCTCAGATCTGTGCGGTTTCCTGCGGGCCACTGTGCGGGCCGCCGGCACACCCACTCATCCGAAGGAGCAGGCGTGGCTTCTGCCCTGAACATCCTTCAGGATCCTTCAAAGTGGAATTTAATTACACACACACACACACACAAATTATATATATATATATATCCCTCAAAATTTTGAGGATTTCAGCTCTAAAACCAAATTTATTATGTTCAAAGTTGTGTCTGGATAAAAGGCAAGTGCACCATGAAACTGCTAATCCGATCATGCCATTTAGTGGCTTGAATCATTCACGGCCGCTTCTGTGTGTTTAATCGGAATGTGCTTTTATCTGCGAGGCCAGTCAGATGGAAAGGAATACCCTTCGCTTTCAGAATGCTCCCAGTCGTGGTTATTTTCACACAGCACCACCCCGTCGCCGGGCACACTTTACAGCATTTACATTCGGTGGAAGCACGTCACGGGAACACTAGGAAAACTGAACAATAACTGCTGAAGCAAAATTCGAGTCTTCCCAAACCTGATGTGGTGCTTTGGAGATGTAGGCTGTGAAAGCCGCTGGCCAGGCTCTCATTCCTCCTGGGGAGAACAGTGGGTGGTGTCTGTCTGCTTTTAGTGGTGGGTGTACCTTGTCCAGGCTCATTTGTGATTTTAGCTTTAGCCCCTCCCCTTTTTATGCTATGAACTCAAGAGTCTTCTAGGTAGGGAAAAATCTTTCTGAATGTCTGCTTCCTTCTTTGGGAAGATAACGTTGGTCTTTGCCAATCTCAAAGGGCCTCAGGAAGCTCAGGAAATATAATTCACAAAGAAATAATCCCTAAGTGGCTCTACCCATATAAGCGATCCGCGATGCTGCTTCTTCAGCATTGTTGTCAGCTGTCGCTTTGCAGACTTAAGATACTGCAGAGATGCAGCAGGCAGAGGATTTATCCTCCATCAAAACCCAACACTCAGAAATGTAATTTAACCGGGAATATTTTATTTGGCGTCTAAGCCTTGTTTGATGCCAAGCATTTAAAAGAGCAACATTATGCTGAAACCGGTTTGGCTCCGTGGATAGAGCATCGGTCTTCGGACTGAAGGGTCCAGGTTCGATTCCGGTCAAGGGCATGTACCTTGGTTGCGGGCACATCCCCGGTGGGGGATGTGCAGGAAGCAGCTGGTCGATGTTTCTCTCTCATCGATGTTTCTAGCTCTCTGTCCCTCTTTTCCTCCCTTCCTCTCTGTAAAAAATCAATAAAATATATATATATATATATATTTTTAAAAAGCAGCAGTATGCCTTTACTAAGCGCCTGAGATTTGCTCTTCGCCCAGTTCTGGAAGCGTACCTGGGTTGCCAAGACTTCCCAGGGCCTTGGAGGGGCTCGGCTGCTTTCCTCGGGACAGTCTCCTTAACGGTTTACTTGGAACTGAGCTGCGCTCTTGTAGACCTGCCCTCTCTTCCTCTGAGATATTCATTCCTGAGTATTGCCTAAGGCCGTGGTCGACAAACTGCAGCTGGCTCGCGAGCCACACTTTGGCCCCTTGAGTGTGGCTCTTCCACAAAATGCCACGGCCTGGGCAAGTCTATTTTGAAGAAGTGGCGTTAGAAGAAGTTCAAGTTTAAAAAATTTGGCTCTCCAAAGAAATTTCAATTGTTGCACTGTTGATATTTGGCTCTGTGGACTAATGAGTTTGCCGACCACTGACCTAAGGTCACATTTATTTTTTCTCAGACTCTCTGTTTATGCCATGATGGAAGGAATTAGCAATGCCTGTGGCAGGGGTGGAGGTGGGGAGGGGGGGCAGAGGTACTTTGCAGTAACTCCTTGGGTTGTAGGAAGGGCACACGTTAAAGCATTTACATTTAATTGGTTATAAAACTCGGACACTTGATTTGATACAAGGAAGAGGTGCCGGAGTGAGGCAGTGTGTCGAAGATCACCCAGCTGGCTATTCATCAGCGAGGTTGAGTTAAGCGCCAGTTCTCCTAATCCCAAGCCAGGTGATCTTTCCACCGCAGTGAAATGAGGACACAGAAGGAAGACGGCTTAGGGCCGGAGTCAGCCAACTGTGGGGCTGTGGGCAGATGGGCCCCTGCCCGGTTTGTAAATAAAGTTTTATTGGCACACTCCTGCACCAACACTATTGTGTGTGGCTGTTTTCACCACAAGGGCAGAGCTGAACAGCTCAGTCAGAGACTCTCTGGCCTGCAGAATATAAAATATTCACTCCCTGGTCCTTTACAGGAAAAACAAAACAAAAAAGAATTGCTGACCTCTCCCTGGCTTAGCGTAAAGGTAACCGAGAAGTCTGGTCGGTACTTGGTGACAGGCTCTTCTGTTTAAACCCGTGTTCCTGATTATCCTCTAGAAGAAGCTGTTTGGCTTTTTGCAATATTGTCCAGCTCTCTCTCCATTAAGTCCAAGTTGATGCCCACAAGTGTGATGATCTCCTTAAAGCAGGATCAATACATCTGCTCCGAAGGCATTTCCCATAATGTGGGGATTAGCGTTTAATATTCATCTTCATAAGACGATCTGGAGGGCAATGGAGACATTTAATTCGAAGCCCTGGGCTTGCGCGCAGGGCACCCAGCGGCTGGGCTCGGCAGGTGAAGGGCTGGCCCGGGAATGCGGGGATTAGGTGGATTAGTCCTTCAAGGCTAACTAAGAAATACGCACGCTGGCTCTAAGCCCCATATCCCCTCCACCTCCCTCCTTTGGGCAGAATTAATCACTTCTATGCTCCCACAGTACTCTGTACAGCGAACCATTATAGCATGTATCACGCATTACAGACAGTCGTGCACACATCCGTCTCCCCAGTTAATTGGGAAATCCTTGAAGGTGAGGACAATGCCTTATTCACGTGGGCATCCCCATCGTGGGCACAGCCCCTGGCTCATCGTAGTCTCCATCCAAGTGCTTGATGAATGAATGTGTATTCTCACCTCAGAGGGTGAAGCAAGGACCGGGTGGCATCTCAGTACAAGGAACGGTGTGCGGTCCAGCACCCATAGGAGGAGGTCCTCAGCCGCCCAGCACGGTCCTCGGAGACCCTGGCCTGGGTTCCAGGGCCTGGGCTTGCCTATCAGCTGCGCTGTTCCCTGCTGGTCTTTGGGTAGGTTACTGAACCTCGGCACCTCAGTTTCCTCATCTTTGAAATGGGCAGGGTATGTCTGGTTTCTAACTGTGGTCTTCAGACCCCTGAGGAATCCTCCCAGACCCTCATGGGAAGTCTGTGAGGTCACAACTACTCTTAGAAGAAGGCTAAGGCATCACTGGCACTTTCCATGGAGCTTTAGTGATTGCTCCACAGCAGTGGTGGGAAAAGTCCTGTGCCTTAGCCCACAGCAAGGCGCCATGACAGCAGAGCAGGGATTGTTTTCTTTCCTGTGGTATCAGGCAGGAAAAAAAAAAATACACATGCCATGTTCCTTTAAGAATGTCCTTGAGGATGGAGTCAAATCACTAATTTTATTAATTTCAACCTTTTGGTACAATGTCTTTCCCTAATTGGTGTGATGAAATTGGAGGGGGTATAAATCAATTTTGTTACACTGTGGAGTACACTTGTGACCTTGAAGGAAAATCCTTGTTATGGAGTCGCCAGCTGAACTAGCCACCATTTTACATGGGAACACCAATTTTACCTAAAGAATCACTTACAAACTAGTTTTCCAGTTATTTGGCAGACATTGTCTCAAAAACGAATGATGTGAATCTATCACTTCAAGGAAAACAACTGGTATTTATTGGCGGTGATAGAATTAAGCCTTTGAGCAGAATTTGTGTTTTTGAAAACTTGAATCTTCCACCATGAACTTCAGAGCCTCTCAGCAGACTTTTCTGAAGAAATTGGTGAAGAGATAAGTAGAGTTTTAAAATATTTTATAATGAAATAAGACATTTGAAATATCTACATAACTTTTAATGCAAATAACCAGGGCACGGTGCTACAAAGCCTCGCATAGGTGAGGATCTATTCAAAGTATAGTAAGGGTGGGCCTCAAGACTAATAGATGTTGATGTAAAAGAGCCGTTATGTTGGATGTAATGGATGCCTGAAACCATGGGTTTCATGCAGAGATGATGGGCAAACAGATACTTCACGTCCCGGATTGGGTGACATGGGATCTCATCACGCTACTCAGCTCTTTATATTCTACTACTAGTAGCCCTGTGCACAGATCCATGCGTGAGTAGCTTGCTGCTGCTGGTAGCTCTCCGCTGCTGGTATCTCACTGCCCCGCCCTCCTGTAGCTCCCTCAGTGCCCAATCATAGCTTTTTGCCCTGCCCCCTCCTGTCCTCTCTGCCCCTGCCCCCTGCTTGTAGCTCACTGCCCTGCCCTCCTGCTGACCCGTGATCCGGTCATTACGTGGTAGGTGGTTACACTCAGGGCGTAACGGATAATCAGCATATTCCTCTCTTATTATATAGGATTTTCCTAGACATTCACACCTATGATGAAGTTTAATGCATACGACAGGCACAGTGGGAGATTAACAACAATAACTAATAACAGAATGGAAAAACTAGAACAATAGCCTGTAGTGAAAGTTACATGTATGTCTCTCAAAATATCCTTTGTTGTACCCACCATTTCACTTGAAGGAAGCTTCTCTCTGGCACCTTTGAGTTCCCAGAATCATGACTCTTGTGCTTTGGGACTATTTCAGGTAGAATGAGGGTTACTGAACACAAACACTGCAATTGTGTGAGTCAATCTGACCATTCCAATGGCTGCTCAGTGGCCAGTGGGTGGGGCAGTATGCAGTGCAGAGATGATGGGCAAACAGATACTTCACGTCCCGGATTGGGTGACATGGGATCTCATCACGCTACTCAGAGCAGCATGTGATTTAAAGCTTATGAATCATTTGTTTCTGGAATGTTCCATTTAATATTTTCAGATAACAAGAAATGGGGTCTAAAACTACAAAATAATAGAGGTGGTTAAGTAAGTACAGCCATAGGGGAAGGAGTATATATTTTGCAGTGTGAATGAATCAAAATTACACCTTTTTTTTGTCAGGTTGGCAAAAAATATATTACTTGGTGCACCACAGAATTTTAGTAATTGGTTTATGTGTGCATGAGATGAAAAAGTTGAAAATGGCTGGTTTAGGCCAAGGAATGAATGCCGCAGTTTTCCTTCTTAAAATAAAGAACATTGCAGATTTTATTGTATTCTTTAACAATCACCTTGTGATTGCCAGTCCTGCTTTTTGAAAAGTCAAAATATGATTGCAGTAAGTTTACACACAGATCGTATATGCAAATGTATTCCTATAAAACAGGGCTTAGGTCATTGTGTGCAAAATGGATGAATCTTTCTGGACCAACAGAATGTGATAACTTATCCCAACCATCTTATTGAAAGGAAAAAGCCAATTTGAATAATGTTGGGAGATAAAGCATACCAGCATTATTCTTTATGTCTTTTATTAATGAATTAGAATACACAAACTCAATAAAAAATTACATTAAAAACTCATAAACATTGTTCAAATCTCCTTTCCCCATCAGTCATGTTCATGAAACCGACATTTCCATTTAAATGGCAGTTAATCACAATAGAACTTTATTTAGGGACTCAAACAATATTTGGGCCCATTCCTGTATTCACCACATATTTGCTGTGTTGGATGACATACTAGGTGCTGAGGCCTCGGTGCTGAGTAAGATGTACTTCTTACGAGTTGTGTGGCCACCCTGGCTGGTGTGGCTCAGTTGCTTGGGTGTGGTCCTGTGTACTACAAGGTCACCAGTTTGATTCCTGGTCAGGGCACATGCCCAGGTTGGGGACTGGATCCCCAGTAGGGGGCGTGCAGGAGGGGGGTGTTAGTGGCAAGTGGAGCAGATAAAGTGTAAACAAGTCATTGGGAAAGGTCTCTAGTAAAACGGGGGAGCCTGGGTTTTGGAGAACAACAAATTTTAAACCTGGCCTTTCTCACTTCTGCATTAGATGGCTGCCTCACCTTTCTATGCTTCGGGAACTTTCTCTGTAAAATGGGAATGATTTTTTTCATTTCGTGGCTTTTTTCTTTCATGGATTAAAGACAACATAACCAAAGCACAAAGCATAAAATGAAGTTCCACCCAGTGGGATATTTTTCTTACCCTGAAACTACCCTACACGAGGTACTCAGATACGAGCATGGACGAGAGGGATTAACTTGGAGATGGGGACGGTGAGGAAAAAGGTCTTAGAAGAGGATGTGTGTGGAATAGCGGGGTGTTTCTAATGGAGAAGAATTGCAGGCAGGGGGATTTCCGTGCACAGAACCATGAATTTGTGCGGAAGGAGAGGAACCCTGAGTGGTTTGGAGAGGCTGTATCCTTGGGTGCAGAGGAGTTGGCGAGTTAATGGTCCCACAGACAATACAAGAGTTTTAGCGACAGCAATCGGAGTGAGATAAATAGGTCAGAGCAATATCTTGAAGCTTGATTCCATAGGATTGAGTGTGGATGTGGGGTTGATAGAGGGAAAGGCAAAAGCGATGTCTAGATTTCTGGGGCAGGTTAGTCATTGTGGGCATCATCAATCAGAAGAAGGAACTTAGGAGAAAAGGTGGGCTTGGGAGAAAATGATAAACTTTCATTTCATCCTCTTAAGTCTGATTTGTGAGGACCTTAGACAGGAGAACAGATGGGAGAGCACTGAATGCGTAGGCAGGACCGAAGCCAGGGCCTCGGGTCTGACCGGCTCTGAGCACTGGCCTCGTGACGGTGTTTCACTCCTTCTTGTTCTAGAAGGTACTGAGCGGAGCGTCACTCTGTCATCAGGAAGTTGCTTACATGTCTGGGTCTTGGCTCTAAATTTTCTCATAAATGTAATCAAAATGAGAAACAACTACTCAACAGCCTTTTCGGGGTTGCTTTGAGAATCACATTGTTAAACATTTATTTTTCAATTACAGTTTACACTCGGTAGCATCCGGGATCAGTGTCAGGCATGCTGCAAAGTGGCTGGGAAATTGTGTCCTTTACAGAGTGGTCCTCCGGCCCCATGGTCACCCGGATGGCATTGACTTGCTCCCCGGGGTGTCACCCACATCTCGGGGGCTGTTCTGCAGCCACCCATCGGTACTGCTCATCCTCTCACCTTTCCCACCCAGCCCTCGCCCCCACCGAAATCCCTTTAAGATGCTGCACGTGCAGGCAAAGAGTGCCAGCTATGGTGATTAGAGGCAAATTAGCACCCCCTGTCAGCAGAATGGGACGCTAAGAGATGTCTCTGACGCAGGCTCTGCTGGGTGACACTGTGGAGCCGGCTCAGATACTGCGGAGCAGCAGCGGCGGGGGCCTCTGAGCCGAGCTGCCTGCGGGTGACTATCAGCTGTTTATCTCGGGCCCTTGGGCAGGACACGGAGCCACCTCGTTTCTAAAATGGGCATCATCGGCCAGATCGCCACACAGGTTGTTGGGGAGATTAAGGAGGGTGTATAAAGCATCCAGGACAGCGCTGGCTCATAATTAGGGCCTGGGTGTGTAATGGGTATTTTTACTGCCGTCATCAGAGGCAGGAGCAGCATAATCGCCGCCATCACAGTGCAGGGTTTTAGGGCGGCGGGGATGCTGGAGATGAGCACAGCCGTTTTATGGGCGAGGAGCCGGGAGCCCAGAGCTGTTAAGAGACTACAGCGCGAGCACCTGGCGAAAAGCACCACTGAGCCTCTGGCACCGATCAGCCTGGGCACTGGTCACCGGTCTGGGAAAGCCAGGCCTTGTGCCTGTGTGAGCAGGTGAAGCGAAAACAACAGTTATAGTTGACTAGAGGCCTGGTGCATGAAATTTGTGCACGTGGGGGGCGGGGCGGTCCCTCAGCCCGGCCTGTGCCTTCTCACAATCCAGGACCCCAGGGGGATGTCTTGTCTGTGGGGTTGGCCCCGCCCCTCGATCAATGCCGCTGGTCACCTCCTCTCAGGGGGCAGGTGCTCTATGCAGGAGGCAGCCCTGGTGGTCTGCCCCTTGGTGGTCAGTGAGTGTCATAGGAACATGTTGTTCAGCCAGTCGTTCCACCATTTAATCAATTTGCTTGTAAGGGATTTATTATATAGAATACTTAGTATGTCTTAACACACACAAGAGTGGGATGTGCCAATGGACAGAAGTTCCTCAGTATGTATGTTACTTCAAGGTGAGCATGAACTCTTATGGGTATGTGTGTATTAGATAACATATTATACATATATGTTCACATAGCATTTAATAGCTACTCAGCAGTAGTTTTCACACTGCTCAATATTCAATGGGAAACAAAACACCTAGATACCAGAAGCTACTTCCTCAATGTAACTTCGATTTTATGCTATTTTCTGGTTTATTAGGTAAATCAGACTCACACGTTAAGAGATTTTCTTGTTCTGTAAGTTTGTAAACTTAGAATGCTGCGCCTTGGGCTTCAGTCTTTGCCCTCTCGCGCATGGTGTCGCAGGGCAGCATTTCGTGACACACGAGTTTCATCAGAAATGTTTTTACCTGCAGAGCCCAGAGCATTTCATAAATATAGATGATGCTCATCAAAGACCGGGACAGATAC
This sequence comes from Vespertilio murinus, assembly GCA_963924515.1. Classification (NCBI taxonomy): domain Eukaryota; kingdom Metazoa; phylum Chordata; class Mammalia; order Chiroptera; family Vespertilionidae; genus Vespertilio; species Vespertilio murinus. Next base: position 2,678,364 of record OZ004712.1, read on the forward strand.
ACGGATTCTGTATTATACCCTGAAGATGAGTAGATTCTCGTTCTTATTAGATTTGCGTCGTCTACTTTAGGAGTCAGGTTGAAAGGATAAAAATGAGCACCAATTCTTACTGTCTGCCCATAGCACGGGTGCCAAAGAAAACATGGTGAGCATTGCCAGGAGCAGGCGCTGGCTGGATCCTCGGACCCTAACAACAACAACAACAACAACTACTACAACAACAACAACAAACTAGGATAAAGAGTGGCGAAGGAAGCAAAAAAAAAAAAACAAAAAACAAAAAACCAAAACCAGTATGTTGCTTATTAGTTAGATGGCATGGAGAAACGAAGAAAAAATAGGCATGCAGTCTCAATTTAAGCCCGTTATGAAAATGAATAGCTGTAGTTTTGCTTGGAAGATACAGTTTATAATTATTGAATGGGGAGTTGGATTCTCTTCTTCCTTTTAATTTACATCACCATTCTGGCTCTTCTGAGTTCCTTTAGCCATAAAAGACATTTTTGCAGAGGGACACTTTTTTTTTAAGCCCCTGAAAACTTGTTTGAACATCATTCCTATTAATTACATGCAAATAAAAACAGCGAAAGAACATTTCATCACTTAAAACCATATTCACAAATGTTTAAAACAGTGATGCTGAGAAGGCAGGGAGATGGGTGTTCCTGGACTCGGTTAGTGCAGGGGCACATTTTATTTAGTAAAACCACTAGGGCCCGCCTTACTGAAAGCAGCAACAAAGAACCCCTCCTCCTAGGTGGGGTGAGAAGTTCCGGGTGAATGTCTAAGCACCTCCCTTGCTGTTGTGGCTGCGTTTGTTCTTTGGTGATCTTGGTGCCTTGGGTTTGGCCAAGGGCATAAAAAGTAAAATAAAAAGTTGCATTGGGGATTGAAGTTTTTCGCTCATAAGCACCAATATAATTCATGTTCTGAATGAAGGATGGGAAATATTTTTCTGCCCAGGAAGTTAGTTTCGAGGAAAGTATTTTATCTGAGGAAGCAGCCCGCTTAAATGAGTTTCCTTTGGGTTTAATTTTGTGTTCTTTTTATCTTAAGCTCATAAAAAGTGATAAAATGTACTTCTGTAAAGACTTCATACATATCACATTGGCCGAGGGCAGCGTCTATATGGAAATGAGGAAATACGGGGGTATTCACTTGAAGCGTTTGATCTTTCCTGGCAGAATGGAAATCGTCAGCTTCCTTATCTACAGTTACCTGCGGGGACATAGGCTCCTCCCATTGCCCCCCCCTCACCCCCCAGCTCCACTCAGCTTCTAAAATGTTTTAACTCAATGTTTTTAAATAATCCAAAACCTACCGACAATTAAGAATCAGTACATTCAATACAGACCCAAAGTAATCCTGAAAAAAAAATTTTTCTGCTAAAATGGCCCAATCAAAAAGGAAAAAATAGTTTGACGTCGGTGTTTGCTCAAAAATGAGAATCGGTTATTGAATAAAGTGCAAAAGTAAAGGGTTTAGAACGCTAGGAAACCTCTTCTGGCACCGCTTCTCATTCAGCATCTTTGACTTGTAGGACTTTTTCCTCAGCGTGCTCAGTCCTGGGGAGAGAGCACAGCGTTAAAACAAGGGAAACACGCTTTAGTCCAGGGGAGGGCTCATCGTCCCTCCCCGGCTTCCGGCTGCTTTCACTTCAAGGGGGTTTATTAAGCAAACCAGCCTGCAGGAGAAAAAGGCGACTCCACTTGAAAATGCCAGCGATGCGAGGACACGTATGTGTTGACATAATAAAAATAAACGTGACATTTGCCTAACTTGCCTTTTTCTGAAAGGAGAGATGGGTAAGGAAACATCACTATCTATAAAATTGGGGGTAGGAAGGGAAAAAAACCACAAAATGGAGCCACCATAACCTCATTCTTTTTGAACTGTGTCTTCTTAGTTGCCCAGAAGAAAAGGCCTCGTCTCATGGGATACTATTACAGGTGGAGGTCACGATTGTGAAATGAGTATTTCCTCTTCTTTAGGCTCTTTCTTTCTCCTCCAGTCTTCCCTTCCTTTCTTTCTGTCCCTGGCTTCCTCGCTTCTTTTCCTTCCTCCAACGCATCTCTTCGTAGGTACCTTGAACAGAATGCCATTGGCTGCGCCGAGCACGGGGCAGTGGGCCAGGAATATTCTACAGAATAAAACAGATGTGGACCCTGCCCCCAAGGAACTGAAACTCTAGTAAACAGAGGACTTGAGGCAAATCGTTACCGTTAATTCACTTTTCAATACGCACGAAGGAAGAAAGGGTGGATATCGATTTTCAGTAATGATCCCGCCAACAGTACGGGGTGTGTGTGTGTGTGTGTGTGTGTGTGTGTGAAATTCTGTGTGTGTGGGATAGCCAGGAGGCAGGGTTGTTGATCTCGGGAGCAGATGCTGGAAGACAGGCCAGTCGCTATGGTTCACACGGACACCTTCTCTGCGCTGACCAGTTGGGCAGACATAGGCCGTTCGGGGTTCTGAAAAGGTCCCTATTCACAGTCAGTGTCCATGTTTCAGACATGAGCTGTGAGGAGCTCCATCTTCACTTTCTTCCTTGGGCTCTGCCTTCATCCTTGGCAGTCCCTGTCTCCTGTGAGTCAGGTGAAATCTGAACCCCAAACTCCCAATCTTGACAGAGTCATGGGTCAGGCCCTGGTAGTACTAGCACCAGCCTGTGATCTTAGTGCTCCTGCTAAATAAAAGACTGGTTTATTAAAAAACAAAAAAACAAAAAAACAACAAAAGAAAACAAAAAAACCAGAAAGCAGCTGATGAAAAACAAGTTAGCGAAGAAAAACCACCCCTAACTATTAGCCATGATCTGTGCTTAATTCTGTCCATAATCAGAAACCACGGGTGCCATTCGGGGGCCTTTCCAAGCACTTGTGAAATGGCATGTGTGCGGGTTTATACTCGTGACAGTATTTGTTGCTCCTGCCATCACGGTGCCTAGAAGAGTGTGCAGCATCGGTTCATATCATCTGACTTGTTCTGAACGTTGTCATCTTAGTGTTTTCAGGGGACTTTATGGCCGTTATTACCTGCTAGGGTTTGAACAGGCCAACCCCATTCATTGGCAGGGGTTTGCCATTTTCCTGCTCACTCACCAGTCTGCTATTTAAGTCTGATCTTCCCGCCAGCCTGGGAGGAACGCTGTGAGGTTGGAAGGGCCCTGAGCTTCACTGTTCATTTTGATTAAGAAAGAAGACAGTTGCCGAAACCGGTTTGGCTCAGGGGATAGAGCGTTGGTCTGGGGACTGAAAGGTCCCGGGTTCGATTCCGGTCAAGGGCATGTACATTGATTGCAGGCACATCCCCAGGAGGGGATGTGCAAGAGGCAGCTGGTCGATGTTTCTAGCTCTCTGTCCCCCTACCTTCCTCTCTGTGAAAAATCAATAAAATATATTTTAAAAAAGAAAGAAAAAAAAGAAAAGAAAGAAAACAGTATGTTTGGTGGCCACGCCCAGGAGGAGGCAGGAAGGCTGACAGATGCATCTGTGCTTTTCAAGTAACTCCTTTAGGGCAAGGAGACTTCAGCCTCCCCCATTCTGCGTATGTTCCCGGGAACCTAGACTTCGGGTAACGGAGAGGATTATGAGTGATGACACCCGTAATTGAGGCTGTGAGATGTGATTAGTAGATTGTTACTGTGAGAAAACCACACGGAGCCACGCTTAGGTACAATTTTGAACTCATTTCACTCAGCTCTCACGCCGCTGTTTTTTCTTTTCGGCTACCACACAAACACCCCAGATCTGAATGCTCGTCTCTGATAGATGCACCGAGCATTTAAGCTAACACTCAGCTGTTTGTCTGTTATGTTTTCAAACCTTTGGCAGTTTCCGTTTGGTATTCAGTGGGCTGGTGTAAAGAAAACCATCTGCCCCACAGCTGCAAAGGAACTGCCGTCGGTTCTGTGGACAAAAGGCAGCCGAATGCCCCTGCCACAGCCCGGACGGCGGCTTGGGCCTCCCGCCGTGTGCTCTGTGCCCTAGGCCTGGCCCTCCGTCAGTCCACAGCTCAGAAGACGCAGTTCGCCCCTGGAGCTGACCTTGCCACCTTCTCTGTAATTATGCTAATGATCTGTGCGTATTTCTATAACATCGTGTGGTCTTGACTAATGAATATGCTAATATTCACTTCACTAGTGATATGCATTTGGGTCTAACCTTCTGGACTGGGGACTCCCCGAGGGCACACCCCTTTCGCTGTCCTTGAGCAGATCACTGGCCCAGAACCGCGCGCTGCCCTGCAGCCCAGGACTCAGCATGTGCCCCTGGCACCTCGTCATTTCTCCACCAGCCTTCCTCACGCATCCTCGCACGTCATTCTCTGTATAAGGCCCTCAGGGACGGACTTCGTGTTTTGGTTTTCTTCTCATGGTTCTCAGTGCTGTTCTGTGGAGGATGCAGATGTTCCATAAATACCCACTGAATAAAGAAACCCTGCGTGGTTAGTGGTTGTTATGGCCCATAACAAAGAATATATATATAATATATATTCTGAATAGGAGACCATATCTTACAATTTTATTGTACATTTTTCAATTGTTGGATGCTTGTAGTATCCAAAGATGATAAGCTCTTAAAATCTAAATATTTTATAGTGCATTGATAAATGATATTGCAAAATGATGCTATACGATCTTAATTTGAAGTGAACCTATATCCCAATGTAGAAAAAATAGAATTTAAACAATGTGGTATTACATCTCCCAAGCCACAGACACAAATTGTTTCTACATTTAAAAGGAATTTCTACTTTAATCATATGACCAACTTAACCGCAAGTCTCCCTGAATTTTCATAACTCAGAAGATAATTTTTTAGAAATGTAAGCTTCTCTTAATTTTAATTCTAAATCATCCTACTTATACTTTCCATCTATGCTTGGCTAGACCAAGAGGTCTTACCTCGACGCAAAGATGGGCAAGGTCATTGACTTGGAGTTATTTCAAATTTGCTTTTACTTTACTTCACCAGTAGCACAGCGAAGAATCTACATTGTAAGGTGCGGGGGCACCGTGGACTTAATGGGAACACCGGGGATTTGCTGACCTTGGCTGCCATATAGAATGAGCCATCTCTGCCAAGTAAGCGGATCCCAAAGCGATGGGCTGGCTGCCCTGTATCCCAGAGCCTGTGAGCACCAGTGGACAAGGCAGTGGTCCAGCTGGTCGACAAGCATGCCACCCAGCCCGTGTCTCTCACCCGGGGTTTTGGGCCTTGACAGTGCCCCGTGCCAGCAACGGGAGTTGTTGTCGTCCACCAGTGCCTGTGTACAGACAGGGCCTGGGCGTTTCCATTCACAGCCAGAGTGGGAGTAATTTGGATGTGACTAGCCCATGGCCTACCTCTTCACAGTTGCAGAGGGTTCACGGTGGAAAGATTGAAGAGTGGAGTTGTTTTCACACCCCGCAATCCCCTAACACTTCTAATTCTAGCTAGAAACCCAAGCTCATCTTGGAGCCTCCTCCTTACTCTGTGTCCTTGGCATTCTGCCCTTACCAACTGCCCCGAGCAAAGAAGTCCCACTTTAAAAGCTGGTTTAACGTCCTCCAATCCAGACCTTTATTTCTTAAGTCCATGCTGTAGGAGACACTTGGAAAGCATCCAATGGACAAACATCGGGTGCTCGATTCTGAGCCCGCCTTTGCAAAGACCTCCACCTAGATCTGGCTGCTACCCAGCTGCTGCCAGACGCATCAAAGGGGGGGCGCTGGCGTTTGAGATGGGTGGTGGTCACCACCGAGTCCCCTACATTTTTCCGGTTTATTTACGTTAAGACAAAGGTCACCAGCCTGGGGGTGTGGCTTAATGGCTGAGCATTGTCCCATGAACCACCAGGAGGTCAGTGTGTGGCTTCCAGTGTGGGCCATACAGGAGGCAGCCAGTCGATGATTCTCTGTCATTATTGATGGTTCTATCTCTCTCTCCTTCTCCCTTCTTTCTCTCTCTGAAATCAATAAAAAAAACAAACCACAAAACAAAATATTGACAATATTGCCAAAACCGGTTTGGCTCAGTGAATAGAGCTTCGGCTTGCGGACTGAAAGGTTCCAGGTTCAATTCCAGTCAAGGGCATGTACCTTGGTTGCAGGCACATCCCCAGTAGGGGATGTGCAAGAGGCAGCTGATTGATGTTTCTCTCTCATCTATGTTTCTAACTCTCTATCCCTCTTTCTTCCTCTCTGTAAAATATCAATAAAATATATCAAAAAATATTGACAAAATGGAAATAATCAAAGATCATCAGAAGGAAATGATTGTGCCCAGATCACTCCTGGGGCTCCTCCCTGCCACAGAATTCTTGGCTCCTCTGCTGGGCCTTCAGGCCCAGCTCCCCTGAGAGGTGGTGGGCAGGCAGCCAACATCGCTGTCACCCGTCCAATGGAGGGGCATTAGAAGGTATTAGAGGGCTCACTGTGGTTACACAGATAAGCCACATTCTTTGATCAGCTTTATCAGTAACAGAGCTGACATTTTGATCTTCTTCTCTGTCTATCTCTCAGTTGGTTCCAGACTAGGAAACAAAAATATTGTTTCATTCTTGGCCACTAAACGCCTCAAAAATAGGTACTACAAAGTCTAAAGGATGGATATAGATATCTATAGAGACATAGAGTTAGATCAATAGAAAGAGAGAAGTAGAGAGAGATAGGTATATCTATCTATCTATCTATCTATCTATCTATCTATCTATCTATCTATCTATATATTAGAATAATTGTATACATATGTATTCTGATAGGTATATCAGAATAATTTCACTAGATAGTACAGTGAGAGTTTTCACTTCTACTTCTGGAGGCAAGAGGAAGAAAATTCACCTTCACGATCTGTGAAGGAAGCTGAGTGGGCAATGTGCTGAAAGAGCCGTTGGCTCCCTGAGAAGAGCTGTTGGGGAAGCTGCTTTGTCTGCCTGGTGCAGCCCGTTTTAAGGGCTGCTCCCTGCGGAGCCATACGTCCTCCCATGTTTCAATAGTTGACATTTCTCTTGAGCCCCGGTCAGCAGCTGCCTGACAAACTTGTTTTCTTTTGTGAATATGTCGGGAGGAAGACATGTAAGTCCTTAGTTCTTTGTGTGACTGGTTTCATTTGGGGGTTTTAGTGTGATGTTTCTTCCTGGGGTCCCTATAAGTCAGTGTTTCCCAAACTTCTCTCATGATGAGAATCACCTGGTGGAGTTGTTAAAATACAGATTCCTGAATCCCAACTAAGAAGTGCTAAACTAGAATTTTTGGGAACATATAGGTAAAACTGTATACTTAACTAGTGCTCTAAGCTTAGAGCACTAGTTAAGTATACAGTTTTACCTATATGTTCCCAAAAATTCTAGTTGGGAAACACTGACCTATACAATTTTACCTACCGTATTTGCCGGCGTATAAGACGATTTTTTGGCCCTGAAAAATACATATTTGCCGGCATATAAGACGACTGGGCGTATAAGAAGACCCCCTAACATTTCCACTAAAAATACAGAGTTTGTTATATACTCGCCGTATAAGACCCCACTTGGAGGCATATTTTTCAGGGCCAAAAAGTCGTCTTATACGCCGGCAAATACAGTATATGTTCCAAAAATTCTAGTTTAGCACTTCTTAGTTGGGATTCAGGAATCTGTATTTTAACAACTCCACCAGGTGATTCTCATCATGAGAGAAGTTTGGGAAACACTGCTATAAGTGTTCTGAAGATGGACTTTTGTGTGGGCAGGAGTCTGGTCTGTGGAGTTTTCAGATGGCTTGCCACCAGATGCCAAGTCTGTGCATCTTCACGATGCCCAGTCAGGCCATCTGTGCCCAGAGCTGTCAGGGCTGTTTCTCCAAGGCAGTGGGACGCAAGGGGGTATTTAGGCAAACATGGTGGGTGAATGACTGAATGGAAGAGTGCATAATCCTAGATGGATCTTCTCGGTCTGGCTCAGAGCCTTTTTTTTTCTTTTTCTTTATTTTATTTTTTGTTTGGCTTAAAGCTTTTCAATATTATTTTTCAAGCATAAGGGATTCAAACATGACGTGTACATCACCTTTTAATTAGGGCAACATGTGGGGGCTTCTGGGGAAAAGGTGATACTTAAAGGGAAAATAATACAGTGGGACTCCTGCTGCCTGGTGCAGTCAGTGTTCATCCTGAGCAACACGACGACTTCCTAAGTGGGTCTACCTTTGATAAACTCTCTCCATGACAGGTAGGTGTGAAACAAGTGGCACACCCTCCCCACCCTCTAGGGTTCTCACTGAACAGTTCAGTTGCTCACAGAGAGGACTAAAATCAAGAGGCAGCCGAAACCGGTCTGGCTCAGTGGATAGAGCATCAGCCTGCTGACTGAAAGGTCCCAGGTTCGATTCCACTCAAGGGCATGTAGCTTGGTTGCGGGCACATACCCAATGGGGGATGTGCAAGAGGCAGCTGATTGAGGACTCGCTCTCATAGATGTTTCTAACTCTCTATCCCTCTCTCTTCCTTTCTGTAAAAGAGAGAAAGAGAGAGAGAGAGAGAGAGAGAGAGAGAGAGAGAGAGAGAGAGAGAGAAACTATAAGGAATTAGTGCAAGATTTGCATACGCTAATTCCTCTTACCTGTTAGGAAAGCTAGGTGATAACAGGCTGATACTTCCCTGGGGTGTACTGAAACCTTATGAATTAATGTCAGGGAAGCACTTTCCAAGCCTCAGATAAAGATGCGCTACAAGTTCACAGCCTTGTTATCATGACGACTACCACAAACAAAAACATCCACTCCGCTGCCTTCTCTTATAAGTCCCATCGTATTGATTCGTCATGTCAAACAATACTGTATTTTCTTACACATCTCCCCCCCTCCCGCCCCCGCTTTAGAGTAAGAAAGCAATCTCACAGCAAGAGAAGACTGCTATCGAGGCGGGATATGATGCTATATATCCAAAGTTCCTTTTATTTGACGAGCTCTCCAGATTCAATATCGACTTACAGGGCTGCGTTATTTTTCATGACACTGTGCTCTTGGCTTCCCGTGTTAAGGAGAAATGCCCGATTAATGGGAAGTGTGGGCGTTAATTCCCAGTGTGCCCTTTGGCAGCTTCCTCGTGGCCCTGGAGGTGGGAGCAGGTGTGTCCTTGAGGATTAGGTCCATGGCGCCCCAGTTGTCAGGATACAGTGCGCGGCGCTCAGGTCGCCCCGCAGTGAGCCTCCTTAGCTGCCCACTGATTGGGGGACCTGTACTTCTGTTTGCATACGCAACACAAGCACACGCAGGTGTCACCTGTGGGTTCCACTTGGTGTACGTTAGCTTTCATCTGTAAGAGGCCTTTGGTAGAGCAGCATGGAGGGGTTCCTGTGGGTGCCCATCCACCTTCTACAGCAGCCCCCCCCCCCAAACCCCCCCAAACAGACTCTTCCCTTTTCTCCACTTTCCTGTGAAGTGATAGCAATGCCACAAAACCGGAGCCTGGCTTACGCTCTTCCTAGTTTCAGCATCTTCGCTGTGAAAGGAAGAACAGGTCTCATCTGAGCTCTCATGTTTCCAGAGGCATCGCACTCTGCAAATTATACTGTTTTGCTGGAATTGAAATGTCTTCAACTATCAGAGGGCAACTGAAAAATCCATTCGATGTTTTTCATCAAAAGATTATATATATATATATATATATATATATATATATATATATATATATATATTCCAAGTAACCATGTATTATATTTGATCTAGTTTATTAGAGAAGTAACTAGATATATTAGATTAAAATAAGTACTTTTAGAAATGTGCTGTTTTAACCATGGAACTTTTGAGCAAATGTAAAAACTAATGTTAGTTAAAAACATATTTGTAGGTAATATCCAAAAATATGACAGTATTTGTACTGAATATTCTTTGTGTGAATTTAGCACTTTGTTGCCCACAAAAGGAGTTCAATGCAAGGCCCAGACTGCCTTGTGGAGAACGTGAACCACTCTGTAGCCCATCTCGCTCAAGGAACCTGAAAGTATCTTGGAAAAACTAGACACAGACATCTAAAAAAGAGAGAGAAGTATCAGTACAGCTGGAAATTATGTGGAGCAAGTGTTATCCTAGGTCAGAGTAAAACAAGGTTGAGTGCAGTGCAGTAGGTCCTTGGGTTACATTGGAGGTCCGTTCCCATGGCGACGTAACGAAATTTTCACCGTAAGTCAGAACCCACCTACATAAGCACCTACTTCACTCACATGGAGCACATACACAGCAGTGACGAAGTGAAACAGTCAAAAAAATTAAAAGAAAGATAAAAATCCCTGATCTTTTCTTGTGGTAAATAAAATAATAAAAAAACATAAAGCACATATGTACATATATCAGAATAATGGAACTTTTAAAAAATATATATATATTTTATTGATTTTTTATAGAGAGGAAAGGAGAGGGATAGTTAGAAACATCGATGAGAGAGAATCATCGATCAGCTGCCTCTTGCACAACCCCCACTGGGGATGTGCCTGCAACCAAGGTACATGCCCTTGACTGGAATCGAACCTGGGACCTTTTAGTCCACAGGCTGACACTCTATCCACTAAGCCAAACTGGTTTTGGCCGGAACTTTTTTTTTTTTTTTTAATAAATAAGTGGGAGGTGGCGACATAACCATGAAATGACATATGTCGAGTCCAACCTAACCCCAGGACTGCCTGAATTTTCTATTATTAAAGGCTGGTGCTTATCCTAAGGACAGCGTGACTGTGGATGAGTTAAAAGAGCTTTACAGTAGAATAAAGCCTTCGTGGTTTGCGATGAGTACTTGGTGTTGATCAGTATGCATCCTGTGATGGGTGACCCCAGGTGAACCTCGAAAAGTCTACTCTAGTGGGGGTGGCAGGCGTAGGTGCCATGTCCGAGTATGTGTCTAACAGTACAGGGGGAAGCTGTCTGGAGAATTTAATGCCTCACAGCCCTACATATATATTTGGTAGTCAACGACAAGGTTAAATAGTGGTTCATGTTAAAAAAGAATGTAGAGGGAGGTTACTCAAATTTTACCCAGAGAAAAACAATTTATTAAAATGTTGGGGAATTGTGTGCTTTCCACTTAGGGATGTTTACAGACGTTCTAAAGAATCAAGCAGCATTCTCTGAGCTCTGTCCTCTGGCCACAACTAGAACAGTGTTTACTCTAGCGTCCTCATAAGTAATGCAGCTCCCATCACCATGCCAAAAGCAGGTTTTTATCCCCGTTATTGAATTTTAGCTAGAAAATATGAAAAGTAGCAGTAGCACAAGCATACATATAAATATATATGCATATGTGTGTATGTGTGTGTGTGTGTGTGTGTGTGTGTGGTGTGTGTGTGTGTGTATATATATATATATATATATATATATATATATATTAAAAGCCTAATATGCTAAGTGTCTTGTCACCCAGTCATCCGTTCAACCTATCAAAGTTTAATATGCTAATGATATGCTAAGCCTACTCACTGTGTGCACTGAGCACCAGGGGGCAGACACTCTGACTGGTAGGTAGCTTGCTGCTGGGTTCTCGGGACTGAGCCAGACAGGCTGGACATACCCTGGAGCCCTCCTGTGGTCCCTCCCCAGCTGGCCAACCTCCCACATCCCTCCCAATTGTGCACCAATGGGAGTCCCTCAGCCTGGCCTGTGCCCTCTCACAATCCCGGGCCCCTAGGGGTGTTGGAAAGCTGGTTTCAGCCCGATCCCACAGGTCAGGTTGAGGGGCCCTACTGGTGCATGAATGTGTGCACTGGGCATCTAACACACACACACACGGTGTCCCAAAAAATGTATTTACACAATGTCTATAGATTCTACTACATTTTGAAAATGAAATGTATTTTAACAAACACTGCCCTTGTAATTATCCAAAATGTGTATACATCATTTTGGACACCCTATAAATACATAACTAGCTTTATACTTCCCGGGTACCACTGTGGGGGTAGGTAGAAAATGGATTTACTCCAGTGCAGAAAGTTATGTGAAGTTTATTTGGATTAGCAATGGACTCTGTTTGGTACATGGACGAGTGTTGTTTTGTAGGTTTACGGTTTCTGATATGACCACTTTGTTTATGGTATTAGGTCATTTATTCAGCAGCTGTTTAAGTCCTAGTCATCACATAAAAGCAGTATTAACCTCTTCTTCATCGTGCTTACTAATAGAAGAAATGACATATATTCTGAGAAATGTGTGTGTGTGGGGGAGTGTGTGTGAGAGTATGTGTGTGTGTGTGTGTGTGAGTGTGTGTGTGTGTGTGTGTGTGTGTGTGTGTGAGAGAGAGAGAGAGAGAGAGAGAGAGAGAGAGAGAGAGAGAGAGGGAGGGAGGCAGGCCGGCCTATTTGAGGGGCAAATGCCTATGAAGAATAGGTTGGAGTTAACTAGGAAAAAGAAGAAATAGAATACAGTCCAGGCAAAAAGCCTCCCAAGACCTTGTGGAGGGAAGGAGCAAAATGAACATCAGAATCTAAGAGAAAGCGAGGGCAGAAGAGGCAGCGGGTGGTGGTACTGGTTCAGGCTCTTAGTGGTGCTGTCTGCGTGAAATCCAAGTCAAGCCTCACAGATCAGTTAAGTTTCTATTAGCCTCATTATAATGTTAAAGGACATGACATGTATTTTTATGTTTAATGTGGCCCGGTAATTCCAAACTACCATTCCAACATGTAATCAGTATTAAACATTATTGACTTGAACCAATAAAGTGAAATTCAGTCACTGGATTATATTCTGGGTGGGTCCTTTCAGAAGCTTTATTTTCCGTTCTTTCCATATTCCTGTCCTTTGAACCTCCTTTTTCTCACAGCCCAAGGAGGCAGGGATTCACACACTTCTGCAAATACGTACCACCTACACACACACACACACACACATCCTTTTTTTAAAAAATCCAAGGAATTTAATCTTGCTAAAATCTGTATGTAGCTGAAGATTTAGTGCAACTCTGAACCAAGCATTTCTAGAGGATCTAGTCCAGCCGTGGGCAAACTACGGCCCGTGGGCCGGATCCGGCCCTCTCCGCTGTTCTATCCGGCCCGCGGAGCTGAAAGAGCGGAGGGTTCTCTTGCTCTCCCCTCCACTCCTTCACCAGCAGCCCAAGAGGAGAGTGCCAGCGTGGTCAGGTTGCTTTTGTTCCGGCCCTCCGGTCCAGTGTAAGAACCCATGGTGGCCCTCCCCTGGTTCTAGTCAGTGCTGTAAAACAGGTTTCCAGGGATTCTACCTGTGTGCCTAGGGCAGGGGTGGGGAACGTCTGGCCTGAGGGCCCTATAAGACTTGGGAAATCATTTGGTCTGGCCCTGCCAAGGCATTAGGGGTGAGTTAATTAAATGTTTGACCAAATAGAGGAGGCTAATTTTTAAGTTGATAATTGTTTATTACCCGCAAATAATATTATAAATATCCAAATGGCCCTTGGCAGAAAAAAGGTTCCCCATCCCTGGCCTGGAGCATGGTGAGCACCGATGATTAGCTTACCTTTTGTGTTTATACAGATGTACACAAAACTTTCTTACACATGTTTTTTTTTTTTTCTTACTCAAAGGTACAGAATACGTGCAGATATGTCTTAGAATACTGTGTCAGATTGCCTTAAAGACCTTCAAACAGTGTAAAAAAATAAGCTTTCAATTAAGTTTTAGGTTGTCTAGTTCCTACAGGTGACTTTCCACTGGGACCCCCTCCCCGAGTAGGCTGAATGAACACATTTCCGCAAACAACATGTTGTCAGAAAAGGCAGATGTCAAACTCAAAATGAGAAGGCAGAGCCTCCTGAAACTGCCTGAATCACATGGCAGGTTCCACTCTGACCCTGTGTGATTTCCCCCCCCCCCCCCGCCCCCAGCTGTGAGGTCCAACTTAAAGCGGTCACGGGCGTGGTCTGCCTTCGAAACTATGATCTTCTTGATCTTCTTGAGGATTGGAACTGTACTCTGTCTACCCTGGGCTTTGGATACATATTCAGTCATAAACTGTACGCCCATGGACGTCTCAGACGCTCCTTCCTGTGTAGGTGGGGTTGGAGGGCTGGGGATGGCCGAGGAGTCTGAGTGAGGCCAGGCGGAAGGTGGCTGAGACCTTAGCTGCCCACGACTGGCCCACGCCCCGGGCCTGGAGCCCGCAGGGCTGGCCGTGTCTCCTCTCCTCTGCCCACCACGAGTTAGAAAGAAACAGTGATAACAAGCCAATCTCTCCCCACTTCGTATTCAGAGGGTGAGGCTGTAAATTAACGGAATAAAGTGATTATTCTCCTTTATTAGAAAAGAGAACTTGATTTCTATTGCCTATTAATTTTTCAAAGAAGTTGGAGGTCTAGATAGCAGATCACCTTAGGTATATAATTATAGTGAAACTTTATATGAGCTTTTTGTTATTAAAATAAGTATAATTAGGTAGGCTGACTTCCCTTATAATTATCTCTTTAAGGTTTCATCTCAGGTGCAGGCTGTGGTTAATATTTTATGTGGGTCTGTTTTGTTTTAGATGAAGGCTTTTGACAATGCATAACATACTGTCAGATAAGTTCCATTTATTTCTTTTTTAAAAAATGATTTATTTATTTTTTTAATAAAATTATTATCTGTGTACATATTTTACCATTGCCCCCCCTCCCCATACATGCCAGTTCCATTTATATCTTGCCTGAGTTATATTCAAATGTGGGGAACTCAAATGTTTAACTCATTTTAAAATGATCTGAAAAAACACTAACAATGTGCAGAGCTATGATTTGCATATGCGAATGAAACACGTGACACGGTGCTGAGAATTTTCACTCGGCGGGGTGGATGTGCATGTCCTGCAATGTTGGAGAGCACACTTCTTCAGCTGCTAATTGAATAAGTGGACGATTCTCCCTGCACAAGGTAAAGTGCATTGCTGTGGAGAAGGCCCATTCTGTTTGGTTTGGCCTGTATTCCTGTCAAACCCGGCATATGCAACGACAGGCCTCTTCCATGGTCCAGGAGCTCCTGTTATAACATCACCACCAATAATTATCCGGGCATTTTGCAAGGTTAAAGGGGCACAGATACAGAAAGCCCTCCCTGGGGGCATGCTAGTCTCCCAGGGGAAAGGCTGCATTCGCAGGTCATAAGCCCTCGCTAGCGGCGCCACTGTCTCCTGCAGCTTCCAAGCTGAGGGGACAGAGAATGCCAGTCAGGAGAGAAGCAGGGACTCAGGGCCAGGGGTGCTGGGACCTTGGTCTGTGAGGGATGGGGGTGGGTGGGTGGGTGGTGGGGTGGGGGCACTGTCTTCTCTAAATGAAATTTATACACTCGAGTTTAGGTACAAAAAAGTCTCATTTGCATGCAGAGGAGATTGAAGGTAAGACTTCTAGAATTTTCTTTTAAAATATATTTTATTGATATTTTTATAGAGAGGAAGAGAGAGGGATAGAGAGTTAGAAACATCGATGAGAGAGAATCATCAATCAGCTGCCTCTTGCACACCCCCTACTGGGGATGTGCCCACAACCAAGGTACATGCCCTTGACCGGAATCGAACCTGGGACCTTTCAGTCCGCAGGCCGATGCTCTATCCACTGAGCTACACCGGTTTCGGCGACTTCTCGAATTTTTAATCAGCTGACACTTTGCCAGGAATTAGTTGACCGGTTAATTTCAAACCAAGGTGGGAATGGGAGGTAGAGCTGGCAGCCTGGAGGAGGGGCAGCGGCAGGGGTGAGACTGGGAGGGTAGGCAGGGTGTGGCATGAGGGAGGACTCCACCACAGGAGAATCCAGAGGAGTGGGACGTTCACCTCCGAATATACTCTTTTAAAAATGTTGGTTATTTTATTTCTAATCGAATTTAAGGGGGGTGATGTTGGTTCTCCTGATTCCTGCATGTCCGACTACACTCGCAGAGTGGAGATGTGGGAGAAGGTTTGTCTTAGGCACTGCTGTCTTTGCCAATGGCCAATGCTAAGTCTCCTTGCAGTACCAGGGGAAACCACAGCATTTGGTTGATATGTTTTTATTGATTGATTTTTTTTTTTTAAGGAGAGGAAGGAGAGGGAGAGAGAGAAACATTGAAGTGAGAAGCATTGATAGGCTGCCTCTTGCACGCCCCCTACTGGGGACTGAGCATGCAATTCAGGCATGTGCCCTGAGTGGGAATTGAACCAGCTAGCTACCTCTTGGTGCATGGGACAACACCCGACTAAGTGGGCCACACGGGGCCAGGGCTAGAACCCTGGTTCCGACAGACAATTGCTGGGCCTGTTTGCGAACAGCCAGGTCGGGTGCTGGGATGTCATTAGCAGAGCTGTTTCCATGTGGCGGTTGTTTGTGTGTTTCTAGCTCTTTGGGAATGCAGTCTGGGGAAAATGGTTCTTACAGCTGTCTCTGCCAGATAGGGCAGAGTTCCGACTTTACCGTAGTTCTTCCTTATCCTTATGGTTTCCTTTCTGCAGTTCCGGTTATCCCCGTTTAACTGAGGTGTGAAAATATTAAAGAAGAAATTCCAGAACTCCACAATTCATGAATTTTAACTTGTGGGCCATTCTCACACTGCCTTGCCCCATCCAACCCAAGATGTGGATCATTGCTTTGTCCAGTGTGTCCACACAGTACATACAGTACAGTAAAACATTCTGAGAGAAAGAGAGAGAGAGAGAGAGAGAGAGAGAGAGATCACATTCACCTAACTCTTGTTGTAGCATAGTATTATTGTTATTCTCTATCATTATTAGTTATTGTTGTTAATCTCCTACTTGCCTAATGTATAAGTTAGATTTTATCGTAGCTGTGTGTGTCTAAGGAAAACAGTATCATGGGGTTTGGTACTATGTGCACTTTCGGGAACCCAGTGGGGGTGTTGGAACGTATCCCCCAGGGATAAGGGGGGAGGGCGTAAACCTGACACGTAATGATTGATCTTTAACCGTATCCATATCCATAGGACCCTCTGTGTGAGGCGTCCCTAGTACCAGGTTGAGATGCTGGTGCCAAATGTCTTCAGATCGGAGGGATGCCGGGGGTCATGTTTCCTGTTTGCTGAAACACCTGTGATTCCTGTGTGTCTCCGCCAATTAGGAGGTGGGCTCAGTGCCCTCTGTGTAAAGCAGGTACACGTCACAGCCACCGGCAGGTTATGAGCATCTTAGCGGAACAGAGGCCTCGCAGCAGTGACAGGCTCCACATATCGCTGGTTTATTCAGTCGGAAATTGTTGGTTTTCTTGCATGCATATGCTCACTGAACTGAGAACACCGCCTTTCTCCTGCTTGATCGTCTCTTGTGAAACCTTGCTCCGGAACCACAAGGACGTTTCTAAGAACCCCAGGGGTGCGTGGTGCTTACGGGCGGCTCCAGCAGCGAAGTCAGGACCAACTTGGTGCCGTCTCACCGCGGCCTAGAGGCCTTGACCGCCGAACAGAAGGCGGCCTCGGTGAGCCTGGTCCAGCCGGGCAGGCGGAGCCCAGCGCTGGAGCGGCATCCCTCCTTCCTCTCTTCTTCCTCTCTTCTTCCTCTCTCCTTCCGGTAGGGGATGCGCTGGCCCCTCTCGTCTTGTTCATGGAAGGGCCCTCGGGCAAGTTGGCTGTGGCCGTGCAGGGTGAGGCCGTGGACTCGGGAGCTGTGGGGCCATGGGGGGGGGGGCGGTCAGAGAAGGGTGGCAGCCTGTCGGGGAAGCTGTGCCTGGGGCCCAGCAGCAGGAGCTGACCTCTGAGGGCGTCAGAGGGGAGCCTTCAGGATGTCCCAGACCAGGCTGCAGTGGGCTTCCCCCCACCCAGGAGGCCTGGTCCCTGGAGCCGGTGCCCAGGCCCCTGCAGGGTGAAGGATTCGCCTTCTCACTGGTGGGCTCAGCCAAGTCTGGAGGCAGAAGGACAGCTGAGAGGCGCGGGCAGGGTCCGAGGTGCGGGCCCGCAGGGCAGTTCCCACCAGGGATAGGTTGGCCCCGCGGGATCTGTGTGGGTGCCATGGCCATTCTGCCGGAGGGATATCCCCACAGGAGGAGAGCGGGGTAATCTACCAACTGGACAGCCACACCCAGAGCGTGAGGAAGTAGCTGCTGCTCCCTCCGGTGAGGAGCGTGTGAACCCCAAAGTGGGCTGTGCTTAGGGGTCGGATAAGCTGGGAGCACCATATCCACTGGGAGCACAGCGCCTTCCCCCAGTCCACAGCCCACGGCGACTGCTCATTGGAGCGCCTGGGCTTCTCACATTCTCAGTGTTTCCTTGTCGAGTTCCTGAAGAAAGACGGACTCCCTAGTTCTGAGGTCGGCAAATTGCCGCTCGAGAGCCACATGTGGCTCCTTGGCCCCTTGAGTGTGGCTCTCCCACAGAGATGAACTGGGTGAGTCTATTTTGAAGAAGTGGTGTTAGAAAAAGTTTAAGTTTAAAACATGTGGCTCTCCAAAGAAATTCCAGTCGTTGTGCAGTTGGTATTTGGCTCTGCTGACTAATGAGTTTGCCGACCACTGCCCTAGGTCCTTCTGAGATTCGCAAAGCACCACCTCGGCGCCCTCGGGTGTGGGTGTGGGTCTGTTTGTGTGAGCCTGTTGGGACCGTGGCCTCTTCAGTGGCCTGTATCTACCTGAACGGAGAAGATGTTAGCCTGGCCGGTGTGGCTCAGGGGGTTTAGCATTGTCCCATGTACCAAGAGGTTGCTCATCTGATCCTGGGTCAGGGCACATGCCTGGGGTTGCAGGCTCCATCCCCAGTGGGGGGTGAGCAGGAGGCAGCCTATCGAGGATTCTCATCATTGCTGTTTCTAGCTCTCCCTCTCCCTTCCTCTCTCCCTAAAAATCAATAAAAACGTATTTTTAGGAAATTTTTAAAAAGATGATTTTTATTTATTTATTTTTTAAATATATTTTATTGATATTTTACAGAGAGGAAGAGAGGATAGAGAGCTAGAAATGTCCATGAGAGAGAAACATTGACCAGCTGCCTCTTGCACACCCCCTACTGGGGATGTGCCAGCAACCAATGTACATGCCCTTGACCGGAATCGAACCTGGGACCTTTCGGTCTGCAGACCAATGCTCTACCACTGAGCCAAACCGGTTTCGGCGAAAAGATGATTTTTAAAAGGATCAGTTCAGGAAGTCAGTGTGTTGGTTTCATTCTGTGGTGTGCTACGTAATCAGCCCAATGGGTGTCTGTCTGTCTATCTGTCTGTTTCCCCAGCAGGAGACACAGAACAAGTGCTTCCAATCCGGGCATCCCCGCTCTGCCTTTAGCTGAGCCATATTGTGGTCTCACTTCTCTCTCGCTCCCAGCTCGCTCTCCCCTTATTTTTCATACATCTCTAATTTAAAAAATTAAATTGTCTAATTCCCCCCCCCCCCACCTTGTCTGCCTGTTTTCTTTTCAATTATCCCTGCTAAATGGTGACCAGAAATAGCACAGATAATGACGTCCACGGACAGTTTATAAATCTCAATTGAGCCAATAATTTCAACCTTGTCTTCCATCAGATCTTTTTATGGAAGCTGCTCAAAATGATCAAAATTGATGAATGTGCCTTCCTCTCCCTCTCGTCACCTCTGCGCATTCTCCAGCAGAGATATGAAAATGCCGCGGCTCAGAGACGGGCAGTGGGGGGAGGAAAGAGAAGGCCTGGTCATCTATCAACGGGACAGTCAGTCCCGGAATAATTAGGAATTGGCCCCCGCTAACTTACACGCTTCTAAGAAATGGAGGGCGGGTGGGAGCAGGCAGGGCTCTCCCGTGCAGGAAGGGAAAATGGCACTAAAGCCCTGGCCAGTTTGGCTTAGTGTGTAGAGCGTTGGCCTGTGGATGGGAAGGTCCCAGGTTCGATTCCGGTCAAGGGCATGTACCTTAGTTGCAGGAACATCCCCAGTGAGAGGTGTGCAGGAGGCAGGTGATCAGCGTTTCTCATCAATGTTTCTAACTCTATCCCTTTCCCTTCCTCTTTGTATAAAATCAATAAAATATTTTTTTTTAAAAAAAGACAATAGTGCTAAAGAGAATGGGGACGTTCATGAGCTTAAGAGGCTGGGCACGAAACGCAGGATGCAACCAGGAAAGAAAGATGCAGTCCAGCAGGTTTACGAAAACAGGGAAGGAGCACCAGCAATCAAGAAAACACTTTAAGAAAATAGCAGGAGTGGGGGGGAGGCAGTTGCACTTTAGAAATATGTGCTGAGAAAGGGAAAAGGCAGCCAGAGCTTGGACCCCAGCATCGAGGCGCTTAGGAAACTGCTGTGAGACCTAGAGGGACAGGGACGGGCGCTGTCCAGGGTGCTAGGAGCGCACTGCAGGGGTGGGTGTGCTGGTTCTGTGCTGGAGTGCTCAGGCAAGCAGCCCATGCGCGAGCCTCTTCCTGGCTCGGGCTGCTTGTGTGTCTGGTCAACCTCTCTCCTCCGCCATCCCAGGTGACCCGCTGCTGCGGGAGGCGAGGTTATATTTAGACAAGTGTCCCTGACTCATCATCAACAACAACAACATGGCTTCCTGGAAGAAATGAGCTCCAGGACAGACGAAAAAGCCCGTTGTGCATCTTGCAAAAATAAATATTAGCAAAGGAAAACAGGAAATGCTGATGGCATTGCAATGACTCTCAGATTAATGGTCCCAGGTAGTCATTGACCAATCCTGCTAATGCCAAACCAGCAGGACCTTCTCCCCCCTCAGCAGACACGGCCCACGGCCCAAGTAAGCGTGAAAACTGCCAGAAAACTCCCTTCAGGAACCCGGAACCCCAAGGCCAGGCCCTCCCCTCTGAGTGCTTATCCTCTGACCGCCTCTCCTTTTCCATCAGGATCTCGAGTTAGTCATGACTCTGTTGTCTTTGGAGGAGATGGGAAAGCCAGGTGTTAGCGTGTTCTCTGCAACTGAGAGCCATTAGCCCATAGGAAAGCCAGGTGTTAGCGTGTTCTCTGCAACTGAGAGCCATCAGCCCATAGATGGTAAAGGAGGCTGGTGTTAGCATGTTCTCTGTAACTGAGAGTCATCAGCACATGCATGATAAAGGAGGCCAGGTATTAGCATGTTCTCTGGATCTGAGAGTCTATTTATTGAAGAAATAGATTTAGAATACATGTAAGTGCTCAGTTATCATGAGAGAATACAGTTAAAAAGGGATTAAGAAATAAAAACGTGATTCCATCCCCACCCTGACTATGAAATCCTATCCCCAAATAAGAAATGATAAACTTATTCTCTTTATTTTTTTAATGTTATATAACATTTATATTGTTTCACTACTATTTGACATATTAGTACTCCCTTAAGAGGTGGAGTCAAATGTAAGTTTGTGAAAAACTAGAAAGTAGTTGGAAATAGCCCATCTATAGCTTGGGTTTCACCAATTAATCCATTTGAGTCAGCTCTATATTATCTGGAAGTGTTTAATTTTTTCTATTTCTAGGTAAGTCCAACATAGTCACAATAAATTTTAGTATTCAATAATATCATGAAAACTATTTCCAGATGTGAAAATCAACCATCTAAAAAAATTGCTATAAGAAATGTTTCTGATTTTACTGCCTATGCTTTCTTCCAGGATTTTTAAGGTTCCCGGTCTTTAAGTATTTCATGCAGTTTGCATTTATTCTTATGTAAGGTGTAAGGAGGTGGTGTAGTTTCGTTTTTATTTTTACACATATCTGTACAGTTTTCCCAGCACCATTTACTGAATGGCCTATCTTTACTTCATTGTATGCTCGTGGCTCCTTTGTCTACTATTATCTAACCATAAAGGCATGGGTTTATTTCTGGGCTCTTTATTTGGCTCCATTGATCTATGTGCCCATTTTTATTCCAGTGCCATGCTGCTCTGATTATTATGGTCTTGTAGTGTAGTTTGAGATCAGGTATCGTGATAGCTCCGACTTTGTTCTTCTTTCTCAAGATTGCCGAGGCTATTTGATTTTTTTTTTTTGGTGGCTCCGTGTAAAATTTTGGAATATTTGTTCTAGTTTTGGGTATCTTGATAGCAATTTCATGAAACCTATAGATTGCTTTGGGTAGTATAGGCATTTTAATGTTAATTCTTCCTATCAGTGAACATGGCATATGCTCCAACTCATTTGTATCTTTTTCAACTTCTTTCTCCAGTGTCTTATAATTTTCTGAGTATATGCCTTTTACTTCTTGATTAAATTTATTCCTCGGTACCTCATTTTATTTTGTCATAATTATAAATGGAATTGTTTTTTTTAGTTTCTCCTTCTGGTAATTCATTATTAATATATACACATTTTTGAAAGACTATTCTTTAAAGCAGTTTTAGTTTTACTACAAAATTGAGATGGAGGTACGGAGATTTCCCATATACTCCCTGCCCTCATACATGAATAGTCTCCCCCATTACAAACATCACTAACCAGAATAGTGTCTATGTGTGTGTGTGTGTGTGTGTGTGTGGTGTGTGTGTGTGTATGTTTTTAAACCGGGGATGAACCTATGTTGACACCATTGGCACCACAGCCACCCAAATTCCATATTTTAAGTCAGGGTTCACTCTTGATACTGTACATGGTATGGGTTTGGACAAATGTGTAATGCACGTGTCCATCATTATAGTACCCTACGGAGCATTTTCACTCCCCTAAAAATCCTCTGTGCTTTGCCTGTGCGCTCTGCCCCTGCCCCAGTAACCACGGAGCTTTACTGTCTCGATGGTTTTGCCTTTTCCAGGAGCTCATCCAGTTGGACTCGTGTGGTAGGTAGCCTTTCAGGTGGGCTTCTTGCCCTTAGTCATAAGCACCCAAGGTGTCTCCACGCCTTTCATGCCTTGAGAGCTCATTTCTTCCTTCGCATTGAATACTGTTCCTCTGTCTGGATATACCGTGCAGTACTTTTCACCGAGATCTGCTACATAAATCCCACGGCCTAGCACACTGCCTACCACGGGGCTTTGCTTGCAAGCTGTAGGCGCCCAGTGAATTTTGAGTGGGGGCACGAATGAGCCTATTTCCGTATGTGCTGGAAAACGTGGCTTAGAGGCAGAGAGTTCCTTCCTGCACTGTCGAAAAAGAAGTGCATTTTTCATCTAGGCAGGGAGCTAAAATAAAGGATTCATTTCAAACCTCGAAATCCCAGAACCAGCTCCTTAGCATTGTAAGCTTGGGCTGCCACTTGACTCGTTCCCCCTTTCCCTCCCAAGTACCTCATGGGGGTGGGGTTTCTCCCTCAGGATGTCACCCCAAGGAAGGAGGGGCCCCTGGGTGGGGTTTTCCCAGCCCCTCTCTTGCTTTTCTGAGCTGGGATGATGCGTGGAGAATTCCAGCCCGTGATGTTTGAGACTCCGTTGCCATGGAGCCGTGCCCCGGCTCAAAGATGGTCAGACCACGCACAGTGTTCCAGGAAGAGAGAGAGAGAGTGATGAAAATTAAACTTCAAAGAGCCCTGCTTAATAGAGATGGGAAAATGTTTTCAAAATTAAATACACAGTGGAGTACAATACATTTTTACGGTTGCCCTTGCTCTGCAAACATTGCCTTTTATTATAGTTTATTGTTGCTTTCTGTTTGGGGGAATTGTATTACTTCAAAAAGACCCTGCTGTCTGCTAGCTTCTGGGCTTATGTCCAAAACACAAGTGGACATTAACTCAATTCTGCAGATAAGATTTCCTTAGAGACTGCCAGGAGACTTCCCTAGTCCACCTCCACCCACACGGTCTGACCCGAGCCCTACCTGACACAGCTACTTACAGGAAAAATAACAGGATCGGATGCTTGTGTGGAGGTCGAGGAGGATTTCAGAGAGTGAAGGATAAACACGGGATTCTGAAGCAAAGAGGATTTGGAGGACGAAGCCGTGAAGGAGACCTTGGCACCAGAATGAAGGTGACCTTGGCTCCAGGGCAGGTCTGTAGTTGATGTGGAGGCCAGTGATGCCCTCATTACAGGAAGGTCTGTGTGGTGTCAAAACCTGAACTCTAGTCAGTGAAGCTCCTCCCACAAAATGCACCTGCTTTTCCTGCAGGGATTCAGTGAGCAGGATTTGTAGTTTTTTATGGACCCACAATTACACCTATTTAGAGTTTACCTGTGCTATATATAGCTCAAGGATTTTGTACGTGCCATATAGCACTTCGAGGCATAGTAAGGATGAAAAGAAGTAGTATGCTTACAAAACATCTTTTTTCCTGATTAAAAATTACGTAGTTATTTTTTACTACTTTTAGGAGGAATGAAATTTAGAAATACATTAGAAGGCTAGCAAAATGAGTCACAATGAAATATTCTTAGATGCCTCACGTAGTTGCATGATTCTGGGGAAGGCAAAGAAGAAAGAATTGAAAGCATTCTCCGCCCGTAGGACCTGGGTCTGGACAGTGCACTTGGGCGCTGGGGTGTGGACCCCGTGCTGGCCAGGAGGGCTGTGCTGTCACCTCAGCTCTGGCACACACAGTAACTGGAGAGATGCTGCATTAACCTGGCCGTTGTCTTGGTGACACCGGCTGAGTCATAAGTGAGAGGAATCGTCAGGCTGTGACTTAGAGTCAGCATGGCTTCCAATCCACAGCTAGGCTTTCATTCTGACTCTTTCAGGCTCGGCTCCTCATCTGTCAAATTGGATGCAGAATTATACTTACCTCATAAGGTGGCAGTACTGGTCACATTGGATTTGCCATGTTCATGTCATGAGTTCCCAGCTTAGCATTAGCATCAGATGAATATGGATGCTTGTTTGTGTACAGATGTGGAATTGACTTGATGGATGCATATGGCATCATGGATCTTCCTGTAGAATATGTTGAATTTTGAGGACAGTTAGGAAGGACTTTAGTATATTGTTCCTGATTTCACACAACCGGTATTGGTGGGCCTAATTCTACCTTCATAATAAATCATGGTCTCTAGGTGATGCGCTCAGGAGTTTTCTGTCATGGCAATGATCTCACTCATTGTTTGAAAGCTTTTTCTCTATTTATCCAGCAGGGCTGCTGTGAGGTAGGCCAAGAGGGATCACTATGCCATTTGTTTGTTTTTACCGTCTTCATTCTCACGATCTCTATTGACCAGCCCCTCGTTCCTCAGGTGGAGGGCTAGCAATCCAGACAGGAATCTGCTGAACAGGCCCATGTGGGGAACCATCACGTGGAGGTGTTTGCAGGGGCAGGAGGCTACAGTTTGGTGGGCTCAGTGCTGGAATGCCGTGGACTCAGCTGTCCATGGAGAGAGATGCTCTTACACAACCGACCCCTTGTCCCTGACCTGTTGGCAGGTGGTCTCAGGTCACCAAGTGCCCTCGCCCTGGTGGCCTGCGATGCTGGCTCTCCCTTTCCCTCCTCACCAGAAGGCCCACTTGCGTCATTTAGAAATATACTCAGACTGTGGCCTGGCCCCTGGGACTTGGTGGGCCCTGGTGCGCTCTGGCTCCATGTGATGCTCATGAGAGCCGATGGCGATGGTCACTGGTGGCCCACACGTGTCATGAGGAATGAGTGTCTACTCAGAGCCGGTGCAGCAGCCAGCGCACCTCTGCGACTTCCCAGGCATTGATGTGCAATGAGACTTTCAGATAAATATTCCAAAAAGTCCAGTTTTGTGGGGTGTTGGGAGGAAAAAAATCCAGCATGTTCTTCTCCTTTTCTCTATGGCCCAGCACTTCTGGGCATGCCTTTCCTCCCGGTGGGGCAGTTGCTCTCTGGGAGTCAGAACAACACAACCTGTTTTCAGGCTGAAAGCAGAGAGCGATGGCTGAGAGCCCACGTCCTCGTGGTTGGGGTGAGCCCTTCGTTGTCGACCTGCAATGCATTTACCTGCTGAGGCAGCTGCGCACGGAGACACGGCAGCTTCCACGCCCTGCGGGGCTCTGCAATCGTTCACGTTGCTGACTTCTTACCGTTTCCCAAAGGCAAATGGGACTCAGATCTTCTTTCTTAGAAAGAGTTTCCAATTTAAACTTACTGCGGAGGGCGGTCCGATGCTGGACGTAGACACGGTCTCTGAGGCAGATGCAGACTAAGCCAACAGGAGGCGCTGGTTCTTCTCGGGCCTGCCCGTGGGGGAAGTGAGCCTGGATTTTCAAGGTGGCACAAAGGCAAGTGAATTCTTAACAGGAGGCACAGAGGAGCAGACACTAATTAGGGAAATGAAGCCATTTGCCCTGTTGATGACAAAGCACAGGTGTGCACTTGTTTCATATGAAAGTGAAGGTTAACTGCTGTTGTGGGGAGGAAGCTGCTTTTCCTTTTCCCTTAGAAATGCTAAGCAGATTGCCTGTTTGGGAAGCTTAATGCAGAACTGGAGACAGAGCCCTCGCTGCAGGGGACGGAGAGGAGCGGGGCTGGGACCCGGGGACCTGACGGGGATAAGCGACTCTGTGCCAGGAGGTTCGGTGCTGCAGATTCACACACCGGAAACCGGTTCACTTACATGCTCCCTGCTTTGGGGGTATTGGAGCCGCTGCGGCTGCAAGAGGCCATTGCTGTCTATCTTCCCCCAAAATAAAAGGTGGGCTCGGGCGTTTGTGTACTTCCTTAAGGAAGAGAGTAAGTCCCTCCATCCGTTACACCTGTGACCGGGGCAGGAACAGCTCCGAGGCCCATGCCTGACAGTAAGAAGCTCGTCCAGAAAATGACTCTTTCCCAAAGCAGTCCCTGAAAACCAGGTCCTGCCCGGCCGTGTCCTCAGTGGTTAGAGCGTCGGCTTGTGCCCCCAGAGGTCGAGGGGTTGATTCCCAGCCAAGGGCACATATCTGGGTTGCAGGTTCGATCCCCAGCCCCAGTGGGGGCACGTGTGGGAGGTAACCAATCGATGTGTCCATCTCACGTGGATAGTTCTTTCTTCCCCTCTCCCTCCCGCCCTTTCACTTTCCCTAAAGAAATCAATGGAAGAACTATTCTCTGGTGAGGATTAACAACACACAAAAAACCCACATACAAACGAACAAAGAAAAATAAAACAACACAAGGTTCTTTTTAAAAAATATTCAAAATTAGTCAGCCTGCTCTTCTCATGGGCACTTACAGAAACCTGCTCGTGTACCCACCTCCCTCCAGGTCTTTCCCCGTCTGTCAGGACACCTTATCTGATGAGCCTTCGCTCTGAAATTTAGACACATTTAAATTCATTCCTTCAGCAAATATTTATCTCCTGCCTATTCCACGCCAGTCACCGAGGCCTCGGGGGAAGAAGATAAGGTGGATGAGACCGAAATGTCAACAGATCATTGCAAGGCGGGCTGAGCATAGCACGGGTAGGGACGGAGTGGATGGGGACCCAGAAGGAGACCTTCTCCCCGGGGGGCCCAGCAGCGCCTGCCGGCAGTAGTGGTATTCGAGCTGGGTCTCCGAGGATGGACAGGGTGTAGTTAGAATCTGCCGTCAAGCTTAACATGCAAGATTCTGGTGGCAGTGATGGCAGCTAGAAGATTAAGTATGTGCTGTTTATGTACAAGATAAGACTTCTCAGAAATGAAAGCTGATTGCAGAGAGTGTTAAGATACAAGGCCAAGTATCTTTGATCTGGAGGAGAATTTGAGGAACAATGCCCCGTGAAAGGACCTCCCCAGGGCTGTTGCTGGGTGGACAGGGGTGTTCTACAAGCGTCTCGCATTCTGTTCTCTGTCTGAACTCTAGAGCATCAGAGAGATCCGATGCCTGCGGAGACTCGCGTAGATAATTTACTCATTTTCCAGGCACTGCCATTGCCCGTGGGTACTAAATTCCACAATCAAAGGCAAGCTAAGTCCTGGGAGGGTTGGGTGCCATGTCGGAGCCCAGTGATGAGATTACAGTGCGGCCCTTCTGCTGAAGAGTAGCGTGTGTCTGCAGTTTTCTGAGACACACGTTAAAAAGATAATATTCTTGTTGGAGGAACATGCAGGGCAATAAGCAGTTCCGTGGGTGATTAAACCGTGAAGTGAAGCCGAGTCTCTCAATGACCCGCAGAAGGCTCTTATTGCGATATATGATGGTGCCATGAACATTTCCTTTTGCATATTAGTGCTTAGAATATATTATTTTATGAGCTTGAATATTATTAGCTTTCTACTAAGCAGTAAGCGATGTTTACACTTAAAAATAATCCTAAGTAGAATCTCTAAAATTGAAAATCCAAGTTAATGTCACTAGACCCCAAAAATAACTTTTCACTTCTCTGTGGACCATTTCTGTGCCCATATAAAGGAGAACGAAGAGGAGACAGGAGACGGACACTTAAATCAGAATAGGCATGCCTCTGGGTGGAGAGAGCTGCTGAGCAAAGCTGGCAGATTTCTACAAGATATGACTCATAGATAGAAACTCTACATCTACTGCTTATTAAATCTGAACTTTCTGAACAAAGGCAATTGAGCTAACCCTGGTCAACTCCAAAATAAGATCTTATTTATCTCAGAGCGGCACCAACATCCCCTGATTACTTTAACTGGAATAGGATTATTTAAAAAGTAGATGTAGAAAAAGAACTGGAACGCCATTACCTTACCTTTCTACCTGGGCACTATGAATTGGATGCCGGTACCTTTTACCATTGGACCCCATTTTTAAGGACAGGCTTCGAGAGGCCATTATTGGACGGGGATGTGTAAGCTTGGTGAAAAGGTTGGGAAGATGCTAGGGAGAAGAAGTTCCATGATGTGGAAATGCATGTGATGGTGGTTTCATCCTATGCAGCAGATTTGGTCAAATCAAACTCAGGACCAGTCTCCTGGGAAGCTTGGATGGCACCCCGAAACTCTGTCACAGGGAGTCAAGATAGCTGGACCTCCATTTTCCTCCCACATCTATGGGAAGGACCTCCAGATCTTCGTGTTTATGTTCCTTTATCTTGTAAAATAGGAAGGACACTTAGTGAAAAAAAATATATATATATTAGGACACTATGCACACACACACACACACACACACACAGTGTCCTAATGTGTGTGTGTGTGTGTGTGTGTGTGTGTGTATACATATTATTAGGAAGGAAGGACACTTAGTGAAAAAAATTATATATATCTATATTAGAGGTTTGATGCATAACATTTGTGCAAGGGGCTTGGCCCTTGCAGCTGTGGCAGCTTGCCTCAGCCCTTGCAGCCCCGGTTTTGTCCAGAAGGTTGTCTGGAAAAACATCCAGAAGAACGCCCAGTCTAAAGATCTGGCCTGCGCCCTCTTGCAATCTGGGATCCCTCAGGGGATGTCGGATAGCTGGGTTCCGCCTGATCCCTGCAGGCCCGATCCAGGCAGGAGGGAGCCCGATCCTGTGCATTGAGCCTCTGTCCCCTGCTGGCCAGTGCGCGTCCTAGCAGCTGGTCATTCATTGCTTATAATATGCTAATCAGTCTGGACATCCTTCCGGAAGTCCTTCCAGACAACCTTCGGGCCAAAGCTGGGGGCTGCAAGGGAAGCCCGGGTCCCGGGTGCCGAGGCAAGCCGGTGCCAGCAGCTGGGGGATGGGAGGCCTACTCATGCATGAATTTCATGCATTGGGCCTTTGGTATACTATAAGGTAACAATAAAAGGGTAATATGCTAATTAGACCCAGTCGACCAGACATCTTCTGGTCATCCTGCCTTCTTTCTGGACAAAGCCACAGTGGAGGGGGCCAAGGCAGAGGTGGTTAGGGGCTGTCAGGCCAGCAGGGGAGGGCAGTTAGGGGTGATCAGGTAGGTAGGCAGGTGAGTGGTTAGGAGCCAGTGGTCCCGGATTGTGAGAGGGTAAAGGCCAGGCTGAGGAACCTGGGCTTCATATATATATATATATATATATATATATATATATATATATATATATATATATAATTTTGTGCACCGGGCTTCTAGTGTGTGTGTGTTTGTGTACACACATACAATTTAAAATGTACTCTTTGCCTCTATTTGCAACATAATCCAAAAATATCCCAGTAGATATTCAGACTTTTCTCACAGTCATCTGGTTTTGTTGTTGTTTTTCTCAGGGGCCCCAGTGCCCCAGGGAATCGTTTAGAATTTGCCCTTGAACGATCCCGCTGTGGAAGTGAAATAAGCAGTACCGAGTTTTCCTCTAGTGCGGCGGCCTGGCTTTGTATTGACAAAAGCATCTTCCAGTTGGTTAAGTGCTGCGAGCTCTGATGCGTTCCTAGGCCCAGATCGGCACGGAGAAGCTATACCTGTGCGCTCCCTGAGTACACGTTTTTTGAGGAAATTCTTTAGAGCGCAGGGATGGTTAGCAATATCACTTCCGATGGAATTTGCCCTCGGAAAGCTAACCCAGGTGACCCTTGTAGTGTCTGTCTATTGGGAAGTTTCTGTTGGGGACATAGCTGTGCTTGGTCTTGGAAGCTTTTTGCAGTAAAACCATTACTTGCTGGGAGTGCAGTCGGCTGTAAGCTCTCTGGTCTGAAGTTGAACTTGAAGCAGTTGTTGAATATAACCGTTGAGCACACAGCTTACCTAATTTTGTTTAACTAGGCACTGAATGTTGTCTCTAAGTAATATAGATATGACAGCTGAATATTAGATTCCAGTGCATTATTTGATAATGCATTATTACTACAGTGTGCATAATTACTACTTGAATTATAATTTAGATGTTTCTTGTCACATGAAGGAAACTGACTATCCCATGTTCTCCAGACTCTCCTTCCTCTGACCCAGGGACCATGTGCCTCTCCATTATCTCACACTGTGTATGTATCTCTTTCAATGTTTATTAACATTGAGAATCTACCTACTTCTATTTTCCTGTCAAGAAAACATTCAGTGAGACAGAGCTGCAGTATCATTGAGTTGTGATTATGTAAATGGGACATGCATCGGTGCTGGGGATTTTGGAAAATACAGAAAACTATAAAGAACAGTAGACATCATCCCTAATCTAACTACCCGGACAACACTACCATTTGGCTTCCTGTCAGGCTTCTACCTGCATAACCTGGGTAGGAATGTGTGTGCGTGTGTGTGGAAGACAGAGAAAGGTGTATGCGTGTACTAGTATGTGTGTGAATTCCTAAGTTGATTATTTCTATTTCAGATGGAAAACTACACTAAAAATTCAGACCAAACAAATGGTTACCATTCAAAATCTGTTTTAGAGTTGTAAATCTCAAAATAAGTTTATGCCTTAAACATGGAATTAAATTTTGACAGTCACAAATCAGTTCAGATGTCAAAAGTGTTCTAAATATTTTAAGGAGGTGTTGGTAAGAAGAATTACATAAAGAATAGAAAATAACTAGGAAAGGTATTAGTTAAAGATCTCAAAATCTTGTTGTTGTTAATCCTCACCCAAGGACATTTTTTCCATTGGTTTTTAGAGAAAATGGAATAAAGGAAAAGGGGAGGGAGGTGGAAACAGAGAGTAGGAAACATTCATTGGTTGTGAGTAGTGAGACGCATCTATTGGTTGCCTCCTGCACACACTCCAAGTTGGGCCAAGGATTGTGCCTGCAACCAAGGCACTTGCCCTTGACTATGAGTTAAACCTGAGATCCTCAGTCTGTGGTCTGGTGCTCCAACCACCGAGCCAAACTGGCCAGGGCAAAGGTCTCCAAATTTAACATAAATCCTTTAGTAAGTATTTATAATCCACACAAACTAAGTATAAGCTCTTTCTACTAAGCATTTGAAAATATTTCTGCTAAATGTTTCATAAGCAGTATTTCCCTCTCAAAGTCCTTTTTTTTTGTCCCATAAGAGCTGTTCTTAGAGGTGAGATGATGGCTGAGCGTTATGTAGCGTCTCTCTAATCACCTCTGCTTTGTCCTCCATTCATCTCCACGGCCATCACCAGAGGCTATAAAAAGCGGGTTCCAATTAGTGTCTCTTAATGTACTGATTGGGGATTTTCATTTTTATTTTTTTTACAGAAAGAGTTTTATTAAACATGTCGCCATAGGGACTGTGTCCTTTTCTTCATCACTTCATCAGTCACATTTGAAAAATGCTCCAACTGCTAATCAGCAAAATTTCATTAAGAAGGAAAAAATTTAACCCCACAGAATGAGTCATTGCCAGTGGCCTCTCATTCCCGTTGGCCAGGGAAAATGGCGGTCTCAGTGTAAACCAGACACTGCTGCGCGTGGATTTGCATTTGCTGGTGAGCAGGTGTGCCCAGTGGCAGGTGCCTCTGTTTAGGATCGAGGACTTGGGTCCTGGGTGGCATCTCACCGCCTGGAGCGCATCCATCAGTTGGAGTGGCTTCCTGGGTCTTCCTTGCCCGGAGGGGCTGTTCCCACCCAGGCGTAGCTCCCCCTGTTGGCGACCCCCAGAGCCCGCCCTTTATGCACTCCATCATCCAGTCCGTCTGTGGCCCAGTGTTCCAGACTGGTGCCTGGGCCATCTCATTATTTTCTATCGCTTATAAAGAAGTGTGTTTTTGCCCAGCTGGCATGGCTCAGTGGTTGAGCATCAACCTATGAACCAAGAGGTCAGAGTTCGATTCCCAGTCAGGGCACATGCCCGGGTTGCAGGCTCATTCCCCAGTGGGGGGTGTGCAGAAGGCGGCCGATCAATGATTCTCTCGTCATTGATGTTTCTCTCTCTCTTTCCCTCTTCTTCCCTCTCTGAAATCAATACAAATTAAAAGGTTTCATTCATATTCAGCGTAAATACTGCGTTTCCAGCAGTTGCAGGGCAGCGACCACAGTGGGCTCACGTGAGGAGGAGGAGCCTGCCCCGCCTGGGCTCTGGCTGCGGCCGCTCTCATGTTCTCAGCCATCAGGGGGAAAGCAGAAGCCAGATTCCATCTTATTTTCCACAATTTACATCATCGCTTTAGTGCGTGCCAGTGAAGCATCCCGTGGCCTCAAATGATAGTGCTGCCCCGGCCATTCTTCCTTATGAAGTCACAAGCGATGGTCACAGTGTCCGCCGGCCGGCTGCTTCTTTATGTTTCTGCTCCGGCCCATCCCTGCAGCCCCTCACCCCGTCCTGACTGTTACCGCCGCGGAGAAGATGTTCTGTTGGGAGAATTACCAGACTCAGCCGGGGCTCTGCCTCTCTCATTCGCTGGCTTTCTAGACCAAAACAGAACACAGCTCCATTGTGTCCTTTTCTTCGCAGCCACGCCTTCATGCCAGTTTGAGGGACCCTGGGAATTGCGGCCCGGGTCTGGCTCTCGGCTCCGCAGTGGCCCCTCCCGGGAGTGTCCCGGGCACCGATGCCCACGGTCCGCCCGGGCCCCTGGCAGCCCTTTCCCAGACACGACGGGGCTTCCGGCATTGGAGCTGGCCAGCCTCCGGCCGTCTGCAATTGTGACTGAGCGTCCAGCCCTGAGATGTAAAATAACTCCGAGTTCCCCCGCTGTCAGAGGCTAGAACGCATTGAATTGGTTTAGGCCAAAAAGACTTCATCTCCGTTTGATTTACTGGCTGTTTGGGCTGGAGGTGCGGGCGCCGCAGGGGAGCGGCGTGATTTACCGCCGAGCAGAGCGCTGGGTTTCTGAGCCCAGGGCCCACGGTGGACGCTCTCACTGTCATCAGGCCAAACTGGCGGCCCCTTCTCACGGAAAGCTGTTTGTTTTCCGCGACCGTCAAGACCAAGGTCGTGAGACAATGCAAATGAGGTTCTGCTGCTTTCATCGTTCCTTCAGAGATGTTCGAGCGGAAGAAAGCACCTTCTGTGTCACTGACACAGTGCTTATGAACATCCCGACTTCAAAGCACCCCGTTAGTGTGTACAGCTGCAGAGCAGAAAACTGTTAGGATGCATTTTGAGAAGCTGGATTAAATATATATATATATATATATATATATATATATATATATATATATGATTTCAATAGGGAGGGAGAGGGAGAGGGAGAGAGAGATAGAAACATCAATGATGAGAGAGACTCATTGATCGGCTGCCTTCTGCACACCCCCTACTGGGGATCGAGCCTGCAACCTGGGCATGTGTCCTTGACTGGAATGGAACCTGGGGCCCTTCAGTCCCTAGGCCAACACTCTCCATGCAAGCCCCTGAGCTGACTGATAGTCTATGGGGCCATATCCCGGTCAGTCATACTTTTCCTCTGGGCCCCTTTCTTGCACTGGATGGCGGGGATTCGACACCATAACCTCTTAGCCTTGAGGCTCCCACACTCCCTCCCTCTCATTCCCTCATGCCCACACACGCTTGAATTACTCCCACCCCTTCCCTTTAAATCTCAACTTTGACCACCTCCTCCCTCCATGCAATCTAACTTCCATCCATTCTCTCAGACTTTCCTGCCAACCTCCAGCCTTGGCTTAAACTTGCCATTCACCTTGTTTCTGGACCAGGACTGCTGAATGCCACTGGAGAAAACCCAGCCACTGAAATGGACTGGCACTCCCAACGCCTCCTCTCCATTGGACCGTGGCAGCTCTTCCCGGCGATACCCATTAAATTCCCGCCCAATATCAAATTCCCAATTATCTTCACCATTCCCACTTTAACCCTAACCCTTCTAAAAGAGGTGGCTTCGTTGCTAAGTATGCTCAGTAGTTACTGTGCTACTTAGGCAGAGAAATTGGAGGAAGTGCCCTCAAACTTCCTCCTTGCACTCCAAGAAGCATTCCTCTGTTTGCTCTCTTCTTACCTATTCATAGAGGTAAGAGGTCTAGAAATCACCACCTCTCACCAGGAACCTGGGGGTGCTCAGTAATGCTTCCTCTTCCGTGTTTGTCTTCTAACAACTCCTCCTCTTCTCAGCTGGTCTTTTTGAAAGAGAAATCCGTGTTCGATATCTTAGTCATTTGCTCCTCAGTGCATTCCCACTTGGGTTCTTCCACCCACATTCTCCGCAACTTGAACTTGATAAGGGTTTTTTAATGACATTGGAATTGCCAAATCCAAGAGTCCCATTCTGATGCTGCCGTAACTGACGTCCCCCTTGAAACGCTCTGCGCATTTAGCTTTCAGAGCACGGCTCCTTGGCTATTTTATTCATTCACTTCACAAACTTTTACCTTCTGTGTCCCAGTGCCATAGGTGCTGTGATACATACAGTGCCTGCCCTTTGAGAGATTATGCTCTGCATGTTTTGTATTTTAGATGGAGTCTTGTCTACTGAGATATCTCCTCATCTTTCAAATATTGGTTTTCTGTGTTGCCGGCCGGTAGGATCCCCTCCTCTGCCTTTTTTTCCATTCCAAGTGGTCTTTTGGACAGACTAACCCAAATCTTCAGCTTGTATTCCCCATGTTCTTATGACTCTCAAGTCTCTCTTCTTCCCAGATATCTGTTATGACCGTTCATCCCCTGTTTCTTTATAAATGCCTTTTATTCTTGGTTTCCAATTTCAGGAACTAGCACCATCGTCATTTTTCTCAGTCTAAGACATTACCAGCCATTTACTTTCCATTCACCTGACATCCTAGGTGACAACCAACTGTTGAAACCCAACCAACTGTTGAAAATAATGTTTGATAGGTGTTGGAGGTGTTTTAGCCAACTCTTGATTATTTGGTGAGGGACCAGCAGGGATGGAGACTTTTACAGTTTTTTTTTTTAAAAAAAAACCAGTTTCTATTATGAATGCCTCGTGCTTCCTGCTACTGAGAAGCAGAAAGTGTGTGTCTGAGTCAACCTCCTTTAGTTCTCTATGGCTATTTCTGATGGGAACAGTAGTAATGAGCTGATAGTATATAAAAATGACTACTGACTTATCATTAGATTACAAAATAAGGTAACTTGTTTTCCCCTAAAGGAAGACATTAGATCTGATCTACTAAGCAAATGCTTTACTGGAAAGTTTTCTCAGATTTGGCATCTGCTGTGGAATTGGGGTAAACAGTGGTAAGTAGCCAAGTGTGAAATGCAGGGCAGAGGACAGTGTTAGACAAACAGGCCGAGGGAAGAATCTCAATAACCTTCCAAACTGGTTAATTAACCTAAAGATGAGTCTCACCAGTACTTAATTTTTTTCCCCAAGAGACTTCCAAGTTTACTTTTCCTGATAGTCTTCCTTTCTTATCTTTTCCTTGAAAAAGGCAATTTGTTCTTAGTCTAGCAAAACGAAGTAAAAAGAAATTAAGTGAATAGACAATTGACATTTACAACACAAAAACTGAACAAACTGGGTCAAAGTTCATATTCTAATGACCACAGAACCAGGGAGGGACAGTGTGAGGGAACACTATTGCAGTGGCAACTCTCCTTGGTGCTGAAACCCCCACCTGTCAGGCTGGTTAGGGTAGAGTCTCTAAGCAGTTAGGACAAAGAACTATAGATATTACTGAGAATAGCTTACACTTACACATTGCATTGAAAAATTGCATTATTTAATAGGTGTGATGATACTGTAAGAAAACTTGGAAATTGTGGGAAGGAGTGATATTCCTGAGGGTAATTATTCAACCTGAAGTATCTTAAGCTTGATTTTTCTTATTCAGCGATGTGAAAGTTGTTATTAACACATTAAATCGGTGATTTTCCCACTATATATATATTTAGCTAATATAGTTCATTTGACTTTTTATAAATTTTAAAACCAATTGAGAATATTAAAAATTTAGGGCGTTACCCTTAAAACCTTTCTAGGGGGTGGGAACACATTTTTAGGGTTTAGGAGCAATTAGAAAACTATCCTTTTCTATATAATAGAATTATAATTAGCATTTCTAACTCTTTTATAGTTCAATATGATTTCTAATACATTGCAAGTTTTACTTTGAAACTATCATTATATGAGCAATAGTGTTCACCACACAAAAGACTTACATTTTGTTTTTATCTTCTCAATGCAGTGTTGTTGTTTTTTTATAATGTTTTGAACTTTTCTGCTCTCCATTGCTTCTTAGAGCTCATACTTCCACTAAATCATTTCTACAAGGCAAACTGATTTTGTATATTGATCCATTTTAAAATATGAATGAGCTACACACTGAGGTTTTGAAACACATAAATAAAAGGAATCATCTCCGGGGGGTGGATGCGTGGGGAAGTGAAGTAGGAATTATGCTGGGAAACTCGACCGAATTCTGGACTCGGATGTTATTTTTAAATACAACACCACATGAAGAGGAGGAGGTGGAAGCACACTTAACTCATATGAAAAGGCGAGAATTACTTGGTATCAAAACTGGACAAGGACATCACAAGGAAAGAAAAGTACAAGTCAGTGTAGACGCAAAAACCCTTAAGAAAATATTAGCAAACTGAATCCAATCCTAATATATAAAAAGCCAGGGGCTGTCAGGACCGAAAAACCAGATGGATGACTGAACAGCAGGTCGCCAGCTTTACCCTTAGGGCCTGTGCGCGCAGCTGCGGAGGGCGGGCTGCCAGCCGCCGGGGGCACAGAGGGCCCTGCACCAGCGCTCCCCCGGGAGCTGGTGACTGTGGACCGGCTCTTGCTTCTCCCTGAACTCAGGCTCCCACGTGCAGAGGGAAGACCATGTGAGCACCTGCTCCCCATGGCGGTGAGGGTGGGGCCTTTTCCATGTTGTCAGGCCCCAGCAAGGGCCATGGCAGCACTTTCTGCATCTCCTCCCCTTCCTCCTCGGTCCGTGGAGTAGCCGTGCGGGATCGAGGTCCATTTTCAAGATGTGAACGGTGACCCTGACCAAGTCATTTCTTTTTTCTGCTTCTCTGTCCCCGATGCAGGTTTCCCTGGGGCTGCTGCATGCTCGCGCCACGCACATCCTGTGGCCCCCGGGGCGCTGGCAGAGGCTGCAGTCCGTGCTGCCCCCGGAGCGCCTGCCGGTGCAGACCGAAGACCAGTGACCCAGATCTCCACGCCACCAGTGCAGGAAGGGGGGCCGCCACACGGTGACGTTCTACGGGATACCTTCTAGTGCTAAGATAATTAGAGTTTAAAAGTATTAAACTAAACGGTATTAAGTGCACCTGATTTTGTGGTCAATTGTAATATCGTGTTGTTTTATGCCCCGCCTCCCCCCAAAATACGCTGACCTTTAGGACTATGGAAGTTGTGTTCTCATTTGTCTGCTGGGGGGCGTATTTGAGATTTTGCCCTGCATCCGTATCCTGTTGGTGGCTGGGTGTTGATTTTGGTGCTTGCTGCTGGAAGAATGTGCAAATGAATCTAAGTGAACGCAATGGCTTGAGTGATGTCACGTGCTGTTCAGCTGGAATAGAAGAAACCTGTGTCCACATACTGATGGGAATTACATCCTGATTGACAGCTTCTACCATGCAGGGACAGCCAGGGGGGACAGGCTGCACTGTAATGTAAATAAAGCACTCATTGCTCAGGCACTGTTTTGCTTGTCATTTAATCTGAATGACCATGAAGGAGGACTGTCTTCTCTCTTGGGGAGGACCAATTCTATCAATATGTCCATACAATCAAACCTTCCCTACAATCATTGGCCCTTTTTACTTGAAAACTCCTGAGTGATCTGTTCACATGGATGAGGGAATCCATTTATCAGTATTTGGTCACCATTTTGTAAAACGTTCTCAGTGAAATGGAAGAAAAACAATCCCTCTAGATCAACCACGTCAGGTTTTTGTTTTTGTTTTTGTTTGTTTGTTTTTTTACCCCAGTGATTTTCCAGTGTTCACGTCTGTAAGGCTGACCACCAATTGCTAAGTGTTATAGTATTAGCACAAGTGAGCCTGCAATTGTATAGATAAGGAGGCAAATGGCCAGCATTCAAGTCTGTATTTATGAAGGGTTTCTTCCTCTTCCCTCCCATGGACCGGCGGCTGGCGCTGATGGAAGCTAAGCCTCTGACCCCATCTCCTCTGTCTGCCTGGTCTCCCTCTCCTGTTTCATCAGCAATAGAATCCCAAACAATGACCAACCCTCTTGCCGATGTGGATACAAACGCATTAGCTTGCAGGAACAGAGTCTCAACACAGGCATGTTAAGGGCATATGTTGCTAATAGCAATTCATTGTCATCACAGTAGCTTGTTCACCAAACATCAGTGCGTACTTAAGTATTAACATTGGTCAAAACTAAAAGTTTTAAAAGATAATACAAAAAGTTTTAAAAGATAAACCCTCCATTTTTTGGACCTTGATTTCATGGTTTTTGGATTTAATGGACCAAATTTCAAGTCCGTTTGTCATATGTTAATTCTAAAGTGATTTTAACCAAGATTTGCTTATGACTAAGTCAACAGATTATTTTTTCGTTATTAATTCACTGTGAATTTTAATAAGTTTTAACAAATAGGCCATAGGTTGGGGGAAACATGGTAGTAATTTCACTGACATAAATATTACACATCCACAACTATCGTGAACAGTGTTTGCAGAATGATGAGCACGTGATCACGGGCATCACTCTAGGTGCCTGGTCCTGCTGCCGCACGGCATGACTTTCTGCTGCAGCCGTTGTAACTGCCACTGGCTGGTGTTCCCAAGGCTCTGAGCCACACCCCAGCCGGGCACATTTACTTACTCAAGGTGACTGGTGAATGCATGCATTCACTAGACCAAGGGTGGGCAAACTTTTTGACTCGAGGGCCACCATGGGTTCTTACACTGGACCGGAGGGCCAGAACAAAAGCAACCTGACCATGCTGGCACCCTCATCTTGGGCTGCTGGTGAAGGAGCGGAGGGGAGAGCAAGAGAACCCTCCGCTCTTTCGGCTCCGCGGGCCGGATAGAACAGCCGAACAGGCCGGATCCAGTCCGCGGGCCGTAGTTTGCCCATGGCTGCACTAGACCCTTCAATATAGATTTAAAGTTATAGCAATATAATTTTAAATCTTTCTGTGGAATTAAATTTTGTGCACACTTAATTTTAATTATACAAATGTGTCTATGTAAGTAAACTAATTTAACATATTCATTTACAGAGTAGAGCAAAGAATCCTAAAATTTGTATGACTCTGCAAAAGACCCCAATTATCCAAAAGCAATCTCCTGAAAGGAGAACGAAGCTGGAGATATTGTCCTCCCTGATTTTAATCTACATCATACATTTCCCTATTTAAAACACTGTGCTAGAGACCTTTGGCACAGAGGTCAGTGAGACAGAACACAGAGCCCTGAAGTAATCCCACACTTAGGTGGCCAGTTAGTTTACAACAATGGAGACAAGAACATGCAATGGGGAAAGGACTGTCTCTCCAGTAAACACTGCTGGGAAAAAAGGGCAGCCACAAGCAAAAGAATAGAACTGGTCTCTCTGACACCATACTCATAAATGAACTCAGAGGGATTAGAGACTTGAAAGTAAGACCAGAGACCACAAAACTCCTAGAAAAAAACTTATGAGGTAAGTTTCTTGGCATTTTCTTGGTCATGATTTTTTGGATCCGGTACCAAAAGCAAAGGCAACAAGAGCAAGCATAAAGAAGTGGAGCGACTTCAAACTAAAAGGGTTCTGCACTGCAGAGGAGCCATCAATGAAAGGAAAAGGCAATGTGCTGATGGGAAAACATTTTCAAATCGGATATCTGATAAGGGCTTAATAGCCAAAATGAATCAACGACTCATGCAACTCAATACAAAAATAAGTAAGCCAGTCAATTATAAAAACAGGCAGAGAATCTGAGATTTCCCCCCCCCCCAAAAAAAACCCCCCAATAATACCGATAGCCAACAGACACATGAAAAAGGCGCTCAACATCACTGATCATCAGTCATGCAAATCAAGACCAGAGAGTTCACTTCACACCTGTCAGAACGGCTGTCATAGAAAGGACAAGGACTAATAAGCCTTTTCGAGGATGTGGAAGGAAGGGAACCTTCATACACTGTTGGCAGGAATGTAAATTGGTTTAGCCTCTATGGAAGCAGTACAGGGGCTTGCCACAAGATTAAAAATAGAACTACCTTATGACCCAGTAATTCCACCACTAGTATTTATCTGAAGAAAATGAAAACACTAACTCAAAAAGATACATGCAGCCCCATGACTGTTGCAGCATTATTTACCATAGCCAAGACATGGATATAAACCATGTCCATTAAAAGATCGATGGATAGAGAAAATGTGATCTATAGATATGTATATTAGTCAGCCATATATGGAAATATTGCCATTTTCAACAACATGGATGGACCTTAAGGGAATTATGCAATGTGAAATAAGTCAGAAAGAGAAAGACAAATACTTTATGATCTCACTAATATATGGTATCTAACAAAAATGGGCTGAAAGATACAGAGAACAGATTGGTGACTGTGAGAGGCAGAGGCAGAGGTGGGGGGTATGAAGGAAGTAAATAAGTCATGGGGATGATATGTACAGCATAGTGACTATAGTTAATACTGTGTTGCATACTTGACAATTGCTTCAGAGAGCAGATGGTAAAAGGTCTCATCACAAGAAAAATTGTAACTGTTTATGGTGATGAACATTAATTAGACTGATTATGGTGATCATTCCACAATACATACAATTATGTTGTACACTTTAAACCACTATATGTCAATCATACATTAATTATATAAAAATTGCAGATACCGTACCTCCAATTTGGGTCCTAATTCCTTGATACCCTGTGAATTCTCTCTTTTCTGCTAACTCCAAGCATAATTGAGTCAAGCCACAAACATCAAGAGTTGCCCTCATCCACTACCAGTTTCCCCCTTAAATGCATGAGAATAAACCTGCCTTTAAAAATGTATATCTTCAGAATCAGAAATACCATGATAATCAGTCTTAACACCAACTTCTATAAACAAAATCTTCACAAATGTCTTTGTCTTGTCATAGTAACTCTCTCCTTTATTAGTACGGGAGAGACTTCAACAAAATTATTCTTCTCTTTTTCCTAGAAATACCTATTTCCCAAGTTCCTTTGCTGTTAGCTATGGCCATGTTTGAGTTCTTGCCAACTTGGGTTATGACTGAAAGTGATGAATGTGCCTGGCACATGAAACTTCTCCTGGGTACCTCTGGGTTCTTTATAGGTCTTCTGGTGGGATGTCCATGATGATAAAGCCCTAAGGGTAGCACACGATGGAAAATGTATGGGTCCCCGAATGATCCCCTGAAAAATAGCCAACACAACTTGAACATCCTCTCAGGACTAGCAAGTGAGCAGGAAACAAATGTCTATTGAGTAATGTCACTGACGTGCGGAAGTCGGTTAGCACCACCAAGTCCACCCTCGTCACGTTAGTTAATTAACGTAGAGGTTTCCGAGGAGATGCATCCCAGTACAGCTTATAGAATGTCTCTGGGTCAGCTTGGTTTGGACCAAGACTATCACATATGACTTTAAGAA
This sequence comes from Vespertilio murinus, assembly GCA_963924515.1. NCBI lineage: Eukaryota > Metazoa > Chordata > Mammalia > Chiroptera > Vespertilionidae > Vespertilio > Vespertilio murinus. The sequence continues at coordinate 2,720,275 of OZ004712.1, forward strand.
GTTAAGATCTCTGTTTGCCAAGCTTGAAAACAAACCTTAGAAGGTGATTTCAGTCTCAACAGCAACCGATTACTCAAATTCTGAACTTCAAAGATGCACACACCATGATGAACGTTTTTATATACAACCAGAAAGACAACAGAATGGGGATTTTGACTTGGAAGGGTATCAACATCACCTGGGAAAATATGGGAGTGGGCAAAAGTAGGTGTACAGTTATTTGCATGGAAAAATACATGCAGGTTATGATCATTACAATAGTATTATGACTGTGTTTCATGTACTCACAACTGTACACGAAACTCAGGAGGAACAGTGTTCATGTCTAATAGTTTACATAATAAAAGATTCATTGGGGTTTTCAGATTAATTTGAGTTCATTGATATCTATGTTGTGGCGGTAGTAACTTTGCTATTACCTTACAAGCCTTTGAACATGAGATTAGCAAGTCTTTAGTCTTATTAAGAGCCTTACAAGAGGGTGATATCCAATCCTCAGCAGAAAAAAAATCAAAATCCACCCACTGGAGAGATGGCAGGACCCCAACGAGAGAGTTCACCCCAAACCGAGCGTCCGAGGGCTGGCAGTGGGGGGTGCCAGTGACATTCGCCAACACAGGTGTCTTACTTTAGTGTCTAGTCTTTTCATCAAATGTAGATCCTCTTATTTTTGGTGAAACATTACTTCTTCAAGGTCAAAGAGGAGAAGTGGTGTCCCAAGCATACATATTTTCCCCTCAGATCATCCCAAATCCACTCCTTCTTTCTAGGAAAACAAAATTCAATTCCAATTTTTCTCCGATTGTTGCAGCTAGTTTCTGCATTTTTTCTTTGTTAAATACTCACCCAAGGGTATTTTTCCATGGATTTATAGAGAGAGTGAGAGAGGGAGAGACAAAGAGAAACATCAATGTGAGAGAGGCACACTGATTGGTTGCCTCCTACACACACCCCAATCAGGGCCGGGAGACCTGCAACTGAAGTACATGCGTGTCCTTGACTGGAATTGAACCCAGGACCCTTCAGTCCACAGGCCAATGCTCTATCTACTGAGCCAAATTGGTCAGGGCAGTTTCTGCATTCTTCATAGAGTTTTACTCTCTGGAGAGATGTCATAGATCAGAACGCTATTGAGATTCAAAACCAGAGCACACCTTTATTCTCCCACTAAATTTATCTAATTCACCCTCCTAGAAGATTGATTCCTCCTGTCTCTTCCCACAAGCCTTCTCTCAATGCTCAACCTCAACTAATGGTGCTGCTTCCCATTCAATGAGAATATGTAAGGAGTAAGAAGACTTCACCTGCCTGCCACTATCATATATAACAACCTATCTGCACTTGTATCCATATACTTTGCTTCCTGCCGGTCCTCATGCTTGAACCCATTAAAATGCACCTTTTCATTTCAGAAAATAGAATTCATGACTGAGAAGGTAAATGTAAACCTATATTCAAACTGGAGTACAAATTAATTGAAAAGAGTGTATATGTAGGAATTCTCTAATGTCCACTGTGTGCTAGATCCAAGCCCTCTAGCTTAGTCATGGAAATGTCTCTAGCAATGAACCCTCTTTTCCTATATCATTAATTCCCTGTTTCTGCATAGGCAATACAGGGACCATAGTTCCCAGTCCTGTGTTAATACTGGGACCAGGCATACTTCCAAGTCCTGGGTTAAACAATTCTGGGACCAGGCATATGTCCCAGTCCTATGTTAATACTGGGATTAGACATACATCCCAGTCCTGGGTTAAACAATACTAAACAATATTGGAACCAGGCATACTTCCCAGTCCTGTGTTAATACTGGGCCCAGGCATACGTCCCAGTCCTGTGTTAATACGAAGAAGCAGCAAAAGTAACCTCTCTATAATAACTGCGCTGAAGGTAAGGCCGAACCAACCAGACAGCTGACTCAACATGAACGCTGAGACTCTCCCCTTGTCCACAAATGCAATCCCCTCCCAGCTGGTTCCCCACCAACGGCCAGGAACTGCTGAAAGGCACTGTTCCTTTTATCTCTCTACCATGGTCACGATTCCCGTAACCAGCTGTGGGTTAGGCTCGTGGATTCATACACTGAACACACATTTGTTGAGTGCCTACTACTTTTCAGTTCCTGCTTTTAAGGACTCACCATCTAATGAGGAAGGTAAATGTGTAAATAAGTGATGGCAGTAACGCCCTTTGCTCTCTGTAGCAGAGAAACACCTGAATGCTATGCGAGCACCTGAATGCTATGCGAGCACCTGGATGCTATGCGAGCACCAAGGAGGAAGCAGCCACCCTGCTGAGCATATTCCCAAAGCAAGCTGAGGCTAACAGTGGAGCAGCTCAATCCCAAGCTTTTTTAAAATTTGCAGCCAGAGAGGAATAGAAAAAGTGGGCTTAAACACACTTACCTGGTTGTATGCCCTGAGGATGAAATGATGAAAGTGCTGATGAGCAGTTAGTTCAGTAAAGACCCAACCTGTGGTTGAAGAGTGGTAACTGTGGCACAGTATACAAGCAGCATCAAACAGTAGATGAAAAAAAATATTGGGGGGCAAGAACTTGTCAGCCCACACTGACCCCAGACTCCATAGGGTCAATTTCCATACCATCGCCTCCCATTTACAGACTCACTCTCACTCCTCTGAGGGCCCACAATGCTTTACTCCTTACCCATGACTTTTTTTTTTTAAATTTTAGAGAGAGAGGAAGGGAGAGGGAGAGATAAAAGCATCAATGAAGAGAAACATTGCTTGGCTGCCTCCTGCACGCTCCCTGCTGGGGATTGAGCCAGCAACCCAGGCATGTGCCCTGACTGGGAATGGGACCCAACATCACCTGGTTCGTGGGACGACACCCAGTCACTGAGCCACACCAGCTGGGCATGCCTCTTATTTGTAAGCCTGAAATAAACCACCCCTCGCTGAGCTTTTTGAAGTTTCCTGTCTCGCTTTCGTGTCTTTTAAAACCCTCACCCAGAGCCTTGCACATAGAAGTGCTCAATACATATTGACAGAATGGATCCCTGACACAGAAGGTCAGACTGGGATTCGCAAGTAATGTTATTCACAGGTTTCCCGTCTTTCTTTTTAGAGCTGAGAGAGTGACTGAAGAAGTTAAGGATCAGGAGGAAAGATGATGTGAGGAACCCAGGGTAGCAGGGAGCTCAGGTGGCGATGCTGAAGATGCTGAAATTGTTGACGGTCGCTAGGAGAAAGATCCCATTTCATTTCCCCGATTCCCTCGCAGCAACTCCAAGGCCCCGGAGATTTCTGCTGGGAGTCTGTGTGTGTACACAAGTATTGCAAGGGACTTCAGGGAGCGGGGCTTTTGTCACCAACCTCCAGGCACTGTGACACACAGAATATTAAAAGCATCAAACTAGCCAACATCCAGGGGAGAACAGACAGACTGAAGAGCTGCGGCAGGCAGTTAATCTTCTGGAAGGTACTGCAAGGGAAGACAGGTTTGTTCGCCCAGCTGGCTGTCGCAAGTCTCCTTCTGTATGATTTGTTACCTTCCCCGGTGGGAAATCTAGGTCTTGACATTGAGTTACAAGGCAGGGGATGCCTGGGTCACTAAATAAATTCAGCTGAGGGGGAGAGAAAGTGCAAACGCTTTTCGTCAACCTTTACGCCGGAACTAAAGTCTCGGCCAAATTTGGCACCTGGTATAAATGTTTTTAAGCACATTTATTATGGCTTGAGGAAAAGAGAAACCAATGAATTGGCCATGAGCCTTATTATTACAAAGCAATCTTTTTCCAAATCATCATTCGACAATGATTCTACATGGACATCTCAGCCAGAAAATTTGCACTTACTGCAGAAAGTTATGATCTATATATTACCCTAAAGACAACATCTCAATGGTCAAGATCATTAAGTGCTACCTTCACGAAGAGCGTAGATTCCACAGAGTCCTCGAATGGGAGAAAGCCTCGTATTCATTGTCTTTTCCCGGCCTGACATAAGCAAATGTCGTGTTTTAGTAGAACTAATATTATGTCAGCTTGAAGGACGAGCATCGGTATTTTTGTCATCTTCGCTTTCCTTTCTGCAGAAAAAAGAATGTGCCCAAGAAAAGAAGTCTGTCATCCAGCTGACACTGGTTTTCTTCTCTATGTCTGTTTCAACTCGGCCCACCATCTGTGACTGGTGCCATGTGGGGGTTGAACCCCAGCTCATAGGTAACTCTGATTAGTCTAAGGCGGTCAGGATAATCTCATGGGCCCTGGAAGAGTCTTTGAGACTGTAAACTGGAGTTGTCCTGTACCAAGCTTTGGTTGAGAAATGGAAATGAGACTCATCCCAGAACACCAAGACCCACGGAGAGGTTTCCTGAGTTCTTCTAGAAAGGACATTTTCTCACTGGTTAGGGGTTTATTGGATCAACTCTTTCTCTTCCTCTCAGCACTGTGGTGTGTTGTGGTAGAGCCTTAGGATAACAGCTAATGCGTAACCAAAGGGCCACAGAGAAAATGAGCTGAAGCCATTGCATTTTTGCTGATTCTGAACCTTGTCTTTTTGATCTATTCCCATGTGTATAATTTTGATACTAGAATCCTTCAACTGTCTGATACATGCTAAATAGATGACTATGCAAAGTAACTTAAGTGTGTGTTAGAGTTGCTTAGTAATTCTTTGCCCAAGACATAATAAACAAAACCAATGGATGAATGACCTGATCGCAAAGGACAGGAGAAGAAAAGAAGAGGAGAGGAGAGGAGAGGAGAGGAGAGGAGAGGAGAGGAGAGGAGAGGAGAGGAGAGGAGAGGAGAGGAGAGAGGAGAGGAGAGAAGAGGAGAGGAGAGGAGAGAAAGGAAGAGCTAGGAAGCAAGAGGTGGAGGAACGTGCTATGCTGTATGTCGAGTGTATGTTTCACTTTTTTAAAAAACTGTGCTCTTCCAGAGAGGCTGTGCATTCTCAGCAGCAGTGTATGAGATGTACATACTTGTTTTCTGCATCTTATCAATCTTATCAGCACTTAAAAAATACTATCGGTATTTTTTTTAATCTTAGCCATTCAGATAGGTGTGTAGAGATAGTGATTTTAATTTTCATTCCTCTAAAGGCAAGCAATGTTGAACATCTTTTCATGTGTTTATTTGTCATCCATATAGCATCTTTGGTGATATGTCTGTTCAATTATTTGTTCTAAATGGATTGTTTGTTTTCTTAATATTGAGTGTTTAGAGCTTGCTATGTATTCTGTATGCCAACAATTTGCCTGATGTGTGTTTTGCAAATAGTTTCTCCTAGTTGCTATGGACATTTTCATTCTCTTTTCTTTTCCTCTTCTTAATAGGATCTTTTGTAGGGCAATAGTGGGTTGTTTTTTTCTGTGTGTGTCTTTAAAAAAAAAAACCTTTATAAAGACTAGTTTATTTTTTAAATTTTATAGATAATGCCTTTAATGTCATGACTGAGAAATCGTTGCCCAATTCTAGGTCACGAATAATTAACTACCATTCCCGTTTTGTCTAGTCTACTTTCCCTTTTCGCCATTCCCCTCGTCGATGCTGGAGCCCTGTGTCAGACTACAGAGGAAGTTTATCAACCTGGGGCCACTTGTCATCATAAGGGTCCAATTCAGGGAGGTCTCCATATGGGTCAGTTAGCTCCTAATATGTGCTCTGGTTCTTTCGTTTGGTGACTTATCCAGACCCACTTCTGGACAAGTCAGGGGTCCCTCCCCTCGCTAGAAGACCGGTGCTTGAAGTCCAGTGCCTCCTACACACACTTGTAAGCGCGGGGAAATCAGAGATGCGGTGCTGAGAGGGAAACCGATGTCCCACTGAGAATAGCTCAGAAGAAAATCTCCAATTTTTGAAAAGGAGAGCCGAGGAAAGAAGCTAAAACAGAGACACCAGGAGGCAAAGGGAACATGAGAATGGGTACAGGCAGGGGGTTCTGAAAATGGGAACTGGTGTGAGCTAATATATTTATAAATAAAGGCAACACTCATAGCTAATTCTTACAATTACATGCACCCTGCCACAGGCACTGTTTTAAATACTCTCCCCATCTGCAGTTCTCAAAGGATGGTCCACGGAACCTGAGGGACCCCTGAGACCCTTTAAGGGATATGCAAGTTCCCGTCTATTTCCATAAGAACAGCAACACATGGATTGGCCTTTTCACTCTTCGTTCTCTGTGAGGACAAATGGAGATTTCCCGAGGCAACACAACATACGGTACTGCAATAGGCTGAAAGCAGAAATATGCCTGAGAATCCAGATGTCTTATATTAAGTCAGAGTTGGGATGCAGGTTGAGGAGCCCTCTTCTTACTGATCGTGAGCCCCGGGACCCAGGCCTCCGGTGCGATGTGCGCTCTGTGCTGCGGCATCGCTCCTTGTGAGGTGCTGCCGGGAAGGAAGCAGCCTGGGCAGCATCCAGAGGGCACGGCAACGCGGCCGCTTGGCCCCGGGGTTTGGGGCCTGATTGGCAACAGAGCCGTGAGGTTCACGGTTACCAATGGGAACCAGAAAAGAACATTCTTGCCACAGATCCCCTACGGCTGTGAAAAAGTATTTAGCAAATAACTAGGAAGCATGGGTCCTGTGTGAAATGACTGCTCTTGATCCCGGTGCTGTGCTTCTCAAACGGGACCTCTAGGTTCTGGCCTGGACAGCGCGGCAGCAAACAGCACACTTCCGGAGGGACGGCTTTATCTGGAGGTGATGTGAACTGTGTGTTGACATTTAAAATGTGCATCGATGCCATAACTATATTACAAAGCAGGACACAAAAGTCACACACATTTTAAAGATGAACAACAGTTCTATGGGGTCTTATCTGCCGTCGCTCTGGCAGGAACTGGAGAGCGTTCCGAACCCCCCGCCCTGTCTCCATCTCCGTGGGCCAGAACTGGGGTGCGTCCTCCCCTGGACCTCCTCATTCACTGGCCTGGCGTCTTGAAATGGAACTACAGCCACTGAAATGTCAACGATGTGGAAACCATCGAGGGGACGTGGTTTTTTTAAATAGGAAAATATAAACATTTTCCAATATTTTACTTGGGTATCTATAATTGGCTCATAACTCACAAAAGTCGGTTTCTGAAGAAAGAACCTGCCCTTGACCGCCTACTTGCCCAATACGCCATTCATTTCACCCCTGCACCCCCGGCCAATGTCAGGCTGCACTCCCCAGGGCCAAGCAGGGGCCACGCCGGGAAGGGCCCGGCATCTGGATTCATTGCACGGAGTCCTGCTGCTCACAGCGTGGCCTGAGCCCGGCATCACTGACACCATCAGGCACCCGGTTAGGAATGAGGAAGGAGAAGGCTCAGGCTCCACCTCAGAACCCAGTCAGAATGGGCATTTTACAGCTAGTGGGGCTGGAGGCGACCCCTGTGCCAGCGGATGGCAGGCACAGAACGTGAACGGGCATTTCACTGCCTCAGCCCCCAGGGACATCACTTCCCTCCTGCTGACTGGAGTCAGACACGTGGGCTCCTCTAACCAAGGAGGCTGGCACACATGGGGTAGCCGATGGGTATCACTACCGCCACCCAGCGGCAGTATCCTAAGTGGATACCAGATTGTTTGAATGATTATGGACAAATGACTTTCAGAATCCTGAACGTGAAGGCTTCTCACTTTAACATATCCATTACCAAGTTGTCTCTTCCATTTTCGTTAATAGGAAAAAGTAATGTAGCTGCGTCACACCAAATGATGCGGTAAATTTGATACATCTGTGGGCTAGATACAGATGATCTAGGAAAAATTCCAATGCCATCTAGCTCCCGTTGGTCATAAATATTGATGTTCAGGATCAAGCTGATGTAAATGTGACACAATATTTACATACCCCAGGAAGTTCCCAGGCTGTTTATACACTTCACAATCTTTGGACAAGCTAGTAAAATCAATTATAGTCCTCAGACATAACCTCAACATCGATGATCATTGTTGTTTTTCTTTAGATTAACAGAGACCTTAAGTGTCACATATTGGCCAGCACACAGTAGAGAGGTGAGCAGGTAAACTTTAAATAACCAAGGGCAAGGGCAGAGTCTAAGAAAGAAGGAATGTCAATTATTCTAATGAGCATGTAGGAATCTAAGGACCCTCATAACAAGGAATGAAGGTCTGAGCAAAGACTATAGGCCAGGGCAACTTTATTTGGAATATAAAATCATAAGAATGGATTGGGGGATATTTTTTAAAGAGCTACCACAAAATTCAATTTTCTCAACCATGTTTATTCTCATTTCTGAAGAGAGAATATTTAAAGTCATTGCCTAATTTCTTTTTTAAATCTTTATTGTTGAGATTATTACATATGTCCTTCTTCCCCATCCCCACAGCTCCCCTCCACCCAGTTCCCACCCACTCCAGGTCCTTGCCACCCTATTGTCTGTGTCTATAGGTACTGCATACATACCTATAAGATCTTTGTCTATTCGCTTCCTGCACCCTTCACACCCCCTTCCCTCTGAGAATTGTCAGTATGTTTCATTTCCATGCCCCTGATTCTATTCCATTTACCAGTTTATTCTGTTCATCAGATGTTTTATTCATTTGATTTTTATTCATTTAGATTCACTTGTTGATATGTATTGTCACTTTGTTGTTCAGAATTTTTTATCTTTACCTTTTTCTTCTTCTCCCTCTTCTTAAAGAATACCCTTCAGCATTTCATATAATGGTTTCATATAATGGTTTGGTAGTGATGAACTCTAGCTTTTTCTTGTCTGTGAAGCTCTTTGTCTGACCTTCAATTCTAAATGATAGCTTTGCTGGGTAGAATAATCTTGGTTGTAGGTTCTTGCTATTCATCACTTTGAATATTTCTTGCCACTCCCTTCTAGCCTGCATAGTTTCTGTTGAGAAATCAGCTGACTGTAGTATAGGTACTCCCTTGTAGGTAACTAGCTGTTTTCCTCTTGCTGCCCTTAAGATTCTCTCTTTGTCTTTTGACTTTGGCATTTTAATTATGAAGTGTCTTGATGTGGTTCTCTTTGGATTCCTCTTATTTGGGATTCTCTGCACTTCCTAGATTTGAAAGTGTATTTCTTTCACCAGGCAGGGGAAGTTTTCTGTCATTATTTTTCAAATAGGTTTTCAATATCTTGCTCTCTTTCTTCTTCTGGCACCCCCAAAATTCCAATGTTGGTACACTTGAAGTTGTCCCAGAGGCTCCTTACACTATCTTCATAGTTTTGGATTCTGTTTTTGATGTGGTTGTGGGAGGCAGCAAGTACAGGCCTATACCTATGCCACCATCTTGGTTCCTCCCTAATTTCCCTTTGATCTTTTTCTCCTCCTTTGTACTTTTTAAAATAAGGTAAGTTAATACCAATCATACTAAGCATGCGAAATGTTTAGATTCTTGAAAGATGAAACATTTATATCCTCATCTATATACTAAGGATAAAAATATGTATCTCTTATGTAGAAAATAAGCATAAAAATTTAGTGGTGTGTCTGATACCTGGTTAACCTTCAAGAAATGATGATGATTATTCTAGAAAATAACTTTTTGTTTATCTCATTCAACACCCCAAACACTAAAGGTGCCACTGCTGTGATTTTCTAAGATTCATGAGGGCGTTTCTAGTGACAGGGAGCTCACTACTTTTCAACGTCAGCCAGTCCATTCATGGCCAATTCCACACTTTTTTAACACTTAAAATTTTTACAATATTATTTTCTTACACAGTATCCTTCTGTGGATCTGACTTTTTATTACTGACATATATTTGGCCTTATTAATGCCTTCTGGAGTAATCTGATACAAAAATGCATCTTTAAATTTACTGTCAAAAGTAATGGTGTCTAACCATTATGCTGTACACCTAAATTAATACAAAATACTACTGAATGTAAATGAGTGTTGAAATATAAAAAATTTAAGAAAGTTACGAATCAGGAACGTTCTTTGTGAAGGTTAGTAGTTTTCAAAATCCCTATGCCTTATATCACAAAGTCACCCTTTAACGTGCTCTGGCTTAGCCCACATGGTTTGAACAAATGCCTACGCCAAATTGCTGCACGGAGGCTGAAACCGGTTTGGCTCAATGGATAGAGCATCGGCCTGAGGTGTGGAAGGTCCCAGGTTCGATTCTGGTCAAGGGCATGTACCTTGGTTGTGGGCCCATCCCTAGTAGGGGGTATGCAAGAGGCAGCTGATCGATGATTCTCTCTTATCGATGTTTCTAACTCTCTATTCCTCTCTCTCTTCCTCTCTGTGAAAAATCAATAAAATATATTATTTAAAAAATTGCTGCACGGAGAAGCAGCTGTAGGTCACATGCACAGCAGTCCCGGGCCCCTATGGAAGAAAGACACTGGATGCACTTCTGAGAACCGGCCACCTCTGCGTCCACGCAGCTTCGTTGAGTGCAGGCTTGTCATGATCCATTTCTCATTCTGCAAAACTGAGGACCAAAGGAGCAGGGCAGGCAGGAAAACAGAACTGGGTGCGCATGGAATTCTGTGGCCCGAGCACTGATACAATAGCAAGGACCCTAAGAAAGGGCCCCAGTATCGGCAAGTCTCCGCCAGTGTCGCCACCGGAAAATCCTTTGTGATGTCACAGCTGAGCTTGCTGCTCCCACAGACTCTGGGAGGCATTTGCTTTTGATGGAGACTTCTCTTCGGGAATCTTCGTTGCTAAATTAGCTTAATTCCAGGTGCAGTGTCCCCACACCTGCCTCATCTGTATTCTTCGAAACAGCTGGAGCTGGTGGAAACCGAGCCTTTCCTGAGGAAGCAAACAGCCACTGCTCGGCTGGAGGAAGGTGCCTCGGAGATGTTCTGCATGTTCTGTTTGTTTCCTCAGCTCCTCGTGTGCCGCAAAGATGGTCTTTTTAATTTGGAGCTGCTCATCCCAGATCATTTCAAACCACGAACAGGCTGGGCATAACGGTGCCTGAATCACTGTCAGCCGCGCATTACACCCCTGCCATCCCCCAAATCACCAGTAACCCGTGCTTCCAACCGCAGACAGATGGCGGCCCCAGTATGGCCAGCCCCGGGACTCTGATTTCTCCAGGTGCCGCTCATCTGTCTCCGAGACCCTCAAGGACAGGCAGTGCATCCGTCCTGGGCCAGTGGCACTCGCTGCTCTAAAAACACAGAATGCACTTAAGCAGTCTTGGAGGTGAGCAGAGGCATTTAAACATTTTATCTGAAATTTACACACCACTTACTTCCCAAAACGACCTTCGGTGACTGCCAAAGAGGAAGGGCTGCGAGCCAAAGAGAGCTCTGTGCTCTTTGTGTTGTCATAACATATAAATCAGAGATAATTTCTACCTAAATTGTCCTGGCTCTGAATGGGTTGAGAGCTTGGTGATTAAAAACACAGATCCAGGACGCAGACCCATCTCGGTGTGAGCCTCCGCATGTCCCATCAGCAGCCGGGTCCCTCCTCCGAGCCTCTGGGAGATGAGGCCACCGTCCAGCAAGGACCAGGTCACCTGTGTCACACAGCCCAACGAATGACAATTCTCAACCTCTTCCCATTATTATTCTCTCTTCTGTCGGGAGTGGATCGCATTTGGTGCAATCATATACCCATGGAGTGTCTGCGGATACGCTAGGTGGCTTCAACATTTTTAATTTACAGACAACTGTTCCGAAGATCCCGTAGGTCTTGTTTTGTTTTTCAAATGCTAGCATGATTCAGTCAGGGGAAGACAGAACCGCATGATGTCACTCACATGTACAATTCAAGGGACACACTGAACTACCAAGCAACATAGAGACAGACTCATAGGTAGAGGTCAGGTGGACAGTTCTAGTGTGTGAGTGTGTGTGTGTGTGTGTGTGTGTGTGTGTGTGTGTGTCTGCTGCTGCTGCTGCTGGTGGTGGTGAAGGGATTGAGCATAAAAGAAAAAAGAGAGAGCTCCTGGACATGGACAGCAGTGTAGTGATGGCAGGGAAGGGCGGGAGGGTGAAGGAGAAGGGGGCAAGGAGGGGATAAATGGGGATGGGAAAAATAAAATTAAATCTAAAACATTACAATTTAAAAAAGACCAAATTAAAAAACCTAAATAAAAGTAAAATGCACCCTGGCCTGCTGTAACCATGCTGGCAGTTACTGGAAACGCGTCACCCCGTGACACCAGGCAGGAGAAACAAAATACCGGGACATGGAGGGCGAGGAACCACTCTGTTAGGCAATGAGAGTGGCCAGGCCTGCTTCCCTCCGGGCCTCCCTCCTTCATTAGCCTGGGAGACTCCGGGGTTATCACGTCAGCGGTTTCTAATAGGAGATAAAAGAGGGAACCTCTTGCTGCGTGTTAATATTTTAACAGCCATCTGGTAAACCTCGCTTCCTAAGTGCACGTGTGAGAAAAATAAACATTGACACTGGGCAAGCCTTTTCCTTTTTACTTCTGATGAGTTTCAAACGGAGGCTTTTAGTACGTGTGTGAGTCAGCAAAACACACCCCAACCTGAAAAGAAAAGATAAAAAAGCCTCCCACCGCCCCGGGTGCCTCTTCTTCCCGCTGCTGTCTGCACTCAGGCTGGGCAAGGGCGCCCTGACAGGCAGTGAGCATCACCCGGTGCTGGCTGGGAAGGCAGGACCGCAGGTCCCTGGACCTGCTGCATCCGGGTCTGCACTGGGACAAGGCACCGGCTGACCCCAATGCACTGAACACTGAAGAAGCCCTGCTGGCCCTCTCCTTTGCTTGTGCTCTCTCCACACAACCGTCTAGGCGCCCCTACTAATTCCTTGGCGATGCTATCACATCGTCCTCTATCACCCAGGCAGGGACTCCCCATGGACGTCCGTTCTTCACAATCATACCCAAGTGACAGGGTTGCTGGAAAACTAGGGGTGGGAAGGCCATCCAAGTGAGGCTCCTGGTGACCAGAGGTTCTAACTGGAAACAAGCCGGGGCCTTCAGAGACAGCACAGCATTAAAGTCCACAAGGAACAACACAGTAGGAGCTGGCTTTCGGGGCCAAAGCGATGCAGGTGAAGGTGGAGCTCGGATGGCAGGGGGTGAGCACCAATCAGAACAGGAGAGCTGGAGGAGGAGGGGCCCTGCTTTCTGGAGGAGTCCCAGCCATTCTTCCCTTGAAACAGTCCAACCCATTTCATGAGTTCAGTTCCACAGAAACAAAGAACAACGCTGGCCTTTTGTTAGTCATTGGAGATATGTTGAACGTCAGAGAGTGAGACTAAGAAGAAATGAGAAAAGAGAAAGCCACTTCTAAAATTGGTATCTAATACATTATTGAACTCTAAACCATATAATAACGTCCAATAGCTTTGCACTGAAAGTACACAATTTTAATATTTGAATTACCAAGTGAATTTCTTTCTAATTTCCCCCTTGATCTCTCCCTTTAACCCCAGCACCAAATGCTGTGATTTTCCTCAGTACCAGGCTCTCCCCTTGATCTTAGCTCTTCCCACATCCTCGGTTCCCCCATCGAACAAATCACAGACCACTGGGTCCCAGCGAGGGGGAGGTCTTTTTCTTCTCTCCTGCCTGGCCTCTTCCTGGCCAGTGTCTCTTAACTTGGATCAACAACATAACTCAGTCAACAGATGCTTAAAACAGAATGAGAGTCTACAATCCGAAAACATAAAACCTAAAAAAGAAATATTGAATTTATTGGGTTGACATTGGTTAGTAAGATTATATATGTTTCAGGTGTACAATTCTATAATACACCATCTGTATATTATATTGTGCATTCATCATCCAAAGTCAGGTCTTTTTTCATCACCATTCCCCCCCCCCCCCGATCTTTACCTTCTTCAACCCCCCCCCCCTTTCCCTCTGGTAACTACCCTACTGTTGTTTGTCTGTGTCTATGAATTTTGTTTGTTTTGTTGCTCAATCCCTTCACCTTTTTCATCCAGCCAAGATTTGATAGTCAACCAAGTGCCCATCAGTAGATGAGTGGATAAAAAAGCTGTGGTCCATTTACTACTCTACTGTAAAAAAGAAAGAACTCTTACTTTTAGCCTGGATAGACCTAGAGATTATGCTAAGTGAAATAAGCCAGTCAGAGAAAGATAAGTACCATATAATTTCATTTTTATGTTTAATCTGATGAGCAAAATAGACTAACAAATAAAATAGAAAACATAAAACTTTGATTTGGTGTAAACATTCCATTATGCTCCAATTTAAAAATAAGCATGCTAGTTTTCTCCTAAACTCAATCTACCTAAGGGTCAAACAATAGATAGAAACAGAAGAATTTTCTTTGATTTTTAAAGGCCTAAATATAAAAGAGGTGCCAAATAAGATAGAAATTTGGCCTTGGGACAATCACAGTTTGAGGGGCCCTGGCATATGCCCCACTGTTTGAAGACAAGGTAACAGTGGAGGTCTAGAAAGTGGTTAGTGCTTCCGGTTGAAAAGGGCAATAGGCATAAACCCAGATTATGCCCCAACCTTGCCATGTTCTCAAATTATGCCCACCTCTTCATGGCTGGGGAAATCATGTTGCTTTTGATAATTTCAATAAAAGCGAAGTTGGAAATGGTAATATATACTGTTAAAACCATGTATTAGTTAACCTGGTGTGAATGTTATTAAAGCAAAGATTGATACATGCATACATGAATGTTAGCTGAGCAGTTGTTAACTGCCTAGCAAAAAGATCATAGGAAAAAGCTTTTACACAATAATTCATCACTGCAGAATTGGCTGTCGGGGAACACAATCATCTCAGCAGAACAATGCACTTATTAAAAAGTATAATTTGCTGTTTCATCATACTTTCCATCCACCTTAGGTTTGAAATGCTAATCATTCATGGGTTGCTGCTGCTGTTTGTAACGCCTTTAAAATTCATTACAAACTATACCAAGATTGTAAACACCTGTGCCTTTCTCATACATATGTATCGAAAATCAATATGGCTATGCTAAAGTATTTGAAAAAATATTACAATGATCTCAGCAGTTCTACCGATCCATTACTACTTTGATTTCCCTTTATGGCATTTTTTATGGGTTTGCAATATGAGAAAAATATATGGTCCCAGTTTATTTATCCTTCTTCTTGGGAGAAAGATAGTTCATCAAGTCAATTCTGATTTCTTTTGGATACGTATCTTCCAAAGTGTAAAACAGTCTTTATCCAGATGTTAAAATGAGCAAAGGAATATTTAATACAACTTGACAGGTCCCTCCACAGGATCAATCCTACACAGTAATTCTCAGGCAGAGAGAGAGAGAGAGAGAGAGAGAGAGAGAGAGAGAGAGAGAGAGAAGAGAGTTTCCTTGGAGACAACACTGAGCACCAACCAACAATCCTAACCTCTGTTTGGTTGTAGAAAGTAAGCACAGGAGAGTCTATCCACCCTTTCCTATGGGAGCCGCACACTAGCTGGCTCTCAGATAACTCTGTGAATTAACCACAGCCAAACAAGGGCCTTCATTCATTTGCTCATTCATTCACTCCCCTGTGTTAATCTAAGGACTCCTGATTTTAAAACATGTTTAAGAGGAAAGAATGAAAACAGGTGAAAAGAGGTCCATTTCTGTGGCTCAGCGCAGGAGCCACGCCATTCTAAGGTGCCCTCCCTTCTAGTAGAGTGACACCAGCTTCTAGTAGAGTGAAGTGCCAGTCACACTAAATATTTGTTCTTGGTTTTTAAGGGGACTAGGACATTGTGTCAAATGACTTCATTTCTCGTTCCAGTAATAGTAATTAACAACATGATTTTAGGTAAATTTCTCTCTGTTACTTTCCTCATCTGTAACATAATGACAACTTGGCCTACATTGGGCAAAGCCTGACATGTTGTTAGCCCTCATGAATGGGATTTTACTTTAAATTTAGGGGAAAATAATATCAATATATAATTCTATGGTTTCCAATTAAACCTCACAGTCTACTGAGGGGCAGGTAGAGCAGTTATTTCTATTTGGGTTCCACAGAGATGCCCCCAGATGTTAGAAACAGTTTGCACAGTGTCTATAGGAAGCCTGGACTTGAACCCTTTGTCCCAAGATGAACCCAGAACGCAGCCATGCCTCCTTTCCTAGCTAAATGGATGTACAATGCTATTAATGGGGTTCTGTATATCATCCTTCATCTAAATGATTCACGCATTCTCTACTTCTGTCCACACAAAAGACGTGGCGTGGTCACAGTTTCGGTGCAGAGCCACTTTGTCTAAGCCACAGGGACATAGAGACACTTTCAATCTCTGAAGACTTGAGTAAATATTCACGTGTGATCTCAGGAGACCCCCGGCCATTAAAGTCATCCAAATAAAAATGCAAATGCTAACGTATCCCTTCAGTAGTTTCTCTATGGCTGTGTGGCTTAGACGAAATATTAATCCTCTCATCTCTAGAGTCAACCGGTGATTGAGCCTCCTATTCAGTGTGCATTCCATGCGAGGAATCTTGGGGCAGCAAGTTAAAGAGGTGTCTACATTCTCATCCTTGTGACCACAGCCCAGTCCCTGGAGCTAATTCTGTCTCTGTGACTATTTGATCCTGAGGGAAACCCTGCCATTCTGCTAGGTCAGTCCAGACCGAGGCTGAACTTACTCTTAGCAACCGACAACTTACCCTTTGTCCTCTGTGCTTTCCTGATGTCCACACTGTGTGTGTAACTATCTACACTCTCTAGAATGTTCTCTCTCTCAATGCCCTTGGTCAAATTACCCAAATGCTCACTCCAGCTTTACTGCTGAGTAACGAATGCCTACCTCAACAATGGCCTCTTGACCCAGGGTTATCCTATTTTTTTACCCCATCACCTTGAGCACACTTCTCTATACACAACCACAAGACCTGCTTCTTTGATGTTTGGCAAAATTTCCCCCAACTTTATTGGGTTAATTGGCAAATAAAAACTGTACATACTCAACGTGTGCAACATGAGGCTTTGACATTCCTCTACACTGCAACACGACTACCACTACCACGATGAAGCTAATGAACAAGTTCATTGTCCGGCACAAGTATGTCTGTGTGCAGAGGACCCCTAAGATTCACTCCCAGCGATTCTAACTTCACAGCACAGTATTATTAACTCTAGTTACCATGCTATACGTTAGATCTGCAGAATATACACATATTTTATCTGAACTGTGCACAGTTTTACCAAAGTCTCCTCTGGTTAATCGCTATTATAAAAATAACTTTTATAAAGTCTATACTTACATAGGACAATATAACAATGGCTGCTCTGTTAATAAAAACTGAGATGGCTAAAACAGACATGACTCCGCGAATGGGCAATTCACCAGAGTGACTGTTTCATACAATTAGGCAAATCAATCACTTCCCAGGGAAGGAATTTTCAGTAAATGAACCCTATCAGTGTTTAGCATCATTTAGCCACCACGGACTAAATTATACAGCCTGTAATTTGGAGAGAATTATGCTGCCTATCTCTAGTTTACTGAACACAGAAAAGATAGCCCATGTGGCTTTAAGAATGCTGTAAATGAGAATTTAGTTTTGAAGAAAACACCTAATGTAAAAAGCCCTAAGGTAGGATGGATGAACTGAATGCAGATGACCTAAGGGAAAGAAAGGAGGGACAGAGGGGGAGAGAGAAAGAAGTGGGACAGGAGGATAGGAAGAAGGAAGAAAGAAAGGAAGGAAGGAAGGAAGGAAGGAAGGAAGGAAGGAAGGAAGGAAGGAAGGAAGAAGAGAGGAAAATAAAGGAGGGAGGAAGAGAAAGGAGGGGAAAAAAGATGCTTAACCTTAAAAAGGAGCAGGAGAGATCAGTTGAAAAATTCTGTAAGAAGATGTGTGAAAGTGAAGACCATCTTTAAAGTGATGTGGTTCAGTTAGAGAAATATGGTTAGCAGCCAAAGATACATTCAGAGGCATCAAGGCCCATGAAGTCTGAGTGTAAATACTTTTGCAGAAAAAAAGAACAGCGAGATGGTTCTCAAGTTTTGTGGCCAAAATGGAAGTACAAAAGAAACACAGTAAGAATTTTACCAATGAGTTAAGTACTATTGATCCATTTGAAATAATGGGCCTGTCAATGAATAAACTACGCTCTACGTTGTTTGGACACGTTAGGGCAACACATTATACTTTGCAATTGTATTTTGATATTGTGTTGACATTGGCTCAGACTCAAGTAATTCCTCTCCCTTCACTAGCAAAATTTGGCTATCACTAAATACTGTACTTTTATAGAGGACAGATGACATGTGTCAGCCCCGGCACCTCTCAGTCAAAAGGACCATGCCCGGGAAGCCCAGCACATCATATCCCTGTAGAGAAGCTGCAAGACATTAAAGCACTTAGGTGAGAGGGAATGGCTAACATTTTGAAGGTCATAGAGACGAGGTCTTTAAATGATCTCTAAACTTGGAGGATTAAAAGATTTGAGCGTATACACTGTGAGAAGATAAACAACTAGATAAAAAATCACAAAAGAAAACACAAGTCATAAAAGTTTTAAGGTTCCTTAAAACGTATTTACTTTTATGGATGTGCTGTCTGCCTTTCAACGTTTTAATGCACAATACTATTTCCATTAGTATTTCATCAATCTTCAAGATGACAAGAAGAAATTGCCTTTAGAATATATCCCCACCATGTACTCTTTGAACATAACTAAAGTGTGTCTTAATACCTCTTTTTGAACTAATTCATAATGTTTATAGGAAAAAATGTACTCTTGATTAATTTTTAAATGTGGCTTTAAATATATTTACATGAAGGTTCAAATGCTTTGATACAAAAGTACAATATTTAGTGATAGTCATATCCTGAAAATTTTCAATTATAACACATGCTGACCATATCTAATGGTTTTACTAATAGTCTACAGAACTGTCATATTTTTTCATTACTTTGGAAAATTGAAGATTTCTGAAAAGAGATAATACGTTTGCTCTTTTAGTAAAGTTCAATCTGGCTGTATTCCTGGAAATCTCTTGTGTTTTGTATAGAATTTGAATCTGGTTGCTCATAAAATTCTGTGATTGATATGAAGCTAACCAGTTCCAATCACTGGAACTAATCCATCACATACAGTGGTCCCAGCACAAAGTCAATTCTCTCTCACAAAGTAACTGAGGTAGCAAAACTGATCCAAGAAGATGCAGTGAATTGTCTTCTACACATAGCATGAAAAGGTCAAGTCCGGCATTCCCCAAAAGGTGCTTTTCTAAGCGTATACCATGTTCATGAGCAGGGAGAATTAGCATTGTTAAAATACCCACACTGCCCAGAGCAATCTATAGATTCAGTGCAGTGCCTACCAAGACACCAAGGGTGCATTTCACGGAACTAGAACAAGTATTCCAAAAAGTTACATGGAACCACAGAAGACCTGGAGCAGCCATAGGGACATTCATAAAGAGGAACACAGTTGGAGGAATCTTGCTACCTGAAGTCAAACAATACTAAGAAGCCATAGGAATCAAAACAGCGTAACACTGGCATAAAAACAGACATATAGATCAATGGGACAGATTAGAGACCCCAGAAATAAACCCACACCTTCATGGCCCATTACTATTTGATAAAGGAGGCAAGAACATACAATGGGGTAAAGACAATCTATGCAACAGACGTGTTAGGAAAATTGGACAGAATCATGCAAAAAATAAAAATAAAAACTAGACCACTTTCCTACACCACACACAAAAATAAATTCAAAATGGATTAAAGGCATAAACATTAGATTCTAAATCATAAAACTTCTAAAAGAAAGCATAGGGAGTAAAATACTTTTTTCTCATAGCAATATCTTTTCTGATATGACTCTTTGAGCAAGGGAAACAAAAAATGGAACTATATCAAACCACCGAATGGGAGAACATGTTCACCAATAATACATCTGATAAGGTGTTACTATCCAAAGTTAATAAAGAACTTATGCAACTCAACATAAAAACAACCACCCAAAACACAAATAATCCAATTTAAAAAATGGGCAAAGGACCTGAAAAGATGCTCAATGTCACTAACTGTCAGAGATGCAAATTAACACCATAATGGATAGATATCACCTCGCACCTGTCAGGATGGCTATCATCAATAAATCAACAAACAAGTGTTGGTGAGAATGTGGAGAAAAGGAACCCTCGTGCATTGCTGGTGGGAATGCAGACTCATGCAGCCACTGTGGAGTAAAGTCTGGACTTTACTCAAAAAAATTAACCATGGAACTTCTGTTTGAACCAGTGATTCCACTTCTGAAAATATATCTGAAGAAAGCCAAAACACTGATTTGAAAAAATATGTGCTCTTTGCAGTGTTATTTACAATAGCCAAGACTTGGAAGCAGTCCAGGGGCCCATCAGGAGATGAGTGAACAAAAAAGCTGTATTTTTAGGGGAAGGCAAGAAAGCAGATAACTGGTCAAGTTCATCCCATTGCAAATGAGCCACATCTTAGTCCAAAAAGTCATGACATTCCAAAGTTACATGATGGATAAGGGGCTGGGGATGGAGGGAGGAGTCAGCTCATTACTCAGTCATTAAATGAAAAATCTGGAAGCTCATTGGCCAAGCCAATTTTTATGTATCAAAGTAACTAACTGGCACCTCAAGGGAGCAATGGATCCAGGTGCGTTAACCTTCCAGGCTGCGACTGATATTCCTAATAACGATGGTGAATGAACAATCGGGGTGCTATGGCTTCCCAGTGACCCTCTAAGAAAAGAACATACAACCTCTTGACTCCGTGCTGTGGGACCCAAAAGATGCCTCCACCAAGTTGCCCTCGCCCAGGGCCCGACTCCACCACGAAACAAAGGGTTACAGGATGCTCGCGTTTGACCTTGGTATGTTGAACACTGCCAAGAGCAATATCCCCTTGAATTTTCTCCTCCTAATTAGTACAAGCTGTCTCTGGCCTTTTATCTCTCCACATGTAAGTGGAAATATGAGTCAAAAAGGAGACAAATTGTTCTTTGCTCTTTCTCAGCTGCCACCAAGACGAATGGCGCTCCCATGGGCGAAGGGAGCACTTCAAGCAGCTAAGAGCCCGCATTGCTCTCTCCCGGTGCCACGTGCAGCAAAGGAGTGAAGAATCCGCCGCACTGCACATCGCTTAGACAATGAGCGCCTACGGAATGTGAAGCTTCCTATTGTTCGCTCCTTTATATATTTGGAAGAGGAGACGTGAGCAGAGGGGAATAATAGGTGTGTGGGTATGTGTGGAGGAGGTGGGGAGAGCGTGTGCATGCGGGTATGTGTGTCTTCTGTTAGGCAATTTGCAGGTGCAGAGAGCTGAAGATAATGTCAAAGTGACAAGAGGTGGTGACAATCTCAGAACGTGTATTTATACTTAAATAAGCTTTATCTACAGTTTTAAATAACCACTACTACTTGGGAAGACTCTGTGAGTGTCCTCCAGGGAGAGCCGGATTTCGATGTGAGAACGATTTGGAGGAGATAGTGTGAGAAGAGCTGAAGCACGAAGGGTATTAGCACCCCATTCCTCATGGCTGACTATCCCAGAGGCTGAAGAAGAGGGTTTGGGGGCTGAGGAGGGTGGTGGACGGAGGCTAATTACAGAATACTCCAACCTGCCTGGGAAAGAGCCAGGACATGACTGGGGGCAGTCTTGGGCTTCTTGTGTGACTGACAGAAATCCAGATTTAGGGCACTGCAGGGTCAAGGCTGGTTTCCTGAGGGGTGGCCTGGTCTGCGGGGCTGTGAGGGGTTGGGGGGGAGAGGAAACTGTCTTGACAGGAGTACACAGGATAGATGCGTGTGTCACTTCTTCATCTGCATCAACACGTGTTGAGGTGAGAGCAGCGTGGGAAGAACAGGGTAGGCTGGGGGAGGGACAGTCTTTCCAGGGCCTTGAACAGGCAGCACCTTCCAGTATTCCCGCCCTGTGAAGACCTCTGCCCCCAGGAAAGATCTAACCAGGACCTGTATGAGCAGCTGTTTTTTTTTCTACCAAACACACTTCCACCAGGCCCGCACCCCCGCACTGTGCCTGCTGCCCCGGCACTGTGTGGGGTGAACTCTCATGGGGATGAGGGGGGGGACACTGCCTGGAGGGACACAGAGAGAAGCAGCAATCTCTCAGCAGGGTCCACGGCCTCAAACAAGGTAAACTCACCAGGGGTTGTGCTAGAAGTTAAGCAAGTGACCAACGGCAGGACATGGCCACACAGCCCGTGCCTCTGCTGCTGGTGGTCCGGGGCAGACGGGTTAGAGGAATGTCTACATGTCTTGGGATCCCCTGGTTCAGACAGTTTAAATAGGGCACTTACCTCTCCTACCGGGTTACAGCAGATCCCCCTTATCCTCAGGGGGGATGGATCAAGATCCCCAGTGGGTGCCCTAAAGTGCAGATAGCATGGAACCAGAATGTACTTGTTCCTCTCACCCACACATCCCTTTTCACATCACGGAAGCAGTTGGTGGCTCCTCACTGGCATGTCTGATCTGCTGGCATCTCTGCTCCTGAGTTGTGATGCCTTTATTAGGTAATAACGAGACCTGTAATCCCAGGGCAGTGGATCTGCTCGCCTCCGCGCCTACCAGGTGACTGAGGGGCGGGGAGTGCCCCCCGAGTGGACACACTGGACAAGGGGTGAGCGGAACCACGAGTGCTCCCCACCATGCCCAGAGCAGCGCAAGTCACACACAGGAATTATTCCAGGAACTTTTCACTTGCTATTTTCAGACCACCGTTGACTGCTGGAGACTGAAGCCAGGTGTCAGAAGCCGGGCACTGTCCTCACTAGCAGAGAGGTGTGGACAAGGAAAGCTGGTCAAGTTGAAGCTCTGAAAGGTCAGAGCCCACCACTCCCTATCTAATTGAGACAATGGCACCTGGGGCAACTTCCCTACCAAACAATCCTGTAAATCCTTACGGATAAGACAGTCTGCCTGTTACTGGAATTGCCTGCCTAAGGACTATGGGTGTATTCAAACCTGAGAAAAAGGCTGGCAAGGTCAGAGCAAAGCAGAGTCCTCTCTTGGGCTTCCGCCTGGCTCCCAATTCCCAAATTTACACTCTCTTGTCTAGTCTCTTTTCATTTATGTGCAGCTTCCTTCAGAACCC
The DNA here is from genome assembly GCA_963924515.1 of Vespertilio murinus. NCBI lineage: Eukaryota > Metazoa > Chordata > Mammalia > Chiroptera > Vespertilionidae > Vespertilio > Vespertilio murinus. Next base: position 2,743,223 of record OZ004712.1, read on the forward strand.
GAAACTTGCATCTGAACCCTGAACTGTGCAGGATGTGGGGAGACAATCACAGCCATGAATAGGGGGAGGGGACGGACGACTGTGTTCAAATAGAAACAACAATGAAGCAGGGTCACAGGTGGCTTTAATTCAGAGACGTTGCATCTTTGGCAAAGCACAGCCACGCAATGGCTATCAAACCAGTGTTCCCATGGCCCACAGCAGTCTTGGAAAAACATTCTTAGGGTGCCCCCACCTCAGTCCTAGGGTGCCCCCACCTCAGTCCTAGGGTGCCTCTCACACCTCCGCACTCCACGGCCTCACAGTGCTGGCCCCTGTGAGGTCCTCATCAGGTCACCCCACCACCACATGACCTGCCTGCTCAGAGAGCCACCTCAGAAACCCCTCCCGCGGCATCAACATAACGGTCCATGCAACGTTAGTGTTTGGATTCCTTAGCTCTCCAGTCCATATTTTCAGTTCCCACACCCAGCACTGGAGGCGGTGCATTTGCCCTCCTGTACATTTCCATGGAGATGAGAGTGCATCCCTGCGGATGGAGCACGTCCCCCAGCCAGAGTGTATGTGGCTTCAGACAAGTGTCCTCAGCTCTCCAGGGCCTCGGATGTTCGGAGCAGCTGCTATCCTGGAAATGTTACCATGCCATCATGGCAAGCAGAAGGGGAAAACAGACTTGACTCTGGTGGGCTTAATCTATTACATTATTAGCCATTTTCTGGGAAATAGTCTGCATTTGAAGCAAATTTCTATGGGATGGAGATTATTTTCCAGGTATCAATTCAGCTAAATGATTAGTTCCTTAATGCATCATTAAATTTAAAGGACTTTTGTGAATCCTCCCTCAAAATGTATCCATATTCATTCTATTCAAGTAAACCTGCCAAATTCCTGGCATAAAACACATTGGTCTTTCATTGCACCGAATCATGAATCATTCTTCATTCTTAGGGATTTAGGGGAACTTAGCGTATAAATATTTTAAAATTATTTCCTAGAAGTTTCCTCGGCCTCCCAGCGATAATGACTTGCCCTTTTGGGTCAACCTCATTCCACCCATCAGCCCTAGATAGAATAAAAACCCACATCATACCTAATCCTCTCCTATCATAAAAAAACAACAACTCACCACCTCACGTCCAAGACAACATGAGCATTTTCTTCTAAAGCCACATCCATTCGTAGTAGCATGCCATATTTTCACAGTGAAACAAATACATTTCAGTATGACTTATCTCCACCCTGCACTCGATTTCATTACCAAGCCAAAAAGTACCAAAGCAGATGTTCAGAGAAATAAGCCATGAAGGTTTGCAAATTGTTTTTCTTATGTGTAAAATCCCAAATCCTTCTACAGGAATAGATAAAAATAAACCCACCTACTTGTATACTTTGGTTAGATCTGTATAGTTCACTCGTTTTTCCCCAGAGTCAGCAGGAAGAAACTACAGATCACTGGCTGGGAGGAGGAGGCCCGGGTCAATGTTCTGATGTGTGTGCTCTATGAATTGGGCAGCCTGAGTCTCAGTTTCTTTATCTATAAAATGGGACGATAACCACTTTCTCTGTGTACCATATGGAGTTGTTGTAAAAATCCATTTCTGTAGACGCTTTAAATACATAATTTACTAATACACTTTGTAAATTGTGAAATAGAATATGAGTGGGAGTCATTATCGTTGCTATAATTATTATGTGCACATGATACACGCTGGAATCCAGGAGATAAATTGTTGTTAAGTACTTGGTTTTTCCATAACCTTTGCTCCAATGGTTAAAGGGGTATTCATGCATGACCTTAGAGCAGGGGTGGGCAAACTTTTTGACTCGAGGGCCACAATGGGGTCTTAAACTGGGCCGGAGGGCCGGAACAAAAGCAACCTGACCATGCTGGCACTCCCATCTTGGGCTGCTGGTGAAAGAGCAGAGGGGAGAGCAAGAGAACCCTCCGCTCTTTTGGCTCCGTGGGCCGGATAGAACAGCCGAACGGGCCAGATCGGCCCGCGGGCCGTAGTTTGCCCACGGCTGCCTTAGATTATATTATTTAAAAAAGAGAGAGAATGTAGCTACACCCCTACAATTTAGTGCCTCGATTCACTACCCTTCTCCCTTATTCCGGGTCCTTTCTCTCACTCCTTCCTCCCTGCCCTGCCAGAGCTCAGGAGGTTTTGCAATTGGCAGCATGTGAGTAATATCCCACTTCATTCTCACTTGCAAAGGATGACTGACGACTAAGTCCGGAGGAGATGTGCGAGAACCTGTGGCCTTTTATTTCCTGTCAGGACGGTCATTTTCTAAGTCTCTGAAACACGACGACTTCTAATTAGCTGTCGCCAAGCGACGAGATGCAGATGCCCGGGAGGCCTTGCTGCGCTAACGCTGTGCAGGGCTCACAGGCGCGGCTCAAGGAGTGTGTGAGCGAATTCCCTGAGCGCAGCCCAGGCTGCCGTGGGCATCCGTGGGTCTGGGTGTGAGGTGCCCAGAGCCTGAGCTGGGGGGACAGAGACCCTACCGTTTGTGTTGGCGGAATCAGAAAGAGAATAAATAGCAAGTCTTCGAATGAGCCATTACTTTCACTGTTGTTTCATGTTGATGTTCATAGGTAGATGCGTGGGAACTTAACTCCTGTTCATACCAATGAGCCTGTGGTAAAATCAGTTTTGTAATACATTGTTTTGCTGAAAGTCGCAGAATCCTACATAATATAACCCTAATATGCAAATTGACTGAACAGCAGAATGACTGGTCGCTATGACACACCCTGACCACCAGGGGGCAGATGCTCAAAGAGGAGCTGCTCCCTGATGGTTAGTGCGCTCCCACAGGGGGAGCACCACTCAGCCAGAAGCCGGGTTCACGGCTGGTGAGCGTAGCAGAGGTGGTGGCAGCACTAAGGATCCCTAGGGGGAATGTCTGCCTGCCAGGAAGCGGGCCTAAGCCGGAAGGTGGACATCCCTCCAGGGGTCCCGGACTACAAGAGAGTGCAGGCCAGGCTGAAGGGAAACCCCTCCCCCTCTGAGTTGTGCACGAATGTTGTGCACTGGGCCTCTAGTCTATAAATAACACTAAGTGAGGACATACCGGCATAGATGCATTAGTTTCTTAGAGCTGCTATAACAAATTGCCCCAGACGTGGGTGTCTAAAACCATGTAAATGAATCCTCTTGTGGCTTTGGGGACCTGGCGTGAGACATTGAGGTGTCAGGGAGTCACAGTTCTGCTGGAGGCTCTGGGGGAGACTCACCCAGCGCCTCCCAGCTTGGGGTGGCTCCTGGAACCCTTGGCTTGCGATGCAATCCCTGTAATCTCTGCCTCAACCTTCACACGACCCCCTCCTCTAGGTCCCTGTCTGTCCCCTTTGGTCCAAAGGGAACGTCCTTAGAAAGGCTTTTCTCTCCCCCTCCACCCCCTCCATTGTGTGGAGGTGGGGAGACCGCATGTGTGGAATGAGATGTGTGGAGGGAGGGAGAGGGGCCGGTGCCTGTGCCTTTACGCCCAGGAAGAAGGTGTGCAAATAGCAACCGTGGCTGCAGTTCCTTCCTACTCTAGAAGAGTACAACCCCGTTGCATTTTGATTTTCATCCCTTACTACCAACTCTGGACACGTCTTTTTTTTCTCTCTTAGTGACCTCACCAGAAAAGAAAGAAAAAAACAACAACAGTATTTTGAAGAGAAGGTGAAAAGTAAACAAGATATTACAGAGTATGATTGACAACAACACATTTCTTTATCGCATCATTTGCTCTACAGCTGCTCACAGTAAAGCTAGCGTTACTAGCATTGAGAGTCGGGCGACGTTTCACAGCGGATCAAGCATGTTCTGAGGGTACCTAACAGCACCCTGACTCACAGAGAGGAGGTGGGATGTATCTGGCCAATTAAAAGCAGTAACAGTTGCTTCAAAAATGTCACCAGTAGTTCCATAGCTAGTACTGTCATTAAAACACACACACACACACACACACACACACACACCCCTCACTGGTTTCTGCAATGAATTACAGCTGTGGTTGGCAAACTGCAGCTCGCAAGCCACATGAGCTCTTTGGCCCCTTGAGTGTGGCTCTTCCACAAAATACCACGGCCTGGGCGAATCTATTTTGAAGAAGTGGCATTAGAAGAAGTTTAAGTTTAAAAAAGGTGGCTCTCAAAAGAAATTTCAATCATTGTGCTGTTGATACGTGGCTCTGTTGACTAATGAGTTTGGCGACCACTGCCTTAGAGAAAATGAGTTCAGATCGGCCAGGCTGCCAACCACAATGCAGTTCCCCACAGGAGAACCAAATCCCCGGGCCCTGGACAGGGAGGGAGGGAAGGAAGAGAGGGGGTGGGGTCACAGGGCACCTTGGAGGAGCCACTGTCTTTGCACCCGGAGGCCGCACCGGCTGAAACAGTTCATTCCCGGCGGCACGAGCACAGCAGAGGCGGAGAGAACACGCCCCAGCACGTCCCTCAGCCTGGCATGTCCCGGCCCAGTGCCGCAGCCACAGGAGCAGGGCCTGCCCACGGAGTGCAAAGATAAATAATGGGTGAAGACTGTAAGTAACGTGGGAACCTCCTAAGTGTACACGTGCCCTTTGCAATTAGTAGGGCACAGCCAACCAGGGAGTGAAGTTTCAGTGCTCCCCAAAGATGTAGCAAGATGAAGCAACATTGGGATGAAAAAACTAGAGCTGTGAGGAGCACATCGTTTTAGGCCGATCCATCCAGATACAGAACCAGTTCTTCTGTGCGTAGGAGTTAGAAATGAATGCCGCACACACACACCAGACTCTTTATAGTGAAATGTAGAGAGTTGTGATGATTACTTTTTGGGTCAGCCTGGAGGGTGTGTGTGTGGGAGATTGACATGGTAAGCAGTGCACTTTGAGCAAAGCAGATCGCCCTTGTTTTTAAGATCTATACTGGAGCAGCGGTCACCAACCTGAAGGACCTCACAGACCACCAGTGGTTCTAGGAGGCCGGATGCACAAATTTGTGCCCCGGGGGGGTCCTTTGGCATGGCTGGTAACTGGGGGATGATCAGGTGGATTGGGGCCAGCTGGCTGGGGAGAGGGACTGCAGGAGGTTGGTTGTGGGAGCTCACTGACCACAAGGGGGCAGCTCCTGCATTGAGTGTCTGCCCCCTGGTGGTCAGTGCTTCGTCATAGCAACTGGTCAACTAGTCATTCAGTTGACCTGTCATAATGATTCCTTAGGCTTTTATATATACAGATTGATTACAGAGAGGAAGGGAGAGGTAGAGAGAGAAAGAAACATCAATGATGAGAGAAAACCATGGGTCAGCTGCCTCCTGTATGCCCCACACTGGGGATTGAGCCTGAAACCAGGGCCTGTGTTCTGACCAGGAATCAAACAGTGACCTCCTGGTTCAGAGGTCAATGCTGAACCACTGAGCCACACAGCCAGGCTCCATCCCCATTCTTTCGCTCCATGTGTTTGTAAAATCGCTCAGGAAGCTGTGCATTGCTGTCGTGGGCATATTGCCAGTGCCCTGTGATTCTTTACTGTATAACTCCATCACTGTCGGCTTATCTATTTTACTGGACAGTTAGATTGCTTCCAGCTTTCTATTAGTTATAGTGACTCTAAGGATATTCTCACTTAGGTCTCTCTGAGCATCTGTGTATGCATGGATGTTGGGCACTAACCTAAGAATGGAATTGCTGGGTCATAGGATCAACTGAGCAGAGTCCCCCAAAGTTTCCCCAAAGTTCTCGAGCTAATCTCCCTCCTGCTGGCACTCCTGGTGGCCATCTCTTCTCCTCTAACTCCTCTTCATCACTTCCAGGGACGTCAGCAGACACTCCTTCATCCTGCCCGCGGCATGGCGCTAAATGGGTTCCGGCGACGAAGCCAGATGGAGGCATTGTTTAACCGACTGCAGGTTTCTTTAAAGGGCAGCGATGCGATGCGCAGTAAGCCACCCAGAAGCCAGGCAACACTCGGACACCAGCGGCCCAGCGTGACGGATTGTGGTACAAACTCACTAGCAATCCACCGTGGCCGACTTCATGGTTAATGTGCAATTCTGCCCCCGACTGCCCGGTCTTGGGGATCGCTGCATTGCTCTTCCATTCAAGATCCCTCTCTTTCCATTCCCAAAAGGCTCTGCGCTTCTCACTTAGATATGTGTTGCTGAAATTATTATTTTGCTTGCAATGTTTAATTTACTGGTTGTTAGGCATCAGCAGCATTTTGGCATCGCTGTAGGCTGAAAGGAAACTTTGCTCACCATGGCACGGGGGCTGTGGTCCTCCCTCAGCACGAGGCGGTGCTGTCCCCGGCAGGAGAGCTTCCGTTGGTTGAGAGCAGGACTCAGGCGCGGTGTGAGGCACTTATCTGCACTCTCTGCATCGACTCTCACAACACCCTTCCAATGCAGGCACTGTGAAAAGCACAAGTCCTCTTTCCTGTACATCTTTGCTTCCTTCCTCACCAGCCTCCCTTATCTCGCAAGTCCCTGTATGTCAGAGTCCAGGACAGCCCCCGTGGCCATCCCAAGGATGTCAGAAACATCTGACTGCGAGGGAAGGTTGCATGGAAGAGGGAGGACCTAGGAACCTAAAGACAGCTCTCCCTGAGAAACACTCATTTTAGCGCCATCGCTAGTAACGTGACCCTAAGGAGAAGTGTGGGCATGGGAGCTCATACATTAGCATCCAATACTGAGAAAGCTGCAAAGGAACTGAGCCCAGAGGGCGGGTTCTGTGAGGCTGTTTGAAGGTAGAAGGAAGCACCTCATGGAACCCATGCAGATGGCCGGCTCTGGGTTGCCACTCTGGCTCATTGCCGCCCAGATCACCTGGTACATTTGTCCAAAATGCCTTATCTGTCTGCGATGCCATAAGCCAGATGGGTCTGCCAGCTGCAGCGACTCGGCTGCTGGGCAAGAGTGAGTTCCTGGTGAGATGCCTGCAGGGAAGCTCTCGGCCTCTATTCTAGAACACGCATGTGAACTCAGGCGGCTGTGCTCTCTGTGGGTCTAGCAAAGAAACATCAACAGCCTGACCTGTGTGGCTCAGTGGTTAAGCATTGACCTATGAGCCTAGAGCAGTGGTGGGCAAACTCATCGGTCCCCAGAGCCAAATATCAACAGGACAACGGTGGAAATTTCTTTGGAGAGCCACATTTTTTAAACTTAAACTTCTAAGGCCACTTCTTCAAAACAGACTCACCCCAAGCCATGGTATTTTGTGGAAGAGCCACACTCAAGGGGCCAAAGTGTCGCATGTGGCTCTCGAGCTGCAGTTTGCCGACTATGAATCTAGAGGTTATGATTCCTAGTAGTCTGGGCACATGCACAAGTTGCAGGCTTGGTCCCCAGTAGGGGGCGTGCAGGAGGCAGCCAATCAGTGATTCTCATCATTGATGTCTCTCTCTCTCTCTCTCTCTCTCTCTCTCTCTCTCTCTCTCTCTCTCTCTCTCTCTCTCTCTCTCTCCCTTTCTCCCTGAAATCAGTAAGATTCACAGCAATAGGACCGGGGCGTGGCCGCAGAAGCAGGCCATGGGCAGCTGTTCTGTACAAGAGACAACGTGGCTACAAGCTGAGGCGTGGGTGGAAGCCAGCCAGGACATCCCTGCGGCGCTGCTAAGAAAGCGTTAAACCCTTGCGGGTGGAAATCCAAAGCATCCCAGGGGACTCGGCCGCCTAATTCCCATAAGCAGTTTGAAAACAGACCCCTGCTGAATAATTTGTAACAGGAAATGAGTAACAAGCCCGTGGTCAGAGGCTCCACTCCATCGTGGCTGTCAGCCGCCTCCGTCCGCTTCCCCGGCCGATGGGCATTGATTTATAGGAAAACGCTTGGCACCGGCTCCTCGTTGCGCCCCGGCCTCTGCCCCACGGTCAGGGACCTGGCCTGCCCAGCCGCGGGGCCCTGCTCTGCGTGAGCCCGAACATTTCACTGAAGGAAGCTCTCGTTGGACCCATTAAAAATCACACACAACAGAAATGTTATGCACTTAAATCCTGGAATGTCTCATGCTGTTTGGAAAAAAACAAAATACAATGTCAAACCACTGTCCTCTATGACAAAACAATCCTGATCTCACAGAGACCTCTCTCTTTCCAATGGCATCCCAGACTGGATGAACCCTTCAGATACGGTGGGCTCAGCTCAAAGGCGCTTACAAGCTACCTTGACATTACACAATTTAAAACAAACACGTGTTTTAGTGGAATCGCCAATCTACGTCCCTTTTTATTTAAAAAAATATTTGTATTGATTTCAGAGAGGAAGGGAGAGGCAGAGAGAGATAGAAACATCAATGATGAGCGAGCATCACTGATCAGCTGCCTCCTGCACGTCCGTCACTGAGGATTGAGCCCGCAACCAGGGCATGTGCCCTGACCGGGAATCGAACTGTGACCTCCTGGTTGCTCAAGGTCTAACTGACGCCTGGTTACCCCTAACTGCCCTCCCCTGCTGGCCTGGTCACCCCTATTAATTTTTTTTTTAAATCTTATCCCCTTCACAAACAATTGTATTTGACTTCCTTATTGACTTCTCCCTCTCACACAATTTTTCTCTCTCCTTTTAGTAACTCATCATTTATAAACTTTCCTTTCCTCCGTATCTCTCCTACTTCATTTCCATCATCCTTCTTCCCATCTTTCTCCCACCTTCTCTCCCACCCCACATTCCTTCTTTCCTTCATCTTTACCCCTGCCCACCCCCCCTTCTTCCTCCTTCCCACCTTAATGTCTTTCTTCACTTCCTCCCTCATCCTGCTTTGCTCCCTCCCCTATTTCTCCCTTCTGCCCCATTTCTCCCTTCTCCCTAATTTCTTCCTTCTCCCCATTCTCATTTTAAGCTCTACCAGCTCCCCTTTAAAACCTTTCTTCCCTCCCTCTGTCTCTCTCACCCTACCTTTCCTACACATTCTTCTCTACTTACTTCCACTGTATTAATGTCTACTTACATGCCTAATAATTATTCACTATCATTTATCTTTTTTTTCTGATTCCTACTTTTAAAATCTGTTCCCAGTACACAACTATGCCTGGTTTTCATTATGGCTCCTAAAGGTCACTCATACATCCTCTTTCCTTCCTTAACTCTGCTCTCTACTGACTCCTTTATAAAGTTCTTCCTTCCCTCCTTCCCTTCTTAAAGCTTCCATTCAGGGTGGGAGGGTAGGGGGAAGGAATTAAACCCCAGCCCAAGCTCAGCCCCAGCCAGGTGGTCGCCACCCCCTCTTCCCCGGCCTCCCCTCCACCATCCTGTTCCCATTCCCTGCCCGGGATGTCCGGCCCAGCGAGGGTGGCCGAGGCCCGCACAGCCTGGGCACTGCTGCTGCCACCTCGAAGCAGGAGTGTCTCCTCCCAGAAGGCCTCGGACCCTCCACCACCGTCCCAGACCCATGGGCGCCTCTCCACCAATAGCCTGCGCCAGGGGCCTCCACCCTCCTCCTAGCAGGGTGCACCTGCTCCCCACCCCCCTGCAGTTGCCACCCCTTCCTGCATGCAGTCCCAAGTTTCCCCCCCTTTTCCATTCCTGCGTCTTTTTCTTGTTCCCTTTCTGTATTTCTGTTTCTCCTCTCGGCCTGTCTGCATACAGGCCTCCTTCCTCTCCCTCTCCTTCCTTATCCCCTCCTAGCCCATCCTCTCCTACCCCAGGCCTCGCAGCTGCCTGACAGAGGGCAGGGACGCAGCCTGCTGATCCGGTCGTGACATGAGGCTGTCACGGATAATTTGCATATTTCTCTATTATTAGTACAGGTGGTGCAACGAAAATATAGAATGCATAATGAAGATCGTATTCACAAGGTGTGTCTATATTCACAGGTGACTATGCTCAGCCGTGCCCTCTGGATGGGGAATCTCCTGCAAAGTATCTTAAAGACAAAGAAACGCCGCCTGCCCCTGGAGACCTCAGCGTGTCACCATTAGTTCATCTCCCTGGAAACAAGAGAGCTTCGTAACCATGCGCCTGTTAATAGCAGAGACCTGCTAATATGTGACACAGATAGAGCAATTGTAGCTGCACCACAAAACGCTTTGTGTGTGCATCACTACATTCCAGTGACATCGAAGACAGTGCGGAGAGGGGACCGTTCCTTCTCTCTATTGTCTGACGAACAGCATCTCTAGATCAGAGATTCCCTCTCCTTGTTGCTTCTATTTTGGCTTGGAAATGATTTCTGTTCTAATGTTTTTACAAACAACAACAACAACAACAAACACCTCAGGTATACAGATGGTTCTTTGGAAGCTGAGGAATTATTGCATGATCACAATAAATCACTATAATGAGACATAAACACTCGGAGAATAATGATTCGGGAACAGCTCCTTGTTGCTACAAGATTTCCCTAGTCCTACCTGGAAGATGTCATTTTGTTTTATAATGTGAGGGTTAGAAGTAATTTTTTAAATCACCTATTTCAAATGACTAATTTTTCAGAAGGAAAAAAGAATCAGGCGCAGTAAGTTACAGGCATTCATCTCAAGGTCACCCCATAGGCTGGCCTGTTGCAGACTTCCTGCTAGAAATCCGGCCTCCTGTTCAAGGTGAGGTGCTTCACACATCACAGCACACACAGCACAGCATACATAGCACAGCATAGCACAGCATAGCACAGCACACACAGGTTTAACTGTTCTCTGCCAGCAAACCACCACGTGGTGAACACACTGTAAGAAGTGTAACTGTGTGGTGATGCTAAGACTCTAGAGCAGACTGCTCTCAGAACAGAAAAGCTGAGGCATGCCTGGGAGATTATCAAGGGCTCCTCTGTGTCTTCAGTCCATCTGTGCTCACGTCGAGCACATGTGTCTCTTCCTGGCCCCATTTAGGGACCCCACCCAGGGGGCCGCCCTGCTTAGGACCAAGGGGATGGTGTTGTAGCTTGTCTGTCTGCTACCCGGTCAGTAAGTTTACTAATATACCCGCACGAGAGGCAGCTCATCTTCCAGTTCTCCCAGCAGGTCTCCCAGGACCATTCAGAGTGCCTCCCAGAGCCATCCGCGCAGGCATGGGCCTGAATCCCAGGCTGAGACCGCCTGTGAGGTCCTGAGCATACTGCCTCATTGGAGACTCCATTTACTTCTCTGTAGAGAGTCAGTGACAGCGGCACCTACTCATGAAGCTGGATCAGTGTTTAAATGATCGTGTTTCTCTAAGTCTCAGCTATAAAGAGTAGGACTCACTTTGATTGCTGAGACCAGAGCAAGCACTATCCATTCCACTGTGGGTGTAAGACTGACCGAGACAGGAGCTGTCCCTCCACATGAAGCTGCTAAGGGACTGCACATGGAAGCAATAGCTAGCAAAAGACCCAAATTTAAAGGTCAAGTGATACAAAGAGCTAAATCACAATCCGGGAAGCAGAAGACCTGGAGCACTACTTAGAAAGCTATCTTCCGTAAAGCCGAGACCGTCAGCCCGCTCCCTCTCCCACATCTACAAGGAGCTGATGGGCTTCATCTGCAGCATGAAGCCCAGAACCCATAATGCAGAGGAGCTAATGTCATTGACTTGCGGTAGGACTGAGGCATCCAAATCATTTATCAGTCCTTTAGGCGACTCTGGAGGTCAGGGCCGTGTTTCTAAAGGAATGGCTCTCAAAGTGGGATCCCCACAACATCAGCACCACACCACTGAGAATGTATTAGAAATTCTAATTCTTTGACGCTAGGGTCTAAGTTAGGGAACCCTGAGCGACCTGCGCTTTGGTGGCTGAGTCTAAGATGAGAGAAGAGTATGATTTAAGTCCAGACTTCTGTGTTGGAAAAGAGGTGGGGGAACAAGGGGAAAAGGATGACAAATGAACTCTGCTCAAGGGAAACAATGCTTTGGTAACACCACGTATTGTTAGTCAAAGGCAGCTTTCCCATTTATAAGAAACTAGAGGTCCAGTGCTTGAGTGCCAACCTATGAACCAGGAGGTCACAGTTCGATTCCTGGTCAGGCACATGCCTGGGTCGCAGGCTGGATTCCCAGTGTGGGGTGTGCAGGAGGCAGCCAATCAATGATTCTTTCTCATCACTGATGTTTCTATTTTTCCTTCTCCCTTCCTCTCAGGGGGAGGTGTGTGTGTGCAGGTGGTGGTGGTGGTGGTGGGGGGTGCTCAGCCCAGCCTGTGCCCTTTTGCAGTCTGGGAGCCCTTGGGGGATGTACCACTGTGGTGGAGGTGGGAGAGGCTCCTGCCACCGCTTCTGCACTTACCAACCATGAGCCTGACTCCTGGCTGAGGGGAACACCCCCTGCAGGAGCGCACTCACCACCAAGAGGAAGCTCCTGCGTTGGAAATCTGTCCCCTGGTGGTCAGTGGGCATCATGGCGATCAGTCGTTCTGCTGTTTGGTCAATTTGCATATTAGCCTTTTATTATATAGGATAAATGATTTAAAAAAAACAAAGAAGTGAATGATGCCAACACAATCAGCTATCTGACAGAAAAAGATCCTTAACAACACACATGTATACATGTATATATTTAAAGCCTTAGACTCAACGAATCTATTTGACAAAACCTGTATATCTGAATGGCTTGTTGGAGTCAACTGCTTAAAGAAGAAATTCAGATTTACAAAGAAAAGCTATACAGCATCCTCAATATCACCCACAAAAAAGTGATTTAAAAAACAATGAAGGGTCAAAGGATACGAATAACTAAACACAGAAGAAGAAATCAAAATGATTTCTATGAGATGATGTCTGATCCCTCAGGTGCCCAGGGAGATGCCAATTATAGTCATAGTCCACTTATAAGATTGCCCCAAATTAAAAACTGAAATGCTATCCAGTACTGAGAAGACACAGAAAAACAGACAATATGAAATGTTGTTGAAGGGGGTGTACATTAAACAGAAAAAAAGCAAAAAGCATAAACAATTTTGGAAAAATCGACATATCTATTACAATGAAGTGAATAAGATATTCACTTCATTGTAATAGATATGTCGTTGTATTCACTTCATTGTAATAGATATTATATTACCCTAGGACCAGGAGAATTGTTAATGGTTGAATGAGAAAAGTATGTCATCTGCTATCTGTTAAAAATCAAAGGCAAAAAGCACAGTCCTTTGTATTTCTATGTAAGTGGGGAACTGAGCAGAGTTAACTCACTTGAAGTCATCATCTCCTCTGGGACACACCTAGAAAGTCAAGGTGAAATATAGTGAAACCACATTTAAAATATTGAACTTAAACTGAAAAGAGCTCCTTGAGAAATACCAGGGCACTCAGCGTGGAGAGCAGAGTCTGCCATACATGGTTTACAAGCTGCTACAAGCAAATACACCCTAATGCTGAGGGGTCTGTGGAAAGGGAGACCCTGTGCTGATGTCAGATCACTCCCGGTGCTTGATGCTCAGTGCTCAGTACTCGGGGCTTGGTACTTGGTGCTCTGACAACATGGGGCCGAGAGACACAATTTGAAAGAGGGCCGGGCCAAGGTGGTCCAGTGGTTGAGTGCCACCCTATGAACCAGGTCACAGTTCAATTCCTGGTCAGGCACATGCCTGGGTCACAGGCTCGATTCCCAGTGTGGGGTGTGCAGGAGGCAGCCAATCAATGATTCTCTCTCATCACTGATGTTTCTATTTCTCCTTCTCCCTTCCTCTCTGAAATCATTAAAAAATATATATTTTTTTAAAAAACCCAAAAACTTGAAAGAGGGACTTGGCATGGGACAAATTCCATCAGCGGAATAAGGATACACTAAAAAGCTTATGATCCATGAGGGCCAAGGATTAAAAAATAATCGAGCACAAGAAACTGGAATTCTGCACTAAAGTAATTCACCAAGACCGGAAGCCAAGAAGGGAACACTCACAGGTCAGAAATGTGCAACCAGGAGGCCTGATGGAGGGGAGTGAGAACCTCTTGGTAGGACTGACTTCGTGTCCAGACAACTTGCAAAGGAAAACAAAACAGCAAAATCAAAACAACAAAAATCCCTGAAGAGAAGCACACTATGTATAATCATGAAGTAATCTATCCAGGGTGGGGCAAAAGCATGTCGACAGTGTTTGTATGGAAAACAACACAGTAATCAATATTAATACAATCATGAACTATTTCAGGTACTTAGAACTGTAAACCTGTTTTTGTCCCACTCTGTATGCAAAGAAGTCACAAAAAAACCTGATTTCCATGCAGCGAATATCACTGTGCAAAACACAGAAGGCAGAAGCTGATGGAAGTACGGTATGTGGAGTGACTCAGTGACCCACCGTTCAAGCAGAAATTGTAAGCTCCCTTTTAGAAACTGATGGATTGACCACTGTAACGCTAATTGGGCTGTAGAGCATTTGAACGACACACATTACCACACAGTAACTATTAGGTATGTTTCGAATAGCACACTCAACTGATTTTCAATGCACAAGAAAATTTTCAAAAGCTGACCGCTCACTAGTCCAGAAAGAAGTATCAGCAAATCTCCCAAAACAACAACTGTACAGACCATATCCTATTATCACATGACAATGAAAGTGGAAATAGTCAATATCGAAGCAATTTAAAAATATGCATGTAACTAAAAGTCACCCTACAAAATAGTACATAGGTTGTGGGATAAATTACAATTAAAGCTATAGAAATTACTTATTTAGTATAAAATAATAATAAATATCATAATAAACCCCAAGATATATAGAAACCCAGAAAATATCATAGAACTGGAACTAAATATTACAGAGAAATGTTAGATATTTAGTAAATAGCATTTGGAAATTGGTTTTCCGTAAGGAAAAAAGTTGATCTCTACCTAAAACTACAAGAGGCCTGGTGCACAAAATTCATGCACGGGGAGGGTGGGTGTCCCTTAGCCCAGCCTGTACTCTCTCACAATCTGTGACTGCTGGCTCCTAACCACTCACCTGCCTGCCTGCCTGATGCCCCTAATCACTCTGCCTGCCTGCCTGATGCCCCTAACCACTCACCTGCCTGCCTGCCTGATGCCCCTAATCACTCTGCCTGCCTGCCTGCCTGCCTGCCTGATGCCCCTAACCACTCACCTGCCTGCCTGATCACCCCTAACCACTCACCAGCCTGCCTGCCTGATGCCCCTAATCACTCTGCCTGCCTGCCTGATCACCCCTAACCTCTCGCCTGCCTGCCTCTAACTGCCTCTGCCTCGGCCCCTGCTGCTGCGGCTTCATCCAGAAGGACATCCAGAATGACGCCTGGAAGGTTGCTCAGCTCTCCCATCTAATTAACATACTATGCTTTTATTATTATAGATAATATAAAATGAACACAAAACAAAACAAAAAACCCCAAAGAATAAAAAGTTCTTGAAATTATCAAAAGAAACTGCAGAAGACTCGCTCTATGACCTTGATACAGTAAAGAATTTCTGCAACAGGAAACAGCATAACCAGTTAAGGAAAAAGGCTGAAGCTTGACAACACCCAAATTTAAAAATTCACCCCGCCCCCCTCTGGAAACAAAGTTAGAAGGCATTTTAAAGACTGTAAGAACACTCGGCGATATCAGAATATCAATGAACTAGAATTCAATAAAAAAAGGTCAAATCAATGGGGAAAGTAGATGAAGCCACAATTCACAGAAGAGAGGACCAAGTAACCAATAAACTTATAAGATGCTACATGTCACTAGCAATGAGGGGAATGCAAATAAAACAATAAAGAAAGCGCACTGACTGCCAAAATAAAAACGTCAGAATTACAAGTGCTAAGGAGCTCTCCCGCTCTGTAGGGAGGAGTGTCCAATGGGCCACTCCACACAGCCATCAGCCAGAGCTGAGGATGGGGCTGGGGCTGTTGGAGAGGCCATTCATTACAGCTACCTGCATATCTCCCAAACTCATGCCCCTCCCCCTTTTTTTTAAAACAAATGCTATGTCTTTCTTTCTGTGTCCTGTAAATCTAACCTGATACCACCCTCACCAGGGCTCAGTGAATATCACAGGTGCAGGTGAGGATCTCATCAAAGAGAGCCAGCTGAGCCATCATTTAAAAAAAAATTTTTATTCACTTCCGAGAAGAAGGGAGAGGGAGAGAGAGATAGAAACATCAATGATGAGAGAGAATCATTGATTGGCTGCCTCCTCCTACATGCCTCTACTGGTGATCAAGCCTGCATCCAATCAATGATTCTCTCTCATTCCTGACGGGGAATCAAACCCAGGACCTCTTGGTCCAGAGGATGACTCTCAATCCACTGAGCCACCACTGCCGGACTGAGCTATCATTCTGGTGCGGTGGGCCCCCTTTTCAATTAAATTAGGGTCTCAGGGTCTCATCTATTTCTAGACATTTCAGTCACCAGCTCCGACACTGTACATAAGACAAGGTCGCTCTGTCAAATGTACCCAATAGAACAAATGATTTGCAATTTATCATATAACTCCAGGGAGAATTTTCACTCACGCAACATCAATGCCACTTTACAAGGTCACACCATTGTTTGCTTTTCAGTTCAGACCTGGTTGTGTTGGTTACAAACTTTTCTTTTAAAAACTCTACTTGGGCCATTAATCAATCAGTGAGAATTTGACTATCGACTATGGGAATAAGCAAATTTTTTGTTACTACATTAAAAATGCAAAGGAGATAAGAACTTATGATGTTAACTAATAAGGGAAAATGACCAACCACTCTCAAAGTGTGTTTCTGAATTTCACTCAGAAAAAAAATACTCCAAGAAAATAGAGCTATCTGGGAAAAGTAGAGTGCCATTGTTGGCCGGGTAGCTCGGTTGGTTAGAGCATCATCCAGGTTTACCAAGGTTGTGGATTCAATCCCAGGTCAGGACACATTCAAGAAGCAACCAATGAATGCATAAGTTAAGTAGGAAAAAAATCCACATTGATAATGTTTTACTCTCTTCTTTCTAAAATCATTTTTTTTAAAAAAGCACAGTACTAAATTAACATGTAATTTGCCATTTTCTTCTTCATTTGATATTACATCTCTTTCTTTTAGTCACTCTTATGCAATAACAGCAAATTCTGGGTCACTAAATGAAACAGCAGTTCTTGCTCCCAATCCTATAGAACATAATTAGATGTTGGGGAAAAAAATTCTCATATTATTTTTAGAAGATACAAAAAAAGAAAACACAATTTCCCTAGCACTAGCAGTTTTGCGAATTTGGCAGAAATGTGTTGAATTAACCTCTCCTTTTAATGGCCACCATCCCTTTCGGTTGGATTACTAAAAGAGTTTTGCTTTGGATTAAATAGTCCCTTTGTGAATCTAGATGAATCAGAAAGGGAATTGTTTTGGGTACAGCCCAGTACTGATCCCAGGGGTGGAGAGGAGCCATGAGCAGACGCCCACCACCTCCCTCTCTCTCCCTCTCCCCTCACACCCTTGAGGCATTGGCAGGGACACAATCCTGTTGACCTCTGACCTGCAGGTCCAGGCTGCTGGCCCACATGCACAGCCAACATGAAAGCAAGACCTGCTGGTGTAGTTTTAACCCATTAGCATTCAAGGAAAGACACCCACGAGAACTGGGCTCAGCAGTGCCACAGCTCAGAAGCCCGGCTCTGAGAGCCACAGGAGGGGAGGCCCTGGACCAGCGCCATTTCCCTGCCTCTCGGTCACTCAAAGTGCTTGTCCCACATACGTTCTCTCATCTCTGAGCACAAGCACACCGCAGCCATTCCCTGGGCCCTGCACCCCCTCCCCAGCCTGAGCAGGGCAGGGCCACAGTGGGCTCTGCATTTGCCTGATAAGGAACACGTTCGCTCCCCCATTGATGACCCTGAGGGAGGGGAATGCTGACAAAGCAAGCCGATGGCCAGAGGTGCCTGGCTCCCAGTGGTGAGTTTTTCAAAAGCAAGGCAGACAGAGGGGGTGGAGGAATGAAAATTGCCAT
Source organism: Vespertilio murinus (assembly GCA_963924515.1). Lineage (NCBI taxonomy): Eukaryota > Metazoa > Chordata > Mammalia > Chiroptera > Vespertilionidae > Vespertilio > Vespertilio murinus. The sequence continues at coordinate 2,761,027 of OZ004712.1, forward strand.
GAGGAAGACAGGAGGAAAGTGTGGCCATGGCAACTGATTTGGGTACCAGAGAAGGAAGAAAGGCTCCCCATGAATCAGTGTAAGTGAAGGAGGTTCAAGTGTGTGGTGGCCCTGCAAGCATTGCTGGGAGATCCTCAGTGCTCACGTCCGCCCTGAGATGGTTGTGGACGAGGAGGGGCCACACGCTCACCTGACTGGCTCAGGGGAGCATGCGTGGTGGCCTTGACAACTCAGAGCCCAAGTAACCACCCAGGATGGTCTGAAATGAAAGCCTTTTCATTAAAAAGCAGCTACGGTGGGTAGTCACGTCCTAGGCTGGTATCTTCCCTGGCAAAGGTCAGTCTTTACCTTCACTGAGCCTGTTGTCTTTCTTCATCTATGATGACTATCGTGGGATGTCAAAGTCATTTTCCTTTTAACGGACCCCTCAGGGCACAGGCACTGCTCTGCCGCAGTCCCCCTCACTGTCACCGAGCTCATGCTGACTGCTACCTGTCCGGCACCCACCTGAGTAAGAGAAGTGTGTGTCGATCATTTTGCTTTTATCCAATCCCAGAGACTTCCCTGCTTTGCTTTCTCCCGCCTCCCTAATCTGTCACCAATGAATTTCACTTCACCCACTTACGTCTCCTCCTGGGATGGTAAAGCATAAAACAAGGTGAAAACCCGCCCTTCTCCGGAGCACAGACTCAGTACACTGAGATCCTGCTTCCCGGCCATTCTTCACAGGTTTGTGTGTTGCTGCATGAACAATGGCATGTTGGTGCTGCCGTAAGACAATGACAGCTGTGCCCAGTCATAGTGTGGTTTCTGGACCTCGGTCCTCACATGGCCCTCTCAGTCCTTCCCACGCACTGTTACCAGGCCAGCACGACTGCCACCCCTGTCCCTAGAAACTGAGGCTCAGAAGGAGTCGGTGACTCCCCCAACCAACTAGCAAGCCAGTGGCAGAGCGGGGCCCAGCCTTGTAACTAAGTGCCAGCCCTCTGTGCCAGCCTGGTCTGCCCCGGGCTCGCTGTCACCGGTGTGGCCAGCGCCATGCCACACTTGGTCCTCAGGCAGAGCTGGCTCAGAGTCCACCGCCTCTGAATGAGCACCCACGCCCCACACGTTTGTTATGGCCCCATCCCGGCCCTGAGGTGTGCCCCCTCCCCCCTCGTGGGACACTGCTTAGTGCAGCTGTCACAAAACCCCGAGTGCCAATGCACCGACCCCATTGAGAACATGGCCTTTCCGTCTTGTTACCCCTTTCCCAGAGGGGCCCCAGGCTTCTCTGTGGTTCCTCCCCACGCGCCAGGCCTCCCAGGTGTGGGAGCTGACTGCACAGAGCTCCCGCCAGGTTTCTGCAGCGACACTGAGATGCAGCCGCGGGCACAGTGCGCTCCGAGGAGGACACCTGCTCCTCTCCCCGGTGCTCTCCTCCACAGAAGTGATAAACAAAAGCGAAAACAAAAGGGTTCTATCAGCCTGAGAGAACAAGCTCACGCCACTCTTCACTCTGCGGAGAGGAGAGCAGAGGGTGGTAAGTGGCAGACACAATACTGGCAGGAAGTGCTCCTCAAAGTCCCAAGTCCCAGGCCACGCCTACTGTGTAAGGGGCACAGACTGGCCACGAACTGTAAGTAGCAAATAGGCCGAGCACCTACTATGTGCAAGAGCCTGTGCTAGTTTCGGTGAGAAATACAACATCAAACGTCTCTCCCTTTAAATATTTGTTGTTTAGTTTGAATCCCCACAACTCACTGAGCAATATAAATAACCCCATACAAAGTGGCCAAATTACTTGAACATATATCTCCCCAAAGACTACACAAATAGCCCACAGGCTCCGGGAAAGACACTGAATATCACAGATCATGATGGAACTGCGAGTGGATGCCACAGCCAGGCATGCACACATAGCCCTTACAGAGGTCTGCTGAGGCCTCGTGCAGGCCTGGGCCGCCGGAGTGTTCTGTTCCCAGTGGGAATGTCAAGTGGAGGAAGCAGTGTGGAAAGAGCAGGTCTGGAGTTTTTAATAAAATTAAACATGCATTCTATGATCTAGCAATTCCCACGCCTGGATATTTTCCCAAGAGAAATTGCAACCTATGCCCACCAGGGAACGTGCCGGGGACGTTCACGGCAGGGTCCTCTAACAGCCTGGCACTGGACGCGGCTAGGGGTCCTTGCAAAGGAAGGTGGGTAAACAAACTGGAATATTCACGTCAAGAAATCATGTTCAGCAATAATAGAGACCAAAATATTGATAGTGTCACATAAATAAACCTCAAGACACGCTGAGCGACAGCATCCTTACACAACTGAGAATTTGTGTTCCCATGGGTGAGACCGTCTGGAACCACTGAACCAGTCCGTGGTGGGAACCAATCAGATGTTGCCTCAGGATGTGGCAGAGGGGGCTTATGGGAAAGAACATGGGAGGGCTTTCTGAGGGGGTGTCAGGTTGGATATTTTGATAGGAGTTTGGGTTATCCAGCCGTGTCCTTTGTCAAAAATCAGCAAGTATTCACTGAGGTGTTTTTCATGTATATAGATTTTATCTTAGTGAGACTATTAAAAATTGTGAATTCGAGTTACCAGATATTTATATTGAAGTGTTTAACAGAAATTGATCTGAAATATTCAATTTACTTGAAACACACCAAGAAATAAGGTGGACTGTGGATTAATGGATAGATATATATGATGAAGTAAATCAAAGAGAACAATCTTAAAGTAGTAAAAGCCCACTTAACAGTGGATATACCTGTGATCACTGTAATATTCTTAACTTCACTGTATATCTGAAAATGTACCTGATAGAACGTTGGAAAAAACATGCTTCTCTCTTGATCTATGTAGATGATTAAAAAGAAAGGAATCAATTCACCAAGAGGACCTAGGAAACCTAGAGAAATGTCACCAATAAAAGGGCTTCAACATGCATGAGGTATAAGCCCACAGAACTACAGTGGGATATAGACATAAAGAAATCAGACATTGCAGTCAGACATTTAATATCCTTCTCTCAACTGACAGTATAAATACATTAGAAAATCAGTCAAGTAAAATAAACTTGGACAGTATCATCAACCAACTGACCAAACTGATATTATGGAACTCTTCGGCACACAGTGGGGATGCACATTCTTCTCATTTACACACAGAACCCTGCATAAGAGGGACCATTCCAGGGCATAAGATCACATTTGCAAAAAAAAAAATATTTGGGAAGGAATGTTCATAGAAGCTTTATTTTTTTATTTATTGTATCAAGTTTTACATATATTTTACATCCGCATGGCATCTTTGAACAAATAATTATTTGGCTCAACTTTTTTTAAACTATTGGATGAGCTGATTCCATTTTTCGCTTCCACTTTCATATTGTTTTCTACACGTTCCTCAAAGCCCACAGCGGGGACCCACAGGCCGGGTGCTTCCCGAGTGTATGGGCCTCAACGGACAGGAGAGAGGCCGTGGGAGGGACCTCCATTGGGCTCATTCTCCAACGGCCCAGAGCAGAGGGAAGGTAGAATGTCTAAGTGCTGACGATTTGACATTTTTCAGAAGCCTGCCCTTCTGGAAGCATTTATTCTTCCACCCAAAGGGCAGGAAGTGGCTGATTTTGAAGCAGCAGCTCCTGAAAGGTATTTTTTTTTCCCCAAAGCACCATCTCCTCTTTCATGAAGCTGGGCCTAGGAACCAGCTCGCTCTCCCCCACCATCACCTGAGGCGGGAGGGGAATCAATGACACAGAGTCTTCAAAGAGCAGCAGCATCTGCTCCGATACCGAGCCAGGTGTGGCCCCTGAGGTTCCGTCTCTCAAGCCCAGGTTCACCCGCTTGGTAAACAGCAGGCTGGGAGCAAAGCCCCGCCAGGCTGGCCCCAGGGCCACGGCGCTGAATCCCATGCCGGTCAATTCGATCCCTGGTTCTGCTTATGTTTTCACTGCAGTTTTATTCCAACAAGCCTGAGCCCCACCAGCACAGCCAAGAGTTCGGAGAGCCTGAGGGAGGGCGGTGAAGGATGAAGAAAAGACAGACAAAGAGAATAAGCTGGGTCTAGGTGGATCTTGTGTGCCTGGCTGAGGCCACAGAACAGATCCAGACTGCAAAGCTGAGGCTTTATTTATAATCAGGGGCAAACAAGGTAATTTACAATGTTCTTGTAAGTTTCACTGGTTTTGGCAGCACTTGATGCCCCTTCCATAGCCCACTAGCTCCCCAGATCTAGGGAGCAGTCACAAGATCCAGCTTAATTATACTTAAAGGGCTGTGCCCTCCAAGCTGGGACTTGTTTGCGACTTTGCCAGCAGGTCAGTGTAAGGCTTAACCCTATAACTGCTTCGTACACAAGTCAACCTTCAGACCAACGTCTACCGGCAGCTCTTCCTTCCCGGTTTCAGACTGCACCTTTCTGTGGTCCTACATGCCCTAAGCAAATGTCAATCAAAATATTGAGCCCAGGAATTTCTGAAATAGGTCCTCTTTGGACACTGAGCCCCTCCAAGGCTTCAACCACAGCCACTTGTCTCAGTCCCCGAGGAGCATGTCAGCACCGCAGGAGCTGCTCAGCAAATACCTGGTAAATTAACACTGAACTTAGAAAACTGGTTCCATCCAGAATTTCCAAGCGGTGCCCCATGGGACTCTAGCAAGTCTCCGGAGCTCACTGGATGCTGGGGCAAGGGCTGGGATTGGAGGGAGGGGTGCTCACCATCAACATGACCCCAACCCCTGCTTCAGGGGGAGGGCCTCCCCTATGGAGCCTTTTCTATGAAACATCCACATGGCATCTTTGAACAAATAATCACTTGGCTGGAAATTGTTTAAGCTATTGGGTGAGCCGATCCTATTTTTCATTTCTAAATTCATATTGTTTTCTACACGCTCTTCAAAGTAGACCCATGCGATGGAATGCATCCTACATGTGGATGTAAAGAGCTGCTGGGATATCAGTGTTGGTGGGTGTGATGCCCTTCACTGTGCATGTATTCCAGAATCTCCTGGGAGAAAACCGTGCAGTGACCTGACACTCAGCCTCACAGGGTCTGAAGCAGCGCACTCAGCACTTCAACACCACCCGGCAAACGCTTAGAGCAGTGTTTCCCAAACTTTTGACATATGTATACCCTTTCTATAATTTTCCTAACGCTGAGTACCCCTCATAAAAAAATGGATGCATTTTAATAACAATCAAAATATATTTATTTTTTCTTTTTTTGGTACATATACAAAATAATAATAAATTAAAAATAAAATTATTCATAATAAAATATAAATAAAAGTTATATTATAAATAACATTTATTTGCACACCGGACCATCTCATATCTCACAAGACTGTCTTGACTTGACTCATGAGAACGTAGAATTAGGTGCAGCTAAGCATGGTACAGTGCATATCCCCACCAAACTCCTGTGCAACGTGTACCCCCACCAAACTCTTCCCGTGCCCCTGAGGGTACACATACCACACTTTGGGAAACACTGGCTTAGAGAGACGCGATTCGCATACTGCCTTCCTCCTTTACCTCACACATGTATGTGCCAATGTTCCTCAGACATCGATAGGGACCTGCTTGGTGTCAGGTGTCCTAGGAAGACAGGAAATAACCCTGCGGCAGGCGGGCAGGGGTTGTTATTAAGCCTCTTTGGCAGGACAGGAGAGCAAAGCAGGACAAAGTTTAAGGACCTGCCGGACACTCAGAATGAGAGGGTGAAAATGTGAATTATAATCAAAGCTTGACATATTCCAGTAGTCCATCAATTTTGTATTCGAATCCATATATAAGCAAGGTGATTAGGGTCAATGTTATACTCTCCTTTCAAACTAGAAAAATTTATCATGGAAAATATATTTTATTATTGATATCTTCTTACTGGTGTAAAATCTATAACCCACAATGATTAAAAATATATTATCTCATTTTATAGACATACATGTAGAGGTTAGTTTGATAATGATTTCCTACCCTGTTTGGATGATCTAAGTAAGATAACATGATTTAGTAATTATTTTGAAGACTATTTTTAAAGACCTAATAGTCTTCATTTACTAGCATATTAAACTTGGGAAGTTAGTTGGCAATTCTGGATCCAGGGCCATTTGACTGGTTTGTCTTTATTATGTGAATTTCAGTTGTGAAATGACCAGCTACAATTATAATGTTTCAGTCAGTTTTTTGGGGGAACTCCAAAGAAAGACAAATTAAAAATTCAGCCAAATTGTTTTGTTTCATTGGTAATATGCCATCTTAACAGGAGATACACACACACACACACACACACACACACACACACGCCCTTAGACAAAATAATCTTTTGAGCATATCCAAGTAATGCCTGTCACTGAGTACTATTTTTCATAGTCAGATCTTTATCTGGGTGTGAATTACAGCTATTGGGTTATGAAGTATGTTGCAGCTGATGCAAGCCTAGATTTATTCACCATTGTTGTAGACTGGAAAAGGTACAGTTAGCTATTGCACCAGCTCTGGAGCTGTCAAACCAACTTGAAAAGATAGACTTTCTTGCATGGTTTCTGATTATTTTTCCATTAAAAGGCAAGAAAACCATCTTCACCATTTTTCTTGTGATATTTCATCATATCTAAAGCCGGGGGAACTGTCGGAAATGAATGTGGGGCAAGAGGAGAGTCAACAAGCAGTGATGAAATATACACAATAGTTGTTGCTATGCAGAGACAGACAAATACACACACACACACACACACACACACACACACACACACACACACAGAGAGAGAGGGGGGGGGGAGAAGAAAAGAGAGAAACGTATCTAGATTTAATCTCACTCTGCTATTCAGATGACATGTGTAGTGCCAAACCAGGATGTGAAAAGGAGGGAGCTCACAGCACTGCTGATTCAAGAGACTCGGGCATTGCATCTCAGATTTTCTTTCTAGCGGATGCTCCAGAAGTGCTCATTTGAGAAGCAGGATTCTCAACCACCTTCTCTGCTTTCTTTGAAGAAGCAGAAACACCTCATTTATCTTAGAGACGCAGATACACAATCGAGGAGGTCGCCTACCTCCCCCTTAGTTGAAAGTCAGTCTTTCCTATGAAGCCCCACCAAACCAAAAAGCTTTACTTTCATTAGGAAACTAATAGACGTGCATTCCTTTTCAACACACAATGCACATTCCTTTTAACAGGACAATGGAATAGTGTTGATCATGCTTTTTCGAACCGTACACCTGACTTTCCCCTGATAGGGATTCCAACGAGCATTAATGTAAAGGTGTGGGGAGGATCTATTTGCTGTTGAACAACTGCCTGACGCACAGAGAGGGCATTTCTGGAAATGTTTACCTCCCATATTACCTTTGGGAGGTAATATGGGAGGTAAACAAAAGTGCGTCAGCATTTTTGTAAATGGTGCAGTGTACATTACTTATTGGAGCAGTGTACATTACTTGGATCTTGACAAACTCATTATTTTGGGGGAAAATAAAGTTTTAAGTAGCATCTGTGAATGACATAATTTCCCAAGTATCTACTGGGCATCCGAAGTAACTGCTGCTGGGAAAAGCATGAGGAAAATTTACCTCTCATCTGAGATATTCCAACAACATGCTAGAGAAATGCAGATGTCATGTTTTAGGTTACAGATATAGATAGGCTAGAAGCATGAACTATGTAATTGAGACAACTGAATAGAATGACTGGAGAATAAAAAAAAAAGTGTTATGCTGGGTAAAGTTATAAAAGAGGCTATGAATTTTATACCAAAATATATAACACTCAATAGGTAAATGCAGGCATGTGTAAAAAGTAGTATTAAAATAGAAAACTGTATTCCTCTCATAATGCTGACGGACAGAAAATAGATGCTTATGCTCAACCTGAATCCGCACAGACACACCCGGTGTTCTCTGTGAGCATTCTTGACTTTTCTATGAGCAAGTCTCTAACCCACTCTGGACTCCAGACATTTTATCTGAGGAATGAAATAGATGATCTGTTCTTAGTGTTTGTTTCTGGTTCAGATAGTATTCTGCAGTTCCACAAAGGCCCCTGGATTCGACCTCTTTGTATGCCAGGGATCTTAAAACTATAAGGAATGAAGTCATCTAAACAGTATTCACACACCCTGAAGCTGGCCCAGTTTAATCTGAAGTATTAACTCAGACTCTTATAGGTTCTCCTTTCATTTTGTAAACTAACTTAAGCCTGTAGACATGATTAAAAAGTCTTCTTTGTTTTTATTTTGATCTAAGAGACGTGCCCTTTGCTAGTACTCCAACTTGAAATACGCTACAGGCATACACGTTTTGGATAAATATTTCCTTGAGTGCTAGCTTGGAAACGTTGGTCGTCCCACTGACCAGTTTTCTTTGTCAGTGAATTAGGATCTGCCTTCTCTTATCTAAATATCTACGGAAATAAAAATATAAATGGAGAGAAATGGTCCTGGGGAAATAATACAACAGTAGAACATAGCTTAGGAAATGCTTTTCTCATATATAAGCAAACATTGCAGAATGTCAGGACAGGAAATGATACTCACAAAACAACACCGATAAGGACGTCGCTGCATACTTATCTATGTGTTTTCTCTATTCTACACCTTGTACCCTGAGGGGCTCAGGCCTGGCCTCTGCACATGTGCGCGCTCAGTGACTGTCTGCTGAGTAAGGAACAACCTTTCTCTCTTACTGTGCAGACTCGGCGGTCGAAGTAAGAACACGACATCCTCGCTCAGCTATGGCAAATCCAAAATTAGAGTCTGGCCCAGTGCAGTTGTACTTTTCACATTACACAGATATTAGAAGTTTTATACTGCTTCCTTACATAACAGAGGAGAAAATTAAATACCTGAGGGTTTCTAGTTAGAGACTGATGACTTCAAAGCCATTAAGCCAAATGGAAATGTAGCCAAGAATCCCTCGCGGTGTCTCTGGGAGCAGGGCGGAATGGTCAGGGGCGCGATGAACTGAATGAACTAACAGCTCTCTGGAAGTCCCGCCTCTGCACTGTATGTTCCATGTGGGTGCAGCCCATGTGTTTCGGTCCAGAGTCCCAGGTTTCAGTAGAGGCTCTAAAACCTAGTAGTATTCTAGGTCTGTGTGACCCGGGGAGTCTTTCTAGAACCTCAGAAATTGGAAAAGGCTTAGAAGTTAATCTTGCTTAACATCTCACCTAGCACATGAGTCCTCCCTACAGAGCAGGGGACGGGACTGGAACTCCTGCTGGGAATAGTTTGTGCTATCCACAGGCTCTGAGAGGAAACGGTGGGAGAGACTAAAAGTAAAAATCTCTCATGGGCCAGGGAGTACCAGGTTCTCTTTGTGCCCACAGATGCTCCATCAACACATTGGGATGAAATTCACTGCTTCCGAGATGTATTGGTTCCTTGAGCTGCCATTACAAAGGACCACAAACTGAGTGGCTTATGAGAACACAGATGGGTTCCTCACAGTTCTGAAGGAAGCCCAGAAATCCCAAAGCAGGGTGTCCGCAGGCCCATGCCCTCTCTGAAGTTCCAGGGGAGAATTGGCCCTTGTCTCTTCCCAACTTCCGGTGGTTGCAGACAATACTTGGCCTTCCAATTACATGCCATTCCAGTCTCTGCCTCCACCCAACACATGGCATTATCCCTGTCTGTCTCCATACACAGGTTCCCCCTTTCTTGTAAAGATGCCAACCCTAGTGGATTTAGGGCTCACTCTAACCCAGTGTGAACTAATCCTAATGTGATTACATCTGCAAAGACCCTATTTCCAAATGTCTCATTCACAGGCACTCAGGAGACAGGGATTTGGGGAAGGACACTGTTCAGTTCAGTAGAGTTGTTGTAATAAAAAAAAATATTGTGCAAAGTGTAAAGTGCAACTTGAATCTATTTCTTGAATTTCCAATTGTTGGATTCTTTTTGTCCTTATGTATATCTATGAAAACAAATTCATTTGAGAAAGAATTACTTTTAGACATAGTAAAAAAATTTAGAGGAGAAATGAGATCATTTCGATCACAAAATAATAGTTACAAAAGAAAGCAGAGTTCTTGTATCTAGTATGACATTCTATTATATAAAAGTAACCATCTTAAAAAAAATCTTTAGTCATGAGATATATTAAGGCAGGAATTACAGCATATCAGACATCAGATTTAATTTTCCATTAGCTTATGTTGATGATTAAATTAATTTGATATGAGGGTTATTGTGCCCTTGAGCCAAAGCTTAACAGTCCACTTACAGTTTTTTAATTGAAACTTCTGAGGATTGAGGATTCTACCACTTTATAACAGCGGAAATAGATTTAGTTCAATGACTATCCACATAACAAATATTTAAATGAAGAACGTATGGCATGAGTCATCTTTTATTATCCTTAATAAAAGGTTAGGTTATATAATGAAACTGTGGGGCATTTCACTCATGTTAAAATTGTGAACAAATTAAGTATCAGCATTTAAATTAGAATTAACAGAACAACTGAGTTGGGTGAAAGAGTTTCTTCATCATAACCTGTACCAAATCAATCAAAGTCACTGAAGTGCTGCTCTTGGACTTCCAATAGCATATGATTTTCACTGAGTGATACTATGTAAAATACACTTAAAATACTACCATCAGTCCTAGGAAACACACCTCAAATACCATGATCAGTCCTGGGAGATATACCTCAAATACCATAATCAGTTCCAGAGTTACACTTCAAATACTATGATCAGTCCTAGGATATACACTTCAAATACCATGATCAGTCCTGGGAGATATACCTCAAATACTATGATCAGTTCTAGGAGATACACCTCAAATACCATAATCAGTCCTGGGAGATACACCTCAAATACTATGATCAGTTCTAGGAGATACACCTCAAATACTATCATCAGTCCTGGGAGATACACCTCAAATATCATGATCAGTCCTGGGAGATACACCTCAAATACCATGATCAGTCCCAGAGTTACACCTCAAATACTATGATTAGTCCTGGGAAATACACCTCAAATACTATGATCAGTTCTAAGAGAGAACAAAAATGGGACTTTTTTGTAAAAAGGTCTACATTTTCATCAAGAGCTATGATATTTATATATTGAATACTTAAAGACACACTGGCCTATTTCTGATCTAAATAGCTTGTTGGAAAATGATATATTTTAAAATTATCTATAAGAGAGTGAGGAAAACATCTAAAATTTTTAAATCTTTAAAAATATTTATCCTTTAGGATAAAAAATACACACACACACACACACACACACACACACACACACACACTTAGGGTTCTCAGTCCCTTTCTAGAGTAGGATTGGTTGTAAGGCCTGTAAAAGATCCCAAATATCAATAGATGCATATTGTATTACCTACATCATCATTGTCCCCGCCTCACATTCTCAATGCTGTCACCTGAAACGACTCCATTCACTTCTTAATTGATCCCCGGCCATAGCTTTGGCCTTCATTAACCCCCTCCTCCAGGCTCCGGTGGAATCTTCCCATAGCCTAGCTTTGCTCCAGCCATGCCTCTGAGGGACAACCTGCCTGGACTGGCCCTGCGGTGACATTGTCATCCTCTCCTTCCAAGTCATCTGACATGTGACCCGGTCAGTGTCTCCAATTGTGTTTCCCACCCTACCCCTCCACATCCTGCACCTGGGACAATCCAGCTTCCCCTTCATTGTCTGGAGCCAGAGACACTGTCCTCTCTCTGTGCCTCTGCTCAGATTACTCTGCTGGAGCTGGCCTTTCCCACCCAAATCTTTCCAGACCTGCTCAAATGCCCTCAACTTCCTCGGCTTCTCAGATTCACCTCTTTCCTCACAACTCACTCCCAATGACAAGACATACCTGCTATGGTGTCTAGTGCAACCTGATTTTTCTTTAGCTTAACTGCTTCTTTCTTTCTCACTTCCTGGCGGTATCTGTACAGTCCTGGAGATGGGGATCATGTTCCCCCATCAGGTGTGAATCATCTCCAGCAGCAAGCATGGCAACCTGTGTGGATTAACTCACATGCACTTTCCAGGGGGAGTTTTCTGAAAATTTCATGTGAGGTTATCATCTCAGAGAGAAAACTAATTTAAGACTCCTTCGCAGATTACCAGATGAGGATGGCAGAAATAAAAGGGGAGGAATTTGAAATTGCTACAGACTTATCAGTTCTCAGAAGACAGATGAAGGCAAATTACATATGGTGACTTGCTCACTGAATACTGTTGGACTTTCCTTAAAACCTACGCATTCTGTCCTCACTGAATAATCACAACCCATATTTCTTTATCTTCTTTATATTCAGGGTGTTCTATGGCAGATGTTGGTATAATCCTAAAATACAAGAGGAGGTGAGATCTGGAGAGTTTTAGAATTTTTAAGTGTATTTGATGGATGGCATCACAAACTGATTTTCAGGAGAAGAGGGGGAATAAAATAAACCTGTTTTAAATAGCACCCCAAGAGGATGACATAAAATAAACCTGTTTAACCAGTCTTTCCCCTGATGCTTTGCGTGAGGTTGAGAGAAGACTCTAAAATAAAGCCAGAATTACTGAAATGTCTTTAAAGCGCGTGGGGGTGTTTGAAGATGGTCCCCAGAAAACAGAAGTTGCATTTCTGCATTTCTTTTCACCGGGCCTTCATTCAAACACCTCTCATTTTGTTGAGCTCGTTGCAACAAAGTCTCCTGATGATAGAAAACACAACATCACGTTCTGCCAGGGCATTAGCTTGGCAATGGAATGCTGGCTGAATGCCTCCCTTTGAGGAATTCACTCTGAGAAAGCATTGCTGAACGTCGTACTGTGTATTTAGATAAAGCTTTTACTTCATGATTACTTAGTTCCTCTTCTTTATGAAGCCCAGGTAGTGTAAATCAGTTCTTTTGACTTGCACATATTAATTACAGCAGGAGTCAAAAAGGGTATAATGCAATCCTTCCCTCCATTGGAACGGAGGTCAAGAGTGGCATGCAGGGAGTGTAACCACATTAAAGGAAGAGCTGGCTGTTTGGCAGGTATTAGACTCTGGATAATATTTAAAATCTCCAAAACTTTGCTTTGTTTTAAAGCTTACTAATAGAAAATAGAAAATGGAAAAGCTTTCTTAGATTTCAAACTACTAGATAGTATGTTAGTGTCTGCCACTGTCACTCATGAATGGTCATTCATAAAAACACACTAATTGCTCTCCTGTGGACCCATACTACTCATTTGTTTTGAGAATTAATATATATATATATATATATATATATATATATATATATATATGCTTTGTCTTGGTATTTAGGCCCCTTGGTTTCCTCCAGCACACATTGATGTCTGCCTGTTTTCATTTCATATGTGCTTCACCACAGTGCACAGAACTGTGAAATGCAATATTCTCCATCACCTAGATTTTCCCCCCAGGACCCAGATATGAAATAACCTCTCTGCTCTGTGTTTATCAATACCTTAAATAGGAAGAATTTGACAACATTTTCATGTGTAATGAAGAGGGATAACACTCCATGCAGTGTCAAAAGAAAGACCCAAAATACCAAAATGGACTCCCCTCCCCTCCCCAAGTCTAACAAGCTAAAGCTCAATTAGGTTAAACAGCCTTCACCTAAGTCTTTACAAAACACTCCCCAAGTGCAAAAGATGAGACACCAAATGAATAAAAACAATCTGTAGTCATTCTGAGGACTGAGTTTAATAAGGAAACAGATGCCCGAAGTCAAGAATGACTTGACTACAGTAACCCAGTCATCAGGTGCTGCCCTGGACATCCGCAGGAGGTCTACAGTTTCGTGTTGGAGAGTTGCCACAATACCACCAAAGGGACAAAGACTGGCGGGGGGGGGGGGGAGGTTGCATTATTTTGAATTTAAACTAAAAATATGAAGGAACCACAGGAAACAGTGTGGTCAATAAATATTCTTAGAGTAAGTGAATGAATGCAGGCTCAAGAGTTTACAATATACAATAAAAGGGTTGCTAGAGAAAAACACTTTCCAGGGGTCTCCAGAGGGTTTGGTTTCTACGTCCTCACAGAGTTAAAGAAGAAGACGCTCTGTGAAGCTGGTCGTTTTCAGAAGGCCAGCCTAGGCTGTAAGTCTAAGGGAGAAAACGTTATGCCCACAAACCCCCGGGGTGAAGGGCCGGCCCAGGGAACCTGAAGAAGAGGCGCTCACTGACATATTTAAACCTTGTCTAAAAGGTCTTCCCATTCAGGCCTGCTGGTAGGAATTCTGCTTTACGTCCTTCATTGCTGATAGCTCAGTTGTTTCTCAGCTCCAAAGAACATGATTTTACTTTTTTTGATCCAGGTGTTGAGTGAACTGAATAGAGATTAATTAAACTGAGATAGCCAGGGCCAAGTTTGCTTTCTGCTCAGTGTATCCCTTCCTTCTTCAATCTTCTTAGACCACACACAATTAATTCTGAAGCCTGAGGGCATTCCTTGGAAAGGATAATGGGGTGAGACTTTAAATGACAAAAGTTCTTAATCTGAATTCTCCTGCTTTACTGGGTTATGTTAACACCTCACTGATTAATCTTCTAATGATTAACGCTGTGTCAGTTCACAGATATCAGATTGACTGATTCTAGTCTCATTTGGGTCATTTAAAATCCTCTGTCACCACACAATTGATTAAGTTCATTGTATTATCATCTAACTTTTAAAGCTGCGGGAAGTTCCAGATTGGTCATTGCTTAATCCAATGGCTATTCATAGACATATATGAGCCAGAGATTGACAGAGAGGGGAAAGGAAAGAAGGAAGGAAAGAAGGAAGGAAGGAAGGAAGGAAGGAAGGAAGGAAGGAAGGAAGAAAGAAAGAAAGAAAGAAAGAAAGAAAGAAAGAAAGAAAGAAAAAAGAACAGGAGGAGGGAGGAAGGAAATTAAGGACAAGAAGACAGAAGAAAAAGAAAAGAAGAAGATGGGAGAGAAAGAGGGGAATGGGAAGGAGGAAGACAGAAAAAGACAAAATGAAAATTCACCAAAACATTAATAATAGCTAACTATATAATAAAATTATAGATTTCTTTAATCTTTATACTTTTTTTTCAGTAATTTCCAAAGTAGACTGTATGCTTTTTATAATCAAAAGACATCAACATTTTAAAGGTTAGAATATATAGTCTAAGGCCTTCAAATAAAGAAAATGATCTTCAGAAATTTCTCATAGTTTGGGGAGGTGGGTTGTAAAGAACTGGAGAGGAAGAAAGTATTACCACCCACCTCTCTGCCACATGCTCTCTCTCTCCCTCTCTCACACACACTGGCTCGCTCGCTCACTCACTCACGGATGCTGCTCCAGGCTCAATGCCTTGACCTCTACAAGCCTTGCTGTCCCGCAGAGGGACTGAAGCTCCAGCCCTGTCTTCTCAGCTGCTGGTAACCTAGAGCTGAGGGTTAATTCGAAACAAGCAAATAATTCTCTCCATGTTTGATTCCAAAAGGTACCTGGCAACCCACATGCTGAGAGGCCAGCACTGACTGTGAATGAAGAAAAGGATGAAAGCGGGAAGGCTAAGTGAATGCAACGGGCCTCCCCCAGCCAGTCTCCATCTTTGATGGAGATACAACGATGAAGATACAATGACCATGGACCACAGGAGTCAGCATATAGACGTAGCTTACCCAAGGGGGATGTGGGGGTGTCTACAGAGAAGTCTTCCACTCTGCCTCTCCTGGAGCCACAGACACTTTGGGGATCCATGATAAAGAGAAACAACAGAAGGGAGCCTGAGAACGTTCTGCCAGACGGGCTGCGAGGTCTGCAGGACGCAGAGCGAAATGAAAAATCGGGGCTCCCTCTGCACAAAGGGAGAACCACGTGCCCCTGAAGAGGCTAAAGCCAACTTTCTCCCTCCAGCCTCGCCTTTCTCCTGACCCCTCTTGTTAGTTTTAAATGTGCTACTGACAGTCATTCTAAATAAATAAGAAATTAAATCGTTCATTATTTGCATGGGTTTTACCATTCCTGTTTACACTGTACATGCCTGTTTTAAAGGCAAATGTGATTGCATTTATCTCAATTGCAGAATCCACAACATTAGACAGTTCACATTTGTAGCATGTGCATGCTTATCTCTTGTTCCTAGCAGAGCAGTAGGAATTCTGCACAAACTAACACAATTTTTTTAATCTCATTACCTGATATGCACACTGTCCCCTACCACTGCCCACTGGGAGCTCCCTGATGGGTAAAAGGGCAGGAAGGAAGGATCTACACTCTCCCTTCCAGGGCATCCTCTGGGCACGTGGTTAACCAACACAGGGAAGTGACACGAGTAGGAAGAACATGGCATGATTCCTTGGTCATTGGACAGAAACCTCTCCTTTGCCTCTCACACTGGGGTTCCCATGACAACAGTTCTCCAATACCAGCTGATGTCCCAGAATGTAACACAATTCTGATGCTCTCAGAGAATGTACAGGTTAGGGTTCAGTCTCACCAGACATAACCCCACCTCCACTTCAGAAGACAGTGGAGAGCCCCAGATGGTCACCTGGCCTTCTGACTGGTTGGTTATAAACTGGCATTCCCAGGACCCCCTCTGGGTTTGAGAATTTGCTAGGATGGCTCAACGAACTCATGGAAACACATAATTCTTATTGGTTTATTATTTTTTAAAAATATGATGAAGTATACAGATGAACATTCAGATGAAAAAGATGCTTGGGACAAAGTCTTAAAGGGTCCCAAACAAAGGAACTCTGGGATAGGTGAATGTGGAACCCTGTCCCCATGGATAGGTGAATGTGGGACTCTCCAAACCACACTCTCAGGACTTCGATGGCACCTGCAAAAACAGGCACCATGAAGCCAGCCTCCCACCGCTCTCCGCTCCTAGAGGCCGGGGACAGAGCTGGACATTCCAAGCTTCTCATCACGGACGAATCTTTCAGGTGCCCAGCCTCTCCCCTGATGCTATCTGGAAGCTCCCCAAGAAACACCGCTTAGGAGAAAATATACTCTTTTCACCCAGGAAACTGCAGGGGACTTAGGAGCCTGTGTCAGGAACTGGGATCAAAGGCCACGTATCAAAACAAAAGATGCTCATAGTGTTCTTATCACTTAGGAAACATCAAGGGTCTTAGGAGCTCTCTGCCAGGACCTGGCGGCAGAGACGAACGTGTATTGGTTTCTGTTAGCTCACAGTTGTCTGTACTTCGTACTGTTGTCCCCCTTTCAACTGGAAGCAAAGTTGGTTCAAAGGGAAAGCATGGCACCCGGCTGTCAGCTCACCCACCTCCTCAGCTGCAGCTGCAGCATGCCTACCTGGTACCCACGTTTTGTCTTGCTTAACATCCAGGCTTGTGTCTATGCTAGAATCCTGTGCTCATGGGCATCGCCACACTATATGCAAATGAGGTGGCCAGAGAGATGGGCATACATCTCAGGGATGCTCCATTTTCCCATCCAATTTCACTTACAAAATATCAGTTCAAAGACAAAGTAGATTTTCAAAAGGACAGCAGCAGTGCACTGTCAAAGGCAGGCCCTCTGATGGCAGGCGCTCTGTGGCTCTCCAGCTGGCTCATCCCCAAAGCCAGCCAAGGACTTTGCTGGGCACAGCAGCACGTAACGCCCATTTCTCTAATCAATGAAAGGAAGCATTGTCACATCCCAGGGCCAAGACCAGGACGTGCACACACTGAGTTCTACCCAACAAGAGTGGGGATGTGCTCCCTGAAATAGGGAGCTAAGCACAATGATCAGAGAGTCACGGGACAGGGTAGAACTGGGTTTCCCCCAAATCCTGCTTGTGAGTTTGTGGATGAAGCTGGCTGTGGAGGAGAGAGCGGGGAACGGGAAAGAGGGGAACTTGGCTCACTGGTGATTGTGGATGTGGCCCCTGAGATTGGCTGGGACACTAATTGGAGGATCATTAAATGAGAAGGCACAGTCTAACATATATCAGAGGTCTGTTTTCTTTCTGGTTGACAAAACGAACAATTCCAGGAATCATGCTGAACACGGTAATCTGATAATTAAGGAAGGGCTCAGTGGAGCAGGGAAAGGAAACAGGAAAATTAAATTTAGAAAGAAGCTGACAGAGAGCTGGGCACCGGTGGACACAGAATCGTCTGTTGAAGATGTTTTTAAAGAGAAACTAGAAATGCTCTTCATGAATAAATTTAGGAGCACAGAGATAGAGATAGAGAGAGATAGAGATAGAGATAGAGATAGAGAGATTCAAGTCAGAGAGATAGAGATAGAGATAGAGAAAGAGTTGAGAAACAGAGAGAGAGAGAGAGAGAGAGAGAGAGAGAGAGAGAGAGGTAGAGGTAGAGGTAGAGATAGAGATATGATAGAGCTGGAGAGCTTTCCTGTAAAATAATACTATGCCTCTCAAGCCAATGCATTTCTTAATCAAGCAGATTAATGACAATTCTACCTCCTCCTGCTTGCTCCGGACTGGGGAAGATCAGCCTTACAGCAGAATCAAATTGAATGCAGTTTAGGTGAATTGTTTATGGACATTCGCAGCTGTCCACATACCATTATTCCAGGGAAGCAAGATTAACCAGAAGTCTTTTGCTGGACACTGATTTGGCATAATTTCGACCTCAATTTGCCTCATTCCTAGTTCTCCAGCCTCTTATAATCCTGAGGTCCTAACACAAATCCTCTCTACGTCCTCCCTGCTATCAAGCTGTTCTCACCTGAGCGAGCTTCTGTCCCCCACGGCGTACGTTCGAACAATCCACACTGGCCAAGCGACGCCTGCCTGAGGGATAAATTGGGCACCACTATATTTTCATCACCATCAGCACCAGATTCCATCTCTGGATTCAGAGGATCCAACTCCCAATCCATTCCTCATATTGTGCCTTGAACCATCCAGCTCTTAGTTTTGAGAATAACACCCGAACTTCCATCAGCCCTTTAATCCATTAACTAAGAAAGTTATCTCCATCTAATGCCACTTTGTCCAAAGACTGTTGGACCCAAGTTGTCAAGAAATCAACATATCTTTATTCTGAGTTCACGTGTCATAGTAAATGCGTTTCAAGGTCACTCAAATATGACATCCTTAGTGCTGAGGCGGGAAGAGGCTCCTGCCACCGCGGCTGAGCTTGCCAGCCATGAGCCCAGCTCCTTCCTTGAGTGCCTGCCCCCTGGTGGTCAGTGCACCTCATAGCGACAGGTCATTCCACTATTTGGTCATTTTGCATATTAGCTTTTTTATTATATAGGATTATGATTCTTTTTTATATGTGTACATGATAGAAACATTTATGATGTGTTAGGAGGACATAGATTGAAGATTGTTTGCTTTGGGTTAATCATTGCTCTCTTCCACACATTATTCAGATTATCCCAAGAGGTAATACATCAGTTATTAGAAGTATCAGAATCTTGCTCTTCCCCAAGCTGTGAAGTAAAGCAATAAGTGAGCTCCGGAGAAAACGGAGTAAGATTAAGAGATACCAGGAAAACGTTCATGCTGCTCCATGCATTCATTACAAACAAATCGCCAGCTCTGTGACAATTATTATGCAGGATGAGACGTCCTATTAGGCACAGTTACTGTCTTCAAAGGAACACATATTACCACCCACTCCTTGATGCTGAGAAATCAAGTTGGGACTTTTGCAACTTAGAGTTTAATAGTAGAATTTTTAATATGTCAGGACTTAATCCATATTCCATTCCACAACAAATCCTTTAATCCACTGAGCTGTCTGTATTTCTACTTATTCCTCTTGTAGTCACTCAGCTTTATTTCTACCGTAAAAATATTTCTACTGCGGTTGGATTTTTTTAAAGGAAAAATTAATTGTTTAGAACTATATTTCACCCAATGAAGTCACATCTACCCACATCAGAAGGAATCACTTGAGTAGTCACAAAAATGCAGAAAATGCAATCCGATATCAAGTTGAGGGCCAGAAATATGGATTTTAAAAAGGCATACAGATTATTCCGATTAACTCGGAAGTCTGAAAACTACTACTGTATGGCATCCTTTCCTTCGCCTTTTGCTCGTTCGGATTGAGCTTCCTTCCCCCTTTTTTAAAGTAACATTCTGCCTCCTGGGTTCATTTTCATTCAGAACATAGATTAAGCAACCTCTATAGATATGAGGATACAATTAGCTCCATAATGTGGCTACAGGGCCTCACAGGTCTGACCTCGGCCTTCCTTCCCAAACCCTCCCCTCACCAGCGCCAGCTGTGCTTGGCCGCCACCTGCCTCCCACTCTCTTCTTTCTTTAGGTTCCTTCCCAGCCCATGTTCTAGTCCCCGTTGCGCCTCATGCCTTGAACGTCCTTCCCTGCCCTCTTTGCCTGGCTAGCTACTTTTCTCTCTTCGTAGCCTTTGTGGAGAGCTGCCCCTGACCACTCAAAGGTAACTGGACCTCATCCAACACCCGTTTATAGAGAAGTCCCTTGCTATCAAGGAACTTACCACAGTTTATCATTACACATGTGCATCTATTTTACTTGCATCTATTTTTCCTCATGCATGCAGGTGGGAGTAATAGGGTATTTCTCCTGCTACTCCAACCTTCCTGCGTGAGGACCGACCGTATCTGTTTACTTCCCCAATGTCCACCATGTCCTAGCACAGTGCCTGCACAGACTAGAGACCGCATTAATGACTACCATCATGAATCAGAAAACAAGTGAACTGTAATTACCTTTATACATATGAAGATAGGAGCAAGAACACGACATTACATTAAATAACTTGTAAAATATGTAATGGGTTAATATGTGACCAACTACATGAGGGTCATAAAGTGGTTTAAGAACTCAGAGGTCAGTGGACACTGAAATGGTCAGGAAGGACCTAGCAAGCGAAGTAGGGCCCCAGCGGGGCCCTGGACAGTAAAGAAAATGGGCCAAGAAGCAGAGCAAGACAGGTCTCCAGACAAAGGTGCAGAGACCAGCATCCCAGAGTGTCCCGGTTACATTATCCCAGGATTTACTCCAATTCAGCACATTTTGTTTGTAGATAACAGTGGGGAGGGTTTGAAGCAATTTTGATTGATTCTGCTGTCCCTGGAGGGAATGGTCTACAGACAAAGCAACATTCTACATTTCCCAGTGATTTTATTGATCTCACCCTCCGGTCTCCAGAAATAATAACTCCGTGGGATTCAAAGTATAAAGAGAAGTTCAAAAAGGATCACCATGTGAGCAGGAAGCCCAGCGGACATGCTGACGCTTGACAGCAGCGGTGGAAACGTTGAAACAAACCACAGTCAACTGGTCTGGGAACTAAGTCAGATCACCAAGGCGCTGGCTCCTCGGACACAATCCAGGAACCTGAGGGTCAGTCTCCCTGAGTTTGCAGGACGCCAGAGTGGCCATGTCACCTTTTGTTTCTGCTCAGAGCGCTTCCTCTTATGAACGCAAAACAAAAGACAATTTCTGAGAAGCCTTCTCACCTACAATGCTAGTCTACTACACCGTCTGCGCTTGGAGAGACGCAAACATAAATTGGTACTCTTTCTCTCTTCTCTCTTTATTGACAGGCATATTTTGAAGCCCCTCCTTCAGATACAGCACTGATGTCACTTTCAGACTAAGCTTCTATCACAGTGGCGTAAGCAGTTGGGTTTTGCCCAGCCCCTGCAGACAACCAGGACCGGGGAAATGATCTGGAAGCTCTGCTTTTGCATGGAACGCCACGATCTCAGAGATGAGAAGACAAGGAGGTGCCCTCCATCTTCCTGGCTTCTGGTCTGCAGGAACCTTACAGCCCAAGCTCTGAGGAGGAAGATTTGCCACAAGAGCCTCACCTCGAGTGTGTGAAAATCGGGGCTAAAGTCAGGGAGTTAGTTGGCAGGGCTGCCTTCCTTTTTGGAGCTTCTGGGGGCGAAGCTCTTTTCCTGCATCTGGAAACCAATCCCATTCTCTCGCTCCTTGGCATCTTCCAAGCCAACCACGGGTCTCTCAGCCGTTCTTTCCCAGTCACATCTCCCTCTGACTCTGCCTGCCTCTTCCATTTTTAAAGACCCTCATGGTTCCATTGGGCCCACCATGAAAATTCAGGATAAACTCCTCATCTCTATCTACCTAAGCTTCGTCACTTCTCCTGAGCCCACAGAGTGGCACATTCACAGGTTGGAAGGATCGGCCTATGGACATCTCTGGGGCCATCATCCCGCCGACCACAATAAGGTTCTCAGTACGGCCACTCATCTAGCCAGCTAGGATTTCATCAAAATGGATGGAGAAGCAGACACTGATAGAGGCCATCTTTATTTCAAACTAGAGGCTCAGAAATTTCATGCACTTGGGGGTGGGGGGTGGTCCCCTCAGTCTGGCTTGTGCCCTCTCGAAGTCCAGGACCCCTGAGGGGATGTCTGAGTGCCTGCTTAGGCCCACTGGATATCTCTCTCGCAGTCCAGGCTCCTTGCTCCTTATGGCCCGCCTGCAGCAGAGACAGGAGAGGCTCTTGCCACCACTGCTGTGCTCGCCAGCCCTGAGCCCAGCTTCTGGCTGAGCTGCACCCCCCTGCGGGAGCACACTGACCACCAGGGGGCAGCTTCTGCATTGATCGTCTGCTCCCTGGTGGTCAGTGTGCTTCATAGCTACTGGTCGTTCTACTGTCCGGTCGCTTTGCATACTAGGGTTTTATTATATAGTGTACAGCCACAGCAGATAATTCTACATCCACCCCACTTTTTAGGGCATCGGTTACTTTCAGTAAACATCTACACAGCCTAAACTTAATTACAGGCCTACTTATACCTACTGATCTTTTGTAATGTGTGGATTTGTGGTTTGTTTGTTTTTTAAACAGTGTATTCTGTCAAAAACACAGATTAAACCTTGAATACCGAGAAAGATGATGCAAGGAATTAATAGGAATCTTTATAAACCTCCATAAAAATTCTGATTTTGGAAATATTAATTCATTAATCCCACTCAGCTGGATTTAGAGAAAGAACCACCAGGAACATTTCAAAGCTTCTACTTTGCACTTTGATGGCAGTTCCCTTTGTATGTAGAGGAAGAAATGGATTCTTATGCTCTGTGCTTTTCCGATGAATGCCTGTTTTTTCTAAACACAGAAATTTATCCATGAGATGTATGGCAAAACCCCACGTACAAGAACTTTTATGAGTCCGTCAAACATTTTATATATATATATATATATATATATATACACACATATATATATATACACACACACATATGTATGTATATCTTTGTATCTGTATATATAGATATATAAAATGTTTGATGATGAACTCATATATATGAACTATTCAAAGATGGTCAGGTACTAGTACATTAAAAAGTATAATTTGTTCTCTAACCTGATTATACAAATATATTCTTTTAATTAGGGTAGATTGATGAAATCCCAGTGTCCAGAATGACTACTCAGGAGAAAAATGGTTTTCAATTAATGCAATCCACAACAGCTTCTGTAGCTCTCTGTGCTATTGATTATCTCTTTATGTGAAAAATTACTCATGAATAACTCATAAAAAAACAGCAGCATTCATAAATATGATAGCAGGACATATATAGTAAAAAATATTCAGCAATTTACTCAAAGGAAGGCTATTTTATTACCTCTATTTTCATAATAATTCTTGGTACTGGATGAAAACAAAACAGAAAAACACACTCTTCTTGCTCTTGACAAATGCTAATTTTTATGCTAAGATTCACAAAAAAAGAGACAGATGAGAATTTGGAATTATCCGTAATTAAATGATAATCTGTAATCACTCACCATTAAGCAAAACATATGTTAATTAGAGAGTCTAAACTAATTGCAGGCTGTCAAATGCATATGTGTCATAAAAATTTCTTATTTTCCTAATAGTCTATAATTATATATTTCACAATAGACTAATGGATTTTCAGGAGCCATCACATGGAGCAACACTCACTCTCATTAAACAATAAGATAAATACTTTAGGAAGAGCTGTTTTCTCTCTTTGTGCTATCAAAAATTTAAGCCAAATAAAACCCTGGTCCAGGAAACCATCATCAATTTATATTAATAATCTCCACAAAATCAAAAAAGTGGAGCGTTTCTTTCTTGGGCTGCTTTTAACTTTTTAATAAGTGTAAAGTTTAAAGGATTACATTTTGGCACTAAGTACATCCTTATCAACACCCATACCGTGGGGTTTGTTGGTGGAAGTAATAAATAAAAAATAAACTCACCACTTTTAGTCATTTCCTAAAATACTATGGAAACTGATTCTTGGCCACCTCTTTATTAACTCTAGAACAGAGTTAATGCAGGTGAGAAGGGAATGATGTGGAATGACAAAAACAGCTTCGGTGCTCTTGTGAATCTCTTTGGTGTGGGTTTCTCTAGCCTTCCGTCAGATTCTGCACACCTTCACACTCCAGGGGCCATGACTTCCCTAGCGCAGGCCTGCAGCCTGGGAACAGAAGTGATTGTGACGTGCTCCACCTACAGAGGCGGCCTCCAGGGTTGGCATGGAGGCCGGAGGGCCACGGGACTCAGCAGCCACACTGTTTACAAAACCACAACAGCCACACAAACAACCTCAGATTGTCAGCACCCTTGTTGTTTTTGCCCCACAGCACAGTATGAATAAGCATAAAAGAAGCACCAGGCAGCAAGCACATCAGGCATGTTTTAGGATTTCACCTTTCACCAAACCAGCAGAAGTAGAGGCCAGAATCCTTGTATGGACTTTTATTTAGCATTTTCTAAACTCCAGACCCTGGGCAAGGCGCTCTCACGTAGTTCATCTTATCACATATTATTGCACGCAGGCTTCCCAGTGGAAAATGGAGGGTATTTTGCAAGTTAAAAATACCGACATGTCTGTTTTACTAGGAAAACGTTCAAATAATTATGTAATTAAAAAAAATTCCTTAATTATTCTAATAATTCCTCTCTAACCTGCCCTTTATTTTACATATGTAAACACTGTTCGGTGACTTACCTTATATTCTCTTACAATTACATTTTTCAATTATAGTACTGCTTTTATTGCTTTTAATTGCTAACTATTAAAATGAACTTTTCTTGAAGAATAAAAACATCAGAGGTAACACTAAAACCATCAGTTCTATGGTCCTCACACACTGGTTCTGAGGATTAAGTCTGTGAAGATATATCTGCGTTTGTTTACTGCCGGGATGAGTAGAAAATACTCAGCATTTCCTGACGGGGAAGGGAGGAGAGAGTTTTGAGCTAAGAAAGCAGGAATGAGAATGATGGCTGATTCTCTCTCGGTCAGCCGCAGAGTCAGCTCACTTTCCCAATAGAAAGGGAGGCGGGGTAACAGCTCTTTCGTGAGGCCTGGGCCTTAAGCTGGCCTTCATAAGCGGTGGTCAAGGCGAGGTCATTCCGGACATATTTTTATAGCCAATTAGGTGGTATTTATTGTCTTACTATTCCCCTGAGTGGTTTCTTAAATTATTCACTCTCTGAAGTAAACACCATCTCTCTCAGCTTCCAGCATGAACCAGCCCCGTCCCCAAATCCTCTGGGAGCAAATGCACTGTCCTGGGTGCTCCCACGCCCACAGAACAGCCGAGTTCAAGTAGGAGTCAGGCTCCGAAAACACACGTGTGAGAGTGGCTCACGGTACCTTCCTGGCCTGAGAAATCATCTGGGAGCCGAGAGGATGGACGGGTCTGAAAAGCACAGCCAGGTGGTTAGCAAGGACCGCACCAGGCAGGGGCAGGGGCAGCCGTCGGCGGGGCGCCCCCTGTGGGACAGGGCACTCCTTAGAACAGGGTGATTCCCAGTCCACCAGGCCTTCCCAGGACTCCCTGGCTCCTTCATCACCGCCCTGCCCACAGGGGTGGGCTCCTCCCCTGGCACCGAGGGGAGAAGGAGCGGGAGGACACGCCCGTCAGAATGATACTGTACAGGGGCGCCTCTCATCTCGCCTTGTGGAGAGGACAGCTCATCTCAGATTTACAAAAGCAGCGGCTCACCATCAGCCTTTCTTCTCCATAAGTGACAGTGGCAGGCCCTGTGGATAACTAATTGCCAGTTTCCAGAGCAACATTTAAAATGGAAATGCGAATCCCCGCCCACGGGGACAGGGCGGGGCAGTGCCCTAGCCTTTGAATAAATAAAAGACACCTGATTTAGGAGGGATCAAAGCCAAAAACCTTCATTACTATTCTGAAAGGATAAACACGCACATGCTTTAAAGCAATGACTATAAAAAAGACCATTAAACAAAGGCCCTTCCGTAGTAATAAGGTGAGAAGATGTACGAGGGGGAACACTGCTAGCGCTGCCTTTTCCTGGCGAGGGAAGCACAGAAGCAGCCCTGAAAGGACCTTTGGTGAGAAAGAGCGCGAAGAGCTTGGCTCTGGGACCTGAACAGAAAGGGCTGCAGCCTGGACACCACGAACAATCACCATGTAGTCGGATCAGGAAACAGACACTGAAGCCAAAACCGGTGTGGCTCAGTGGATAGAGCGTCAGCCTGTGGACTGAAAGGTCCCAGGTTCAATTCCGGTCAAGGGCATGTATGCACCTTGGCTGTGGGCACATCCCCAGTAGGGAGTGTGCAGGAGGCAGTTGATCGATGTTTCTCTCTCATCTATGTTTCTAACTCTCTATCCTTCCTCTCTGTGAAAAATCAATAAGGATATTAAAGAAACACACACACACACACATACACACACACACACACACACAAAAAAAAAACAGACACATAAGAGCCATTCTCTGTTCTCTCCTCTGAACGGGCAGCAGCCTGTCACGATACCCCACGTGCTCATTGCCTGTGAAACACACAATTCATTGAGTGGTTTGTAGTCACAGGCCCCGGACCCCATCCCCAGCAAAGTCCCAGGGCTTCGCATGCCTCAGAGGCAGCCCCGGAGGAGCCTGGGAACCCTGAGTAGCTAGCTCTCCATGGGGATCACGGTTCCTCGCATGTTCTCAGTTCTCCTTGACAGGAGAGTGCATGTGAGAGTGCATGGGGTCACCTGTCTTCTTTTCTTGTCCCCAGAGTGCCACCCTGGATGGAGTGTGGACAGATCACAGGCCGGCTGGTTTAGCCTCTTGGGTTTGATAAGCAGAACCAACTAAGCAAACTGAAAGCCTGTCCCGTGTCTGACCTCAGCTGCACCCCCTGCTGGTGGCACGGCCTCAGTGGTTGAGCCACGTGGTGCTTCAGTGGAGTCATTGCTAGTAAATCATCCATTTGTTCCGCAGACATGTATGAACACCTTCCACGTACCACACCATCTTCTTCGGTGAGGCTGAGATACGTCAGCGACAAAGAAACAATTCCCGATCTCAGGAAAGTTTTGGAGGATGCTCTCTCACCATCATAGCTTGTTTCTTTATCGGCTTTGAAAATTGCTTCCTCTTAAAAATATATATCCTGTTTTAAAATGCAAGTATCCTAGATGAAAGGTAGAGTTGAACATGCGTCGGCCCAGAGTCTAATGATCATCAAAGATTCACGCCAAGCTCCCCTGGCAACGAAAGGCACAGTAAGGAGGCACGGGCCGGCATATGTGGGTTGGAGCCGTGTGCTGGTGAGCTGGCTAAAATACACACCAGTGTTGATGTGTAGGGCTGGCCAATTCCTGTGGTGTAAATACCTCATCGTGGCTATGCTTAAGCTATCAACCGCAGCTTCATGGAGCTGGTCTGTTTGCTGAGATTTGAATGCCCAGCTGAAGAGCAGGTGTAAGGTGGCTTCAGCGGGGCTGGGGCAGCGGGCAGGACCGAGGGCAGAGCTCATAGCGACAAGAGGCCAAGTCAGGACACAGCCCCACAGGGACCCTCCCCGAGTAGGCCTCGTCCTCTCCACAGTGCTGTGCCCTGCACACCGAGGAGGTTTCACATTTACAAATAACAGCACCCAGTGTCACTACAAACCACACAGCGAACCTCAGCCCTCACAGCTAACCAAGCTCCTAAAGCACCTGTGTGCCACTTTAAGAGGATCGCTCAACTTGTTTCAAGACGGTGATGACCTGGATGTATTCAGTACCAGTGAGAGTGTGTCTGATATATTTTGACTAAGGTGATCATCAGACTGTTCATACACAAATAGACACAAACACATAAACACACAAATGATGTCATTTAGCATGTCCTATGCCAGGAACCATCATAAGACTGAACATGATTTTCATGAAAGCAAGGCACTTTGTCTTTTTTCACTGATGGTTCTCAACCACCCAGGAGACTGTGTGGTCCAAGGAAGGTGCTCTATAAGTATTGGAGATATATTCACGCTTTACGTGTAATAAGCAAACTGAGGGAATGGTTGCAGAACGGAGGCACACGGCTGGGAAGGGCTGGGGCTGGAACTCACACACCGGCAATCTTGTAAGGGGCTCTTTGCAAAGCTAAGAAAGGGCAAGAGGAAGAGAAACAGTGGATTTCCAGGAAACTAGATGGTGCAGGGTCGACATACCTGGAACTAATATTTGGAAGAAAACTCCAGTTAGAATTGTTTTCACTAGGAAAATGCTAATTTGTTGCGTTGTGTGTGTTTCTTCAGAGTGTTGCTTCAAATTCTTTTCGGAATACAGATCCTCAATAAGGCAGGCTTTCAGCTCAAAGTCAGGGTACGTTTCTGGGGATTACAGCTGCCCCACCATGCAGTCAGCCAGCAAACAAGGGACCCCATCTCTTCCCACTCTGCTCTTGGGAAGTTCAAGCAGGAGACATAGAAGGGAGAGCGCTCCGCAGGAAGTGGGAAGCAGACCAAATAGACCACGTGGTGCTAGGATTTTCCCGGGTCAAGCATGCCCCCTTTAAGGAGCAGAAATGCATCAAACACGTGTTAGAGCCTCTTTACCATCTCGCCCACCACCGGATCACAAGGGTGTATACATTTGGGAGCCAATGTATAAGCTGATAGGTCTGCCTGGTTCAACACATCCTGTTTTTAAAATCAGAATAGAAGACAGAAAACTAGATACAGATGAGAACCCCAAGAGAACAATGTTTAAAATTAAACCCCCTCCCCACAGTCTCTACCACATCACTTATTCCATGGCATCTTACATGTTAATTCAGCCAATTTTTTTCAGGAAGTGTATAAATTCATTATAAAATACTTTAATCAGTCACTTATTCATTATGTCCCTAAGGTATGGAAATTAAGGGGAGTTTTCTTGCAAAGATCTAGGAGTAATATCCCATGGTAGCAGGACGATGCATACCTATGATTTCTCATTTCTCTGTGGATCCTTCAAGAAATGTATCCAGTGCTAAATTACAACGTAGGGGCTAGGCATGAAGTTACTGGAAACAATTCATTATCCTCTCCGCCATTAGTCTGCTGAGCTGGCCAGATGGTAAATAACAAAAACATTACTTAGAGAAACCTGGAATACTGAGTGCAGGCGGAATTCACCCGGCGGTTTGTTACTGTTCTCTGGATGTACTTTTGGTACCATCAGGGCGAGGATGTATGCTCCTTTATGCAAATTAGAAAAGGGTTCCCATCTAACTTCCCCTCTCCTCTGCCCGGGCTCAGGACCCAGCCAACAGAGCTGGGGAGGTCCTCACGCCTCCACCGGGTCCCCATCTGAGGACCTGCTCTGACAGCATTGGTAGAAGCCTGGGTAGACATTGAATCACAGGCTGATTCTGATTTTGAAGAGTCTAGATTGGAACTTATATGTGCATATGCATTGCCCATGGACACAGACAATAGGCTGGTGAAGACCTGGGGAGAGGTGGGAACTGAGTGGAGGGGGACAATGGGGCAAAAAGCAGGGGGTGAGGCATCTGTAATACTCTCAAGAATAAAAATTAAAAAATAAATAAGTCAATAAAAATCCTCCCATTAAATTTTTTAAAGAACAACAACCTAATCCAATTCATTAACTACCCAACACTTACTAACACCAATACCACCACCTCCAGCTCCATCCACGTGGGAAGGACCTGGAAGTGGTGAACAGCCAACCAAGCACACTCACGCCGCATTTTCAAACCCAGCACTTCTCACAGGTGGTTGAAAGTCTAAACCTGGCCACAGGCACGTCACTCTTGCTCAGGACTCAGCCTCGTGTTGCCTCTCCTCACGGGTTGGCTTGCTCTACTGGTGTCGGCGGGTTCCAAACTGCCCCTGCTTCACCACTGATTTATGGCTGCTCTTTCAAAACTCCGTTTTTGGTCTAGGCATTGCTTTGACCCCACTTTCCAGACTTAACCTTTCCTTCACACTCCTGAAAATTAAGCAAATAGTTAATCTTCCAATTATTATTCCTCCAGCACCTGCCACATGCTTGGCACTGGGTCTGTTGTGAGGCGGCGGGAAGGGCACCAGGTGTCTGAGCATAGGGGTCAGACCAAACCTGGGGTCAGCAACCTTGGGGCTTGGGTTCTGGCCAGGAAAGAATTCAGAGCAAGGCCCCAACCGCAGGAGAACATTTCCTGGGTAAATCACAGAGGCAGGAAAGGCAGTTCCTGGAAGCAATGGGCGTAGCAAACAGGTGTGAGAGGTAAAGGAAAGAGCCTTGGAGCTTGGGGGTGAGGGAGCTGATGGTAACAGCACCGAGCCTGGGGAGTGGAAGGGGGAAGGGAAAGGGAAATGGAGAGCGAAGGGAAAGACAAGAACCTGCTTCCTGGAGGGAGAGAGCACACTGGGTCCTCCGTCCTGAGGGTTTTAAGGGGGAAGGTTTGAGGGGGAGATCTCAATAGAATATCCAGCAGTTTCCCAGGTGTGTCCTTGCAGGGTTGTGGTCTCCACTGATGGGGGCGGGGGGGCAGGCACCGGGGTAGGGTTCATTATTCAATGCAGCCTGACCTGACATCAGCCTTGGCTGATTTTGTTGCTTCTCTGGGCCCGGAGCTGAATACAACTGAGGCCTAGAGGTTATCTCTGTGGAGGAAAGGTCAGGGGGTCCTAACCTCAAGACCAGCCATATGCTAGGGGAGGAAAGGCCACCCTGGGGGCGACTGATTGTCCATTGCTAGGCACCCCAAGCTTTCCAAACTGCTGACCTTCTGTACCTGGCTTCTGTACCTGGCTCTGCTCATGTCTGTCTAACTGCCTAGAGCGGCTTAATTGTCAGGAATACAAAAATGACTAGGAGACATTGTTTACCCTGCCCCATACCCTTGTCCTATATATAAACACATTAAAATACAGTCATGTAAATGCTACAGTGGAAGTAATCAATCATTCAGACAATGTAACTGAAGCTAAAAGAGAATTAGGTCACCTGCTGAAGTAACAGAACTGAATCCATGACCCAGGACTCCTGACCCTAATCTATTGATGTAATTATTATTATTTTAAAAAATATATTGTATTGATTTTTTACAGAGAGGAAGAGAGAGGGATATGGAGTTAGAAACATCAATGAGAGAGTATCATCGATCAGCTGCCTCCTGCACACCCCCTACTAGGGATGTGCCCACAATCAAGGTACATCCCCTTGACCAGAATCGAAACTGGGACCTTTCAGTCCGCAGGCCGATGCTCTATCCACTGAGCCAAACTGGTTTTGGCTGTAATTATTATTTTAAGGTAATAATTTTAAGATAGTGCAGTTATATTCATTTGATGAATTTGTTAATTGATTATTTTATCCACTCAGTATTCTTATAAGCAGAAATATATGAGTTATTGTGGCAAGAAAACTGTATAATGAGGATCTAGTCTATGAGCTCAAAATTTACAAATTGAAAAAAAGAGAGAATGAATGAGAATGAGAGAGAAAGACAGAGAGAGAATATAATATGCTTTGACTTGTGTAAAGTGAATGGCTCAGATTACATTCCATATTTCTTACACCTTTGCCTACATTTTCTGACATTCTCAGCATACTATTTAAAAGGGTTTCTAATTGACAGACATGAAAGGTCATGTTGAACATCTAAATTTGCACATATATTACATTTCGTACTTTGACATCATTAAAGTCTGTTCTTTTTATGTAACATGGAGATAAGGAACATTTTTGTACATTTTATAATTTTTTAAAACAGTTCCATTTCAAAGTAGTAAAATGGATGGAGATATTTCTCCAGAGTTTAGTTCTTACATGGAACATACTACTTTGAACTTCTATTTTAGCTAGTGGCCTTTACCTAATTGTCTGGTCAACCAAGCCAGAACTTGGAAGGTTAAGGTGAACCCTCCCTTCCTCCACATCTTCAGATCCCATCCATCAATCACTAAATTAAGTGGAACCTCCTTGTGAAACCACTTCCTCCCCTTCAATTACCACAGCATTTATGGGATTTGCACATAGACTATGGCAATTGCCTCTCACATACCAGTACCTTTCTACCTCTGACCTTGTCCCATTCCATTCCATATTGCTCTAGGAGTGATTTTTTAAAAAAAATATTTTTCTTGATTTCAGAGAGAAAGGGAGAGGGGGAGAGAGAGAGAGAGAAACATTAATGATGAGAGAGAATTATGGATCTGCTACCTACTGCACACCCCAGACTGGGGACTGAGTCCTCAACTTGGGCATGTGCCCTTGATTGGGATCAAACACAGGAATCTTCAATCCATAGGCTGACGCTCTATCCACTGAGCCAAACCAGCTGGGGCTAGGAGAGATTTTTATTTAACCAAGTCTGCAGGGCTTCCGGCTCTTTATGGGTTTCCATTTCCCACAGAAGACAGTGAAACCTCTTCTATATGTTCCTCCTGACATTGCCTCTGCCTGCTTTTCCAACTTAATCTCTCCTTTGTCTCTGAAATCCTCGTTCCCAGCCATCAAATCCCCTTGAATTCCTTCTAAATGCTTCCTCTTTTGGAAGGTATTCCTTTTCACATCCTGCCCTTTTTCTAGAATAACTTCACCTTGCTCACTCACAAAAAATCCATTATTCCTCACTCTTACCTTGAATCATACCATTATCAAAGTGTCCTTCAAGTAAACACTGCTTTTTGTTGCCATATTTTCCCCCTCCTACTCTATCAGATCTTGAAAAAATAGGACTTATTCATCTTTCCATTCCCATATACTCTGAGTAGCCAGATTTTATGATCTCAGAACGCATAATAATCTGGCCACTCAATGTGTATATATATATTAGAGGCCCGGAACATGAATTCGTGCATGGGTGGGGTCCGGCCAGCCTGGCCAGGGGAAGGGGACATGGGGGATTGGCTGGCCTGCCTGCTGGTTGAACTCCTGGTTGAGGGAACAATTTGCATATTAGCCTTTTATTATACAGGATATACACTGAGTGGCCAGATTATTATGCCTTCAGAGATCATAATAATCTGGTCAGTGTATTAGTACAATGTCTGACACAGAGCATTCAAAAAATGGTGGTTGAATTCAACACCCTACTGTGGAGTGTTTCTAAGGATGCCTAGACTTTAAAGAGTTTGGGCCGCTGAAAAGCCATGTCAGGATGGGAAGGGAAGAGGCTGCTTGGGATTGTCTGCTGACAATGTGACACAAGTGTCACTGTTTCCATTCAAATCTGGGAAACGTTTCATACAATCCTCTTCCTTTATGGTTTTAAGTGGGAGTTTGCCAAGGACAGGACCTCAGAAATTACATGGAAGGCACATGGACGCCTTTATTCTTAGGAGGCCCTGGAATCAGACGTGATGACTTCATTCACGGTGGCACTTCTTCAGAGCTCTTCATGAGCTCCCGCTTGTAAGGTTTCACGTGCATAACTTCACGAACATCTGCACGATTTTTCACTCACACCAGTGTTTCAGAATGAGATGATTAATGAGTGTTTCTCTGGTCCGCTAGCTGCAGCTTTCCAGACAAACAAGCAACCTTGCAAGATGCTTTGATGTCTATTGTTTGCATGCCCAGAGTGACAGTGGGAGAGGTTTTGAGTGGAACAGACTCCCAGAAGACAACAGGGATCGTGGTAGTATTGATGTGACAGGAACCACGTGATGTAATTAATTGCTGCTGGCGCTTAATTTCCAGGGTTAAGGTGGGCGTGGTTACCATAATGGGTAGCAGGAATGAAGTAGCAGTCACACAGTTTGACCGGTAGAGAGATCTTTGTGGCTGAATGATCACATCCCTATCACTAGTATCAAGGTTACTTGATTTGTACAAGTGAAACCTTTGGGACCGGTAACTAGAGGCCTGACTTGCAAGGCTACAGTAGAGGTGAGGTCCTTGCCCAACTCCTCAACTTGAGGGGTCTACAGATTTAGAGCACCGCCTTAAAGGAAGAAGAGGCTTGATCCCCCTTGAGGAAGAACATTGCTACCCTGCCAAACATGTCTATTGTAAGTGATCCATTTAGCCTTTTCCCAAAGACCTTGCAGCCATTTCCCAGGGTATCTGTGCTCCAGGGAAAGAAATAATCCCACACTTTAGGGATTACAAGACACTATCTCTGAGCAACCAGACAGTCTTGGGGACACAAAATAACATAGTGATCCACTTTTTTTTAAAAAAATGGGGTTGCTTATGAGAGCCAGTGATTAACGCAGATGCCTACTCACCCTCTACCGTGGGTGACCCAAGCCTTCCTGTGGTTGTGTTCCCCGTTCTGAGATGAAGGGCTGGAATAGACACACGGGTGTCCACTTAACAAGGTTGATCACGCTCCATCAATGCCGAGTGCCTGACCTGCCAACAGTAGAGACACACGGTGAGCCCCGAGAATAACAGTATTCCACAGGGTAACCAGACAGCTGTATGACAGCAGGTTAATTACACTTCTTTCATGAGAGGAGCAACGATTCTTACTGAAATGGGCATTTAAGCTGGCTGAATTTCATTCCATGCTCAAAAGATTTCTGCTGGTTAGTGATCTTAGTTTCCAGGGAAGTAATGATTCCACAAAGAGATAAAAAGATGGCTCCATTAAACTGAAATCGGAGAACGCCACCTGGTCACTTTGGGTTCCTTGTGCCATCGGATTAACACACACAGGAAGCGGTGACTCCAATACCCGATACAGTGAATTGCTAATACTAGAATTACACCCTGTGTGGTAGGCAAGACCACTATGATCTCCAGCAACGATCCCCACCTTTTTATTCGGATGCCCTTCTGCAATCTGCTGCTTTTGACTATGAGCTGGACTTGGTGACATGCGTGTAACCAGCAGAACATAGCTATAGATTTAGTGCCTCACAGGATGTGATGCTACTTCATGATCAGGTTAGAAAATGTTGTCTCTCTTGTCTTGGTTAGCACCATGGTCTTACCAGCTCACATAGTTTGTGGAGGCAAGCTGCTGTCTGCTTTGCAAGAAACTTAAAAAAGTTCCTGGCCAAGAGCCAATAAGGAACCGAGGCCCACAGTCCAACAGCCCAGTAAGAAGGGAATCTTAACAATAACCACGTGAGCTTAGAAATGGATCCTTCCCCAACAGAGCCTTGAGATAACCACATTCCAGTCAACACTTTTATTACAGCATTAGAGGTCTGGTGCACAAAATCATGCACTGGGGAGGGGGGTTTCCCTCATCCCATCCTGCACCCTCTCTAATCTGGGACCCCTCAGGGGATGTCCAACTGCCCGAATTTCATTCCACGCTCAAAAGATTTCTGCTGGTTTAGGCCCGAGTCCCGTGGGATCAGGCTTAAACTAGCAGTCAGACCTCTCTCTCACAATCCGGGACTGCTGGCTCCTAACCATTCCCTGCCTGCCAGCCTGATTGCCCCCTAACCATTCCCCTGCCAGTCCAATTGCCCCCAACTGCCCTGCTCAGGGAGGGTCTTGGGTGCAGATGAATGGGATCCCTGGATGGCATGGCGCTGACAGAAAGCTGACTAATGGCTGATCTACGAGGAATGGGGCTTCCTCCTCCCTCCTGTTTCCACAGCGCCCTGACTGACCATGCCCCACAGCTCCCTCCCGCCACAATGCCATGGGTGGCTAGGCCCATAGCTCCCATTCCCTCAGCTCCCTAGCCTGTGTTTGGTCGCCCATCTGGTAGTTTAGGTTGTGACGGCACCTAGCTTTTAGGACTAGAGGCTCAGTGCATGAAATTTGTACACAGGAAGGTGTCCCTCAGCCTGGCCTGCACCCTCACCAATCTGGGACTCCTCAGGGGATGTCTGTCAGTAACTGCTCGCCTGCCTGTCTGCCTGATTGG
Source organism: Vespertilio murinus (assembly GCA_963924515.1). Classification (NCBI taxonomy): domain Eukaryota; kingdom Metazoa; phylum Chordata; class Mammalia; order Chiroptera; family Vespertilionidae; genus Vespertilio; species Vespertilio murinus. Next base: position 2,796,944 of record OZ004712.1, read on the forward strand.
CCCTAACTGCTTCTGCCTACCACCCTGATCGCCCCCTAACTGCTCCTCTGCCAGCCTGATTGATGCCTAACTACTCACCTGCTGATCAACCTCAACTGCCCTCCCCTGACGGCCTGATCACCCACAATTACCCTCCCCTGCCAGCCTGATTGCCCACAACCGCCCTCTCCTGCCATGACCTGCCTTCTCTGCTGGGACCCACCTCCTCCACATGAGGTGGTGGAAATGCCAGGACCAACCACCTCTACACTGAGCAGAGCTGCAGGACCCCAGGCCTCATTGTGCGGAGCAGCCACTGGACCCTGCCTCTGCTGTGTGCATGGCATCCTGTGGTAGCCATCTTGTGGTGGCCATCTTTGTGGCGGCCATCTTGCGACAAAGTCATGTGCAAGGACCAGATAGACTTTTATTAGGATAGATGGGGGCCATTTTATTTTTATCCTTGGAATCTGAACTTTTACTTGGGTAAATCCCTCTAGTCATACCTGGTGCTCATTAGAAGAGAATAATTTTTTTGTAGGTATTCCCCTCCCTCCCTCTTTCCTTCTATTCGAACCTGCTATTGGTCAGATGGAGATGTCTTCCTTGTGTTTTATATTTCCGCTCACATTTTCCTGGAAATAGCTTGTTGTTAAGACACAGGCATGACTCGGAGGGGTCAGGACCTCAGTGGGGGGAGTGACTGCAGACGCGGTGGAAGTGGGGCCTGGAGAAGGGACTGAACTGCTGCACCTCATGGTCCACCTTTAATCGATGAAGAGCCGCTTCTCACGGAGGAGCAAAGAAAGTGGTTCGAAAGAGGCGGAATGGACTCCTGGTAAAAGCGCTCTAAAGACGGTCACCTTTCAGTGTCATCACCTACCATCTCCATTTCAAAGGCCCGAAGCCCAGTTCCCTGACCTCTCGACTCACTCACTGGATGCAAACAAGAATCCAGATAATAATGAGAGACACTCTGGGACCTGTTCCCAGCGCTCCTCCTGCATCTATAAAAGCGCACATGGCTAGACAGATAATTCATGCATGCCACGTAAGGTTAAACAATTGAGAAGCACCAACAAGACCGTTTCTTATTAACAGAATAAAGCGGCTGGAAGGCGCACTATTTTTTATATTCACATTCAACTGCTAGGCATGTACAGCACCTACGTAAGGATTCACGCTGCAGCAGCCTGACCTCCGAGCAGACAATGCAACGATGGTAAGTTGAGAGAGCGGAGCATGGGTGTGGCCACGTTGGGGTGGGGCTGGACGCCTCCACGGATTAGTCAGAGCTGCATTTCACGGAGGCGAACTGATCGGTGTAGACCCCGGATTGCCGATGCCAATCGCGTGATCACTATGGAACACAATCAAGACACTGCAAGCTCCCAGGACGAGGAGGACAGGAAGGAAGCCTCGGGAAACGCTGCTCCTGCTGGGGAGCAGACGAGGAGCCCTGGTCCAGCCAGGCAGCTGGTCAGCGATCCTCGGGTTTATGTGACCTTTGACCTTCAGCCCCAGGCATGCAGGGGGTAGGCACAGTGTGTCCCCAAACAGGAAAGGGCCAGGGCCCCCTCTCCCCGCATGCACTCCCCCCGGCCTGGGCTTTTCTCCCCGTTCTTTCGTGCTCACCTCCACGCCCAGCACCTGCCTTCCCGGCCCGTGGACACAGCCAGGCAGCACGCGCTGAGGGCCACGGAGCAGGCCGCGGCTCTTTGTCCCCAGAACAAGAGCGGTCCACTCGCGCTCTCGCTTCACAACCCACCACCACACTGTCCCCAGGCTGAGAGTGTTCCCGACAAGGGGTAAATAAAAAAATAAAAAAATAGAGCTGAGAAAGGAGCCCCGGGCGGCGACGTGTGGGCAGGACCATTAGCGCCGGCCACGCGGTGACGGATGGCCAGGGCCGTGCCCTCCCCGCGGGCATGAACACGGGCCACGTCGCTGGAGTCTCAGTGGATGAGAATTCCTCCGTGGATGAGAATTCCAGTCGATAATGTCACCCGCTGCTGGGAATCAGAAAACTCTGCTCTGCTACCATTAGAACCAGAATACGGGCCTCCTGGAAACACGCTGGCCACGCTCCCCAGGGGCACGGGCGAGCAGACACGTGAAGCCGGATTCGGGTTCAATATAAAGGAATTCTCTGAAGTGCATGCAGACCCACGGCACTGGGAGAGCCAGAGCGGCTGCTTTCTGTGGAACAGCTAAGACTTCCACTTACCTGGCTGGCCGGCTCGGGCAGTCATTACCGGCACCTGCCTTGTAGGTCGCTGCTCAGTGACAACAACGTAATTATGCAGTTCAGTACCCTACTGGCAATACCCATGCACCGGCTCACGGGGGCGCTCACGGGGCTGTCTCGGCCAACTGCACTGGCACCCTTAGAGGCTGGCCTACTATTTACATACCCCTGGCTTCGCAGCTCTGCTGGCAGGTGCAATGTGCATATAAATAAATGGTCGCATAAAGTGTGAGCTCTAAACGTTGTTGACACTTTTTCCAAATGTAAATTATACTTTAAAAAAATTGCTATTTAGAAATTAATTTATTGCTACAAAGAGGCCAACTGTAAAACGTTTACATAAAGGGAGCAGAGGTTTAATTTAAATGGGACAGAGATTTATAGAATCCGCTTTAATATATAAGTGATGGGAGATGTAAGAAGAGGTCATGTGGAACAGTAAAAATGGCTACAAAAATATTTAACAGAAAATTTCTTCTAAAACGTAAACAGTGTCTGCCCCAGCGGGTATGGCTCAGGGGGTGGGAGCATCATCCTGGGCACAGAAGGGCTGTGGATTCGGGTTCTGGTCAGGGCTCACCCCCAGGTTGTGGGTTTGACCCCACTCGGGGTGCATGGAGTGCAGACTGGAGGCAACAGGTCAATGATTCTCCCTTTCTCTATCTTCTCTCTCTCCCTCTCCCTCTCTCCCTCCCTTTCTCTTTATATCCCTCTCCTCTTTTTCCTTCTCATTCTCCCTCTCTCTTTCTCTCCCTTCCTCTCTCTAATATATATATTTGAGTGCGGATTTTAAAAAAAACAACTTAAATAAATAAGCTTAAAACAACAACACGTAAACAACTACCTAGAAACGAAGGGGAATAAATGAGATGCGGTCAGCCATAACACTCCTCCCCCGCCCCACAGACCGTTAACGCAGCCTCCCCAGGAGGCGTGCGTTCCCGCGCTCTCTCCATCATTCCGGGCATGGACCACTCTCTCTGCTTGAGCTCCATGGTGATTTGTTTCCTACACCAACAATGTTCAAACAGTCTCCGCGTTTATCTAAATATGTGCTTCCAAGCAGTAAGCCATAAAGGACTTTACAGAAACAAAAAGACCACTTTGTTTTCTCTTCAAAATAAAGTCTTGTTCCTTTAAAACAAATGAAAACTGTGCAGTCAGCTTTTCCTTTCTTGGGAATCGGAATGCACATCTGAAGGTGCGCACAGAGCCAGCCACGCTCACGGCTTCCTGAGCGCTCTCCTCTCCTCACAGCCAACATCCGGTCCGGCGGTACATTCTAACTTCTGGCTTCACGATGCATCCCAGGTCCAGCCGCTTCTCCGAACCATCACAGGTCCAGTTTGGTCCCATCCGCAGGCATGTCTCACCCAGACCCCTGCCGAGCCTCCGGACGGCTCTCCTTGGTTCCATCCGCAGCACTCTCCCCACTGGCCACGGAGGGATTTGGTGGTGGTGGTGGTGGTGGTGGTGGTGGTGGTGGGGCAATGGTAAGATATGTACACATATAATACCTTAATAAAAAATAAAAGAAATAAAAATTAAAAAGTTAAAAAGTTAAAAAAATAAAAATATTAAACTTTTGCTTTAAAAATAAAACTGTACTTAAATCGATATTACTGTGATTCTTTTTAAAAAAAATATATTTTATTGATTTTCCACAGAGAGGAAGGGAGAGGGATAGAGAGCTAGAAACATCAATGAGAGAGAAACATCAACCAGCTGCCTCCTGCACACCCCCTACTGGGGATGTGCCCGCAACCAATGTACATACCCTTGACTGGAATTGAACCCGGGACCTTTCAGTCCACTGGCCGATGCTCTATCCACTGAGCCAAACAGGTTTTGGCTTGCTCTGATTCTTAATAAATTCTGCACATGTACAGAAAGTGCACTCCTGCTAAGAAGCGTTATCAATGAGGTGAGGCATACTTGACATACTGATATGGAAAAAAATTAATCTTCTTTTTCAGATTTTTCCTAAAATACGTACAGGTCCTCTTAAAAGAAATGTAAGGTTCAGCTGTATGCTTTGCTAAGTACAATCCAAAGGCTCCAATGCGTGTGAATGTTGAACAGCAGCAGCCGAGCAGCCCAGCGGCCCGTCACGATGAAAGCAGGAGGTCTTTGAACTCCTTGCTAACAAGGAGTCTCAGACCTCAGAGGTACCTGGGTGCGCACTGGTAGTTTTCTTCTCCCCAAAAGCCTATACCTGAGCTTGAAATGCACTTTGAGTGCAACCTCCCCATCCGCACACTGTGCATCGATCACGACAAACCCCGCCAAGTGCAAGTGACACTAACCAGGTTTTATGAAAAACAAAAAACAAAAAAACAGAACAAACAAAAAACACCTGGTTTCCTGACGCCAAGGCAGAGGCGGCATCTCAGAGATTCAAAACCTTTGATCCAAAGAGAACAGCCCCTGGTCCGGCCTCTTATGTTGCCTTTGAACTTAATGTTCTTCTTACATGTTATAAGAATATCATAAATATTTTGTCATTGCAGCATTAAACACAAGCCAACAGAAAAGGCGCTGGCCCTGTGGTGCTTAGACCGCTGGGCTGACGAGGAGCTCAGTCCCCGAAGGAAGCCATGCACCCCTTCGGCCCGTTGATTTATGATCGGTTCCGGGTGAGACAGAGCGGGGAGGGGCCCGCGGGGATGAAGTTGGGGCTGGATATGCTAAACGGATCAATTTACAGCTGACGTCAATTTAACGAGAAGACAGAGGAGGAGATTTATGAGAGCATCAATTGACATCTTCCTCTATGATTTCTAAAGATTGGATTTTCCAAAGATTTGAGGAAAGATTATCTCATGGTCTTAAAAATTCTTTATTTTGTCTTTTTTCATATAATTAAATTTACAGACTTTGTTTTTTTTAACCTAATGCAGAGATGTCACTATTTCTTTTGGATGTACTAAATAAGTCTAATAGATTTCTCCTCAGGATACCAAACATAGATGGACATGTATGTATTATAATACTCTTTGACCAGTGACGATCTTGCTTTCTTTTTTCTATTTATTTATTTATTTATTTATTTATTTATTTATTAGCACAGAGAGCATCTGCCTTGCTCTGTGTGCTAAAAAGAGTCCATAAGTATATATACTCTTTTTGGAGGCTCAGTTCAAATACATATCAATTAGATTAGATAAAACGTTCAGGTCATTTCACTACCTGCGCCATATTTAACTAGGTATCCTGATGGACCAAGACCCTGTGGATATAAGTTCTAATAAAATGGAATGATGTTTTGCTTTTCCGTGGAAACCCGCCATGTGACTAGAGATGGATGTTTCTTAAAATGTGATCTACGGACCACCTGCAATGGGATAGCCTGGGAAGTGGCTGTGAAGACACCGATTCTGGGGTCCATCAGCAGATACAGTGAATCAACATGGGCGGTTAAGGGCACCCCCAAATCTGCGTTTTAAACAAGCCGACCCGGTCCTTCATAGACACAGTGAAGATAAACCTCTGCACAGGCACTGTGCCCCGGGGTCGGATGGTAGCTGCTCTAACTAACTGTGAAGAGAGCCAAGTCCAAGTGCAATCACTGCCTTTCCTGTTTATCTCCAAGATGGAAATGGTAGTAACAGTCCATGAACCTCGGCATGATTCAACCCTTACACAACCTCTTAGAGGGCACTTAAACCTTCATCTCCTTGTATGTTAATATCTACATTACCAGGGTCTTCTCTCTCTGTGTTTACTTTACAGATCTCTTTAGGCCCAGATGTTCTCATTACTTTTTTATATTTTAAAAATAAGAGAACTGGAAGTAATAAATGTAAGTTATTTGTTTAAGGCTTTTCAACCAAAAAATTATGTATTCTGCCTGACTGTGGTACATTATTCAGACTATCCCTCCTGGTTCCTTTTTACCAAATTTGCCATAATTCTTCTTTAAAAACTTTGTCACTTCTGCTAGAATTTTCCTTTTAATACCCTGTTTCCCCGAAAATAAGACAGTGTCTTATATTAATTTTTGCTCCCAAAGATGTGCTAGGTCTTATTTTCAGGGGATGGTTTATGTTTCCATGAAGTAGGTCTTATTTTCGGGGAAACACGGGTAGCAAAATGCTTGAAACAAACTATAACTTGTTCCATAGTTGACTCCAGTCATATGCAGAAGGGGGTTTGTGACATTAAAAAATGAAAAGAAATGGTGTTCTTAAGTTTTGTATGAGTCCACTTAGCGCAGCAATGTCTGATCTTTTTCACTGGACCAAAGACTCCTTGGAGGTGGGGGAGGTATCCCCTCTCCTCCTCACACATGAACAGCCACACTTTGCACAGAGACAGATTTCAATGCATAGTTTAAAGTAAATAAATGGATTTTTATTTCGCATCTTTTTATATCTCCGTGACTGTTTACTCTGGGTAGACGTGGATTACGGTGTTCCTTCTGCAGTGACTTTGAGCATTTGCTTATTTGTTCCAAGAGCTCATATCCATATAAATGGCAAAGGTTACAAGAAATTTAGTGGAAATGATTACTCCACAATTTATGTACTAAATTGATAATAAGTACCCCTAGTTGTTGAAGAGGTTTTGAGAATAACTAAAGTATTTCAAGCAATACTGAGTGTACAGTAATAATGAAGGCTACCACTCACGGGCTGCCCATTATGCAATCAGTCCCTGAGAAATACACATTAAGAGCTCTGCTGGGCTAAGTCCCACTTTGCTTTTGAGTCTCTGAAAGAGTAAAGGACTGGCGTGAAGCCACAGAGTTGAGTCTATCTCATGCCTGCCTTCAGTGCAAATGTGGAGAGTTTTAGGAACGTGTCCTGGGTATTTAGGCTGGCCTAGGGCATTAAGTTAGAATGAGCTTTGGCGTGATCTAACCTATTCTCTGATTGCTATTTATATATTACTTTTTCGTAATCCTGACACAGAATCTCGGGCTCTGTTCACCTTCTGGTGGTTCTGACAATTGAACCGTATCTCTCTGGAAGTAACATCCAGGACTCGTAGGTCCATTTTCAAGCTAGCGACCATGTACACTGGCTCCAATGTGGTGGCCTTTGGCTGTAGGGTCCTTCTAGAGAGAATGGACGTTCAACTCCACTCAGTCACACCCTTTGCTTGGGGAGCATGGTCAGCCTTCCAACTTTTGGGATCTTGTTGTGCTGCCAAAGATACTAACTTGTCAATGCACTACACCTGCATGATCATTTGTCAATATACCATCAATAGATGCCAGTCTCAAATGATGTAGGAACTGGGAAAAGTCACAGAGATAGCTGATGTTACTCACTTACTCAAGAATCCTTTAAAATGGCTTCCTATGTTTCAGATGGTGTCCTAGAAGCTAGGAATGCAGTGTAAGAGGCAGTCAGACTCATGTATTCTCGCACATCCCAAGTCCCTGCCTGCAGGCTGTTTTCCATGTACGCCAATCTGCAGGTCTAGATGATAAAGAAATGTGAAACCCTGCAATGGGGGCTGCAAAAGGAGCACAAGAGGGACAAGCATCTAGTCCAGACAGGAAAGCATCTAACCTATGCGGGCTTCACCCAAAGCTTCCCGGAGGTGATGATGCATTAATTGCATCTGACAAAAAGAGCGAACGTTAGCTAAGCAGAGAATACAAGCAACAGAGAACGGCACTTACACAAAGATCCAGGAGAGAGAATAACGGGCACGTGTGGGTTTGGAAATATACGATGAGGCAACAGGCAGAGGGAGAAGAAGAAACAAAGGGTAAAACTAGAGCTGATGACATGGGTTAGGCATACTAAGGCGCTGTTTTATCTTAAAGACAATGTGCACTCAGGAAAAGGGGAAGGGTACACCTGTTCATATTTACATTTTAGAAAGATCACTTTTGAGATAGGATAGAAAAATGACTGGAGAGAATCAAGGTTAATCAGGAAAACTAGGCAGATTGCAATCAGTTACAGAAGAGACAAAAAGATGATGAACTAAGAAAGTGTCAATGTAGACAGAGGAGGAAGGGATTGAATAACAAGACAGTAAGGAAATTAATGAACTTTATTTAGCCATAAATGGAATCAGTAAAAATGAATGAATGAATGAATGAATGAATGCAAAGTCAAGGAGGGTATCCAGGTTTCTGACTTAAACATCCATCAGGATAAGGAACACAGAAATGGGAACAAGTCCTGGGTTGCAGGGCTCAGTTTGGGCATCTTGAGTCCTGGTGTCTGTGGGATATCCAAGAGAAATGTCTAGTAGCCACTTGAATACATACATCTGGATCCCAGGCAAAAATTCCGATAATAATTGTGATAACAATGAATAGCTAACATTTTTTGACCATTTAAAATGTGCCAAGAACAATCCTAGACATTTTCATGTATTTAAATCTTAAAGGTAATTGTATTATTTTCCCATGTAATAAATGACTGCAATGAGCTGAATTATCTGCTGTTCCTTCATGATCAGATTCCAGGTATGCATTTTGGGCAGGAATATCACAGAAGTGATACCGTGTTTGCATTGCATCCATCAGCTGGTACATAATTACAATTTCCCCATCGCTGTGATGCTAACTTTGGTCTCTTGATTAAGGTAGTGTCAGCACCTGTGAAGTTCCTCTTCCTCTCTTTGTAATCAATCAGTATTTTATGGGGAGGTAGTTTGAGGCTATGGGAATATTCATTCATGATCAAATGTTTTAGTCATTGCTATCGATATGAACTCATGGATTATTATTCGATTGGTCATGATCTATAGTATCATTATTGATCTTGTTTGATGCTCAAATTATGCCTGTTTGACCAATAGGAGCCACCTCATGCTGGCTTCTATGCCCTCTGACATCTCCCCATCCTTCTGTTAGCACACATTATTACCTTCTATCAAATTCACTGCCCCATTTTGTACCTTCTCTGTCCCAGTCCTGAAAGCAGGCTTTTCCCAAGAAGCCCTGGCTCCTTTCAGTGAATGGGTGCATAGCAACCAGATTATGGCACCTCTACTGTTGGAGTATGCTGTGCAGCTCTTAAAAATCCCCATTTTCTATGCCATCTCATACAGCATTCTTGATTACTTGACGGAAGAATACTTTCTAACACCAGAGACAATATTTCCTCCATTCATCGCAGCATAGCATTTCATGATGGACAATTTATCCAACATCAGTACTTTCTGTATCGATCAGATTTGAATAACTTTGGGTACCAAAACCAGTCTGGTTCCTTCTCTCAACCTCTCTCCAATGTCAGGTGCAAGTAGTGTAACTGATAATGATTCCACACCCTCGCTGCAGGCATCTGACCACCTTGTGTACTTACCTCTTCCCTAACCTCCTGAATAGGAATGCCCACAACTCCCCCGAGAACAAACACCACTTAGTGATCCTGGGGATTCTGAATTTATTCTGGGCCAAAAAATAGTTCTCATTTCCTCCCACCGCATAAACAAACATAAATAGCATTTCAAAGATGTTAATGTGCTCCGGAAATGTGGAACAATTTATGTTACCAAGAGAATGCTTAACTTCTGTCTAAAAAAACCACAAAACTGATTCAGGTGAATAGTGTTCTGTTCTCCATCAGAACAATAGGTGAGTGCTTGCTTTATATTTATCGAATAACAGGGTTTAATTAAAAATCTTTTACAGAAGAAAGGAACATTTAATTCCACCTTTGAAAGAACCTGCTTGTAGTTTTGAAATAGGTGGATTTCTAGTCTCTATTATTTAGGTTTTCAAAACTCTCAGTGCCAAGGGTCTCAGCCAGAATTACCCCCCCCCCCCAGCACTTTGAAGAAGTTTAGACAGGGAAAGGAAAGCAAGATATTGGCCAAGAGTTCACGTGGATTACGGATAGGTTGAATGATTTCAGTGTGTGTGACAACTAGGCATATTTACAGGTTGAGGAGGAGGAGCCCACGATGTGGGAAACGCTGGTGATCAGAGAAAAAAAGCACGGTTGTTGAAACAGGTTCCTGGGCAGGTGGGACGGGTGGGATCCAGAGGGCAGCTTGGGGCTTTGGCCTTGACCAGGAGGAAAGAGTCACCATCTTCTGTAAACAGAAGGAGGAAAGGCACGGAAGATGAGGGCAGATGCAGCAAAGCCTGTGGATATGACAAAAGGGAAGAGGTTGGTGGCCTCCAGCCTCTCAAGAAAATTAGAAGCCGGGCTCCTAACTCCCATAAGGCTCTGCTCTATTCTTGTAGGAGGTGAATGTATCCTTCCACACGGGATATTGGTTCCCTGACCCGAGGTTGTCAGAGGTTAGCTACCACTCCCGATTCCTAATGCCTGAGCTCTAAGGAATTCCTCCTTCCACATTGAAACTGGAAAGAAGGAACTTAAACGTGAGACTTCTTTCTCTAAATCAACAGCATTTTATGCAAGAAAGAGGCATGAGACAGAAATCCATCATTTATCTATGACTCCAGGCCCTAGGTAACAGGAAATGGGCTCTGCGAGTTGAATTGTGAGCACAAAGGACCAATCACATTCCTGATGTCTAAACCTGACGGTCATAAGTCTTAGTTCAAAGAGACAATGATGCTGCATTTGCTAGAAACATGTACAAAATAAAAATCAGGCCACAGGCCTAGAAGAGTTAATGCATTCCAAAACTATTTCTTCTTCGCAACATTCCAGTTTGAGTTTCAGTGTGTTTGGTGCCAAGCACAAAGGCAAAAACAGTACAAAAAAAAAAAAAATGGAAACGGAAGCCTGATATACTGAGGAATGAGAAAGAGAGAAACATCTAAAACAGACGCCTGCAGAGAGACTATAGATCATGCTTCTGAGTCTTGCAGTACAAATCTGTAGAAACCCACGTAGATTTTGCAGATGCTGGCATTATGCTCTAGTTCAAGCTGCTGTCCTGATGAGGTCATAGAGTAAGGCCAAGACTGGGGAGCTGTTGGAGCCTTTTCTGAAAGGTATAAACATCCCCATGATCAACCCCTTGGGTGGAGGTAGAATGCTCCACAAAGAGAGGCCACTCGGAGAGCATGCTGGGAAGCAGAGGTCATGTGGTACTTGTCTACAGGTCAAATCTAGTCAACGAACAGGTTCCGCTCACCCAGAACCATGCAGGGGCTCAAATGTCCTTTCCAACGTTGGGCTTTCTATGTTGGACTCTGCCTTATTTTTTTCACTAACTGTCATTGCTTCTAGATAATAATATTTCAGGTAAAAATGCAGTTTCCCATCATTCTTGGCCCTGCATTCTGTAATGGGAAGGGAAGGATTTGCTACTGCAATCCCCGGTGTCCTCCGACCCCACCACTCCCTACTGTCTCTTTGGCTCATTTCACTTATATGTACTTTCTAGCGTGTCTTTACAGACATCTGAGTTGGTGATATCTGCCTTAAAAAGTCAGCGAAGCAAAGTCCCCCTTGGGTTGTGGTCACTCTCTTGGGCATGTCCTGAAGGACTCCAGGGGAGGTAGGACACTCACCTGGGGGCAGCGTCATGAGGAGAGCTCTCCGGGGGCACAGCCAATGCACAGGCCTGCTGCACCTAGTGCTAAGTGCTAGTGGAAGGCATGAATACAGGAGGCACTCAGATCATTAAAATGGAGAAAAACTGACATTGAGTTTAGCTATACCTTTACTCATTAAAAAGGTGGTTATTATTTCAGAAGCTGGATTCTGTTCTTCTCTGTGGCAAGTTTTCTTACATTAATTGAACAAACAATTATTATCTAGAATATATAAAGCACTGTGATAGTGTTATGAGAACATACATTTAAATGAGGTATCATTGCCCCGAGAGTTTAATTAAAAAGTATCTATAAAATGGCAAAAATTGCCCCCTTTGTACTTTCCAGTAAATAGTAATTAAAATTATTTAATAGAATACCATTTACACCATTATTAAGACTAGTAATTTGTTTGTTTTAATAATATATTTTTATTTAAAAAGTAGGAGGGTGATATAAGTGAAAATGCTTTTGAATATTACAAAGATGTTCAAACTTCACACTTCTCAGTTTTATAGGAGAATAATTAGCTGAATCAACTGTTACTTGAATTGATGTGTAAAAAATATTTTGTGCTCATGAATTGGAAGCAACAGTATCAATACAGTGCCTGTATTATCCAAAGCAATCTACAGTTCAATGCTATCCCTATCAAAAGTCCATGGCATTTTTTGAAGTAATAGAACAAATGATCGTAAAATTTGTATGAAACGACAAAAGGCCCCGAATAGCCAAAGAAAGAAAAAGACTAAAGGCATCATGTGCCATGATTTCAAAGTATATTACAAAGCTAGAACATCAAAACAGTATGGGATGGGCATTAAAAAACAAATAAACAACAACAAAAAATACCAGGCACAACAATCTTGGAACAGAATAGAGAGCCCAGAAATATGCCTATATATGTATTGTCAATTAATTTACAACAAAGGAACCCAGAATATGCAATGAGGAAAGGACGGTCTCTTCAATAAATGTGTTGGGGAAACTGGATATCACATGCAAAAGAATGAAAATGGATGTAGAACTACCACATGATCCAGCAATTTCACTCCTGGGTATTTAAGAAAAAAAGAAAGAAAAACAACTCAAAAGAATATATGCACTCCCTTTTTCACTGAACCATTTTCTATAGCCATGATATGGAAATAAACTATGTGTCTATCAATGGATAGATAAGTAAAGAAGATGTAGTACACACCACATCTCTCTCTCTCTCTCTCTCTCTCTCTCTCTCTCTCTCTCTCTTTCACACACACACACACACACACACACACACACGCACACGCACACACACACGCACACACACACAGGAATATTGTTCAGCCATAAAAATGAAGGAAATCTTGCCACTTCAGACAACATGGATGAAACTTGAGGGTGTTATACTAAGTAAAAAATAAGTCAGGCATAGAAAGATAAATACCATATGTGAAAGCCTTAAAAAAATACAAGCTCATAGACAGAGAGAACAGGACAGTGGTTGCCAGAGGTGGGGAGGGGGTAGAGGGTGGGTGAAATGGGTTTGAAGAGGGTCAAAAGTGAAAGACTTCCAGGTATTAAATAATGTCATGGGGTGTAATGTACAGCATGGTGACTATAATTAACTAGAGGCCTGGTGCACGAATTTGTGCACAGGTGAGGTCTCTCAGTCTGGCCAGTGATCGAGGTCTATTGGGGCCAGCCAGCCAGGGGGAGGGACCATGGGAAGTTGGCTGTGGGAGCGCATTGACCACCAGAGGGAAGCTCCTTCATTGAGTGTCTGCCCCCTGGTGGTCATTGCACATCATACTAATCAGTTGTTTGGTGGACTGGTAGTAATGGTCACTTAGGTTTTTATATATATAATATTGTGCTGCATATTTGAAGTTGCTAAGAGAATAAATCTTATATATATATGGTGATAGATGCTACCTAGACTTATTGTGGTGAATATTATACTATAGATACGTATATCAAATTACTAATTTGTACACCAAAACAAATATAATGTGTTGTGTCAATTATGCCTCAATAAAAAGCACAGTCAGGGAGAACAGGCTTTTAAGAGGAGCTGACACTGCTATCTGCAGAGAAAACGTAGGCTGGGAAGTAACTGGGTTTAAAATGAGTGGGGTCTGGAGGCTGTCAACTGCAGAATAGTCTCCCCGCATTCTGCCTTTCACTGTGAAATTCCATATTTCACAACAAGTCACTGAGTGCTCAAAAAAATGTTACCAAAAAGAGCCATCAAAATGCCCAGAAAATTAGGTAATCAATATCTCTCCTCGGAAGGTCAGGGATTTTAAAATTAATCATTTCAATACAGAGAACTGGCTAAGGAGCATGGTGCGTGCTTTTACCTCCTCAGCTCTCTGCTACTGGGCTTGGGAGGGAAAGTCAAATCTAATTGTCCTAGACATTTTTCTGAGCCACTAAAATATCCTGAGACCCAGTCTTATCCGAGGATATTGGAGTTCACTTAGGGAGAAAGTAGGAAGACTTGTGGAGATCGAACTATAATTCATTCTACTCTGTGCTCATATAAAAAAATCACACAGCTGCAGAGAGGACCTTGACAAAAACATAGACACTATTAAACTGAGTCCTGACAAAGGAATCAAGTCATGAAGGAATGATATTACATATATCTATAATAACAAAAGTGTAATATGCAAATCAACCAAACGGCCGAACAATGGAACGACCACTGTCTGGACAACCTTCTGGATGAAGCTGGGGCAGTGAGAGCCAAGGCAGCCAGGGTTGCAAAGGCCTTACTCTTGCATGAATTTTGTGCATTAGGCCTCTAGTATATACACTGAGTGGCCAGATTGTTATGATCTCTGAATGCATAATAATGGGGCCACAAAGTGTACATCCTATATAATAAAAAGCTAATATGCAAATTGTCCCCTAGACCAGGAATTCAAGCAGGAAGCAGGCCAACCAACCACCCATGTCCCCTCCCCTTGGCCAGGCTGGCCGGACCCCACCCATGTATGAATTCATGCACTGGGCCTCTAATATATATATATATATATATATATATATATATATATATATATATATATATTGAGTGGCCAGACTATTATGCATTCAGAGATCATCCCAGCAACAATTGCCAAAAAATTGAAAAGCCTGAAAACAATTTACAGGACAAAATATGGATTATGATCTCACTCGCATAAGAAAAGTCATACTTGGTGCAAATAAATATTTAAGTAAATACATTAAAAGATCTAAACTGTTTTGACCCCATAGCTCATAGTGGTGACTCCTGCATAGGGGAGCGGTGAGGCAAGTACAGAAAATAAAAGGACACTGATTGCACTCTCTTTGTTTACAGACAATTTGAACATTTTTCAGCATCACTTGGAGTGTTCATGGCCACCTAGTGCCAGGACCGTAGGGTTGTCATTCACATTCAAGGGTGAGCGAAGACCTTGCCCACACGAAGCGTGTGCTGCATCTTCCACGCAAGCTGTGCCTAGAGGCCCTGGAGTCCTGAAACCTGGCCCTCAGGCGTGGTGTGATTTTCCCCTGGGTTTCTGTGGCCTTGAGAAAAAGACAGGCTCATCAGATAGGAGACGAGAACAGCAGTGGAACCAGCCGGCCCCCAACGCAGAGAACAGGGCGTGCTTTCGGAACGGGAGGGTTGTGTCCAAGTAGACAGCCACAGGAAATGAATCCAGAAATACAGATCGGGGCTGATTAGGATGGTGCTTTAACTTTATTTTGTTCTGGGGTTTTTTAATCAGGAGGGGGACGTGGTCAGATTGAACTTTTATGAAGATAAGTGACAACAATGTGGAGGATCGGTTGGGAGGAGCGGAGCAGCTGTGGCCAAAATATTAGTCAGAAGGCTGGTGCAGCAGCTGAGAGAAGAGGAGATGCACACACATTGAGACAAATGGCAGTGGGGATCATTGGGATGAGACCAATGTAATTGCTATTGAAAAGATAATGAACACAGTGACAGGGATGTCAAGAATGACTCCACGATCAAGATTTCACGGAACATGTCTGGGGAAACAAGCCGTCCTGCTGCCATGCCCCTAAACCAGCCGTGGGCAAACTATGGCCCTCGGGCCGGATCCGGCCTGTTCGGCTGTTCTCTCCGGCCCGTGGAGCCGAAAGAGCGGAGGGTTCTCTTGCTCTCCCCTCCACTCCTTCACCAGCAGCCCAAGATGAGAGTGCCAGCACGGTCAGGCTGCTTTTGTTCCGGCCTCCGGTCCAGTGTAAGAACCCTCGAGTGACTCTCGAGTCAAAAAGTTTGCCCATCCCTATGACCTAAACCATTGACTTCCTGACCTTAATCTTAACCTGGGTCAGATGTGGTCTCAGAGCATCAGGTGGCGTTGAGACTGCCAGTGGGTACGCACTAATTGGTCCCAAGTTAGATACGCCGAGTAGCCAGGTCACTGCCTCGTGCTATGTGCCAGCTCATATCCCCCCGTCTCACTCCTCAGGATATTATAACTTTCTCAGATTCCTTGCTGAACTATGTCCACAGTGTCCCCTTAATCTGCCAGTCATACAACCCTCCTTAAAAAAACCCCCCCAAAACAGCACATTGAACTTGGCTGAACTTGTTCTCTGTAAACTAAAGCTGCCTCTTGCAAACATCATTCTTTCCTTCCAATCTCCCAAGCCCATTTAACACATCCATTGGTTTTTCTAGATATTTACATTAGGGCTTTTCCCCTAGTTTAGAAAAATCAGTATAGCACTTGCAACCTTCCGTTTCCTAAAACATCTCCTATTCCTTATAATGTATCCAACACCAGCAATCATACCTCCAGGCTTTCTGAGGATCTTTGGGTGTGAGTCATCTACAACCTTGAACCTAATTAAGATGCAGAAGGGAGATCCCCAGGAGTCTCACTCAGTGTCCGCATTCACTCCCAGAAGCAGATATAATTTAGCACGTGTGAGAGCAAGCTGTGGAAGGCCAGTGCCACTGGAGTCCAGTAAGCAACCGGAGAGCAGATGATGGATGGGGGAGGGAGTCAGGGGCCAGATTATATGAAGCACAATAGCTTGGACTGAAAAGCCAGACACATCTGGGGAGCCATCGTATCATTACAGGACTTCCGTTCTATCTGAACAGATGAGTGTCAAGAACTAAATGCTCGTGTGCCTCCCAAATTCATATGCCGAAAGCCTACCTCAGTGAGGCTGTATGAGGAAGCGGGGCCTCTGGGAGATAATTAGGGAGATGAGGTCCTGAGGGCAGAGCCAGCATGAATGGGATCAGTGCCCTTCATAGAAGTCATGAGAGCTTGCTACACTCTGTCGTGTGAGGACACTGGGAAAAGTCAGCATTCTCCAAGCAAGGACAGGGGTCCTTACCAGACACCCGGTCTGCTGGCACCTTGACCTTGGACTTGCAGTTTTCAGAATTGTGAGAAGTATTTATTTAAACCAGCCAGTCTATGGGGATTTGTTATAGCAGTTCCAACTGCCTAAGAGAATGAGCAAAATGCCAACTGTCCATTTTCCACTCGCATGCTGGTTGACTCTCCATGTGTTTACCTAGCACTAGACAACATGATAATACATACTCGAGTTGTTTACTAAGAACCAGGCACTGTTAAGTGTTTGACATAGCCAATGTCACACATGTCTCACGGTATGCCTACAAGGCAGTGTGCTGGCATTCAGTTAAAGGACACAGCCCATCCTACCTGGGTTGGATGGAGAAAATTTATTATAGGATATCATATGGCACCCAGGATCATGGAGAGGCTGAGGACACAGATTCAGGTGGAGTTTATGGAGAGGAGTTCCAAAAGCCACACCACAGCATCGGTGCCGCCTCTTTTAAGAGCAGAAAACCACGGGCCTCAACACCAGGACTGGACAGGAGGCCCCACAGCCAGGTGGCTGCCACCATCGGAGGACAGCCATGAATCAGAAGCTGCCGTGGCTTCTGGTTTGGGAAGCGGTCCATGCTAGCTACAGTCTGCTCCCGCAGAAGGCACGTTCCACGCCTGCTCCTTGGCACCCACAAAGCAATGGCCAGACTTGGTGAGCTCAGTGTAATGCTGCCCCCGAACAGATTGAATGCCTCCATCCCCCTTTGCCAGCAGAGGAAGCAGAAGCTACAAAAGCCCATCACGTTTCCCTTCAGCCTTTCACAAAATCTCTATCGGACCCAGAGCCCCAGCTCCAAGTGAGATGGGGAGAGGGAGTTTTAATTGTTGGCTTTAGTGGCATTTCATTTACATAAACGTTTCCCCTGGCAAGTGTGGAGTTCGGGAACTTTGGAAAATTACACAGCTTTGGTCAAGATACAGGCCATTGTCAACACCTCCCAAATGCCCCCTGATGTCCCTTCTCAGTCAGCCGTCGCCTGCCACCGTAGGCCCCCGGCAGCCATGGATCGTCTTCGATGGTTATAGCTGTGCCTGGCCAAGAATTTCAGATAGCCAAAACCGGTTTGGCTCAGTAGATAGAGCGTCAGCTTGCAGAACTGAAGGGTCCCAGGTTCGATTTTGGTCAAGGGCATGTACCTTGGTTGCAGGCACATCCCCAGTAGGGGGTGTGCAAGAGGCAGCTGATTGATGACTCTCTCATCAATGTCTCTAACTCTCTATCTCTCTCCCTTCCTCTCTGTAAAAAAAATCAATAAAATATATTTTAAAAATTTGTTTATCCGGGAACTAGAATGGACATTTAGGTTGTGCCCAGTCTGAGGCTGCATCCTCACCATTTGATGTGACAACTCATTTCCTATTCATTCTTTTGTGCGTGCTGAGTTGCAGTTAACCTGCATTATCCTAATGACTAATACTGATGAACTTGTCCATCTATCATTCACATCACCTGCGGTGTGAAATATCTGCCCAAATGTTATCTTCATTTTAAAAATCATGTTACCTGTCTTCTTAGTACTGGGCTGCAAAAATTGATGATATATCCTAGATACAAGTCTTCCGATATAGAAATGATAGACAAATATTTTCCTCTAGTCAGTGGCTTGGCTTTTAAATTTAAAACTTAAATCTATCTTCTTCTTTTCTTTGAGGGTTTATGTTTTTTTCTGAGTCCTGTCTAAGAGATCCTCGCCTAACCCAAGGTCGCAAAGAATCCTGTGAAGGTTTTTAGTTTTAGCTCCTGTGTTTCAGTCTGTGGTCCATTGTGAGGTAATTTTTGTATGTAGTGTGAGGGATGGACCTTTTTCTAAGTGAGCCAGCCCAAACGTTCCAGACCATTTAATGAAAAGATTATCCTTTTTCCCATTAAGTTGTCTTTGTACTTCTGCTCAAAATCAATTGAATATATATTCATGGGTCTATTTCTTGACTTTATTCTGTTCCATTGATCTATATCAGTGGTTTTCAAAGTGCCACCTGGGTCCCAGAGATCCTTTAAGGGATCACTGAAGTCAAAATTATTTTGACTTCATAATAATGTTAAATCATTTATCTTTGCACTTTCACTCTCATAAATTTTTAGTGGAGTATTCTAGAGGCTACATTATGTGATATTGTAACAAATCAAATGTAAAAACAGAAATGATAATTTATCATTTTTCTTCTTTTTAAAAATATATTTTTCTTCATTTCGGAGAGGAAGGGAGATTGGGGGTAGAGAGACAGAAACATTCATGATGAGAATCATTCATCAGTTGCCTCCTGCATGCCCCCTGCTGGTGACCAAGCCTGCAACCTGGGCATGTGCTCTGAATGGAAATTGAATGGTGACCTTCTGGTTCATGGGTCAATACTCAACCATTGAGCCATGCCAGCTGGGCTTCTACCATACTTTCAATAAATGAAACACTACATTGATCTTCAGAAATAAAAGCAATAATGTCCCCTTCTAATTGTGTAGGGTCCTAGGAGCTTATAGTTATTTTTTAATCAAATATATGTTTTTCAATAATGAGATTATAATTATTTTAAAGTGATCATTTAAAATAAATAATTCAAATATGTATTTTTATTTGGCTTGGCGTTCTTTGAGCTTCCTTGGTCCATGGGTTTAAGTTTTCATCAATTTGGAAAAGTTTTGGCCAATGTAAACTTCCAATAGCTCTACCTTCTGCCCGCTACCTCCCACCTTGCCTTTCCTTCCGGGACACAAATGAAATGTGAGACATATTGATATGGCCCACAGTGGCTGCTGCTGGTCAGTCCTTCCTTCTCCTTGCTTCATGTTTAATAATCCCTCCTGCCATGTTTTCAAGTTCACTGATCATTTATTCTGTGTCAACTTGTGATTAATCCTCTCAAGTTTATGTTTTGTTTCTGGTGTTTTTTGTTATTAACATTCTACTTGGGTCTTTTTCATATATTCAATTTCTCTCATTTTTTAAAATATCCTCAAATAAGTGAAAAATTAGGGAACAAAAATTCATAAAATTTAATGTCTGGCCCAGGAACTGTCCAGAAAGGTTTTCACTTGTCCTGATACTTTACTCCCTCTCAACCAACAAACACCGCGCAATCCTGGGATCTCAGCTTTGTAAATCCTGGAAGGCAACACAGATTCTATTTATAAAGGACTCTCAGAGGCCATGTTGTGCCCCAGCTCACATGCCAGACTCCCGCTGCTACCAGGTCGTGTGCGGATTGAGGTCGCACAGTGGATAATGCGCTTGGCTTCACCTCCACGTGGGAAACGAGGGAGAAGGCGCGAGTATTTCCATCAGCGAAGCGCAGGCTCCGGCGTAATTAAAAGGGTGCGGGGTCAAGCACAAAGGCTGGTTTCTCACTGAGTTTGCCAGGGCTTGGCTACCTCACGGATATGCATACCCGGCACAGCCTGTTTGCCACAGCTCAGATCCCAGCATCCAGCCACACCCGTGCCTGGGAGCTGGCAATGGATCATCCACAATCCACACCCCCCTGCCGCCCTCTCCTCCGCCCGCTTCCAGCCGAGATGATACAGGCCCAATTCTATCGCCTACGAGTCCTGGGAGCCCACGGAATTGCTCCTCCCGATCCTGAGGGTGCGGAGGAATTGCTGGGTTTAGAACCTTAATCCTCATCGGCCCCTTGTTTGTACCCAGCGGTGCCATAAGCACATTGCAACCTGCAGTCCTTGGGGCTGTGCTTCTTAGGGCTGCTGTGTGGGGAGAGCAGCCTGCATCTCACCTGCATGCTCTGCGCCCAGTCTTTGCTCTGCACCCCAGCCCCCCAGTCTGCTCCACTAGAAAGTCTGATCCTCCCCACACCCACAGTCCCTGGTTCCCAACCAGGCCCCCATTTTAGAATCAGTTGGGGGAGCCTTGAGACCGCACACATGTCCAGCCTTCCACCACAGCAAGAACCAAAGCATCCAGTGAGGGCTCTGCTCATGAGTGAGGCTGGAAGACAGCAGGCTCACCTGCCGGGAATAGGATGCGGAAAATAGAGTTCAGTGACAGGTCTGGCTAAAGAGAAACAAGGAACATTGAGAGACTCAGAGGCTGCGCAGACCTCAGGCCCCTCCCTGGCCCACCATTGGTGGCTTGAGACGAAGGCTTCTCCCATCTTGTTGCTCCACCCTGACCGCCATAGGAGTGGTGTGGGCCTGGAGCCCTCTGCAGACTCATCCTGATGGTAAAGGCAGATGAAAGAAAGAAGAGAAACTCCCATTGGTGGGTGAGAATTAACTCTAGTTAAGAAAAGGCAACATGCTGAGTCATATGACAGTCCATTCGGTCAATGAAACATGCTGTTTTGGTCACAGAATCCACCACTCTAACACCAAAGTGGAAAGATACCTACAAGGTTTAGATTTAACCAGGAGGGGTATATGGCTTTAACCACTGATTAGTTGGTGTGTGTGTGTGTGTGTGTTTTTCTTTTTCTTTTTGTAATTGCCCCAATACAAACTCACGTTTTAGACTGGAAAGCCACTGGCCCATAGGTCCTATGGGGAGGCGCCAGGACAACTACAGCCTGTACTTGTCACGGCGCCCCTCCTCCCGGAGACCCAGCTCCCAGGTGGCCAATGAATTCTCGGTCTGAGAAACGGTGTGCATCTGGGATCTAGACAGAAATCGTGATTTTTCATGGCGGAAACTGCTCACAGTCTCCCTGCCATCCACTCTCACTTCCCGCCCATCCATCTCCCTGCCAGGATGCACCCTCACCAGTGACCTTGGTGGCTGCCCATCTGTTCCTCCCTGAGACTGCCATGTCTATTAAGCATCTTTACAATCATATACAGGTCAAAGCCACTTGGCCGCCCCTTCACAACATCTGGAGGCTAAGTGCCACCACCTGGCCTCTCCCACGTCAGGGCCCTGCTGTCCCCATGGCCATCAGCGAGCCCCAGCCTCCATAACACTTTCTCCTGCCATCACAGCCCTATGGTCAGAGCGGAGCCAGCGCTGGATTTCTGGGTGAAGCGGGTCTTCTCTCTCTCGCACTCCCAATGACCTTGGTGAACGGGACAGCCTCCAAGAATACCCTGAGAGGCCATCTGGCCTCACACGCTCCCAGGGGCATCTCACGCCCTTGCTCCACCCTCTGCGTAGCAGTTCTGGTGTTCCAGTTTCTCTCTGCTCAGGCAGCACCTCTCTCCGCCTTTCTAGGAGACACCCAAGAAAGGAGCTTGTGCCATCTTTGGGGGTCCCTGTCAGGGTATTGCATCTCATATGCCAAGAGCATTTCCTCAGGTTGAGGAAATCTCCCTTATTCCATCTCATATGGTGGCCCCCTGGGGCTAGGACCCTCACAATGCAGCCCCGGGGTGCACCACCAGCCTCCAGTGCATGCTGGTGAATTCTTGCAGCTACGCCCCATTCTCCCTTCTCAGGCCCAACAGGTCCCTAGTTGGGCTAAGCTGCAACTTAATCCTCCTTAGTTATTGATCCGGGGGCCAGAAGTGGAACTAGGGGGAGGTTCCTAGGGAGATTCTTGTAGCTCTGAGGGACGAACCATCTTTCCCTAAGGGGATGGGTTGGGTTTTCGCTTTCCTAGTATAGTAGGTCTAAAGAGGCCTCTACATTTTACTGAAGAAACCTTCTGGGCTACAAGATTTTTTTAAAAAGGTATATTTTATTGATGTTTTACAGAGAGGAAGAGAGAGGGACAGAGAGTCAGAAACATCGATGAGAGAGAAACATCAATCAGCTGCCTCTTGCACTCCCCCCCACCCCCCCCCCCACTGGGGATGTGCCCAAAACCAAGGTACATGCCCTTCACCGGAATTGAACCTGGGACCTTTCAGTCCGTAGGCCAATGCTCTATCCACTGAGCCAAACCTGTCTTGGCTGGTCTACAAGATTTTTAATTGTTAACTGTCCTCAGCTTCTCATGAATCCCTAGTAGGCAATCAACAAAACATAACAACCAGCCAATATCATTGTCTTTATGAACATAGTTCTTCCCACTCAAGTTCAAAGCCTGAATCACCGCAGCTTCTGGTCACCTCCACCAAAGCATTCCTGCACATCCCCTCCAGGAAGGCTTGAGCAATAGGCTCGTCCTCCTGTACCAGGGACTCTCCCACCCACCGCCCCATCTCTGCCTGCTCTCCCCAAATCGCCTGGCCCTTCTGTGTCAGCAGCACCCCCTGCAGAGGCAGACCCTGACACTCACTTAGGAGTGTGGAGGTACAATGTTCTGAAGGGAAAGAGAGGCAGCAGGACGGGGCAAGAAGAGCCCAAACCACAGTGCGGGTCTTTGTTCTGTTTCTGCCTCTCAGGTGTTTCTTCCCAGTAGAAATGGCCCTTCCTCACAATTCCACTCAGCCACTGGCTGGGCCCACCCTAAACGAGGTGAGAGTTCAAAAGCAAAGCAGACCCGCAGAAAGCTAACAGCCAGCCACTGACCCCGCAGGCAACCTCAAGGGCGAGGCCCACCTGTGTGTGGCTTCTGTTCACTTTCCATGGCAAGATGCCAGCTGCCCCGGGTCTTGTGGCTCTCCGTGGTTGAGCTCCACCGGACCACACCTCTTGGAGACCCAGGTTCTTGGCATGGTGGTGACACCGGTGTTTCTGCAAATGTGGCAATGGCTTTTGGCAATGGCTCTCTCGTCTCTGTGTTTGTGGGGATTCAGGAGAACCCCGCATTGGACTGCCATCGGTGCCACCTTCCCAGAATCCGCGGGGGGGAGGGGGTGGTTTTTCAAGGGAAATGTGAAACACACAATGAGAAACTCGCCATCTGCGTGTCATTTACAGCAAATCAAGCAGCTGAAGGACTGCCATCAGGAAAGAAGACATTTAAAACAAGATGTAAGTGCCAAGCTGTCATCTGGATCTTCCCTCGTTTTAAACCAAGAAAGTGATGTGCCGGAAACAGACTCAAAATTAACTAAGTGACCTTGTGACTTCTTTCTACCTGTCACATTCCACCGCACAAATTGCATAGACATGGGAGATTAGAGTGAAGAGTAAGTACAATGGCAAAAAAAAAAAAAGACAAATTAAATTTGCACAAATGTTCACTTTTGAAAATGGAAGGACGTTTATACTTGTTATTTCACACAAAGGAATTCACTAACCCCGTGGTCCACAAACTGTGGCTCACGAGCCACATGCGGCTCTTCGGCCCCTTGAGTGTGGCTCTGCCACAAAACACCACGGCCTGGGCGAGCCTATTTTGAAGAAGTGGCATTAGAAGAAATTTAAGTTTAAAAAATGTGACTTCAAAAGAAATTTCATTCGTTGTGCTGTTGATATTTGGCTCTGTGGACTCATGAGTTTGCCAACCACTGCACTAACCGAAATTAAAGGCTCTAGCCAGTGAAAGCTGCAACAACACCGGGCCGGCTAGCTGTGGAATGAACAGAGGGAGAGCAGCAATTGTCTCCATGTCTTCAAACTGAAGGGTACACGCGGGTCCGCTTTAGATCTTAGACTGAAGAAATAATGAATCTCAGGGCTTTCCTGATTTTGTGCCCATTTCTTCCATCTTAGGACATTTTGTCCTTTTAGGACATTTTCCCTCATGAATGTGGCAGGTGCGGCCAGATATGTGCCTGTGCAGTCCCCACGTGGACGAGCCTTTGAGGGGCTGCTACGCCTTCCCTCCAGGCATGCTTTCAGTCAGCAGCCTGCCCACCTGCAGGCGCCGGGCCGGTGCGGTGGAAGGGGAGGGGCTTTGGCAAGACTGGGCCGGCCTGGATTGGAAGCAGCTGTACTTCTTCATGGAGAGGCACCAGGCGAGTAGCCTAACTTGGAGCGTGTTTCCTCTTCTGCACGTAGCCCATAAGCTCCATGAACTTGCCCCACTGTAACAATCCTGCTCAGAGCCCACCCATTCTCCAAGGCCAGTCTCAAGAGCGCCTCCCCCCCCCCCCCCCGGGAAAGCCTGGCTGGCTCTCCGGGTTAAAATGTGTCCTCCAACTCTGTGCAATGCCATATTTATAATTCTTGAGAAATTTCTCATTTTGTGTTATTTTATTTCTGCCCTCGTATCCTTCAACTAGAATTTAAGCTCCTGGGGGTCCTGGACTGACCCTGACCTACCTGGGTGCCCATGGAATACTCCCACCAGCCCTAGGAATCGTACACTAGGTAAGCAATGAACGTCTGGCCCACTGAATTGGATCCTAGGGACACGAGGATGTGGAAGCAAACGGACAATGTGGCTGGTGCCTCAGTTTGTAGAAAGCCATTCCCTGTTCTCTTTAAAATCCCATTTGCTTCTCCTGTTTCTCAGCATCGCCAGGAGACCCTTCCTCAAGGAATAAAGTCTTCCCAGTCACAGAACAAAGGACTGGCACTTTCATTTCAAAGCGCTGGTGTCTCTTTGTATAAAGCCCCCTGTGACCTTGAACTCCTTTTCTGGCTTTTCACGTCTCGGTCCTTTCCGATGCAAATAGCCAATCAAAGGGAAACCATTCTTAAAGGGCTTATCTTTCAGGGTGTTCTCACTTTGATGAAAAAAGACACTATGATATGATTTTTTTTTTTTTACTGGTCATTTCTTCTCTTAAGCCAGAGTCCTCATTGAATTCTAAATACAGTTCCATTATGTCTTTTTGCAACTTAACACCATTTATAATCACTATAAATAATTCTGAATTAAGTACACAACATATATTAAACTATCTTTCATCCGTCCCTTATAAAAATTTTAAATGTTGCCCGTCCAGTGTGCTAAGTGGTTGAGTGTCAACCTCTGAACCAGGAGGTCA
This sequence comes from Vespertilio murinus, assembly GCA_963924515.1. NCBI lineage: Eukaryota > Metazoa > Chordata > Mammalia > Chiroptera > Vespertilionidae > Vespertilio > Vespertilio murinus. The sequence goes on from OZ004712.1 coordinate 2,822,671, forward strand.
CCATTCAATTCCCATTCATCAGGACACATGCCCAGGTTGCAGGCTCAGTCCCCAGTATGGGGCGTGTAGGAGGCAGCCTATCAATGATTCTTTCTCATCATTGATCTCTCTCTCTCTCTCTCTCTCTCTCTCTCTCTCTCTCTCTCTCTTCCTTTCTCTCTGAAATCAATAAAAATACATTAAAAAATGATAAAGTTAAAATGTTTTCCCAAAGAGTGCAGTGCATCCTTCAGCTGTGCGGAAACATACATGTAGAATATAAGGAACTCCTTACATGGAACTTTTTAGGCCACCTGGTGAGCAGGGACCCACAGATCACGCCACTGGTGGCATTTTTATGTAAAGGTGCCGTGGTAAATTCAGATGGGGTGTTCGAAGTATTACCTTCTCTCGGGCTATAGCCACTTGTGTGGATGGATGGGCCGTTTGGCTCTGCTCTCTTATTACCAGGATCCACCAAGAAATGGGTTTTTAGAATGATAATTGACTTGCTAGCAAGTAAACAAAATGGTCAAACAAATGTTACACAGCTTGTCTTTTTATAACTTCCTTTGGAGTATTACTCACCTTTCATAAAAGTGACTTTTCCAAACTTGTTGAGTTATATATTTTCATTTCCTAATGCTTATTGAATTTATGAATATGATTCATCATTTCTAATCAATGAAAGTGTGCGGTAGTTTGGCTAAACAGCAACTAAAGTTTAATTAAGTTTTCAGTCTCTGTGGAGGGAAAGTCATTCATTCTATAAGGAAAAGAAAAATGCATCACTTGGGAGATTTTACGTGATTAAAAATGTACACAATTATTTGACTGGGTATCATTGCTTGGTCAGCTGTTCCAACCCATCAATCTAAGAGCATTCTATGTTTCAATGACATGGTTGTGCTAATATGTAGGAGGGGGCCACTCTCTGATGTGTCTGTGCCTCAGTCTCTCCTATTGCAAAATGGCAATAATATATGTTTTCCTATTCTATCCTGAGAATCATGACTGATGTATTAGGACATTTTGTCACACACAGAGTTCTATAAATATATTAATGATACTCTCTTTGCCAACCTTTCTGCAGAAATGGAAGTTCATTATATTTAGATTTATAAACATTAGGTTTTTAAGATTAATTGCTACTTCCAAAGAGATCTTTACCTTTTTGAACAGAATGAAGAAATATATAATTTTTCATGGAACTTTTCCTGATATTTAGTAATATCTTAATATTTAAATTTAAAAATATATATTTTCTTATGATTTTTAGAGAGAGAAGAAGAAGAGAAAGAAAGAAACACCAATAGGCTGCCTCCTGCATGCATGCTGACCGGGTTTGAGCCCAAAACCTGGGCGTGTGCCCTCGCTGGAAATTGAATGGGCGACCTTGTGGTGCATGGAAGGACACCAACCACTGAGCCACACCGTCCAGGGCAGTGCTTGAATTTCCTGAGGGACCGATTTCATCAGATGCAGATGTCAAGCTGCCCGGTGGAGGAATCATTTGTACCACCTGGAGAGGTAAACCAGAAGTCCCAGGATACAGCGGTGCCCAGTGCAGGCCTCAGTCAGACCCAAGTTCAGAGTCCTACAAGCAATCTGAGCAACTATATAATGTCATAACTATGCTATTAATAAAGCACTGGTGTTTTAGCTTTACACTACCATGCTAGAATACATTCTTTCCTAAGGTTTTGATTGCTTCACAGCTTAATGGAAAGTAGTCCCTCTTAATACATATAATTCCTGTTTTCCTGGTGGGTTTGTAAGATATAACAAATACTGCAAGGCAGTGAAATGACTAGAATTTCTTTGGCAAGAAAGGAAAATCTCCCATTTTGACCAAGAATAGAACTCTGGGAGCAGAGTTTACCCATCAGGTCATCTAGATCAATGCTTCCCTTGATGGGTAGTTATCACAGCCATATGCTTTTTGTTATGCTATAAACAAAGTGCCTGCCAATCAGAGGAACTATAGTCCCGGGGTGTGTGCACACACACATACACACTCACATGAACACACAATTTGTGACAGTCAAGTGACCAGTTTCCAGATACTCCCGATTTCTAACTCATTCATTATAGAACATAATGAGGTTTCACAATTTGGTGGATGCTCCTAGCCCAGTGGTCGGCAAACTCATTAGTCAACAGAGCCAAATATCAATGGTACAATGATTGAAATTTCTTTTGAGAGCCAATTTTTTTCAACTTAAACTTCTTCTAATGCCACTTCTTCAACAACATAGACTCGCCCAGGCCGTGGTAATTTGTGGAAGAGCCACCCTCAAGGGGCCAAAGAGCTGCATGTGGCTCTTGAGCTGCAGTTTGCCAACCAGTGTCCTAGGCTGTCTGTTGAAGGTCCAGCCTCGTGTCACTCTGTATGCTTTCCTGAAATCTCTCTTTGTTCAAAGAGCAGAATCACGTCAAGGTTCATCTGAAAAGCCACTAAAATCCCTTCTTTTGGACATGAAGCTAGAAATAGAGGGGGGATGGGTTAAAAAGTGCCTTCACTTTACATACCAGTTGCACTCATTAGTTGATTGCTGTGTGGGGTCCATGGACTTCGATCCCAGAGCCTTAGGTGTGAAATATAGGGGCAGGCTGGCAGCGGCCTTGCATCTAATGAAAGTCAGCTGCCGAGGGGACATGGGGCTTAAGCTGACATGCTTTATTCTACATGGAGACTAAGAGCAAACTCCATCGTATCCAACAGACATCGTCAATGAAAACCTCCATGGGCAGGGTTCATATGTCAGACACAGCCAGACAAATAGTAAATGCTAATAGGTCACTGAGGATACTGCCCAGAACACAGCACAGAGAAATAAACAGGTTACAATGAGAAATAAAGATAAAAAGACACCAAGGACAAAATAAGGCCTAACAGCAAGCTAACCAGAGAGGGAGGATCTGATTGGAAGTATCAGTGAACAAGAATTTCTGAGTTGATGGACTGTATATGTTGGATGGACTGTATATGTTCTCCAATTCAGGAAGCTCGCCGGATCCCAAGGAGAATAAATATAAATGCATTCACAACATGATTATAGCGAAGCTGCAGGTATAATAGCAGCTCAAGAGCAAGTATAAATTAGTTAAAAGGAATAACGGTTAGACTGGCAGCTGACTTAACAATGACTAAGGAAGAGACAGAAGAAAACGGATCTCTAATGTCGTGAAGACAACTCTTAGCGCTAGAGTTCTACACACAATAAAGACTGTGCTTCTGAAAAAAACAGAATCCAAGAGTAGAATGAATGAAGAAAATGTAAGTAAATATAAATTCAAGAATAATAAAAATTAGGTTGAACCCTACTGCTACATACATATGATTCAGCCTGACAACAGTAACAAACTGGGGAAATGTTAAAAATCAAATGAGTGGATCCATATATTTGGTCACGCCCATCCAATTGTATACTTAACGTGTGCATTTTCTTATATATAAATGATAGCCCAGAAGTTTATTTTTTAAACAAATAGAACTAAAATACTATATAGAAGAACAACTCTAAGACCAGTTATTACATTTAAAGTATTCTGATATATCTTTATTGGGTGGGAGGAGGACAGGGATAATGTGTAATGTCAGACTGTATCAAGGCAAGCATGCGTGGTGAACATAAAAGGAAATACTAAAAGAACAAAAACAGAATGTCAGCCCATGTGTGCATGGACAGTTGTTCCTCATCCCTCTGGCATGTAACTGCAAAAATAGAACCGAAGCACAGAGACCTGGCAGCGGTACAGGTGATGACAGTCACCTAGATCTGGGGTTGGCAAACTGTGTCTCTTGAGCCACATGCGGCTCTTTGGCTCTATGGCCCCTTGCGTGTGGCTCTTCCACAAAACACCACGGCCTGGGTGAGTCTATTTTTAAGAAGTGGCATTAGAAGAGGTTTAAGGTTAAAAAATGTCGCTCTCAAAAGAAATTTCAATCGTTGTCCTGTTGATATTTGGCTCTGCTGACTAAGGAGTTTGCCGACCACTGACCTAGATAATCCAGAAAGCTTTCATTAGAAGGGGATGGAAGTTAAAACAAAAATTAAACCAAAAACAGAGGACATGCACAGCCAGGGGATAGGTCTCCAGGTCAGGATGTGAGGGACATTTTTCCAGATCATGAGACAGAACGTCCAAGAGCTTAGCCCCTTCCTGGAACAAGAAGATGAGATGTGTGAGGACTGGCACAGGGCAAGGTTCGGGTGCCAGGGGAAAGGATGCGGTCTGCCGGCAACGCACAGGGTCCTGCAGGTAAGATGAGCTGCAGGTTACAGCTCGTGGACGCTGCGCCCGGCTCAGAGAAGTGGAAAACCTCTTCCATTTCCGTGCCGGGCGCTGGGTTTGACAGGGAAGGGCAGTGGGTAGAGAATCTGGTGTCCATGCTCCACTTGTATTCCCGAACACGCAACTGTGACTACAGAATTACGTTTCTCACACCAGAGACAAAGATTTATGGTGCCCCTTGGAAAATGCCTTTTAGAAATGTGCAATTCAGGACAATTATTTCAGTTAAGGTAGCTAATTGGGTACTTTGGGCATTTAATGTGTTTGCATGCTTAATTAACTGTAATTTATTTAAAAGTACTCAGATATCAAATTACGGTGGGATGCATTTGAAGCTAAATTATTCTTTCAATAAGTGTTATTTCTGTGCATTTCTTTTGCAGTACAAAGTAAAGCTAAAATTCTATTCCATTAAAGAAATAGCATCAAGGGGAACTAAAAACACAAAATTTAAATTAAAAAAAAAAGCAGGAATAAAATGTTGAAACTAAATCAAAACACATTAATGGCTCACTCAACAACTGCAAGATAAACAGTTTAGTCCAAGTTAGGATAATTCACAAATAAAATAACAGCAGCGGGGGATGGTAGAAGGTGTGACGAACTAAGTTGGACTACTTGGATTATTAGAGAGCACTGTATCGCTTCATGGCTCATGATCTCAGGATCCGCATCCGCATCCCGGGTTTATGCCGTTACCTTCAAATGCTAACATTCTTAGACTCTAACAGACCAGCCTTCATTGAGTGAAAGCACGTTGGTTCGGGCCCGTGGTCATCTGGTAGACCTGGATCTGCAGAGTGGCCCGTGCACCCCTCCCCGGGTCAAGTGCTTACAGCTAAAAGCCTAAAATCTTCTCTGCTAAGCGGGGGAAATCACCCGGATGGTGTGTGGAGCTGCAATGGACATGGACGTGTTTGAATGCGTGCAGTTTACCAGTTGTGAGGTAGGGAGAGCGGAAGCATCACTGCCCTCCTGTTTAGTAGAGCAAATCCCTAAAGGCAGCGCCTGCACACCCTGAATGCGGCTCCAGGCCCAGGTCCGTACTCTCTGCAATACCTTCCCTTCCCCAGTTCTCACTGACGGGGTGTCCTTATGACGGGGGTGTCCTAAATCTGGGCCTTGTTAGTTCTTACCTGGAAGCAAGAGCCTCCTAATTCCCCCTGCCCTCTCCAGCCACCCACTTCCCACAAAGCTATAAAGGGTCAAGAGCATATGTAAATGAGACTGTGTTAAAAACATGACTGGCTGCCCCGTGCTTTTAAACAAAATCCACAATCGTTAGCGTGGCATCCGAAGTCCTTGGAGATCTGAACCGTGACCGTGTCTTCAGTCCTCTCATTACTTCCATTTTAATAACTCGATGCTCCATCCATTCCAAGCTATTTCATCCCCAGACCCTGCACGCGATGCTTGGATTGCCTGACAGCCCCTGCAATTTCCACTCTGCGCATCCCTTTTCTGCTTGGTTCACTCCTCGCTTCCGAAATCTCCAGAACACTGTGTTGACAATCGCTGGAGCCTCTCCCACGGCACTGTCATCATTTACTGTCTGAAAGATTTTCTCCGCTGGACTGGAAACTCTTTGAAGACATGTTCAATGTTTTAATAGTCTGTGTTCCCAGGCCTACGACAACATTCTCTGAGAGCAGAAGGTGTGTCATATGTTGTGACTGAAGAAATATCTACTTGTGAGTTTTGTAAGTAGATGAAATAACCAAACTGAAACCCTCCGTGTAAGATTTTGGAATGCTCAGGTTTAAGTCCTTACACCCTCTCTGCAACTTGGAAGATTCCAAATTATATAGTATTTATGAAGAATGGTCCCACCAGAGTTAAAGAAATAGAAAAACACACACACCTGAATAGTGAGGGTACTTTCTACAAATAAAGGTTCTCGTGAAAAGTAAGTGATATTTCCTGAAAGTTGTTTTTGATGGTAAATGAATATTTGTCAGTGATCATTGTTATTAAATTAATGTATAGCCTTTACTAGCAGAGTTGTATTTCTTGGTTTTATTACAAAATGTAAAAATACCTATAAGGATGTCTTCAAAATATTGTTTAGTGGTGGGTTCGGGAGGAGAGCCAGTTGTGAGGAGAACGGTTCCTGAGAGTCTAAGGTCAAGAATAAGGTTAGAGCCCTAACCGGTTTGGCTCAGTGACAGAGCATTGGCCTGCAGACTGAAGGGTCCCAGGTTCGATTCCTGTCAAGGGCATGTACCTTGGTTGCGGGCACCTCCCCAGTAGGGGGAGTGCAGCAGGAGGCAGCTGATCGATGTTTCTGTCTCATCAATATTTCTAACTCTCTATCCCTCTCCCTTCCTCTCTGTAAAAAATCCATAAGATATATATTTTATAAAAGAATAAGGTAGATATGATTAAGGACATCGCTTGCTCTGTTCACTGTGACTCCTGACACCAAGTTACACATTTGCACAACCAGTTACACCTCCAGAATGCTAGCCATCAACTGGGCGGTAACACCTAAAATTCAGTTGTCCTTTATTATGTATCTATCACTATTTTAAACACCTTACACACAAACTTATTTATTCCTCAGGACACCCTATAGGACAAGTAAAAATGTCTTCTCCGCCTTTGAGGGAGAGAACGGAGGCAGAACAGGGTTATGTAGGTGCTAAGTCACCCAGAGCCCGCAGTGGACTCAGTGTAGCCTGGCCTTGGGGGGGGGGTCCCCTTTCATGGCTCCTAAATTTTAACAGGTAAGAGGCATCTCTGCCTCCGGAAGCCATTGCTGGGGTTAATCCCTGTGCTGACGGTATTACTGGCCCAGTTCTTTAGCTCTCCCTCCTGTCAGGCTTTTGGCTCTTTTCCATGTGGCACTTCCCCTGTCACAGATTTCTAAACCCGTGTCCCCCAAGCTCTTCCCCTGAGACCCAGTGCCATAACTAATGCACCCCAACAAAGTCCAGGATGTTATGTCACTCACTGGCATGGCCACTTACACTATTGTGAAAAGCCCAAGGAGCAAAGGACCCCTTATGCACTCCTTACAGGGACATAAGGTGGCACAGGCGCTCTGGAAAGCTGTTTGATGGATTCCTCCAGTTAGGCGCACCCTCAGGCTGACCCCACAACCGCACTTCTAGGTGTTTTGGCAGCGAAGGAAAGTACAGATCCATAAATAGGCTCGCTCAAGAATGTTCAAGCAGCCACACCAAGAAATAACCCACGTGTCCATCAACAGAACAGACTTTTAAAAATAAACCCTTTTATTCACACAATAAACCACTACTCAGCAGTGATAATGAGCCAAGTATAGATACACAACACAGCAGGCGTGAATCTCAGAAGCATGACATTGAGCAAAGGAAGTCAGATGTAATTCACTGTATAACGGATTCCAGTTATGTAGAGTTCAAGGTAGACAAAATGTAGCCACGGTAATAGAAATAAGAAAAGCATTTGCCTCTCCAAGGTGGGAGCTTTATTAGGAAGGGGTGTACTGGGTTGGTGAACATACTCTATATCTTGATAGGGGTGTGGGTTTATGGATATAGACATGTATCAAAACTCACTGAAATCTTCCTTCAAGATATTTGCATTTCACTGCGTGTGGATTTTATCTCAAAAGTACTATATTAAACATTTATGGCAGCTATCATTTTCCTTCTTGCAAAATATACCAGAGGAAGGGGAAAAAACTCTCCTTTGGACTTTACTCAGGAGGCATTTTTTTCCCCCATCTTTGAGATCAACATCTTAAATGGGACTCACTTAGGGCTCACCAATTCTCTTTCCATGTTCTGTATCAAGCCCTGTAGGCCCACCTTTTTGGGACAGATAATATTTACCAACCTAGACTCATTTCTCTTCTTTGTCCTTGAACGCTTCTATTTTTAACTGCTCATTTCTGAGTTCCCCAGGGTCCATTAGAGACAGATTGAAGAAGCAGAGAGAGAATAAAGCACCAAGCACAGGAAAGCAAAGAAAATGCCCTGACAGCTCTTATTTTCTCTTGGAATTAATACTGCTTGCAGTGGTACCGGATGTCAAACCTTCTACCAGCCATCCACATGCCGCCCTGAGCCCTTGGAAAGAAGAAATGCCAAACATGCGATTGACTAATGGCAGTGACAGCCCCCGAGGACATAGATATCCCTCAGTCGAACTTGAAACAAGGCTGGTTCCTCGTGGATCCCCTCCAGACACGCAGGCACTTGGCTTTGGGGAAGTGACGGTCGGAGTTAACGGAGACTTGTCAGGGCTGGACAGCGTGGAGCTGGAGTTGGCAGCTGACGGACTCTGGCTTATCGGGAGGCAATCTGTAGGAGAGCCAAGCACGGAGCAGATACCTGGTAACCAGATGGCCAGGGCAGCTCCTGATGGACTCCAAGCCTTGTCGCCACTTGTCATCCCACTGAAAAGCCAGTCAGCCTCTAAGGCCTGCTTTATTACTGTCTGCTTGTTCACTTCGCCTGCTACCGCTGTCTCTTGCCATCTCCTCTCCAGCATTGGATGCCACCTACCAGGAAGAAACTGATTTCCCTGCTCTCAGTAAGCTGCAGTCGGGAGCTTGTGTCTTTTAATTTCCTCAACACCACCTTCCCGCACCTTAACAGGTGCTCGCTTCCTAGTCTATAGTGAGCAGTGAAGGACATGAGGCATCCACTGAGGTCTATAACCCGGTGTGATTCTGGGCCACCACAAAAGAACACCTCCCAGTCCAGGGCAGAATAACAAGAAAGTTCCTTGCCCTCGGCCGGCGTGGCTCCGTTGGTTGGGCATCCTCTTGTGTACCAGGAGGTTGCCAGTTCAGTTCCTGGTCAGGGCACACACCAGGTTGTAGGACCAATCCCCCTGGGTAGGGAGCATGCAGGAGGCAGCCAATTGATATTGGCGCTCTCACATCAATGTTTCTCTCTCTTTTCTACACCTTCTAAAAATCAATAAGCTATTTTTTATAAATCTCTTTAAAAAAGTAATAAAGAAAGTCCTTCAGCATCCGAGGGGACTGGATCTTCATGCACACAAGTCCTACTGATGGGAAACACCAACATTTCTCCAGGGAAACATGAATTTTTTGATAAATAAAGACTTGGAATTGCTTCATGTAAGTTCAGATTAGTGTTTGTTCCGAAAAGAGCTTGCCACAAACTTCCAATGGAGGCGGCACATGTCAGTGTTAGGGGTTTGGGGTTTGGAGACCACTGGGGCGAGGGCTGGTGTCTGGCTCTCGCACACTGGCGGGCACTGTGGACTCCTCCTTAACTCTGACCGTCCTTTCCTCTAGCTGAATCCTGATCCACCTGAAGGCAGCGCATGGAAAACTAGGCTCGTTTCAGGTTCTACTGAACCATTGATTTTCGCTTTTGTGGCCCGAGGACATGGAAACCTGTTGTAGAGGTGAACTCACCTGTATTTGGACTGCAGGCGATTTCAGCATGACAGAGAGCCCCCGGGACCCTCTCCCTCTTCTGTTTGCTAATATTCTCTTAGCACCACTCCTTCTAGGAAAAAAAATACAGAAACATTTTACCCAAATGAATGAAAGAATGGACTGTTATCCCTTAGATGCCAGATGCAGCTATGCCTAAGTTTCCATGCATTCATTCATCCGCATTTCATGGAGCACTTCGCCTGTGCCAGAGCCTGCCAGGCCCTGGAGACATTGCTGTGAGCAAGGCAGACACGCGCCCTGAGCCCAGAGCGCCCTGTGCATGAGCTCTGGGGAGGTGGGTCAGTGGGATACACGGAGAGAAAATAAACTGCAAATAGGTAAATCCAGAGCGTGATAACGATGAAGGCTCTAAGGAGGGCCTGACAGATTGGAAGAGGAGGATACGCAGGGTGGGGGGTCAGACTTCAGACAAATTGGACGAGCCGGAAGGATGAAGGAGGAACCACAGCGTGCCAAGCCCGGAGCCACGCTTTCCAAAGAGAGGGCGCTGCGACTGCAAAGGCTAAAGCGGGAAAAGGTCTAGTGGTTTAAAGGCTGGAAAGAGGTCAGTACACTGGGATAGCAGTGGTTCAGGGGGCAGCTGTCTGAGGTCATTGAGAAGATGGGACCGCCGGTGGACCCCAAAGCTGGATCAGGCAACTGGGGGCTCCTCCCTCCCCCGTCATTGGAACGTATGCTCTGCCCACCCTCCTCCAGGTTGAGTTCTTCCAGGGACACAGCCTGGAGAGAAGGCGTGTTGTGGAGACCATCTGGACCACGGGGTTGGCTGACCCACTGCAGGCTCTGTGTCGGCTCCAGCATTCTGGTGAGCAGGCGTGGGAATCTGAGGGTCTGGCAGGTGCCCATAAGTTCTCTAGCTTATTAACCCCGCCTTTTCCCCCCTCCACTTCCTCCCACTCCAGGGAAGTTGAAGACTAGAAGGTTGAAGAGTCTATGCAAGAAGGCTGTCCCGATCTGGCCACCACGGGTGCTCCTATGTCCAGTGACAGGTGCCTGTTCTCAGACCGCTGTGCGCACGGGGCACTGTAAGCATTAAAGCTTTAAGCAAAACACGACCTCAGAAATAGGCGGAAAGCCAACCAGCAGATTCCTTTTTCAAACCAACTGAGATGCAAAGGAAAGCTCAACCTCATAGTGACAATTTAATAGAAGCGATGACTTCACGTTCCAAAGTTCTCACACACATGTGCCACGCATTGGCTCCTCCGGTGGAACTTACTGCTCTGGGTGAACAGAGACTCCCGACACAGCAGAACCCAGCTCACCAGCATTAACCAACATCACTCACTCACTGGCCCGACCACAGGCGGCCTCGCCTTGGTCCACAGAGCAGAGAACTAATATCAGCTGGTGTTTTTATCCATAATCACCCCTGGAGGCCTGGGTAGGGACAGAGGTGATGCTGAGAGGGTTTCCCAGGCTGAGGAACCAGCTTACTATCGATAAGATTTGTGTAAATATCACCATTCAAGTCTCTTACAGTGAACTCTCTCTGCTACATTAGAGGTCATTAAGAATTCCAGGCTTCAGCCCCACCAGCATGGCTCAATGGTTGAGTGTCGACCTATGAACCAGGAGATCAGGGCTGGATTCCCGGTAAGGGCACAGGCCCGGGTCTCGGGCTCCATTTCCAGTGTGGGGCCTGCAGGAGGCATCCGATCCATGATTTTCTTTCATCACCGATGTTCCTCTCTCTCTATCCTTCTCCCTTCCTCTCTTAAACCAATAGAAATATACTTAAAAAAATCCCAGGTCTTCAAAGCTGAATTAGCTCTCAGGTACAGTAACCACGTTCAAAGGGAAGGCAGCACGGCGAAGCAGACAGCCTGGGATGGGCTGCAAAGAGCGAGTTCCAGTTTGGCTCAGCCCCGCAAGGACCCCAGGCGGCAAGGAAAGATCATTTGAGAAATGAAGATGGACTGAAGGCAGGCGGCGTGGACACCAGATGGGCTCTGTGTCCCTCTTCGGGGAGCTGTGCCCAGGGCCTGGCACCGCGACACCACGAGGGAAGGAACAAGAGCTGCAGGAAACCTGAGCTCTCACGTTCTTGGGAGAAAGAGACAGAGCAGATCTTCGTGCGACAGAAAGAGCCCAGGAGGAGTCACAGAGCAGGCTGCCGGGCAATCGGTCAGGACGCTGAGGAGGGCACCTCGGATGTGCAGCTCCCCACCAGAACCAGGCACCGAGTTTGGGCAAGCCAGCCCCACGCAGCCTGCACGGGCACCTGGGGAGGCGTCCGATAAAGGTCACGTGCCAGGCCTTGAAGCAGGACGCACTGTGTTTATGGGAGGCTGAGCTGTTGAGGTCGTGGAATAGAAGAGAGAAATTGAGAGACAGAAAGCAGAGCCAAAGGACAGTCTGTACCTCCCGCCCGCCACCCAGTGGAGGGAGCCTGGAGGGGGCGGGTGGGAGGGGAGGGGAGGAAGCAGGGGTAAGAGATCAGTCCACAAATGCTCTTTGGAGGTCCATGACCTCCCAGTCTGCTGTGACCCACAGGGAGAATGGAAAAGTGGTGTGTCCCCATCACAGAAGCAGCAGCAGATCTGGTTACCAGGTGTGAGAGACAATAAACCCATACAGACTGCAAACAGCCTCCAGCTAAATCCCCCCCTTCCCCCCCCTCCTCATCTCCCCCCACCGGATTTTTCAAAGAAGAGGCGTCTTCCATTTAAAGATAAAGTAATAGCCACTAAGGAATAATTGCACATAAATTCTTCCTAAAAGGGACGTCCCAGGAAATCTCGGGGAAAGCCAAGGTACAGAAGCTGGAGCTATGGTACTTGGGTATCCAGAGAGAACAGGAAGTCACATGGGCGGGGCCCATGCACACATCAGGCTGGGCCCAGACTTCCCACAGGCAGCGCCGAGCCAGCAGAGCAGAGAAAGCCCAACGAGGTCTTGGGAAAGCAGAGCCCACTCTGGGTGCACCACCACGTACACGCCAACAGGGAAGGAGTTAAACAGCCACGAACCATCATACAGACAGGACTCAGATATGACCCTCTTTTCGTTGGCTTTTACATGAGTATGGACGGTCTTTTAAACCTACATTCTCAGATTTCATTTTGCTCACAGAGTACTTTTGAATTGTATTCTTTAAAAATATATATGATATATATATATATATATATATATATGAGAGAGGGATAGAGAGTTAGAAACACCTATCTTGCACACCTTGCACACCCCCTACTGGGGATGTGCCCGCAACCAAGGTACATGCCCTTGACTGGAATCTAAATCTAACCTGGGACCTTTCAGTCCCCAGGCGGACACTCTGTCCACTGAGCCAAACCGGTTTTGACTTGAATTGTATTCTTAAATACTGTTTTTAATCTAATGTCTGGCTCCGGAACATTTGTCAATGTCTAGATTGAATCTTTTGTTCTCTATTATGGTCTCTATCACGATGTTAAGCTCCTTGTGTTTTTCTTTCATGCTCTTGAAGAGCTTTACACATTTATTCCTGGCGTTACTATCTGCGTTCATTCTGCTATGAACAATCCCCAATGTAGGTTTTGATTCTGCTATGCCTCTTTTGTTTCTTTGCAACCATCTCACCACCTCCATTTTTTCACCAAAATCTCTTTCTTGAAGAAACAGAATGTTCTGATGCCATGCTTCTAGTTTCTGTGTGAATCCTGAAAACAACTCACTTTCCGTGGCATGTTCTCTTCCATAAATGAAATTATTCCCTCCTTTTCTTACTCTGTAATTTTATTGCTTGTGCTGTTTTGAGAGGCACATGTTTTTATTTACTTATTTTTTTATTTACTTACCTGCATATTAGAAAGTTTCATGGATGAGTAATTGAATTCCTTTGAGCATGGGTAGCTTCCTTGTTAAATTATTATGAGAGTAACAAAGAACATATATAAACATTCTCCTCACCTTTCTCATTTTCCTTTGGTCTCCTAATGACACATGAGCGTGTTTATGTGTGGGGCATATGTGTGTTTATGTGTTAGGGCGTATGTGTTCAGGCATAAGGGCAGGGGTTCATGTGTGAGGAGCTCATAGATACAGAGCACAAACCGATGGTCCCAGGTGGAAGGGGGCTTAGAGGACTGGGTGACAAAGGGGAAGGATTGAGAAGTACAGATTGGTAGTTACGTGATAGTGGCAGGGTGTAAAGCACGGCATACGGAATACAGCCAATAATATTGTAATAACTATGTATGGCATCGGCGGTGGGTGACGCTAGACTTAACAGAAGGTCACTCCGTAAGTTATATCCATGCCTAATTGCTATGCTGTACACCTGAAACTAAAATAATAATATTGAATATCAAGTGTAATTGAAAAGTTAAAACAACAACTAAGAAACCAAACCTCTATGGCAGACAAGGTGCCAGGACTGTGGTCATGTCCCTCTTGGTGCTCATGGTTCTTTCTCTGGCGTAGCCAGAGGAGGATTTCTGGGCCCTGGTTGTTTCTCTTGCTCCACATTCATCAAGCTTCCACCTTTCATGTTCCACTATGCTCTGTTTAGATAGGACTTAGATATTCCTGGATCTCTGAAACCTTGACTTTCTGAACCATGTCAAAACTCAAGGGTCTCATTTTAGCGCCCACCTGCAGCTCCACATCTGAGGTGTTCGCAGCTGCCTCTGGGCTTAAGCATCAGCGGTCACCCCACTTCCCCTCCTGTTCACTTACTGAAATGAGGCTCCATGTAGATTTAAGAGGCGTAGACATGACGCTGAGGAGGTGCCCTAGCCCCTTAGGGGGCAGCGTCTCTACCATGGACAGCAGCCTGCACGCCTCCTGCTCCATCTCTCCCTGGTCTGCGAGTCCAGAAACTAATACAGAGAAAGAGAAAGGACACTCCGGGTTCCCATTAAGTGGCCTGTTCTCTTTATGAGGTGAAGTCTGACCATTCACCACTTCTTTTCCTCCACCCCGGCTCGGTGCCCTTGCGGCCAGTGAAGGACTGAAACAATCAGTTGCCTGTCACTCTTCATTTCGTGGGCTGTTGTCCGTGTTGATCTTTTCTAAAAGTTAGTATTTCTCCTCTGCTTGTTCCTAATCCCCATCTTATCGTCGCTCCAGATAAGCATGCACAAAAAGCCTTAGTCGAGTGTCTTTGCTGCTTCCAAGACTTTGTGATCCTGTCTGAGATTTTTCTAAGGTCAAATGACAATCTACTAACCACGACTCCCCTCCCATGCCAGAGGCCTCGGCCGTTTCAAAAATAAATCAGTCCACCATCAAAGCTTAGTTATAACCCTCTTTTATATCTACAATGCACTGAAACATCACCATGCAAAGCTACAATGAATGTAGGTCATTATTACCCGGGAGGGTGTGTACATGTATGAGCAATGCCCTTAAGCATGAACACACACATGCATCTACATATGAACATGGTCATGTGTCCACAGGAGACCTAAGGAGAACATGGAGGGTCAGGAGAATGAGTACCCATGTTCTTTGTTACTCTCATAATAGTTTGGCAAGGAAGCTACGGTGCTCAAATGAATTCACCTATCGATTTCTGACATTTATTGGGTACCCGCTGTGTGGCAAGCTCTGACATGGAGGCCGAGAAAGGTCACTACTAGCAGACTACTCGGGGACATCAAATCCAAGCCTGGCGACATCGTCTGTGTGTTTCCTACCACTGCTTGCTAAAATGCAGGGCTGATTTAGTTTCATGTTATTTTTTCAGACACCGCCATTCTCACAGAAGTTTTTTTTTTTCCCCTAGCAAATTAAATAGAACTATCACTCTGCTTAATAAAACTCTGACATAGGCAGTTTTTGGTGGAAAGTTTCACGAGTTTTCTGTCTCAGGAAGGTGGAATCGGACTGAGGAGTAGGTTACTGGCATGGGAAATTGAGGGTATCAGACACAAAAGTCTTTGCATATGCATGCCAGCATCACCTCTTCCATAGTAACCGACAGAGCAAGTAGAGAAATAAACCCCAAATCTCAAAAGTATTGGCAATGGATTGACATTAAAACTATATAAAAATCTGGTAGAAGTAATGAAAAAATTTGCTGGTTATATCTAGAGAATGCCGGAAACAAATTTGTTGATTTGGAAGATAGAAAATAAAGGGAAAGAATCAAGCATATGAATCAGTGTATGGACTATTCCTTGGGATAGCTAAATAGCTGACAAAGAGAAGCATTTCTTTATAGAAGTATCCCATAAAGTGGGAGTGATAGAACTTTAATATTTTAAAACCACAAATAATGGCTCTAGGCAATAATCATCCATGGCTATTGTTAACATAAAAAAATGAAGGTAACTGGATAATATCTGCTCCCTGATGGATGGAAGTACAAAATATTATCTGAAGAGTCCTGCGAAAAAGTCAAAGCTAAATCAGATCAATTCTCAAGACCAATTTACAGGCAAGAACAAAGGAAGTGAAACATGTCAATTGCTTGTCACGTTGCAATGCAATCAGCAAAACCCCGATTGTGGGAAACTATAGCCAGTAAATGACCTGGCTTCTCCACAGAGAAACTGTAAGGGAAATTAGAGATGGAGAGGAAACCCATAGAGCAAAGAGACTGCATATGTATGCAACCAATTATAATGCTTGTCTTACTTAAATAAACAAATAAAATAATGCAACATAGAGAATTGAACGCTTCCTGAGTATCTGATGCTTTTATGAATTTATTGTTTATTGTTAAATATAATAACAGGGCTGTGGTTCTGTGTTTAAAGAGTCCTTATAAAGGTACACATACAATATGCACATATGAAGTTGTATAACATTAGAATCATCTGGGTAGGCTAGAGAAAGGTAGGTAAGAATGGACATGAGTTGATAGTTAATGAAATTCAGATATGGGTACAGAGAGGTTTTGTCATCTTATCCTTTACACTTTTGTATGTATTTGAATTTTCCATAGTAAGTTTATTTTTTAAAAATATGTTTCTATTGATTTTAAGAGAGAGAGAGAGAGAGAGAGAGAGAGAGAGAGAGAGAGACATTGATGAGAGAAAAACATCATCAGTCACCTGCCTCCTGCACACCCCAACCTGGGGATCAAGCCCGAATCCTGGGCATGTGACCTGACTGAGAATCAAACTGGTGACCTCTTGGTTTGTGGGAGATTTTAATTTTATATTTAAGTACAGAAAATAAGTGATCAAAAAACACATAAGTGGGGGGGGGCGGGTTTCAGGGACTGGAAATCCTTGTTTAATAAAATAAAATGAATATTTTTGTCTTCCAACTTCTATTATACTATTGGAGTAAAAATATTCTTAATACTTAAAAAATTTAAAAATAACAGCCTTAAGTTTAACTATAGGAAGTACAGAATGGAGAGTCCTAAGTCTATAACTAGTCATTAATCTAGTACTTTGTTTTGTTTGGGGATTAATTTCATACAAAACACTCCCTTTAGCACATACAGAGAAACAGGTAACTAAACATCTCATGGCTTGTACTGTTAGCAAACACCTCTTACCCAAGGAATGCATTTCCCTAGGACGCCTCCTTTCCCTCTGCCGATAGGAGATCTCCCACAGCACCTCCATTAGCGTGGAGATGGGATTTTTATGTGCAATTCACTCTCCCCCGACTCTATTTCCTTACACTTCTTTTCCTTTTACAAAGCACAGACTCATTAAAGAACCCATTTTTAAACAATGTAAGATTCCAACCTCTGTGTCGTAATTAAAACATACCCGTCATATAGCAACAAATTAAATTAATTTAAAAGTGAGGAAATAATCATAAACTCAGAGGTCTTCCTTATATTTGATGCCTTCCTGGGAGAGGTAGCCCACAGTCACAGAAAACTGAAAAAACTCTCATTTGTGAGCTGATGGCACTGCGCGGAGGAGTCATCAGCTTAGCTCAGCACAGCAGTGTGTTATGACATGACCCAGCCGTGATCACAGGGCCTGGTGGGAATGGACGTGGCGTCACGGTCCCTGGGAACGATTTACCGCTCATGCCACAGGACGAAGGGGGACGCACGTGTGGGAGGAGAGGCCCTCGGTGACAGGCAAGCTCCCCTGGCCCGTTCAGGAGAGGATGCTGGTTCAGGACCCAAGAAAGAACTCATAAAGGAGCGAACGTTTCAGCCGCATCTCCTCTAACGGAATGTGTGGGGAAAGCTGTAAAGGCAGACCTGTTACCAGGCTCACACCATCTCCTCTCTAACCCAGCGATGCGCGTCTCAGAGCGCAGCGTTCTCCACTGGCTGGCCGGGGCCTTGTCTGCCCAGCTTCCCGGGAAGCAGGAGGGCGGGAAGGCAGGAAAACAGCCCGGCCTGGGCCCTCTGTTCCCGCTCACTGCCGCACGATTTATCGCTCATTCCCAGCCCAGACCCTTGGCCATCTCCGAGGGCTGCAGGGCTCCCTTTGTTCCTTCCAAACACCTGCAGCCTTTCATGCCTTTTTTTTTTTAAAGTTATCCCCAGTAAAGGTATGGGAGCCAACTCTGACACCACCATGAACCCGGGGCAGGTGCCACAGCCAGGCCTAGCACAAAGGCCAGCTTCTCTGTGCGATGGCTGAGCACTGGTCTGGCACAGGGCCTGGTGGACGGTGTGAGCAGCACCACCAGCAGACCAGGGACCTCCTCCTCCCTCCGCAGAACTCTCTCCACTGTCACTCCTTGGAAGCTTGGAGCCCTGCTGGTGTGGCCCAGGGGTTGAGTGTCGACCTATGAACCAGGAGGTCACGGTTCCAGTCCTGGTCAGACTTGATCCCCAGTAGGGGGTATGCAGTGGTCCTTAACACTCATCATTGACACTATCAATAACACTCATCATTGATGTTTTTTTCTCTCTCTCCCTTTCTCTTCTTCTCTGAAATCAATAAAATAATATTTTAAAGAGAAAGAGAGAGGGAGAAGTGTAGGCTCCCTCACCTTTTACAGGAACTGATCTAAAGTGCTTAGCCCATAAGAAAAGAGCAGAAGGAAGTCAGAGGAAGGAAGGCGGGGGACTGTCACACCCTCCCCTGTGCACTTGGCTGAGTTCAAAAGCACTTGGTGTTTAGTTCCGGGGAGACGAGGACTCCCGGTGGTCAGAGACCGAGGCCAGCAGAGCTCCTCACCGCGAGCAGGAAGAAGCTCCGGGGCCCCGAGTGCCTCACAGCCCGGCCAGCCCGGCCCGCCGTCCTGGAGGAAGTGGCGCTGTAGTTAAAATTACCTATTTTGTTACAAGAATAGCACCGGCTGTCCTTGTGCCAGAACAATTACCTAGTTAATTGCTCTAGAGTGAGGCTAACCCAGTTTCAAGACCCATCGCACACAGTTTGCCAAATGCGACTTGACTTATGCCAGCAGCTGAGCGGTGTCAGCTGCCAAAGTTGCCAATGGCGCCCCAGGACAGCCAGGGAGCGCGGGCAGGCCCGGGGCCACGGGGAAGGAGCACGAGGCGAGGCGGAGGAAGGAGGAGAGCAGTGGATGGCAGCCACCGGGACCAGGAGCCCGGGCGAGGAGAGGAAGAGAGGGACTTGGAGAGAGGAAGGAGCCATAAATGGAGAAGGAAAATGAGCATGGAGGAGAACAATAGCCTTCCACTGGCATTCAAGGACCACAATGCGTTCGGGCACCGCAGGTGTTGCCGCTCCTTGTGTGGAATTAAGTGAAATAAAGCCTATCATGAGCTGGGCGGAGTGCCAGACACAGTCACAAGGAGAGGTGTTTTCCTCCCCCCAACGGGGGGTCTGCGTGCTTTGTGGGTGTACAACCTGGCTCCTCAGGATAACACTGAGGACAATGGTGCTGGGACTCAGGGGAGAGCCTTGGCTAGCCCGAGTTGCCTGGAAACGCCTTGTCCTGGTAGATATTTGAAATACCCCCCCCCCCCCGCCCCAATACTGTGAACTATAGCTACACAGGCCCTTCAGGAATGGAGGGATTCGTTGTTAATCCTCCGCCAACTAAATCTGGAAAGTAGGGTGTCCCAGAGCCTCCCAGGTACAGGAGAACTGCGCCTCTCCGAACTCCCAACTCCCCGTAAGCCACAGCCAGGGTCTGCCATCAGCAGCTGCTTGTGGTAAGTGGACAATACACACTCACACCTCCTCCAAACCGGAAACAGATTCTCCATCGCCAATGCCATCAGAAGGCTTCAGCCTTCCCCCCGAAGCTTTAACCTTTTATTTATATTAGTATTTTTTTTATCTTTTAAAAAATGTATTTTACTGATGTCAGAGCGGAAGGGAGACAAAGATAGAAACTCCTGCACGCCCCCTATTGGAAATCTATCCAGCAACCTAGGCATGTGCCCTGACCGGGAATCAAACCGTGACCTCCTGGTTCATAGGTCAATGCTCCATCACTGAGCCACGCTAATTGGCCATGGTTTCCTCTTATTTCTTAAAAAGAAATCAAAACAGCTGAGTTTAAGTTGTTTATCGCCCAAGATCCAACCTGAGCTTGAAAAATATTCAGGAAACCATCAGCTCCCCACCTGGCCATTTGTGCCACCTGCAGAGTCAGGGTCACCCGTGGAAGCTTCTGGAGATGAGGGCTCCTCCCTCTGACCCTGTTTGCAGAAGCCTCCCATCTGTTGATCTCAGATGCTGCTGGTTTGAGCGCGGCCAGAGATAAAGTGGCTTTAGTGCCAACAGCGATGTCTGATGTGGGGGGAGGACCAGGCTGCTGGCGGCAGTGTCCTCGGAGGAGGACTCACCAGCCCAGGGGAGGCCATGCTGACACCCTGCCCGGGCTCTGCCTCTCTCCTGCTCAGAAATCTGCGGGGAGGGCAGTCTGATGTGGGCGCAACGCTGCTGAAAAGTCTGTATTCCTTACAAACTAGGGTTGTTGTTTTTTCCCCACTTGGCCTCTTCCTTAACTACATAGCTTCTCAGGAACAACTCGGTAAATTCCCTATTGGAACAGGCACCACCCTTTAACCATAGCTTTTTCAGAGGAAGAAACCCAACCCATCACTGAACATACAAATCCACACGAGAAGCACGCTAGTGTCAGAAGCACTGTACTGTGTGAAATATGCACGTTGGAACAGAGGTATAGGTGTGCTTGTATCCCTGCTATGTCAGATTGACAATACACCTATACTCACAATATGCATACACACACTGAATTCACATGATAGAAGCACGGAGAGAAACAAAAGAAAGAGGTCCTGGGGATTCTGTATGCTTATCTCCCTGTGAACACACACGTTCCACTTAATCTTGACTCATTTCGTGTTGAAGGCGCAGGGAGACCGGGCAACCGGGGAGCTGAAATGTCACCGGCGTTCTGCGTTAAGTGGGAAGAGGAAGGAGAGCCATCTGCTTACAACACTAATGAGTGCTGCTAATTATTAAGAGATTATTTTTTGTTTTTATGAAAAAGTGACAATGCTGGGAACAGGTTTTTTTTTTCTTCCACCTGGTATGTCGTATAGTGAGGCTTGAGAACCAGCAATGGAGGGAGACCCCAGCGTGAGTTTTCTTTTTCTCCCCTACACCCGCCTCACTTGGCAGACGCTCTTTGAGCCGTGGCTCGGCTCCAGAAATTCTAATTAATTTCCTTTCAATGTGCAGGAATCCATGCACCCGGCCACTAGTGGCTATGTAATCATCATTGCTGTATTGTAGTTGCTATCTTGTCACTTTCTGCATGAGGGCCTTGACGTCAGATTCCGCTCCCGAGTGGAGCCCTTAGCTGGTGATGAAATCCCATGGCAGGTGGGGGGCTGGTGCTCGAGTGGCATGCTCAGCCTTGAAAGCAGGGGCACCGGAGAGGGAGAAGACAGGGTGGAACCCCTCAGTGGCACTCGCTGTCTGTATCCAAACAAAAAACTCTCTTTCTCCAAGTCTCAGGCGCCTGATCTGTCCCATAGCAATGACAGGTCCCTAGGAGTGGATGAGGATGTCTGGGAGTATATGTTCTGTGGCATTGTTTCCCAAACTTCTCTCATGATGAGAATCACCTGGTGGAGTTGTTAAACTACAGATTCCTGAATCCCAACTAAGAAGTGCTAAACTAGAATTTTGGGGATCATATAGGTAAAATTGTATACTTAACTAGTGCTCTAAACACTTCTTAGTTGGGATTCAGGAATCTGTATTTTAACAACTCCACCAGGTCATTCTCATCATGAGAGAAGTTTGGGAAACACTGTTCTATGGCACCGAGAACATTGCTTGGCACGTCACAGAGACACCCGCAAAAAAGCGCCTTGGGATACAGAGTCAGGAGGCAGTTCCCATGGTGCATTTCTGCCATCTTCAACACACCAGGCACGCACTGCCCTTCCATTCTGGACCATGTTTCCTGGCCGTCCACACAGTCAATAAGCTTGAAGATACAGCTTCTCCCTCCCGAGCAGAGGGCAGTATTGCTTACTATCCAATGTCATGGAGAGAATGTCCCCCCTTGGGACAAAGTTCAGGCAGGTGCTCCCGAGTCCATTAAAAAAGGTCTGGGTTCCCCGAGCTCGGGGCACCTCTCCTGTCACACAAGCCCTCAGGTGGGCGGGCACCATGGGGCCTGAGGAGGCCCCAGCTACTTCTGTTGCTGCCAGTCTACTTCCATGGGCCTGCCCATGACATTGTGTTCGGGTCTTCCCAGGAGTCTCGTGGTTTCTGCCCATTTCTATGCAACTGTGATGGGCTAAGCCAGTGGTTGGCAAACTCATTAGTCAACAGAGCCAAATATCAACAGTACAAAGTTTGAAATTTCTTTTGAGAGCCACATTTTTAAAACTTAAACTATATAGGTAGGTACACTGTTATTAACTTAATTAGGGTACTCCTAAGCTGGCCTAGGAGCCACACGCAAGGGGCCAAAGAGCCATATGTGGCTCTCGAGCCGCTGTTTGCCGACCATGGGGCAAAGGTGTTAGCTGGCAAGTAGGATGAAATCCCAGAACACAACATCCCTGTTGCTCACACAGATCACTGGAAACCCAGGCTGTCTAAAAATATTTCCCCAAGGATCTGCCAGGGGGACTCTAATTGCTACCCTGCAGCCAATATTTGGATTCCAAAAGCTCCTGTAAAATTGAAAATATATTATCTCCAAGAGCCAGCACAGTGAGTCACTAATGCCTAATTGCTAATGGGCTTATGAGTCAGTTTGGGAAACACCCAGAACATGCCAGCGGTGACGGAAAGCAGGAAGCTCGGGCTGGATAGGAACTCTAGTGCTAACAGACCCCTTTGGCTGAGGGACTTCCCCCTTGAAAGCGGCACTTCCTGGTAGTGCCCAGAGGGGACACAGAGCAAAGGACAGACGGTTGCTCCCCCCCATGCTGTGGCGACCCTCATAGGAGTGAATGATCGAGCCCATTCTAACTCTTCAGTACGGGATCGCATAAGAACGCTCACGGTTCAGCCCCTTCGTTCATTGTGACCACTTGTCCCGGTAAATGTGTCGCAGTGACTTGTCCTCTGCCCTCTTAGAGCCCCTGCCCCCACCCCGGGGTGTAGCTCTTCCAGCAGGAGGCACAGCATCCTTCCCACCCGTCCCTGGCCCTGCCCCGCTCCTTCCCACCGAGGCCCACCACCCCCTCCACCAGCCCCGGGGGCTCAGCAGGCACTGCGCCTCTGCATGTCCTGCTGAAGGGGCACCCAGCGTGGCCTGTGCCCAGCTGTCCCACGGCCCCGGCCAGAGCCTCAGGAGGAGTGTGAGAGGCGAGCCCCGCACCCGGGCTGCGTGCAGTGCTCAGAGGGCCCGCGCCCGGGTGGGCAGCGCGGGGCGTGTGTTTCTCATCCAGGCATCTGCCTCCATTAGGACCCGGACCCCAGCTCAGGGCTCCTCTGGGGGCGTGCTCAGGGCCTCATGCCCCCTCCCGCCACTCCGTGTTGCAGCTGCGTCCACACCTTCAGGCCTGGAGACGTCTTGGCATGGCCAAGCGTGGCCAGTGGCATGCTTTCTTACAGGGTTTATGGACTTAACGCCGCTGCCATCCATCAGTGTTCGCCTGGTTCGTCCATGCTTCCCGTTAGAGAGGAGGGGAGGCGGGAAGCAGAGGGAGAAGAGAGAGAAGAGAGAGAAACATTGAGGGGGTGGTGGGAGGCCCCCAAAGCACTCAGCAGGCTTGCTCCCGGGAGAGCTGAGCTCAGTCCGGTGTGGGAGTTAGACTCACGTGCGTGGGGCTGAGCCGCGGGATGCCTGTGGCTCCCTCTCCACCCCCAGCCTGCAATGCAGCACGCAAGCCAGCTGACGCGAGGCCCCGCACACAGGCCCGCCGCGTGCTGCGGGTTTTGCTTTATTGCGCCTCACAGATGGGGCCGTTTGTGCAAATTGAAGGCAAGACTCTGGGCCAGCAAAGCTTAGAGCTGGCTGTACTGCGGGCTGGCTTCCTGGGCGTGGCTGGAACCACGCATGCCTGCGGCGTCTCCGAGGGGAGCCCGAACAACCAGAGGTCCTTCCTTCTGGCTTCAAGGCGAAGGATGGCACAGAGCTCCGAATCTGTAATGCCACGCAAATGCGATGTGCAGGCGGAAGAAGGGTCATTCTTATGGGGCCAATGCACTGAGCCAGGCTTTATTCCAGGATATTCCACACAAAGCATGGCAAGACAACAAGGGGTGAGGGCGACTGTGTTGAAACTGTTTCAATAGTAAGAAGAAGGAAGCTATGCATTCCCCCTCACATAGGAAGACAGAACCACCCCGGCCAGAAGGCTCACCGCAGACCCAGAAGGTCAGGGCACTGCTCCGTACACAATGGACACTTCGCTCACCCAGGAGCTCACACAGGCTCACCAAATGGGTCTTCTGGAACGTTCCTGTGTCCACCAGATCAGAAACGTAGAGAATTTTACATAATATCAGGGGGCAGGGGGCTTATCTTAGTCAAGACCAAGTGCCTCAGAATCTTACATAAAAGTGTTCAAACAGGTCATGTAAAAAGCCCAGAAATAAACAGAATCCTTAAACATTCTAGAAACTGTGGTCTACAACATCAGTGCTGAGTTCTTGCACAGAGTAGGATAGTGTGGGGTAAAAGAGGAGGAAAAGAAGAGATCCCACATCAATACCCCAAAAGTCAGGGCAACTTCCTGTTCATAGATATAGACACACATAAAGAGTTATACTTCAATGGAGTCATAAACACAGTGGGTCCACTCAGCATAAATAGTAAAAAAAAAAAAAAAAAAAAAAGAGTAATTGGATGCACGTAGTCTGTATGTAGAAAGTGAGACAAGTACATCTCAGAATTAAAATCAAATGAAACACCTAATAACGAACCCACAAGCACACACAGCAGCCAGGCATCTAGAGGATTCCGGGGAAGAAGTGGTTATCTATGACGGGATGCAGGTGGCTGAGGGGTAGGCCCACATCATAGTTTTGGAGCTGGAACCATGACATGCGGTCTGAAGTCTGGCCTTCTCCGTGACGTTCGCCTCGTGTCTCTGTGGTAAGGCCGGGCTTTCACCGAGTAGAACTGCTCAGCGGCCTCGGGGGAGCAGGTGGGGCCGAGCTCCCTGCCCAGTCGCACTCCGGGGGTGGGGTGGGATGGGGGGGGGACTGTCCTTGAAATCCCACTCAGTCGCAGGCAGGAGCTCAGGCCCCCTCACTGGAGGGCGCAAGTCATCTCCAAAAGCCACTGTTGTTTTTGAGTAGTTACAAATTTTCATCTTTTTAAAAACATGTCCACTTCCATATGTTTTTCTACATGCATATGGACTGCAGGCCTTAAAATGTCTGCAAATGTAAGGATTTAAAGTCTCTATCTCCTTTAAAATTTGGCTAAGATATCGGAACCGCTTAAAATGTAGGAGCAGCTATATTTACAATCGGATTTGCTCTCCTGGTTCCCAAGCTGCCCTCATTCCTGGGAAAACACATGGTTCCCAGGGGTGCTAGCAGCTGCCCGCTCAGCCCCGCAGAAATCCATCATGGCCTCTGGCGCCGCAGCAATCCGCCCACCCGTGTCCTATGGCACCAGCCCGTCGGCACAGGCAGGCCAGTCTCTCCCTGCTGGGCGCACAGACCCGCGCTCTGTCCTGCCTCTTGGGCCGCTCCATCTCCATCCCAGTCTGGTCAGCTGGCCCCCAGGGAGCCTCAGGCACAGGGAGACCTTGAACGATAGAAGTCAGGGGAGAGGGCAGAGGCAGGGTTTACTCCGGTGTCACCCTCAGATAAGGGTCCCAGGTGGTCTCACAGGAGCACCTGCAGCTTCTGGGTGGGAACACTAGGCAGACAGCCTCTCCCTTCCTCCATGAGTCAGCACTTTCCACAGCCCTCCCCATGGGATCAGCCTCCCCAGGGGACAGCCTCCCCAGGGGACAGCCTCCCCATGAGACAGCCTCCCCATGGATCAGCCTCCCCATGGATCAGCCTCCCATGG
This sequence comes from Vespertilio murinus, assembly GCA_963924515.1. Taxonomy (NCBI): domain Eukaryota; kingdom Metazoa; phylum Chordata; class Mammalia; order Chiroptera; family Vespertilionidae; genus Vespertilio; species Vespertilio murinus. Next base: position 2,848,622 of record OZ004712.1, read on the forward strand.
GGACAGCCCTAACCAGATCGCCCAGTGGGAGGCTTTGTCCTTCACTTCCTCCCTCTCCCTTCCGAGTCCTGTGGTGCCTCTATTGTTCCTCCTGTGCCTCCAGCCTCACCATTTCTTGCTTGGCTTCCCAGCTCTCACACTCCCAGGAGAACCATTTCCTCATCCAGCCCCTTTGTTGGAAATGCCTGTGGGAACAGCCTTCTGTGATCCATCCTCAGCAGAGTCAACTTTTAGAGAAAACTAACAGCACGTGGCCAGGTGGTTACTGAATTGTCCAGGGCAATCAGGAAGCAGGGAAGGGGGGTATAGGAACAAAGAACTGTGTCTGAGCAGCAGCACATTTTTCTGGAAGATCTGCCACAGCCAGACAAAGGGAAGTGGAGACAACCAGGAGAGGCCGCGGCCCATTACGATAAATAAATAAATAAATAAATAAATAAATAAATAAACAAGCCACCCCATAGGAGACAATGAGACCGAGGTGAAGAACAGGGAAAACTGTTAACCCCATTGCACTCAGCCAATGAGGAACAGGGGAGGGACTCTCATGCACTAGGGCCGTGGTCGGTAAACTGGCTTGAGAGCCACATGCGGCTCTTTGGCTCCTTGAGTGTGGCTCTTCCACAAAATACCATCGCCTGGGTGAGTCTATTTTGAAGAAGTGGTGTTAGACATTTAAGCTTAAGAAATTTGGCTCTCCAAAGAAATGTCAATCGTTGTCCTGTTGGTATTTGGCTCTGCTGACCAATGAGTTTGCCGACCACAGCCCTAGGGCTACATTGCCTGTGACCACGGCTCGGTGTGTGCCTGCCCACAGCAACCCACTCCTGCAAGACCGCGTGAACGGTCTGGTTTTCTCCATGCTTCGTGTCTCTGATGGGACAGGTGAGCATTTCTTACATACCTGCCATGGATCATGCTTGCCTACATTGAGGGCGGTGCTCCCCTTCTTGACTGTGAATTCTTGGAGACATTTGATTATGTCTTCCATGTGACCTTCTGCCGCCAGTTTGAACTCCCTAGACCCTATCTTGACAGGGATACGCATACCTTCTATCATTCTTTTATATATATAATGTTTTTTACAGAGAAAGAGAGAGGGACAGAGAGTTAGAAACATTGATGAGAGAGAGTCATTGATTAGCTACCTCTTGCACACCCCCTACTGGAGATGTGCCCGCAACCAAGGTACATGCCCCTGACCGGAATCGAACCTGGGACCTTTCAGTCCGCAGGCCAATTCTCTATCCACTGGGCCAAACCGGATTCGGCCATTCATCATTCTTTTTAAGAATCTTTAAGGGCTTCTCCTTGCCCATGCCATTTAAAAAATGTCATTTTTCTTTGTTTCTCAACCTGTTTTTTCAATGAATTAGGAGCTGACAAAATACATTTAATAGAAGTGGAATATGGCTCAGCCAGTGTGGCTCAGTGGTTGAGTGTCAACCCATGATCCAAGAGGTTACCAGGGTCTGATTCCCAGTCAGGGCACATGCCCAGATTGCAGGCTCGATCCCTAGTAGGGGTTAGCAGGAGGCAGCTCACTGATGTTTCTATCTCTCTATCCATCTCCCTTCTTCTCACTGTAAAAGGGAAAATCTGAAAGTAAATTCTTATTTCACCACAGAAGAAGTAAATAAATGGATTGCATCAGGAGATTTGGGAAGCAGATATATTTCAGAATATTTGGTAATTTTAAAAAAGAGACACCCAATTACATGACTCTTTTCAGAGGCCAACCAAGTGTTCTTGGCATTTCCATCTTACAGAAACTTCTCACCTTGTCGGGAGTAAGGGAGAGTCAAGCAAATAGGACTTAACATTTTCTGTAAAGGAAAGGCTCAGCAGTTAACAAGATATTTAAAAGTCACTGTTCGTAAGAGAGGGATGAGTTGTCTGTCATTCAAACAGTCTTTCATAATTACTAGTTGTCTCTAAGATTTTAATAAATGGGAGCAGGAAGGAATTAACTTTGTGCTCAGGCATTTTCTGATGCTATTAAGAAGACTCCCGTGTTCTTTAAAGACCAAATAACCAGCAGACAAAGCTACCATGTCCCGGTGAAACTTGGAAGCAGCTAAGACTCTCTCCTGAATATATGGTCTCTTTAGCCTTCACTGACGTGGCCAAAAGAATTCCTTCAGGCAAGGCCAACATTAACAAATACAGACAAAAAGTAGTCCCAACATGAGAAAATGATTAAGTCCCCCCCAAATTTTATTCTATGGTGAATGGTGCAGAATGTTATGTAAGTAGGGTTTATAAAATTTTCACCAATTCCATGGGGGGGGGGGTATATATAATTGAGCAGGAGCATTCCCTATTGAAATTGCTAGAAAGAATTAGCAGTAATATATCCTTCTAAACAACCAAACCAAATAATCTGTTATATGAAGAGCTTTGTTATTTTGAATATAAGTGGATTTAAATTTAGAGACTTCCACCAAATATAGACATTAACTTTTAGGATATTATATTTTAAGCCATTCTTCCTAATAATCACATTATAGCAGAACCAATTGTGTTGAGTTCTCTTCTGGTTTGAAAAATGCAAAAAATGAAAGAATAGGGGGGTTATTTTAATGATAATATTCAATGTTGATAAGTGTGTGTGTGTGTGTGTGTGTGTGTGTGTGTGTGTGTATTGGGAAGGAACACTCTCATAAGCAGACATGAAATCAATACAACCTCTCTGCTGGGTTAACAATTTAGATCAGAATTCTTAATGGGCCTTATGACTGACTGCCAGTTCTAGGAATGTTTTTCTAAAAAATACTTATGGGAATGCACTCCATTTTCTACATGGATGTTCATCACAGCATTGCTTCTAAAACTAAAACAAACAAGCAAACAAAACAACAACAACAACAAAAAACCTCTGAGAATAAAAAAAGCTGTTAAATAAAGGATCATATATCCCCACAATAGAACATAACGCACTATTAAATATTGTGTAGTGGAACTGAAAGCTCTCAATATGTTATACAAAGAAGACTATTGCTAAGGAGACTTCCAATCAAACATGTCAAGGGCAGATTGAACACAGACATGTAGGCCCACTCCTTCCCCAACCTCTGACAAAGAGGCTTTATTAAAGATATGAACCCACAGAGACAAAGATAATAGAGAAAACAGTGGCAACAATATTTTAGATGCTTGAAAGCAGATAAAGCTGTGGCTACAGATTCAGCAGATCCAAGAAAACTGAGCCCCATGTCAACAATCTGGAGAACCAGTAAGCAACTTGATTTCTGTTTTCAGAACATGAAAGGCTCAAAACGAATGGCATCCACTACTTACAAAAGTGGTCTAAAGGAGGGACCAAACCTATACATATTGAATGGGGTTTGGATTAAGAGGCAGTTTAAAAAAAAGCATTGTTTAATGACAAAGTAGAAAAGGTGAGGGTTTATAAGCCAACCCTCAAGGACTTTGGGCTCAAGATTTATCTCAGAATTTATTTTCTTTTGATTCCATGCAGCTAGCACCTCCCCAGAACAGGACTGGAAACCGCTCCCTGGAGAACTGACAGAGCATCTCTGGCATAGATGAGGGTGTGGGAACTATATTGAGAACGAGGACTAAGTAAAAAAAAATCTGATCCTAAAATTTATAAATATTTGCAAGTGACATCAAATCGACAAAACAACTTTAAAAAGAACACAGTTCACCCACTTCCCATTTTTAAAACTTTCTACAAAGCTACAGTAACCAAAAACTGTACTCCTGGCATAAGGTAGCCATGCATTTCTGGCCTCTCACTTCTAATCACTTTATATACATAGAGAAAATAAATAAGCCCTTACATTGTTGGCCCAGTGATCTTCAACAAGGGAGAATAGTTGGCTCATAGGAATCCAGACATATTTGTTAACGATCTGACTATTCTTGCTTTTATCTAAATCAGCTACTCATGAAGTACAAGTGTTGGCTAACAAAATACTCCTAGCCAACACATTTGAAAGTAGGACTCTAACAAATAATTTTATGTAATTGTCATTCCTAAAATTCAAACTTGCAAATAGACATACATGACTTAAATCTAATGACATTCCTCACAATCTTATATGAAGACCAATCTGGTCCAAGTCTGTTGGTTAAAGATGTCTGTGGTAGTTGCCCACAGTTTTTAACAAATGTTGAGTAAGCTTCTGTCCTCCATCAGTAGACAGTGGAGACATCAAGATAAATTAGACTTGGCTTCTGCCCGGAAGGGTCATGGAACTTCTCTCCACATGAAGAATATTTAGGGACCTTCAATCCAATCACAAATCACCCCTTGGACAGGATTACACAATTGTCCCTCTTTGCAGGGAGAGCAGCCACAAAGCTCTGAGGGACGGAGTAGATGTATCTAGTACGAGATCCTTGTGGCTTCTTGAGGTCCCTGCAGACTTCAGGCTGTCGGGTGACTTCAGGCATGATGTACTTCAGCTTTTAAAAATGTCTTTCTCCTCTAAGAGACATTGAAACAGCAGTGTCATAAAACACCGAGGATACTTAACTTCCTATTCACTGTAGAAGCCCTGAAACAAAGTTTCTGTAATTATGTAGGTTAAACTAATATGAACCACTCCTCCATTCTGGAGGAGGAGTAATAAGTGGTGAGTGCCCCGTGTCTGGGTCGATGATCCCTTCTCAAGTCCAAAGTTGGCATACGATGGATCTTGGTATCCATACCTTCAGCATCACTCTATTACCAATAACATAATTAGCCTTGGTATAATAATAATTAACAATGAGAAGCAAATCTATCATGAGATTTTTTTAAAAATTAGATTCTTCTTGGGGTTACTTTTCTTTTTGAAACTAGGACTGAACCCAAATCCTCATGAATCAAACCCTGCACCACTGTCATTTCAACAATTTTAACTTAAACAGAAAATTATAGCAATGGCGTGGGAGCAGATCAAGCCTTTCACACGCCCATCTGCATGATCTCCTTTGCTTCCCTGACAGCGAGGATCTCGGTGAGTTCTCTCCGCCATTAGGACAGGGCTTCCTCGGCCGGGTTGCGGTGTCCCCGGGTTCTGTGTGACTGACAGATGAACGGCTGGCTCGTGCTTCAGAGGACATGGCTGCTTTAATGAGCACAGCTCCTCAGAAGCACCTCGGACTCTGAGTGCCCGAAGCTGATGACTCTAACACCTGCCGACAGGAGAACCCGGTCTTAGGCTGAGGAGGTTCCTATGAAGTGGGGCAGTCATTTAAGAGCCCTACATCCTTCAGCCCAGCGTCTCAAATCATAGATTTTCAGGATTTCATTTCCTACTTGGGGCCTGAGGACTATTAAGCTGACAGGGCTCGAAGGCAAGTTAGCAGAAAAAGGATGATTTTTTTGAGAAATGGTGATGAAATCCAGAAAAACACAACTTTAATCCATTCCTCACACCATATAAAAATTATTAACTCACAAATAGGTGATAGATAAAAATGCAATACATAACACTTTCAGGAGAAAAATACTGTACCTGCACCTTTGGAAAAACTTTCTTAGATATGGCATGAAAATCATGATCCCTAAAGACAGAGGACGACAAACTGTACTTAATCAAAATTAAAAGCTTCTGTGTTTTAAAAATGTCTCTTAAGAAAATGAAAATGGAGGCCAGTGACTGGGAGAAAATAATTGCAAAACATTTACCCACCACAGGACATTTATGTAGAATAAATAAAGAACTTTTACAACTCAATAATAACTTTATCAGAAACTTAAGTATAGGCAAAAGATTTTAACAGATGGTTCAACAAAGGAGACATGTGGATGGCTGATAAGCACATGAAAGAATGCTCAGCATCATTAGACCTTAGGGAAATGCAATCGAACCATAATGAGGCACATTATTCATGGCCCAGAGTGGCCAAATCGGAATAGGTTGACTAAGAAGTCTTGGCAACAGTGTGGAGAAACTGGCAGTGTCATACACTGCTAATGGGAACGCGCAATATTATATCCACATTAGAAAACAGTTCAATAGTTTCTTAAAATACAAACATATCCCTACCATACAATCCAAGCCATTCCATTCCTAGGTATCTACCCAAGAAAAAGGAAAGCATACGTGCACGTGCAGACTCAGACACAGATATCCATAACAGATTTACTTGGAATGCCCCAACCTGGAAATAACCTAAAGGTCCTTCTACAAGTGAGTGGAGAGGAACTTGCTATACCCATACAGTGGAATGCAACTCAGCAATTAAAACAAACAAAAAAACACAGAAGCCAATATTCACTATAACTTGAATGAATTTCAAAATGATGATGTTGAATGAAGACTGACAATAAAAGAACATGCACTGTATTATTCCATTTACATAAAATCCTGGGAAGTGCAAATGCATATATGCAGTGACAGACATCAGATCAGTGAGTGGTTGCTTGGAGATGGGTGTTTGGGGGTAGGACAGGAGGGTCTGGGGACAGAGTATAAATAGAACAAAAACTCTCGGGAGTGATGGATAAATTCACACTCTTAAAGAAACACAAACAAAACACTGAATGTTTATTCTGCTCAGTTCTATGCTAAGCTCTTTTCAAACATTGTCTCATTCAGTTCTTAGAACAATCCTATCTGGATGGCACTGTCATTGCTCAAGCCTACAAGGGAAGAAATTGAAGAGTTAAGAAACCTGCCCAGGGTAACACAGCCAATGAATGCAGAGTTGAGATTCCAACCCAAGTCTGTCTGGTCCCAGAACCCATAGCCTGCCTTCAGGCCCAGAGCATGCTGCCTGACGTTCAGAATTCTTCATGTAACATGCAAGCTCTTCTCAGACAACTGTCTTTTTGTTTTAATAACTTACTGTGATAAACCAAATTATCTCTATTACAAATAATGTGAAAGTAACGATTTGATATCCAATACTCTTTGAATTCAGAAAACAAACAAACAAACAAAAAAAACAAACCATGTTAGAATCTCATCTCCTCACTAGATGTCATTCTCTTCCCCGGAAGGAACTGTGACGGCACAGTCACAGGGCCTGTGAGAATGGCTGAAGGATGGGCCTGAAGAATCTTCCATCAGAAGGGTAATGCTCACAAAAGAGCTCACCGATAGGATCCATCACTCTTGTTTTTTTCCCCCTTTCTTCTCTTTATTTTTATTTTTTGATGGCTCACACAGCAGACATTTATTCTCTCACAGCTATAGAGGCTGCAAGTCCATGTTCGAGGTGTCAGAAATTTGAGTTTCTGGTCAGAGCTCTGGACCTGGCTTGCCAGCTGTTGCCTTTTTGCTATGTGCTGGGCATGAGGTGGCAGGGGAGACAGTTCTAATCATCTCTGATTGGGACTCCCCCTCTTATGGCTGCATTTAACTTTTTAAATATTTACTAGGGTGACAGTAACAAAATTATATAGGTTTCAGGTATATTCTATGATACATCATCTCTATATTGTATTAGGCGTGTTCACCACCTCCAGGCAAGTCTCCCTCCACCATTTATCTTCCCTTAACCTCCTTCTTCCTCCCCCACCCCCTTTCCCGCTGGTCATCACCATACTATTATCTGTTTATGAGTTTTTCCTTTTCTGCTTACTTCCTTCACTTTTACACCCAGCCCCACAACCCCCCACCCTCTGTCAGATGGCACTGTCACTTAAGAATAATAATAATAATATATATATATATATGTTGATTTCAGAGAGGATGGGAGGGAGAGGAAGAGAGATAGAAACATCAATGGTGAGGGAGAATCATTGTTCGGCTGCCTCCTGCACCCCCCATGCTGGGAATTGAGCCCACAACCTGGGCATGTGACCTGACCGGGGATAGAGCCGTGACCTCCTGGTTCATAGGTTGACTCTCAACCACTGAGCCATGCCAGCTGGGCATCGAACCACCACTCTTGATACTGGTAATTCTACTCAGGATTAGTTTACACTGGTAAGGTTGTCAAAGATTTCCAAATGGGAGAAAGCTTATTGAACTTCCACTTAACATATATTTGAAATAAAAATAACGCAAGTTCAGATGATAGCTCCATGCCACCAAAGCACAGAAAGTCCTTTTACATAACGTGCAACCTTGTTATGTGAGATTCATGAACATCTTCTCTGCGGAAACTGCCGGCGTGTTTGGATAATTGATCGCGTGCACTGCCCCCGGGTTCCTGCTGACTGTCAATTAAGTGTGTTCTTAATGTTGCTGCATGGAAATCCCCACAAGCGAAGACAGATGACACGGTTGCTGGAGGGTGATAGGATTTGAAAAACATCCTGACAAATGCTTCTGGCAACTCCCGGCAGAAAACTCGCATGTAAATCCCACTTTACATCAGCGGAGTAATATCTACCTCTGACAGGCCCGACTGCCTGACGGGAGCTCTGTTGGAGAGAGCAGGTTGAATAAAATGCTGGGTTTTAACACAAAAATTAAAATCCTTATAATTAGGAATACCAACAATTTCTTAATCCCTTCGTTTAAGTCTTGTGGAAGGCTCTGTTTGTGCTTGTGTTTGTGTTTGAGGAAAGCAGCAGGTACGTGGAGAGAGCCATCCTAATATGTATTTGGATGGGAGGATGCTTCACTATTTCAGTGAATTATTGCCTTATTAATGGGACACACTGGTCTTCTCCTGTTGATGGAGACCCTTATTAATGGGACGCATTGGTCTTCTCCAAATGATGGAGACCCCAGTGACCCAGCCAAAGTGGACGCTGGGAAATGTGCTGGCTCCTGTGACCCACCTGCTGAAAGGCAGGGAGGACCATAGGCCTGCACCATCGGCGCTCTCTGCTTGGGTGCTCCCCTCTGGAACCTCCTGTCAGTTCCCTTCCCTCAGATCACTTCCTCCATGTGGATTAACCTGGCTCATACCCTGAAGCCACAGCTAGAGAAGAAAAAGGCTAATTTCACAACCTGGACTTGAAAAGTCCCCACACAAGAACAGGGTTGCCCCAACTCGGACATCTGACAATGGGGTTTGCAGTCACATGGGCAAGAACTGAAGAATCCTGATGTATACACCCTCCTCAAGGTCAATGCCATCACAGTAGTCAAGGGATTCATCTCTGTTGTCAGAAGTGGGAGAGGTTCCATAGAACACAGATTGTTTGGTATTGTAAAAAAAAAAAAAAAAAAGGAAAAATTACCATCTTCCCATAATAGTGCTTATGATAACAGTAATCAATCACCAGTGTGGTACTATATATAGGATATCCTCCCCCAAAACTATACACACACTTAGAATAATTATAAAGGCAGTGTTTATTACATACTTTTCATTTTCAAAACTGAACTACCTGCTGTTAAAGTGTGTATACATTTTGGGGGGGCACCTGAGTATCTTTCTCTTTTTGGGGGACCATATTGAATCAGGTTTGGTCATCCCTAAGTTCACTACCGCCCACCTTCCAGGGGCACAGCTTTGAGGTGTGCTCAAGGGCATATCACATCTCCGGGTCTCCTTTTCTATAGATAATTTTACCCAAGATTCCCAGTGACCTCATTAGAATTGTTTCCCAACCATCATGGGAAAACTACAATCTCTTTTTAAAGTCATTTTCTTTTTTTTTTTAGTTTTCAATTGCAGTTGACACACAACATTAGATCGGCGTCAGGTATACACCCCAGTGACTAGACGTAATATAACTTACTAAGGAAACTACCCTCTTAACGTTATAACGGTTACTCTCCCACCCATGGGAAGCCACATTAATTTTTCAAAGATATTCTCTGTGCAGACTGCAGCCAGGTTGCATGTGTTAAATGATTGCCCGGGCAAATCCATGTGTTGGGTAATTATGCAGCATTCCCTGTTTATTTATGGAGCGTCACATTAAAGTTTAAACCAGGATTTATCACTGAGTGCAGATAGCCCTGCATAGCAGACAGCAGGCGCCTCCTCAGTCTGGATGGTGAGTGTTAAACAATCCAGCTCTCAGAACCAGCTCTTTAGTATTTAAACACAAAGCTACCAAATTAAACATCACAGATCCTGCAACCCTAGTGCTCCCTCTGGCCAAGTCAGAGTCAGCTTGTGGAGCGAGATTCCACTGAATAGCTAATAGAAGAATCACCTAACTTATTCATGGTAAAAGGCTGGTCTACTCTCCCTGTGTTCCGGCGTTTCTGATGCTGATTCTCGTGACGTGGCTGGATTCTGCAATAGAGTCTGAGTCCACTGACACGTCCGTCTGTGAAATTCTGGGGAAAGTGAAAAGTGAAGGACAATTCAAAATGGAGATCTTGAAAGATGCCCAGATATTCTATTTTATGCTTCACTGAAGGTGCCAACTCACCCGTTTTTCTCTCTGGAAACATGGAATCTGTGCCAAAGTCAGCGTGGCTCCTTAGGAAATCCAGCTGGAAGGAGAGGAGGTTCCTGGGCTGGGTGGGGCTCCAGGAATGGGGGTGAGCCCCTCACCTGGCCCCACTGGCAGGAGGTTTAGGCCGCACAGGTAATCACGCGGCTCCCGGTGCGTGGAGCGCAGAGTCAGCAGCGTGGCCAGGAAGATGCTGAGCAAGTATGTGTCCACACGCACAGCTACAGCCTTGTCCCCCTTCCCCCGCCCCAGGTCCAGGCTCATTCCCCCGGGGGCTTGCTGCGAGTCTGGCAGCTGCACGCAGATCCATCACGCAGCCACACAGGCAGAGAGGCTCCGAGGGAGAACAAAGCAAAGGGCAGGGGCACGGGAGAAACATGCCCAAAGCAGCCAGGGCAGGGCCGGGCAGGAGATCTCAGACCAGGCGGGACAAGGAAGATCATGTGTATTTTCTGTTTCCTAGTATTTTGTATTTTAACCACGTTAAAAAAGGCAAAATAATTTAATAATGTATCTTACTTAACAACATGCTATATCCAAACTGATGTAACTTGACGCTGCCATCAGCATTAAGTGGCATCGAGGGGACGTTTTACGTCCTGTGTGCACTAGCATGTGCTAAGTCATCACAGTGTCTGCTGCGCTCACAGCATGTCTCAAGCCGGCAGGCGAGGCCCCCTCCAAGCGCTCAGCAGCCCCGTGGGGTGACCCTCATGGACAGCACAGCTCCGGAAGAATAAGCACGTGACCCTAACCCGTGCTAAGTGCTCCGGAGATCCAGGTCCAAGGACACAGAGGTCAGAAGAAGGGAAAGCTTCTTTGGAAAGTAACACTTAAGCAGAAACGGAAAGTGCGGCTCTGCACAGAGCTGGCAGCATACCCAAGCGTTTTCTGGAGAAAGGAGAGACATTGCAACAGCGCTGGGGGAGGCAAGGGCCGGCCTTGGAGAAACCACTGAGCGGGCCGGCCAGCGGGGAGGCACCAGGTCGGGAAGGTGTGTGTGCAGGGAGGGGTGTCTCAGGGTCACCTGAGAGATGCAGATAATAGCCATGTTCCGTTGGGAGCCAGAGGAAGGATTTTAACAAGGTCACTTTCAGCCACTGGTCTGCATCCAGCGCTGCCGGACCAGCTCCACAGGTGGAATCGGGTCTCTGTTCCCCCGCCCCCCCCACACACACACATAGGGCAGACCGCATGCTCAGCTACAGCCTGGCCTGGTGACGGTTAATGACTGTCTTCCTCACTCCTCTCTGTCTCCCATGGACTGGTCTTGGAGATTTCATCTTCTCCGCATCTGAGATGACCTTGATGAAAACCATAAAGTAGGGTGGCCCAGCTCAAAAGACCTAAAGTCGGCCTGCTATTTTGAAACACAGTCTTCTTCCAGAAGTAATTATTATTTATTTTTCCAGAGTGAACCAGACCACAAAGCGTCCCAGTGTACATGACTAAATGGTGTCACTGCTGAATTCATTCCCAAGGGAAGCAGGGTTTCTAATTAGGCTTCATGGGAATAATGCAGTTCAGAGGCCACAGACGCTCTGATACCACCGCCGTTAGCTAGCTATTGGTCACAGGGAGGGAGGGAAGGGAAGGCCAGACATTGTAGGTATGTCACCTGTCACCGGGCAGCTTCACCAGCACGCTGCACCTTCCCACTCTCCAGGGAGCCAGGGGCCCATCCCCTGAGGACCACTGGGGGCAGGGGTACAACTAAGGGGTGACCAATGCATGCACAGTGAATTTGGGGTGACTAGGGAAGGTACCTGTCAGTCACGCCTAGGAACAGAGCCCATTGGCCAGAGTGGGTGTGTCTACTGCAAGCCCACAAAAATTTGGAAATGTACAATCACCTAAACAAAGGAATTCTCTCTCTTGGCTCTTGAATCACTCTCTGTGACCCTTGGCTCATAGGGTTCTCTGGTTCCTTGTACTCCCCCATAGAGCCCCTGGCCATGGGGACCCCACAGGCAGGGGACTGGTGGTCTGCAGCAGGCAGCACAAGCTAAGGCAGCCTGCTGCCAAGTCGGACTGTCCCACCATGGAATGGAAACGCTGGACCATGATGCTAGCCCTCCTTCAGCCACATCCGCACCCCTTTCACGGTGGGACAAGGGGAAATGGGGCCTTGGGATCTCAGGGATGCAATGCCACAGAAATAAAAGTCACTCGTTCTCCCATGCCAACTCTCAGAAAATTAATGTTTCTCTGGGTATCGTAAGAACCCCACTCCCACCAGCAACATATGGGGGGACGAGGACCTCTCCCCACCCGGAACAGAAGTGTTCTGTCCTTAGAGTTTTAGTTGCAAACGATGACCTTTCAGAAATGCTGCTGCCGTCACCTCTACACTGTCCCTTCGGATGTTAACTTCCCTCACTGCACTGTACAAGCACCATCGTCCTGACTGTACACAACAGCTGTTTACTTCTTCCGTGTGTCCAGTTTTTCATTACTGTGCCAATCTCACTTTTCAAATCCAACATGCAATTTCAAAACAGAAAGTCAGCTGCAATTTCTAAATTAATTATGGGAATTATCCAACTCTTTCTTAAGCACGGACAGGGCCTGCAGTGTGCTAACCCTCTGAGTACGCCTCCAGAAGCTTTGATTGCAATGAAAGGCTGTGGCTTCCCCCGGCAGCTAATTAGTTTTATTCAGATAGCCACCTTTTGTTCACGAAACTAAAAGAGAAAAGGAATGTGTTTGAGCCAACGCGAGGACAGGGTGATAAACTCCCTGTAAATACATTATTCTCTGGGTTCTGCTAATGGAATATTAGATGAAGGGTTAGAAGTCTATCCCTCTGTAAGTTCATTCCCTCCATCCCTTTCAAACATTTTGAATCTCAATTCTGACATGAACTAGATTAGTTGAGTTATACTCCCTTCTGACTTGTCAGTTTCTGTTTCCATTTTTTTAAAGACTATCATCATTAAATAAACTTACAGGGGCTGCCCAAAAACCAAGAAAATTTCCAAGGTAGTCAACATCTTCTCATGCATTACCAAACAGGGAACAGCATTGATTTTTCCACTGACAACTCCTCACCCAGCACCTTTCTGTAGAGAGAAACACCCCCCGCCACACACACACACACACAGTGATTTCTGCTGACCTGGACATCTAATGGTTGAGAAAGATAAAAGTGTGTAGAAAAGATGTGCCTTCCCAAGCATGTTGGAATGCAAGCAACCCACCGCTTTCTGGTTATTGCTTTGCCCGAAGTCACCACTCACATGCTAGCGCCGTTGTTCATGGAGGGAATTTCTCCAAGAAAACTTACAATGGCTAAGTACGATTTAAAGGACAAGCAGAAAGTGTGAAATAAAATCCGACCCAACCTTCTCCAATCATACTTATGCAGCAGATATATTATTCTTTGATGGGAACTGGCCAAGAAATAGGATACCACCACCACTAGCAATGTATTCTGATTTGCAAAAGCACCAGTGCTCAAGAGATCCTCATTGTAACGTTTTTCAAACCTTATGCATTAATGTGAACGTAAGTTCTATGAAGTCAGCATCCTCTCATGCATCACCAAACAGGGACTCTCATGAAGCAAGTATGATTAAATGCAAGGCGGCATTTTTTTCATTTGAAGCCAACACTTCAATTTTACCCAGCCCTCTCATCTGAGCTTGGAATGCTAACGGATCTCCCGAATTTTATTGGCCAATGATTTCCCCTATAATAAATGTTTCTCTGTAATGCGCCAGGGGAGACATTGTCTCATTCTGGTCTGACAGTGTTAAAAGCACTGAAAGGATGATAACAGGGACCTTATCTGTCAACATTTGCCCTGGATCTTTCTCTCCAGTTCTTGGGCTTTCATTGCAGTTAGACTTTGGGTAGCGTCTTTTCCATCTCAGACAATTACAGGTGCCCTGCGTCTCTCGCTCATGTGGGCGTCTGAGGATGAGGGTGGAGACAGATTCGTCTCCTTATCCTGACCTCCCCAGCTTCCCTTTTATGCGGCGGGAGATGAATTACCTAGGACAGAAGCCGGCCTGATGCTGGACTGACTGGAGCCAGCTCCAACCTGGACAGGAAGCCCTGGTCGCTGGCTCTGATGTTAGTTCTGCTGACACCCCAGCTGCCCTTCTGAGACTGGACCAGAGGTGATGGGACGTTGGGACCCTCGGGCTGCAATTCTGTGAAAAGAAAGCTTTCTACCAGAGCTCATTCTTTAGGTCAGCAAGCACGCATCCCACATATACTTTTAGATATCGTTTTTCTAATCAGAGAGAACCCACTTTTATTTTTCTAAAGGACAGACCCACCCAGCAGCTACCCCAAAGCTATTCCAATCTCCGACTCTGGGCAGGGCCACTCTTACCCAGACGTGAATTGATCACATTGCCCTCGCAGCTGAGGTTGGCTTCAGCCGTCGGTCGGTAACGTTTAGGCATTCCTCAGTGAACCTCCCAATTGCTTTCTGAAAGTGCTGGAGTCTGTCCCCACTTGCTACTCCATGTTGAACAAGACTGAAATGCAAATCAGGGCGAGAGTTGAAAAGCAAGGCCAGGCTGCTTGCTCCGCTGCCATCACTGCCCACTCAGAAGCAATTGACTCCTTCCTTTGCTAACAAGAGCAAACCTGGGAAGCCGGAGAGGTCCCCAGAGACCTGGGTGGTTCTTGGGGCTGCCCCCGCCCTCTCCCCCGCTGTGAGAGGGAGCGATTGAGCTGCTGAGATCGTGAGACAGACACCACATCTATCAGGCGCCCGTGATCAGAGCGGGGAAAACGGAAAGAAAGCAAGTCCTCGCGGACAGGACTGCAGTGCTAACCGACCCGGCTTCCTGCTCTGCGAGATAATAAATCGCAGGTTAGCTCAAACCCTTTTAGTTAGGCTTTCCACGATCACAGCCCAAAGGTCCCTAACTTATAAAAAGCCTTTCCTGGAGGAAAAAGACAAATTCGGCTCAACCGGTGCCGACACAGTAATCACCCTAATGGAGCAGCGCCTGTGCTGGCGGCTGTGATTCGAGGATCGGGCCTCCCGCCCGGGCAGCGACCCTCTCCCTCTCCATCTTCACAAAAGCCTTGTGGGACCCGAGGGCCGCGGAGCCGCAGCGGGGACACAGCTGAGCCGGCCCCATGCTGGTCTGATGCTGGCCTGGGCGCGGCTCGCACTGCACAAGGGGCTCTGATCCCTGCTCCACGGAGGCCACAGCCGCACTGCTAGACTGGACTGAGGCAGATGGGACTTGGGAAACCCAGGGGTGTGTTTCCCGGAAAATAAAGCTTTCTACTGTGCCCCAGCTTCCCTTGGGGGCCTCCAGCGGCACCCCAAGAACCCACCTCTTCGAGCAACTGGGGGAGGCGAGGGCCTCTCCTCACCGGTGACATTACACCACTTGGCAGGCGAGGGAAGCGAGCACAGACACAGGGCAGACGGGCTAGAAGAGCTGGGGGGGGGGGCGCAGGGTTGGGGTTACAGTGGCCACCATGGGTTCTCAAACTGGACCAGAGGACCGCAACAAAAGCAGCCTGACCATGCTGGCACTCTCATCTTGGGCTGCTGGTGAAGGAGCGGAGGGGAGAGCAAGAGAACCCTCCGCTCTTTCGGCTCCTCGGGTGGGATAGAAGAGCCGAACGGGCCGGATCCGGCCCCCGGGCCGTAGTAGAGGAAACTTGTGGCCCAGGAAGGAACGTAGGCCACGCACATAGAGCTGTTGCCTCTCAGGAGGGGATGCAGACTTCCTCCCACTATTTCGGGGGCAGAAGAAAATGCCAAGAAGTGCCTTTTGGCCACTGGATGGAAAATTACAAATACCCATCGGGAGGTAATGGGCTGTCTGTCTGCCAGCAAATTCCCCACAACTTGAGGCTGTTACACACGGAGGTAACTGCTTGTGAGGACTCCTGCCCTGATCAGGTTCTTAAATCGGATGCCCATCCCCTTCCACCGGCCCCACCAGAGCATACAGACTCCCTTCCTTAAACCCCCCAGACAAGAGAATTTTAAGCGGAACAACTGAAAACTTTAATGGGATAAATAGCAATAGAATAATTAGGTCAGGCATCAAAGAGAATCTTAAAATGTTTTAAGCATTTGCTAAACCTAAGACAGAAGACCTCCATACACAGCGAGTATACACTGAGTGGCCAGATTAGGATGATCTCTGAATGTATAATCATCTGGCCATGAGGTGTACTTCTCTTGAGTACCTCATTTATCTGATATCAAAGATACTATAAATCGTGCACCTGATCAGTTTTCCCCTTTGCACTGGCTGACAGAAAGCTCAGGGCAAATGGGTGGTTGATCTCCAGCAAAAGTCTAGAGAACTTTTGGTACTCATCTGAGATACAAATACACCGAGTGGCCAGATTATTATGCATTCAGTGATCATCATAATCTGGACACCCAGTATAGATGCTATAAGCAACTTTTACTTAACTTAAATTGTAATAATTGGTCCTGTTGCAGTTTTCATATGACCCCATCCCTGGCTCAGGATCTCCCTTTTACTTGTGATCAAAGAAATGCTTTAAATCATCGCGCTTTGTTGTGGAACGAAGCCCTGTAAGAGCCATTTTCTTCCACACAAGGTCCCTCTAGTCTCCTCTTCCCTCCCAGAGATCAATCTCTGTCCAATTTTATGATTCAAGTTACCAATGTCTGTCTCCCAAGCCCAAACCGGCCGCACAGCTGCAGGATAATGGCATGTCACAGAGAGCATGCTTGGGTCATCAATCTGACACACGGAAGATTCGAGAATGCAGCAGGGCTCTGGGATTTGACTCCACCAGCTCCTTCTGCAGGAGCCCCGGCTCAGCTCCACCATGCAGGAGGCTGAGGCCCAGTCCCCCCTTACCCGCCCCCCCCATCCCTCCATGCTCTCTCTAGAAGCCACTGCAACAGACCCATTGCTGCTCAACCTTGGGCCCAAGCTCCGTTCTCATCTCCCGAATTCCAGTGCCACCTTTTCTTATCTCCCATGGCGGTCAGTCAATATTTGTTCATTCTCTGAATGTATTCTCAATATTACCGAACAAGTATTGGAAATTAACCCTGGCTATGCTAGACTTTGGCTTTAGCGAAAATCCATGGTTCGAAAGAATTAATGTCTATGCTTTCCCAAGGAGACACATCTCCAGTATGTTCTTCATTATGATAAAAAAAACAACAACACATTAACTGTGGATTATAATTAACTTTATAATAAGCCAGTCGCTTCTCTTTAAAAATGAATTCAGTATGAGTTAAATGGCAACTCACACTTGTTTCTTTCAATTGACTGAGAATGAGACTGGTAGAAAAATGACAAGTCAAAAGTATTTTTTCATTATTTTAGAATGTTAAAATGGAGCTTGGGGTGTAGACTGCAGAATCCCCTTCCCACCACCAGGGAACCAGAGGCAGCACTTCAGCAGCTGGCACTTTCAGAGGCCACTAGGAAATGCACACATATTCTCACTAAGTTGGAGAAATAGTCTCTAATAGCCCCTCATCAGTTCAGGCCAGGTTCTGCCCCCAAATGAGTTCAGATCGGGAGGGTTTTGCGGGTAAATAGATAAAAACCAACCAACGGACCCACCAACCAATCACAAAGGAATCAGTGATGGGACA
Source organism: Vespertilio murinus (assembly GCA_963924515.1). NCBI lineage: Eukaryota > Metazoa > Chordata > Mammalia > Chiroptera > Vespertilionidae > Vespertilio > Vespertilio murinus. The sequence goes on from OZ004712.1 coordinate 2,866,477, forward strand.
ATGGGGACTTGGGAATGGTGGGTGGGATGCTGGTCCTGCCCCGTGAAACGGGGGATGGAGGTGCAGAGGCAAGAGAAGGCTTTACAGAAAGGGAAACAGGCAAGGAGGGAAGAGCAGCAAAGGCGTGTGCTGACTGAGGAATCCATGAATGCTGCTCCTCGTCTCTGAAAGGGGGGGAGTGCAACGACGTGGAGAAGAGGGAACCTCTGGGCCCCTTTGCCCACCGCAAGGCTCGAGTACACAACTGACTAGGAGTTCTACAGGGGAAAAGGCCAGATGTGGTGTTAGCGTCTCCCATCACTCTCACTTCCTCATTAACACCATGTGACTGTGGAAAAATGAAATTTCCCTGGATTTCTCAGTGTTCCCGTGAAAAGCCCTCACTTCTAGAGACTTCTTTCCCTGGACAAGGAGACAAAAGTCTCCTGCTCCTGTGGAGTGGCCTGTGCTCACAATGGACTACATTGTCAGAGGGTAGGACTAAGGAAAGAGGAGCCGAGGCCCTCATTTACAGCAAAACAGTAAGAAATCTGTTTATGACGCAGTGTACATTCTGGATAAACTTAAAAGAGTTGAATGTGAAGTATCAAACAGTAAGATACATTCTCATACAGGCGAGAAGACAGATATTTATTGGCATACAAAGAAGTTTTACAGGCCAAACAATGTTGACCTAGAACACGTTCTTCCAAAAAGTTGGGGTGACCACCCATACATGTTCCCTGGGAGCAGTTCCCATTTGCACCCACATTTGCACCAGGGTAATTACTGAGCATGACCCCTTCTCACAATCAACATGTCCAGGTTTGGAGAACCCTTCACTGTGGGTGGTCACACTTTCTATAGCTGATCCTGAATTTACTGCGTTTGCTCTTGTCAAACCCAAATCTTACCATCGTTTGAGTTTCTTGTGGGCTCAGGGTATCCAATCCATGTCTGTTGGTTGTTTTCAGTCATGGCTTTCATCTTACATGCTGAAGTGGCCTTAGGTAGCAAGGCCATAGCATCTAAATGTGACCCCTTTTGAAAGAAAGAACGGAACCGCATAGACATACATCAGAACGCTCTCCGAGTATGACTTCCACCCGGAGAAGAGCGAAGTGGAACTCTCCTGAGAGTACTATTTAGTATCAGCTCACTGGCATACAAAGAAGTTTAACAGGCCAAACAATGACTGTTTAATAGGCACCTTCCAGCCCGGCACATGTTTCTTCCTCAGTTCCTAGAAGAGCGGTGACCCATGGCATCACTAGAAAATCATTTAACTTCTCTTTACTTGTGGCGAAGTCTCAGAACTCCACTCAGAGCGGTTCTGAAGACATATCCGAGAGTCGGCGATGGTTAAAACACCACAAGTGCCACCCCCCACATGGAGCTTCAGCGACAGCAAGCCATCTCGCCTCCAAACACTGTCTCTGCTGAACCCCAGTGAAGAGCCCTTGCAAGCACTAAGCAGGTGTCTCCTCTGCTCCGTGTGGACAATTTTAAAACGAAATTGATGTCTGTAGACACAGAGTTGAACCTGAAGCCAAGTTCACAACTTACACAAGCAGGGAGGTCCCCAGTCTCAACTGCTTTAAGGACCACGTGGCCCTGAAAGTGTTCCCCTGTCCTAAAAACTCCTTGGTGACTTCAGGGAAGATCTGCACGGTCTGGTGCAAGAACCACGGGTTGTGTGGCTACTTACATTCAATGAATGAAAATGAAATAAAATTAAACACTCAGTTCCTCGGTTTCACCAGCCCCCTCTCTGGTGCCCGGTGACCACAGGCAGCTGGTGATCACAGTATCAGGCAGCACACACAGAGATCCTTTCTGTCACTCCGGAAAGTGCACGTGGTCGGCGATGGGTGGATGGATACGGAGGAAAGGCGGTTGGGATAGTTTCAGCTCAGCTAACGGATCTAGAGCAATACATCATCTTTCTTGTGTTCAGCAAATGAATGCTACACTGGGAAGGTGAATCATTGAATCGGTGACATATCGGATTCAACATATTTATAGAGCAACTATTATTGATAGGCCGTAAAGGATTAAAGAAAGAAAAATGTTGCAGCTCAGGGTAGCCGACCTGAAGAGCTGTCTGTGTGGGGTTGTGTGATGAGAAGAAGCCGCTAAGCATAAAGGGAATGGCTGAAGCACATGAAGGGCACCAGGGAGAACGAGCCACTTCCCATCAGCCAGGCTGCGGGGGAGGGCTCAGAAGAGGAAAACAGTCATTCATTCACTCATTCATTCATTCACTCACTCATTCATTCACAAGGAGTCTTGAGGGCAGGGCAAATCTGTCAGTTTTGTAGATGCAGTTAGGGTGTCCCCCATGATTACCAGAAGATAACCAGTCGGTAGGAGGCTGTGCCAGGACGAGAGCGAGGCTGATGCCTGGGTTCCTTTCCTGCTGGACAGCAACCTCCAGCCTGGAAGTGGTTGACTTAGTTGTAGACTGGGGAAAGAACTGTAAATGGGGGTAGGAAAACATTAGTTTTTTTAGAGCACTTGTTCATTAAGGAGAACAAGTGCTCTAAATATACTTTATTGATTTTTCACAGAGAGGAAGAGAGAGGGATAGAGAGTTAGAAATATCGATGAGAGAGAATCATCGAACAGCTGCCTCCTGCACACCCCTTACTGGGGATGTGCCCACAACCAAGGTACATGCCCTTGACTGGAATCGAACCCGGGACCTTTCAGTCTGCAGACCGATGCTCTATCCACTGAGCCAAACCGGCCCCGGCAGGGGGAGTTTTCTTTCGTAAGAACACAACTTGAAGTTTCAATTTTCCCCTATCCTAAAATTCCCATTAAGTCTAGAGGTTTGAGGAAAAATATCCCCCAAAATGTTTAGATGCCTCTGCAGGCAATGCCACTATGACGACGTGGAGCAGTGCTGGGGTGCTCCGAAGGGGGGTCATGGGAAGGCATCCGGCGTGGGCTCCGGGCCTGGCTGGGAGGGGCGTGTGGGGAGGCACTGCCACTTGGAGCCCTTCCAGCCTGGCATAAGGCTGCGGTGCCCTTGCGAGCGCAAAGGGCAGCCCGGCTCGCACCGCTCTGAGCGTTTTATGGGCTCTTTCTTCATGGAGTCGCCTCTTAAAGACTCCACTTCATCTGATAGAGAGGGTGAGAGGACACACACTTTGGAGATGCATATTCCTGCTAACATAATCTTTTCTGAAGGACACAGGGCTGTTTCCCTCGCACAGCTGATAGTCTTTTTAAACTATAAACGTTGGAGTGCCAAGCACAGAAACAGAGTAATAGCTCATTATCCCAACGCCTCGCCAGGGGCAGCCTGATGTTGCGTGGGCACACTGGGTGGAACGGTTCTATAGTTCTGCTCTATGGCTGCAGGGTGTCTGTGCTTTATCTGCGCCCTCCGGGCTGAGGGGTCCCTCCGGAGTGTAAGCAGACAGATAACCGCGGCCCTGGGCACACAGGGGCCGAAGATCTCTACCGAAGGAGCCAGAGGCAAGGCAAGACCTGCTCAGGAGGAGCGAAGATAACTGATCTGCAGTCTTCCTTCTGACCCCCCGCCCTCTGTCCACTCGTGCCCACCACTCTGCCCTCTCCCTCCTCCCTCAGCTCCAGCCCCCTGGCCTTGCTGCTGCTCCAACAGGACCAGCCCCTCCCCTTCAGAATCGGCCCACTGTGTGTCCCTCACCCCCACGTACTTTCCCCTTTGGCCTTTCAAACCACAAGGCACGTGAGAGTGTCCCTCACCACCAAGTCCCCCTCTGCGGCTGCTCCTGCGCCCTACCTTCACAGCCTTTAGCGCCCCGATGGCCTGATGGCCTGCCTCCTCTCCCAGCGGATGTGAGCTGCAGAAGGCTGCCTTCCTGGCCCATCTGTCCCAGGCTGCAAGAGAGCGGCTAGTGGGGGCGCAGGTACCAAACACTTGCTGCATGAGCTGCTGGAATGAGTGATATTTGTCACATTCACTTTGCTAAGTGATTGAGTGTGTGTGTGTGTGTGTGTGTGTGTGTGTGTCCTATAGAATAAAGAGGTAATATACAAATTGACCATCACACCCTCATACAAAGTGAACATTTGTCTTTCCTGTCCTGCCTTATGACAACTCAGAAATGCAAGCTTAAGGGGCACTTGGGGAAGGGGCAGGAGGCTGTGTAGTTCTGCCTTCGGTCTATTTCATTCGGAAGGATGGTGCGGATTCCAGGTGAGCTCCTTTGCCCAAGGCTGCGTGGAAATGGGAGGAGGGGGGATTTCTGGGATCAGAGGAAAGACTGCAAGTTGCCTCTCTTTACCTCCAGCAAGAGTAAAGGAAGTATTTGGTATACTTACCTTTTCCATCCCTCCAAGGCCCCTGTATAAGGAACTGAGGATTAAGGTCACAGATTCAACCCAACCAGTATCGGGTATCAACAAGGTGATGGGACCTCCCACGGATACAAGTTCTCAGCCCAGATTATAAAGCTTTCTGGTTCTCCTTCCCCCTGGCCCGGGACTGCCAAGGCTGAGGACATCTCATCATCTTTTAAAACAGTGCCTTGTCGTTAAATGTATCTACTCCGGATTTATTCTCCAGGAGCATTTTTATTTTTAGCTTTGCTTCTTGCGACTGAGAAGTCTAGTTCACTCTCCAAGGAAACATAGCAGCCTTTCCCCTGGGAGTGACACCTGGAAACACCTGTTCTGAGTGAGCCGCCTCTGGTGCGGGGTGTGGGGCAGATTCGGCGGCACGTTTCCAGGGCCCTGCCTGGCGTGCAGAGGGACCATGCCAAGTGCAGTGTATGGCACCTCTGCCACACATTACAGCCATGCGAGCCACGCTTGAGCTGAGAGACACATGATTTTTGATCTCTCCCCTGGCAAGAAATTACATCCGGTAACATGTGCTTGGTAATTACAGATCTTCACGTGGGCGCCGGCGCCATATGCACGCTGCACTCCAGAGGCCCCGTGTCAAGGTTGCAGAGACACGGTTTGTAGGTGAATCATTCCTAATCGCCTGGCAGCCTTGTCTGTCGTACTCGGCTCTGCGTGGGATTTCTGTAGCAAACTTTCAAGTTGCTAAGTGATTAAAACAAAACAATATACAATTAAGAGGTAATATACAAATTGACCATCACACCCTCGTACAAGATGGCCACCCCATATGGTCACAAGATGGCTGCCACAAGATGGCTATGAAGTCACATGCATCATTCAATCTAGGGAGCACAAGGTAGAGAACAGGAATTCAAGGCACATGGTACCTGCTCAGACCCACAGGCAGATGGGTTTTGGCCCATCTTTGTTTCTGCTTTAAGTAAATTTTAATTGATGCAGGTATTCTCAAGCATCCCACCTCAGCACTCCCCACTGTCACCTGCTGCTCCTCCACACCTCTCTGTTCCTTGTCTGGTCCCTGAGGCATGTGAGTTTGTGTCCCCTGGTTGGCCTTGAGATCAAAGGACTAGGTTCAACCCCCAGATCTCCACCTTCCCTAGTTTTGTGACCAAAACCAAGTTATGTCATATTTTTTAAAATGTTATCATCTATAAAAAGGGTTTAGGAATTTTGGCCTCTTTTATGGACAATATCTAAGAAACATAAATGAGATAAGGGCTATAGACACTTAAGGTATGAGAATTGTTACCAGCATCGCACAAAATATTTTTATTACATTTTTTTCCATGAAAAAAAATCATTGAGGTATTTGAAGAAAATGAGAATATCATTCCTGAGGCTTTTCCTAAATGTTCCATTTCTTTCAATTATTCTTTGAGTGACATTATTTCAATGCCGCCAATAGTTCTAAGCCAGGCTTGTAGCATAAATGTGTATAGCAGGCTCAGCACGGATGATGGCAGAGAGAAATGCCATGCCCAGTACAGAGACAGGAGCCAATGTTCAGTTGATTGTTAGCAGGTGGCAATATTCAGTTGGCCGGGTCTTGCAATTTCTGAAATGTAGTAGGCAATCAGGATTTATATGTAAAATCTCCCAATTTTTAAATGTTAAAAATTAATTCATTTTTGACATTGACCTGCAGGCCTCTAGTCTCAAATTTCTAGTCTTCAATACACACATATTTTGGAGTCTATGTGCAGAAATCCATCCATATATAGGTGGTTGACAATTCTAAAACCATTTATGAACTTTCCTTTTTTAAAAATATTTATTTTATTGATATTTTACAGAGAGGAAGGGAGAGGGATAGAGAGCTAGAAACGTTGATGAGAGAGAAACACCAACCAGCTGCCTCTTGCACACCCCCTACCGGGGATGTGCCCACAACCAATGTACATGCCCTTGACTGGAATCGAACCCGGGACCTTTCAGTCCACAGACCGACGCTCTACCACTGAGCCAAACCAGTTTCAGCCATTTATGAACTTTCAACACGGTCAGTTTTTCTTAAATTCTCACCTGGGGATATGTTTTTATTGATCTTAAAGAGAGAGGAAAGGAGAAAGAGAAACACAATAATCTGTGAGAGAAACAGCCATCAGTTGCCTCCTGTATGCACCCTGGCCACTGTGGATTGAACCTGCAACCTAAGAATGTGCCCTTACTGGGAAGTGAACCCCTAACCTTTTGATATACAGGATGATGTGCCAACCAACTGAGCCACCCAGCCAGGGCTCAAAAATTTTTGGAGATTGGGAAAATATGCCTTTCTCCTATGAAAGGAAATAAGTCAAGCAGATCAGTTTTGGAAGATCTAGAACGGAACATGATTCCCCTTAAACTACCTATGCCTCAGGCTTACTGGTAGCAGTAGTCCAAGAATAAAAAGCAGCTCCTAAAATCTCTGGGAGAACTCCTTGCCCATGCCTCAAACACCTCTGTGGTTGAATTTGAATTAATGACTGAGTTAGAATCTATAACTATTTGTATTTAAAACAAAAAGATCCCCAACAGATTGTGATGATGATTCCAGTTGGAAAACCACTGAAGTAAAGGAGAGACAATGAGTTCCGGGGCCCAATGGAGACCGGGCTCCCATCTTGGTCCTATGTCATGGCTTCGCTATGAGATCCTGGGCAAATGTTCACTTCTCTGAGCCTCAGCCTTCCCAGCTGTATACTCAGGCTAGCAGCCTATCTTATAAGGAGGTCTTCTTGGGAAGTTTAAATCATAAAACATGTAAATCACTTACAGGGTCTGGCACATGGGAGGCCGTCAATAGGTAATGACTGCAGTCATTGCCACTGTTGTCATCATCACCATCATTTTACTGGCTGGAGTTACTCCCCAGAAGTCCCTCTTACATAGCACCACAACGTCATGGAGAATAAATGGGTATGAGAGGCCCAAGTCACTTTTACTATGCTCTACCAGGGACGTAATTATGGTGAAAAATCAGACTGATTGCATGAGTATGAGAGAATTACATAGGCGAGAAGTCAACACTTCAGCAAAACTCAGCGCTTTCTCTCAAAGGGAAAATTAGAAGTAATGAGAAACCAAAAATTCAGATATAAAAAGTCCTAAATATTTAAATTATCTCACCCAGTGGACATATGCCAGACCATCATATAATTTCAGCAATTTGAACTCATTTAGAAGATTTAATGACCTTCCTTTAAAAATCATATGAAAATTAAATTCAATAAAAATTAATGTATGCTCATATCTTCCTAACTTAATGAGAAAACTAAGATTTAGCTATAAAGGTCTCCACTTTGATTTAAAGTATATATGGCTGCCACAGGAAAATGGAGAGGAAGTAAAAAATCTCTTAGTCTTAGGAAGAGGTAGGCACTTAAATTTAGAGACTAAATGAGAGCTAAGGGAAATCCATTTCTTTAATTAGAATCTCATCAAAAGCATGTTAGTCAGACAATAACAGCACATGGAGGATTTAGATCTTTACATTCTAAAATACAGGATTAATAAAGCCACGGGATTATTCAGTAACAATTTATGTGAAGATGATATCCAAGCAAGATCAAACAATAGCCAGTAAGAAATTTTCCAAAGAAGAAAGTTCATCTGTCATTTGTTTTATTGATTATTAATACAGGCACATTAAATATTCAGATGGCAATGCAAAGTAATCCCCTGAAATGTAAATGTTTAATTGCCATTCAATTAAAAACTAAAGTTGCTCAGCCTGCGTGGCTCAGTGGTTGAGCGTTGACCTATGAACCATGAGGTCACGATTGGATTCCTGTCAGGGCACCTGCTTGAGTTTAGGGCTCTATCTCCAGTGTGGGGTGTGCAGTAGGCAGCCCATCAATGACTTTCTCAACATTGATATTTCTCTTTCTCTCTCTCCCTTCTTTTATCCCTCTCTCTTCTTCTCTGAAATCCATAAAATATATTTTAAAAGAACAACAACAACAAAAAACACCTAAATGGTCAAAGGTAAAATAAAAAATAAACAAACTAAATGGTCAGATGTCTGGAAGAGAAACTGCAGACTGATATGGCAGTGATGACTTTTCAGGAAATTGTGCTCCGGGCACAACCTATCAGTGGTTGAAGCTTGAAAATCAAAAAGTAATCTCCGAATCTTTCCATGTTTGGCAACTGGAAGTGAGTGTGTGAAGCTAAGTGAGCAAACATAGCTTACCAGCTGAGGTGTGAATAGTCCAAAACAAAACATGACTCAAATGTATTCTATCACAACATAAAACCAAGGGTAAGTTTGCACTCTTTATTAGTTTATATTTTTGTCAGTTGTTTTAGGATATTTTTGCCATATGTCTTCATTGAGGTCTAACTTATTAAGCACGGACCCTTAGTAAGTCCCCCTAAAATAATTGCTAACTTTCCTGATGGAAGAACTCTATTAAAACCTCTTTATTCAGTGAATTTAGTTAAAATAATATTCCTGGACAAATAAAGGACTCCTATGGTGATATGTATATAAAACTCTAATTGAAGTCTTACAGTAGGCTCTGGCATGGCCTCAATGGAAATATTTTATTGCTATTAAAACTATGCAAACAATAAAGGCTCCTATCTTCTTTGGGCTTCAGCCTATAGGAACTAAGAGTTTTAGTAAAGAGAAGACTATCCATTGGCATAAAGCCTTCTTAGCACGGTGAGCATGAAGCTGATAACTTGGCAGTCTTTGAAAAGAAATGGCCTCTGACTGTGAATAATAATGAGGAATGGACTAAGAGAGCGGAGAAGGTAAGATGATGCAAGTACAATTGCTCATCGTGTAATACAAGCAGGGCGAGAAAATCAGCTCATTCTTATAATAGTTCTTGCGAACCTATTGAGATGAATTACATTTGCAAGGACTTCTGGGAAGATGCTGACATGGAGGTGCCAGGAACGCTGTCCAGCTACTACTCAGCACTAATGTTCTAAAGAGCAATATGTTCCTGTCTGCTAATAGATTCCTTATGATTTCTCTTCATCTAGGCTAGATTCACTTACTCACATTTAATTTATAAGAAGTTCAATGTTCAACGTACAAAACCAAATATTAAAAACTGCTTGAAATCATTAGAGAATGACCCGAACCAGGCAGAAACTGAAGTGTGTTAATCTTTTTGTAATTGAGGTATAATTATCATGTAGTATTATATGAGTTACAGGTATATAACACACTCATTTGATACTTTCATATATTGTAAAATGATCGCCTTAAGTCTAGTTAATAGTTGTCACCATACATAGTTCGAAATCTTTTTTTCCTGGGATGAGAACTGTTAAGATTTACTCTGTTAGCAACTTTCAAACATGCAATTCTTTATTATTAACTACTAGAGGCCCGGGGCATGAAACTCATGCAAGAGCACGCATTCCTTCCCCAGCTGCCAACACCAGCTTCCCTCTGGCAACTGGGACCCGGGCTACCCTCAGCCCAGGCTTCGTCCTCGAAGGTCGTCCGGTCTAATTAGCATATTATGCTTTTATTATTAGAGCTAGTCATCATGCTCTACATCAGTGTTTCCCAAACTTTTGACATAGGTGTACCTCTTCCATAATTTTCATAACGCTGAGTACCCCTCGTCAAAAAACAAATGGATGTATTTTAATAACAATCAAAATATTTTTATTTTTTATTTTTTGGTACATACACGAAATAATAATAAAATTATTCATAATAAACTATAAATAAAAGATATATAATAAATAACATTTATTTGCACACCGGACCATCTCACGTCTCACAGACTGTCTTGACTTGACTCATGAGAACGTAGCTAAGCCTGGTGCAGTGCATATACCCCCCAAACTCCGGTGCAACGCGTGCCCCCACCAAACTCTTCCCGTACTTCTGAGGGTACGTGTACCACACTTTGGGAAACACTGCTCTACATTATATTGCCATTACCTATTTATTTTACAACTGGAAATTTGTACCCTAGAACTCCCTTTTTGACCCATTTCATTCACCCCCAACCTCTACCTCTGGAAACCACCAATTTGTTTTTAGCATCTATGAGCTTTTCTGTTTTGTTTTATTTTTAGATTCCACATATAAGAGAGATCACGTGGTATTTGTTTCTCTTTGTCTGACTTATTTCACTCAGCATAATGCCCTCAAGTTCCATCCATATTGTCCCAAATGGTAAGGTTTCCCTCTTTTGTGTGGCTGAATGTTGTTCTACTATGTGTGTATATGTCACATTTTCTTTATCTAATAGATGCAATTAGCTTGTTTCTATACTTGGGCTTTTGTAAATAATGCTCAAGGAGCCTGGGCGTGCAGACACTTTTATGAACGACTGTTTTTGTTTTCTTCAGATAAAGACCCAGGAGTGGAACTGAGGCATCATCTGGCAATTCTGTTTTAAATATTTTGAGGATCCTTCCTATTATTTTCCAAAGTGGCTATACCAATTTACATTCCCACCACCAGTGCACGAGGTTCCCTTTTCTCCACATCCTCTTCAACACTGGCAATACTTGTCTTTCTGAGAACAGCTATTCTAACAGGTGTGACGTGGTATCTCCTTTGTGGTTTTGATTTACATTTCCCTGATGGGTACCTTCGGAGTAAGTAGTATTTCATTTTCCAAAATGGGTGATGGGGATATATGATAGGTGAGCATTCATACTCAGGAGATGGTTGGGATTTTCTCATTCCAAATGTGATCCTTTTTTCTTAACCTCTGCATGATAAAAACGACCATGGCATGATATGTCTCAGAGCTGTGAAACCTAAACGTAAGAGATCGTCCAGTAAGCGATCGAAAGGCCTCAGCACAGACTCTGTTTCGGGACCAGTTGCAAAGGCATTTCAGGGAGCAGCTGGCTTCACAGCCTGGCGATGAGAGAGGCTCCATGAGGAAGAAGAAACCTAAGAGACGTTTCATCTGGAAGAAAGACTCCGACGTCAAGAACATCTGACCCTTGGAAATGGCAGCATGTGGTGGCGGAGCTGCACATTGAGGGTGCAGAAAAAATGCTGAGAAATGTCCAAGTTCCTGTCAGTTCCCTGGGGTGGTCTCTGAAAAAGTCATTTAAATGGCACCTATGAAGGTAGAGGCAGATGTCTGGATCCAGAACTGGGGCGGCGCTGTGAGGCCATTGGTGACCTCCCCTTAACCTGGTCTTGGTCCCCTGTCTTAGTGTATGCCTGCGGCCTGAGCCAGCCTCTGAGGAGGCAGAGTGGACTATTGTGCCACGAATGCCAGCATGCGCACGTATTTCAGGTTATCCGAGGAATCCATATCTCAGGTCATCCATGGAATCCATATCTCAGGTCATCCATGGAATCCATATCTCAGGTCATCCATGGAATCCATATCTCAGGTTATCCATGGATTCCATATCTCAGGTTATCCGAGGAATCCATATCTCAGATCATCCATGGAATCCATATCTCAGGTTATCCGTGGATTCCATATCTCAGATCATCCATGGAATCCATATCTCAGATTATCCTTGGAACTAGTATCTCAGGTTATCTGTGGAATCTGAGAGTGGCTTGGGCACACAGGGGGCTGTTAAGGGAGGTATCATCAGGCTGAGAGGATTTCAGGCAGTCTCATCCCAGGCTCCTCATGAAGCTTCCTGTGTCAGGAATAAATTCAGAGAGACCGAGGGAGGTGAGGGGGGCGTAGTGGCCCTGTGATCAATTGGCCACTTGGTGAAAGCAGCCACCCTGAACCTTTCATGACGGCATGGAAACACGTGGCTGAGCTCCTCCCTAACCACTTTCATCTCTGGGGGAGAGGCTTTGTCCCAGTGCACTGCGGGAAGAGATTATCTGCAAAAGAAAGAACAGAGGGGAGCAGAAATCTAATACTTCCTGGGCCTGTCCACGCTGCACAAATGACTCAGGCCTCAAGCTGGTCCCCGCAGAGGCAAGCAGTTATGAAGACACTTGGCCGCGTGCAATGTCTTCTAGCTGTGAGGAGTCTATGGGGAAGAGCTTGGTGAATTACAAATTTCCTAAATGTCTTGTCTTTCTGTCTAAATTCAAATACTCTGAGGCAGGACTGGACAGTTTTAGTGACACATGGGCAACTGCCAGCCCTGCTTACCAGCTGTTGTGATAGAGTAAGTCACGGTCTATGCCTCCCAATTTCCTCGTGGTGATGTGGGAGAGGTTTTCACATTTTTCATAGAAACTATGGAATGCACGCAGGCGGCCACCTTAAGTGTCTGAGACCAGCGTTTCCCAGGATTTGCAGGTGCCATAATGTGCCCCGCTGCAACTCCGAAAACGTTGGTAAAATGACAGAAAGATTGCATGGCTTATTGCCTGCTCTCTGTTCCCTCATCCCTGTAGATGTGATGGCGAAGGGAGGCTTCACGTAACAGATGTCACGAGTAACCCACACCGAGAGCTGCTGGTGCATTTCCCACGCCCCGGGGAAGTTTTCCCGGCTTCACATCCCATTTCCATCAGAAATTGCTGCATGTTTTCTGGGTTTCACATTCAAATGCTTATCTTTTTTTTTTTTAAATGAATCTTTAATTATTTCAGAAGGGAGAGAGGAGAGAGAATCATTGATCGGCTGCCTCCTGCATGCCCCACACTGGGGATCGAGCCCACAACCCCAGGCATGTGCCATGAGAGGAAATCGAACCCTGGCCTTCTGGTTCATAGGTTGACACTCAACCATGGAGCCATGCTGGCCGGGCTCAAGCACATATTTTGATTTTGTCTCTCTACACAACTTTCCACTTGGATGGTCTGTCATACCCAGTTCATTTTGCCTGTCGATGCTTTAACAGATCTTAATATTTTGATTTCTTTGCTGCAGAATTTTTGTGCTGCGGAACGGGTAAGAGACAGTGCTCAGGTCCCGTTCCTGTGTGTGCACCTCCCGATCCCGATTCCTTCCTCCCAAGGGCCAGCTGCTTCCGTGGATGTGACAGTTGCCATTCTAGCCACGTTTTAGATCAACAGCACTGAATTCAAATGTATCCACAGGCTGTCATGACTTTAGAGGTTTACTGAATCCATTGCTAGGCAACTGATATGCTTTTCAACTGCAGCATTATATTTCTGAGAATTATCCCTATTCATTTCTGTGGCCTTGTTTTAACTGCTGCATTCAGTGTTACTACGTCATGAGCTATCCACTCTTCTATAAGGGATGTTTGAAGACATTGTCTTGTCATGACAAAATAACACGACAATGAAAATCCTCGAGATAGGTTTCCTTGCACAGACGTGTAAGAGCTACTGCATCCAATGGCCAGGATTGCTTGACGGAAGGGTCAGCGCAGTAATGCACATGGACTTTGCAAGAGTGTTTGTGCCAGTTTGTCACACAGAAGCACCATAGAAGTACCACTTCCCCAACGCTTCTCCAGAATTTGGTTTTGTCTCACTTAGTTTTGCTAATCTGTGGCCTGGGAAATTGTGTATAAGTATATATATATATATATATATATATATATATATATATATATACACATATATATTTAATTGCACATCTCAGATTCCTCAAAACGTTTAAATTTTTGTCTTTTTTAATTCTCTCTTATGCAAATGGCCTGTTCTAATAATTTTCACATTTTTCTAATGGATTGTTTTTCATTGTTCTTTTATTTATTTCAGGAGCCCTTTATAAATTCTGAATACTAATCTATTGACAGTTTTATACTAGCAAAATATTTTATCACAAGCAGAACATGGATATGTAACTGTTCTCTTTTAGTCTTACAACAACTTCCATCATCTAACATGTTAACGGTATTTTTGAAGAACATGTCCACTTAAATGTATACGTTGCCATATTCTTACATCAGTTTTATCTCCCTAGGGCTTACCCACCTCTCTCCAGTGGCCTGAGAGAGACGGTTACTTAAATTAATATGGACTGATGTGGAAAGTAACTCTAAAACTTTTAGTATGAACCTTATTCCTAGTTACCTAGAGGGGAGATGAAGTGATAAAGACATATTACTGCATTACATTTGCTCATTAGAAAATAGTGACTGTATATGTCATTTCTTTAAATGGGATTCCCTCTCTTAATAATGCAGGTACCTGCTGGCAATGAACAGTATCTGATTGAGGGGGTGAGTATAAGAAAAAGGCAGACAAGAACAGATGGAGTCAGAAGGACTGAGACCAAGGTCTACAGTTCTGAGTTTATTTCTCAAAGCCTTCTTATGCTTCAGGCAAGTACAATGAGTTTCAAAATCTACCCGGTTCCTAATCTTTTCACCTCACCAACTTTCTTACACAAACAGCTATCTTCCTCTGATTTCTAGCTCCTTCTACGTCAACAGGCTCCTGACTAATCTTTGACCTTCTGAATAAGCAAGGCTGTCTGCAGTTAAGTACGTATTAGCATTCCTAAGAGTAGCAGTAATTTCTCACTTAGATTAATATGAAGGACACATGGAGAGCTGTTTCCTACACTTATGCCTGCATTCAGGCACGTAGGACTCCTGCATTCAGGGCAGCTCCCCACATAATAAGACATATAACATGAATGAATCTCAGAAATATAATATTAAGGAGAAATTGGAAGTACCTTACATCGAAATATAGCTTAACTTTCCACAAAATTAAAACAACTAACATACACACACACACACACACACACACACACACCCCTACCACTTTTTAGGGGAAAGTGCATGTATGTAATAGGTTAACTAAAAGAAGGCAGGGACTGATGGTGCAGAGCTCAGGTTATAAGGGAGGCAGCAAGATGAGTTCTGTGAACTCCATGATCAGATGACAATTGTTTCTTAAGGATCCAGACTCTTTTGGGTACAGTGCTTGTGACAACATTACAAATAGTAACTGAGCAGATGGAAGCCGTTGGTATTTCAATGGAGATTATAATGAATCTATATACTGGTTTGTGTAGTATAGACAATTTAATGATGTTAATTCTACCAGCCCATGAACACAGTATATTGTTCCACTTCTTTATATCTTCCTCTATCTCCTTTGTCAACGTCCTATAGTTTTCCAAGTACAATTCTTTTACTTTCTTGGTTAAGTTTATCCTAAGTATCTTAATTTTTTTGTTGTTGCAATAGTAAGTGGGATTCTTTGTTTGGTCTCTCTTTCTGATAAATCATTATTATGTATAAAAATCCCATGTATTTCTGGGTGTTAATTGTATATCCTGCTAAATTGCCAAATTTCCTTATTAAATACAGTAGTTTTTTGGTGGAGTCTTTAGGGTTCTCTATGTACAATATCATGTTTCATGTTATCTGCAAATAATGAGTTTTACTTCCTCCTTTCCAATTTGGATGCCTTTTATGTTTTCTTTCTCCTTGCATCTAAATTTTGGGTGGTACCCCAATTTACAAAAAAATGGGACCTGCACTTTTTCCTAGTTTCTTAAAGAGAGCCTCACACACACCTCCCTGAGATCACTTTTGCAGTGTGATGCCCCTGCAATATAAGAATAGTGTTTTGGAATTGAGATGTGCTCACTCTTTTCCCAAACAGCTTGCCTGGTCAGAATTTAACTGTCTCAGTGGGCCTGACCCTTGCTCACAAAGACCACCAATGAGTCATCAGTGGTGTTTGCTTAGCTCTTTGTCCTCTCTCTCAGCCTAGATGATGAGGCTTGATAGTGATGTGATAAAATCATCTCTCTATGCAAGCTTTGGAATCTTGCCCTATAAACTCCACTTAGTGACTTCTAAAGATACTTCAAAATGTTTGCATTAAGCCAGCTATGTCTCATTTTTCCTGTGGTTCCTCTCAGATAGTTCCAATGCTTTTTCCACCTGGTGAATCTAAGTAAATATTTCTTTTTAAAAATATATATTTTATTGATTTTTTACAGAGAGAAAGAGAGAGGGATAGAGAGTTAGAAACATCGATGAGAGAATAATTGATCAGCTGCTTCTTGCACACCCCCTACTGGGGATGTGCCTGCAACCAAGGTACATGCCCTTGACCGGAATTGAACCCAGGACCTTTCAGTCCGTAAGCCGACGCCCTATCCACTGAGCCAAACCGGTCCCAGCTAAGTAAGTATTTCTTAAGAAGCTATGAGCAGTTTGATGCAATTCAAAAATAAAGATTATGATCCGTTGAGCTAGTTTTAATATTGGTGTTAGATGATGACTAAATATTAGCTTGTAAGTTATCTGTATATCACATGGTAAAATAGAGAAAAGCTTGTGAATTTTTTCCCATTTTTTTCCCATTTTCCATATGCAATCACCACTATTTAACACCACTTCAGTTCACCCCAGAATAGCATAGTTTATACGTCTAAGTGATTTTTAAAAAACAAACAAAGAAAGAAACAAACAAAAAACAACAACCATCATTTCCTTCCTTGTTTTGTAAATTTAAATAAGCCAGCTTAACATTTGTCAACGCTCCCCTGCCAGACAGGAGAGCTGAGCGAGTCACCTGCCTCATTCTTCAACTTCCAGGCAGGAACCACTGCTGATTATATTATCAAATGCAGCCAGCTGTCCTTGCAGATAGCCTATTAGCGAGAGACGTTGATAGAAGCAATCGACAAATAAACAGGTAAAAATCTCCTCATGCCATTCCATGTGATTCTGACAAATGAGAGGAATGTGACCCTATTAGCATGAGGAGAAATAAGGTAGAAAACCACTCAGAAAACTCAGCAAGGCAAAATGAGATCCTGCTCCAAACACCTTCCCTCCTGGACCGGAGACCTTTTCCAGAGCCCTGTCCTGGGGCCCGCCCTCTGCATGGCCGGCTGCTCACTCTCCCAGGAAGCTTGGCTTCCATGCTGAAAGGCCGTCCTACCAACGGCAGGGGTCTGGAGCAGTGATGAATGTGGATCGAGGCTCACCCGGCAGTGCCCTTTACTCATTAGAGCAGTAGTGGGCTTCTCTGCTCATTTCAGAATGAGCCAGCAGCGAGGGTGCAACACTTCATAGAGTATAAGCAAATCTGTCATGCTTTTATATATATATATATATATATATATATATATATATATATATATATATTGATTTCAGAGAGGAAGAGAGAAGGAGAGAGAGAGAAACATCAATGATGAGAGAGAATCATTGATGGGCTATCTCCTATACACCCTACATCAGGAATCAAGCCCATAAACCTGGGCATGTGCCCTGACCAGGAATTGAACCATGACCTACTGGTTCATACGTTGACGTTCAACTACTGAGCCACACTGGCTGGGCCGTACTGCTTTTTAGTTTTCTGGAAAACTTTGTCAACAATTGCAAAACTGTAATACATAAACGCTATCTAAATTTTGGAATTATTCCAAGGATATCTTGCTTTTAAATTGTAACTAGAGGAACAACCCTTCTTTATTGAGATAAAAATGGGGAAGAAGAGCATGAGGGTGATTCTGTCTGCATGCACATGGCCACCTTAGGAAGCTGGACGAAACTCTCACATCTGGACCAGAACTGCCCAGTAAGCTGAAACAGACAGAGCCTCCATGACAGAAGGCACACATATTCTCCGGGAGTCATGCTGTGGCTCTGAGGTGGTGTTTATTCTGAGATTTATCGACACTTCAGAAGGTTTGATCACTGGCCAAGTGGTTAACAGTGATGATTCATGAGCACCCGGACTATAACAAGAACCTATTAAGCACCGCAGAGGACGGGGGCACATGCAGGGATTTGTGGGATTGGAAAAAGCACTCCCACCTTCAACATCCCAAAGCGTTCTATGCAAAGCAAGTTGGCCCCAGGCAGTTTGGCCTATAATGGCATCACTGCTCCTTGTGGACCAGTGGTCCTTCTCTGGCTGTGGATTTCTGCTCTCTTGTCAAGTGGCAACAGTCCCCCCCCCCCCCCCCATTGAACAGCCCCTCTGGCTTGGGTGTCTCCTCTCTCCTTCACTGTTCTCTGCTTGGCTAGGTTGTGTAAGACAGTGCAACGAAGCAACATTTCCTAACCTCACCAGATCACAGTCATCGCTGGGCCCTGGTTGAATTCAGACCCCCGGGGTCCATTTCTGTCAGTGCTGAACCAGCAGGACAGAAGCTACGCCTTTAACAGAAGAATCTCCCCTAGGTGACTTCTACGCTCCGATCAATGTAGGAAACCTGACGGATGGAAAGAGTAGGCTTATCTCATCCCACATAAAATATGTTTATTTCAAGGAATGAGCACTTAAATAATACTTTAGTCTCCCCCTCCTCCTATGTAAAGACTGTATGGAAGATTCAGTATTCTTTACATGATCCAATACTGTTATCTAGTCTAAGGTCCTTAGTCATTGTAGATGTGATTAAAAAAAAAGCCACAAAACAGTTCTTGGCCTCATGGAACTTGGGAGGTTTGTTCATGGTTACACACGGCTCTGTTTTTATTTGTAACTAAGTAAGAGCATGCACAGGCTGACACATTTACTTCAGCTGTACTCCATTCAGCGCTTCTACTGATGATATCATGGTGTCTGCTCAACTTGATACTGTGGCCAGGAGAGACTGCATAAGGTGCCCATCCGAGACAAGGATGCTCCAGGGCAGGGGTTGGGGGCCGTGCTGAGGAAGTAAACTCTGGCAAAGCTTCAGCTTAGTCGGGAGTCCTGGCAGGATGGATATAGTTGTAATAGAAGGTGCAAGTCTAGACTGATAGGTAATATATTTCCTAATTGGTAGATTTTTCTTCATTATATATTTCTGAGTCAAACTATTTATTTCAATCTCTATGAAATTACTTATTAAGCTTATATAACTAATGTCCATTCATTCACTGAG
Source organism: Vespertilio murinus (assembly GCA_963924515.1). Lineage (NCBI taxonomy): Eukaryota > Metazoa > Chordata > Mammalia > Chiroptera > Vespertilionidae > Vespertilio > Vespertilio murinus. The sequence goes on from OZ004712.1 coordinate 2,885,499, forward strand.
TCTTCCTATTCAGTGGATGGATAATTTTTGTGCCAGTTGTACATTTTACATATGAACAGAGCTAGATCTTTCTTCATTCTTTACCCCCAACAAAGTAAAAATTATACACAGTTACCACTTCTACCTGCTTCTTTCTGGGAGCAGATAAAAAGTCTGTGTCATGAAATCCCAGGAGTTTGTGTGGATATACACAAGCTAGGGAGGGATTCTGTCCTCTCCTTTACCTGCCTTTATCTGCTTGGTGAAGGTTCAAGTTTTCCTTCCCCAAGACTGAGTCCACGATGCCAGGAAGAAAAAGGAGGCTGCTGCGTAGAAAGAAAACAAAGATGCATGCAGTCAAAGCCGTGATAGGGGAGGTTCTCAGATGAGGCACCTATTTTTTTTTTAAATCACATCAGCCAAAAATATAGTCTTTGGTGTGCCACAGAATTTCAGTAATCAGTTTCCCTGTGCCAAGAGATTTAAAAGGTGAAAACTGCTAGTGCAGATGACCCGTGCAAAGCCCTGGGCCCACTTTTCTTTCTAGTTCATCCCCCCAGAGCCCCGGAGGCCACAGCTCCTAGGGCCAATGAGGCGGCTGAGCAGCGGAAGGCAGCGGTGAGCTGGGGGTGTCTGTTCTGCCCACAAAGGTGACTGTGTCCTCCCAGTCCAGCTCAGCTAAGTCACATGGGCGCAGGGCATCTGCCAAGCCGGAAGGGTTCTTGTCGCAGGGAAACAATGCAACCGGGAAGCGAGCTGTCAATATTTACCAGCAAACCACTGTCAGAGCGGTTTCCTCCTCTGCACACACCTGGGAGCCGTCCACTCACCTGAAGGTCCAGATGGCATCGCCGCAGAGGCAGCTACAGTGGCTGGCCTTAGGGAGTTCTGTTTGTTTGTCTGAGGTTGGGAGAGCTGTGTCACCTATGACCAGGCCCTAACCACGATGGGGCACAGTCCACATTCCTGTCTGGCCATGGTTTTGGAGTGCCTGCCAGATGGTGGCCAAGCCAAGTGCTCAGGACTCACCCTGAGAAGGAAGGGCAGTCCCAGGACAGAGAGGACCATGGCCACTAGGCACCCACCAGCAACCCACACTCAGCGGCCTCGTCCCCACCCATGTTCTCCCCGCCACCGGAAGACAGCAAGAAAGGGACGACCTGAACTTTTAGTTCCTCTCTCAACCAGGCAGCGCCGAGAGAGAGAGAGCCGAAGCTGTGAGCAAATGATCAGCTTCGCTTTAGAATGATATGATTATTCCCGCTGGTTTCTCCTGAACAGGATCGTTTTATGTAGTTTTGGTTCTTTTGTGAGTGTCTCTGCCCCTTTCTCTAATGGACTATCTACCACCCCTCTTGGGCTCTGAAATGACAGGTTTCCATCCTACTGCGCTGCTCCGCTGCCTGTGGGGTGTGCCGGCGGGTGGCTGCCCGTGCGGCTCTCTGCGTGCGGCTCTGCGTGCGGTGAGTGATGAGCAGGTGGGAGCACCCTGTGTAATCCTCCGGGAGCTGGAAATCATACTCTGGACACGGCACCACCGTCATGGTGTCCGCTGGAGTGGGCGACACGTCACAGGAGAGCGTTTCCAAACCACTGCTAATGCTGGTTACAAGGCTGACGGCTTAGCAAAGTCAAAGGACTGCCGATACTTGAAAGGCTGCCAGAAAACCTCTCTAGGGCGTTGGCTGGTGATTGGTGTATGGCGTGTTGGCATCTTCTAGAAATTTCCCTGTGACCTGAGCTTTTGAATATGAGTCTCTGGTGGTCGAGACACTCGGATGTCTCACTGAGGCTCACCTGGCTCCACCACCCTGTGTGAGGACAAAGCTGGGGACCTCCCCCCTGAGCAACCACACCCTTCCCCGCCCCTGGAGCTGCAGCTTCGCAGTTTTCAGGAGAAATCAAAAAATAAAATAAAATACATAAATCCACAGCAATTGGTTGTCCTCCTAGCGCATATCCGAGCTAAGGCTATGGCTTTTGCCTTATTGTTATTTCTGATGTGTAACCTCATTCTGCTACGCACCACCTTCTCCTAAAGACACACAAATAAAGCGAGCTCAGTGCCACCCCACACTTTCTCCCAGCAGCCATGCGCCCGAGGATGACTGATGAGCAATAAAGAGGAGGAGCAGCTATTTCATAAAAATCTGTCCTAATGAGGCTCAAAAATGTAAGTGGTCAAAACCCAAATTTATATGCCAGACTTTGGAAAATAAGCACACGCCACTTTTCTATGCATGGGCATGCTAGGTAGCAACTCTGACCTTGATTAGGTTTTCACAGTGTTTTTATTAGTTTATCATTATTTATGGTCACTTCTGAAGGTTGGGATGCTGCCAATCATTCCTCAATATTGAGGCCCGGGCTCAGGAGAACATGGTGTCTCTTCTCCTCACTGTTCCCTTTCCACGGGACACGGGGCCTCCTTGTGCGTTTCCTTCTTTCCCCTCCCTCCTCATGGACTCATGCTGGCCCCGGTGCCACGGTGGCCCTCCTGTCTCATGGGAACTTCATTCATTTCTGCACCTTCTCCCTGCGATACCTGTGCATAGAATTCTCAAAACCGTTAAGATTGACTGATCCGACCTCATGTTTCAGCTTCAGGTTGCACGCTTGACCTTCCCAACAGTTTGCTTTGAAGGCTCCTTAGTATCAGCACATCACAAGCTGAATGTGTGGTTTCCTCCCCGGGTTTCCCCTCCTCTCGCCGCCAGCACGCTCAGGAAGCCGGCTCAGAACCTGGCGCCACCTGGGTTTCCACCCTCCTTGGCTTCCTACACCCCAGCCAGTTCCAAGTCTTGCACACGTGGCCAACACATCCTGCGTTCCCTCTTCCCGACGGCCTCCCTCCTGGCTGCCCTCATTCGGCCCAGCCCAGTCCCGGTCTTCTCTCTGCTCCAGGATCCAGGCCCATAATCATAAGTGCACGCTCCGTTACAGCCTCAGCCCCCTCGCCCCTCTGGGGAAACCCTCGGTGATCCCCACGGCTCTGCTAGGCATCAGCTCCTCCTTTTGCACATGCCCTGATTCCAACTTTCTTTTCTGTCCAATGTTTTACTGAACATACTGCTCTGAGGTTTTCCCCTCAAGACTCTTTCTTTAAAACCTTTCTGCATCCTCTCTCCTATGCCTTCACTCACTATTTCCAGTTGAGCCCAAACCCCCAATTTCAGTACCAGAGGTTTGTCAAAGCCAGATTCCATGTTTTTCTTAAACCTCAACTCCTCTCCAACCCTTTCTGATGCGGACCTTATGGCATATATATGGCATATATATTATATCATACTTGTCATTTTTACTCATATTATCCACTGCCTGCTTGAGAACTCACTGAGGATACCTTGTCTTCTTTCAAGGGGCTTGCATAGAGGTAGACCCCTGTATTACCGATTTTTCCAGAACTCTTATGACAGGGGAGTGGGGGGAATACTGTAAAGGCGATGCAGCTCTACTACCCTTTCACTCCTCGCCCTTCCTCCTGCTCTCGTCTTAGATTTGTAGCCATCAAGCATGACAGGCCTGGCCGTGTTTGAAGGGAAAGACGGAAAGAGGCATCGCATACCTGTGAACACTGGGAATGAGTCAGCTGCTGGGCCCAGCTCCGGGGCTGACAGTGGAGGGAGACTCACAGCTCTCGCCTGCAGACGCCAACCACTGGGAGGGTGACAAGCAACAGGGACTCCTTCGGGACTGGCCACCTGGCTCTGTAAGCGTGTTTCTTTCTCTCTTTTTCTCTCTGAAATGAATGCAGGTAATTTTCTGGCCCAGAAATGTGCCCGCTGGGAAGAATAGTTCCTTAAAGTAGCCTGATAAAAAACAAGCCCATACCACGGGCGCTGTGACTTCGCCCTGTTCTCCGGGGACTGTGGGACACAGGGAACGGCCTTGAGATTTCGGGGTGCAGGGACTGAAGAGGGGAAGAGGGAATGTGTCCCGGGCGGGACAACATGCTACACTGCCATTTTCATAAATGTTTGTGTCATGCTAAAGACAAAAATAACCCAGGAAGGAGACTTCTAGAGACCCCTTGTTAATGTAACGGGAGTGATGCTAGATGAAGTGAGATCTCCCACATCCACTTGTAGGCAAATGAACCTAAAATGCTCCTCCGTCCCCAGGAGGGGGGTGGTGTCTGGCCTCCTTGCTTGCACCGATGCCCCAGCTTTGCTTACAGGAATTCAGAGCGTCGTTAGCTCTGTCTTCATGTGTGTGACCTACAAGCTACCTCCTGCCAGCAACCGTTCCTACAGCCCTAATTAGAAAATGTGTCTTCCTGGCAGTGTTCATAGGAGACCAAACACAAGAGGGTTTTAATAGGGAGCAATAGATGCTGTTTTCTTGTTTAAATCACTGTGCTCATTATCTTCATATAACTGGAGATTACCAACGCCGCAACACAGAGTTCCGGCCTGGCCCATCCTGCTGTGAGCACGGTGTGTGTGTGTGTGTGTGTGTGTGTGTGTGTGTGTGTGTGTAATGATTCCATGGAAAGGACGAAGCACTAGGACCCTTGTGGTCCCAGGGGCCCTGCACCTGTTTCTACGTCAAGTACCGACATTCATCTCCTCAAGCCCTCAAGCTTCCTGGCGTAGAAACTTCTCAGTCAAGTGTAGCACAGGTTATGATGTGTCGGAACCGTTGGCTGCTTCTGCAAGCTACGGCTTATGGCACCCTAGTGACCACTGACCGCTCATTAGTAGCTACATTCGTCAGCTGGAATGGCTTGTACCACCAGGTGTGAGTCTGTCTCCTGAACTTGAGGCATCAGGGGAAAATGAGGGAATTTCTTCCCAGCAGCTCTTTGGTTTGACTGTGGGCCAGTGAGAAAAATAATGTACCTGTCAAGGGTCTCATTTGCCCAGATTCAGGTAATAAATAGCCCCTGTGCCTAGAGCTAACATATTGTTCCTGCATTGTCCTCTTGGGGCTTGGTTTGGGTTACAATATGTGTTCCAGACAATAATGTGATTGAAATGACTGGTTGGTTGATTTAGAACATTTTCAATCCCTGATTTCCATGTGTGGTTGAGAATGGTTAAGTGATTAGGTAGCAAAATTCATCTTTCAAAATTTGAGCCTTTTCCCCCCCAGAATGTATGGTATATTAGACTTTTCCTTGTCTAATTCTATTTTCTGTCATGTTTCACCTCTTTGTATTTTAATGCAGAAAAATGTAGGGAAGGGATAAAACAGCTTTTAGCCAAATCATCTAAACTGCATTGCTGTTATAATTTTTCCTAATTTTTAATTCCAAGAAAGTTAGGCTTAGAGGTCTAACATCTAAAGCAGCAGAAAGAGGAGGAACAGGATGTGATGGTCTAGAATGGGGAGGCTTTTATCTCACACGGGACTGGGCCTGGTGAGTTACAGAAGCCTCTGGAAGTAACAGAGTCAGAGGCCACGCACGGCATCAGTGTTTTTATAAGGACATGGGAAAGCGATTGCCTTTTCTTGAAAATGTATAATGGAACTCGCTTCCAAATGAATTATGCACATGTGCTGTATGTCGCGGTATCTCACTGCTAGGGAAGACCTTTACTGCTCTGATTTTAGAATTCACAGAATCCCGTGAGCCCTGACACCAGGGAGAGCTCTCAGCCCTACTTTGCGGAGGACCATGGCTTTTTTGCAAAGTGGGATGCTACATGTATTTTAGTTTCTTGCTTCTTGAATGTAAATCTTAGATGAAAAGAATATGTTTAGTTTATTCTACTAATAAATGTTTACATCAACAGAATAACAAATGCTCTCTCTACATGAACAGGAACACGGATAGCAAAAGCAGAAAACATTAGCCACAGCTCTGTCATTTGCACAGAAGACTTGTAATATTGTCCACCAATAGCTACAGATCTTTCAGATGGAATTTGTTCATTTATAGGATGTTGTTTTCTTCAGGCATTCCAAAATAGCACAGATTTTTATTATTACCTCACTTTCTACTTCTTATTAGACCTTTAAAATTTAAATTAATGGGATGGTGTATGAATGAATTAAAAATTGGCTACTTTCATAAACAACTTGAGTAAGAGGTAATCATCACTTTAAAAAGATGATGTGGATAGCTCTTTAACAGCCTTTCCTTTTCCTAAGATTTCTTTTTTTAAAATTATTGAATTCATTGGGGTGACATTGGTTAATAAAATTATAAATATTTCAGATGTACAATTCCATAAGACATCATCTGTATATTGTACTGTGTGTTCAACACCCCAAGTCATGTCTCCTTCCATCACCATTTCCCCCCTTTTACCTTCTTCTGCCTCCCCCCCTCTTTCCCTTGGTGATCACCAGATGGTTGGCTGTGTCTAAGGGCTGTTTTATGCTTAATCACTTCACCTTTTTCACCCGGTGCCCCGCCCCCAGCAGCTCTCAGTCTGTTCTCTGTCTCTATGAGTCTGTTTCTATTTTACTTGTTTTCTTATGTTGTTCATTAGATCATGTGATCATATGGTATTTATCTTTCTCTGAATGGTTTATTTCACTGAACATAATAACTCTCCAGGTCCATCCGTGCTGTCACAAAAAGTAAGATATCCTTTTTTAAAAATAAAAATATTCTTAACACATTTATTTTATTATGTCTGTATGGTTAACATGGTGCCCAATGTGGCACATGTGCCCCAAGGGGGGGCAATTTGATTTTAAGGATGGAGATTCAAGCATGAGTTATTAACAGTGATTTTTTTTTGCATTTCTTATGGTCCTAGGGGCCTCATGTACATATTTATGCATTTCAGTTCTCTATTTTATGTTTTGAAATGTTATTAGCTATTCGTTCATATCAGTCATATTATTATTTTTTTTAAAACAATTTCTTAGTGATGTCTTAGTGATGTCTTCCCCAGGACTTCCACTGTCCTTTCATTGTTTTATTTTTCTCTTTCATGGATGCTGCGTTCTTTGGAAGCTTGTTTAGACCAAGTTAATGGCCTTTTAGACTTCCTCCACATGAACAGGAGTTCACTTTTTGAATAATAAGAATTCTATGTATTGGGGGGATCAGGATTCCAGAGACACTTAGGTGGGGCATGGCCAAAGAAAGGTAGGCAACCACTGGTCTAGACATAAGTCTGCCTACTCCTATAGTTGAAATAGGACCTCTGAAAATTTGGACCCGGTCCTCTTAGCCAGACGACATGGCGCTGTAAGATGTGAGTCTGTATTCGTTCTGATCCCGTTTCCTCACCCACAGTGCTGGGGCTCATGTCTCCTGTCCGGAAACAGACACGGAGGTGGCGGAGGTGACTGGTGGGGAGGCGCTCTCAGGAATGGCATCTGTGAGCAAGTGAGGCTCCGGAGAAGCTGAGCTTCTAGAGCTGCGGGTCCTGGGCCGGTGTCAGAGGGCGTCCCTGAATGAAGCCTCCTGCGGTGACTCAGGCCTCTGCACCTCCTCAGCTACACGTCCCTGGGTGCAGGCTGCCCTGGGGAAAGGGTAGGGCATGTTGAAGGTGACAACTATTTTAGCCAAAGGAAATTCCTAGGAGATAGCTTAAAAGCTAAGCCTTCTGGTCGCTGGTGAATGCCTTATTCCTGAGGGGGTTCTGGGTGGCACACTGCAGTTGTCTTAAAGATGTGGGCCTATGCGTATGCTTAGCATATGCTTTACATGTTGCAGTTGTGAATAAACAGTAGCCATGATGATGATGATGATGATGAAGAAGAGGAAGGAGAAGACGGAGGAGGAGGAGGAGGAGAAGGAGGGGGAGGATCCATAGAATTTTTCTGAGGAGCTCATGGGATTACATACACATTACTTAACACTTATTAAGTGCTATATAGTGTACAATTTAAATATAAGGTGGTTGCTTTCTTTTGAGGCCAATTTCCAGAGGGTTGTCTCTATGCACACACACTGCAAAGGACTGATGGTCATTTCAATCATTGCAACAACCCCTCACATCACAGAGTCCACTTCTTCTTGCTGGGGTTGCTCAACATGGCATGCGCTCCATGGAGGTTTAATTCAAAAGGCAAATATAGCCGTGCACGGTGGCCCAACCTAAGCGTTTTGAAAGGGACTTCTTTACACATTGCATTTTCCATTGGCCAGTTAACTGGCTTTGAATTGTTTTTAATGGATAAAGCATTTTAGCAGCGTTCTCTGGAGACTGCTCTAATTCCAAATGGAGCATTTCCAATTAATCTAAGAAAGACATTATATAAACACAAGTTAACAATCTCGTGGCAATAGATGATAACAATATTGCTGCAAATTATTATAGGTTTATTCACTAAGCAATTCAACGAGTTATTCCAGACATAATCAAACCCAGCCTTGCATCTCCGCGGACTCTCTGGATGCAGGTGTTATTGCCCCATAATTAACCCCGAGGGGAGATGTTTAGGATGAATTATCATTCAGCCTTTTCTAAGCCTTGAATTATGAAAATCCACTGACTATTCAGTAGACATATTTATCAGTTCTATGGTGTGTGTGTGTGTGTGTGTGTGTGTGTGAAGAGTAGTAGGTTATGAAAATGACTTAAAAAAAAGACATTACAAAATCCAAAGAAGAATAAATACTTTTCATGTACCCCTTGTTATTGGGTACTTCCTATCCTTATAACTATAACTATAAAACTATAACCATAACCATAACCATAACCATAACCATAACAACCATAACTATAACAACTAACTATAACTATAACTATAACAACTATAACTATAACTATAATAACTATAACTATAACTATAACAACTATAACTATAACAACTATAACTATAACAACTATAACTATAACCATAACCATAACTATAACCATAACCATAACTATAACAACTATAACTATAACTATAACTATAACTATAACTATAACTATAACTATAACAACTATAACCATAACCATAGCCATAGCCATAGCCATAGCCATAGCCATAGCCATAGCCATAGCTATAACTATAACTATAACTATAACTATAACTATAACAACTATAACCATAACCATAACCATAACTATAAGTATAACTATAACCATAACCATAACCATAGCCATAACCATAACCATAACCATAACCATAGCAATTATAACTATAACTATAACTATAACTATAACTATAACTATAACTATAACTATAACTATAACTATAACTATAACTATAACTACTATAACTATAACTACTATAACTATAACTATAACAACTATAACTATAACTATAACAACTATAACTATAACAACTATAACTATAACCATAACCATAACTATAACCATAACCATAACTATAACAACTATAACTATAACTATAACTATAACTATAACTATAACTATAACTATAACTATAACTATAACAACTATAACCATAACCATAACCATAACTATAAGTATAACTATAACCATAACCATAACCATAACCATAACCATAACCATAGCCATAACCATAACCATAACCATAACCATAGCAACTATAACTATAACTATAACTATAACTATAACTATAACTATAACTATAACTATAACTATAACTATAACTATAACTATAACTATAACTATAACTATAACTATAACTAGCTATACCTACACACACACACACACACACACTCACCACACTAGAGACCCAGTGCATGAAAATTCATGTACTGGAGGGGGGTCCCTCAGCCTGGCCTGTCCCCTCTCCCCATCTCACAGTCCAGGAGCCCTCAGTCCAGGTGACCTGGTGATCAGGGGAAGGTGATGCCCCATCACACGCCTGCTGCTGCCACTGCTGGCAGCGTGAGCCTCGGCTGTCCCTGTTTACCTGAGCGTTGGGCAGCCCTGGGTGGCTGGGCAGCCGCCATCTGAGGCTTGCTTGTGCCTCAGGTAGGCCCAGGGCAGCAGGGCAGCTGAGGGGACTGGGGGACTCCAGAAGCAAGCACGCAGCTTGTCTTGTGCCTACCACCTTGGTGGGAGTGAGGGGACTGGGCGCTGCCATCTTGTAACTGTGGGCACTGCCATCTTTGAGGGCATGACAGTCAATTAGCATATTCCCTCCTTATTGGCTGTGGGTGCTGCCATCTTTGTGATGTTGCGAGGGTCAATATTCCATCTTTATTAGATAGAATATCTATATCTATATATATCTCTATACCTATACCTATACCTATACCTATACCTATATCTATATCTATATCAATTTCTATATCTATATCTATATCGCCAGAATCATGAGTGTAAAAATATAATACTCCTGGTTTAATAACCTCTCCTAAATATATGTATCTCATTTTATATGTATCTTGCATTTAGTGTGTATCTCGATGAATAATTACTGAGATTAATGTCTACTATGTATAAAGGTGGAGCAGAATGGAATGGAGGTGTCAAGATGTAGAATGGCTCATATCAAGATTTGCCATCAGTTGAAACACTGAGTTTCTTTTGCGATTACATGCAATGCCATTTGCCAACAAGATTGCTGGTAGAAGACCAGGCTACAAGCACTGAAGTCGTGTTTCATTAGTGAGTGCTTATGGGGTTTTTATCCTCCAAGTCACACTCCCATCTACTTCGCACAAAGTAAGAGAGAGACCTCCCAGTGCAAAACCAGCCACTGAAACAACAAACAGCAGATGCAGGTAGACCCACAGGTAGGGATGAGCATGTGATCCGGTAGCAACTCTGACTATGTTTGTATATACTGTACTAATATGCATGCATACCAACAGGTCATAAACACCAGTCTGGGCATATTTCATATTTCCCCTCATTGTCTGAGATACATGAGCTCTTGACAACACAATACCTCTTGGGTAACTGCCCCTCTACCCCTGAAATTCTGGCTCTGAAGACAAGTAGTGTGTTCTGGTGTATGAGGTTATAGAGTATCTTCTTTCTTCTGAGGGTCCCTCACACTCAGTGAGCATGTGTGTAAGTGAGAAAGTATTTGCATATGTCTTCTATCCTGAAGCAGCCGCTGTGTTCACACTCTGACGCTCAACGGGAAACTTAACTTCAAGGTGACTGTCCGGGCATGTTGCTGGGAAAGAGAAAGTATTTCAGATGTAGGATGTCCTAAAAGAAAGCTACTGTGCTAGAGGAAAATCGCTTACATTACTTCTATTGGCTATAAAACAAATGGACAGCAGTTTCAAAATTCCTACTTCTCACAGGGAAAATAAATATCAAAGATGACACCGGAAAGGCAGGTGCAAGGAAGGGCTCATGCAAATGAGCCAAAGGTCCATTCCCTTCACTGTGATGGAGAATGAACTCTGTACCAGCCTCCGCTGTGCACATTCTCAAACTGTGGTCACTCTGAGAGTCTCCTGGGCAACCACCTACTATTAAAACAACACGATGAGAATCACAGTGTTGGGGTCGTTTCTATTTTTTTGGCCAATGAGGACAAGCACAGTCAAACTTTTACATCGTAATTTAGAATTCTGAGCACTGACACTGTGATTCTACTCCTTTTGGGCTCAAATGTTCCCCCATCACGTCCTGTCCCTGTATTCACCTTATATCAACATCAACACAAACAGGAGCCCCTCTGAGGGGGGCTCTGTCATCAGTGATGGGAACTAGGAGGAATAAGAGAGGCTTGATTTCTGGGAATGAATGACCTGCGACTCAACTGAATTGGATGTGACTGAAGAAGTTCAGTTTCCATCTGCTCTATTTCTAGTTTATTATTGCGATCCTGCCGATAATAAAAAGAATAAGAAATGCCGAACTGAAAAAAGAATATCTTAAACCATGGCAAATATGTTAGATTAAATGCTGAGTGATAGCCAATTTGCCGACCTTCCAGCACTATCGTGTGATGGGTGGAATTGTATTCAATGGGACACTGATTCTCAAGAACACAAAGCTATGTAAGACGCGGGGAGCTCTCTGCTGCTAACGTTCTCTCTAACAGCAAAATGAGACAAGGACATAAACAGCTATGCGGGGGGTGGTAAATTGTGGTGAATTCAACAGGATCAATATAAATGAAGGACTATAGGAATGTAAAGGAATAAATACATCCGAGAACTGAATGACCCCAGATTTGGGACAGCAAACAGAGGACATGAATTGAAGGAGAAACTCACAGGCCTGGGGGCTGCAGGAGGCGGAAGTAGTGAGTGGGCAGAGAAGGAAGCTAAAAGTGCCCTGGGTGTCTGGGAGGGAGTCCCCACAGACGCCCCTGATATGCCCGCTGGGGCAGGAAGACTGGAATCGGAGTGAGGAAGCCACGATTTGGGAACCAGATCTGTCCCTACCTGTGTGGCCCTCAGAAAGACACCGAGGCCACTGGTTAATGAGCCTCATTGAGAAATGGAAATGGCTACCAGGCCTTCCCACCCACCTCTTGGTCCTCTCCCGCTCTGGCAGGCTTCGGTGGCCTGGGGACCGGCACACAGGATGTCACAAATGCCGGGGCTATGCTCACATTATTAGGGACACGGTCCTGTCCAGGTTGTGCGCAGGAAGAATCTGTCTGTACTTCCTGTCACTGAACAGAGAGACACGTTAGCACGTGAACGTGGCTGTGGAGGCGGCGTCAGGAAGGAGGTGGGGCAGGTACCAAGGCAGCTTCTGAAGCGCGGCCAGAACAAGGCCTGACAGGGGCCGCAACGCGTGTGATGGAGACGGTGTGATGATGAGGGGAGAGGACATCACGAGGACTTGGGTGTTCTGGGGAAGGATGGGGGTTCAGGGGTGCTTGAGGGCAAAGACTCTGCCACCGAAGATTGGGAGACAAAGGGAGGGGCTTATAGGGAAGGGAGGGGTTTGTGGGGTGCATTGGCCTGCCCTGGAAAGGAAATAGGTCACATTAAAGAGCATCTGGAAGACTTTTTGAACCCGCTCTTCAGTTTGGCATGGGGAAGGTGAGCAAGAGACAGTACTGGTTTGGGAGTGTGAGCAAGGCCAGGCCAGGGGCTGAGAGAGAGAGGACTGCAGAGGGCAGGGAGCACATGGCACTGCTGAGTCATTAGAACTGTTTATGACCAAACACATGGTACCGTGTCCTATTGTTTACATCCTATGTTCTATTTCAGTGTCCATTGCCTGCTATTATTAGTGTGTTTTATGGCACACTTATTATTTCTGGTGTTATTTCAGCTATTTTCCTTTGTTTTCCCTTTCAATAAGTGATTTGGGAACCACACAATAGAAAACCACTCATTTCCGGTGAGGAGACATCTTCTTGGTGAGTCCTTGGGGAATAATGAATGCTTTCCAAGGATTTCTCCACTATTTATCTGACAGGTGTCTCAACGAGGGACGTATTTAAATGCAGAGATAACAAGCAGCTCAACCCTCCAAAGCGTTGGTTTGTACATACAATGAGAAAAGCTGTGCGTTCCTGGGAAGGACGTTGGGGGAAATCAGAAGTTTAGCATTTACATGTCTCCACAAATGACATCTACACAGGGAGATCCATCCATTACATTGCTTGCATTATGCTTTCCCCCCAGTTAGGCTTGGCTAGTTAGAACCCATTTTAGGAACAAACAAACAAACAACAACAAAATGACATCCGACAACATTTTGCCCTAAGATAGCTGACCTGCTAGTGATGCTGAAAGCTCTTAAAAGCCACGGCTTCCGGTTATGAATATAGACGAACCCAGCGTGCATACATAGATGTATAACATAAATCTGCAGAACTGCACCTACTATAGGGGGTCCCCAAAATGCACACACGCGCGCGCGCGCACACACACACACACACACACACACACACGGAATAATTGCAAGGCGGTGTTTGTTAAAAACGTTTCATTTTCAAAAGTGAGCTGTCCTCGGTTAAAGTGTGTATACATTTTGGGGACACCCTGTATGTGTGTGTGTGTGCGCCGCATATGTATCTCCACACATACTTTCTTCACATCCGTATGAAAAATGTATTTTGTCTTTTATCTGAACTCCTTTCCATTCACAGCACTCACAGCCCGCCTCCACCTGGGGGGGGGGGGTGTGCTCTGGGGGGAGGGACTACGCACAGCGGCAGAGCCAGAGCCAGGCTGCTGCTGGGATGGCAATGGCCCTGCTGGGCCGGTGCCTGGGAGGCAGCCCCTTGGGCGCTGAGAGAAGGCCGTGGAGGGGGCAGACATGCCCTGACTCTGGCACAAGGAGGCAGGGGCCACACTTCCTGGCAAAGGAGCAGAGGCCTGGCTTAGCCGCAGCGGGGAGGCCTCTCTGTTGGTCACAGGGGGTGGTGAAAAAACTCTGGGCGGCCTTCAGTTGTGCTTTTTTTAAAAAAAAACTTTTTTAAATTAAATTATTATATGTGTACATATCTTACCATTGACCCCCCCCCCCCAACTCCCACACATGCCCTCCCTCCCCAGAGTTTCAACAAGCAGACTGTCAAATTACAGCGGGGAGGGTAGGGAGATGTGGGGGAGATAAGAGATCAACCGAAGGACTGGTATGCATGCATGCATATAAGCACAACCAATGGACAAAACAAAAATCCAGTTGTGCTTCAAGGGGCTTTCTGTAGAGGCTTCCTCTCTCATAGACCACCCGGCCTGGGTCCCCCCTCACATCACACCAGGGGCTTCGCTTCTGAGTTCCACAATGTGTTCTCTTTCCTTTTCTGTAATTAACAACGTTCAGTGCCAATATTTACTGTTTCAAAGAATCAGCAAGTGAGAAGGAAAGGCTTTCTGTGCCGGGATGGCATGGAATTCTGACCTATTTAGATGCCACTTCCTTTTTGAGGCAAAAACAGGCATGTGGAGAATGTAATGCAACACATATCACATATAATACTAGTCCATATTAATCATGTTATGTAACATACACTGCATGATTCTATTATGCATACTTATAAACTATACATGCCACATGTATGTTAGAGGATGTAGGTAAGTGGTAGCTGTACATGACTTCCAGCACTTCTGAAATAACAGTAACAAAAGGGACCAGAGTATTCCATCGGGGATAGCTGTGTGATACACTCTTGGTCTTGTTTCTGTAGCAAAAACGTAAATTAGAACCCTTCCTGCAAAGTGACCTAACTCCTAGCGATTCTGCAGCTGATGGGGGCAGGGGGAGGTGCCGCAGCTGGTTTTGGGGGACAGAGATGCTCTGCATTTGCCTGTGCAGCACCCGAGACACGCTCCGTGTGATGGAAGAGCTGACTTTTCAATGTTACCTATCTCGTTTGAGTGAACTTCAGCCTGCACGTATATGGTGCGTGTGACTCGCAGCTCCTGTGTTCATGGGCACAGGTGTCAACTGACCCCAGGGCGACTGCCACAGATTCAGCAGCTCCCTGCCCTGGGCCTCACTCTCCCCTTCCAGCACCATCCTTGGACACACATGGTCGCCTTTCCCTGTGGGAACCCTTCAGCAATTCCCTTCAAGCATGGGAGCGCTCTGAAGTATCTGTGTGACTGCAAAGGCTCATGTGACTGGGTCTCTGCGTACCTTCACCTCCTCCTATTCTTCACGCTCACAGAACATACCATGCTTTCCCTGCCTCAGCGCCTTTTCACATGCGGGTCCCACCTTCTAGGTCTCTCTTCCCTCACCTCTTTGTCTAACTAATTTCATTAAGGCTCAGGTAACCTCTTAATTTTTTTGGGGGGGGGCACCAAATTATTTCTCCGGTAGCTCTAGGTGCTTTCTATCTCTGTATCTCCCCAAACGCCACCCAGAACACCAGTAAGCACTGCATCAATGCTGGCTCCTTTCTCCTGTTCTCCAGAATGACAGCATGGCGGTGTCTGTTCTACTTGCTGTCAAGCTTTGTGCAGTGTCACTGGGGGAAGAGAAGGAATCCACGAGGAAGACATTTACTACAATATCAATTTCATAGGGGCAAATATTTTAAAAAAATATATTTTATTGATATTTTACAGAGAGAAAGAGAGAGAGTTAGAGAGCTAGAAACGTCGATGAGAGAGAAACATTGACCAGCTGCCTCTTGCACACCCCCTACCGGGGATGTGCCCGCAACCAATGTACATGCCCTTGACCGGAATCTAACCTGGGACCTTTTAGTCCACCGACTGATGCTCTACCATTGAGCCAAACGGGTTTCAGCTCACAGGGGCAAATATTAACCTCTTTAGTTCACAAATGCTGCAAACTCTCAGAGCAATGCTTGCAGAGATTAGGAGCACAAGAAACATGCGCAGAAAGAATCGATGACCAATATTTTCATATTTTCCATAGTCATCCATTTTGGCCATTCTCCAGTACCCAAAGTCTGTCAATCAACTCCCAGGCTAAGATGATTTTTGTGCCTTTATCAAACAGAGAATCAAAAGCAACCACAAATTGTCAAGCCTGCCGACTCTTGTCGCTGCTGCTTTCCCCAGGCAAAGAAAGCGACTGCGTCAGGAGAAAAACACACAAATAGACACAGAACCCAAATACCAGCTCACTGAGATGGAACCCCAAGCAAGACTTGTCTAGATCTACTTCCTCACCTAGAACTCCATCCCTGCCAAGCCCAGCAGACCACTCCTGTCACTGCTCACTGCGCTTCCATTCAACATACTCAGCAAATAGGAAGAGATTGGCCAGAGAACATGTATGCATAACCCACAGCCACTGACACGTGTGGTGATGGCCAGAGCGAAGATGGGGGGAGGTGGACAAAAAAGGGGGGTATGCAGAAATCTGTGATAGTGTCAACAGTAAAAATAAAGTGAACACTTTTTAAAATAAATATATAAGTATATTCAGCAAATGTAATTAAAGTCCATGGTTTGTTTACTCATTCATAAGGACTCAAATGCCTTGCTTATCATTAAACCCAATGGCTTCCAATGCATAAGTTCACTGCTATGTGAGCTGATCAGAGACAGATCCAAATGGGCTCCATTGATATTAATTTGTGGCTAACTCTTGCTTAATCTAAACATCAGTCTCCTAGGTACAGGATTGTGTTCATATACACACCAATTTGTGCTAATTTTGGAAGTTAAATAGCAGGGGGCATCATGTCAAAATCATTAATGAAACCTTAATAGAAAACATCTTTTGTGTCCTGTTCACAATCACATACTTTAATTGGGTGATGTTATTAAGTAAAAGAAAAATCTATCAAGAATAACTTTGTCACGTTACTAGCTTATTGCTCTTGATTTCATTACCCACTCTCCGGTGGATATATAATCTCACTATTTTTTGTTCTATTTTGATTGAACAATCATTTATATGAACAGGCATTTTATCTCTTTAAGGGAGATGTGGGTTTTGTAAATGATTCAGTATTTTGGTCGATGAAGTTCTTTAAGATGCAAACCAAATAGTGATGCGAAAAGGAGTATTATTGATTCCAAGTTCCGTATCCATTTTGCCATTGGTATCCAGTTTTGAAGTTTGAAGTACTTCCTAGCTCTTCATTTGTATTTTCCTCTCCTACTGAACATGGTTAAAAAAAAAGAAACTCCCTGATTAAGAAGGACACTAGTCGGAGGTTTTTCATTTGTATATTCTTTACTCAGAATATGATCTTTAGGAACATTTTCAGGGGGTAAAATAGCTTTACAGCCTGAGGACATCATTGCTTTTGTGTCAACATTGGCTCTACCCCCTGGAACTTACTCATGGCAGTATCCACGAGAAGAGCATGTTCGGTTTTATTCACTACCCTTCTCCACTCTAGACTTTTCTTCAGAGAAACACACAGATTAGACAGGCTTTCATGAACCCCTCTTGAAGCTCCCTTATTTTGTTTATGCTTGTCATTTCAAAAAGAAGCAACAGACATTTTAATTATAACATTAGAATACAGCCTTATTCGTTAGGGAACATTAGCATCCTTTCTCAACACTCAGTGCCCATTATTTCTTAATTATCTCAAACGTGGCTTGTGCCAGAGCTTCCCATGAGGACCGATTCACACTTCCTTTGTCATTATTTTGCAGTTTGTTCAGAGAGTCCGTGATGAACACAGGACTGTCTTTAGTGTCCAAGAGCTGTTCAGAAGGGGTAGGCGTCATTGTTTCATAACCACATGGTATTTGTGGAGCATTCTTTTAATTTACTCCTGGTACTTTGTATTGAAACCCTTCAAAGAATTAGAAGAAATTCCCACTACTTCTGTATTTCCACAGACAGACTTACTATCAACAACAACAGCAGCAGCAAAATCCTTGTAAAATACAAAACTAGAGGAATCTGGGCTGTTCCATTTGATCCTAAGAGAGTGTAACAGACAGGCCACACGGGAGATTTACTGCATGATTTCTCTATTTATGGGTCTAGTAGGGAAATGGCCTCAAGTCAACCCTCATCCATGTGACTTTTAAATTTGTATTTTTCCGTTGAAAAGTAAAATAAAAATTGGTTTTTAAAGGTAGCATAGGCAGGAAATGAAGCCACATGGAAAACTGTAAGCACAGAAGTGAAAATCCCTTGAACTTGTACCACCCAACGGGGACTGGCTGTAACACTCTGGCCCTTCAGTGTGGTCTGGGTCAGCTAGGCTGGCCAGGTCTCTCAATAGAGGCACGTGTCACATCTGGGGACAAACAGTTCTCCGTGTGGGTGTGGGCCGGCCTGTGCCCCGTGGGACGTCTGGCAGCATCCCTGGCTTCCGCCCACTAGATGCCAGTGCACCCCCACTTCCCACCTTAACAACCAAAATGCCCGGATACAGCATACCCTTCCCACCTTAACAACCAAAATGCCCCGGCATGGGGAAAGGTCTCCAGTTGCACCCCCACCCCCTCAGGACTGGGGCAGGCGAGGCTGGGATGACAAACCCTCCGCATGTCAGTGACCACAGGCACCTACTCACCCCTGCACCAGGCCGAGGTCCTCCAGGGCGCTTCCTGCAGCTGCGGATCCGGGTGGCAGGTGGCGGGAGGCGGGCAGCACCTGGCCTTCAGGTGACCTTGGGAAGAAACAGAGTCAGATCCTTTGCTTCTGCCCAGTGACTCCCACCCGTCTGCTCTGCTCTCCTCTGTTGGCCCCAACCCAAAGCACGCCTTCCTTGGCTGCCCGGGCGCCTGGGCATGTGAGGGGACATGCGGGTGTTTGGAGGCCAGTCACGTCTGGGCTGCACTTCTGGGCACCCAATGCCCCCGGTCTAGTGCTATCCGTCCCCCAGTTCTCCTGGGAGGAGTGTGGGGCCCTGTGACGGCTCCCAGACTGGCTCTTGAACCCGAGGCTCCCAGAATCCACTCCTCACAGGGTCTTTCTTCCAATGGGGGGCGTGTTTGATTGGGTGTTAGCGGGGTGCTGTCTGGTGGCGGCATAGTTTTGTTGACCTAATTCCTTCCCTTGGAGAACTGTGGGACCTTAAATGTTGGACTTTAAATGTTGAAAGATCACAGGCTAAGTTTTAAGGCAAAATTTAAGATGTTTTGGCAGTCTAACTCTCTAATCATCTAAAAAGGCTCCCTAATTCCAGATTACTCCCACCCCGTATGCCGCAGCCTCCCGGCAAACAGCTCTCCCCAGGTGCTGGCCTCACAGGCCTGTCTCTGTCCATGAGAAGAACGTGAGCCTCTCAGCAACAGGGAGAAGCAAAGCCATACCCAGGAAGTGTTTTTTCTTTTCCAAAAGATTTAATTTTCCAAAAATCAGGACTTTTTTAAAACGCCGCGGGATGCAGGACAAATTGTTAAAAATCGGGACTATCCCTCCAAAAGCGGGACATCTGGTTACCTTACCCAACTGGGGATCAAATCCAAAACCTTGTGGTGCCTAACCCACTGAGCCACCTGGCCAGGGCTGGATTTTTAAAAAAATATATTTTATTGGTTTTTTACAGAGAGGAAGAGAGAGGGATAGTCAGAAACATTGATGAGAGAGAAACATCGATCAGCCAACTCCTGCATGCCCCCACTGGGGATCTGCATGCAACCAAGGTACAAGTCCTCCTCTCCCTGCTATAACAGTTTGCCTGGGAAGGAGGGAAAGAGCTTGGGTCTCGCCTTCTAAGCAGCGATTCCCAGCCCGTGCGCTGCAGGACCCGGGCTTGTCACACATGGCACACCCGCTTAGCCAGGGCGCTGACCTCTGTTCCCTCACAATCTAAGGCTTAGATCGTCAATAAAGAAATGAACACAGCCAACACAGCAGCCACCTGGTATGAACGAATCACACCTGCTTTTATTGGCGGGTCACCACAAAGGCATTTTGGGTGCTGAAGAAGCGAGTGATTAGCTCAGGTCCATGGTAGGCAAACTGTGGCTCAAGAGCCACCTGTGGCTCTTTGGCCCCTTGAGTGTGGCTCTTCCACAAAATACCACGGCCTGGGCGAGTCTACATTGAAGAAGTGGCACTAGAAGAAAATTAAGTTTAAAAAATTTGGCTCTCAAAAGAAATTTCAATCGTTGTCCTGTTGATGTTTGGCTCTATGGATTAATGAGTCTGCCGACCACTGGCTTAGGTGCCCTGCGAAGACATGGGCTGCAAGTCGCCGCTGCTCTGGACAGAAGTGAGCAGCTGGAGGCCCAGGGTGGGATGGGGGATGGGCGAGCTCTCTGCAGGCAGCTCTGCTGCATCCCCGTGGCAGGGCTCCCAGGTCCCTTCGTGGATGGCACACTCCAGAGAGGCCTCCCTGGTCCTCCCCGGAGTCCTCCTCCATCCACTTCTCTCTCCACCCCAAGTCCGTGCCTTAACCCAGGTTTTAGTCAATGTGTCTCAAAAACTTTCACATGAAAGCATTCACTTCCTGACAAGATCCTTAACCTAATTTCAGCCCTGAAACATTTCTGTCTGCTGGCATGTTCTACCGAGTATTTTTCATATAAAGTCCATTTTTTGGCAATTTACTACAGATAATAATGTTTTAATTGAAAGGATAATTGAGTTACAAATGTCAGAGCTACATTTACATTTTCCAAGAAATAATAGAAGAAAAAGTCTGTGAAATGGCAGTTAAAACAGCTCAAGTCTTATTTTATTTCCAGTGTATATTATACCATGCTGGTGATATTAATGTACAAAATCTTAATAAAGGTATGCTAGTTAAGATATTATTTACTATATTGATTTTGTGGTCATGGTTAAATCAGATTTACAAAAGGTCCAATATCTTTAAACTTTTAGTTAGATAATCCCTTTCTATCACAGAGAAAGTTTGTATGTATGCTAACATACATTGTCTGATTATTAAATTTATTCCATTGCTTTGGAATTGTTTCATATTCCACAGTAAAATTATTCAATTGCTTTGGAATTGCTTCATATTCCGGTGACAAAACTCATTTTTTAAAAATTATGTATTTTCCCCCCAAAATAGTAGATATCACACTTGAAACATAATTTACAACCTCAGATTATATCTAAAAGAAAAAAAGCTCTATTTCTCCATCGTGTCATATTTAATAACATTTCCCCCCAATATGAATTCCTTGGTATGTGTTTTGACTTATTGCTGAACACACTCACACTTTCAAATGTTCAGTGTGTTGCTTCTATTTTAATTCTCTTTTGCTCGTGAGTGCGTGCATTTTGGTGCTTGCACCGGCTGGCATTGTCCCTGGCATTGCCCCTGGCACGGCTGCATTCCTCCGGGCCAGGAGCTCACTGGCCCGTTCCCACACCCAGCACCATGCTGCCTGGGGGGTGGGGGAGGCATTCAGTGAGAACATGTGACATCCCCCCATCAAGCTCTCTCCCCAGTCACCCCAGGGGCACAGGCTGCTGGTGCTGTCTGATCACCAGAGGGCAAACCTGAGGCTCAAGATCAGGTGGCTCTGGAACTGGCCCCCTGGCCCCGTGGCCCCGTGGCCCTGTGGCCCCGTGGCCCCGTGGCCAGGAAGCTGTGAGGTCCGAGTACAAGGAGTGTCTTTGGAAGGGCCGCCATGGGCTGGGGGTGGGCCCTTCTTCTGCGTCTCTGGATGCAGCGTCCAAGAGGAGACTTGGCTGAGGAGGACCCACATGGGTCTTCCCTGCCGTGTCCCCAGAGAGAGAAGGACTGGCCTGCTAGGCCCAAGGATGCTTCCGGTGTGAGAGTTCTGAGGACCTATGACGTGAGCTTCGGGCAGAAGCATTCCCACACTGAGCATTTACAGTGCATTTCCTTCCAGCCGTGTGTTCACATTCTTAAAGGGACCCACGTGAGAGGCTCTATCACATACTACTTGTATGTTTGTAAGAGAAATTGAGGACTGAGAGTTGGCAGTTACGTGCATGCTACATCATGGGGTTTCTCACTAGTGCATGCTTGCTAATTTTTACTGAGGTGGGAATTTGAAGGGGAGATTTTCATCTTTCATTAAAGTCTCCGGCTCCTTCCCTCTGTATTTCTATGTCCTCGACAGCCAGGCAGGGAGGGCTGACTTAGGTAAACGAGTTCCCACGTTCATTACACTCGCCGAGTTTCCCCGTGATCTGAACTCCCTAAGGTGAAATAAACACCATGTTATTTTCAAAGCCTTTTTCATGTTTATAGTCAAGGAGATACTTCAAATTTTCAACCTTATGTTGCTGAGCCAGGTTACAGTTATGTACCTTGTCATTGCATGTCAGCTTCTGGGTAGGAAAAGAGAAATACACTCATTGTTTTTTCTACAGAAAGAATTTTAATATATGGGATTGGTTGAAAAGGTATTGAGGGGATTGTAGAACCAGAAACACTGACATACCCCAGGGCTAACAACTGCAGGAACCACCACGCCTCTAGGACTGGGAACCAATGGGCAGAAGCTGGGAGTGTCCTAAGGCAGTGGTCGGCAAACTCGTTAGTCCATAGAGCCAAGTATCACCAGTGCAAGGATTGAGATTTCTTTTGAGAGTCACATTTTTTAAACTTAAACTTCTTCTAATGCCACTTCTTCAATGTAGACTTGCCCAGGCTATGGCATTTTGTGGAAGAGCCACCCTCAAGGGCCCAAAGAGCTGAATCTGCCTCGTGAGCCGCAGTTTGCCGACCAGTCATAAGGTAGAAGCATGACATAGGGGCCTGTAGGGCGGGAAGAGGACTGGTAAGAAATGCTTGTGGCCGGGCTGTTGTTGGCAGATCGAAGGAGGAGCCTGTGAAGCTGGGGCTCAGAGTGTGAGAACGGGACACTCTGGCTGCTGCTGGCCCATCTGATGGGTTGGATCAGGCTGGTCCTGAGAACCCCAGAGAAACCAGGGCCTGGGAACTAACTGATGCTTCTAGAACAGCCGTGGGCAAACTATGGCCTGCGGGCCGGATCCAGCCCATTCCGGCCCGCGGAGCCGAAAGAGCGGAGATTTCTCTTGCTCTCCCCTCCGCCCCTTCACCAACAGCCCAAGATGAGAGTGCTAGCACGGTCAGGTTGCTTTTGTTCCGGCCCTCCGGTCCAGTTTAAGAGCCCATTGTGGCCCTTGAGTCAAAAAGTTTGCCCAGCCCTGTTCTGGAACCAAAGACCATGGCCAGGATGATCCTGACAAGCAGGATGCAGCCAAGATGGGGCAGGCCCCTTTCCTTCCTCTTTCCTGACAGTCTCCCGCCGGTCCCCCTGCTGGTGGAAATCTCAGCTTCAGCATCACGTCATCAAGTAGCCGAATCCAAAGCCAACAACTTGTCAAAGGGCATCCGGCCCGTCTCCCAGATCCCCTCCCCCGGATGCGGGTCAGTGCTGGTCTCTGCTGTGGGCAGATTGAGTTTCCAATCTCAGTGACAACAGGACCAGCTGAGGGGAGTTCATTGGCTGGCCTGTGGGGGGCAGCCCCATAGACACCCGTTAGGGGGTCCCTGGGCAAGTGCAGGGTGGCTGAGAACACAATATGCTGTCCCCCCTCCCCCCCAAATCTGAAACTGCATCTCCTTGGCTGCTCTTCAGTGAGGGTGAGCATGGGGAGTGAGGTCTCATACTGTGTGCACCCTGGATGCTCGCTTCTCCACACACTCTGCTCCGGAGCAGCTGTGTTTCTGGGAACCCAGTCAAACCCTCAGGCCCACCCCAGTTACAGCAGAGCCAGGCACGAGGCTCTGGGTCCAGGCACAGTGGACAATCAGAACGTCCCTCCCACACTGTTTCCCAAGGACCTTCCTGTGGCTCCAGGGTCACAGGCAGACACACCCATGGTGTCTGGGTGGGAACTCGGACGTGCAGGCTTGTATCTCTGTTCAGAGGCCGGCTCCCAGCAGCCGGATCCCACACCTCACGGCGATCAGCCCGGGATTCTCAGTCAGGCTCTCCCGCCTTCTGGCTCAGGTGCCTCTGGTTAAATCGAGGTAATGACCTCCTTTTCTCAGCAGTGGGCAGTTCCGTGCCGTCATGGATGCGGTGAAGACGCTGGTTCCCCATGGCCCAGCCGGGCAGAGGGGCGTCTGGGGGGAGCCTGGAGCCTTAAGCTGGTCCCAGCACCTCTCCACCTGGTGGGCAGAGCCGCCTGCACCGCTTCCCCCAGAGGGAGGAGGAGAAACGCCTGCCCCCAGGGGTGCCTGGAGGCCCGGGACCAGGCAAAGCTGCTTTCCGCTCTCCTGCGGGGCCTGGCCGGGGGCGCGGGAAGGTCACTGCCCAAGGTCAGGGCTGGGGCCTGTTGGGCAGTTCCGGTCCTGTGCTGACACCTCACTCCCTGAGGTGGGGAGCCACGCCCCCCTGTGCAGCCTTGGAGACCCCGTGGCTCCGCCCAGCTCCGTGGGGCCTTTCCTCCTCCCAGGCACCTGCGGGGGCACCTGGGCTGCCAGCTCCCGCATCTGCGTCTGCCCACCAGCCACCCGTGGGCTGCTGCAGACACGGGACAGGGTCCGAGGCGAGGTGGCTTTGCAGAGACCTGCCAGCGGAGGCAGGGGCGGCTGTCACCCCCTACAGGGCACAGCTCCATTCCATGGGCTGCGCTTTCCCAGGCGGAGGAGGTGCCCTGGGGGTGAGGCCGGTGGCCGGACACAGGCCCCGCTGGGTCCACACAGCACGACCCCATCCCCCTGCTCCAGACTGAGCCCGCTGCCTGGCCGCCGCCCTCCCCTCCGACCCCAGTCTATCTGCCTGGCAGTGGTCACAGATGGTCCCCACGCCCTTGTGATTCGTCTGAGAGAAGGAGAAGCAGATGGCATGGCCACGGGCACGTCCCACCCCGGCCTGCTGGTGCCATCCTGGCGGGCGAGGGCAGGGATGAGCCGGAAAGCCTGTGGCCTAGGCGCCCCCCCCCCCATCACCCCCTACACACCACACACACACACACACACTCACACACACACTCACACACACACACACACCACACACACACTCACACACACACTCACACACACACACACACACACACACACACACACACTCACTCACTCACACTCTCACACCACCACTCACACACTCACACACACACACACACTCACTCACTCACACTCTCACACACACTCACTCTCACACACACACACACACACATACACACACACACACACTCACTCACTCACACACACACACACACACTCACTCACTCTCACACACACACACACACACATACACACACACACTCACTCACTCACACACACACACACACATACACACACACACACTCACTCACTCACACACACACATCACACACATACACACACTCTCACACAAACACACACACACACTCACACACACTCACACACTCTCTCACACACACACACTCTCACACAATCACACACACTCACACACACTCACACTCACACACACACTCACACACACTCACACACTCTCACACACACACACACTCTCACACAATCACACACACTCACACACACTCACACTCACACACACACTCACACACACTCACACACTCACACACACTCACACACACACACTCACACTCACACACACACACTCACACACACTCACACACACACTCACACACACACACTCACTCACTCACACACTCACACACACTCACACACACACTCACACACACACACACTCACACACATACTCACACACTCACACACACACTCACACACACACACTCACTCACTCACACACTCACACACACTCACACACACACTCACACACACACACACTCACACACATACTCACACACTCACACACTCTCTCACACACACACACACACACTCTCACACAATCACACACACTCACACACACTCACACTCACACACACACACACACTCACACACACTCACACACTCACACACACTCACACTCACACACACACACACTCACACACACACTCACACACACTCACTCACTCACACACTCACACACACTCACACACATACTCACACACTCACACACACTCACACTCACACACTCACACACACTCACACACACTCACACACACACACTCACACACACACACTCTCTCACACTCTCACACACTCACACTCACATACACACACACACTCACACACACACACACACACACACACACACACACACACACCTGCCTGCCAGGAGCCAGGTCCCCGGGCCTCAGGGCACACACGTGCACGTCCCACTCCTGCCACTTGTTCTATGGCCTGATGGCTTCACACACCCACCTTAGCCCTCCCATCTGGGAAGGAAACGCAGAGGAGCTGCCCATCCCACCTGCCCGGGGCCGGAGGCTGACAGTTCGCTCCACGGTGAGGGCTGTTTGGAGGGCAGCGGCGGTAATGGGTGTGCCCGCCTGGCTCCGTGCCCGGCCGCGTCAAGAACCCCCTGAGCTGCATCTCCTGCCGGCGGCTCCGTCTCTCCGGCTTCCCCAGGGCCGTGGGGAGCCGGTTCCGGGTTCTAGCAGGGACAGATGTTCTGGGAGCCCAGGGTCCTGTCCATCATAATCACACTGCCGGCATGGCAGAGGGAGTGCGTGCGGGCTTCTGCCAGCTGCCGGGGGGTGGTGTATTTAGATGATGTAGCCGCACATCTGTAATAATAAAAGCGGAGCACGCTAATTAGACCGGACAGCCCAATGACCTTCGGGACGGAGCTGGGGCGGCGAGGGCCGAGGCGAGCTGCGGCTGCTGTGAGGACGAGCGGCTGGCCCAGATTCCGTGCCCCGGCCTGTGGCGGGAACACAGCACAGGTGGGCGCCTGGGAGGCAGGCTCAAGGGGAACGCCCTCATCAGGCTGTCCTCACACACTTCACTTTGACTTGCGAAGCACTGTGGCATTTTGGGTCTCCTGGGATGGACCCCGATGTGGAGGTACTAAGGAGGTGATTGGTAATTTAACAACTATATCCTATCAGTTTGGAGGCAGAGCCCTGGGAATAGCTGTGGTCAGTCTCATTCACAATCACGAGACTTCCTGCTCTCTGATAACGTGGATGTGAGATGACGGCCGGTGTTAGATGCCCATCGCACGCACAGATATCTGTAGCCATCACTCTGCTTCTGCAGAACCTGTGTGTCCCCAACCTCAGGGGATGGCTCTCCACGTGCAGCCCAGCTTAATGTATGTATCTGCTGAAGAGAAATGTTTTCTCTTTAAGATTTTATTGTGGTCTGACATGTATTTCCATGCATTCGGGATCATAATAATCTGGCCACTCAGTGTGTGTGTGTGTGTGTGTGTGTGTGTGTGTGTGTGTTTCATCTATGACTATATATATATATATATATATAGTCAGATGACTATATATATATAGTCAGAGAGAGAGAGAGAGAGAGAGAGAGAGAGAGAGAGAGAGGTACATCTTATTGAAAGAATATAAACCTTTTCATAGATCCATGGAAATTTTATGAAAAATATATATCATATCCTTGATTACTAAGTAAATCATGACAAATTTTCAAAAGTAGGGAATCTTACAGGTGGCATTTTTATAATACAATAAACATAAAGAAAATGTATTATACTTGAATACATAAAAACAAACACATGCTTCTCTTTGCTTGCTTCTCAAGAGCCTAGCATAGCAGGACAGATTATATATACCTTGAGGTCACAAGGGAAGAAAGAACCCCCAAGTGTGTGATGGTAAAATAGATATTCACAGCTACAGAAGTAATTAATGAAAACCATCCCGGGGAAACAAAAGCGGAAAACTTTGAAAGAAATAGATTGCCCTTAAAAATATCTTTTTAGGGAGACAGGGGACGTGATGAGAGGCAGAGAAAGTAGGACAAATACAAGCCACAGACTTCCATCTGAGTCCGTGTGACTGAGACAGGATGTGAGAAACTTGAGAGAAAAATAGCTGAGGGAGGATGGCAATGACAATGGCATTTTGGAAAATCTAGTTTCTTGTGAGGCTCTTGCAAACACAAAAATAAGAATAGGTATTTTTCTTTTTACAAGACAGAGGCGAGGATTTAAGGAGACAGCGATTCATCAAGCCCCAGGAAGACCGGGACCTCGGACAAAGGCTCCAAATCCGTGAGCTCCCGGCGCTGCCCTCCCTCCCGGCCAGGGGCTTCCGAACGGTGGCTCTGGTCCTGGTCCTCGGGTTTGCGGACAGTGGCTCTGCCCCCAACAGGAAGGGTGAAGGGAGGCGAGCGGGTGGGGGCTAAGGGAAGCCGGGCTCCTGGCTTTGTTTCTGTCTGGAGTGCTGATTGCCGGACAACCACGGCTGCCCCTCTGGCTGCGTCCCTGCCTGGTCCCCAGGCCCAGCCTCCCCGCAGGGCAGCTCGCTGGCCCCCCTCCCGCCCCGGGGCCAGCCCACCTGCCTCTGCCCTTCTCCAGGCCCAGCCCTCCCGAGCCCCAGCCGCAGGGCTGCGTCCATGGCCCGCTCAGCTCTTCTCCCCTTTCTCCTCCCCGCTTCCCTCCCACTGGCCCAGCTGTACATGGTTCTTTAAAAAAAAAATATGTGTTTTTATTGATTTCAGAGAGGAAGAGAGAGGGAGAGAGAGATAGAAACATCGATGAGAGAGAATCATTGACCGGCTGCTGCCTGCCTGCCTCACACTGGGGATCGAGCCCGGAACCCCGGCATGTGCCCTTGACAAGAATCAAAGTCTGGACCCTTCAGTCTGCAGGCCAACGCTCTGTCCACTGAGCCACACTGGCCAGGCTGCCCACCTGTACATATTTCAGTGCACGGATCTCTCAGGTGTTGCGTGTTGAGCAGGGGATCCTTTGTTGAATCATTGCTGTTCCGATTGTTGAAACGTCAAGGGGGGAGACCAAGGGGGTCTCTCCTGCCGTCACTCCTCAAATCCACGAGCTTGTATCCCGACTTTAGTGTTTTTCTGTGTGCTTGTTACTTAGTCTTCACAATGCCAGTTCCAGGCAGGTGCTTGTAAAGGCATCTCGATAAAGCAAGCTTGTCCAGCGAGCTGCCCCGGGCTCTGAGCAGCAAGCAAGGAGGGGAGGTTAGGGGTTGAGAGAACAGCCTCTGCTCGTGTGAAGGGCACCGAGAGATGACAGCATGGCATTTAGTGTCCAAGGTGCCACTTCAAAAAGGCTTTTAGAGGCTCTTAAAGCCGACTGTTCGAGCTCATGGAGAAAATATGTAAATTACGGTTCTGGAAAAGCTCCTTTGATTTTAAGGAAGGGGAAGGGTGAGGGAAGCAGAACTAATGTGTTCAAGCCCCAGGCTCCTTCCAGGAGCGAAATATATATAAACCCTGTGAATATGCAATGAACGCTACAGAACAGACCAAAAAGGTGAAATCATTACATAATAAAGGAGGATGAAATAGATTATGGCAAAGCAATAAAGGCAGGTCTGTGTTGAGTTAATTAGAAAGTACTGTGAAGTGTTTGGAGGATTTGTATTGGTCTTTGTTAGAGGATCATTAATATGTATTATATGTAAATAATTTAATAGTTTGTGAGGATCAAATGAATGATGGACAGGGAGAAATTTGAAAGGCAATGAAAGGGCTAGACAGATGTAAAGTAATTTAAACCCCCCTCTATTGAAATCAGTTATTTGATCAATTATTATAAAATGGTTTCTTAAAAATTAGTTCTAACATGCCTTTAAAGAGACCAAGAGGTTTCCAGCAGTATATGTTTGTGTGTGTGAGAGAGAGAGGCAGAGGGAGGGAGAGAGGGAGGAAGGGAAGGAGGGAGGGAGGGAGAGAAGAAGGGAGGGAGGGAGGGAGGGAGAGAGAGGAGAGAGAGAGAGAGAGAGAGAGAGAGAGAGAGAGAGAGAGAGAAAATGCAATCTCTAGTGAAGGAGAGCAGATTATTGGTTGCTTGAGGACAGGGCAGGAGGGGTAGCGGAGGGTGGGATGAATTGGAAAGGAACCAGAGGTATCATTTGGTGGGGAGATGGATTTGCTCATTATCTTGATGGTGGTGATGTATACATATATTAAAACTTGCCAAATGATACATTTTAAGTGTATGCCATTTATTTTTTGGCAATTACACTTCAGTGAAGCTAGTTAAAAATAGCTGTCCCTGGCTGGAAAGGTCAAGGGTCATCACCACGTTAATTCCGTTCCAGCCCCTGCAGAGCGCTCCAGCCTCCCTGCCTGCACCCAGAGCCCGGTCCACACAGCCGAGGTCATCTGCGGTGGTCTGTGCTTTCCTCTTACAGTCCACGGCGAAGGCGGGCCTTTTTGCTTTTGTTTTTAATTCCTTTGGGCATTTTTAAATTATCCTCTGAAGTACTTCATTGATGATTTATTCTGGAGTCTGACCTGCTTTTGTCAGACACCAGATGAAGCTTGTATTATGGTTAACTACTAACAGGTATTCCGTGTCCTCTCTGCTGCTCCTCATTTTAGTTAAATATTCACAGTCAAGAGTGTGAATAGTGAAATATCCCTTCTGAGGAATACATCCGGGGGAAACCGAATAGGAAGACACTACTTGGGTGTGATTTGAGAGCACTGAAAGGCCCCTAAGTCAAAATATCAGACACTTCTCTAGCTGACACGGCCTCAGAACCTGTGCATGTTTTAACAGGCTAAAGCATGATGCTCTCTGGCAAGTGCAGTATAACCAAGTATCATTTAGTACAAGGACATTTGTAACACTGGAAAATAACCATCCATGTATTGCCCAAATTTTAGCAGAAAAATAAATAATAAAAAGCTTGATACTCAACAAACACACTTGCAAAGCAGTACATTTCAATTCTTTTTGATTCGTTTTGGGAAATTGTTAAAATTACTGAGTACTTGATTATAGCTTGGGACAGTATTTGTAAAGGTTACACAATCAAGTATGTTAGTTTGAACTCTATCTCTATGGGGGGAAAACATTAAAAATGACAAAAGAATAACCCATGTAGCTTACCATCTTCATACGGTATGTGTTGTGTATCAGATCTGTACACATACATTTAGCGAAAGACAAGTCAGCATGAATTCTATATTTGTAGACTCAAATTGGTTCTTTGAAGTCAGTTGTAATTTCAGAAATGTGTTCAGTGAAAAAAAATAAAATTTCGCATTACGTTATGGAAAGAACCCACATTTACTTCAGAAGAGGTTCTGATTTGGCCCCTGTGCCACCAGTGGGTTCTCGTGTCTCCCTCCTGGAAACGCCCTGGTGCGGATGGCCAGTGGAGTCTGAGAACAGAGAGAAGGAGCAACTCCACGTGTGACTCATCGCTGCTGGCTGCGGTAGGTGCACTGGCTGGTGAGACAAGAAGGTCACATCTGAACCCATGGAAACCCTGGGACCCAGGCCAAGGAGCACCCTCTAGATTAGGGGTGGTGTAAAGGTGCTTTTGGAGGTCAGACAGAGCCTTAGCCTTTTTAATTAAGCGTGGTTTTATGTATTCATCGCGAATATAATAACCTAACTGGCATCTCTGGAGAACAAAATAAATTTTTTTCCCATATACATTTTCTTCCTGTTAAAGAAGCAAAGGCTACTTAGGGAGTTATCAATTTTCCACATTGGTTTCTTTCTTTTTTTAAAAAAAATATTTTATTGATTTTTTACAGAGGGGAGGGGAGAGGGATAGAGAGTTAGAAACATTGATGAGAGAGAATCATCGATCAGCTGCCTCCTGCACACCCCCTACTGAGGATGTGCCCCAAACCAAGGTACATGCCCTTGAGCAGAATCGAACCTGGGACCTTTCAGTCTGCAGGCCGACGCTCTATCCACCGAGTCAAACCGAATGAAGTCATACAGATTTTTTTATGAGGTATTGGGAGTTCTCTCAGTTTCCCTGAATACCACTAAATGGCCCAAATTGGAAGAAAGATTATGTGCAGATATGGAAGTTTTTATACTAAAATAAAGGGAGAAATGGCAGTGGGAGAGTGCACAGGTGTAAATATTTGGAGACATTTAAACTTTTGGTTGATCAATAAATCATTGTGCAATAACAACCCCTGGGCAGTGCAACAATGAATAAAATATTCTCTTATTTCTCACTAGAATCATGAGTTTATAAACAGGTATTTGAATATTTCATCACTTTTAAAATGCTATTATTTCTCAAGGTTAGTGATATTTTTGATATTAAAAATAAAATTATTGGCTATAGTAAATAAAACACAGTGATAAAATGTAAAATTATATAATCTCCCTAAAATTAAATGAATGTTGTATGTTAAATTAAAACTGTAAGAAAAAAAACTGCAATATTTTATGTCTTGTGTTATGAGTACTTTAGGGTAAGTCACTGTTATTAATTAGTACCTAGATAGATAGTTCCTAAGCTATGACTGTGTACTAATGAAACACAGTTATTTTTCTGCAACTGATTTTTATTGAAGACAAGCCTGAATCCTATCTTTTATCGGTTAAAAGTGACAGAGATTAATTTAAATTCATCCAGCAGTCCAGCTGAGATGACTGTGGAGAATAAGATGGTAGTCATAATTTATCTGTACTCTGAAAATGTTCTGACATTATTTGGTCTCCAAGCTCTGAATGCATGATTTAGAAATGGCTCAGCATTCAGGATGAGTGTTGGCAAGAAAAAACCCATAAACACAAGAGAAATGATGTGAGGCAGAAGTTCAAAGCCAAAGTCCACAGCAGGGATGCTAAATAAGAAATTGCCTATTTCACAGCATTCACACTTAAATCTCTTCCTTCCCTCTCTTCCTTTTTTCCTCCTACCTTTCTTACTCCTCTCCTTTCTTCTTTTCTCTCTCCCTCCTCTCTTCCTTTCCTCCCTTCCTCCCCAATCTCTCTTTCTTCCTAGAACCAACCTCGCAGTTATCTTAGAATCGATTCATACTTATAACAGATGCAAACATTATTTCCATCTTAAAGGAACCCACATTTCCAGAGTAAGTAGAACAGAACAGTTTTAGACAACATATAAAAAAGAACTTGCATCTTATTTTTATTTAGTTATTTTACTATACATTAAATCTCATGGACATCTAGCAATAAAACTGTAAACCATTAAGTAAGCCTTTCTTCTTCCCCCTGCTTTTTATCATCTCTCTCTCTCTCTCTCTCTCTCTCTCTCTCTCTCTCTCTCTCTCTCTGTGTGTGTGTGTGTGTGTGTGTGTGTGTGTGTGTGTGTGTGTTTCTGTGCACCTTTTCTCTCTTTCCTTATTTTGATGAAACCATTGTGTGGAATAAGAATCTATCCCCTTTCTACCCAAGAAAAATCTAAGAGCTTACAGGTTGATGGGGCAAGTAGCTTTAAGAATACATGGACTTGCTTTGTTACATGGAGTTTTCTAGAGCAATGCTGCAAGGTAGTGAGAAAGGCATTGTCACCTCCAATACTTAGAAAAACTGGGCTCAGAAAGGTCAAGTGTCACGCCAATGCCGATCAGTCAGTAAGTGGCTAAGGTAGAACTAAAACCCAGTTGACTTTAGTTGCAGGCAAAAACATGTTTACTACATTTTTCAAAACATTGGCTTTTGGCTAAGGGATATTATACAGCTCTTGTGACTCACGCCTCAGCACCCTTTCCTTGGCTTCCCTTTGGAAAGGCCATTGGCTAGTTACAGCTCCTATGGGCTTATGTATGATCACAGCTGCCTTTGGTTTTCATCCCAGAACACACTGTATGGGATGTGTTTCTAGACCAGCCGTGAACAAACTACAGCCCGAGGGCCATATCCGGCCTGTTTGGCTGTTCTATCCGGCCCGAGGAGCCGAAAGAGCAGAGGGTTCTCTTGCTCTTCCCTCCGCTCCTTCACCAGCAGCCCGAGATGAGAGTGCCAGCGTGGTCAGGTTGCTTTTGTTCCGGCCCTCTGGTTCAGTTTAAGAACCTATTGTGGTCCTCGAGTCAAAAAGTTTGCCCATCCCTGTTCTAGACCCAATTGGAAGACTGTCAAATGGTAGAATTTAGCATTAGCAGGGGTGTATCAGTTATGGGAATATTTTAGGAAAGGTCTTCTTCATATGGATGTGGTCCTTAGACAAGTCTGTTCATTTCACCTGTCCATAAAACAGACCCTTGCAAATCTCGTTATTTTCTTATCCCACTTTTTTGAAAGGAAATTGTATTACTCTTTTTTTCCTTTCAAATGTTGGAGATAGACATAAACAAGGAAGTTCTTCGGTCATACACAATTATTTAGAACAGAGGATTTGAAGGAGACAGAATCAGGTGATGTTCTGACTCTATATTGTACTACCTTCTGACCAAGGTTTGATCAATTAGTCTCATAATTTCATTTGCCTCCGTGGAAAGTAGGAGGATCAGCTCTACTACTCAGCTCTACACCCCATGTGGTGTTGATGGCTAACTCTTCAATTATTTGAGAGTTACAGTGACTCTTAAAATGTAATGCCCCTTGCCTGCCCAGGGTGGCCGATGGTGAATGTCCACCTATGATGTTACACCACTTTTCAGATGGCTCCTTTATTTCAGCATAACACTTACTTTTCCGTTCTGCGACTTACTAAATAAATACTCTATATTAAACAACGTATTAATACTTTAGTTTTCTGCAAAGACATGTTTACTAAATTTTCCAAAACATCAGCTTTAATTAAGGGATATCATACAAGACAACTTCTAATCACTGTGTTGTCATGTTCATTTCATTCAAGACAACTTCCAATCACCGTGTTAGCCTGTGTGCTTTGTACTTACACAGAGAGGTGTAGAGAGGTAGGCGTGTCTACAGCACTCCACTCTGTTGTGAGCCTGCTCTAGTTTCCTTTGTGTTGATGTGTCTGAGGATTTGCACTTATTTTGTGCTGTAAGTTTTTTTCTTCTTCTGTGCTATAACAATTTTTAAGTACAATTAAGTGCAAAATAACCATATTCCTCCCGAAAGGCTTCCCCATCGGAAAGTCAACCAGCTTGGCTCTTTAGTTTTTATTTCCTTGCTCAGTATGATTCCTTTGTCCCCTTTCTCACCTCCCCCAC
Organism: Vespertilio murinus; assembly: GCA_963924515.1. Taxonomy (NCBI): domain Eukaryota; kingdom Metazoa; phylum Chordata; class Mammalia; order Chiroptera; family Vespertilionidae; genus Vespertilio; species Vespertilio murinus. The sequence goes on from OZ004712.1 coordinate 2,920,407, forward strand.
CTGCTCCTGAGCCACTGACTCCTCCTCTCCTCCTCCGAGGCCTGCGATAAGCTTTCACGCTACCGCGGGTTATTTACGTTGCCCACATTTTTCTATCTTTGAAAATTGTTTGAGTGCCTTGGGTTAGGATGAAATGCATCATAATTTTATCTCATTAAAACTAATGGAAATACATATATTTTATTATTTAACGGCTTTGCCACTAATGGCAAGGTTTTTTATGAACGCATTAAAATCATTTGCTGACGGATACCAGTTGGCAAATACTTAACGCCTCAAGTCCTCTAAGTGCCCTTCCATCACCCTGGCCACCGTGTGCTCCTCCAGAATTCCTCCCCAGGTCTCCCATACAGACGCCTCCATAGAAGCCTGCAGAACCCAGCCTCAGCATACCTGGCTTGCATTCTAAATGGGCTATGTTCTTGCTGTACCTATTATTTAATATCAAAATATTTCTCCTAGTAATGGTAATAAGAGAACCTAGCTCAAAGATTTGTTTTGGGAATATAATTATATAATGCATGCAAGGAACTAGCATAATGTTTAGTATCCAGTAAATACTCCATAAATATTAACTATAGGTATTACATTATTAAGCTGTAACAGTTTAAATAGCTGTATATGGCCAAAACCGGTTTAGCTCAGTGGAGAGAACATCAGCCTGCAGACTGAAAGGTCCTGGGTACGATTCCGGTCAAGGGCATGTACCTGGGTTGCGGGAACATTCCCAGTAGGAGGTGCACAAGAGGCAGTTGATTGATGATTCTGTCTCATCAATGTTTCTAACTCTCTATCCCTCTCCTTTCCTCTCTGTAAAAAATCAATAAAATATATATTTTTAAAAAGCTGTATACTTGTATAAGCAAACACTTAAATATATTGATTTTATAAATATGCTGTGGTAAACACAGCCTACAAAATTTGGTCTCCTCAGCTTATATTTCAACAATGAGGAACTATATATTTAATTTTTAATTGGATGTCCAATGGATTACATAAAGTCCAAAATAATTATAAACACATAATTAAAATTAGAAATCTTTACCATTGATTTCTTTTTTAAAAGAACTTTATTCAAGCAACTGTTAATGCGGAAAAATCCTCTGTGTGTAAATACTTGTATATATGATCAAACATTTACCATTACAATCAATGCAAGATTGTAATTTTATTGATAACACTTTCATGGAATTAGTATATGACTCAAACTTAGATATGCATTGGTTATCTTAGATGATTGATTTATATGTCATTCTTTTTTTTAAAAAATATACTTTATTGATTTTTTATAGAGAGGAAGGGAGAGGGATAGAGAGCCAGAAACATCAATGAGAGAGAATCATTGATCAGCCGCCTCTTGCACACCCCCTACTGGGAATGTGCCCGCAACCAAGGTACATGCCCTTGACCAGAATTGAACCTGGGACCTTCCAGTCCACAGGCTGACGCTATATCAACTGAGCCACTCTGGTCAGAGCTATATGTGATTCTTACATGGCTTGTGTCAGCCAATTCACACAAAGCATGCAAATATTTTGCTCCCTGGTCTGCAGAGAGAGCCTCGACAACGTGCCATAATTGGCCATCTTGAACCATGTTAAGAAAGTCTAAGCCAACTAATCCTGCTTCTTTATGGTCACCTACATTCCTAACCATTCACTTGCTTCATCTACCCACTTAGTGAGTCTTCACTGAATGGTGAGCACCTGTCTACCGCTATAGACAACATGTGTTTGAGCTTCTCACGTATCAGCCTCAGAAAGCAAGTTGCCTGTGTCTGCGATGCCCCCGGGTTGGTGACTGTGCTGCTTGGGTTGAGTAACCCCATAGAAGCTACTGGGGCTCTGTGTCTCAGTTTTCTCATCTGTATGAAAGAGGACAGAATTAATATATATCTTAAAATGTTGTACTGAAGACTAATTCAGTGACTACATTTCAAGCTTTTAGCATAGCAACTGGCAAAAAGCAATGCTCTATTAAAGTAGAGTTATTTTTTAAAATAACTGCTGCCATTTTGTAGCCCACTGCGAAGAATTAGTGGCGTCAGACTGAAAATCAAAGAGTATATCTGGTTACCTGTGTTTCTAATCCTGATACTTTAATTTTCATAAAAGTGACTAAGCTGTGAATCAAAAAGGCTCAGCATATATTAAGTTGGCTAGTGTAAATAAGTATTATCTTTTTATGGAATTTAAAGTAGAAAATCAATGTCTTAATTAGGGTTGTTATATTCTGAGCATTAAAATAAATGAGATAGGATGGGGAGTTACCTAAGATAAGCTATATATTATAACTTCCAGATTAATCTTCTTAAATTCATTCACTGACTGCCCATCGGAAATGGAGAAAAAGCTCCAGCTGTAAAATGTGTGGAAGATTCCCGTACAAAGCAATCTCTCCTGGTGAGAATTACAGTAAATTAGATGTAGCCTCTTGAAGAAGAAGAAACGGAATTAGGGTCATACTCAAAAAGAAGTAAAGTTTTGAGTATGAGGAGCAACAGACTCTGATAAATCAGAAAGGGATACAAGATAGGGGGAAAGAACTCCTAAGTTATAATGAGGGTTGTGATACAGGAGTAAGAAGAAAAATATGTGACCAGTGATGTGGAAGAAGCCAGGAAAATGAAGAAACATCATAGGAAGTAAAAATGAGGAGGAAGTTTAGAAGAACTAGACTGAGAAGAAATGAGAAAGAAGGAAAGGACGGAGGAGGGACTGAAGAATCTAGGGGAACAAGAATTTTAGCAAAAGACATTGATAAAGCACAGGGTGAGCCTAAGATTTAAAAAATGTGTATTTTCAGAAAGAAATGGTACAGAAACCAAGGCAGAAGGCGAAGGGAAAAGTCGTAAGGAAACAAAGATGACAAAGCAATGCTGCACTGAAGGCTAACTGACAAATGTCCTTTTCTACCCAAAGCTTAGATTCCTTTCCTAGTTTAATAAATTCATTACTTGCACTTTAAAAAAGATTACATAGATTAGCATTGCGTGGGGGGGGTGGGTGGGTGGAGCAGGGGGGGTCCCCATTTTCTAGTTTAAGAAGCATTCTTCCTGGGTTAATCTCTTCTTTATTTGTTCAAACACTTCACTAATCAACAAGCAATTACTCTGTTATTCTAAACGTGTATGTTAATGGCTTCCTAAGGTCACCTTGTTAGAGTGTTACAGGATTAAAGAATGAAAAGAAATTAAGCCAAGATTATGCAAATGACATGTACACTAATGACCTTGCAACGACAAGGATAAATTGTCTTATTTTAAAATCAGAAATCATTCCTGAGCTAGCAATCCACCATTGACACTTACAAGCACTGTCATGATACTTCTAAAATGACATTTAAGATGGCTGTTATTAATGTATGCATATGTTTTAAATACAGACATAGTATTACCTCAACCTTCTAAAATATTCACACATATAAAGTGATATGCATAGATAGATATGTAAATAGAGTTAATTTTGTTGTCCAGGCATTAGTTGAGGATTTAGGAATACAAAGAAAATTAGACTAAATCACTTAGACTAAATCACTAATCACAATAAGCTTCTGGTTTAATGAGCCAAATATCTACAACAGCTTTAATAGAATATACGTATGTGCTATCACAGTTTGATGAGAGTGGGACAAGGAAAGATAAAAATAAAGGATCAATTGGAGTAGGTGACTGTTAACAGGGTCTCAGAAGTGTAAAAATGAGATGGCTACATCATTTCTCACAGAGGAAAACCAAGCAGAGGGCACTGCAGGCAGAAATTCCCTCCCCCACACTCCCCCAAACAGGGTATTACACTTGTAACAAAGGAGTCCATCAATAACAACGGAATTCTTATTTTTGAGGGGAATTTTCAGAATTCCAAGTTCTACTTGGCATCCATATAGGTTTAAGCATGACAACCTGAAAAACTAAAGGACTAGTAACACTGAGTTGCTAGCAGCAATGTAACATACTCCATTCTGGAGCATGACCTAAGTTTTCACGTCTCTTAAAGCTTCACTGGTGCCTTTACATATAAATACTAAAAAAATGCTACATCCGGCCAAGACCTATACAATGCTTACGAAAAAAAAAGTCTATTTTAGGATTATTTTAAAGAAAATGTTTAAATGTTTTTATGTTCAATTACATATAAATATAATTGAATCAAATTATAATTGCATTTCTTTGTATGATCTAGTGGTCAGATAGACAATATACACACAGATCGTCTCATATTAAAAAATTTTCAGCCCAAAGGGAGACTGGAACCTCTCCAAAAATAGTTTTGTTCAACATACGACTATTAAGTATCTGGTACTTTTGCTTGTCGGTAACAGATGCTAAAAGATCAGCATGAACTTTGATAAAATGCTGTCTCTATATTCTTCGAAGGAAAGAGTACACCAAAGCCGTGGTAGGAGAAGACGCGTGAGTGTGAGGGGACAAGGACACAATCTGGTGGGAAAGGGAGCGCCCCTGGACTGTTTCTCACGTTCCATGCTGATTTTGGAAGAGGGAACTTTGGAGAGGCTAATGGAGGTTCACAGGGTTAAATTCATCCCTTGCTGTTATCATTGACTACACAATCAGAACATCCATTTAAGGAAAAACAATCAAAGAAAAATTACATTGAATTTATTTGACAAGCCTGATGGGGAACATAAGACATTTGGAAGTGGGTTGGGGAGCATTGCGCTAGCAATCTGAATCTGTGCCGGTAACCTGCCTTCCAATGCACAGTCTGGGGCTAGCCAATAGTTAGTTCCATTTGTGAAAGAATGTAGGAAACTAGCAGCCTGACTCTGTCCCTAGTTCATCAGTCTCCCTAATGCATATCCCTGTTAGCCTAGAGTCTAATCACTGCCCCTTCCTTAATCATCTGGTCTGGCAAGACCTGTTCACCTAAACCCTCCCATTTCACAGAGGCCACAAACCATGAACCATACACAACCCCCGGAGGGGTTATTAACACTGGAGCCAGGCCAGGTCTTCAGGTGTGGTCTCACGGCCCCCATCCTGATACAAGGCGCTTTTTGCAAAGCCCACGAAAGGTCCAGAAGTCTGACCCATATTTGGGGGACAAAGAAACCAAAGGGCATAGAGAGAAAGCTTCCTCTGTAGCGGCTTGCTCAGGATTTGGAACAGGCTCCCCTGAGTCCTGGTACTTGTACACGTGGAAATAAATGGGATTTTCTTGTGTCTCTGAGTACTCCTGTGTGTATTTTCCTGTCGCCTGGTGAATTTTATAACAAGCCTAGGACCAATACAAAGGAAGCCCATCGTGAAATGTTGGGTAGGCAAAGCTCAAACATTTATAAAATAATTTTGCTGAAGATTCTAGTATACACGGGGAAACACAAGTGTGCAGGAAAGTTTTTGCAAGAAGAGACAACAATATAATTTATCAGGAATTCCTGAGAGCAGAGGGGCTCCTAAACATTAATGAAAGGCTACTTATCTTTCTTTATCTAAGAATCATATAGATGACAGCTCACACTCAAAACCCTTTAATATGGAGACCATAAATTGATTTCACTGTGCACAGTTCAAAAGTATTCTTTAAAATCTGTGAGAAAGATCAACAGCTCTAATAAGCCAGAGACAGAACTGGATAAAGAGATGAAATACTGAGTAGAAATAGAGTGAGCAGGATGATCAAGTCATGTTGAACTATTAACCCTAAGAGCTAGCAGAATACTCCACCAAACGCTAGCATACATGTGAACTGTGCACTAGAGAGGAACTGAGCAACTGCCTTGAGGTAGGCAGGAGTCTTCGGCCCCATTCTCATGTTTAATAATAGCAACACTTTAATACTGTCATGAGTCTTAGCATTTTGGTGCCGAGATGCCTTAATAACTGAAGGACATTGCTTCATGATGGACTGCAGTCTCTATCTAGGCCAGGATCCCTCCCCTTTGGTATCTGAATGGTAAGTGTATGCAGGTTAACACTTAAAAGATGAGCAGAGACTAAGGAATTGCAACATACACTGAGTGGCCAGATTATGATGATCTCTGAACGCATAATAATCTAGCCACTCAGTGTGTATGTATATATATTTTAGAGGCCCAGTGCATGAACTTGTACATGGGTTGGGTCCGGCCAGCCTGGCCAAGGGGAGGGGACATGGGCGGTTGGCGGGCCTGCCTGCTGGTCAAACTCCTGGTTGAGGGGACAATTTGCATATTAGCCTTTTATTATGTAGGATATACACTGAGTGGCCAGTTTATTATGCATACTTGTGGCTTGTGTTTGCCTCACCCCCTCTCTGCAGAAGGTGATAAACTGAATAACAATCCAACAAATGAGTTCAACAACTGTTCTCTTTAGGGGAAAGTAATAGATAGTTAACTGATGGTAGCATTCTTGATGAGAAACAAAGAATACTGTTACCAGAGGTAAGGCTATAACCCAGAATTGAGCCCTTCAAGTCCACAGTGAATTCTACTGAGTGGTTGAGGGTTTTTCTATTTGTTCTTTTTTTCTTATTCTTAAAAGTAAATCTATCATTTCAGACACAAATGCTGTCTCCTTTTTTAAAAACGGAGAATAAATTGGTGGAGATATCTTCTATTGCCCATACATTTTTCCTCTCTGGTAGAAATATTTGTGACAATACATGACATACTTTCTGAAAAAAAGAATTCTGTTTTAAGTTTAGAAGTACTTCCTGCTTTTAATTATCCTTTAGAATCCTATTTACCATTCAGCAAACATTTATCAAGGGTTATTGTGTTCCTTGTACTGACCTAAGCATTATAGAGGCTACTCCAGTGTCTGCTTTCAGCTGAATGTGGAGATAACAGGACACTGCAGGGAGACAGAGAGAGAGAGAGAGCGAGAGCGAGCGAGAGAGAGAGAGAGAGAGAGAGAGAGAGAGAGAAATAGAGACAGAGACAGAGAGAGAGAGAGCTGTGGGGGTTCACAGGAGGGAGAGATTAGCATGTATATAGGGTCTTGAAAGATGAGTAATTCGGGAAATTTAGAAAAATGGGGGGGGGGTGCTGGGGAAAGTACATAGGATCACAACAGAAGTCATAATATGAAAAAAAATAGCTCAGAGATAGAAAATACTTATCTTCTTGACTTTACAGTTTCGATTGCTGGTCTAGTTTAAGACCCCTTCTCTGGACATAGCACCTACCTAGAGTCCTACTGTTGGTTGGCCAGCTGCCACTAAGACTATCTTTCAAATTTTGTAAGAAACAAAGGCAATGAGAGGATGGCAAAGATGAGTTCAAAGAAATAGCATATTAGATTCATGGCACCGGAAGCTATCTTTGAAAGAATTTCTAATAAGGACTCTAGAAAATTACAAGTAACCAGAGGCCCCATGCACGGAAATGTATGTAAGAGCAGGCCTTCCTCCCCCAGCTGCCAGCACTGGCTTCCCTCAGACACCTGGGACCCGGACTTCCCTCCTCTGGCCACCCGCAGGCATCTGGGACCCGGCTTCCCTCCTCCAGCAGCCTGTAGGCACCCAGGACCTGGGCTGGCTTCCCTCTAGCCCTGGTTTCATCAGGAAGGATGTCTGGAATGACGTCCGGCCTAATTAGCATATTACCTTTTTATTAGTATAGATTCTCGAAAGGCTATTAGTGGTTTAGGGCAAGCACAACAAGCCAGGCTTCTGCTTGGCATACATCCCACTTCCTGATTTGGGGGAAGCATTGCTCATTATGTGTTAGTTAATCAAAAATGTTATTTTGTTGGTTAGCATAAGATTTCACATATTCTCTGTAACAAATGAGATTACAGAATCTCCCAATGCCATTGGTTTTTCTCCTCTGGGAAAAATAAGAGAAAGCTCCTGAGCAGGATGGGGTCATAGCTATATTCTTGCAAAAGCTAACTTGTTCAGTAGGCAGGATGGATGGAGGGAAGAGATCAGGTGGACCAGTGGTCGGTAAACTCCTTAGTCCACAGAGCCAAATATCAACAGTACAACGATTGAAATTTCTTTTGAGAGCCACATTTTTTAAAACTTAAACTTCTTCTAATGCCATTTCTTCAAAATTGACTCACCCAGGCCGTGGTATTTTGTGGTAAAGCCACACTCAAGGGGCCAAAGTGCCACATGTGGCTCGTGAGCCTCAGTTAGCGGACCACGGAGGTAGACAAATTAAGAGACCAACTAAGTGATGTGATTTTGGTCATCTCAAATATAATATGAATAAACTTTGGACTAATGCAAAGCAACCAACCAACCAACCAACCAACCAACCATCTGCCTGTTAGATCTGATCAAATAACTGAGTCAACGCTCCCTCCCCTGGAACTGACCTTAGGACACTTCACAAGGGACATTCCCTTCTGTTCAGACCACATTCCACTCGCTAGGACCTCATTCCATTTGCTAAAACCATTATCTTCCCCTTAGGACAGCCCTGAGAATTCTCCACCCAGAAAATGCTGCCCAGAGTCCTTTCAAACCTCCCATTTCCCATCCCTGGGAGCTGGCACCATGTGGGGCTCCACCCAGCCCCTCTGGGTTCCAGATGACCTCATCCATTTATAATTCTTACCCCTTTGGCCTTGGCCTTGGTGTTCCTCCTTCGCCACCCTAACCCTGAGGGCTCTAGAAGAAACAAAAGCAGGTGGACATTGGAGAGAAGGTGAAACTTGAGGAAAGGCTGAAGAGTTTTGGTCTTTTGGATCCCCGAGTGGAGGGGGGGAGGGCATGTTTACAGACTGGGTACAGAGACTGGAGCTGTAAGTTTACCAGAAAGAATAAGTCTTCGGCCGAGGTCGGTTTGGCTCAGTGGTAGAGCGTCGGTCTGCGGACTTAAAGGTCCCAGGTTCAATTCCAGCCAAGGTCATGTACATTGGTTGCGGGCACATCCCCGATAGGGGGTGTGCAAGAGGCAGCTGGTCGATGTTTCTCTCTCATCGACATTTCTGGCTCTCTCTCTCTCTCTCCCTTCCTATCAGTAAAATATCAATAAAAATATATTTAAAAAAAAGAATAAGTCTTCGGACAAGAGGGACAGAGAAGGAGAATCCTGTTTTGCTGAACAACCACCACCTGTCTCAGCCTGATCTATAAATAGTGCATGCAGGCCGCTGGCTAAAGGTTAAGGCTGTTTTTTATCTGGAGAATTGGGTTGTTATCTATTTCAAGTCTGAGCCTAATAAAGGTAATTGCTAAAAATAGTTTTTCACTTTTGAGAGGAATATAACATCAGTAAGTCATAAAAGTTATTTTAAAAATCTCTTTTAACACATTTTAGTCTTTTTTATTAATATTAATATAGCTATGCCAGTTTTCATGTATACATCTTTATTTTATTTCCCCCTCAAATTTTAAATCCCGTTATCCTGTATGTGTCATGAAAACCATTGTTTGTTAATTGTAAATTCTTACGAACATGTTTGCATTTTAATTAGAATATGTAGGTTTTTATGTTAAATAGGAAAATTGCTATTTTTTAAATTTAAATTTGCCATGGCCCCAAGAAATGTTTCCACCAGTGCTATGTTCCTTACCCCCCCCACCTTTGTTAACTTATTTTGAATTCATATAAAGTTCACAAATAGGCAAAACATTTAGTTAATATCTCTAAAATGTTTTTAAGCGGGATAAAATGTAAACAGTTTTGTGGAGCCATCTTAAGCTCACATGCCTTCTAGTGATTTGTATTTCCAGAGAGTCTGGGAAATAAAGTTAGCAGCTTCTCATCCTGAGAATCAGGACAGAGGCTAGGGGAGGTACCTTGCAGTAACTATCAATCACCCAGGAAGGTTTTGTCTTTAATGTTTTCAGCTGATTCTGTTTCCCGGTCACATAGATGCCCAGACTATCTTTACACTCCTCAGCTCTGACCATGTATAATACATGAACTGCTCTGCCTTCATAAATAGGTTTTAATTTTAAAATGTGTAGAAGTAACTACTGTGGAGGAGGGGGGGCAGTACTGGGCGAGAAGGATTATAAAGATCAATAAGATATTCATTGAAAATGGCATTGTAAATTGTAATTCATTTCACGCCCTGATCCAAATAGCATAACTTAGTCCCTATAGAAGTCAGCAACCTAGTAACTAACATTTGTTTTAAACTTAAAATTTTCCCAAATTTAAAAAAAAATACTTTTGGGAACCAAACCTTTGGGGGGGAGCCCTGCATTTTCTATCATTTCAAAATGATCAAATATATAGTGATAGCAATGATACTGTTTCTTCATAAATGCCATCCACATTTCTTTCTCTTCCTAGAGTCTTCTTTTAGTTTTCGCTTTTGTATGAATTTTCATTTCAAGTTTGAAAATATGTAATAAAAATATCTATTTTTAAATAGATAATGTTTTCAGCTGGATCATTAGTATAGGACTGAGCTGAACTGTTAACCAAAACAGTAGAGGGTTAATAAGTGCTTGTAATATTTGCTCATGGTGAACAACTCAACCAAGTTTTCCGAAATGTACCAATGTACATAAGCAAGGTAACTAAAATCACTATTCAGCTGTGTATGACTTTAGAATGATTGTAAATCAAGAATCCTGTTATAGTTCTAGCTGGTTCTGCTCAGTGGATAGAGCGTTGGCCTGCAGAGTAAAGGGTCGGGGGTTTGATTCTGGTCAAGGCCACATGCCTGGATTGTGGGCTCAATTCCCAGTAGGGGGCATCAATGATTCTCTCTCATCACTGATTTTCTCTCTCTCCCTCTCTGAAATCAATAAAAATGTATTTTAAAAATGAATCCTGTTACATAAAAAGGCTAGATTCATTTATTTCTTTATCTTCTAACACCATTGTAGTTACATGTTCCTTTCGAATATACTGTGTCTAGATTGGATTTGAAGGGAGGCAGAAGAATAAGAGGTATGAAATGAAGGAGAAATGGAAAGTCAGGAATTGAGAAAGTAAAAATTCTAAGGAAAATGGAGCAAACAGGAAAAGAAGTTGGAGGGAAAAATTATGCCCAGGGGTAGAGTGGGGGTGTGTGTGGAAGGTACAGCATCATCAATTACCGTTATGTTCCCTGGGGGCTGTAAAACACGTGGCCATCTGCCACTCTGCTCCCTGCACTGCTGCTTCCCCGGAGGGTTCTCTTAACTCCTGATGGAAGGATGCCGTGGGGTTTCCGAGGCAAAGAGGGACTCTGGGAGAAGATTGGATGTATTTGTTGGTGGAACATACGGTCTCCAGCATCCCAGTTGTTTAGTTTACCACCCTGTAAGACGAAGTAGAATTTGCTTATGTCCGATGCGCTAGCTGTTAGTTTGATTTCAGGTAAATAACACCATTATTGAAGGAATTATATATATAGTTTATAATTTTGAAATGCTTTTTAAAAGAACACTGTTACCAAGAATGATTTTATTAGACTTGATTTCTGAATATGTCAGTGAGCAAGTTTTGTAATGGATAAGAACTGATAGATGACACACATTGTCTTCACAATTAAACATCTTACTGGGTGACCTGGGTCCCTGGGCGTTGATTACTATGCTCTTGAGAAGGCGCTTATTGTTGGAAGAACTATTAATAAAAGAAAGCATTTGACAGAAAATGTTTATGATGGCCATGAAAGAATGCTCTCTTATTTCTCACATTTTCATCTTAGTATATTTTATTTCTAGTCATCTGAAATTATTATTTTTTAAAATATATTTTATTGACTTTACAGAGAGAAAGAGAGAGGGACAGAGAGTTAGAAACATCAATGATAGAGAAACATCGACCAGCTGCCTCCTGCACACCCCCCACCGGGGACGTGCCCTCAATCATGGTACATGCCCCTGACCGGAATCGAACCTGGGACCTTTCAGTCTGCAGGGCGAAGCTCTATCCACTGAGCCAAACCGGTTTCAGCTGAAATTACTTTTTAGTAGAATGCTTCCATTGCCTATCTCCTACTTTCTCAAGGAAATCTGTCCCAGTCATATTTTTAAAAGGCTCTGTTTCAGAGCAGGTCCTCCTGTGAAAAACCAGGGGAAGGGGGCTTTAACTGATGTCTGACCCACAAACCACCCCGTAGCTTCCTCCAGGGTCAGGTTAGCCAGGAGGGCATGCAGAGCGCATCCCCGGAACCCCAGGATACTCAGCAAGTCCGGGGCCCTGACATTCTTAGCTGCCTCATGAATGTATCTCCGGTTCCCGTAGGGGAGGCTAAAGCACCATGAGGCCAGAGACCTTGACAACCGCATTGTTCCACATCCACCTACCCCCCCAAACTTTCTCATTCAACCACTCCCACATACAAATTGGGGCAAAAGTAGGTTTACAGTCGTGAGTACACGAAACAGAGAGTTGGCGCTTACATTATTACTCATTAGTTATTGTATTACTTTCCTTATGAACAGATGCAAACCTTTTGCCACCTCTGTATATGTATCCAAAGTACCCTTTTTGGTCAGGCTTGTGTGACACTTAATGTTCTGTTTGCTGTCACTAATTTGGTGTGTGTATGCATGCATTTGAGTGTATACATGTGACATACATACCCACACAAACACTAAAACTCTAAACTAGTCTTACTTTGGACCATGTTTTAAGTTGCTGGGTTTCTTTTCTCCAGACTTCCTGTGCTCACCGCTTTCCCCTACGGTCCACCTGGCAGTGATCGCTTCCACAAACTCCATGATGAGTTTAAGACAAAGAATTCAATTGCAAAATTCATAATAAAGAGCCCTCTAGTGAAAATTGAACACAAGTCTGTCATTACAAGATGCAACTAACTCTGAAAATTGATGGTTTGGCGGGAGTGTGGGGGTAGGGGTGCAGCAAAATGACTTAAGTGAACGACTTGGCTTCAGAATCTGACCAGAAGGAAGTTTATGTAGAGTCCCTATTTGTGCCTCTCACTGTGACCACCACGCGCTCTCTCACGGCAGTGCAGTGCCACAGGGTGTTGGGTTTTGGGTGCTGCCCACATTTTGCTATGGCGCTGCTTAATAGGCTGCACATTTACTTTATTACCTTTTTAATATGTAGAAAATGCTCACATTTGAAAACCCAACAGGCCCCAAGAAGTTCAAATAAATAAAGGATTGTGGACTAAACAAAATATGGTGAGAAAAATCAGTAACGTGTTTTTGAATTGAAACATCAAGGATGAGAGAGAATCATTGACTGGCTGCCTCCTGCAAGCCCCCTACTGAAGGGGGAGAGGGGATCAATCCTGCAACCCAGGCATGTGCCCTTGGCTGGAATAGAACCTGGAATCCTTTAGTCCTCAGGCCGATGCTCTATCCACTGAGCCAAACCAGCTAGGGCAAATAAAGCACTTTTGATGTGTCTCTTGAAATAATCATGTTGTGGTTTTGGTTTTTTTTTTACTACAAAATCCGCATTAATAACTGGTACATTTAGTAGGTAACATATTGGCACAAGGGTAGAGAAACCTCTTGCCTGGAGGAGGAGAACATCCACTACAGAACAGATTCTTTTCTTTTTGTGTTTCCTTCCCTTCCCTATCCCAACTTGTTATGTTTTCTTACAGAAAGAGTATCCATGGAAATAGCACTAAATCAGAATTGATGTCAGTGTCATGCATTGCAAAACATTAAAATACAATAAAACAAAAGTGTGCTTCAAATGTAGTTTGCTCAAATTAAATTCAACAAACATTTTCAAAACAACAGTGGACCTCTCCTTCAAAAGAGTGTGTGTATCGTGCAGTTTGGTCCGCATTAAAAATAAGTCTCCTTGAATCTTTCAGGTAACTGTTGAAGAACCTTAATCCTAGCACGTGTCTGAGATCTTGCAAAGGATTGGGGCGGGTTCTGCACCATGATTCTGGTTCTTGAAACATCCCAAGTCTAACAGAGGATGCACACAAGTACACAGAGGACTACCGTGTCATAACACTATTCTTCGAATCCATGTAGTAAGTGCTTAGTGAGTGACATTGGGCCAGAGAGGGGATATAACAGACCCTTTCCAAGGACGTTGTCCTGGAGATGACATGTTAGTACCTAATCCCGGGAGATGTCTATCATCAGACGGGAGGAGGGGAGTCTGGAGGAGGCTGGCAGTTAGCTGCACTAGACAGCACTGTGTACTCTCTGCACTAGACAGCACTGTGTACTCTCTCCAAACGCGATGTCCTAAATGCCCTGACTGCAGGTGCAGAAACAAAACAGCAGAATTTCAGTTTTGAGGCTGGTTCCCCGGAATCCATTCAATTGTTCAGTAAATATTTGCTGCATTTCTCTCCTGTTGTCTGCTAGGCCTTAGCACAGGGGACAAATGACACAGCGTTTGTTGTTAAGGAGCTCACTGTGCCATCGAGAGACAGGCACATCAACAACCAGCGGCAGCACGGCTTACAGGGGCTGGGGACTGGGATGCCATCCCCTAAGAGTCCGTGGGGGCAGCCCTGAAGGCAGACACACACATCTGGGCACCAGCATGGCAAACTAAAGAGAAGAACTAAGTTGGTGTCTGGAGAGATTTCTAGTCATCTCTGTACTGTATCTGCCTCACCCTGTGACTTAGAGCGCCCCAAATTGCTGTCCCTAGATCTGGGACTCAAAGATATTGTCATGAAGAATTGCATTGGAACTGACTGAGCTGGCCAGTATCAGGCTCATTCGTATTCTCTCTCATTCTCTCTCTCTCTCTCTCTCTCTCTATCTCTCTCTCTCTCTCTCCCTCTTTCTCTGTCTCTCATATTTTTATTGCTCTATATTGGTCTCAAGACTGACTCCTAGGATTCAATATATATTCATTAGCATTCTTATTGGCAAACAAGAGAAACTAATTCTCTTGTGTTAGGCAAATAATTTATTAAAATCACCGAGTATAGATTTTTCTAGAAAGCTGAGAAACTCAAGCAGGAGATAATAGTGCTCCAACCCACACTTGTAAACTGCTGCTGCTAACAATAAGCATGTGCCACTGCAGTTTTGCCCCTGACAATGAGATGGGCGGGGGACACCGTGCTAGGACTGCAGCCCACACTGAGACCCGCACAGCTGCCACAGATGGGGAGAGGGTCCCCCCCATCCTCCTGCCCAGGTCCCTCTGTATCATGGCGGCAGCAACCTTTCCAAGGTCCCGAGTAAGTGCATGTGATTGACGGGTCCTGAGCCTCACCTTCCTCCCTGGCTGCAAAGGAGGCTGAGGGAGGTAGTCAGGTATAGTCTAGTTGGTAAGACCAAGAAAGCATTTGGTCTCACCAACACAGAGGATTGGTAATGCAGGCAATGGAGAAGCCAACAGAGGACAGGGCGACTGTCCAGAGATTAGCAACCAGAGGAAGCTCCAGTCCCCTTGGGGCTAGGGGGAAATGGATGCTTCCAGAACCCAGAAGAGGGGGTGAGGGTTAAATTGAGAAATACCTAGAGAATGCTGGGAGCATGAGAGGAAAAACCCGCCCAGGAGACAGAATCCTAGAGGAGATGCAGCAGAGATGTCCCTGAACAGAGAGACAAACCTTTGCTTAGTTTCTTCATCCTCCCTCGTTCTAAACATCCCTCACTGCCTTCATGGCCCAGCCTCCCCAGAGTCCGCCCTCGCTTCCTGTGAAGCAGCTGCACAGAGAAAGACAGAACATGAATCTGAGAGAAAACAGGCAACTCACCGGAATGCTGGGAGACCAAGAAGCGGGATTGCCAACTTCTCCAGAAGCGATGGGCTCTGCCTCTCCCGGGATTCAGAGGAAGGAGATGTCCCATTTCAGAGGGGCCACAGTCTAGGCAGTGAAAAGAACAGTGTATAAGTTAAGTTTCTATTAAACGCGTCCAAAAAACGTTTCTCATAAATGTTAAAGGCACGCCTTAAAATTTAATACCCATTGTATTTTAAGTTATTTATTACATGTTCTTACAAGCTAATACCTTTTTAAAGTATGATATTTTGTAAAAACACTGTGTTATATGAGAACACGGGAATTCTCATGATCCAATGGCACTGTGTTCATAAGGCCTGCTGCTAATGAATTGGTTTCACAAAAAGTTCCAAAGCAATTTTCTTAGAAAACAAGGACAAGGTATTGCTAAGTTTTGTTTTTATTTTTTTTATTTTAATTGAGCCACTTTGAAGTCACAATTCAGCATGAGGAAGGAGAACAAAACAACCCTATTCTCACTCTCAGCAGAACCAAGTTTCATTGTATAATCTTCTCTCCCAGGAATGAATTGGCAGAGAACGAGACAGCAATGAAGAAAAGAAAGGATTCAGGAAGGAACTAGAGCCACAGGACAGGGGAACAGGCCTGTCTCCAGCAGAAGAGCGGCAGATGGGATGCCGCGCTGGTACATGTACTTCCCGTTCAT
Source organism: Vespertilio murinus (assembly GCA_963924515.1). NCBI lineage: Eukaryota > Metazoa > Chordata > Mammalia > Chiroptera > Vespertilionidae > Vespertilio > Vespertilio murinus. Next base: position 2,936,615 of record OZ004712.1, read on the forward strand.
GCCGCAGGTTGAGAATGACGTTCCCGCTGCATTGCTCAGACCCGCCCCACTGCCACTGTCTCAAGCGCACGCTTGTCTTCCCGTAATAACTGAATATGCAGGAACGGACTCGTTCTCTGGCTTTGTTTGTTACAGAACATCACATTTCCATTTAAATAAACCCATTCTTCTCATTGTACCAGAGTGCATGCGCGCCTGCTTGAGTAGCTGAACCAACGTGTCTCCAAAAGCAAACACACGCTCTGAAGCAACAGTGATGCTATGTGAAGCTCAGTTCTCTCTCCCACCGGGTCAGTGTGGCCCCGGGTCAGCACGGACGCCTGTAGATGGGTCAGGGTGGGTAATGTCACATATAATAAAACCAGGACTCTCAATGAGCGGAGCATTCACCAGTTTCCCATGATAATTGGAATCAGGAACACACAGATGGAGCCCTAAAACGACGCTGGTGAGCCACAGGCCTGAGCTGGAAGGATATTTCCTACAACCACCCTCCTCTGCGGACTGCAGAGCGCGCCCTAAATATCCCCCGGAATCTGCTTGTTCTCCTGAAAAATTATCCTGCCGGCAGCCCATCCCTCACGCCGCTCTCATTGACGGGTTCAGGGGACGGTGCTCGTGCAGTGGCTCAGGCAGAGCTCTCAGGGAGCCCCTGGTGCCTTTTCAATTATTTCTGTTAAAAATAGGGCTCTGCCTGTTCTGGGAACCGCTTTTAAATTTATCTGAAGGGCGCATGGCAACTGATAAATCACTGCGTGCAAAAACAACCCTACGGAAACTGCGCCGGGAAATCAAACCGCCCTTTGAAAAGGAATCCAATACAGAGCTACACACACACACACACACACACACACACACACACACACTTAACCCTTAGGAAGAGTGGGCTTTGTCTAAGTAGTATAGGTTCTTATTTAAAAGGTGAAATGAAAATGAAATAAATCCTTCCTTTTAGTCGAGAATAAGCCTTCCAAGGTGATTGCCGCTGCTGATCTTTCCGTGGCCTCTCCTAGGGCATCAGGTAACCCTGGAGGAGGCGAGGCGGTGTGGCCGGGACCCCACCTCTGTCTTACAGAACTGTCACCCCGCAGAGTAGCGTGACCCGATTTCGGCAGGAGAAATGACGCCAGAGAGGACCCCTCAGTGCCCAGCTCCTGTGGCAGGGCCCAGACTGGCTGAGGACCCATCACCTCCTCTGTTTCCCATGGCCTTAGCATGATGAACTCTGGGGCCAGAGGATTGGGAAATTTGGGCAAAATGTTGCTTATTGACCCAAAATAGACACGTATACACTGTTAAGAGTCGGTAATTGAGCAGATTTAGAAGGCTTCCACTTGTTCTTATGCTCTTCTTGCTCAGGAGAGCCAATGACCTCTAAGACCAAACTGGGAGAACCGGTGAAAAGCTGAGTTTCCCTTCGCTGGGCTGCACCTTCCCTGCACCAGGCTTCCCCATACCGAGCCCAGATGGTGCCAGGAAACCATGGTTCTTATAGAATGCGGTGGAATCAATGTATGTGTGTTTTGTTTTGTTTTGTTTTTTTAGATATTTCAATGATTTTTAAATAATTAATTAGATATTAATATTACTTTCTTCAGACAGTGCAGATGGATAATTTTTATATCCGTGCTCTGATTTTGTCTTGGTGTCTTCATTTGGAGAGCTTACTATTATTCAAATATTAAATTTTCTTATAGCAAACTAGATATTTGAAGTAGATTATTTTTAATAATCCCCAGCTGTCATTCTGCTTCTGTAATGTGATGATATAAACAATAGATTACGGTATTATCCATCTATTATTCTAATTTCTTTTGTACAGAGTATTTGTAAGCAAAAATGAGGTGATTAGTAATTCAAATACTGTAGTTGTTTACTAAAAGGGGATTCATAAGATGATAGAAAAAATAGTTCTTTTTCACTCTCCAAAGAAATGATTGAAGGGCTTTCGTTTAAACAAGATTTATTATAAATCTTAGTTTTCTCTTCGGTGAAGCCTTAATAATTATTTCTATATTGACATCTGATCTACTTATTTATTTAGATAAAAGAACTATTTGGATCTTGGCTTGTCCAAGGGCCAAGTGAATTTTGAAGGCTCTGAATGAAAATGAGTCTGTGTGAATTTAAGTCCATGAAGCATTTAGAGAAGCATGTTACATGAGGGTATTTTAGGGTTATCCCCAATAAGTAATCGTCTTTCACTCACTGGTTTGATCTCAGCCTAATATACCAGTGACTACATGGATCAAAGCTGGTACATCCTTTTATCCATCCCTTTGCCAGAGGAATTGCACAAGTTAAAGCAAGGAAACTAATTATAAAGTGAGGACATAAAGAAGGGTTTTTTGTATTACCATGGGAGAGGTGACAGAGGACAGTTCTTAAGCAAAGAAAGAAACGTGTTAAAGAAATCCAGCCTCACCCGCCCATCCCCATGGAGGCCAGGGTCCAGGGAAATCAAAGCACTTTTCTGGGGAATCCTGTGTGTGTGTGTGTGTGTGTGTGTGTGTGTTCACTTGAACTTGAACTCTAGAGAACTGTACTTTTTAGTGGACCCTGAAAATATTCATATATGTGGTCCCTTACACAGCCAACTAAATTTTAAAAATATATTTTATTGATTTTTCACAGAGTGGAAGAGAGAAGGATAGAGAGAAGAGAGTTAGAAACACTGATGAAAGAGAAACATAGCTACCTGCCTCTTGCACACCCCCTACTGGGGATGTGCCAGCAACCAAGGTACATGCCCTTGACCAGAATCAAACCTGGGACCTTTCAGTCCGAAGGCCAATGCTCTACCCACCCAGCCAAACCAGTTTCAGCCATCTTAGTGTTTTGTATCATATAAGACAATATTGATATAGGTACTGACAGACAATCCATCTTATAAACAGACAACATAAACTTATGGGATCAATAAGTACAGTAAAGTACCGTAAATTTATTTCTCTTATGCTTTTTCATAGCTATTTCTTTCCTCTAGCTTACTTTATTGTAAGAATACAGTATATAATACATATAACATACAAAATATGTGTTAATTCATTGTTTATGTTATTGGTAAGGCTTCTAGTCAATAGCAGGCTATTAGTAGTTAAGTTTGAGGGAGTCAAAAGTTATTCTGAGATTTTTCAACTGCAGGGGGTTGGTGCCCTAACCACACATTGTTAAAGAATCCACTGTACAATACTCTAATAATTTGAATTTGAAAAGTGGATGGTCCTTGCCCAGGCCTGCATTGCTCATTGGTTAGAGTACTGGTCCATGCACTGAAGGGTTGCAGGTTGGATTCCCAATCAAGGGCACATACCTGGATTGTAGGTTCAATCCTCTGCCCCGATGTGGAATTCAACTAATCCATGTGTCTCTCTCATAAGGATGTTTCTCTCTCCTTTTTTTTTCTCTCTCTCTATTCCCCCTGCCCTCCCACTCTCTAAAAATCAATGGAAAAAATATCCTCAGGTGAGGATTAACAGCAGCAACAAAAAGTGGATGGTCCTCCTGCTTCGCTTAGGATGGCAACAAAGATTTTCCTCGTTATTTTTCCTTTGGTGCCTTCCGTGAGAATTTGAAATAAACGAGGACTTGAAGCAGATCACTTGAGGCCTGGTGGTCTTTCCCTTTAATTTTAAGTCTTTGACGTAAAAACTTTTATAGTTAAAACTCATGATGGGACCTGGTTTTGGTGACGAAAAGTAGAGTTTTAAACAGGCTCTTTAATGTGGTAGATTATCACCAGACCAATTTCTTTGTGTTGCTGAACTAGCCTAACCATGGTGACAAACGAAAAACTTGGTCCTATGAGTTTTTGTTTTTTTTAGAGAGTGAGCTGCAGGATTCTCCATTAGCTCTTCTACCAATGTCCCTTGGAAGCGGGGTGTGAAGAATGTAATGGCATATGGCTTGTCATATGGTGAGCATTATTATGTCGTACTGTTCATTCTCCCCTATAATTTTCAAACAATGTTTTTGATAAAACCACCAATCTTCCGGGAAGCCAACTGTTCCCACCCTGGAGATAAAAGCAGCATCTCGGGTTCAGGACAGACTGGTGTTATTTGGCATCCTTTTCGGATCGCAGAGATCCTTCGCTCTGAACAAGCCTCTCATTTGGCAAGCATCTGCTGAAGGCTCACACGTCCTAATGCATTCTGCAGAGCCTGCGACCCATCCTGCCCCCTCCCGCTCTCTCGGGACGTAACCCCTGTCTTCTCAGGCTCCTCACAGATTGTCTCTGGATTGGCTGTTATATCTGCATCTCTGCCAACTTCTAGTTTGACTTCATAATTTTTCTTGGGCCAAAGTAGCCCAGCGGTCCATTTGTGCAGGCCTCGGAAGGTACGTCGGTGGGAAGGAACGCTGCTGCTTTCTGACTGTGTGACTCATCATGGGTGCACGTATTCGAGCTCACTCAGATGCTTGTGCTGACTTCTCAATCAGTTTTGAACTTCAGACCAAGAATTCCCTTTCTTGGACCTTCTTTGTCCCATGGTTACCCTGTATATTTTCTGTTGAGTAGCCTATTGATGCTTTATTAGGAAGGGAGCAAAGGAAGAAGGAGACTGACAACGTTGAGCTCCGTTATTACTCCGCACTCTGTCAGTGTCACATCTCATCCCAGACCAAGTCTTTATTCTTCAGAGTGTGGAATAATCTTAACTTTCAGATGTTTCTCTTCCCCAAGCGCAGACAGTTTACATTATTTACAGGATTTTATTTTATAAAATCATCAGAAACACTGACTTAGCAAACGCTGAATGACTGTTCCTTGAGAGAATTCATAATTAGGTCCCTATGAGCCTCTGGCTGCGATGTGTGGGTAAACTGATTAACGCACGATCTTAGTCAACATCACAGCGCGTTGTGCTTGGCAGCACGGAGTGGCCCGTCAGCAAATGGCCATTTGAAACAGTGAAATCGCCAACAAAGTGTGCAACGAGAACGACATGGCCTTAAAGAGGCTGCGACAAGGACACCTGCTTACAGAAGGAGAGCTGAAACAGGGAGGCAGGGCGCTGCCATATCCACCTCAGCTGGAACGTGCACTTTGGCGACTCGATTGCCCATCAGTCCGATGTCCCAGAGGCCCAGGAGAGTGCCCCGGGTGTTGGTTTTTGCATTAGAAGTAAATTTTACAAGTAGATGAATTCACAAATACGAAACCAGTTAATAATGAGGCTTTACTGTACCAGAGCCCCTAATGATCATTGTGTACTTTCTGAGTTCTCTTCCTTCCCTCCGAGTATTCTAATAGATTATGAATATATGCATTGAGAGTGCTTGTTATCTTGGCTCAGGACAGGAGCCTGTCAAATGGGGGCTTTTATAGAAGTTCCTCGTTCTGACTTTATCTCCGAGAAAATATACAACCAGAGAAAACAAAACTAACTTTGTGTGTGGAAGTGAAATCCCAGCACAGCGCTAAAACTCAGAAAGGATCCTGTGAGGTATTTAACCTGGCAGCTTTATATTTCAACACATTTCTGTTGAATGATGACAATGAAAGGCTTTTTATAAGAGGTGTCCTCCGGGGACCATCCCCTTTTCATTTTCACAGTGGTGCTGGGGTTGGATTACTTATAACCATCATTTCCCATGAGGCCACAGTTCCCCTCCATCCTCTCTCATGATTCCTCCCCCTAAACATTTCAATCAAACCCCTGCGCTCCCAGGGATAAAACAGACATCATATCCCCGACCAGTCACCCCTACAAATCACAACAAGAGTGAGCGAATCACTGTTTTTATTGCTGATTTAGAAGGCGTTTCCCCTGAGCCTCCTGCCTCCGATCGTTTACTCAGCACGTCCCGGAGCAGCAGCGAGGCTGAGTTATGTCTGACTTCCCGTTCCCCACATGAAGATCTGCCCTCATTACCATTTTCGCGTGTGCTGTGCTTATCCCCGATGGGTCCCACTCACACTCAGACGTCAGGAGCTTTCTGGGATCGCTTGGCACCTTCTCAGCTACTTCCTCTGCTTCGAGTGCCTCTCCGACTCCTTTTGGCCCAAAGTTCCCCCATCTGGGGCTGGCCAGTCATTTCCACGGTAACGTGTGGCTGGTCTGCGTAGACCCCTGCCTTGCAGCCACAATGGCCAGCCACCTGCCCTGGGATTCTGCCACCTTTGGCTTCTTCCGGGTTGGAGTGAAGCGTCCCATGGAGAGCACGGGACCCGCACCTGAGGTCACGGCGGAGAGGGCCCCGCGGTGCTGCTTGGATGGGTAAGGCCATTCCTCCCAACAGCCCCAGGCCCAGCCCTGGGAAAGGAGAGAACAGGAGAGTCAGGAGGGGACCAGACTCATCTCCTCCCGCCGGGGGTGGCAGGAAGGCCTCGTGGGGGTCTCTGCGGACATCCTGCTTGCCTCCTCCTGGGTCACTGCGGGGCACAGCCTGCGCTGTAGTTCACACTGCACCTGGACTCGCCTCTTTCCTCCTCCCTCCATCCCTCCCTGTCCACACAGCCCTCCTCCCCATCTCCCTTCCCCCTCTGCTTTCCTGGGAACCCGAACTCAAGGACAAGGTTTAAACTTACAACTTCATCTTAAAAATGATTGTATTGGTTTTTAGAGAGCAAGGGAGAGAAACATCAATGGGCTGCCTCCTTCCTGTACGCCAGGGATCGAGCCCACACCCCAAGCATGGGCCCTGGCCGAGAATCAAACCGGCGACCTTTTGGTGCATGGGACCACACCCAACCCGCTGAGCCACACGGGCCAGGGCTCAAACGCCATCTTATCAGACTAAGGGTTTATCATTTTTCTATTTAGCTTTCCTCTTAAAAACAGAAAATCAAGTTATGCAGTCAGTTTAGAAGGCTTCCGATATTAGTGGAGAAACACCTCTGTGGAACTGAACATGTGGTTTACATGTCGCCTTCATGCGTATCTCAGGTTGCAGGCTTGCTGCCTGAGGATGACAAAGGAGCGGCGGCTCCCCGGCTTCACCTGCTGCCGCGCCAGGTGCAGAGCGAGGCCCTGACCAAGAGCTGTGTGCGAGTTCGCTCCCTCCCGTGTCAGCCAGCGCACACACAGGAAGTCAGCTCAGGGACAGCAGTGAAAGTTCCCAGAATAACGCCTGGGAGTCAGTATTCTCATTACCAGTCGGACTGGCATGGTGGGACAACGACACAGCTCCGCGGGAAGCTGTCTTACCCACAGTAGCCATCAGAGGCAGGAGCCGCTGGAGGAAAAGGCGGACGTGGACAGAGAAGTCACACGTGGCCCTGCCCCATGCCCGTTTGAAGCGGCTAAGCATGTGCGACCCTGTGTCCTTGGAGGAGACATTGAGAAGCCTGGAAAAGGCAAACTATTTTGCCCTGAGTTGGGCAGGCTCACTGAAGGGCCACAGAGAAATGCTACAGAAGCTTGTGAAGCAAGAGGGGTGGTTTCCTGGGAGACCCTGCACAGTCCCGGCTTGCCATCACTTACCTCTGCGCTGTGTCTGACACACACTCCATAATAGCACTAAACGCTACAATATGTTCATTACCTCTTAGGACACGTAAGAGTTGACGCTGGGAGTGTGAGTGTTTGTGTGTGTGTGTGTGTGTTTGTGTGTGTGTGTTTGTGTGTCTATGTGTTTGTGCAGTCTCATTTCATTCAGACTATTGGTCCGATTTCAAAAAGACCTAATAAATATTTTAATACAAGTTTTCTTCAAAAAGTCTCTGTTAAGTCAAAATAGATGAAACAACCTTTTGTTTTATCACTTAATTCCTTTGTAAATCGTAATCGCCTTTTAAAAAACCGAGCTGTCTTGTAAATGGTACGCTGATAACTGGCCTGCAATGAGCAGTGATTTATTTAAAATTACCAACCGAGAGACCCATTCTACTTAACTTTACCGCTTTGTTGGCAAACTGGAAGGATGCCAGAGAGTAATTTTTTGCTACTTATTTCCAAGGGTAAAATAAATCACTTCTGACTTTTACAAACGATAATTTTAATAAGACTGATGACACATACTGGGGTCCAGGCAAACATTTCCATCCATTCCTTCCTAAGCAGCCTGTGACTGGAGAAATCTTAAGAACAGGCTGAGAGCAGGCTCCCTCCCCGCGTGGGAAGATGTGCCTCTCGGAGCCGGGCGTCATGCTACGTCCTTCTAAAGGCCGCGGCGTGGGAAGCCTCCCTTCCTCTGCTCCTCTTCCCTCAGACACCCCTCAAGGCCTGGCCACGGCATGCTCGGGTTATTTGTTACCATGATTTTGCTCTTCTCAGGACCATCATAGCTGACTAACAGTGTGATTACTTGGTTAATCCATAAAGCGGGAATTTTACTATCTTATTCAAAACTCAACTGCCAATGCCTCAAAAAAATAAAAATAAAGCTACATGTGTGATAGAAGCAAAGAAAATATCTAGTTAATTGGGTTGATGAATATCATTGGCTTTTGGAAATTGTCTGAATGTATTCTGCCACACTGTCTCTGAGGACAAACCATGCTGGGATGGGACCGTTGGGGATGCTTTTTACTCTCAGCAACAGTCTGTCTGGCTTTTTAAATTGTGAGACAGGACTTTTCGGATACTGGGAGGCACAAGTCAAAGGGTGTTATATCTCTTTGTTTTTTTGCTTTTTTAAAAAAAATCAAACAATTACTCAAGCTGAACCTAGACAGTGAATTTTCTGCTTTCGGTCCTTTGTGTGCTGGTAGAAATCTTGAGTTTTCTAATATGTCATGGCGTGGTATTGGGAGTTGGAGACAAGGGGGCTGGATCTTTCCAATCCTGCTTATAAAAGAGAAAGTGGGCTCCTATTGCATATTGGAATTAATATCAACTTCTGCTCAATGAGAAGACAAATAACCTTGGTGAAAAAATTACAATTAACACACCTTCTTAGTGATACATACTAGTGTATAAACTAACTAGATTTACCATGTGTGTGTGTGTGTGTGTGTGTGTGTGTGTGTATTATATATGTAAACATGTATATAATTTCAGAGCATATATGAGTTAGGAGGATATAAAGTTATAGATATATTTACAGAAGTCCAGAGGTAGGGCTACTTGGTTGATGGATTCACGCCTCAAGTATAATTATTAAGGATGTAGTATTTTTTCATTTTCCATGTGGTCAGTTTCAGTGTTGGCTTCAATTGTTGGTGCATGGGAAGGTGCTGCCTACATTCCAAGCACCGGATTCAGATGTGACCATTTTCAGAGAGATGAAGTGGTTATTATTTCCTTTACTTTCACTTAGGGACGGCAAAGCTTTTCTGAAAACCCCTCATTAAGCTTTCCTTCACTTGCCATTGGTCAGAATTGGGGCTCGTTTTCATCTCATTAAACTTAGATCCATTCAGCCCACTTCTTGAGATGCATGTGACCTCAGATTCCCACAGAGAGTGCGGAAATGGGTACACAGCTGAGAAAAATCAGGGTTTTAAGAAGGAAAGGAGATCAATGGATGCAGCATAGAGAACAATAATATGTGATATGCATATACCGTTCTGTATTTCTGGAATACACGTGACTTAATTGTAGGTGACATAGTTCTAGTCACTTTACAAAATTCAGCTTAAAAGTCTTCTTTCTGTGTTGTCTTTCCTGATGTCAAGTTTGCCTCCCCTTCCTCTGGGATCAGCGAGGGGTTAGTGAATGCCTATAAACATTAGCTCTGTTTCAATGACTTCCCATCCAGAAGCTCTCAGAAGTAGCAGCTGTGTGGCTCACCTTTACCTGCTCAGCACAGAGCCCGGAGCCTACGTTTAGAGGAGATAACGATGTTGAACTGGATTTTCTACAAGATCCCCGATGCATATTTTACTATGTCAGTTTTAAGTATGAAAACCTATTGGTTCTGCATACCATTTTTCTTCTCTTTGTATGATTGGCTTTACCACAGAAGATAATTTACTCAGCACGCAATAACTCAGAACTTGAAAACGCTCAGAGGGCCATATGGATGTGAAATATTTCAGTCATCTGGCAAATGCAATAACTTAAGGGAGAAAATGTCAGACAGAATTACCCTTCAATGATCTGAGGCCCCTATGGAAATCATGCAACTCTGCTGCACCTCTTTTTAGAAAGTCCATACCTGGTTTTGATGAAATACTTATTATTTAATAAACATCTTACGTAGAATATCACCAAGAGTCTCTGACTATATCATCCAAATTCAGTCAGAATATAATTGACCTTTTCAGGTGACAATTCTAATAGAAATCTTTAGATTTTTAAATTTATTCTGGAAACACCTAAAGCATTAATTGCCAGTTTTATCTACTCTACACTCACAAAGCCTTTGATGTCCTTTGAGTTAGTCTCTGATAGATGAATATTTGATAAGTATACATTATTTTTTAAATATATTTTATTGTTTTTTTACAGAGAGGAAGATAGATAGTTGGAAACATCGATGAGAGAGAGTCATCAACCAGCTGCCTCTTGCATACCCTCTACCGGGGATGTGCCCGCAACCAAGGTGCATGCCCTTGACCGGAATCAAACCCGGGACCCTTCAGTCCACAGACCGACGCTCTACCACTGAGCCAAACCAGTTTTGGCAAGTATACATTATTTTAATGAATAAAATGTTATAGGTTGTGGCATCAGTGAAAATGGCAAAGCAAAGACATGAGTGAACCTTATAAGCCTATGCTGAGTGAAAGAAGCCAGTCCTCAAAAGCCACATATGGGATTCCATTTCCACAAGATGATCAGACGGAACCCCCACAGAGAGAGTAGACCCGTGGGCGCCAGCGGCCAGCAGAGCAGCACAGGGAGGGAAGTGGCAGTGGGTGCGGGGAGCCTTTCCACAGGGATGAGCACGCTCAGGGATTAGGTGGGGACGGTGTTTCATTTTGTGAATTTACTAAGAGACACTGGATTGTACACTTTCCAATGTTGAATTCTATGGTTCATGTATAGTAATCACAGTAAATTTATTTTAAGTTATGTAAGCTTCTGTCTTTCAAAAACAGCTACATACATGCGTATATCTGGAATATTCTTTCTGTCTTTATCTAGCTCTTTGACAATGTACTCCACTAATCTAATACTAGTCTATGCCCTTGATAATAACATTCAATGTCTTGCTCTAGGTCAACCTGCCGAAAATATATTTGTTCGATGATCAATACACCAATGTCCAATGACTCACACACACACACACACACACACACACACACACACACACACACAGACCTACACTCGGATCCAAGGTGGTTAACTGCAGTGATTTTGCTGCCAGAAAAGCAGATTCAGATACAGGTATTTATAAAGGGACAGAATGTTAACATGCTTCTAAGGGAAACCCCACCCATTCACGTGCAAGGCTCTGAACATCTGAAGAAGACTGGGCATCTACAATGTGCGCAAAATTAAAGCCCAGCCAAGCTAGACTGAAAAGTCCCCAGCTAAGTTTTTTGGTGACATGGAGGCACAGGAGGAGGAGAGTCGCCTGTAATTCTGAGACTTCGTCTTTTAGTGAATTGCCTGTTAGCCAAATCCGTGTGAGGAAGAGCATGGACGCCTGTCTGTGACATAAGACACACTAAACGGGAGTTGTGACTAAGGTCTGATTTCTAAGTGAGTGAATTCCTGGAAAAAAAGACGGTGGTGTGCAGATACCAGAGGGATAAAGTGGGTCACCCTTGTTCTCCAGAGCTTACCAGACCCGGTGTAACTGTGGCTAGGGCCTTTTCTTGTGGTATTTCCCCTTATGTCAAAAGGACCTTGACAAATGCTAAAACCAAGACTAAGCCACTTAGAACCTAGAACATTCCCCAACAACATAAAAGGACATGTTTCTAGTAATAGGACACAGGGATAGATACCAACATAAGTGTGGCCCTAGCCAGTTTGGCTCAGTGGATAGAGTGTTGGCCCTCAGATGGGTTCGGTTCTGGTCAAGGGCATGTACCTCAGTTGCAGGCTTAATTCTTGGCCTCTTCAGGATGCATGCGGGAGGCAACCAATCCATGTGTCTCTCTCACAACATTGTTTATCTCCTTTTCTCCCCCTTCCTTCCATTCTCTCTAAAAAGTTAATGGCAAAAATATCCTCAGGGGAGGATTAACAACAACCACAACAACAAAGAGGTGAGGACCTTCATTGTTCAATTAACACTCATTAGGCCTGGTGGTGGGAGATCCTGAATTGTCCCTTTCTGCCCAGCCTTTATCCCTTTGTGCCTACAGCTGCATCCCCTTGATCCAGAGCACTGGCTGCACTTGAGTGGTGTCTGCCACCTGGCGGGAAGAAGTATGGCCGCTGGTGTAAACTCTAGTGTCCACAGCTCAGGCCGGAGCAGCTGTGAGTCCATCAATGTGTTTGCAGAGCCTTCTGTCAGGGAGCCAGGGGGTTGGAGGGATTATGTCTTCAGAAGGGTGGCAATGCAAGGCAGGGGCATACGCCACGGCATAAAAAAGTGAAGATTCATTGCTCTCTTGGCTTAAGCGCATCAGTAGCATTAGGCTAAATGTGCCACTTCTTACTTTGAAAGGATGTACCGTAGAGCTGTTGAAAGCCTTGAGGTGCTTAAAAATATATTGCTTAATGCTGAGCAAGTGGAGAAGAAAGAAAGCTGCTATAAAATATCTTTAACAGAATTTCAGGTAAAATAATAGAGGTGTCATTAATATGCTATTTTATTAAATGACTAGAAATAAAGCACACTCAAGGGAAATGAATTCTTTAAAAAAAATGTCGTTTAGCCATAGCATCTCAACAAGATGCAAAGTGCGGGGCTTGAAAGGCTCTTATAAATGCCTGATTTTGCAATCACAAGGTTCTTTTATATTCTTATAACAACAAAAAAAATGTCTTTTAACCCATTTTTTTGTAAGCTTTTTTGAAGAATGGGTCTCAGCCATTCTTACTCTAGGGCAGTGTTTCCCAAAGTGTGGTACACGTGCCCCCGGGGGTACGGGAAGAGTTTGGTGGGGGCACACGTTGCACCGGAGTTTGGTGGGGATATGCACTGCACTGTGCTTATCTGTGCCTAATTCTACGTTCTCATGAGTCAAGTCAAGACAGTCTTGTGAGGCATGAGATGGTCCAGTGTGCAAATAAATGTTATTTATAATTTTTATTTATATTTTATTATGAATAATTTTATTTTTTGTTTATTATTATTTTGTGTATGTACCAAAAAATAAATATATTTTGATTGTTATTAAAATACATCCATTTTTGTTGTTGATGAGGGGTATTCAGCGTTATGAAAATTATAGAAGGGGTACACGTATGTCAAAAGTTTAGGAAACACTGCTGTAGGGCATGACCCTTCCAGCCACGGCACGGCCTTTCTTAGTCGAGTGAATGGCACGTGACCAGGGTGGCTCTTCTTGGCCCACTTCACAACACGGATGGTCAGAGGGTCAGATCAGACTCACAACACAAGAGATCTCACAAAATATCCAAACTTCCTAAGGGTTTACAGCTGCAGACGGTGTGAGGCAGAGACAGCGGGGAGGAGCCTGGAACGCTAACCCGGTTCCTTGGGTCCGTTTCTGTGCATTAGAAGTGCTCTGGCCTGGGTTTGCCATGTGAGGTCCTACATAATGCCTCTGGGACATCGATTCCACGAAAGGGAGCTCTTTCAGTCACTAAGCATCTCCCTCTTATCACTGTGTACCTCATTCGACATCTGCTGAAAGCCGGGCCTCGCACACACTGTGCTGTCAGCAGTCCACAGGTGAGGGCTCCTCTGTCTTCCGATCCTGATTCCACCCAGGGACCGTCCTGTGGGCGCACTCAGCAAATAATCAACTTACCTGTCCCATCCGAGACTCTTAAATACTGCAAAGCATTTCCTAAACCTCAGGAGGACTCCTGACCCGGGGAAAAGAAAATCTATTTTGATGTTAGAAGGGCTGTCAAGCGATCCCAATGTTTACTGTCTCATCCTAAAGGGAAAAGGACTGGCTGCCTCAGAACTGATGAATACCCATCCCTTAAACATCAGACCCAAGGGTCAGGTCGCTCTTCTTCATTCTCTCAGGAGCCTCACCTGGCTCTTCCTCAGCCACCTGTTAGACCTTGCCTTGACGGGGAGGCATGAGGGGGGTGTGCACCTGTGCGTATGGGGGTCACCAAACAGTTTTGGAGTGTTACTTGTTTTGATCTCAAAACCACAAGCTTTCAAACATCTTGCCTCTCAAATAAGTGTCAGATTTTAAGAGCCCCAGAGTCTACTAATTTACTAATGCATCTATTCCTCTACGCATCTACTACTAATTTACTAATGCACCTAATCAATCATTTATGTCTCTTGCCGATAATCTGATGTGGGTCAGGGATGAACTGTGCTGCCACCCACAATGCGTTTGGGTCCTGAGTTAATATTTCCGAGTGCTGTCATAACCAAGTGCCACAGGGTGGGGGCTTAGACAACTGGATTTATTTCATCCCAAGTCTGAGGGCCCCAAGTCTGAGGTCAGGATGGCAGCAGGGTTGATGTTTCCCAAGGCCTCGCTCTTTGGCTGGTAGATGGCTAACTTCTCCTGGTGTCTTCACACGTTTCAAACATCACAACTCTTAACGCAACACTGCAACCCTGATACATTACTACTCTTAATAGCTACGCTCCTTTCCTATCGGGTAGGATGCTAACATTCCAGGGAGTTGCAAATTCAAAGAACCTTCTGGACCATGCCAGAATGTGCCCACAATCTATATTTCTATCGACTCTCTCCTTCGTGTCACACAACGTTATGCATAATATGCTTCCTACAGTATTTTTACTCTTCACTGACAGACTCCCCTACTGAGTGTACCGTGTGCTATTTCTTCTGCTCTGATTGCTTTTCAAGTCAAATATTCTTCATCGGTCCTGATGTTTTATTCCTTATAGATCAGGAGAGGCGATAATCACAACAGAAAGAAAAGAATCTGGGAATCCTCAAATATTAATATTGTATCCCTCAATATTGATGTAAAATATAAAACTTCAAATGAATTTTGCATGTTTAGTTCTCCACTCAGAGGTCCACCTGCCATCCCTCTCTTTTGCCTCTGGAGGGCCATAAGGGAAAAGTTGGGAATATCAATCAGATAACTTATTTTTCATAAGTATCAGTAGAGGGGGTCATACATATTCTTATTTTCCATAAGACAGCACAGATTTTAGACTGGTTTTAGAATATACCTAACTATATGTCATTGAAAAACACAACCAAAAGTTGAACTCAAGTCTGCTTGTTTGTTTTTACCGAATCACCCTCCATATTGGTAAAGACCTGAAGGAGAAGGAAGTAGGCCTAAGCTTCATCTCATTTTTCTTATTTCAAATGGGAGTCATTTGCTTCTGTTTTTGAGTATGTGTTTGTGCTGGTGTGTGTGTGTGTGTGTGTGTGTGTGTGTGTGTGTGTGTGTGATTCTGCAGCAATAAAAGTAAAAAGAAAGAATAAAATGAAAAAAGTCACTAGAAAATATTTCAAGTTTACTTAAATGTATGTATTGAGAATGTCAAGGGGAAGAATCAAACTGTTTTCTAGATCGAGAGTCAATTAAATTATAATCAGAGTGCAGAACTGAGGAAACACACCAGTGTTCCATTTGCATGAACAAAATCGGGGAATATCTGAAAACCAGAGGCCCAGTGCACAAAATCCGTGCAAGGGGCTTGGCACTCGCAGCAGCAGTGGCTTGCCCCACAGCCCCAGCTTCGTCTGGAAGGTTGTTTGGCTGTCCAGTCTAATTAGCATATTACAGTTTTATTATTATAGATAAGCTTTATTGCACACTAGACTCATTACTCATTTTTTGTTGTCTTGAGTGGTATTTTTATAAATTCATACCATGCAATTAATTCAATAACTTTGTGGCATTTTGTTGTTAATCCTCACCCCAGAATATTTATTCCCTTGATTTTTTGAGAGAGAGTGGAAGGAAGAGAGAGAAAAAGAGAGTGAGAGAAAGAGATAGATTGGTTAACTCCTGCACATGCCCCAACTGGGGCCAGCTATCAAACCTGAAACCCAGATACATGCACTTGACTGGGACTTTAACCCAAGACCCTTCAGTTCTCGGACCAAAGCTCTAAACCCTGAACAACTCTGGCCAATAGTAGTGGTATTTTTTTTTAATGAAATGAAACTGTAATGTGTTGCATCACTAGCATCATAAAGCTGAATATTTTAAATTATAAAAGACAAAGCATAAGTGAGGTTCAGAAGATGAGAGGTATCTAAGTTAGGGAAGTGAGAGGATTTATCTACTCATATAACTTATTAAGCTTTTAGTTTCTTTGGCCAAAAATAATTTTTGTTACACATAAATATTAAGGAAGATTGGGAAATCAATAACAATGATTTTAAAACTCCATCTGCAGTAGAAATATTGTATGACTAAACACAAATAAAGGCTGGAAGTTTTGAGCAAAATGATTCTGTCAGGACCTTGGCACAATTATTATAAATATTTCAAAGTGGTTAGTTTAACTGAATGGTGAATTATATGGCATCCTACAGTGGCCAAGATCGACTGAGAGCTTTTAGCTTCCAATTAAAAAATATTTTTTTATGATGTAAGAAAATACTTGCCAAACAACCTACCCATAATTCAAAGAATTGGCAAAGCAAAAATGTGATTTCGGATGTTTGCATGTTTCTTCATCCTTTCATAAATTCACGAGATTCTTTATGAAACAGCACATTCTATGCTGAAACCGGTTTGGCTCAGTGGTAGAGTATCGGTCTGCAGACTGAAAGGTCCCGGGTTCGATTCCCGTCGGAGGCATGTACACTGGTTGCGGGCACATCCCCAATCAGGGGTGTGCAGGAGGCGGCTGGTCGATGTTTCTCTCTCATCGACGTTTCTATCTCTCTATCTCTCTCCCTTCCTCTCTGTAAAATATCAATAAAATATATTTAAAAAAATAAATAAATAAAAAGAAACAGCACATTCTAAAATCAGTCATGCTGAGTGATTACAGAAAGGTAAATCTATATATGTTTCATAGATTGGAACAGCTATCAGATAGTATTCAGGAACAAATATTTCTGGATTGACATACTTCATGAATGACACAAATATATAGTGCTTGAGAGAAATGGTTACCAATGGCATATGTTGGACCAATTGTCAATGACATTGCAATTCTCAGCCTCTTTTAAGTTTTTAAATCTCCTAGTGCTGAGTCACCATGACAACGTGACTGGCTGATGGCTGGTAACCCCAGCTGCCTCAGGCCTCCAGCTGTGGGAAGGATCTGGCATCCCAGTCCCAGGCTCATGTACTGCTTGAACAGCCTCTTCAGTGAGTTTGCCATCACTAGGTCTACTTAATCACTTCGACCTCTGGGAATAAACAATGGCCCATCTCCTCCAATGAAAACATCTGAATTTTAACTGATTCTTATTTCCTTTAAGAGTTCTCTTACATTCTTACACTCCATGTTCCTTTAGACCAGTGTTTCCCAAGCTTTTGACATATGTGTACCCCTTCTATAATTTTTGTAAGGCTGAATACCCCTCGTCAAAAAAAATGAATGTATTTTAATAACAATCAAAATATATTATTTTTTGGTACATACACAAAATAATAATGAATGAAAAAGAAAATTGTTCATAATAAAATATAAATAAAAGTTATATTATAAATAACATTTTTTTTGCACACCGGACCATCTCATGCCTCACAAGACTGTCTTGACTTGACTCATGAGAACGTAGAATTAGGCGCAGCTAAGCACGGTGCAGTGCATATCCCCACCAAACTCCGGTGCAACACATATCCCCACTAAACTCTTCCCGTACCCCTGGGGATACACATACTACACTTTGGGAAACACTGCTTTAGACTATTATCAGAAACCTTTCATTATTTTTTAAAAATATATTTTTATTGATTTCAGAGAGGAAGGGAAAGGGAGATAGAGATAGAAACATCAATGATGCAAGAGAATCATTGATCAGATGCGTCCTGCATGTCCCCTCCTGGGGATAGAGCACACAACCTGGGCATGTGCCCTGATCGGGAATTGAACCGTGACCTCCTGGTTCATAGGTTGATGCTCAACCACTGAACCACTTCGGCTGGGCAGAAGCCTTTCATTAGTCCATCATCAGGTGACCATGCATCACCACACTGAGTTGCACAGCCCCTAATCCAGCTTCATCTTCCACCACCTCTCTGCCTGCACCTCATATTCTTCCAAAGAGCTCCTTGGAACCTTAGATAACAGCTTTATTATACTTTTAAAAAATCTAATAAAGGTATCAGTTCATGTTTTGAAAGTTAGGAAGGCAGAAAGATTAAGGTAAAAAGTTCCACAATTTTACCTCCAAGATAGTCCACTATATTGGCAGTTTGGTTTCTTTGGTTCTAGCAGTGGATAAGAATTACTGTCAATTTCACATGTGAACTAAGCTTTTATTTAATTTTTATGAATTTGTTAAGTGAAATGCTGTCACATAACTATTTTAATTGATAGTTATAGACTTTAAATTTCCAATATGTTTGTGTTTAATTAAATTATTCTTCATACATTGTTTCAAATTACTCCAGTTTTTCAAAATTTTGAATAAACTAGAGGCCTGATGCACGAAAATCATGCAAGAGTAGGCCTTCGCAGCCCCGGCTGCCTGGGCTCTCATCTGGAAGGTGGTTGGACAGTCATTCCACTGTCCAACCATTCAATCTATTTGCATATTATGCTTTTATTATTATAGATTGCTACAAAATGTTCTGGCAGTAAAACTTTAGTTATAAATCATCTTAAATTAGAGTTATTCCAAAACAATGGCGATTGTTTATATTCTTGGAATCAATCTAAATTTGGTTTCACAGAGACTAAAAGTGAATAGTATGAAATATATATTATAGCATGTTTGCAAATCAAAATAAGTTAGAAAGTTCACAAGTCAATTATGCATTTAAATAAAGAATAAATGTTTTTTAAAACACCTGGAGTGTTTTTAACTCCTCCCTTTCTCCACGACTCCAAAGGCTCAGTCAGGACTTCCCAATCATGTGTTGATTACAAGGACTCCCAAATCCCACTGAAGGTCAAGAAGACTTTTTGATTTAAAAAAGAAAGAAAGAAAGATTCAAGATTACTCATAGGGCCATAGAATTGAGAGGTAAGTTGTAAAGCAAGAATATTCTGTAACCTCAAAATCCTAGCCAGGAATTGCAATAGAGTCTGCCCATGCATGTTAACTATACAACAGGCAGCCTGGCTTTCTATGGGCTTGTTTAAAAAGAAAACACTGTCCTCTAATTTCTAATGTACTGAGTTTCAATTCATTAGAAGGGATCTTTGCAGACCCTCAGAGAAATAAAAGCACATATCATGTCTTATGATTGAATTCTGAATCATGTCTAAGCAAGAAAGTAACTTGAGATTCCTACTTCCAAAGTCACGCTGGTATTGCTATATTCAAAGAAAAGGCAAAGCTTTGCAGAGCAGGCAATTAAAATCCTTCCATGTGTTGATATTTAGGGCCAGGACTGAAGGTGTGATACATCTCCCTTAAATCTTCTGATTTTTCTAGTTAATATGGGCTACGTGAAGAGAGATATTTAATGTCTCACATAAAACTAAGTGCACAAATAACTGATAACATTGGTGTCACAATGATAATTCATATAATATTATTGATGGTAATAATTTTTAAATACTTATTTTCTCTTATCCCAAGGAAAAATAATTCATGACCAGAAGATATATTTCCATTGATTAAAAGGTTAAATGTTAAAAGTACTTATTAAGTTTTTACAAATTAAAATCAATCCACAGTATGACTAACTGGCATGTATATCTCATTTCATGAGTTCTTGAAAATCTGGGTCCTCTGAATTCAGGCTATTGCTTTGGATGCTGATGTTATAGTTAGTGGCTAGAATCATCTGGCAATATAGCACTTTCCTAGTACTGATCATATTCTATGGACATTGTAGACAACAGAACTAAAGACCTGTTCATCATTTAGGGGAAATTATCTCTCTCTATAAAAGCCTAAGCGATCAGCTAACCAGCCAGTAGCTATACTGTTCACTGACCACCAGAGGGCAGATGCTTAACGCAGGAGTGGAAACCACAGGCATGGAAACATGGAACAGACTGACGAATCTCAGAGGGATGGGGTGGGAGGGGAATCGGGGAGAGGACAGGAAGATATTAACTGAAGATCTTATATGCATACTAGAGGTCCCATGCATGGATTCATGCACCAGTGGGGCCCCTCAGCCTGGGCCCTCTTGAAATCCAGGACCCCTCAGGGGACGTCGGAGAGCTGGTTTTGGCCCTATCCCTGCAGGCCAGGCCAAAGGACACCACCAGTGCATGGATCCATGTACCGGGTCTCTAATATATATCCCTTAAATGGAGAACAAACTAGGAACTGAGCCATTTTTGAGGAAATTCCAGGGCATACACCATAAAACCTTCCTGGCATAAAAACAGTGTGGACAAGGGGCTGGGCATGAGGAATGAAGGTGAGGGAAAGAAAGAGGGACACAAGAGGCTTTTCCATTTCGCTCCGCCCGTTGCCCTGTGGCACAGTGAGCATCAGGCCAGGCAGAGGGACATAACCGAAAGGCGCCGGCCAGCCAATGGGATGCTCTGCCCATGAAGTGCTGGGCGTCCATGGGGAATGGGGTGAGGAGCCCGTCCACGGGGGCGTCCTGGCGGGAGCTCCCAGTTCCTCACTCTCCTTCAGAGCACATCCCTGTACGTGCACCTCTCATGGAAGGGGAGGATCTGTTCCCATAATGTTATCTACGTATCTTGTATCCTTTATTTAACGTGAGAAGACCAAAGCTGTAAAGCTTGATCTATGTTCATTCATCTGCTCGGAATGTTGTTTTTAGATTGTGTTAGTGGTGTTTACCTTCTGAAAACTACCTGGATGTCTTTACAAACGATTTATTTCTTCTTATCATGTAATCCGTGTGACACATACCATATGGATGGAGCATTTTCTTTTCATACTCCTTTCTGGTGACAGTTCCCAGTTGAAACAGTCTATTTTTCTTTAATGTCCACGGGCAGGTCAATAACAAAACCTGCGACTTCTTCCCCCCCCCCCCCCCCCCCCCCCCCCAGAAGGCAAGCGGGAAGCAAAGCAGACATTACAATAAAACCATGTCAAACTAAACATCCCAGCGAAACAAACTCTACAGGACTGTTAATTCTCATTTCCTCAAAACTGCTGTGCATGTAAGAGACTGACCAGTTTGCTAAAGATTCCTTGCTTTTGCCTCATTTTTGGCAAGAAGGCTCCCTCACCTGCAGGCCCGAAACGAGAAGTATAATTTGTAGCGTATAAAGACCTCCTGCCACTGCTTCATTTAAAGAGTTTGAGGTTCTTGTTAATCAGAAGGATCTACTATTTACCAGTTTTTCTCCTTTTCTCTCAGTTTAAATATCCTTTGTACATAATCACGTCACTTGCCGTGTCCCATTTCTGTGTTTCAATATGACACAGATTCATCGTTTCTTTTTTCAAAGAAAAGGATTATAAAACAATGAACCCTGATTCCTGGGAGCATGCAAATGCAATAATTCAAGTTGTGCCCGAAAGGGGCCACATGCTGACCCGACAAGCTCAGGGGGGCCCGCATGGCGGCCTTGCAACCTCAGACCTAGAGTCACCACAAGGATGGTCTGGAATTAAACTGCAACTAAACGCAGTGACAGTGGGTGGGCTGTTACCTCCTAGGCTGGTGTAGTCACGGACAAGGCCAACCTCTACCTTACTTGAGTCCATCTGTCTTTTTGCATCTGTGGTAACATATCCTTTAAAATGTCTAGGTAACTTGTAATTTTCCCTTTTTCTGGACCTTGTGGGCACAACCTAATGTGCTGGGCGCCAGGACAGAGACCACAAATTCCTTCATTGCCATGCTAATTATTCCAGCATCCGCCTAAGTATATTTCTATTATTTTACTTCGTATCCAATCCCAGGGGTTTAGCTTTGGTTTTCTCCCGCCTCTCTAGTCTATCCCCAGTGGATTTCATGGACCCACCTATGTCCCTCCTTTGACTGCCATGTATAAACACCGATGGAACCTGCCATTCTCCGGAGCATCATCTCAAGCCATCGAGGTTCTGCTTCCTGCTTATGTCGACAGTTTGTCTCAAATAAACTCACAAAAATTCTTTACAAGTTTCAGTGGTTTTTACGTGAACAAAATCAATGTGTATTTATGAATATTTATGTGTATATTTTTGTACAAAGGTGTGTATATATACCGTATTTGCCGGCATATAAGACAATTTTTTGGCCCTGAAAAATACGTATTTGCCGGCGTATAAGACGACTGGGCCTATAAGACGACCCCCTAACATTTCCACTAAAAATACAGTTTGTTATATACTCGCCGTATAAGACTACCCCCCACTTGGAGGCATATTTTTCAGGGCCAAAAAGTCGTCTTATACGCCGGCAAATATATGTATATATAACTATATACATAGTTATATAATGTTTATGGTTTAATTTATATACATCTATTTATATTTATGTTTTATATTTGAAGTTTATTTTATTTTTATATATTTTGTTAAAATATATAAAGATATTCTATTAATCCAAACATTTTGGATCTGTTCTATAAAAAGGATAATGAGAAAAAAATTATTTTCATTATTTTATAGTTAGAGCACTTTTTTTTGGTAAGAATTAACCTATTTCCCAAGGTGAACTTAAAGTAGCTTTTTATTGTTAAAAGAGATAACTTTTACTGTTAAGTTATAAAGTAATACCATTTAATAGTCTGGGAGATGTGCGAGGGTTGCGATAATGGGAATCATGTTTTAGAATAACTTTTCGCTATCTCACCTCATGACTTTGATTCAGACACGGTCGTTCTCTGCCCCCAGACTCCCCATCTGTAAAAACAAAAGAACACTGAACTAAATGGATGCAGCCACTGCCCTTTACAGTCCAAGTTTCTAGGATTCTAGGTGTTTCCTAAAAAGACTAATAGGCCACATGGTAATATCACAATACCATCTTGTTTGCATTCTAAAACCCTGTCTTTGATTTTCTTATCGCCCCAGAGGTTTAGCATGTGTTCCCACAGTTATCTGTGTTCACGCAATGCATCATTTTCCTATGTGGGCACAGAAAACCCTGCATTTAAGGGACATCCGTGCATGCTCACAATTGCATTTTTGTGAGCCCACTGGACAGCCCAGCTGTGCATTGTCACATAATGCGCTCCCTCCGTGTTCTTGTGAGGCATCAAAATGCAGTTGTAAATCAATATTTCTCTCTGGCCGAAATGTTTTACTTTGTCTGGTTAAACTGAATATTTCAGTAATCGTGTAGACCTCATAATAGCCTTCCAGACACTCACCAGATAGATCCTGGATCTGTAAGACGACGCATGGTCTGCACTGAATCATTGACCTTCTTTTTATCATGAAAAAGCAACATTAACGAGAAATCCTGACACAGGACACTGAGCTTAAAACGAGAGAATACTCTAAGGACACACGCTCCTCACCCTCTGTTTGTTAGGAGTGAAAAGTGACGGGGAGACTCTAGTGGACATGCAGCTACCCTCTTAGCTCCCCCTTAGCTGTACACTTTAGTTTGGTTCTGGGCAGATGTACTTCTACAATAACCCCACTGTATAGCATCGTTTCCATTGCTAAGGGGCAATAGTTACAGCAGACCACTGCTACCCATGAAAGCTTTGCGTATTGAACAAACTGTGACAACTGAGACCAACAACATCGCATAAATGGCAAAACCAGATACTCAACCCCCATACGTGAATGGTAAGCATACCAGAACCATACCGGCTTGGTAATACAGCTGATGCTCATTTTCAGGATGGAGAAATCAATTATCTTATTTTAAAAATTGGTAAAATAAAAAATAACCTAAACTGAGGAGACTGTCTCATCATTATGCTTGATCGTAGATCAATCTTCTCCCTCGGGATACCAGGCATGGGTGAGACATTTGCTTTCAAAACTGGTAAATAAATGTTGTCTGATGTGGGCATGATATTAGAGTTTCATAATGTCCATTACACGTGAAAATTACGTAATGAAAACCTTCAGACTCTGTGGGAAACTCTCAGAAAAGCACCCGTAGTTTTCTACATCCCGTAGATACTTATTCTATTAATTATTGGCTGTGTGGCATAAGGACTCACAGATTTTCTAAAATGCCAATCTCCCCAGTGACACATGCAGACCTCGGGGAGTGAGCCGGGTGACACGCCAAGTACAGGAAGGAAAGATCGGAGCGTTCATTTGCTAGTGTTTATCACGGTCCTTTAAAATCTCCACTTTTGGACGTTTTGTGTGGGTACATGGGGAAGTGCACTCTATTATTTATAAATAATAAAGCAGGGCAGCCAAAACAAAAACTTTTAACTAATGGGACGCACAGTCAACCAGTTTGAAGACTGCTGTTGTAGCGAATGGGAGATTAATGACACCCCATTTATAAGGGCTAGCCGGCGAGAAGGAGGCTGCCAATAAGAAGTTCATTTATCTGGTTCGCCCTGTCTGCGATGAAGCGCAGTCACCTGGACTGTCATACTCCGGAAAGCACGCCAACGCTAAATGTGCCCGGATGCCTACCTTGTACTAAGCAGCTGTATTGATTTCAGAGGCTACATCAAAGCAACTGTCTACGCGTAATTATTGTCTTTCTTCCAAAACGTCTAACCCAGCACAATGCAAAGTTTAAATACTTGGTGTGCGGGCTTTTTATTAAATATGTTCAATATTGTTGAGCCTCTCCTTCTGTGTTTGATCTATAAACAAATGAATAGAAAATGAGCTTCATAAATCACCAGTGGCAGGCTCACACGAGCCCCGATGCTTCTTTCGGCGGAATGCTAAATGG
Source organism: Vespertilio murinus (assembly GCA_963924515.1). Classification (NCBI taxonomy): domain Eukaryota; kingdom Metazoa; phylum Chordata; class Mammalia; order Chiroptera; family Vespertilionidae; genus Vespertilio; species Vespertilio murinus. Next base: position 2,961,391 of record OZ004712.1, read on the forward strand.
TTATGGCTGACAATGTACAAGGAGCAGAGAGGAAGAGGAGGACAGAAGGTCAGGAAGGCACACGGAAACCATGCACTGTCTTAAACCTCTGTAGTGCTTGCCTAAGCTTCAATGAAAGCCACTGCCCGGTTTGTCATGGTGATGGCAGTATGGGCAATTCAACTGCACCTAGCCCAAACCGGTTTGGCTCAGTGGATAGAGCGTCTGCCTGCAGATTCAAGGGTCCCAGGTTCGATTCCGGTCAAGGGCATGTACCTTGGTTGTGGGCACATACCTAGTAGGGAGTGTGCAGGAGGCAGCTGGTCGATGTTTCTCTCTCATCGATGTTTCTAAATCTCTATCCCTCTCCCTTCCTCTCTATAAAAAAATTAATAAAATATATTTAAAAAATAAAAATAAAAAAATAAATCACACCAAGCTTACACTTCTTCAGGTGTCTACTTGTGGTGTGCGATTCATTTTCCAAAGACAAGTCTGCAAGAGGGCTTTGCCCCTTATCCCTCCGAAGGGTGGCTGATGGGTATCTACCTCTCTGTGTTAATGTCTCTAAGCTAATTAGATCAGATCTGCTAATCCGTGTTTTTCTCATCTCTTACTAAATGTAACCTTCCCACTTTCCAAGGACTGTGCATCTAAGAGCCATAGTTGACAAGAATTGCATTCAAGTCTCATTTCTTTGTTATTTCAAAATGGCATTAGGTTAAAAAATACTGCTCCCCAACATGCCCTGGGATTTTATTGGCTGTGTGGCATAAGGACTCATAGATTACTTAGCTGTTACATAGCTGTTACTTCAAGTCACTCTTTATCTGTTTTTCTTTTGAGCCATTAGTCATTTTTCATTCTTTGAACCAAAGATTCTGTTTACTTTTTATATAGTATTTTGAATTCTGAATTCTCCCATCTGAAGAAACAGATTTTCTCACGTTATTTTAACATATAATTTGACTAGGTTAAGGTTTTCCTAGTCAGATCATTAATTGTGGATTTGACATTAAAATGAAAATAATTTTTATTACTACTCAAAAATATATGGACAAAAGAAAGAATTCTTGGCAGTGTGGTATGATTGTAGGAGCAGACAGCGAGGGGTGCTTCTTGAATTCCATGTTTCACTTGGGCCTTAGTATAGCTTTTTACCACGTGGCATGGGACTAGGGTGGAGGAGGGGTTAGACAGTATTCCAAACTGAAGAAAAAGGGTAATGTGAAATGTAAGTATGAGGTTGACATTTAGGAAAGTCACTTAATTTGGTAATCTAGAATCTATATAAAGAGATGAGATTTGAATAATTCTGGCTTTAAAATTTTGAACCTTTGAAAAGAAATCAATATGGTGGTGTAGGTAAACACTGGTTCTCACCGCCTCCCACAACCACATCAAAATTACAAGTAAAATAAAGAACCACCACCATACAGAACTGCCTGACATTTGGCTGAATGGAAGTCCTACAACTGAAAAAGTAAAGAAGGAAGCTCATTAAGACTGGGAGGAAGGGCAGAATGGAATGGGCTGCTCCCATACCCAAATGTGGACTTTTTTTCAATTGGGAGGGACATTTCCCCTGTGGAGGCCTCCCATGAGGAGAAAGGGGTCCCAGCCCCACACCAGACCCCCAGTCTAGGGTTCCAGAGCTCAGAAGATAAGTTGCAATAACTTCTGGCTATACAAACCAGCAGGGATTGTGGCTGAGCAACATGGAGGCTGCAGGAGACCTAGGCAGTTCCTCTTAAAGGCCTATGCATAAACTTATAAGCCAGCTATGGGGCAGTGGCTTGGGGGATCCAGAGACATATGGGGAGGAACTAGATTGTCTGGCATTGGGGTGGCTTTCTCTCAGACAGGGATGCTTGCAGGGATCACTGTTCCTATGCTGACACCTCCCCTATCTCACTATCTCAGACAGGACTGGCAGCCATATCTGAGGTTTTTTTTCTAAAATATATTTTTATTGATTTCAGAGAATAAGTGGGGGGGAGAGAGAAGAGGGAGAGAGGGAGAGAGGGAGAGAGAGAGAGAGAGAGAGAGAGAGAGAGAGAGAGAGAAGAGAGAGAGAAATGATGAGAATCATTGATCAGCTGACTCCTGCATGCCCCCTACCGAGGATGAGCCCACAACCTGGGCATGTGCCCTTGACTGGAATTGAACCCAGGACCCTTCAGTCTGCAGGCTGATGCTCTATCCACTGAGCCAAACCAGCTAGGGCAATATCCGAGTTTTCATCAGCCTGCTCTATCACCGAAGTATAGCTCCAGACACAAAGGTGCTATATCAGTATTTGCTAGATGAAGGCAGAAGTCAATGAATGTATGAAATATAGAGAAGTGATATTTGCTTCTTTGGCACAGATTTGAAATTAGCATCCCTTTTCTTTTAGCGTATGGATTTACATTGAGAAGATAATTTACATCTTATCTTGCTTTCCCTGTTAGGGACCTTAATGCTATTATTATTTGCCCTCTGATTATGAGACAGTCTAGCTATTTATTACACGGGGTCAGAAGACTGTCTCTGAGCATAGACTGAAGAGCTCAGGGCAGGAATGAATGCAGCAGAGCCAATGCGGATAGGGCAGTGCCTGTGTGATGGGTGCCTCTTTGGTTGAGATAAAAGGTTCTTCCTCCCAAAGACTGAAGCACACGGGTCATGTTCTCTGGTGTTTGTTTCCATCTGTTCAGTACCCACAGGGACAGTATTGGGCTGCATTCAGTGAGGAACTAGTAGAATGATCCTTTTGCTATTATTAGTAACCTCACGGGTGCTGTGTGGCTCACTTATTAACGAAAAAACTAAAATAAGTATTGGAGTGTGAGATCCACTCAGCATGAGAATTCTAGGCAACCTAACATATCTGGTTTGATGGCGTCCAAAGGGAAATAACCAAGAACGTTGTTGTTTTAGCAATCAGTGGAGATCAGCTTACATTTGACTCGGATTTTGTCATACCTGGTAGCAACTGAGTAATAGGTTAGATGATAATTAGAGAGCTTCATTAATTTTACTTAAGGTTTGGGCATCATTTTATTGTTTGTTGATGGTAACCGGGTGCTTAATACTTATTTCAGACCTTGCTTATTTATAGCTCCGGGAGCTGAGAAATAATTAAGATAAATGTCCCTCAGGATCCCCCTGGCATTTTCATGCCAGGTGATTTTTCCACCAGAAGAACAACAAGGATAAGGCATTTCACAGTAACTCTCAGAAAACGAGTGCCCTGTGCAGACGCCAGCGAGAGGTGCTCCAAGCTGCTGGTCCTGGGGGCCGAGAGGGCTGGTTCGGGACTTTGGTTTAATAGTGAGAGGCTCGGGTGGAGAATGGGGGGGAGGGGGACTAGACTTGTGATTTGCTCCCCTCATTGAGGAGTGATGCAGCATTTGGGTCATTTATTTATTGTGTCCTACCCTTGTTTTCCTTCCTGAAAAAATGAGGCTAAATACACCAATTATTTAGGATCTTTTTTTAATATATATATTTTTATTGATTTTTTTACAGAGAGGAAGGGAGAAAGAGAGTTAGAAACATGGATGAGAGAGAAACATCGGTCAGCTGCCTCCTGCACACCCCCTATTGGGAATGTGCCTGCAACCAAGGTACATGCCCTTGACTGGAATCGAACCTGGGACCTTTCAGTCTGACGGCCGACACTCTATCCACTGAGCCAAACCGGTGTTGGCTATTTAGGATCTTTTTAAGGCCATTAAATATATCTTATTAGCATCCTTAAAAACCAATAGATCTTTATTAGGAGAATTATTACTACCTTAGATTTTTACTTGCTTATCAGTCTTATTTATTGCTGATCCAGTTTTGAGCGGTTTGTTAATTTTTCTGTATGGCATCCCATATATTCCATGCATTTCGATGACAATAAATGACAGTGTTGGAGGCTGAATAACAAAGCCAGTTTTACTTGGTAATTAGCAGGTGCACTACATCAACAAGGCATCTGTAAGTAATTGGATTCAGAGAAGTGGGCATTACCAAGTCGCTATACTGAAATGCTCCGGAAAGGTGCTCTCCTATTCATTTTTAACTCGGATAAAGGCCATTTCCTGACAAACTTGACGTCTAACCTAATAGCTACCTAAGTGGAGCTCAATAAATCAATCCCTTACTTTGTGCTTAACAGGCATTAGGATAAATGCCTCATATACTTTATCTCTTTAATTCTCAAGAAAAACTGCGTGAAATAGAAGTAGCAAGATAAGACCTTGACATATTTATCTTCATGCTTTTCTTCTTTCCAGAGCGCCCAGCCCCATCTGGAGAGGAATGCAATTAAAAAAAGAAACTACTGTTATTTATGTGTTTAAGAAAACATCTAATTAGGCTCCTGAGACTCTAAAGGGTCGGCCACAAAGGAAGCGTGTAGAGAAGATGGAAAATCAGATCCTAGAAAGACTGTTCTGATGACAGTCCTTTTCCTTTCCCCTCCTAATGGACAGAAAGTGAGGGCGATCAGCTGGAATGGTGCCCTCACTCTGGATACACCTGGAGGCTCATTTCCTCTCTGTCAGTATCTGAGTAAAAGTCTTTTCAGGCAGGTTGGAGTGAACTCAAGAAATTGCTGCAGGATTTTGGGTCCTACAGCCCTAGGGTCAGGGCCCCTCTGTGGGTTCTTGGCTTCATGCAGGAAAGAATTCAGGCACAAGGAGGTTTGGAGTTTAAAAGGACAGTGAGTTTATTAGTGAGGCAGTGAGAGAGAGAGAGAGAGAGAGAGCAGGCTCCTCCACAGACAGTGCAGGCCGCCGTAGGGGCCTTGCTTCCTTAGGGAGGTTTGTGGAATCCCGGTCAGGGCGTTCAGGGTGGGGGAGGACCTTCCCAGGAAGCGGTGGGCATTTCTCCAAAGGGCCCCTTAGGTCATTTTTTTTTTTTGTCCTTTATGGGATTTCCATTTCTGATCATGTCAGATCAGATACTGTGTGTTTTTAGCATGCTGATGTATGGCAGTGAGCACATAAGGAGGAGGGGGGTTACCTGAGGTGACTTAGTCACCACGTTGCATTGAGCTGAATTGGGCCATACATTTGGCGGGAGGTGGTCTTATTTTCTTCCTCTTCCTCTTCTTCTTCTTCTATTTTTTTCAGAAAGATCATTTATCTTTGTGATATATTTTTACCGATTTCAGAGAAGGGGGAGAAAGAGAGCGATGGAAACATCAATGGTGAGAGAGATACTGATTGGCTGCCTTCTGCCCACCCCAAACCGGGCCATGTGCACTCTTGGTTCAAGAGGCGACACTCAACCAGAGTCACTTGGGCTGAGCAACCATCTTCTTGACAATTCCCGTGGCCTTCATGGATTGCAGCTTTTTTTGCCACGTGTCCTGTTCCGGAAGCTCTGGCAGATTCCCGTTGCCGCTCTCAGAGGCTCCACCTTTCAAACAAAGCCGGTTCCTCCGGCAGGAACACTCGCAGTCTCACAGGTGCTCCCGGACACCTGTCCCGACAAGCGCGTGGAGGGCAGAAATAGGTCTGTCTTAAAGAGCCCTTTCCTGGTGTCTCCACTACATATACATCTCACAGAGACACAACAGTCTGCTAGAAAATTTAAAAATGGAGTGATGGCCAGTGTGAGGCCGCTTTTCTGCTTGTACACGTTGTTTGAATACATTCTATTTTACATTTACTCCGCGTGCCCACAAAGGCCTCCTCGGTGCTCCCTTTGCTGAGCAGAGCTGGAAGGAGGAGGCAGATAACTTCAGAGACACAAACAAGCACGTTGGGAAGGGGGGCTGGAAACCTTGGGGTGTTGCTAAGGGGAAGAGATGGGGCCACCTACAGAAGCCTCCAGAACGTGCCGGGCAGCCTAGTTATCTGCCAAGACACCAGCCTTTGCTCTTTGAGTCCGATCGGCTGCCCTCCTCCTTCTCCAGCCAAGACCTTCTAGAAACAGCCATGGATCATGTCTGTCTTTCAGGTCAGCGTTGTGCTCCGGCTCACATGCCTCCTATATCTCCCAAGCCAGCACAGCGCTCCGATGCCCAGAGGAGGGGTGGGGGAGAAGGTCCCCACGTACTTGCTTTGGTGGAGATGCACAATATGGAAATCTACTTTCATTGCTTGCTCTTGAACTATTATAATTATTTCCCTTTCAACCAACAATGAAATTGAAGATGAGGAATATTAAAATAACCTGGCTGTGGGCTTGTATATAGGATTTTTCTAAACTACAATTTTGACTTACATTGTTGGTATGTGAAAAAATAAAAGGAACATACATTTTACACACATGGCAATTCATATGGACTGTCTTATAAATTAATGACAGTGGTGAAGCAACGTTAACACGAAAGCTTTAGAATGGGATAGAGTAACCCGCAATTCGCCTGGAGACTTTGCTGCATGGTCACGGATTAGCACGGATTAGCATTAGAAATGAGTCTTTTCAATACAGACTTGTGTAGACATACTCCAGGCAATCTGATGGACCACCTGACTAATGCAATGCAACATGGAAGTCCATAGCAAACATATAACAATCTTCCAAGGTAACATCATTTCACCAAAAAATTTTCTGATATCTATAAAACTGAGGGAAAAGGCTAACAAAAGCACCTGGATATATATATGAAAAGTTTATGATTATCAATATAAAATTAAACAATTTCTCCATTACTGAACCCCTTTTCAAAGGCCCACAAAGCCCATATCATGGACTGCTACCGACGGGCCTGAGAAGAAGGCGCTGATGAGAGGATACAGAGAAACACTGTTTAAGGCAGGAAGCCATGGAGAGAAGTTTCAGCAGCCGAAGGTGAGGGAGGAAAAGGTGAAAACGGACAAACCACAGGTCCATTCCTTGTGAGCGGGAATGTGTCCCGAGACCAGAGGTCCCGCTCTGGATTCTAAGCCCGCACGCCTGGCCTGGCACCTTCACTGGGCAAGGGCTGAGGAGGGGTGAGAGCAGATTCTTCTCTGCGTTGTACTGAACACAGGGATGGTCTGCGGTGGTGGAGCTGTGTGCGGTGAGCAGCTAGAAGGCCAAGGCGAATGCTTCCTTTAAGGGCCTCAGGTACATCTCTTTAAAATAATTAGTTTTGGCAACACGGCAAGTCAATTGTAGGGCACTGTGGTAATTAAACAAATCCCTTTATGCCTCACTCTGTAACACGTATTCTCTATAAAATCCAGGCTATCCTCCGTAAGGATGCCACATGTGGTTGTCACTAGCAGCCGATACTTGGTGCTGTTTCTCCCATCACTGGAATGCATAGATCTGAGAATCAAGAACTAGACCCTAGAAAATCACCTGCAGAATTGACGGTCTTCCTCTTGCAATTCTGGGCTCTCTGAGTTTGAAGGTCACCTTTACAACCAGGATGAGTTGGTCATCCAAACCTAATTCAAGAGCGGAAAAACATATTTGGTCCTCAGTCACTAGACAGTGAGCTCTGCTGAGAACAGAAGCAGTGATACGGCTTCGGTTTTGATTTATGAGCACACAGAATTCTGCTGGGCACACAGTAGTTGTTCAATAAATACTTACTGGGCAAAAGAATTCTGCTGTAAAAATAACGTTGTTCTTTTCATAATTTAAATCATCCTCAGATGACACGTTTAGCTTGTGACTCTGAACTTTTTATCTTGCCTTGCATCTGCTCGGCATTTTCACAGAATCGCTAATGTGCCACCACATTGCAGCCCAGCGTCACCAGCATGATGCCCCCATCAACTCTGTTTGAGTTATACCTGGGAGCAGGCCCAGAAGCAGAATCTGCCAAGGTGACTGATACGCATATGTCTGGTGCCTTATTTTATCATAATCACTGAAATTGCACACTGAGAAAATTCTTGCTAACTAAATATGAACATCGAGTCACCTCATTTGATAAAACTTAAAGTGAAAAATGTGACAATAAAAATATACATGTAGCAAGAAGCTGAAAAAATATTTTCATGGGAAGGGTTAAATAATTTTGACATTTCAAGTTTACCTCCTTGAGGCTGCTGTCATCATGGAGGGAAGATGAGAAGGGTAATAAATCACGTTTAATATTAAACCTATACTCCTCGCTTATAATATACCCTAGAGAGTAATTTACTTTCTTCAAGAAGTTCCAGTAATTCTTTCAATCTATCATTTAGTCTAATAAAATAATAATAATCTATTAAATGGCAGGTTATTTAATGTACCCAAATTATGTGATATTTTATCACTGATAATGTTTTTAGAAGCAAAACTAATTCTTAGTAAAAACTTTATTGTTATTTCAAATGATGTGAACTCCTTAATTATTTTTAAATGCATATTTTAATCTATAAAGTTAAAAAATTTGAATGAAATATTTCAGCTTGCTTGAGGCAGTATTTAAAATCAGGATGCATTTGATCTTAAAATAGGGCTTATGAATGAAATACTTTTAATATTTCCTTTTAGCCATGGACACTTAATATTGTTTAAACAGATACTCTTACTATTTTTATAAAGTTTGATACATGTTTCATTGTATCAAATTGAACCACCTAAGAAAGTAGCATATAGGATACTCTGGGAGGGGGGCAGGGTAAACCTAAACAAGAAATAAAATGATAGAAGCATTTGTAGTAACATTCTTATTTTTTAAAAATAACTCTAAGCTGTTTACATGAGCCACATTAAAACCGAAGTGCTCCGGATTGAAAAGAAAGGAGTTGACAGAGAGTTTCTAGGCACAATCAGAGAGAAGGCGGAAGTTGAAGCATTAATACCAGACAAGGTGGTTTTCAAGGTTAATGGAACTAAGCAGGATAAGAGGAAGCATTAGATTATCATAAAAGATACGAAAGCCTAACCACTTGAATCTGCTAAGCCCTAAACAATTTAGCAGAAAAATATCAGGACAAAACCTATTGGAAATGCAAGGAGAACTTGAAAAACATACAGTTATAATTAGAGGCTTCAATATATGTCTTTTAAATGTGGACATGACAAAAATAGATAAAAATAAGTAAGCAACAGGCTAGAGAAATTGAATCACACAATGAAAATAGTTGGCTTGCTGGATACATTTAGAACTTCCTATTACTGACAGAAATGAGGTATTATTTGTGCTATATAAAATTCATAAAATATATGGCAACCTTAATTTTTTAAAAAGTAGAGATTTTCCAGGGTATATAGTTTATCATAATAAAAAGAAAACAGATATATAGAATAAGACAGTGATTCAAATCTTTGATTTGAAATAAAGATTTCTTGGAAATAAAGAAACACAGGTAGCTAAACTTTGAATCAAAAAGGAAATAAAAATATAAGTCATAATTTTCTGGAAACAATCAAACTTGTGAGATCCAGTGAGAGCTACTCCAGGCAGACCTTTTCCGCCACGAGTGCCTTTATTACAAAGAGCAAAGGGGAAAACGCAATGAAGTTTATGTTCAAAGGACAGCAAAAAAACAAATATATTAAGGTGGACACGATTAAAATAAAAGCCAAAACAAATGGGATGAAAACAACAAAAAAGAGTAACAAGCTGTTATTTTGGAAAGCACAATAAAACATACAAACCTCTTTCAAACCCAAAAGAGGAACTACAGATATGTATGGGAAATTGAAGTAACTATGAGTGCATACTGGAATTACTCTACGGAAATGCATTTGAAAATACAAGACTGTCTGTTCTCCTTGCTAGCTGACCCAAGACATGAAAAAAATTAAATAGACCAATTACCAAGAAAAGACATTGGAATTCAGGAAAAAATGAGTTCACAGCAGAACTTTTTGTTCAGTCTGAACATCAAATAACCCCAATATTATTTTAATTGTTCCAGGGAGCTTAAAAGGTGGGGATGCACAGCGAATTCTACGAGTTCAGGCTAGTTTAATGGCAAACATGATATGAGAGCAGAAAAGAAAAAAAATATAAACCAGCCTCACTTAAATTGAAAACTTTTAACTGAAATATAAACCAATGTAATGTATCAAAAGCAAACAAAGCATGCGCTATGCACCTGTCCAGGTTGCAGGTTTGTTCCTGGGATGGGTTCGTTCAGGGGGTTGCTGATCAATGTTTGTCTCTCCCATCCATGCTTTTCTGTCTCTTTCTCCCTGTCCCTTCCCCTTTCTCTGGAACCAATAAAAACATTTAAACAGGAAAACAACAACAAGAGAACACACCACGTACTATGACCAGGCTGGGTTCATTCCAGAAATGAAAGGCATTTCAGTATCAGTAAACCGATGCAATCCATCATATCAATAGACTAGAGAATAAAAATTACATGACTGTATCAATAAATGGTGTCAATGAAGTCAATGACATTCAGTAGCCAATTCAAATATATACAGATATTATACCATTTCCATTGGATATTCAAATGTATTAAATGACAAGAATTAAAAGCCCATGAAATACAAATGTATTAAATGACAAGAATGGCACTTGAACTCAAATTAGATTTTTTTTAGAAAACTAGGCAGATGATTTACAATTTATATGAAATGAAAAATTTCAAAAATACCTGGGAAAGGTTTGCAAATAAATAATAGGCAAGGGAGGAATTATTTAACAGATAAATGTCACACACAAAAACTATAAAGCCAAAATAATAAAATCAAGATGGTATTGGCAGAAGATTAGAGGCACAGAAAACAGAATTTGTCAATAGAGCCCATGAAACACAAATGTATTAAATGACAAGAATGGCACTTCAACTCAGTGAGACAAAAGATTATGTCATAACCGATGTGAACACAACTGTCTTGGTACCTGGAAATAAAAGCTCTCCAAAGTGCAAAATATAAAATACTCTGCAAGAGCATTGAACATCTGGGATACTATACCAAGGTGAGAGGATTTGTTATTGTTTTACCAACTGAGAATTCAGGATCCATGTGGGAAAAGAGAAACACAGCTTACTACATCTTCTTTAGAAGTCATACATACATAGCTCTTACGATGCCAGAAACACTGCTTTAAACACTTTCCAAAAGGACCTTAATTCTCTTAATAACCATACAAGGCAGTTGCTATTATCATCTCTGTTTTACAGACCATGGCGTTATGGTGTGGGTCACAGGGAACTTCTGTAGTAAAATAAATCCTTAACAAAGCCAATAGGCTAACCATAGACGTGGGGGCGGAGCTCACAGCACACACGGCACAGAGAGGGCTGTTAAAGGAAGAGCTTGTCCCAATTCTGAAACAAAAAGCACAGGGAAGCAGGTAGCCAGTTGGCTACAATGGACACGAGTGGGTGCCACCCATAATAACTCGGCCACGTGTGCACACCATGAGCATTCACACATACTGGGATTTGCCGTGAGGTATCCTTTACACCTGTCCAAGCACTGACTGTCAGGAGGGCCCAGAACCCCAGCTGCTTTCACTTGTTATTGGCCCGATACTTCTTTCCAGAGCTGAGTTGACCAGAAGTCAGATCTCACATTTACTGATCATTAATGCATTTCTACACAGAGATGCCAATGGGCAAAATGTCTCCGCAGGAAACCACTGGATAAGCACACCCAGTGCTTGTTTCCATAGATGTGATCCGCCATCCGACCAATCAGTGGAGGTGGCAACTCCATGGCGCCTCACAGCCTGTGTCCTCAGTGAGCCTGCAGCTCTGCCAGGCCCTACCTGGCGCTTGACAGGCATTTCCCATCTGATCTGCCCGCGCTTGTCAGATAGGGCTGTCCACCTCCCTCTTTCCTATGACATACTCCTATAGGAAGTGAACGTTGTTGAACTTGCCCTTGTGTGTCACACAGCCAAGTGGCGAGCTTAGGACTTGAACCTGGCTCCCCCAGTTTCCCAGTTCTCTACTTCTTGCATGAGACAAACCAGTGAAAGATCAACATGCATCTTTTTAAATATGCACACCTGTACGAATTAAATTTTCGCCATTATCAGTAAAGTTTTGGTCATATGTTTGCTGTCAAAATTATGTCTACTGGCACAAAAAGAGGCATGTCACAGTGTCGATGCATCTCAACTCTGAAGAGAGATTTCCTGTTCTTCAGAAGAATTCAAGGTAATAGGAAGAAAATGAACAGGATAAAAAGACTGGTGATTTCTACATATGGAACAATTAGCGTACATTGTTAAAGGTCACTAGCATTGACAGCAATTGGAGATTAAATACATGAAAGTCGGGAAAACATTTTAGTTATGTAATATGCATGGTTTGCCAGGACAAAGCCCGTTGGGTGGTCACAGAACTTTGGAAAGCCTGAATTTCTAAGCGAGGGCCTATTTTTAAATTTGTGCTGGATCGCGTGCTTGAGCCAAAGTTTAGGCAGGTGAGTGGGAAAAGGGACAGACAGCCGGGCCAGGACATGAGAAGAGGCCGGGAGGCAGGAGGGCTGCTCGGGGCGCACCTGCGCAGTGAAGGAAGCGGGCTGGAGGAGGCTTCACCGCGGGGCTCTCTGAGAGGGACGCGTTTATTAGTTGTTGATAAGATGCAGATCGAGGAAGAGTTCCAAGCTGTCTGCAATAAAAGTTAAACTCAACAGAAATACATTTTAATTTCCAAAATGCTCTGCTTTCGGTAAGTGCAAAAGTCACCGAGGGGCCCGGGCTAAGCATGAGAGCTGCAGCTGTGGGGATTGCTTCGCATGGAGACCCTGCAGGCCTCCTGCAGCCCACGCAGTCACAAAGGGCTGAGAGCCAGGAGTCATTCTGACAGCTGCTATCATTTATTTTTCAAATGCCTGTGCCTGGCCGTGTGATGGCACTCCGCTAGGTGTGAGGCAAGGTAGTCAAAGAAAAAACAAAGTGGATGAAAGAGACAGCCAGAGGGCCTTTAACACCTTCTTACAAACCTACTGTTCAGACGTCCTTGGATTTTAAATCGGAAACATATCAATGGAAACTAATTTTATGTCATTAAATTCCCCAGACAAATGCTCCCTTTGGTGTAGCCACATCACCTAAAAAATGAACAAAGAGAATTTTAAAGTTTTCATCAATTATAGTAAAGGACCAGTTTTATGGTACGTTTGTAAAAACACTATGGTACTGAAGTATGATTAGCTTAGGACCCAGTTCTTTCATTCTGTTTAAAAGTTATTAACTGAGCGCAGCCAGCATGGCTCAGTGGTTGAGCCTCGACCTATGAACCAGGAGGTCATGGTTCAATTCCAGTCAGGCACATGCCCTGGTTGCAGGCTCAATCCCCAGTAGGGGGGAATGCAGGAGGCAGCTGATCAGTGATTCTCTTTCATCATTGATGTTTCTATCTTTCTCTTCCTCCCCATTCTTCTCTGAAGTCAATAATATATACATATTTAAAAAGTTATTAACTGAGATCCTAAAATGTTTTAGGTCTCCAGTGGACACCTGAGTTGAGTAAACTGTAGTCCAAACTCTCAAACTGCTTGTTTTTCCTTCCATTCTTCTACTTTGGTGGAATATGATGTTATATCTGAAGACCTGCTCCTCTGTGGATATTCCAGTGGCCACCGTTCTCCACAGGAGAGCCCATGGGTTAGTAGGGTAACCTGGGATGGATGGCCAGGACTCCCTTGTCCAATGGGCTTCTTAGGTCTAAAGAGTCAGAACCCCATCTCAGGAGCGTCTTCTTAGAATTCTGATATCACATTGCTTTCCTTCTTCTTAGACTCATTTGATTTAGGTCAATTTTTTCGGTAGTTCTTCATAACTCTCTTAAAAGCTCAGGAAGTACTGAGAGGACATACGATAAATACCTATAGATATGCCTACACACAAACACTTTTTGATGTGCCTATATGTTTGAAGAGTTTCAATACTGATGAGTTATTTTTCCTGATATTTCACTATTCTTAAGCTCCGGATTTCAGGTAACTTTCATCCAGTCTGAAATTTCAAATGTTTATTCATCAGAGTGTCTGTATTCTGTGTGTATTATAAGACCTGGCGTGTATGAAAAAAAAATCTCTTCTTACTCATAGTTTCTATTATTTCTTCCCTTCAATGTTAAGTTTTTTTAAAAACAATTTACTATACTGCATTTCCTTTTTCCAGTTGTCCCAAATCTGCTCTGTCTGTCACCCATCTGCAATATTGACAGTCACAAGTGATCTTCCATTAGGAAGAGAGGAGAAAGAAACAGAAACATCAATGATGAGAGAGAATCATTGAGTGGCTGCCTCCTGCACATCCAACACTGGAGATCAAGCCTGCAACTTGGGTATGTGCCTTGACTGGGAATCGAACGGTGACCTCATGGCTCATAGATCGATGCTCAACCACTGAGCCACTCCAACTGGCAGTACCCTCCCTTTTGATTCAGGCATCGTTACTTATACATATGTATGATTCTTATATCCAGTTCTGCAAGCATCTTTGTTCATAATCATGTCCCTTTGAATAATCCCTTATGACCCCAAATTCAACTTTTATCTTACAAATGTTCTTACCTCTCAAAACAAACACCATTTCTTTATTAATGACAGAAGCATATTTCTATAATTGTAATTACAATCTGATTAATCCAAATCCTTTATCAAGACCTCCTATGTTACCTTATACAAAATCAGCTGGTTACAATGGGGCATAAGAAAGTTGTTAGGGGCTGAGAACAGGACTTTTTCCGGACTCTTCATGAAACCGTGCCCTGAGGGTGATGGAAACGTGCTGGGAGGATGACCCAGGTAGAAGCCACAATGGGGTTCCTCCTGTGTAAATTGAGTAAACTGCATCAACAGTTTAAGTGTAGGAGCCATGGGAGGTACAGTCTGTGTATTTTTATGTATGAATTCAAGTCCATTTTTCTCTATGGCTTTTATCTTCTACCAGTTTTAATTTTCGGTTTCTTGTGGGTTAAAAGCCTATAATTCCCCCTTGTTCTGGGGGACTCATTTCTAGATAAGATATGAGCTGCTTCAAGCTGCAATAGTCAGGGGGGATGGTGCGGATGTAGAAAGGGCGGAGTCGGAGGCCGATGATGAGGGGACAGGCTGGGGAAGAGGAAAGGGGCCGAGTCCTTTGCACTCTCTCCAGGGGAAGACGGAAGGCCTTTCACTGACATGCACTTAGACAAGCTTACATTCCTATAGTGCAAATTTACATTTGGATTTGAAAAAAATTACTGACATCTTCTGAAAGAAAATTTTAATTGGTCCACCTGGCATTTGAAATAATACTCTACTTATTATAAAGCAGGTGTTAGACACCTCTGAATATTCCATACCCAATTAAAGCTTAAAGAAAGTAAGTTTACATTTCCTATTTTAAAACTTAACATTCTAAAGTTACTAGAGATGAATAACAAGATGCTTGTAATCACATGACTTCGCAGCGCAGGTAACTAATGATTAGGTATTAGTTCTTGAACTTCAATTCTTGACATAATTTTGTTTTGACTTTTATATATATACTAGATAAGAGTCAATATTTGGAGACAGTATATTTAAACTTAGCTAATTTCTCCTAATTGAGAAAATCAAGCATATTCTTTGGTATCAGATAGCTCAGCAAGCACTTACTGATGGAAGGAAGTTCACCTTAGATTTGTGATTTTAGGCACTTAAAAAAATAGAAAATAAATCTGTAATTTGTTACCTTAGAGCAAAAATGCAATAAAAATGTCTAGCCTATATCAATAAATATGTGTGTTTTTTAAAAAAAGATTATCTTGGTTTTCTTTAAGCTCAGGTTTTGTCACAGTTTGCCAAGATCTTGAAAAGAATTTAGTGACCATTTGAAGAGTCACCATTTCCCCAATAAAAATGAAGGCAAGCTTCGCTTGACTCTTCCTTGGAACCTGCTTGGAGGAGATTGGGAAGACAGAGGAAGGTGAGGGCATTGTTCTAGAACATACAAGCGGTTAGGCAGCAGTCCACAAACAGTGTCTGCTCAAGTCTAGGGGTACGGAAAGCTCCAGTGGAGGGCTCTGTGTTTTTACTTTATTTTTTTTTTTTATTGGTCAATGCCATTCAAAACTTCTATTCATGCTTAGCTAAATGAATGGAAAAGAAATTTATCAGGGGCCCAGGTCCTGTGCTGAGCAACAGCAGAAGCACCTAGCTCAGCCATGGGCAAACTAAGGCCCGAGGGCCAGATCCGGCCCGTTCAGCTGTTCTATCTGGCCCTCAGAGCCGAAGAGGCCCAAGAGGAGAGTGCCAGCATGGTCAGGTTGCTTTTGTTCCGGCCCTCCGGTCCAGTTTAAGAACCCATTGTGGCCCTCGAGTCACAAAGCTTGCCCACCCATGATCCTAGCTCCACTGGTATGCGTGAGTCTCTCCAAAGCAAGCCCTGACTTAGGACTAGTTATTTCCCTGAATCTCTGCAGTGTCTCCGTTATTCCTGCAGATTGTAGTCAATGGAGGGAGACAAATGGTAAAAATACACCCCAATATCAACAAACAAAATAAAACAAAAACACAGAGACGGCTCTTTAGACTGTGAGAACGCAGCCTGGTTTTCTCCTGCGTGTGATGAGAAGCCCGGAGGGTTACTAAAAAGCCAGGCGCTGATGAGTAGAACGTGGGAGGAAGTGCCCGAGTAAAACAATATTTCCAGAGCTTGGCCATACATCTCCCCAAAACACAGTTCTGATTTGTAACAACGGTTACAGTATTGATGGATGGAGATGAAAAAGCAAGAGAACTCAGTGCCTTAGGCAAGATGCTAGGTTGCAGCTATCAGCTCAGATCCCAGGCTCGGATCCTTTGCTCACCCAAAGCAGACTGCAAACCGAAAGGTCTGTGACACTGACTGTAATGAGAATACTAGCTTACTAATTCACCGTGATACCTGTATTTTAGTAAGAGCCACTTCCACACGGGGCGGGGGAATCAAACCAAGATAAAAACTGTGCAAACTGATAGAGTAAGCCAATAACGGTGTGCATGGCATTGGGTGTGTGAGAGGTAATGGCAGAAGGCCGGGGCTGTTCATTTTCCATTCCATGGTCACAGTTGCATCTTCGGCACTGATCCCAGTGCTGCTCACAACTGGAGCCTGAGCCAGGATGTGAGGACCTGGGAAGTCTTCCTGCTCTGAGGCTGCCGCGCTGGGGGGCAGAGAAGCCACATGAAAACCTCACCTGTGGGTCTTCCGAACAGTGGCCCAGCATCTATCTCTGCGCCCCAGCCCCTGACACGAAGTGCGGGGGCTTCCGGGGGCTCTAGCCCCTGCTGTCCGATGTCTTTCTGGCTGAACTCCTAGCTCCTGGGAAGCAAAAACATCTGCTCCTCTAAGCCCCGAGTTCCTGACCCTCAGGATCCATGACTATAAGGATTTGTTTCAAGCTGCTAAGTATTAGGGGGATTTAGAAAATAATAAAAGTAAAGGGTAATACATAATATTGCTTTTTTTTTCCCCTATGAATCACTGTGACGATGTTATGCCAATATGGGATGCATTTTTATACTAAATTTGCACTTAAAGATAGTCACCAATTAAAGAAAATAAAAGCAAAATGCATGTGTAAGATAATTCATTAGCCATCCCTTTATCAAAAATAGTTTGTGGTAACAGCTTTTGAATATGCATAGCCACACAATTACCTCGTATTTTTTTCTCCTTTATTTTAAAAATTGCCCAGCACCGTGCAGGACACAAGACAGAGCTCAGTCCGTATCTGAGTATTCTTTTCCTCAACCAGCTCCTCTATCCACACAATGGCTGTCCCAAAACAGCTGGAACCTGAAAGGCGAGGCTCACAGAAAAACCGTTCCCACCTTTGGGAATGATCAGAACCCTCCTTAATGGAAGAGCTAATTATTTCCCAGGTATTAACGAGAGTATTATCTACATCTCCCCCAGCAGGGAAGTGTCACCGAACTGTGATCGCTCTGCCTCCCCACCCCTGCCAACGCAGAGAGCCTCCGGTATCTGAGGGAAATCAGCTGCGAGCGGACGGATCTAATTTGCAGGCAGAGGACAGAGCCAACCTTTCCGAGGACTTAATATCAGACAAAAGCAAATGCTAGCTTTGAGCTCAGCTGAATTCACCAGCAAGGTGATACCACAGCAAGGACAGAGGCGGCCAGGCCCTGTGAGCCCGGCCCGCGGCCATAGATCTCCCCAACAGTGCCCCTTGGGCGAGCCATGGCATTCGCCGGAGCTGGCCGTGCCCAGGGCACTGCGGGCGGCTGGTGTTAAGGCACCAGCAGCCTTGCCGAAGGAACTCCTGCTCAGGCTCCTAGTGAGCACGGGTGCCATGCTGGGACTATTTTAGGCAGCTCCCTTCTTGTGTTTCGCAAATAACTATGTTAGAGAAGAAGCGACTGCATATGTAAAAAATGGAGCCGTGGCTTTGATTCTATTTATGGGGAAGTTAAAATTGCAAGGTGCAGTTTTGTTCTCAGCGTTATTCCTGGCCAGTGGGCTTCCAAGCTGAAGGCCTGCAGCCACCGAGGCCTAACCTGTGTCTAGCAGGGTCGGTCAAGGCTGCGCAGAGGGCCAAGGTGCAGGGGGGCAGGGAGCCTTTCTACCCGTTGTCCACGCTAACCAACAGCAGAGGTGGGCCAGCCTGCATGGTCCAGTCGCCATCCCCCCGCCACCCCCTGAGAATGGGCCTTCCATGGCTGAGGTGACAAGGCGAGGATCTCAGTCCCACTTCCCTGCTTGGTCCCATTCTCCTGGCAGCCTCCCTCTGGATGCACGTGCTGATGTGACAGCGCTCATCTGTCAGCCTTTGAGGACGACCCTTTCCTCTCCTCTCTCAGACAGCAGAGGCCCTGAGCACCGGCTGATCACTTTCTGGGAACGTGGTACTATCTCATTTAAAGAGAGTCTATCAGATTCCAATATCTTTCAAAACTGTTTGGAATCCCTCTCTCTCTCTCTCTCTCTCTCTCTCTCTCTCTCTCTCTCTCTCTCTTACACACACACACACACACACACACACACACACACATATACTCACATCACTTGAACAAGAATGCTGTGAGAGAAAGCTACTTCGCCTATTTTTTCATGATGAGGAGTGATTTGCAATTAGGCATCTTAAAAGCAACTGCTTACTGCTCCTATTAAGCACCCTCATCAGGAACGAGTCACTAATTGCCAAGGCACACGCGGATCTATACCTTTTCTCCTAGAATGAACAAAAGACTGGGAAGTATTTTATAAAAATACACCTGTAATCTGTTACTGAAATACCACTCCTTTGTTCGCGTGAGCTGTGAAAGGTCAGAAGTGGGAAGAGGTGAATGAAAAGCTGCCAGTGGCCTCCCCTGATGGTTATAGCCATGCTCACTGCGCAGCCACACCCCTACCCTGCACAGCCACACCCCTACCGCGGTGCCGGCTCACAGGATGGCTGCCCACTGTGGGCCCCCGCACTGTGAGAGGCCCTGGGAGGAATGGTGACTCAGAACACCAGCGCCTCCAAAGGCGCCCCCTGATCACAGCCTGTTCTGTGTTCGCAGTCCGTCTGCATACAACATCTCCCCGGATTCTACTAATCCATACATCGATAATGAAAATAGAGAAACGGCTTTAGTTAAGGCATTGGTGG
This sequence comes from Vespertilio murinus, assembly GCA_963924515.1. Classification (NCBI taxonomy): domain Eukaryota; kingdom Metazoa; phylum Chordata; class Mammalia; order Chiroptera; family Vespertilionidae; genus Vespertilio; species Vespertilio murinus. Next base: position 2,980,767 of record OZ004712.1, read on the forward strand.
TTGGCACACTGAGAAAATAACCTCAGATAAGGAAAGTCCCCAATTAAGAGAGTTCTATTCAGCTACATTCTTTTCTGTGAGATGGAATAAAAACCCATGAATTTTTTTAAAATAAGAGAGGGGGAAAGAGAAGCAGTTAAGGTTAAACTTGTTACTGGTAGAAATGATGATAACCTGTGGGTAAGCCCTGGTGCCGTGCTCAGTGTCAGCCCGTGTGTGCCAGCTGGTGCACAAATGTCACTGGCTTCACTCCCAGCCTAGGGAACACACCTGGATTGTAGGTTCGATCCCCGCCTAGGTCTGGGTGCATGTGGGAGGGGAGGCAATCAACTGATGTACTAGAATCTCTCTCACATCTATGTTCCTCTCTCTCTCCTTCCTTCCCTCATTTTCACTCTCTCTAAAAAAAAATCAATGGAAAAATACCTTTGGGTGATGTGTTAAATTCAAATATTAAAAATATTTTTTATTGATCATTTACAGAGAAGGGAGAGGTATAGAGAGCTAGAAACGTCGATGAGAGAGAAACATCGACCAGCTGCCTCCTGCACACCCCCCACCGGGTGAAATCAGTTTCGGCAGCATGGAGCCTTCTTAATTCACAATGATGTATTCCCTCACTCAGAAAAAATATAAGGTAAATGTAATATATCATCACGCCACACCCTCAAAATAAATGGACAATCACAGTATTTTAAAACATACTAACTCTGTTAGCTGTGGGTCTTTATATTGTCCCTGGAGAGTTCAAGATCCGGTGAAGTGAAGGTATGCTCATTATGAGTTAATTACACCGAGATTGATTTACTTGGAAAATTAATAAAGTCTAATGATAGCTTTGTCCTAAAACTTGGAATATAAAATACCTTTTATGCTCTTTAACAAAATGAATCAGGCCAATAAGATGCCTGCATAAATATGCTCATGCTGAAGTTAGTAGAAGTCTCAGAAAGCCCATGGTGTGTGGTCAATTTTGCCATGGTGTCCCAAAGGCCCGCTCAGCAACGCCCAGCCCAAACCCACTCTCATCCGCCCAGGGCGTGGGGCTGTCTTTCAGCTGATTCATTGCCTCATGGCAGAGCCAATCAGTCGGGCATGAAATGACCACCCATAGGCTTAACTCCCATACTGTGCCGCCACTGCCACAGGCTGTCCAGCTATTCTTAGAGGCAGGGCCCGAGGTGCCTCTCAGACACTTTGAATGACACCTCCGCCTACGATCTGCCCTCTTCTGTGGCAGCGGGTCCCAGGTAGGGATGGGTACATCCCCCGCGCCCAGCCCAGGGGACGCCTGGAGCCAGTGCTGATGGCGCTGGGCTGGGGTGAGCAGTGCTACTGGCCTGCAGTGGGTGGCGTCCTGGGATGCACAGGACAGTCCACGAGGACCCGCAAAGAGCTCTCCAGCCCAAACCACCCAGGGTGCCGCTGTGAGAGCCCAGCCCTCAGCAAGCACGGGCTTGTGGGAGGAAACCCCCCTGTCGCTGACCAGGTGGCTCTTGGGAATCTCCATTTTGTTGTTTGCGAGATGGAACTAGAAGAGGGTGTGCACAATTTTAATAGTAATTATAACAACCAAGCATGCGTTTCTTACTGTCGTTCAGGCACGCCAGGCTGGTCTTAAGTCAAAAATCTCACATTTCCTTTTCCTCTGCCTGGGATGCTCTTTCCACATGTTCTGCCGTGGCTTCCCTCCTCAGCGGCTTCCTGTTTCTTTTTTTTTAAATATATTTTATTGATATTTTATAGAGAGGAAGGGAGAGAGATAGAGAGATAGAAATGTAGATGAGAGAGAAACATCGACCAGCTGCCTCTTGCACACCCCCTATCCGGGATGTGCCCGCAACCAAGGTACATGCCCTTGACCGGAGTCGAACCCGGGACCTTTCAGTCCGCAGGCTGACTCTCTACCACTGAGCCAAACCGGTTTCGGCACGGCTTCCTGTTTCTGTGCAAACGTCACTCACTGTCTTAAAGTGACCTCACGACTTGCCGGTTGACAATTCTATTCTACCCTCTCTTGCCTCCTGTCCTCCCTGTCCTCTTCCCCTGCTTATATTTTCCCCATCGAACCCGTTACCACCTGATACACTTTATAAAGGTTCTGCTTTGTTCTGTGGAAGCCCCAGCGCTCCGCACACAGCACAGGACCTGGGATACAGGAATGCTTAGGATTCCCTAAATGCAGACATCGGTGAGCGCCCACTCTGTCCAGCCCTCAACAGGCCCCAGGGAGAGCACCAGGGAGAAAAGACCTCCCGTGTGTAAGTTCATGGCCTGGTGGGAAGTCCTACCTCTCGAAGTCCCACTGAGCGGCTTGATGGATAATCTCCTGGCTGAGTCAGGTGCCGGATGAGACCAGTTCTTTTCTGAAGGAAAGAAAGGAGGAAAGGTCGGATGAAAGAAATGAAGTCTCTCCGTGGCTACACTACTAGGTAAGATGGTCTTCCATTCAACCTGAAGACAGCCACTGAATTCCGATATGTAGAATGGGACCTAGGAGCCACGGCTGAGGTGGATCATGGTTTAGTGCTCAAAGGTTTCATCAGAGCACCAGCCTGGCGCAGGGCAGAGGGAAGAGCCTGCTGTGCGAATGGGGATCCGAAGGATGCTCAAATGATGACTTAGCGGGGTTTGCTGCTTTCCTGAGCCACTGTATTTAAAAAATATTACCTGAAAGCATATTGTTTAAAGAAGCATTAAATAAAAGAAAGAGGAGGAAAAAAGGATTGCTTAGGCAATAGTCTCGAGATAATGAGGCATGAACGCTTCTGGCTGGAGGCCTGCATGCGAGGGCTGAGCTGACGACGCCTATCGTCACGCGTGCTCCACGGCTACCGCATCGGGACGCAACGATCTATGGACCATTGCCCGCAATTTCCCCCTGGTTGGACTGAGCTGAAAAGGCACAGCACAACAGCAACTCGATGAGGTTATTAAATAAATAAATGACCCTACGCCAACGGGGAAAACAAAACACAACCACCGAGTATGAAGCAAAATGCGAAAACAAGCTCCCCAAATTTCAATATATATATCTGAAGAAAGCACTTCTGTCACCGAAGCCATCGTATAATCAGTCAGTGAGCTAACGCTCTTTTACAAGACGGAGATCTCCAGAGTATGGTGAGGCCTGATTTCCTGTGGGGAGAGGGGGAAACAGGGCCTGAGGAAATCGGTCCCGCCTCTTACAACCCGAGCTCAGGGGAAAGCCAGGCGAGGCTGGGATCCCGGGGAACAATTCTGCCCTTATGATGCTCGTGTGTTTGAGAATTTATTGTCTCCTTCTGTTGCACGTAAAGCTGTCAACACCAGTGGGGTTTGATTTTATTTTATTTTATTTTATTTTGCTTGTTTTTGTTTCTAATGAGAACATGAATTTAGTGCTCAAAGGTTTTCATTCATATCAACTAATATATGTCGGGTAGTAAGACTTGAAAGTGGGCCCAGTGTACTGTGGTGGCATTTTATCACAGAGGAGACTGAGGCTGTGTGAGTAACTCGCTAAGGCACAGCTAGAGAACCCTGGGCACGTCCCGCAGAGTTGTGAAGTGTTTTATGTAGCTTGACTTCAGAGTGACTTTGCTTATTAAAGTGTTGGAATTTGCAATGAAAATACACAATAGGTTCCCCTCCTGAAGTTTTCCAATGTGAGTCCAGGTGCCTTACATGGGCAGCCAACTTCCTCTGTAAGCCCCCAAATGGCGAAATCTTACTGATTGGGTATTAGATTTGCATTCCCCACCCCAGATTTGTAACTCAAAGAGAGAAGGCTTTCTTAGTTAGAGGTCAAAACGCTGGATCATAAATGACCCTGAGATAAAATGCTATGAAATCCATTGTGAAATTCAGCAAAAGTAACTATTCGGGTGATTAGAATTATGGTTGGATTGTATTTACGCGGGACACTCGCTGACCTGATAATGCAATTAGAACGGTGCCCCAGAACATGCTACTCCAAGAACGTTCACCGGTAACAAAGCCGGAGGTTCTTCATGGAGAGGAGCCCCGGTTCATGGTCATGGGAAAAATCTAGGGTCCTTGGCTCCTTCAGTATGATCACTGATGCTGCCCCACTTTCCTAAAATATTTTCTTTGTATCTGATTTCAAATGGGGATGCAATTCATGGTCATTTATCCCTGCTCCTTTTTGATTGGCTTGTTAAACAAAGCCTAATTCTGTTAATCCCTGTAATGTTTATGTGACCAGCAATGGGAGAGATAATGTGGGCTTCTGTGCTCTTCTTCCTGTTCCAGCCCATTTACCCTCCTCTCAGCCTTTTAATTTGACGTCTCATAAAGGAGCGAGTGGAATCCTTTATTCAGTTTAATTTACATTGCACATAAATGGGACTTTCCTCAGCTCCCATATTATTTATCTTATTAAATCAATGATGAAGAAAGGAGTTTATATGCCTGGTAATTTAGTGTAGCTACACAATTGTCTGGGATTTTTATGTGTGATAAGCTGTAGCTCCCTCTGGTTGGAGGATGCTGGGGCGGTCGGCAGAGCTGCAGAATGGTTCTCCTCATTTGCTTCATTTTCTAGATTTGAAACAGGGGGATTGGATACTGGGGGGTGGGTCATGGTTAGATTTCTCAGGAAAAAGCATCTGAGGCAGCGATTTTCAGGAAGTTCAGTGTACAGATAAAGGGTTCAAAAATCATGATTGCATAGGGGTTGAATGTGCCTCACTGCTCATCAGCTGACAGGATTAGGAGCTCCTTTGCTAGGACATCCCTTCAGAATGACCAAAATCAAGAAAAGGAGCCAGGCCAGTGTGGCTCAGTGGTTGAGAATCGACCTATGAACCAGGAGGTCATGGTTTGATTCCCAGTCAAGGCACATGACCCAGTTGTGGGCTGGATCCTCAGTAGGGGACATGCAGGAGGCAGCTGATCAAAGATTCTCTGTCAGCACTGATGTTTCTCTCTCTCTTTTCTTCTCTCTTTCTCTCAGAAATCAATTTTAAAAAAGAAAGAAAGAAAAGAAAAGGAGGCAACCTTTTTTGGATTCAGGCTGCCCCCAGGATGAGAGAGAACTTGACCCTGCATGAAGCATTCTCTTTAGCCAAGGCTGAACTCAGCGAGAGCTATCAGCTTCCAACACTTTCAAAAGGTGGGAGAATGTGTGTTTCAGTCCTCGGGTTAGGCAAGTAGCCACAGAGATCACCAAAGCTTCCACTCTAATCTATACCTTGTGCTGTGCAGCTCCGTGTGGGACAAGTAAGTGCTTGGCGGGTCCCTTCAGCATTCTGTCGTACCACTTTTCCTGGAGAAACACACAGAGAGAAAGGCTGGTGGATAAACTACAGACCTTCCATCGCCACCCACAGCAGCTGGCTCTGAAGCTACAGATGATATTCTTTATGATCCTTCATTCTAAACTCCCCTCACTCTTTCTGTCAGCTCTGCTGATCTAGACACCTTACCCGGTAGGATGACAGCATTGTACATCTATGGGATCTGATTCGCTCTCTGGCCATCATGAACTACGTAGGCCATGGCTACTCCATTTGTCTATTTATTGTCAAATTTGGGCAAGCATCATCGCTAGGGATCACTGAGAAGCCAAACATATTCTCCTCTGCTCTGCTTCTTTGTCCTGGCTCCTCCTGATGGTTAAGGCCAATGACCACTCCCAAAATGGAGACTCAGGATTCTGAGAAAACCAGGCTGCAGCCACAGGTTAAAATATAGTGGGAAACTCAAAGTGTGCTCTCCTGAAAGTGGTCACCACCGGGGGCCTGACCTCCAAGCAGCCCGCAGAACTCAGTTCCAGGGAAGATGTGCTAACATAACTCAGGTGCATCCTGGAAGTGCTGGTGGGTCAGCCATTGCATGTCCATCCCTCTGTTTCTGGACCCTTGTATTTTACCTTAAAAGGACACAATAGATTATGGATCATTGGCTTAGTGTGTTTATACATTCTAGAACAATGTACACTGTCCCCTGAGGGTATCATCTCTAAGGCTGTGCTTCCGCTGGACCTTACATGGAATGTTCTCCTCTTCTGCCAGGCCAGCATTTCTGGTTGATTCAGATGTGCCCCAAAGTAGCAAATTCTGTGGGGAGGGGCTACCAACACATGTGCTTTGCTATCAAGTGCTCTTTATGCAATAATTTATGGGAACCTGTGTCAGTGGCACAAATATGTTGTAAATCTTTTCAAAGTGATACTGGCTGAGGTCCTACAGGCCAGCCTTTACCTTGAATATGGATGCATAAATTCTAGTTAAGATGAATCACTGCCCCCTAGAGGTAGAAGGGGCCCAATGGAATCAAACTGCCACCACACTGCTTGTTGGCTCCTGCTTGCCCCCAATTGCTATCCCCTAACAGCCTGGCCACCCCTAATTGCCTCTGCCTTGGCCCCACAGCATTGGCTTTGTCCAAAAAGATGTCTGGAAGGTCTCCAGGAAGGTCTCCTGGTCTAATTAGCATATTACCCTTTTATTAGTATAGATTAAGCCAGCCGTGGGCAAACTACAGCCTGCAGGCTGGATCCGGCCCGCTCGGCTGTTCTATCCGGCCTGCAGAGCCCAAAGAGCAGAGGGTTCTCTTGCTCTCCCCTCCGCTCCTTCACCAGCAGCCCAAGATGAGAGTGCCAGCATGGTCAGGTTGCTTTTGTTCCGGCCCTCCGGTCCAGTTTAAGAATCCATTGTGGCCCTCGAGTCAAAAAGTTTGCCCACCTTGGATAAAGCCCTTTATTATGCTAAGTGAAATAAGCCAGTCAAGAAAGACAAGTATCACATGATTTCACTCACATGTGAAATGTAATGAACAAAATAAACTGAAGAACAAAATAGATCCAGAGGCACAGAAGCATGGAACAGACTGAGGATCCTCAGAGAGAAGGCGGGATGGGATGGGTGGCCAGGAAGTGATCAACCAAAAAATTTGTATGCAGGTATGCATAACCCATGGGCACAGACAATAGGGTGGTGAGGTCTTGGGGGACTGGTGGGTGCATGAGGGGGGCAGGGCAGGGAGTCAATGGGGGAAAGAGAGGGGACATCTGTAGTACTTTCAACAATAAAGATAAATTTTAAAAATTAAGCCCTGTAATATCACTCCTAAAAAAAAGAATATGCAATTAAGTTAGTTTGCAAATGTCACCATTACTGGGAATGTGTCATAAGCTAAAGGTGAATGCATGATAAATGAGCTTAGACGAAGCATTTAATTTCCTGCCAAACTTTTCTGAGAAGTTCTCCTAAGTGTCTTCCCTCACATCATTTCTTTTATCATATGAGGTCTCATGAAACTACTCTTTCCCCTTTTAACCTAAAAACTTTAATCCAAAAATAAATAGACCTCACCCTTTGAGAAGGTGGTTCTTAAATCTTGGTTTAAGAGAGTTTAGAGAGAAAGGCTCCACTTACGTCCGAGGGAACAGCCTACCTGCTCTTTTATCTTGTTGCAAATAACACATAGGTCATCTACAAGGAGACAGTTACATGTATGCCCTTTGGAATTTCACAGCAGCACTTGGTACAGCTAATATAATCAACACTATGCACGTTAAAAATAGACATACTATGATCATCTCAAAGAAAATAAGGCATAAAACAAACTAAAAACCTACTGACTTTAGCCTCTAAACCAATACCATGGGCAGATTTGTGCCAGTATCTCTACCACCTCTTGTCAGTACCCTGGAGCAGCAGTGCCCGCATGGTTCCAGGACGAGTCCTGTGTGTCCTGGGTCAGCAACAGGGCTCCACGCTGGTAAGTCATTAAGATTTGGCCATGGCCTTGAGAAGCAATAGACTGTAAATCTCTGTTTGGTGTTTATTTGATGGAGGGACACATGGGGAGAGGCAGGGAAGGACAGCTCTATTGGTTGAGTTTGTTCCTTTTCTATTACGGGCCCAAGGAATATAGATCTGATCCTCCACTCCCCCCCCCCCTTTTTTTTTTATTCCCACTAGAGAACACAAGAGCACTGGAGGCTCCAGGAGTGATCTCTGGTAAATTTAAGGATTTCAAAGCTGATCAAGCAGGAGCTAGGACCTTAGAGGTGGTAACGCATGAGCTTTTTTGGCAGCATCTGGACAAGATTCTAAGACAGTGGGAGTCTCTCCTAGCAAGATACCTTTCAGAGACAGGATCGCAAGGCCACTGCCAAGAAGGAGAATAGGATGAGTCTCTTAGGGGAGACAGGGACTCAGGGAGGAGGTGAATGTGTGCAGGTGATGCCACTCAGCAGCAAGGTGGGCAGTCTCTGGTCAGAGAACTCCAAAGGGCAAGAGCAGATTGGGGTCTTTCACAGCTGCGTTTGTCTAATTGATCGCTAGCAGATGTGGGTTCAAAGTAGGCAGGCTCAGAAGAGCTAGACTTGTTTATTCGGACTACATTTGAAGCTCCTGGATTGTAGGAATTTGAGTTTGGCAGCAGCATAATTTGGGTTGAGGTTTCTATGCTGCTGTGAACAACAAGGGGCTATGTTAGGCCGTTACACAGGGAGCACCGTTGGCCTCCTCCTAAGAATTAAGAAAAGAGCATGCTCCTTAAAGGAATGTTTTGTCCCTGGCCCTACCCTCCACCCTAAGACCCAGGCAGCTTCTAAAAGTATTCCTTCTATAAGCATGAGAGGGGGATGAGTGAAAAAGAAGAAGGGATTAAGAAAAACAAAAACAAAACCCTCATAGACACAGATAACAAACAGTATGGTGATTAACAGAGAGAAAGGAGGGAAGGTAAAAGAAAAGGGGGTAAATGGTGACAGGAGATTGTTGTACAAAATTACCCCATCTGTTAAAGTGGAGGAGTTATGGCAGAAACTTAATAACCATCAGCACCAATGTTTTAATAAGCCTGTGTCTAGAAGCAGCTATCTGTCCTCCAGGTCTAGGACTCCCAAGTTCTAAGAAGCCCCAGTGTGATTTCTGGTCTGGGCACATGCCTGAGGGGCAGCTCAGTCCCTTCTAGGGGGCATGCAGGAGGCAGCCATGGATGTGGCTCTCTCATGGATGTTTCTCTCTCTCTCCCTCTCCATTCCTTTCTTAAAAAATCAATAAAAACATATTTTAAAAAATAAAATAGTACCTACCCTAAAAGGGTTATCAGGGTTAAATGAGATAAGGCATGAAAAAGATTTAGCATATTCCCCGGCACAGGATAAGCACCATAAACATTAATTACTGGATCAGGACGGAGAAGAATGAGTATACTGAGCAAACACAAGCACAGCTCTCTCTTGAATCCATACAGAGTTCTACCACAGGGATATTTACAGAAGCAGGACACAATTTTCTGCCCACAACCACCACGGTCGTACTATTCGAGACATTTTGTGTTTCTGTTTCTTTGATGGTTACTTAATAGAAGAAAAAAAAAAGCCACAGAGGACTAGTAAGTTTACTGTTAGCAAAAGGGCAATTAATATCTTTAGGAAAAATTGTTTTTTGTTGTTTTTTTTGGTATTCTGAATACCAAGGCTTGTTTTTATTTTCTAATTTATAGTAAAACTTTAAAGCAAAATAGGCAATACTTTCATTTAGCAAAGATGTTACTTAGTATTTTCTAGAGGAGACAAATACATTGATGGACTAAATTTTCGGTTAGAAAAGAAAAAAAATACATTTTTTTGTTTGCTACTAAAAATATAAATTGGATTACTGTATTAATTTGTTTTTTGTTCTCTGAGGTTCACCAAAAGCCTGAGATCTAATCCATGTTTTAGTTTTAAATAAACAGATTTATGTGCGTGTATGTTTGTGAGCAAACGACTTTGTAATTATTTTAATGTGGTTCAGTGTGATTTGTAACTTGTGTCAAAACTAAAGAGAATGAATCTGTCAGTGGTCCATCTTAATTTTTTATGAACTGCAGTTGTGTGGCTCACTGAGCAACTATTCATTAAGATAATCTCTCAATTGGCACGTTTCAGCCACCAGTATGATATGCAAATAAGCATAATGTGCCATTTCATTAATTAGTATTATGAGCAAGACGCTTTTTTCTCTTAATTAATTTACTTCAAAATGGAGGATATAATACAGCAATACTTTCAAATAAACCATGGAAGAATTCTGCTTCTCCGTGCATGCCCATGTATATAATATTTTGCATAATACTGTGAAGTGCTGAATTCACATTTACACAGAAGAAGAACATTGTAGAGAGCCAAAGCAAGAGGTTGACAAGGCTTATTGATAAGAAGGCAAGCAAAAAAGAGCACCTCAGAAAAGTAAGACTTCCAGCTAGTAGAGAGCTAACACACTCACACAGCAGAACAAACACTCTATGAGTCCACTGCCATGTAATATCCAGAACAGGAACAGGTAACTCTCCAGGCTCAAAGATTACCCCCAGGCTGGGGACAGGCGGTGAGCGGCGGTTTTTGTTCAATGGTTGCCGAGATTTTCTTGGTTGTTACGAACAATTCACGGAAATAGACCATGATAATGGTTCTATAAAACTGTCATCAATGCTACTACTGAAGCATACATTTTTTAAGATGGCAAATTTTATCACACACATACACACACACTAAAGAACTATCTCCCATTAGCCCGGTCCGCTGAGATTATGACTTGTAAGGCCTAGCAGGTGCTTTGTCTGCGCCATGATGGGACTATTACAAAGCTCTGGGTTGGAGAGGCTGAGGGGGGTGAGAGTGGGAAGGGTAGGTGTAGAGTGCCGCCTGAGAAGACACAGGGGCATTCTTTTAATTCTTATCAGCTGAGCCAGAAGGCAGAATCCTGTTATCAGTACTGATTTCTTATCTTTATCCATGTGCTTGGAATGAGGAACAAATAGGACCTTGACTTACCCAAATCTTGATATGCTATATCTTGTACCAAAAAACGAGGAATTTACCCAGGTCTTGATGAATAGGATCTGGGCACACCTGAAACTCCTTTTGACCTTAAACTTCCCCTTTGGAAATCAATAAATGTGCTGTGTTGTCTGTGGCGCTTATGACTGTCTCTCCATCAGAGAGGTGGCACCCACCTAGCGCCCAACTTGATGAACCCATTTCTGCCTCTTGTCTCTTTCTTTCCCTAATTTCTTAATCCCCAGCTCCTCCACTCAGGAACCTGCTGTTTTCCGTGTGGGACGCGGAAACCAAGATGAAATGCCCAACGCAGGTAGGGACAGCCCTACCTGCTTCCTCACAAGGGAGGTGGCTGGGGGAACTTCACTTTGAATCCAAGTTCTTTCCTGTTTTCAAAGTTTGGGGAATTTGACAAGACCAGGCCCCATATGCAGCACACTGAATATCTGGGGGAGGATATTAACTTATGTAAATGGCCTCTTTAACATACATACTCATTTATGTAGAATAAATGACCTCTTTAACATACATAGTCATTTATATAGCAATACATGACCTCTTTAACAGGCGTTGTGTTATGTGGTAAAAATGAAGGTAGCAGGGATGCTATTTCCTGCTCATATTAAGCGTCAGCGTTTTCACTGCCCCCTGAGTCGGTGGCTCAGCGGCGGCTGCTGGATCGCAAGAGAGCTCAGACCAAGCCCGGCTGCGCAGGCTGTGCCGCCGCCCTGTGACTCCAGGGTCTGCGGAGAGCAGCCCAGGGTCAGGATCTTTAAAACTCTCGCGGCAATTCCATTTCGCAGGAAAGCTTACACCGCACTTCTGAAGTGATGTTTTATCTCAGGCATTAAGCTTAAGGGGTATGTAAGTAAATACAAGAAGGATGAAAACATTTATGAGATTTTCAGCCAAAAATGGCCTTGAAAGCAAACGTTACAGAGAGAGGGGATTTGCTAAATTATTTGATCTCTTTGGAATATCAAGCGCCTGACCTGAGGCCTGGGCTCAGAGTTCCTCTGGGATGTGGATTCTGATAAAACCCTTGCCCAGCCATGTGGTCTAGCCAAATTCCCATTCCTCGGAAGTTACATAAGGTAATTTTATATGGGTGAAGGAAGAAAATATTTCATGCAATATTTAAATTAATATTTACTGAAAATAAAGATTTTAAAGGGTTCCTTAAATCTGTTTTTTCTATTAGAGTATCAGATGTCACCTGTGTTTTATGAGCTACATCTCATGGGGGCTCAGCAATAAACCATTATGTCCTCTGCAGTTGGCTCATCTTCAGCATATCGTGATGTAACACAGTGATATGTGTCTGATAAGTGGATATACAAAGTATTACCTATCATCAACCAAATATAATCCTCACACAACAGATAAGGTGCTTACACAATGTATGGAATGTGGCCATGCATTGAAGGTAATACTTATAATACTTACATGTAAACATAAAACAGACGTGAAATTGACAACACAGATATTTCTGTTTCTTATAGAAAAACACACTTGGCATATTATGAAGGAAAGAAGTGGCATCTATTGACATTACAAGGAGTTAGTGGAAAGTGGACTCCCTTAAGAATGGGATGAGAATTTGCTGATTTTTCTTTCTCTCTCCTTTACCCCCAGAAGCAGTCAGTGTTCCTGAGCTCCCTGACTTTCCTTATCAGTATCCGTGATAAACCTTAAACTTTGCGTGGGAAGTGTAGCTCTGACTCACCACAGCAAATACAGGGGATGTAGTGATCCCGCCGGAGCCGCTGAAAACCGTGCGCTCCTTTCCTGGTGTTCTGGTGGCCCAGCTTCCAGGCGTCCCTCTAATGTGCACCCTGGATGTGCTTCCGAAGAGCACAGCACAGCACAGAGCCAAAGAGCAGACCACACTGGACAGGCGTGGGGAGCCAGCGCCCCGCAGCCAGGGGCCTCTCGTGGACGTCAGCAGGAGCCACCAGTGCACAGCAGACAGCTGGGAGGCCCAGCCCATTTCTCTATGAAACGGAGCCATGCATCCCTTCCTCCATGCCTATTTACCCAGCCCAAGTATCTGGCAAAGCAACACCCTAATTCCCATGCCCAGCAAATGTTGCTTCTTACTGGTTTGAAAATGGGGCTTCTGATTGCCTTGGATGGTGTGGGGTTAGTGAGCAAATAGTTATATTTTATAGCAAGAGAATCTGACATTCAGAGCTATTAACCATTGGATCGGGGTTCGCATGAGCCGTGCTGGGAAGGGTCTGGTGTTCAGACTCCAGTCTGCGGCCTGGTCCTGTGTGCTCCCCCCTGGCTATCCTATTTCCAACATTTCGCTGGCTGAAATTCAATTCTCAGAAACTCATCATTTCTCAATCTCCATTTTCACCAACAAATATGCTTTTGGGTCGTAATGAGTATAATCTGAGTGCCGCTGCGTGTTAATAAAATCTGACACTGACTTGTTTCTGAGTGTGCATTGGGCAGTGCGGACGGAGCCAGTGGTGTAAAGAGACAGGAGAGATCTCTCCTTCCAGCTCATTAGAACACGCATCAGCAATCAGTTGATAATTAATTAATAGTTGCCACATTCACAGGACAAAGATGTATTGCAGCGAGGGAGTGAAATTTGAGAGAGCAGGAAGAACCCGAAGAGACTGCAAACAACCAAGCTTTTCCGAGCTCACGTGGGCTCTTGTGTTTTACTGTGATGTTAGTACTACAAGCGGTCAGTATTTATTACTATTTTAATTTTTCATTGAATTTACTGGGATTGCATTGGTTAATAAAAGGTATACAGAGATCAGGTGTACAATTCAGTACTGCCATACACCATCTGTGTATTATATTTCGTGTTCATCACCCAAAGCCAGATCCCCATCGCCAGCATTTGTGCCCCCCTTTACCCTCTCCTCCTGTCCCACCCCCTTCCCGCTGGCAGTCACTGTACTGTCCTCTGTGTCTGTGAGTTTTTCTTTTTGTTTTGTTTCCTTGCTTACTCCCTTCACCTATCTCACCCAGCCCCTCCCCTCTGACAGCTGTCACAGATACTAATTATCAGATACAAAAACTGATTTTAGGGATATTTTGACACTACTACAACAACAAAGTAATATCATAATTTCATAGCTCACACATATTAAGTACTGTCCATGTACTACACACTATACAGATCTCTTTACACTAATTCATTTCAACAACATTTATGAAGTTGGTTACTATAATTACTAATATTTCCATAATGAGAAAATGAGGCACAGAGAAGTTAAATCAACTGTATAAAATGACACACATCAGCTGACACCAATTTGGCTCAGTGGACAGAGCTTCAGCCTGTGGCAGAAGGGTCGGGTCAAGGGCATGTACCTTAGTTGTGGGCACATCCCCAGTAGGGGGTGTGCAGAAGGCAGCTGATCGATGTTTCTCTCTCATTGATGTTTCTAACTCTCTATTCCCCTCCCTCTCTGTAAAAAAAAATCAATAAAATATCTATTTTTAAAAATGACACACATCTGCTAAATGGGGGCGTTGGGATGTGGACGTAAGAAGCCCGGCTTCCTGATTCGTTTGCTAACCACTGAGACGTACCTCCTTGCTCTGCAGACTTCGGTGCTTGGGCAACACTCCAGTGTGGCTTCTCCTTCAATCTAGTCAGCATGCTCATGCGCAAAGAGGTAGAGATTTTAAGTAACAACCATTTTCTGTGCTACCTAAAATAATCATTATGCCAAAAATCAAAGTCTCGGACAACAGAGAGGGGGACAGAGTGATGGGTCTGGAGCGCAGACATGTGAGCACAAGGACATGTCACTGAAGAGCCTCATCCTTCTCCGGGCCTGGAACACCGAAAGCACTGCTGCTACTGTCTCTGGAAAGGAGGTCTGAGAACGTAAGGGATGTGGCCTTAGAACGTATGGTGACCTTTCTGACAGGCTTCAAGCCATGCATTCCTCTCTGATCATTAGCCAGGTTCTCACGGGAACTGTGGCACCTGCTCTTGAAAGATGCTTTCAAGAAGGCAAATATGATGTCCAACCTGCGGAAAGATGTGGGGGTGTGTTCCCAGGAAGATAAGCCCTGCTAGGGATGTCTCAAGAGCTGTTTGTGATGCAGAGGAGAGGTGGATGCCATGGTAACTATTCGTTATGCTTGTAGTTGAATGTGCCATTGAATTGCACATTCACAAATTGTTGCTCAGACTCTTAGGCTGCCCAAGGGAGACTGTTCTCATCTCACCTGTGTTAAGGGCCACAACTACTTTACAGGCTATTAAGAGAACATTTCACCACAGAAACACTCAATCTTCAAACCCCTGATTCATTGAATCAACACAGCCTCATGGAATGCCTCCTTTCTGCCAAGCAATGCTCTTTGTGCATAAGTGAGCAGAGAAGACAGAAAGTTTCTGCCCCCAGCAAGGTGATATTCTAGTAGGAACAGAATAACCATCATCCATGAAGTTGTACATTAGAAAAAGACAACTATATGAAAAAGGATAAAGGAGGTCTGAAGGTGGGGGCAGAAGGAACTTAAAGTGGTCAATGTAGGTGTCCCTCAGTAAGTGATGCTGAGGCAGGTGAGGTTGGCCTAGAGTGAGCCAATGGAAGCTGTAGGTGCGGAAGTAGGAGGGAAGATGGGAAGCCATAGCATAATCTTCCCATGGAGCCTTGTAGGATCCTTGCTTTTACCTCCAAGTGAAAAGGGGAGTCATGGGATTGTGTGTGCAGAAGTGTGACCTGAAACCATAAAATGTCTAGAAGAAAACACAGAGGAAAAGCTTCTTGACATCAGTCTTGGCAATGACTTTTTGGATATGACATGAAAATCACAGAAACAAAGGTAAAAGTAGACAAGTGTGATAATATCAAACTAAAAAGTTTCTGCAAGGCAAAAGAAACAGTCGACGAAATAAGTCCACCTATGAAATAGGAGAAAGTACTTGCAAACCTTTGAGCTAAGAAAGAGTTAATATCCAAACTATAAAGGGATCTCCTTCAATTAAATAGCATATATATATATATATATATATATATATATATATGGCACAATTTTTTTTAATGGGCAAAGAAAATGAATGGATATTTTCTCCAAGAAGACAAATGGGCAACGGGTCTATGAAATAATGCTCAATCTCATTAATCATTAGGGAAATGCAAATCAAAACCACAGTGAGAACTCATCTCACACCATTTAGGATGGCCATTATTATTTAAAACCGTAGTTAACAAGTGTTGATGAAGATGTGGAGGGAAGGGAATCCTGATGCACTGGTAGTGGGAACATAAATTGGTGCAGCCACTGCGGAAAACAGTGCATACACAATTGAAATTATTAGAAATAGAACTACGGTATCTTCTAGCAATCCCACTTCTGCTTACATATCCAAAGGAATTGAAATCTGGATCTTGAAGTAACATCTCTATTTCATGTTCATTGCGGCATTATTCATAATAGTGAATTATTAACAAAAATAACATGTTAATTAAATTATAGGCAAATATTGGTTAAAATCATTTTAAAATTAACAGGGTGTTAATTTTCACATATGATATACCAACTGTAAATTTTGTCCCTTAAATACAAAGTCCATTACATCGAGGTCCACAAAATTGAGGGTTTATGCATTATGAAACCAAAGACTATTATTTCCCTCTACATCTAATAGTCATTGATGCCTTTTATTCTCCTTTAAGATGGTGATATAATCTCTACATAGTAAGTTTGGGAGCAAAATTGCTTTTTAAATAAACTTCTCATGTAAGCATGGTCATAATTGTCATCCTTCCTTCAGCTAAATATTTTCTTTTTTGATACATATCATCAGAAACACATAGACACGCTTCAAAATATCATCACGTGTATTTGGCAAATATATACTAAATTTACTTAATATTAAATCGGAACTATCAAAAAGTGGTTGAGGGCTTTAGCATCTTAAACATTAAAATATTTAATATGTAAATCATATCTAGAGATGTGATTTAACTCAAATTGGTTGCAATAAACAGCTTTATGAGATGAATGCTTGTAAGCCAATGTGATTAATGAATATTTATTGCCTATTTACAGTGTGACAGGTACTGTAATAAACAATTTAAAATTATCTTGATTAATCTTCACAAGGGCCCACTGAGGTAGCTGCTATCATATTCCAGTTGTATAGGAAGAGACAGACTTTGCTCAGGGCCACAGACCCCCTAGGTGGCGTATTTGGTGGCGGGTCACCTGTCTCTGGACTTACACAACACACCTTCCTTAATTGGGTCATTAGTAATAAGCATCTCCATCCCTCTTCCCACAAGACCATCAGAAAAATACTACTGAGCACTTACCAGTCAGTTCCTTCCCCACTATCTGATACTTCCACATTTCTAGAGCAAATACCCCAGGAAAAGGGAGCAGAGGGGAAAACCTCTTCTTTTCAACAGGGAAAACCAAGCCTCTTATTTTTTTTCTTTGCATTTGCTTGTAAGAAGCAGGAGGGCGTAAGCCCAGGGACTGGGCAGAGAAGCCAGAGAAGTAGGTAGGTGCTTGCCCTCACGCCCCTGCAACTCTGGGCCTCCTGTGAGAGCCTCCTGCCAGCGACTCAGCCTGGGTTTCCCTAGAAGCAAAGACCAGAACCCAGGCTGCACTCGGAGCAGGGAGATGGCTTAGCAGGCAGCCCTGGGAGTGGAAGGCCGGAGCAGGAAGGAATAAGACGAAAGCCAGTGCCAGAGTGTGTTTCTGACGTGGACTCCCTCCAGAGGTGCTGGGGGTGATCCCTCTTGGAACGTCTCAGGAACATGCAGAATGGCTTTCTGATGCACCAACAAGGTCTACCAGGAGAAGCATCCATCCATCTGGTCCCGGGTGCTATCATCTGCGGATCAGCTCGGGGACAGCAAAGGTCAGTGAGGCAACACCTGTGAGGGTTCAGTGCTGCCGCCAAGGAGAACGTGCGGCTGGATCCCACAGGTGTCCGGTGCACCTCTGTTGGCCCGTTCCTGGAGGAGCTGGAAGAGGGGACGTCATGATGCCCTCCATATGGGGTGGCCTCCCGGACACAGGAGGGCGGGGAAGGATGTGGGATACACATGGAGGAGCCCATGGAGACATTCAGTGCGCTTCCTTCACAGGCTAGTCTCAAAGCGGCGGCCAGAATGATCATGTGAAACCCTGAGCCAGATCATGGCACATCTGTGGTCAAAACCCGCCCTATCCCCCAGCTCCACATACAGCCTTTCCACTCACAAACTGAAACCGAGTGTGCTAAGGGAGCTGATCGGTTTTCAGTGGACCATTTTCAAAGAATAATTGTTCTCTGCTAAACTGAAATGCTGTATACGTATTTGAAGCATGCATGTCGCACTGAAAAGCAGACGTGGGCACAGAGGTAAATCACTCCCTGTTACCAGGTAGCTTTACAGCTTTGCACGCAAGAAAACGTTCCTCAGGTCTGGAATGCAGACTGAGCAGGCACAGAAGGGTCAGCAGCACAGCTCTCTGACGGGAACCAGCTGACAGTCCACCTTTCTTGTTCACAACCTTTTCTCTGACTTCGAATGACCTGTGTGTTTCTTGTGATTGACTTTTTAAAAGAAAAATTCTAACAACTTAACTTCCAGCCGTAGTATAGTACGGCATTCTCACTACAGATGGCTAAATTATTTAAATTATTTCCAAATCCTTATGGAAAAGTCTATCCCTTTATTCATTCCACACAAATCTGTTGTCACTGGGATAGGTAACAGGATTTCAAAACTAAAACACAGGCCATAATTCCATCTCTCAGTGGGCTCTGAGCACAGTGTATGTTACACGCTCTGATGCACGGTGCCATTAAGACCCAATGGTACACCTCTCACTTCGGATGGGTCTTTACCCAGGAGTGATCTGTATAATGTGCACAGGTCATTAGGAAAGTATGATTTCATCACGCTAAGCAGATCTTACAAATGTGGATATATTCCATTATAAACCAAAAAGTGACATTCATTAGAATTGTCACCCAGCCAAAGATGTATCACTGCCAGTCCTTAGTCCTGGTTTTCTTTGAAATACTTCTTTCTTTTTAGGGAGATATTTCCCATGTATTTAGTGATGAATAGCCACAGTCTTTGAGCCACTCTTTCATGTAAAATGGTGTTCAGTGAAAGTAGCACCCAGCTCAGCCCCACTGCCGTTCCCTGAGATAAGCGCCACACTTGGTATGCAGCGAAGAGCTTCATGCATATTTATGCATATCTTGTCACACAGACTATTAAGAAGGTGAGCACTAAAAGATTTTGATTTGATGAAATTAATTTTATTTTCTGCATCAGCAAGGATAGCCTTCAGTGAAAATGACTGTTTTGTTTTTTTTCTGCAAGTGTGTGATGGTGAAGAATTTATAGAACCACTTTGAACACCAACACAGCACAAAAGGCAAGCGGGGTGTTAGTGTTATTTGGAAACGACCTCTGACCTCACATTGAAAGGATCTCGGTGTCCCTCAGCGGTTGATGGAATGAACTTTGTGAGTCCCTCATCTTCTTGGTTATGAAGCTGGACGATGTGGTCATGCTCAGCTGAGATGACTGACAGGCACGTCTTGAGCTGGCTTCTCCGTGTACCTGGGTTTCCCTTCAGCATGGCAGCTTCAGAGCGGCTGGCATCTTAAATGCTGACCTTGCCAAGGTCACAGCAAGCAAGGCAGCGCTGAACGGCCTTTTATGACTTGGCCTCTGCCGTGACACAGTGCAATGTCCATCATGTTCTATTGTTTAAGGAGTCACAACCCAGAGAAAATGAAGCCTACACCCTCCCCTCTCAATGGGAGGAGGTCTACAAAATGTACAGTTAAGTTTGAATATTTCCAAAGACTGGCTTTTGGCCATAAACTATGTGTTTTCTTCCACCAGGCAAAAATGCACTCTCCCGACAGAGACCTCTGTACAAATGTCAGCCCATCAGAGGGCCAGGCTCTGGATTCAGAGCTGTGTTCCCTAAGTGAGGTCCGGGTGCATGGGGAGCTTGGGTGTGGTCCCTTCTGATGCTCTGGACCTGAAGAATATGGTCCAAAGCAGTGGTTCTCAGCCTTCCCAATGCCACAGCCCTTTAATACAGCTCCTCATGTTGTGGTGATCCCCAACCATGAAATTATTTCCATTGCTACTGCTAATGATGCATAATGTAAATATCCGTGTTTTCTGGTGGTCTTACGCTCTACAGCAGCGGTTGTGAACGGCTAGCAGGGTCGCCTAAGACTATCAGAAAACACAGATATTTACATGATGATTCATTAACAGTAGCAAAATTATAGTTATGAAGTAACAATGGAAATAATGTTATGGTTGGGGGGTCACAACACCATGAGGAGTTGTATTAAAGGGCCGTGCATCAGGAAGGTTGAGAACCACTGGTCTAAAGAGATCAGTTATCTATCCCACAATCACCTGGCATGCAATAGTAGTCGGGCCTAGGATAGCATAACTGACATTTCTATTTAAAAAGGGGTGGCAGGAGGCACACAGCTGCCACTCATTAATAATTCTAAAATTGGCCCGAGTTCTGCCCACTAGGTCCTTGATTGGGATCCAGTCCTACTACCTGCTCTCTACTGCTAGTCTGTCCACTGGACATTTGGTTGCCAAAGCATCTTTCCTTTCCATAAATAATGCCCTATGTTTGCATCTCGGGAGTTTTCTCAGCTTCTTCCTGTCCATAGCAACGTGGGGTTTAAAGGCTGCCTTTTATTTATCTTTAGTTTGGCTTTTCAGCTATTTAATTATGGATAATTGACTGGAATTATCAAGTTCATGCTTGCTGATGCAATCCTAGCCCCTCTATTTACTGAGTGTGCAATGTGTGAAGGCAGTGTGGCCACCGGGCTACGGTTAAACAGGCAGGCATGGTCCCTGCCATGCTGGGGGTGGACTCTCATCAGACAGCGTTCATTGTCGAGAGGCAGGCCAGGAAAGAGAAATACAAGTCTCTAAGGAACATAGGTCAGAAAAATAGACCTTTTGGAGGGAGGGGATAGGACATCAATGAAGGCTTTCTTAGGGAAGTGATATTTAAGCCAACCTCTGAAGAATGAGTAAAAATTAACTTGACTGTGTGCATTATTCCTATGTTGATGCTAGGTATAACTGAGCATTAAATTCATGCCTTCTGATTGCTCGAAATAGCATTTTTATTGTTTAATATAAATCAAATGCATTCCGAAAGGAATTATACATTTATCCTAATCTTGCACAAGTAGCAGACGCAGAGGGGAGGGGTGGCCTTGTCTCTCTGTGGCAGAGTGGTCATCATCAGCATTGCTTTCTTGCACACCAAGTCCACGTGCAGCAATAGTGCCACGAGGGTATTGGCAAGCACACATGTGCTCACATGAGTGATTGTTCTTCATCGTTTGATCTCTTCCATCAAAAGAATAAAAGTTACTGTTGAAATAAATGGGAATAAGGAGGATGGCTTATAGTTATGGGCCGAGAGGCTATGATTAAGTATTTAACAAGGTTCCACTGGAAGCCTGCGTTCCTAGGGATTTACTGTTCTGATATAAAATTCCCTGGGATTAAACTAGGGGGAGAGCAACTTTTTATTTTCTAAATCTAGTTTAAATTGGTTTGCCTGTTTTATGTTATGTGAGTTTAAAGGGAAAACATGGTATTTCTAGTCTTCAATTATATCTGAGCTTCATTTACTCAGTGCCTGTCTGAATTTAAAACGTTATAATAATAATAAAGTAAAATGATAGGTTTAAAGACATGCATTTCATGATAGAAACCAAGCATACAAGATAGGTTTCTGGTAATTGGATGAGTTTTCAACTAATGGTATTTTCCTCTTCCGCAAAGACTGTGGGTTGTGTGTAAATGAGGGCTCGCCGTGTGGTGTAGAACGTTTAGTACCATTGCTGCTCTCCATCAATCGATTTTATCTCCACAAGTAGGTTGATTGATCTTTCTTACTTTTTTGTTATATTTGCAACTCCTGGCATTTAATTTGCCTTAGCAATAAAATAGACATTTGTAATAGACAAAAGCATAGATTTTGTTTTGTTTTGGCCAGAAACTTAACACTTTGTATGCAGTGTCCTTTGCAAATAATGAATTCCAATAGCTCTGTACTTAAAAAAGCAAATTTTCTCCCTTAATTTTTAATAAAAAGCATAAATTATACAGGACAATTAAAGAGCCTTTTTGACATTGTTATTGTCCATAAGACAAGAGAGCAAATACAGGAAGATCAAATGCAATATGATTAGAGTAGTACAGACACGTCACTGATATTTGCTTATCAATGCTAAGATGCCCACTAAAATGCTTGAGAATTGCTTTCAGCATCCTGTATAATAAAAACAGAATATGCAAATTGACTGTAACTCTGTGACAAAGATGGCGGCACCCACAGCCAATAAAGACAGACTATGCAAATTGATGCAACAAGGCAAGAAGTGAAAGGCAGCTCCAGGACAGAGCTCTGTCTGGAATGAAGGTGATGCCGGCAGCCAGGGGAAGAAAGGCCTATTCTTACATGAATCTTCATGCTTTGGGCCTCTAGTATAATGATAATTCCTCACAGAGTAACAACTGTACAAAGCTCAAGAGGATTAGAAAAATAAATTAGAAAGCTGAAATAGATTAAATAAAGGTTGAAAACTTGCGGGGTAAGGATGACAGGAAATGAGTGCAAAGCTCAAACTCTTAAAAGTTGAACTCGAATACCCATTAAGACAATACTGAAAGACGAGATATATAGGAAAAGAAAGGAAGCAGACACCTAGTCGGGAAGGGAGGTGTGGATGGAGTTAGATGGCCAGGAACACTATCCAGTCAGCTAACCTATAGTTGATACTAAGGCCTGGGAGTGGCCACGACTAAAGACAGAGTTGGGAGTCACGTGCACAGAGTTGACATTAGTTAAGCTGGCCAAGGAGATGAAGGATAAAAGACAGGGCTGCGCAGTCCCAAGAACTTGTCCATCACCAGATTTATACATTCAAGGGGAGGAAGGAGGAAGAGGAGCTGGAAAAGTCCGAATGGAAGTTAACTGAAGTTAGAGGGAAGGGGAGGAAATAAATACCTTTCTTGAATGCAGGCCTACTGTCATGCTCAGAGGTCCACTGGCATCTAGTGTAGACAGCAGGCTCTGTTAGGCAATGCCCTCTGGACAGATAAAAAATCAATTCCTTATTTAAAGAAGCTTGTAATGTCAAATAGAGTTATATACACTACAGTTTTCTAGAGATAATCTCTTTATAGAAATCATTGGATGAAGACAAGACAGAAAAGATAGTGGGGGGACTATTAGATTTGAAAACAAGTAAGAGTTTTTCTTTTTCTTTTTTTTTAAATGGACTTACAGCAGATGTGAATTTCATATAAAAGTTCCCGAGTCAAAGAATTCTTTTTCCACTTGGCTTTCCCTGAGATAATTGAATGCAAAGATCAGCTGAACTCTGGAGGCAATTAACATCTGATTTAAATTTAGTCTTGCATGGAGCTGGGGTGATTAGACTCCCACTTAGCGGGGAATAGATCCCCCGGATGGCCAGGGGGCATGCACACCTGTTACCACTGCAGCTGGCGTGCAAATCTCACTGCTGCTTCATCTGAATAAAGCAATAAAATGAATAAACAGCCTCTCAGAAGCCTAGCATATCATCATTGGAGGGTGTTTTGGTGATTTGTGCATTTCTTCATAAATTAATACACTATGTTTGTTAAAGTGATATAGTAACAGATAAAGAAAACATATGCTTTCCAGTAATTGACTCATTACGGAATGTAACATGCATGTACAAATTAAAATGTTTTCTCTCACTATGGGTATAAAATGTCTGTCTCACAGAAAAGGAGCAAACAGGCTGGAAAGTGAATAGTGCGAATGAATATTTAGATGTCACCCCTAAAAATGAAGCAAAAAATAATAGAAAACGGATTCCGTTAGAAAACATAGAACAGTACATTCAAAGGGCAAGGAGTCAAACCATTTATTCTCATCTTTTATGCTCTGGCTGAATTATAATGGGGTACAGTCTGTGCAATAAATGTTTCCTGTGAGGGCTAAGGGAAAATCTTTTACAACCATAATTTCTATAGAATTTAGAGGAAAGCAATCGATAAACTGCAGTACTGATGAGAAGATTATCAGCAAATAGACATCTAAGAATATACATCCAAAGATGGTTGCTATGAACTATGGTGTGTGTACTGTGCGATCTCCTAAAAGTATATTTAAGACAAATTATGGTTATATAAAAATGTATAAATAAATAAAACAGCAAGTAAGACTGTTTTCTCTCTAAAATAGTCATAGCAATAATCAGGATGCATAGTAGATTGCATGAGGCAGCCGTGGGCAAACTCTGGCCCGTGGAGCTGAAAGAGCAGAGGGTTCTCTTGCTCTCCCCTCCGCTCCTTCTAGTGTGCCAGCATGGTCAGGTTGCTTTTGTTCCGGCCCTCCGGTCCAGTTTAAGAACCCATTGTGGTCCTCGAGTCAAAAAGTTTGCCCACCCCTGGCATCAGGCCTCTCACCTGTGGTTCCTGAACAACAGAAACTGACGAGTCAGCGTTTATAACTCAAGCAGAATGGGAACCAGTGTCAGAGCGAAACCTGCCTTGCACTCTGGGAAGCGGTTGAGGGAGACAGTCCACAAGGTGACTTCAGAGGGGAGAGAGAACAGCCCCCGTCTGAACGCCTCTCCTCGGAAACAGACGGCAGGGTCTGCAGGAGCTGGGGTGAGAGGAAGATCAGAGCCTGTCTGTGTGTGCTAACTGGATTTCTCCAAAGCAAAAGCAAAGGTGACCCCATCTCCATGGCAGGAGGTGTTTTAGTGACCTGAAGCCAGAGCCCCCGCAAGATTACACTCCCACCCTCCCAAGGAACTGCGCAGAGGGGTGCTGTGTCTCTTGATGGTTGCATTTCAAGTAGCTGGGACCCTGGTCACTGAGAAAGACATTCCTGGGCTGTAAAGCCGGCAAGGGGTGGTAGAAAGATTTATATTTGAAGGGGCAGAGGAAGGATTTATACTGATAAGTTTTCTAAAGTAAATGCTCTAAGGATAGCGAGGTCAGGGGTCTAGAGCCAGGGAGAGACCTGTCTGAATGTGAGTGACGGTAAGGGGAGTAATTTAAGGCCTTCTTGCTCATCAGGACTCACATGTTCACGAGGATCCATCACCTCAAATGTTTCTAAAGGGACCATTTCTGGAATGAATAAAAATCAGCATGCTGATTCAATAGCGTTGCTAATATAAAGCAGGGCTTCTGGCCCCTTTTCCTTATGATCCCTCACAGAAAATGGGGAAATGGGAATGACTCTATGGATTATCGGTTCAGAGTCAGATCAGGCTTGCTCACCCTCCGTAATCCCCCAATTTCCCAATGTCTTCTAGAAAATTCTGACGGAGAACTAA
The DNA here is from genome assembly GCA_963924515.1 of Vespertilio murinus. Classification (NCBI taxonomy): domain Eukaryota; kingdom Metazoa; phylum Chordata; class Mammalia; order Chiroptera; family Vespertilionidae; genus Vespertilio; species Vespertilio murinus. The sequence goes on from OZ004712.1 coordinate 3,005,912, forward strand.
TTTTAGAAGAGTGAGTTGCAGAAGTGCCCATGGAGTTAACCAAAATCACATTATTTTCCTTATCACTGTTTCTCCTTTGCCCAACTTTCCATCTCATTGCTGAGCTATACCCCCACCCCTCCCGCCAACAATCTGGCTTCTGCATAACTCTCCGAGTATCTCCTTGTTTCCTTCTTTCCTTTTAATATATTTTATTGATTTTTTTTACAGAGAGGAAGAGAGAGGGATAGAGAGTTAGAAACATCGATGAGAATCATCAATCAGCTGCCTCCTGCACACCTCCTACTGGGGATGTGCCCACAACCAAGGTACATGCCCCGGAATCGAACCTGGGACCTTTCAGTCCGGAGGCTGACGCTCTACCCACTGAGCCAAACTGGTTTTGGCTCCTTGTTTCTCTCTTGGTACACACTGTCTGCTCCAGCCAGGCACAGCCCTCAGTGTGTGCTTCCACAGTCCTGATCTCAGAGCTTCGTCTTTCCTAACACCTCTTGCTCTTTCCTTTAGCCAAGCGCCAACCATAACTCAGCACCCAGTCTCACCTCCTTCATTAAGCTTTCTGCTGCTGCCCCATGCTTCATTGATCCCTGCCTTTCAGAAGTTTGATGGCTATTACCTCTGTGGAATTTGTCTTGGCTCTTCATTAGGTATAGACACAGGTGGTTTATGATTGTGTCTTAGGTTTTTCTCATGTCTACGGAATGAGATTGTTTCTTCTAGAGGGCTGTAGTGTTTCTATACCTTTCTTCTCATCACAGAAAGATTTTGATGATGCCTATTGAATTAAATACAAAGACAAGCCCTGGTGGGATGGCACAAACAAGAATCAACCAGTTAATGCATGAGTAAGTGGAACAACAAATTGGTATTCTCTCTCAGATCAATAAAAAAAGAATAAAAACAAAGAAGTAACTGACATGTCAGGTTTTTTTTTAAGAAGATTTAGCAAATAGTCTTAACTTCAATAAAGTGGTCTTTCTATCCAGCATAGGGCTAGACCCGTGGTCAGTAAACTGCGGCTCGAGAGCCACATGCGGCTCTCTGGCCCCTTGAGTGTGGCTCTTCTACAAAATACCACAGCCTGGGCGAGTCTATTTTGAAGAAGTGGTGTTAGAAGAAGTTTAAGTTTAAAATTTTGGCTCTCAAAAGAAATTTCAATCGTTGTGCTGTTGGTATTTGGCTCTGTGGCTAATGAGTCTGCCAGCCACGGGGCTAGATGAATACATCAGCAATATCCAAATACACACAACTGAAGTGTGACTTAATTAGGTGCCCCAATTAATAAAAGAATCTCGATGACCAAATCAAATGTAACTACAAAATATGAATTCAGTGAGCCTTGTAACATTCTGAGGAGATACAGCCCCAATTTCCTCTCCACAGAGGTCTCTCCTCACCAGGTGTTTGTAATGAAACTCTTATTTACTTCCTGTTAACACAAACTATGTTCTTTCCTTTGTTGGCAAGAATGTCAGATTCTAAGTTTAATAACAGCACCTCTGACTCCTGTTTATTTGGAGATGCTCAAGCAAATAAGATATAAAGAGATAGCCCAGTCTGCCTATTTTTTCACTTCTTTCAATGACTGAGGAAAGCCAAATTTTTCTCCCTGATACCAGTGACCTGTAATATGCTTTGGGGATTGCAAATAAATGCACTTCTAACATCTTACTATCCATTTTCCATCCATATTAAACCCTCTGTGATTTGGTATATCTGTTATTCTCTTTTAAAAATTAATTCCACACTGTAGCTTTTAAAGGAAATCATTTTTTAATTATGCTAGATTAATGATTGCAATATTTCCTGGTTAAGAATTTCATTTATTCAGAATGGAAATTAAATTATATGGTAAAATGAACAGCTTGTCTTTTACAGAGAAAAGGACTGAGTTTGGTGACATCACTTTCTGGGATACAGTGAAAGGCCTTATAAGAAACAATCTCCTTAAGATGTGCTCTTTTTACAAAATTAACATTGCAGTTATGACTGTTTTTACCACCAATATCACATTTAAGAACCTCAATAATAAATTTGCTAATGTTCTGATCTGTCAAAAGTATAAGTTTATGTGATAAAATTAAATGTGCTCTTAGAGAGGTCTGATTTTGACTGTATTTCTAGTTGGACTGGAAATAAATAGTCTCCCTATTTCTTGCTCAAACTGAGCCTCCATCTTAACTTGCTGAGATTTAAGTCTACAGAAATGGTCACTTGAGGACAAGGTAGCAATTTCCAGAGGCATAAAACAAAGATGTGTCATAACTCACTTCCATAATAATGGCATGCCTTGCCAGAACCAGTTTGGCTCAGTGGATAGAGCATCGGCCTGAGGACTGAAGGGTCCCAGGTTTGACTTGGATCAAGAACATGTACCTTGGTTGCAGGCACATCCCCAGTAGGGGCTGTGCAGGAGGCAGCTGATAGATGTTTCTGTCTCATCTATGTTTCTAACTCTCTATCTCTTTACCTTCTTTTCTGTAAAAAATCAATTATATATATATATATATATATATATATATATATATATATAAAATTGATTTTTAAAAATTAATTCCACAAAATTAAATATATATATATATATATATATATATATATATATATATATTTTTTTTTTTTTTTTAATGGCGTGCCTTTCCTTACTCTCCCTCTAACCAACATGAAACTGTGGCCCTCTAAACATGTAAATCCTTTGCTGCAGGCCATGGGGTGAAGCTTGGGGTCAGGGCTAATCTGTTGGCAACAAAATCTGTCCTCCGTATACTCTGTCTCCCAAAACATATTTTTTGTTCCAGGAACCATCCTCTTCTAATAATTCTAAAATACATTTCCATGAAACTTTAGTTAATGCTGTTATTTGAGTAAAAGCTTCTCAAGGTAAAAGAAGTTTGGGACATAATGAATTAAAGGTAAACAGTTACCTATTCCTAAGAATAAATAAAGACAATCAGTGTATAAATGCATCTTCTAAAGTTACTTGACAATGAGCCATTTCCATTTCTCTCAACTAAAGTCTTTCCCAAGGTGAGTAGCCTATGGACTGTAATTCTGGAAGCACTAACCTGTGCTATGTTTCAGATTCCTTTGTTTCTTTATGGCTTAGAGAACCCTCAATGGCTTCCGGAGCATGTGAATAGAGGCGGATGTAATCAAACCTGTATCATAAAATGCAATGATTTGGAATGCATGAAGACTAATCAGATGTCAACTTTAAGCCAACTGAATCATCCTCTTTGTTGATATATAATTTTCTGATATTTATTTGCTAAAATGACCAAATTTGAATACATTTTAGAGATGATTTGGATCAATTTGCTTGTGTGTTTCAAGGGATAAAATCCACCGATGAAGCAGTTCTCAGATGGCATAATAGAGCTCTAGAAAAACACACTAAATCATATTACATGGACAACAGAGACAACTACCTTGATTATGAGAGCCAAATTAGGTTCCACCTGCAACACATGGCTGAATTTCCTCTGAATCATCCAAAATTGTATTTTATTTCTTCCTTAATTTTAAATCAATATCTTTTGCCCAGCCTTCTTATGATGCTAAACTGAATTTCTCAACTCTTTAAATATCTTCTTTGCTAAGAACTCATTGATTCAGAAATATTAAATGCCCATAAAAGTTCTCATTTACATTTCACATGATAACATGCTCAATTCTAAATAAGGAGCAAAAAAAAACGATGCTTACATTTCCCCACATTTTCCCACTCGTTGTAATTTTTGATTGCACATTAGATGTGGTTTTCCAAAGAATAATAGAAAACAAAATGCTATTTGCCACTCAATATTTACCCATTCTCCTGTTAGACGGTTAATGCATGAGTTTTCGTGTTCCCAGTCTGAGGCAGAACAGTGACTCCTGTTCTCCGGCTCCTCAGACACCGGCCTTTGGGAAACATCTGTTGTGGCTGAGCTGGCCTGAAGACTCAGAGATCCCGCTTAGTCATTCCCAGACTTCCCCAGGCCAGTGCAGGGCCAGGTGTGGAGACAGTGAATGCCAGGAGACCAAGGAGGAGGGGGTTTCAGCTCTCCGAGCTGGCCCCCAAGGTTGGCAGCTTTTACCTTGCTGTCGATGACAGTGCCCAGCTGCATGGAGGACTTTTCTCAGTTCTCCTATTCTGACCATTTCTTTAGCAGGTTGGTGCCTGGGACACGGGTGGAGCCCCCTCCGCCTTAGGGAGCTCCCTCAGCTCTTCTCATCTGTGCCCAGGGTTCACTGCACTCCCCTATGCGAACCTTGATGTCCCACAGGAAAAAGCTGGTGGGTGGGTGCAGATTCATGATGAGGTGGAGGCCCATTCGGGTTCAAGTCTATCATAACGGCCACTCCATATGTTCCCCCAAAATCATAATGATCCATACTAGAAATCTTGAAATTGATTTGTAACCACCTTGTCCAGCTACTTAACTGGGAGTGTTTGGATCCTACTAGGGACTCAACACAAGAAAAAAAATACAGAACTTGTGGAAAACCAACTCCAACAATAAAAGAAGTGTAAAAAGAAAATCTTTTAAATCATAGTTCCATGAAGTAAAGTGTAGTAGTCATCATTTTAAAAAAATCTTAAATCATTCTAACCAAGCAGGTGTTTGAGAACCACTGCACCCAAGGTTCTTCTTATTCTTATTCAATGTCAAGTGCAAGGATTCAGAAAAAGAAATGAGTTACACAAAGATAAGGTTATCAGTCTTCAGTTGTTTGGCCCAATGAATTACCTACATCCAATTTGATCCCACCAGTGTTGAAATCATGGGATTTTATTTTAAATGGTTTGCACTGTATTTTTTTAATAACTTATTTTATATCTATCATTTAATATTTAAGAAACAATGTAAAATATTTAAAGGTTTTGCCTCCTTTCTTTCCCACTATTCCTATAAAGAGAGTGGCCAGATACTTTTACATTTGTTTTAACAGTTGCACTGCTCAGTATTGCAGACTTAGCATTCAGAAATGTCTTCTTCTTCTTTTTTTTTTTAAACTGGATAGAAAGTTCAGGGACTAACCATCCGTTCCCAAATATGAAAAATAAATGTTAAGTTCTAAAAACCTTGGGGACGAGCAGCACTTAAGAATGCATTGAAACCGTCATGCTTTTTCTTAGTAATAGCAGCCTGAGAATCCATTTGAGTACAAGGTGAACTTTAAAAATGGTCTGTCACATCGTCCTCTCTAATAGGAACTAGAGACAGAGATAACTATGCCCATGACAGAATACTGGAAACCTAATTTAATCCAAGTCACGCTCAATATATGACGTATTTGGGGACATTGTTTAGATTGAATTATAATGGTTGGTAACCTAGTACACAGAGAGCAATACAAAGGACAACATCCTGAGTTTGACCAATTTTATGTTCTAAATATCTGTGAGTTCCAAACTCCAGAGATACCTCATGTGAAAGGAGGTTCTGAATGAGATGATGGATACAAACCAACATGAGAATCGCCTAATACAAACGTGTAGCTCATGAGTTATTTATCATGGACTTTATGAGAAATCATATAATATTAAAGTAGAATTAGCCATGAACATATAATGTATAATTTAAATTTCTGTCATTTTTCAGCCACCCAGTTTTTGGTATTTTGCTATCCTAGCAATTAGCCAAAAGATGCAGAGGCATGCTTAAAACTGTCTGGAACAAAGGAAGTCAGTACCTCTATTTGCTAGGCACACAAAAATGCAAGAGACCCATGGAGAACTCTCTTCCAACAACATCCATCCCTCATTTTCACACTCCATGGCTCCTGAGGAATTTTCCCATAACCTGACAGTCTGTTTGCCTCTGGATTATATGAATAATATAAGCTAGGACCAACCCATTTGATTTGCAGCACATAACTCTTAATTAAGGATACTGTCAACAACTCTAAGCAGTAGAATGAAGCCAGTCTATGGTACTGACCTCAAACATGGCCACCCAGGCCCCAGACCAACCACTTGGGAAAAAATCCACACATTAGTATAGTCTGATTATGCTTCTACATTGTCATTTCAATGCGAATAAAGATCAAAATAGTAGTCAGCTATCCCTTTGCAAATCCACTTTGGGAAACCAAGCACAGCCTTTATTTTGGCGAGGTCTACTCAGTCTCCTGAGGCCTCATTGTCTATTGGCACTGTTTCTTTAAAGATTTGAAGGTCTCTATGACCATCTCTAAAATGCAAATCACAAAGTGTGTGCAGGTGTGTTTATACATGATGTATGCGTATAAATGAGACATAATGTTTGTATACAGTGTGAGGTAGGCGTACAACTTCATCTTTTTACAGGTGGATATCTAGCTGTCCCAAAGTTTTGTATAATTTTAACACATGGGCTGATTCATGTAACCACCAACATGAGAAATTTAACTTTTAAATTAACTTAATTTAAATATGAATGGCCACATGTGACTATTGGCTTAGGTATAGCACAGAACAGATCTATGCAAATGTCATCTTAATGAATTATAGACGAACTAAAGAGAAAAAGAGAGATAGATCCTATAGAGAATATTCTTGAAGAACAAGAGCAATATATCACTGTACTAACGATTTAAAAAAATTAGTTGTGGGTTTCTAAAAATTATTTACTATATGGACCAGAAGAAAAAAAAATGTTATCCACAAAATGATGAATTACAGAGAACAGAATTCAAGCTAAAAAAGATATTTCTGATTATGAAAGAACAAAAACTGAAACAGAATCAATAATCAAAGATAAAATAATTTAAAGAATCTCTCCTGAGGCTTAAAAAAACCATGAATATGCAGACTAAAAGCTCATTACACTTTAGACCAAATTAATGAAGAGAGACAAAAAAAAATCCTCTTAACCTTCCATAACAGTTAATGAAAATAATTCTACACTCACTCAAATTGCCTACAAAAGAGCAAAACCTAGCTGTTTTTGGTTTTCCATTTTCTGCAAAATATGATGAGCTAATAGTTTTTTATAGAGAAACAATAGTCTGATGACCCAAAAATTCTCTCATAGCATAACTGGCTTTGATATTTCAAGGAAAAAGTAAAAACGGTCTCAAAAGCCTCAAGGACACAGACATGACTGACCATGCATATTTCTTAAAAATAAATGTTTAATCAAAATAGGGACACAAGATCAGAAAATCATTACTCTATCTGAATATGAGGGAAGCATTAAAAATAGTTAAATAAAGTTACATCTGAAATATTTATATTTTGCTACTCATCTGAAAGCCATCTACTTTATTTTTATGGAAATGTGTTTAAATATTTCATTCAAATCCAATGAAAATAAGTGTAATTACTAATTTTATGCAAAATAACATACATATCAAAAAGCACTAAATGAGAAAGAAGGTAATTATATATTCATTAAAAGCACAGTTACAAAGAAAATGGAATATTGATGAAGCACTGCAGTTTAAGTAACAAGAGTATTAAAAAGTAAAGCAAATATTATTAAAAATGTACGAAGACAAGGATGGGAACATAGTTGTATATTAAGTTAACACGACTTTATACACTTTCTGACAATAAGTACACAAAGTCAACGAGGGCAGATGATTTCACAATATAATTAATAAGATTGCAAAAATTTATTTTTTACTATACTGAAAGGTAATATTTCTGCAATAAGCAAGCAAGCAAGAAAAATAAATGAAAGGCATAATGATCAGGAAGCAAGAATCTATAAAATCAAATGCAATCACTAGCAAGCAAGAGTCAAAATAATCAAAGCAATAATGCCTTCTACAGGAATATAAATCCATACATAGGATATCAAAAAGTCAGAATGATGCTGAAATTTAAATATTTGAAAAGGTGGCAAGTCAAAACCAAATACACAGACTGGCTTATAAAAAAACAAGAAATGCCAATGACATCAGGGTGAACCAAGTTCCTCAGAATAACCATCCTGTGGGAACTCCAGAGAAGAAGAGAGAGCGGAGAAAACTCTCACCAGGCTCACTGGGATAAAGGGACCACTTTTAAAAGACACACTATACGGAGGTAAGATTATCTTAACTTAGATTAATTGGAGCCGCCATCAAAGTTCTGATAAATTTCTTTAGAAGAAAGTAATTCTGGAATTAAAATCAAATGAACATACCCTTATGAATTTTGAAACAAAAGTGTCCATCAAACACCTGGACTTCTTTTTTAAACCTCACAGAGAGAGAGAGAGAGAGAGAGAGAGAGAGAGAGAGAGACAGAGAGAGAGAGAGAGACAGAGAGAGAGAGACAGAGAGAGAGAGACAGAGAGAGAGAGAGAGAGAGAGAGAGAGAGAGAGAAGAACATTGACCTGTTGCCTTCCATACTTGCCCTGATTACCCTGACCTGGGATCGAACATTGCAGATATTACTAAGGCATTCCATATATAATGATGCCATTGCAAAAAGAAATAAACAGGTCAATGGACCAAGGTAGAGAGCTCTGGAAGAGAACATTAAAATGTATGATAAAATACTAATGCCAAACAGATATCAGTGAGTCTATGGAAGATTTTGGGCAATTCATTATTTGAAACCATCTTATTTGATGGTTAACATTAAATTAAAATTTATAACACACACACACACACACACACACACATTTTATTTAAAACAATGTATTTTATCATATAAAAGTAAAATAAAAATTTTATAACCCTATGAAAAATTAAAAAAAACATTTCTACCCACCTAACAAAGGAATTATATAGTCAAATAATAAAACTACAAAAATATTTCTCTTCTTTCCAAATAATTGAGAACTACAATAAGAAAATATTACCCAATGTTGGCCTTGAAAAGCAGCGGCAGAAGCAGAGGGATGGGCCCCGAAGGAGAGACAGAGATAACACCCGGGAGTGCTGAGAGAGCTCAGAGGCAAGAACAGAGCACAAGCTGCCCTTGCCAGCCCTGAAGACGGAGAAAGGGGCACGGGCACAGAATGAGCGTCTCTGAAAGCTGAGAGTGACGGTCAGCAAGTTAGTTACCCAGGACTTCCATCTTGCAACCACATGGAACTGGATTTTCCCAAACATTTGGAAACCACCTTTGCTCCCAAATAAATAGATTGTCATAACTTATATACTGGTATATCAGGAAAGAAATAACATCATAGTTTCAAAAATAGCTGAAATGTATTTAATATCCCCAAATAGATGCAAAATATAGTGTTAAGTGAAAAAGTGTGCAATAAAACCTGTCACCTTATTTTCATGTGCACTCTGTCTCTCTTTTCTACACACACACACACACACACACACACACACACGCTCCATAGCAAGGAAATCAAACCACAATGAAAAATTTTGTGTCTTTTCTTTTAAATTAACAAACAAAAATTAATATGATAGAATTAAGACCAAAACTACTGGCAGGTCAATCAGAGGGGGGCAGGAAGTATATGAGTACTTCCCTATCAATTTTGTTATAAACCTACAATTCCTCTAAAAAACTGAAGTCCTAGAAGGAATGAGCATACAGAAATATAACAAGCATAAACCAAAACAAAGCACTCTCCACTGTGAATATTGATACCCAGGCCAGAAAGTCCTGAATAATGAAGAGCATTCTAAAATATTCCTATTCACTATACATTTATAATAGCCTTGACTGTCTGTGCATGTAGTGCCATAATAACAACATTCAGAAAGCAGAAATTCTGAGAGATAAAAGGAGAAATCAATCGGAAAACATAGTGGGAAACTTTAATGCATTTTTATCAATGCATTAATATATCAAGCAGACAGAAAGAAAGAAGGCTGTGGAAGACATAGAACAGACACAGACAGCCAAACGCTTGCACATTGTTCCCTGAAAATGGAGGATATAACGTCTTCTTCAGTGCTCAGGGAACAATCACAAAGAAAACAAAAAGACGTATTAGAGGCCCCAAATTCAATAACGGTTTTGCAAAAGATTGCAGCACAATAAAACTTGAAATTAATAACAAAATCAAAACACAGAAAGTTCTATTGAGAATTAAAAAAAAAATCCAATCATGCAATGCGAGTAACAGAAGAGTAGAAATTAGAACTGCAGAGTGATTGAACACCATGTCGATGAAAACATTTTATCATGGAGCAAATGGAATACCACTGCAGCTGCACTCAGAGAAGACGTCATGAGCATCAGCTCTCAAATAAAGAGAGTGACTCAAGCAAGCAAGAAGGAGCAACTAGTCTAGACCCATTGGTGAGACAACTATCTGCGTCAAAGGCTTGGAAATAAATTCTCAGCAATTCGGGTACCCTCACTTTAGTGGAGTTTCTAGAAGCCTTGTGGTTTGGGCACATAAAGATATCCCTTCTAAAGTTAAGAATAATTTGTTGCTTATTTCTGAAGGAGATACAAGTCCAGGAAGTGCAGAGAGCCCCAAACAAGAGGAACCCAAAAAGGCCCATACCAAGTCACATCATAATTAAAATGCAACAGTTTACAGACAAAGAGACTATCTTAGAAGCAGCAAGAGCAAGGCAGTTGGTTACCTACAAGGAGCTCCCATAGGATTGTCAGATGGATACAAGCCTTACTGGGATGACCACTTAGGAGGTTACATAATGTCTGATCTCTGGGGTGTGCACCTAAAACTACTATCACACTGTGTTCGCAGGGAATGCCAAGATTGTTATGAAGCGGTGACCGACAGAGCAGTCGGGTTGTGTACTGAGGTTGCCCTTCCCAGCACCTTCTTTATGAACCTGGGGCGGATTCGGGCAGAAATGTTTGGCATATATAATGGTTGGCATTCTTTGGAATGATCTAGATATTTAAATGTTACAGATTGAAGACTGGGTAGGGTAGGGAGGAGAATGAAGAAAAATCAAGGGGAAAAAATGCCTACTCTGAATTAAGAAAAATAAGAGAAAGGAAGACAGAACAATCTTTTCACTGGTCAATAATCCTTGCTATTGGATCTTATTTTATCGAAGTTATTGCGGTGACATTGATCAGCATGATCATATAGGTTTCAGGCGTAGGTTTCTACGTTACAAGGTCTGTATATGGTATTTCACCGTGGGCACACCATCCAAAGCCAAATCCATGGGGTCTTAAAGGAAGCTCAGCCAACAGAAGATGGCCTATTTTGCAGCGGTCACTGTTGTCATTGGTTTCCTTTTGTTCGGTGTCCCTTCCCCCTCCCATCTCTTCATCTCCTATCATAAAAGAGAGAAAGGCCGTTCCCGTGGCAGACGGCAGTCTTTCAGAATGCGTCTTCTGTTTCCTACTGAAGGAATATCAAATAAACAGAGGAGTCTCCCAAGTTACTGGTTCAACATAAGTGACTGAACACCTGATGCTTTTCCCTCACGTGCCTCCCGCTCCTAAGCAGAAGGACAGGCGAGCAGAACGCCGGGTGGGGGCGGTGACAGGACACAGATTCCTAATGGGAACCAAAGCCCTGAGTCCTCACTTCCGCTCCAGGCGCTGATGAAGTCAAACAGCTCTCATTTATGCTTCTTGGAGGCCTGCGGGCATTGCACACTCTCTGGCCTAAGTGAACTGCGCTGGAAAGGCGGGGCCTGATCCCCCCACTCTGCCATCAAAGCCGCCACTGGCCAGCGGGAGCACCTTCCAGACTCCCCTGGGCCATGAGGGAGCATGGCTGACATCCCGAAAAAAGTCCTCACAATTTCATGGGAAGAGACAGAACACTTGAACATTCATTCACCAGCGTGGAAAGGCGGTGCACACGGTCATACTACCGACGTGTAAGCACTGAGATGTGCCTCATTTCTGGATTATAAGGCAAGAGAAGGGGGGAGAGTAGAAAAGGATGCGCTGACAAACACTGTCCTTTGCCGTTTCTGTGTGTTAACCGCAGTGATTTTCCGTTAACCATTTTGATATTTGGGGGGGAAAAATGAAACGAAATGAAAGATCCCGGCACACCTGTAATTTGTGGCATGTGCTGCTACATTTCCACATTTTTCTGGATCTCTTCATCGTAATGTGCAATTATGCTTTAAGACCTCATGTCTTCACACTGACAGGCTGAAACATCAGAGCAGACACCGAGACGTGAGAGAAATCCTAAGACTGGTACTCCTGCGTCACAGTAAACCAGCCTGGGAGAGTGACGGCACGCGTGTGCCCAACTCCCATCCAACTCCCACGACTCTTGGAGGGCACAGCCTCCTCTGAGGAGGCCTGGGTGCCTTCCTCTTCCCTAACGCCTGGCCCAGGCCCCTCTGCAGTGCTCCCGGATGCACATCTGGCCCCACGAGGCCATCGGGCAGATGTTGGGCCACCTCGGCTTCCCTGACTCTGAGTTTATGCGGAAATGCACCGGGAGGCCTCATGAAAATTCTGGTAAATAGCAGACTTCCGCTGGTTTTATTAGGAAAATGATTTCTTTCTAACCCAAGCCTGATTTTGTTGCAAACTCTTTAACAAGACTCCGCTTGTTTATTTGCTTGGTGTTTGCTTCCCCGGGATTATCAGCCGGCACATTTATTTCTCTCAGGCCGTCCCTCTTCTGAGTGACTTAGCAGTTAATCATAAGTCTTGTCATGATTACCGCCAGCAATTGGATCGTGTTTGATTTTTAATGAAGCTTTGCATGGGATGCTGCATGTGTTTGGCATGTGGTGATAACTTATTTGCAATGCACAAGGAGGGAACGGGGGGGATGCAAACTCCAGGCTCGCTCTGTCTTATTCCAATTTTTAAATATCCTCTCAGCAGTGTGACCCCTGCGTCTTCATGAAATCACCAAGCGCCAATACTTCCTAGAAACCAGAAAATAGGAATTGATTCTGGCCCTGAGAGGCCCCACGCCCCGTGGAGCTCCCAGAAGTATCTCCATCTCTTCAGAAAGTGTCCTCTCTGATCCCCCCTGTTCTTTAGAATCTAGCTTTGTAGTTAATTGCAGATAGCATCCTTTTTTTTAATTTAGTTCCACATAGAGCAATCAAGTCCGCTTTCTTCTCTCTCTAGCTTTCAACATCTTGGCTATTTTAAGGGTCTTTTCCCTGAGGTTAGTTTCCTAGAGCTAACAAAAAAAAATATGCTTTAAATAGCCATCCTAAGAAAATTTCATCTGGTTTTTAAAAAAATCTTTCAAGTATCTGTTCTCAAACTGAGTTTTGTGATTATGACTCTGGAAAAATAAGTCACCCTGCTCAGATCATCCAAGACCTGCCCCCAGCATTTATACATTTTACGGTGCTAACTGAGGGTCTCGATGTAGAAGCAACGGGGAGCTGAAGGCTCTGCTGGACCCCAGGGAGCTCTGTTCACACTCAGGTCCTGATGATACCTCCTCCCTCCACTGAGTCTTTTCCTCTTCCTTTAGTTCACAGGTCCGGGGCCAGCAACGCACCGCCGCCCATGGCAAGCAGGCAGGGCTGGGGTTCGGAAGCTCTACCACAGCCAGCAAGGCGCTTGGGAACAAAACCAGAGCAGCAGACACTGGGCCCGGCAATGTAGTCATAGGAAGAACCTGAAACCCTCTGATAACAGACACATCAAAATGGAAATCAGCATGCAACGCACGCCGTCTCCAATGCAGGTTCAGGAGCCAGCAATGACGACAGAACAAAGAACCACAGCAACTGCCCCGGTGCTGACACCGTGCCTGCGCGGGGTTCTATCGCTGTAATTTCTCTCAGAGATCATCGAGCTCTCTCTGACAAGATCCACACACGCATGAGTCAAGAGCTTTTGGATTTGAGTCATGGAGACTTCACATAGAGAAGTGTTCCCCAGACTTTTGACATATGTGTACCCCTTCTATAATTTTCAGTCTATCGCTCTCCCAACTGAGCTATTTCGGCTCCTCTTTCTATAATTTTCATAATGCTGAGTTCACCTCGTCAAAAAAAAGATGTATTTTAATAACAATCAAAATATATATATTTTTTCTTTTTTTGGTACATACACAAAATAACAATAAACGAAAAATAAACTGATTCATAATAAAATGTAAATAAAAGTTATATTATAAATAACATTTATTTGCACACCGGACCATCTCACGCCTCACAAGACTGCCTTGACTTGACTCATGAGAACGTAGAATTAGGCGCAGCTAAGCACGGTGCAGTGCATATCCCCACCAAACTCCGGTGCAACGCGTACCCCCACCACACTCTTCCCGTACCTCTGGGGGCATGCATACCACACTTTGGGGAACACTGACATAGAGGAATTCACTAGGACTCTTAAAGGCAGACACAGGTTGTAAAGGGTTGCACTCAGGAGGAACACAGCCCACTGCCACCAGGGGGCAGGAAGGAGAAGACTCAGTGTAGGCTGCATATATTTCAATGTCCTGTCCCTACATAGTTCATGATCCATTCATGCATTGTGAAGTGTAACGTTTTATCACTCTCACCCAAAGTTCAAGAAAAAGAGTATCTGCCAAAACCGGTTTGGCTCAGTGGATAGAATATCGGCCTATGAACTGAAAGGTCCTGGGTTTGATTCCGGTCAAGGGCATGTACCTTGGTTGCGGGCACATCCCCAGTAGGAGGTGTGCAAGAGGCAGCTGATTGATGTTTCTCTCTCTCATCGATGTTTCTAACTCTCTATCCATCTCTTCCTCTCTGTAAAAAAATTAATAAAAATATTTTATTAAAAAAAGAAAAAGACTATCTACTAAAAAATGCGACAATAACAAGATTCTAGATAACTTGTAGTTTAAAAAATTCAACGTATACAAAATAATTAGAAATAGTTAAGTATTACTAATGAAAATATAATCTGTAAAAACGAATGAAATACAAGCAGTGCTTAGAAAGAAACGTGCAGCTATCAATGTTTATAAAAGAAACTCTGAACATTGTTAAGTATCAGAGTCAAGAAGTTATGGTGACAAAGATGATTTGACTTTGGGTGGTGGGCACACAGTGCAATGTATAGATCATGTGTCATAGAAACCTGCACTTGCTACCTAGGCTTTAGGCCTGGATATATCTTACTTTGGGTCTATCCCAGCTGTGGGCAAACTACGGCCCATGGGCCGGATCCAGCCCATCCGGCTGTTCTATCCGGCCCGCAGAGCCAAAAGAGCAGAGGGTTCTCTTGCTGTCCCCTCCACTCCTTCACCAGCAGCTCAAGATGAGAGTGCCAGCATGGTCAGGTTGCTTTTGTTCCAGCCCTCCGGTCCAGTTTCAGAACCCATTGTGGCCCTTGAGTCAAAAAGTTTGCCCACTCCTGCTTTAGGGTCTATTTGTCACTGCACTGCATGTGTTGATACAAACAATAAAATGAGTATGAAACATTTAAGGACAAGCACACACATCACTTTGACTTACAATATGTCTACATAGAAAGTCCAGGACAATCTCCACACATTCAATACTAATCAATGTTAGTTGTTTGAGCAAATATTGTAATAAGTTTGTTACATAAATCATACAGATAATTAAATTGATCCTATAAAAAAGAAAACAATCCATTCTTAAAATAGCATTTAACTAGTTAGCAAAATACATATGGAACAAAACTGTGAAAGGTATTTCTGGAGAAAAATTTAGATATTTAATGAATCAGGATAAAGAGACCAAAATAGAAAAAGAGTCTTTGTTCATGGGTGGGGATACCCAGCAACATGAAAATGAAAGATGTTTCCAAATTTTCTATACATCTGATGCGTTTCCCATAAAATTACCCATAATGCCTTTCACAGAATTGCAGTTGTTGAACAAAGGCTTACATGAAGAAACAAGGACCAAGTGTGGCTTGGCAGACCTTGGAGAACATGGTAGAAAGGGAAACTATGCACACAGCTAAACTCAGTCAACCCACGAATGCGGACTGAGGACAATGCCTGGGCCAGACGTTGTGTTAAGTGCTTATAGTAGCTCAGTGACTAAAGCTGACGGGGACCTGACCCCATAGAGACTGCATCCCACTTGGGGACACTGGAAGGAAGTTAATGAAGGGAGGGTTGTATTTTTCAAGTTTGGACATATGAACATGGAATAAGAATAAAGCGCAGATGGACAATACATACGTGGACAATTGCTAAATGATAGGGGGAGATTATGAATTAGCAATTAAATATTTAATAAATGATGCAGAAGCAATAATTCACTCACACAACAAAATGAGAACCTTGCTTCGCAATATAAATACACAAATTCTAGATGGATTAAATATCTCAATGAGAAAGGCAGTATTTTATGATTTTAAAAAATGCCACGATAGGTAATTTCTACACATTGGATCAGAGAAGGATGTGGAGGTGTAATGGTGATAGAAGGAGATTTGACTTGGGGTATTGAACACACAACATAATATATAGATGATGCATTATAGAATTCTGCACCTGAAACCTTGTAATTTTATTAACTAATGTTAATATTTGTAAATAAACAAATATGTACAAACCAAAGGGGGGAATTATTGGTCCACTGATCTATACATAAACAATCAAAATGCTCATAGGCCATCAAGCTATGCCATTAACAATGAAAATGTAAACCACAGACTCAGAATAGATATTTTCCATGTTTATCATAACACAGACCAAGTATACAGAACATATAAAGACCCACTAAAATGCAATAAGAAAAAGGCAAACATTTCAATTGAAAAGGATATAGGACCTAAGCAAACATACCACAGAAGCGAAACCCAAATGGCTGACAAACATGTGCGCAGATGTTCGTTTTAATAGCAACTCATAAAATGCAAATTCAAACAATGAAACAGTATTTTATACCCATCAGATTGTTAAAAGAAAAACAAAGTTGCAAATAACAAATGTCGCTGAGAGTGTCTAGCAAACAGTACTCATCTCACGGTGAGTAAATTACTGCAACCATTCTGAAGAGCAATCCGACAAGATCCGGTTGGGAGCAGGAGAAATTTCCTCACGAGGGTGCTCACTCTCTTGTCCCTTCAAGAAAATCTCATGCAAAGTACTCATGAGACCTGAACAAAATACTTATTAATTTTTTTATTTAATTTATTGGTGTGATATTAATTAATACAATTATATAGGTTCCAGGTGTACAATTCTGTAATATATAATCTGTATTGTATTGTGTGTTCACTACCCTAAGAAAAGTTTCCTTCCATCTCCATTTACCCCACCTTTACCCTCTTCTACCTCCCTCACCCCATTTCCTCTGGTAATCACCATGGTGTTATTTGTGTATCTGAGGGTGTGTTTTTTTCTTTGCTTAATCACTTAATAATTTTTTATTAAAATATTTTAATAGGAATAAATTATAGCACCCTTCACCATAATGAGTAGAAAAAATATTGATATGTTTATGAAATAAATGCTCTATCCATAGTAGCTAGTAAACTGAAGCTTCATCTATTGACATTGATGAACAGCACAACAATCTACTACGTACATAAAACTCTAATATGCCAATAGACTGAACTGAACGGTGGAACAAACCCAACAACCAGTCGCTATGATGTGCACTGACCACAAGGAGGCACATGTGAGGCATGGTGGGTGTTGATGGCAGGTGGCAGAGCAAGCAACCTGGCGGGTGTCAGCTGTGGTGGGATGGTAGAGCAGGTGAGCAGGTGTGCCAGACCAAGGTGGGCGCTGGTTCCTGAAAAGTCTTTGTTTCCACATGCCACAATCCCGCCCGGTGTTCCCCCCCCCCCCCCTGCTGCTGGCGCAGGAGCTGTCACTCACACCGCTGCAGGCTCCCAGCACCTGCCCCAATCGCTTGGGGTCGCTTCCATTGCAGAAGTCAGAGCCATCCTCACGATGCCAGTAAAGGTCAGAGAGAAGGGGGCAAAGACATGCCACTCGCCCCAGGGAACTTTCCCCTGTGGAACACCTGATGCCAGAAACAAGAATGGTCTCAAATGCTGGGATCCAGGATAGAGAGTAGAAAAGCTCCCTGCTGTTCAATGTCTTATACATGTTGATGCCCAGCAGATGCAGCTGTGAGTAAGAAGAAGAAAAACAGATGAGGATTATGGGAGGAGCAACGAAGTCTTCTTTCCTGAGCTGGAAAACAGGGCAGCTGACACCAAGTCCGGTCTGTCCCACCAGATAACTGTTCTTTCTTAGGTCATAGCTTCCCTTTGGGGATCCAGTTTCCTCAATTATCTGACAACATTTCATGCTAACTCCTTTTCTTTCAACGTCCATCTACCCTAACATTCTGAATCTCTATTTGGGGTGCATCATCTTCCCGACAAAGAGGTTGGATAGGAGAAGAGGTAGCTATCACTCCTAACTGGTGTTCCCAGAATAAAGAATGTCCTTGTTAGCCAAGCTCAGTGCTCCCTCAGCCAGCACAGCCAGACCACGCCGTCCTTGACCCTGGGTGTGATGGAGGGACCCGCCAACGGACTGACGAGTTCCCTGACCTTCAGGGGCAGCAGGATTCCCGCAGGAGCCTCTGTCTCCAAGCCTGGCAGACAGCCAGTGGTAAAGATGCCTTCCGTGGCTTAACTCACTAACTTTCCCTGTGAGGGTCTGTTACTTTTGTACAAGACCCTTATCAAGACTGAGGGCAACTGTGACTTCCGGGTGCTGATGCCTTTGGAGAACTGTTGGAGTGTGACACACTCAGGCAGGCCCTGCTGGGCGCCCTCTCGACAAGAACTGTCCTGTTTAGGCCTGATGCTTGCAGGAGCTACTCCCTGCTCCCAGGACACTGAGTTGAATTGTGCACACGGGTTGGGTTGTTTGAGGATCTCGCAATGTTTGAATCTAATGGTTCTCTGGTCACATTACAGATTTCCCTCCTGGTTTTAAATGTGTCCATGTTCTCATTGTATCACCCGCAGGTCTTTTTCTTCAAAGGACTGATGGAAAAGTGAGCCTTCCTCCCCCTGTGCTAAGAGAAGATGCAGGGGTCAGAAAGCCCCGGACGTTACAGACATGCTTCTGGGAGACCGGCCAATGGCTTCAAACTGAGTATTGGAGAGGCTTTAGGTCACCTCACCGGGACACTGCAGGATCGGTAGGGCCTGAGAAATGAGCGTTCTGAGTGTGGTCACCGCACATGAAGACAAGGGGGCATGCCAACTATTGAATGAAAGCAATGCCATTTAGGAAGGTGTCTTACATACAGGCATTGCTATTAAGCACAAGTGCCCACACGAGACTCTATTTTTTCAAAGCATGTTCTTTAGAACACATGTTTCTCAAGACATTCTACACACCCTACACCCACCACCTACCTGACACACACAATTCTGTGATAGAATCAGCCGCAAGGGAATTTCCTACTTTATTCCTTTCTCAGAGATTCAGAACCAAAGGCTCTAAAACCCTTATGTGGTGGAAACCAATTTAAATATTTAATCTACCATACTCCAAGAGTATTTGATCTGTGGAGTGCTTTCTTTGTGAACAAATTTAAAAATATCTTTTGTCAGCTGGAAGAATTACACAAAGGGACAGTAATACATATTTTAAGACACATATATTATTTATAAGTTAGGTCGCCATGGTGGTAACACCCGAACCAGGTAACAGAAACCCAAACGTGCCCGCTGCTCAGGCTGACGTGGCTCCTGTGACCGTGTGCCCGGCAGGAAGGTGGCACTTGCCCCGGCCGGTATTTAATTGCTGATCAGGCAGCGGGCCCTTCCCAAATGCCGCTCTCCGCAACAGCTGCGCGGCCATTCGTTTTCAGGAAATCATTTCTTAAAAGGGTCCTTGGACAACCGCACGCCGCCCACGCGCGTGTTCTCTATAGCCCAGGCCCTGTGATGAATGGCGCGCTCCCCTATTCACTCGCGCCTTATCTCATTTACAGGATAACACAATTCATCCATCAGCGCAAGTTACACCGGCGAGCAAGCCGAGGCTCAGGGGGAGAAATGAAGCTTTTATCATCTTTACATTATTTCTAGATGTTGGAGGGGAATTTTTTCAGCGTCTTTTCATTGCTACCTTTCTTTTTTTCCACCCCGTCTGTCTACTGCCAAGGATTTCAGAACTCTGAGCGGTATCATAAAACCCTGTTGCCTGAGTCTCTCCTTCTGGCTGCACTTGGCTCAGGAGCCCGCCCTGCCGAGTCGCTGTCGGGGAAGCCTCCCATCACACGTCCCTGAACCCGCTCCATCTGAACACATCATCACTCAGCGGCCGCCAGCAGCTGCTGCCTCACGCCGGCCGCCCCCAACCCCAATGCGGGCTCCTAAAGGACTCCCAAAGTCACCCAGCAAAGTGGAGGGCTGCTCAGAAGACTGGCGTGTGTCCATCGCTTCCCCCTAGCCAATGTCCCTGGAGGAAAGTGAGCACTTCACAGGGAGAGGAAGTGGCTTTGTTTGCTTAGCTCCCAGCACCAGTCCATGGTGGCAACAGTGGTCATCAACATGTCCCCATGTCTCTTGTGGACCAAAAAGGATGTGGCAAATGATCTGCTATCTTTTGACACCCTCATTTGTCTCTGGTGGACTACAGAGCTGATTCTGCACAGACGGGGATGGAAGAAAGGCTTGGTACTTGGACTCACCTTCCCGTATACACCCATGTCTAAGGCATCGCCATGGAACCGCGACAGCTAAGAAAGAAGAACCATTAGCAGGCAGACACCTATAAAATGTTGCTACCTGCACACAAAGCTCCATCCTGTGATTTTACAAATGGATTGGTGTTCTCAGACAGTAGGGCAGGGCCGAAACGTACAGAAAAGATGCTAATGAGATAACGGTTGAGACTAAATCAATGTGGTGCTTCTTGAGGAGATACAGGCTGAATCTTCCAAGGATCTGGAACCCAGAAAGCACGTGAATAGAGTCTAAGTGCGTGACCTTTAGGTGGTCATTGTGTCACTCGGTTCCTCAGTGGCACTGAACTTTGCACCATTAGAGCATCTGCATTAATGCCAGGATCTTGCTCACTCACTGGCATGTGGTTTCCCTTCAGTTGGAATGCCTTCAACTTCTTCTTTGCTTGGTATACAACAGCTTCTCCTCCAGACCTAACTTATCCAGACGAAACTTAACTCTAATGTGTGATGTAAATGTTATAAACCCTAGAAAGATATAGCCATAGAAATGATATAGAATACCGTGCCAGACCCAGATATTAAAGGTAATCAATAACTTCACAGTGGTAAAACTCACGTATCATTTTTAATCAATTTATAGTTTATGTGAAAGAAAATAATGTATTAAATATAAAGATCATCTTTTTTTACAGAACTAAATATTTGCATCAAAAGGATAACAATGAAGATATTAATAAGTCAAGCTTTAATCACTTTTACCAAATATTTTTAGCTAAATTTATAATTTCAACCATATATGTATATATAAAATTATATAAAATCATATATATATAAATCATATAAAATCATAGATAGATAGACAGATAGATAGATGATAGATAGATAGATGTTGTAACATTCCACTGTTTTGGTCTCTTGATTTTTTTTTCAGTAACTGCTTCATCTTCAGAATTTTATCGTTTCTCACACACAGATATGTAAATACTGACAGGAAAGAAAAGGCAACTGAAATGTAGTTGGAATTCTTGAATTGTACTCTGTCTCACTGGAGAGTTTGTTCTAAATACAAGTACTTTCTATGCTAAGTTCTTTATGAAGAAAAAATACCTTGCAGTTCAGTTTTTCCCCAATACAAAGTATTTCATGAGAATTTCAAGTTGATTTGAGATTGCTTAATGTTTCCCAGATCATTAGAACATCATCCGAAAATCAGCACCGCCATCTGTCCCCAGTCACAGGGGACGGGCGATACCCTGAGCAAGGACACCCTGAGCAGCCCAGCCTGTGGCAGGGAGCACGTCTGCATAATCTGAAAAGACTGATTTCATGGACCTAAGAGCCATTCTATGTTTTCAAAATATGCTTTTTATTGGTTTTTAGGGAGAGAGAAAGGAAGAGGGATAAAGACAGAGAAAGATCAAAGAGCCAGAAACACCATCGATCGGCTGCCCCTGCTGGGGATAGAGCCTGCACCCCAGCATGTGTCCTGGCCAGGAACCAGACTGGGGACCCTTGGTTCGTGGGCTGGCACTCAGCCATGAGCAGTGCCGGCCAGGTACCACCGTCCAGTGCTGATCTACAATCTCCCCACGCGGTCTCTGTACCCATCGCTCTGGCCGAAGCTGGAGGTAGCAACATGCAACCCCTGATCTCAGAGATCGGCAGGGACAGGGGGCTATGTTTCCCTCTAAGATCATTTCCAAAACGCGTCTGCCAGGCAGGGCTTCATGCACTGGGAGACCTCCAGACAGCTAGGCGGCGCCCATCCTGAACTCCGGGGGCCACGTGGTAAAGCGAAAAGAGTGAGCTGGCCAACCAAGAGCTAGTCTTGTAGTTTCTGCTCCACAGTTGACATTTAGAACTTCTACTCACCTTTCATTGGCCAAAGCTAGTCAAATAACCGTTCTAAACTCAATAGCAGTGGTCATAAAGAGGGGATCCTATCTCCCCCCAGGAGAGTGTACCTCAAGTCCCAGGGTCGGGCAAGGCATCCTCCTCCCCCAGAAAGAAGCAGCCACTAATTCGAATGACATGGCAACTGACCAACCTCTGAAAATCTAAATATGTTTTAAACATTGTTCATTCAGGATTCAGGTGATATGTCTTTAAACCTTGCCATGTGTTGGGAATGTACACATTGGTGGAGATTAAGATTTCCAGGATATAAACTATGGTCAGGCTGTGCTCTGACCCACGGCGTGAAGCACAGGTTAGCACGTGCTCTCTCAAAGGGCGGTAATAAGTATATTAGGGTTTGTGGATCATATGGAAAATATCCCAAATACCTCCCCAGTCCATCAGGAGTACAGGTGCCCCCAAAATGTATACACACTTTAGCAGCTCATAGTTTAGTTCTGAAAATAAACTGTATTTTGATGAACACTGCCTTTATCATTACTCAAAGCATGTGTACACATTTAAAATATATATATTTTATTGATTTTTTTTTACAGAGTGGAAAGGATAGGGATAGAGAGTTAGAAACGTTGATTAGAGAGAATCATCGATCAGCTGCCTCCTGCACACCTCCTACTGGGGTTGTGCCCACAACCAAGGTACATGCTTTTGACCGGAATCAAACCTGGGACCTTTCAGTCCACAGACCTATCCACTGAGCCAAACCAGTTTCAGCGTGTGTACACATTTTGGGGGACACTCTCTACTGGGGATGACACACCACTCAGTTCAGAGAAAGAGAAAACCTAGATGGTATATGTTTCCGGTTTTGCCCCATCCACACCCACAAGTGAACACTGGATGAGGTGACGCTCTGTGGATCTCTGCATTTCTATCTGTTAAAGAGAAGAAGCCGGGCGTACTTTTAAACACATCCTAAATCCTGGGTATCTGAAACCAAATGTTGGAATTGGCTGCTTTGCCGCAGTTAAACTGCTGAATGGACACTGTGCAAACACAAAGGGGCTGATAGAGTGGCGGCGTCCTGTCGGCTGAAGCTCGTCTCCGGTGGCAGGATGACAGCTGGAGCGGGCCCGATAAGGAAAATGAAATGTCAGAATTCTTGTCACAGAGGCTTCTGTGGAAGCCATGGGAAGCCCTGCCTTAATCCAATTGTGCAAAAACACTGGTTTAAAAAGCACACGCAATTCGCTTCCTGCTATTATGGGGAAAGGGTTCGTATTTAAAATTATAACAACAAAGAACTGTTAGGGCACATGTGCTCGGAGTTTCTAGTTTAGAAAATTAGAGAACTCTCCACACTGTGCTCACAGCCAAAGGGCGATCTGAGAAGTGTAGGCGGGCTATTTTAATGCTGGGCCAGAATAGCACTGACATTTCCAAAACCCGCTGCTACCTGCGCTGAGCTGAGGCCAAGCCAAGCACCTTGCCCGGCTTTTCCAAAGCCCTTGTGGATGGGTGCTGCCGCACTGCCACCTGGTGGTGAGGCAGGTAGGAGGGATCCCACTAAAACGCCAGGCCTAGGTCAGAGTTCGTTTCTCTGATATATTCCAATCTGCCAAAAACATGAAGATGCTTTGTTATCGCCTTCTGTGTTATTTCAGATCATGTTTCTGGCAACTCTTCAGTTGATTGCTATGAAAATTGAGTGTTTTTCCCGTTATAATTACTTGCAGCTAAAAGCTGTGTGTGCTTTTTATGGGGAAAGTGAGGGAGGAAACTGTTTGCAGAGATTCGGGATGAGTGACCTATTCCTGGCAATGGGAGAAGGGAAGAGAATGGCATGACCTGAATGGCTTCCATTTTAAATGGTGCATTTTATGTTACCGGCCTCAAACTGCACCGTGTAACTGCTCTTTCAATTTAGAGCTCCTCATTGATTTCACGGTTCTGCCTCTTCCTTTGACAAACCAGTCAGCCTGGAAGAGAATGGCTGCAGCAATCTGGTGTCAAAGACAGCGAATGCAAAATCCTGGAGGGGGCAGAGGGTACGGAAGGCCAGAGAGCAGCTTTTTTAAAACTGCTGAGGATTGTAAACAACCTTTTCGAGCCAATGTAGTTGTTGAGACAACAAAATGGTTGGGTAATTCCTTCTGGGGGCAAACTTGATTTTATTGACAGAGCCACAGGCGTGGAGAGGAAATTTAACATGCACTCATCTCCCCGTGTCCACACTTAGACCTCTGACACCGAGAGAGAAGCTGCAAGGAATGAGGGGAGCCACGCCGCGGGGGGACCCCTGTGCAGAGCCACGCGCGGTGACTCAGCTCTTCCTCAAAAGACACCCAGGAACTACCGCGTGGGAAGAGTTCGTGTCAGTGTGTTATATGTTCTTAGTGGTCATGGTACAGCATGAGGAAGTAATTCGCCACTAATGTGGATTTCCAGGTGACTTAGACCGTCTCCGTGCGGATCACTATTCAAATGCTCATGCCCACTTTTGTTAAGAGATAAAGTAGTATTTCACA
Source organism: Vespertilio murinus (assembly GCA_963924515.1). Classification (NCBI taxonomy): domain Eukaryota; kingdom Metazoa; phylum Chordata; class Mammalia; order Chiroptera; family Vespertilionidae; genus Vespertilio; species Vespertilio murinus. The sequence goes on from OZ004712.1 coordinate 3,030,668, forward strand.
TATAAACCCCCTTCAGTGGATCATTACGAAACCCCACACTGCTGGAAAGGCTACAGGTTTATAAAGGCAGGCATGTCAGATAGGTGGTCTGACCCATACACCATTAGTAGCTTCACTGTATTCATTACAAAACAACACGCATGTGTGGTGACAACAGATCTTGCCTCTGAGCCTCTGAACCACTGGGGACTATGGGAGGCTGAGTGGCAAACAGTGAGATCAGTCCCCGGCAGGCTGGGGAGGGAGCTGTGATGTTACAGCCTATAGTCATGCCCTAACATATATGTGTATTTTCCTCTTCACCAGTAGTTATCCACTCCTGATACTTCCATTGCCCACATTTCCACGTGAGGGTATTAACTTACTGACTTGACGAGGCTATACATCAAGACAGGAAAGCTAATTTATCTGACCATAGATGTGCTCAATGTGCTTCAGAAAGAAAAACCACCACACAATAATATAAAAAAGCCCAAGGGAAGAAGACTGGATAAGACATTTAGATAGAGAATCTCTTTCTTGTAATGGACAATCACACTTCAAATACTGCGGGCAGCTGTGTCCATTGCTCTCATGAGGGACAGGGAGAGATGGACTGTTTATTTCCTCTTAAATTGGGGCATGCCAGCCCCAATCCCTTCCCAGGCCCATACGCACAGTACTCACGCAGAGTGCAATCTCGGCTGAACAATTTCAGAGGCTCGGAGCAAGCGACAAAGAGGTCAGAAGGAAGTACAGGGAAGAACTCCGCATCAGAGGCAGCGAGATGTGCTCAGTGGAGAGCAAGAGCTAATAAATGCTGGTCTGACTGAAGTTTCGGAAAGGGCATCTAAAAAAGCGAGCTCTGGGCATTGGAAATACGTCGGCGAGAAGATTGAGCCACATCTATAAAGTCACCAAGAACTGGACGTGCTCACCAACTTTCAGAATCTCCTGTGAGCATGATGTTCGTGCTTACACTCATAAAGCCTACACAGCACTTAATACTCCTTGTGTTGCATACTTTCCCCAACAACACTGAGAGACACAGAGTGTTTCCTCACCGTGGAAACGGGGTCTGGGAAATCTCCCAATGTAAGATCTCCTGTTTTCAAACCAGCTGCAACTGCCTGAGTGGAGACTTTTTTTAAGACAAATATAAGAAGTCGTGCTTTATACCATAATTACAACTCAGCACTCTGAGGAATTATCTACACTAATAAAAGAAGATATGCAAATTGACCATTACTTTGTGATACCCACCAGCCAACCCAGAGTGAGTATGCAAGTTAACCTGACAAAGATGGTGGTGGCCCTGCCTCCCAGCCACTCTAGGCCTCTGGGCAGCAAGCATGCAGGTGCGTAGCCGCTGGGCGGAGTGGGACACCTGCTATGAGGGGAAAGCAGGGGTGCAGAGGGAGCTATTGGAGCTGAGCTCCAGCTGGAGCGAAGACTAAGGGCTCTGGCCAGAGCGAAGACGGAAGGCAGTGGCCAGAGAGAAGGCCTGGGTCCCGGATGCTGGAGGAAAACCGGTGCTGGCAGCCAGGAAAAGAAAGACCTATTGCACAAATCTGGTGCAACAGGCCTCTAGTCTAGATATGAAAAGGAATTAATTTAACAAGGTTTTGTAGGTAACAGAGCTGTATGATTTTTAGAGTTAATAGAATTCTTTAGTTAAATAAAACACATGCACCTCGCTAGCACTGATAGTGTTACTCTCTAAGTTGCTCTTACTCTCTAAGTCAAGGCAAATTTGTAATAAATACGGCTTTAAAAAAGTATCATTCTAATAAGTGCCATCACCATAACAAAGATACTTTTAAAGAACGTCATTACTAAATAAACACTTAAAATTTTTGAGAAAATTGAGGTAAAATATTGACTCCTATAATAAAACACTCTGCATAATTAAATGAAGAGTTCCCCCTCTCCTTCCGTTTCAGCAAACAGGGCTCTCAGTAGCATTTCCTGTGGACAGGTCCATTAGTGGTACAATGAATGTAGGAACGTTACTACTAACCCTACACATATAAAAAGGATTAAAAGAGAATAAATGTTAGCCAGCAAATTAGTAATCTAGATGAAATGGAACAAATGACCAGGGATCAAACTCATGACCGTTCAGTGAATGGGCCAACACTCCAACCACTGAGCAACACCAGCCAGGGCTATGTTCTATAGTTTTAATTCTTTGAGGATCAGATGTATTGTCTAAATGTGGCCTAGTTATTTAAAGGGGTTTTAAAATGGAAAGATCCTCGTCAATATGAAACACTAATCTAAAGCGAAGTTACAAGGACTCTTTAAGTCCAGGTGGGGATCGGAAAGGATATAATGAGAGCGCGTATTAGCAATAGAGTGCCATTCACTTTCAATTGTTCTTCACTCTTGGAGTTCTCCTTGCCCTGTCTTTACAGACACGGTCTTCAGTGTTTCACCACAGTAGGCAGTAGCTACTACTTAAGTGGGTTTTCACTGCGACACCCCAGGTGTCCTCTGCCTTCCCTCCATTAAATGACAGTCGTGTAGCTGAGTGAGAATGGTAATAAGACGTGTATCACAGAGTAAACTGACACATTCTGCAGACCATTACAATAATGGTGCTTCCTGCGGAGTCACATGAATAAGTGAGAGCTAGTCCCGAACGGGAGCAGCGTCCAAAATGAACATTTTCATGGCAGCATTCAGCATCCCACCATCGCCGTGTCCTTCAGTCCACAAATCAACCACGACATTTAAAAACTGCACTAAAAAAATGGTACTCAACCAGCAACCAGCAAATGGATTAATGGGGGGGGAGGGGATAGAGAGCAAAAAGCACTACTTCCTGTATCATACTGCTTACAAGCTAATGACAACTGTCACAAGTTCCAGCTATGTTTTATTTCTTTTTACAGTCCATCTCCTCCTGCTTCCTTATTTTATATGTAATTACATGCTGTAAAACGGAGACGTATTTAAATTGTATTTAAATTGTCTATTTGAAGTTTTTGATATTGCACATAAATAAAAGCGCTAAGTTTTCCCCCCACAAAGTGTTTCCCATTAATTTTGCAATTAAAACATGAAGCATGTAAAAGGAAGTTTTATATCATATGTCATCCGAAAAATGCAAATTAAAACAAAAATGAGCCACCACGACCCACCTATTAGAACAGACAAAACCCAGAGCACTGACAATACGAAATGGTGAGGATGTGCCGCAACTGAAGCGCCCTCCACAAAAACCTTCACAAAACGGAGGAGATTCAGCACTTGGAAGAAGAAAAGCTACGTTGGGGGAAATGGAGTTATAAGGGTTTTTACGTAAAAGAAGTTGGAACAGACTGAAATCCGCCCTTTCATTGGCAGGAGAAGTTGGAGGTCTGAGATAAAGGCTTGCATATTGTAATTTGAGAGAAGTCATTGATCCCATTGATCCCCTTGGCCAACCAAGTCTACCACATACAATGTACTATCACTTAAACAAATAGATATTCATCGATCACCGACCATCCTCATCAGTTCATTAGGCATGCTAGCAATGGTCAAGGCTCCTACTCCAAGGGGGCTGATTGATAAGATGAATTCTGAATTGTTGACCATCTTCAAGCCCTGAAATTAAGGGTTGGGTTGTGTGGTTGGTTTCTAGGACACAAACAGTAAACAAGAAGCAGCAAGATGATCCTGGCAGCTTCATAGCATGTAGAGATAAACATGGCCGTTTAGTTAATTGATTATGGGGGGGGTCTCAAGTACCATCGAGTGAGGGGAGGGGGTCGTGCAGTCTGGCATTTGCCAAACCGATGACGAGGCCAATAGGTGGCCATAGCGGGCCTGTTGCAGCAAATTGCAATGCTAATCATTGGAGGAAATGAATTCTCCTTATTCTGCTGAGCATTTTAGCCAGGGAGGCACTTGCAAATATTTGATCCAGCAAATTGAGAAATGCTTAAATGACTTATGAAGTTCTCTCTGCTCCCTGACCAACAATTTACCTAATTGCACTGCGAGTCCAGCGACATGACATGTGAGAAACTATTTCAAGAGATAAAAGTGCAGCCAAGTAAGTCATCCAGAGTTTAGCAGAATCTAAATCTTGTTGGTGTTACTGGGATCTAATCTGTAGAATTTAAAGAGGGGTCCTTAAAGGACACGGACGTCTCCTCAGCATTCATAGTTCACTTTTACAGATGATCCCTCAGGTTATTAATTTCATGTATAGTTCTGTTGTATTGTAGACAATTCATAATTTGCCAATGTATCAGGCTAAAGGCCTTATATAGGTTTAGATGAACAAAGATTTTAAAAACCAATAATACCCAATATTAAATGGGGAATGTATCTTGGAACATGTTGTGGGGAAGTGGGATCTCACCTATTCTTTAACAAATGTGAGGTAAAAACATACATAATCTGACTTAAACATGATATTCTGGTGTTTGTGTGTGTGTAGGTGGGAATTTAAAAAGCATTTACAAACAATATAAACAGGGTGATTTTCTTTTTAAAAAGGATGCAGTGTGTGTACACATACACGGATGTATTTGTAAATGAAAATGTGTTTCTTTGTGTGAAAGGCTGGGTGACAGTGTGTTGAATTTACATCAATGTTAAATACGGGGTTGATACTATTTTTAAATAATGAGAGGCGGAGCCCAGCTGGTGTGGCGCAGTGGTTGAGCGTGGCCCTGTGAGCCAGGAGGTCACCGGTTCCGTTCCCGGTCAGGGCACATGCCTGGCTTTTGGGGCTCCAACATGTCTGAGGCAAGGATTAAGTGATTCTATCTCCTCATTCATATTTCCGTCTCTCTCTCCTTCTCCCTTCCTCTTTGAAATCAATGAAAACTCTTTTTTTAAAAAAATGAGAGGAAGATATTTCCTCCACAAGCACTTGTCGGATTTTGGAAATTAGGCCAGCCCCTCTGAAGGCTTTGGTCTGCTGCCCCAGGCCCTCCATGTCCCACAGAGCCACGCCTCCAGGCCCCCGCGCTCCCGGGAGGGCGTTAGTGGGTGAGGGGTGCTGCCTGCTTCCTGCCCGCAGACGCAGGCCTCTCGGGGAGAGCTTAGCGGTAGACAGAGATCTGCCTTCCACCTTCTGCGCATCCCTTCCCAGAGGACAGAGGCCCGGGAGCCGGCGCTGGGCTCGCCATCTCAGACAAGAGCTGTGTCTGACCTAATGCCTCTGAGTCCAGACTGGTGGCCTTCGCACCCCACAAGCCCGTGTGTGAGCGCACCAGTGCAGACCTGTGCTGCTGCTGAGACAGAAGGTGCACGTGTGTGAGCGTACCAGTGCAGACCTGTGCTGCTGCTGAGACAGAAGGTGCACGTGTGTGAGCGCACTAGTGCAGACCTGTGCTGCTGATGAGACAGAGGGTGCGCCCGACAGGGAAAGGATCTGCAGCATCTCATGCGTGTGGTTAGAGCACTAGTTAAGTATACAATTTTACCTATATGTTCCCAAAAATTCTAGTTTAGCACTTCTTAGTTGGGGTTCAGGAATCTGAGGTTTAACAGCTCCACCAGGTGATCCTCATTGTGAGAGGAGTTTGGGAAACACTGGTTTGCAGCGCTGTATTCAAGGCTTTAGCACAGTCTATCAGCCATAACTCTGATAATTTTAAATTAAAAATTCACAATAAAATCAACTTTGCCTTTCCGCACACCCGCCTTCCCTCTGCCTTGGTATCCCAGGGGGCCATCTGGCCTCAGCATCCAGAAGCCATTATATCAGCAAACCAGGGCCCAGGCAGCCGGCACAGGGGAGATAAGATTCAATGAACCACTCATATCCGGCGTCGGGCGGCTGCATCCCGGCGCCGGGGGTGGACTCAGGGCTCCTCACAAAACACCTGCCCATCGCCAGGCCAGAGTCATCGCCGAAGCAACATTTCAGAATTAAAAAAAAAAAAAAAAAAAAAAAAAAAAAGCCAAGTGGCAGCAAAGATTTTTAAGTTTCTAAACTGCATGGTTTGTCAGGATGGGATTTTAACAGCTTCATTTTTTATAAAGAATTCCAAGGATAACACTATCACAAGCACCTCTTCCTTTGGCTGATATTTCCGCGGTGTGTATGTGCAAGTAGGTGCTTTCAAACTCCTTATGCCAAACGGCGAACTCCCTAGGAGAATGGGGCCTGTGCTCACTGGGGTGTAAAATTAAACGAAAGGGCACGGGAGTGACCAGTGGGCATCCCCACAGCGACCCCGGCACCCTCCGCAGCCCGTCCCCGGGTTCAGGAAGAATCCAGAACACAGAGCTCCCTGCCCCACTCACTGCCGGAGGCACGCCCGGTGCCACTCCCAGGGCTGCCCCTGCGCCTTGCTCGTACCCGAGAGCGCTGGCCACCGTGGTGGGAGGGCACCCCCTGAGAGTGACAGAGGCGGGCTGCCAGCTGCCCAGCTCCATCGCCGGGAACCCTCTCTCCTACCTTCTGACAAAGCTGCCTCACTGGAGAACCTCATGTGGCCGAGAACAGGGGCCCGGGCCCACAGCCAGCAATCAACTCCACAGCCCACGGGACCGAATCCGCCCTCAACCCCGAGTGGGCTTGGAGAGGGTCTTCCCATCAACCTGGAGTGCGGCCACCTGCCGAACCTCCACTCCTGCTCCGGAGATGCCTAGGGGGAGGCGCAGCTCCCCTGTGCCAAAAAGGTCCCAGCACCCCGAGACTGTAACACACTCATCTCCGCAGGGACGTTACACACAGTCAGAGATCTTCTGAAATCAATTCCCTAGAACGACCAGGACCCTTGCTTCCCTAAGTACCCTTGTCTCATATCTCCATGCATCCGTGGAGTCAATCCGTTCTCTAGGTAGAAGAAAAGAAGTGCAAGTCTAGAACCCACTGGACATGAGAAGGGAAGGGATATGAATCCGATGACAGTCATTATCAGTGGCGAGATACAGGTGCGGGGACATTGCCGCTGCAGTGGCTCAGTCACAAGCACACAAGAAGACAGTCCCTCCCAGTGTAGCCGATGGGTGATGTGTGGCAGGGAGGACTCCCTCAGGCTCTGCCAGGGCCTTCTGTGACCGGGACGTACAGAGCTCTGCAATGCCTAGCCGCGAAGTAAAGGTCTGAACTGCAGGCACAGAGCCACCTAGCCTCTCTTCCTGCGTTTTAGGAATTCAGCTTAACAAGAAAGCTTAAAAAATTGAACGTAAGCAAATTCCACAATAAGTTTACCTCCTTACAGAATTTTTAAAAAAGATATATTTTTATTAATTTTTTACAGAGAGGAAGTGAGAGGGATAGAGAGTTAGAAACATCAACGAGAGAAATATCTATCAGCTGCCTCCTCCTATACACTACCCACTGGGGAATGTGCCCACAACCAAGGTGCATGCCTTTGAGGAAATCGAACCTGGGACCCTTCAGTCCGCAGGCTGACGCTCTATCCACGGAGCCAAACCGGTTATGGCTCCTTAGAGATTTTACTGTGTTTCAACTGTACTAACATGCCTATCTTGGTTTTCTTTATAGCTAATTGTGGTCATTAATTTGGATATCAATAAAGCCAACTTAAAGAGATCTTTGTTCAGATTCTACTAAACGGGAGTTCGTTTCTTTAGCGACTAATAAAAGACCATGTAAACAAAGATATGTGTACACACACACCGAGCACATAAGTAAAAGGAGGCACGGTTATTCATGCCATAACATGCTTGTTTTTCACGGACAGCAGATTCCTTTGCAAGGTCTAGCTGTCTCTGTGCACTGTAAGTATATTATTAGCAAAAACTACCATTGCCATTTTGCCATTATGCATTTCTTGGGTAAGCAGGTCTCAATGAGACCGAGGACTTAATTGGAGCCCATGGGAACTGGTGGGCACGAGTGCCACTTCCTGCAGCAGAGCCGGCCCCGGTCTGACGGGAGCAGCTGGGGAGGCCAGGCAGGAACTCTGAGGCCACTATGCCATGCGGGGAGGGAGGACGCGGAGAAAGTTTTGTTTATTCCTGAATTGAAATCAAGGAAGAGATGCGGACAGGCATGTTTTGCTCATCTTTTCCACCTCGAATCTGAACTTGGCACTGTTTGAGAAAGCCCTCAGCTCTGATGTGAAGGCCCTCTCACTGAGTCCATTTCCCGGAGGACGCCCTCTCTGCTCTCATCTGTGCCCTCCTCCCTTCGCCCCTGCAGTTCTACTGGGGCCGTGGCCGCACTCCCAAGCAGAACTAGTTTCCTCAGCCACCTCCACACAGCGAGGGCAAGTGGGACACGGTGTCAGGAATGCTAGGGCCAGGTATCTGTGAACACTCCATGACAGGGCAAACCCACACGTGCATGTGAGCCTGGCGCACACGGCCTGGCCTGCACGGTGTCCGCTCCTGCTCTGTTGGTAAGCGCTGCCCGGCTGTCCAGGGCAGCGGGGACCAGGCCGCGGGGGACGGAGGAGGCTGAGTGCGCTGCGCCCCACCCCTCACTGGCCCCGAGCACCCTGCATGCTGCTATCCCCGGGGTCCGGGTCCGACAACAACTGCATCTCCCTCCCGGTGAGATCACCCCTGGAGAACACCAGGGTGAGCCGAGCCTCCGCACCATGACCCACAGCCCTTCCTCTGTCCTCACCCGTCACCGTCCCAGGAGGCTCCTGCGGCTTCTCACGGGCACCCCTACTCCCCCCACGAGGGGCCCCCACTACAATGAGGATTTAGACAGGATCGCCGGCTCCATAATGACCTGTTCTCCCACCAAAGACCGAGGACAACTTCAAGAAAGGACATCCAGTTCGTAGTAACGTATCCACAAAATCACAGTCTTTCTCTGAGGCCAGCAAACCCAACACTGACCACGGTTCTCACCCAAGACTTCCAATGCCAGCGGCGTCCTGTCTAAGCCAGGGTGGGTGCGGAGGCTGCAAAGACAGGCCAGTGCGGTGGGTCTGCACGTGTGTGTGTGTGTGTGTGTGTGTGTGTGTGTGTGTGCAGGCACCGATGCTCTGCAGGCTGCTCTTTAAAGTCCGGACTGAGGAAGCCCTGGGAGCTTCCTGGAGGCCAATCACTCCCACAGTCCCGGGGCCGCTCCTCATTCACTGCCAGAGCGGCCGGCTCCGCCCTGCCCTGGCCCACGCAGGTGACAGGCGCCAGATACCTTCCGATGTGAGGTTGTCCTGTTCCTACGGTGGCGGCTCTAATGAACAATCAGGCATCCTCGGGCGACACTGCAGAGTCGTGGAGGGAAGAGGCTGCCGTGAGCTGTCACTGCATTCTGCTTTTTATTTTTGTCCTGTTGCTCTATCACACGTCAGGGCGATAAATCGGGAATCTGAAAAGCACATCCAGGAGACGCGAGCGCAGGCTGAGGCGTGCCGACCAGCATCCAGACTCGCACCAGCGGCTCCGGGCCCACCGCGGGGACAGCGGGCCCCGGCGCAGCTCCTGGCATCATCAGTCACTCTCGGGGTTCAGGGGGGCCCATCAGACAGAGCGGGGCGGCGGAGCCAGCTGCACCCGCTCGGCTCCAGCGCGGGCCGTCAGTGTGTCTGTGTCCCAGACATTCAAATAAGTCACTTCCAATCGGTGATGCCCTGCGTCCTCTCACAGGCGAGGGTTGAGGACAAACAAAGGTAAATCAGGTAAACTGATAGTAGGAAGGGGAAAAGGAGAGTTGCAAACGAAAGCAAGGTTTTCTTCACGAAATCCGCCAGAGTGGTGGCCAGCCCGGACCCAGCCCCCGGAAGGACCCGGTCTGCGGGGTGGAGGGTTCGAGGGCTGTCTGTCCGGGCGCCCTGGCATAGCGGGCACAGGCTGCTGTGTGTCTGTCCCAAGCCATCGGGTAGCCAGCCCTGTCCTGTCTCCGGGCCCCTTCTGGTGCCACTGGCTTCAGAGGAAACAAGATGGGCTTGAAGGGGAGAGCCAGCTCTCCCACACAGCGACAGAGGCCAGCGGCCTTCCTGCACGGGGGAGAGAGACAGAAGCTCGTCCCCAGGGTGGAGTGTCCTGAGCGGGGTGTCCTGCGCCCAGGGAGAGATTCCTGGGAGATCCCTCATCCCATGGGCCATCTGCCTCCTCAGGGGGACGTGGTCGGCTCCTCAGGTGCAGGAACTCGCATCCCAGGAGAGAACAGCAAGACACAGGCACCTGAGTCGAGAATAGACAATTCCAGCCACTGACACTGACTCAGACCTCGACAGCACGCCCCCCTGAGACAGCGAGACTGACATTTTACCATGTCACCCAGAAATCTCCGGTACCTGAGAAACAAACTCCTACACCTGAAACTGTGGCTGACGACACAACAAGAAGAGAAAACCATACACTCTGGAGGTTGCACTCCAGGAAACGGTTGCTATCCAACTGGTTTTCAATCTTAAAAAAAAAAAAAAAAAAAAAAAAGCCAGTTCATACGGTCTGGTGGAATGTAAAAGCGTTGTCTGTATGAACGACTACTCCATGGATCCTGTACGTGTCGTCCGTGTTCATGGCTAACAATGGAGGTAGGTCATTGTTTTCCAAAGTCCTTCTCCAGTAGGGAGCTCGATCAAAGGAGGTATGACTGCCCCCTGCTTCGTTCTGTGTGCTCTGCCCTTCCTTCTCACCTGTGTCACTGGAGGCCTTGGTGGCATGTAGAGGGCGGGCGGGCAGGGGGCAGAGGGTGGAGGAGGAAGAGGGTGAGGAAGGGGCCCAGTTGCCCCCCCACTGTCACAATGGGAAAGTGAAACACGCCCAACCTCTCCAGTCCTCCCGCCGGCCTAGCTCCCCCCACCTCTTCCCCTCCGCACCCACCTCCCTCCGGAGCGCCAGAACTGCACAGAGGAACTCTCCAGAGGAGAAGGAGGACAGGAAGAAGCAGTGTCGGAGGGTGCAGGCTTGCCACTGCTACCGCACAGGCTGCCGGAGCGAGCCCGCCCTGCCAGCAGCCAGGGAGGAAGGCCTATTCTTGCCTCTGGAATCTCCGTGCATCGGGCCTCTAGTTCCTGAATAGGCGTGAGCCCCCTGACAAGAGGGGCAGGCTGGTGCTTCCTCTAGTTGATGTGCTCAGGGATGACTGGCAGATGCTCCCCCAGGAGCCCTCACCTGACTTTCCTCTGCACACGTGAAGAGAGAACACGTTCTCTGAGGGTTCCTCCTCTCCTTGTAAGGGCCCCAGTCTTACCGTGAGGGCCCCGCCCTTATACCTCATGTGCCCTTAGTTGCCCCTTTAGGCCCTCTCACCAACCATGGCCACACTGGGGGTCAGGACTTCAGCCTGTGAAATCTGAGGGGGCACCTTTCATCCACAGCAGGTATCTCACCTGGTCGTCACAGTTCATTTCTTAAGGTCTGATCTAGCCCTGGCCTGGTGGCGCACTCTGTGAGAGCCTCATTCCGATGCACAGTTTCGGATGCACTCCCCCATCGGGGGACATATAAGAATCAGTAACGAATTAATAAGTGGGGTAATTAATAACAAATGGGCCTCCTTCTCTCTCTCTCTCTCTCTCTCTCTCTCTCTCTCTCTCTCTCACTCTCTCTCTCACTCTCTCTCCTCCTTTCTATCTTTGTCTCTCTCTCCTTTTCTGGGTCTGTATTTTGTATAGTTACATAGTCTTTGCATTACCAAACAAGTATTTTCAAAAGTATTACATTGATTGCACAGATGTTCCTTCTTTTGCAACTGTTTAACACTCAAGATGCCTTCCATAAAAAAAAGGTGTGAAGATCATATGCGGTGTTTAAAGGAAAAGGGGACTGTGAACACTGCTATTCTGCACATTACAGAAGAGATGCCACATTCCACAAATGGATGCCACTGTGTGCCCCCTCTGCCCCGTCACAACTTCTGTCTTCCCAAAGACAGCCAGCAGGTTCGCTACAAAGACCTAAACAATATCTGACATAGTCTGCCTATACCTAATTCCTATAAATGGTAGAACACTGCGTATCTTTCCAAGCATTTTCTTTTTGCTTAATGTTTGTGAAAGGCCTTCTTTGCTCTCATGAGGCTGTAGGCATTTACTTCCAATACTTGGTAATATTCTACTGCTTGTGTAATCTGGGCTGTTGGCGTAGCCCCTGGGGGTCCTGTGGCGCACATGCGATGACCATCTAGGTGGCTGCAGACCAGAGGGTCACCTGCATGAACCTGTATGAGCGCCAAACTGTCTCCCAGTGTGGACACCAATTTGCACACTGCCAGCAGTGCATGGAGTAGGACCCATAGAACCAGGTCCTTCTGAAAGCCTGGTCACAGCTGCGCTGAGACCCCCTCCCGTGTATGCAGGTGAGTGTCATGTGCTCCACTGCTGACCGCACACCGGGCAGTGATTCCTATGTATCTTGGGATACACTGCCCTTTCCTCCCTGGAGTTTAACATGCTGAGAAAACTGACAGCTGCTCCTCCCAGGAGCCCTCACGTGACCTTGTACTGGGCACAGGTGGAGAGACAGCATGCTCCCTGCGTCTCTTCCTCTTCGTATCCATCAGCACACCGCTCTTACCCGGTAAGGGCCCCACCCTTAGAGCCTCATTTAACCGGAACTCTCCCCTCAAAGGCCCTTCACCAGCTAGTGCCACGCTGGGGGCGAGGGCTGCCACTGGTTTCTGGGACCCGGTCCAAACAGGACTGCTGAAGGCCCGCTGGTCTGGTTCTATTTGAGACTGGCCTCCTCTTTCCCTTCTCACCATCACTGTACCTCACTTTGCTTACCAAGCGCCTTCTCCTCCGAATATGTCCTCACTGGCTTTCTCCCTCTGAATTGATTATTAATTCCCAGTAATCTGCAACCTGCTTTTATTTCTTCTTGTTTGTAATACGGTGCCATAAGAACACTTCCGTACTATCTTCCCCTGGGCTCACAGTCTTACTTGCCTCTAAATAGTTTGTCAGGTATCTCTGTTACCACATTTTCTCTCAAGAATTTCCTACGGTCATTCAGTTCATTATATATAACACTGGTCGTTACCTTAGCTCTGAAATTTTTAAAGAAAAAGTCTTCATCTCCTTTAAGCTATCGGTTTCTATTTGGTTAATATGAAAAATAATCAGGCTTATAACAATATTAAAATTATAAGCCCTGACCAGTTTGGCTCAGTGGATAGAGCATTGGTCTGTGGACGGAAGGGTCCCAGGTTTGATTCCAGTCAAGGGCATGTACCTTGGTTGCGGGCACATCCCCCATGGGGGGTATGCAGGAGGCAGCTGATCAATGCTTCTCTCTCATTGATGTTTCTAAATATCTATCCTTCTCCCTTCCTATCTGTAAAAACAAAATCAATAAAGTATATTTAATTTTTTTAAATTTTAGAATCTGCTAATAATTTTTCTTTCCTGATATAGAACTTCAGTGCTTATATGCATGACCTCATTCAAAACATATTCCTTCCAAAGTGCCATTTCCTTTCATCTGGTTCATCTAGAAACAATGCTATACTTTCATAACCATCCCCAGAACTGGCAAGGTTTGGAGTATTCATTAAGTAAATCTGACATGCTTTTAGGCAGGCATATGCCCTGCATATCACATTATTCTGACTAACCAAATATGACATAATGTGATACTGAATTTCGTATGCTCCTTTATTGGCAATAAAGGAGATCATCATGGGTGGGTTGTGTCCCTCCTAGATTTTTATTAAGAGACTGCACATCACTGGATGAAAGAAGAAAAACAAGAAATTCAAAGTGACAGACTTCTAGCGACAGGCTTCTAGGATTAATAATATAGTCATTTGTTTTTGTCCCATGGAAACAGTGAAATCTAATCTAAAATCTAATACATGGCTTCACCTTTTATGGTGTTTTAGTTAGTATCATTTCACTTTGAGACCTAAATAAACTTGTCCCGTGATAGTTTAATCAATAAAAGTTGTGTTAAAAAATGAACCTCAATTGCGTAATGTGTCAGCACGCTGTGAATTCGAACAGTCACTGATTGGAGGCAAATGTTTGTACAAAATTGGACAAGTGTTCGCGATGTAAAGTAATGTGTTGGGTGAAGGTAATTCGAATCTCTGCTGGGAATCACTCAGTGTCCGAGGCAAAGTAGCTATGAAAGCTGTAAAGCAGCATAAGTTCCAAGTGTTGTAGTTCAGTCAAGTTGTAAACTCATCTGTTTGGCAGATTGTTTTTTAACTCGTTCACTCATTCATCCATTCATTATGTACCCCTCATGTAAAACTGGCATGCCCATTCAGGCAGGATGATGGGCGCTACCCTGGAATCCATATTTCAGTTTCCATAGGGTCGTGTGCTTTTTGAGTCTGTTAAATACTCATGTGGTGTTCTTCCATAACTGTACTACGTCCTTTGACTATGGGATCATTAGTATGACAAGTAATTTATAATATCAGTTATGCTCAAGCGCAACACGTAGTATCTTCATGCTCCTGTGGCTTTAGTACAGTGGGATGGAAGTGACACACTCTTCTCCTAAACTAAAAACTTTATTAGAATCACAAGTGCGTTAAATTCTCCAAGTAAAGGCAATAAGAAGCAGTCAATCTCTGTCAGATCACTACTGAAGTCGTTCTGCTAGGCCACAAGGCCAACAAATTCCTTATTAACAGCTTAAAACTGCTCTCCATGATCCTTGAATGGATATTCATTGCAAACATGAACATTTCTGTCAGGAGACTTACCACGTTTTTTTTTCTCTTTGACCAACTTCCTTATCACAACAGAGGTAAATTACTCATTAAAGCTCAGAGTTTTCCAATGGGCGGATCAAAGTTAATTTAGATAATAGGACTTTGAAGATGGGAATTGAATTCATTATGAAAATCCCATTCACACAGTTAGACTTAAACAATCAGGCAGTTTCTATGGGGGGGAAATATATTAGTAAACAGATGTTTTCTTTGTGTGTGCAGGTTCGTATTTGAGAACCCCACTTCGCGTTTGGACGAGTTAGTACAAGGCTGAACTGCCGATCCCCACAGAGATGTCCAGGGCAGACATGGGAGACGCTCTGTGTGTCATTTTCAGACTCCTGCATCATGAGCGTGGACATGTTTGTATATGGCCAGGCCATGCTATCTCTTCTTGGCACCATTAAATACAATATATCTTCACATTCAGAGACTAAAATGCATTATATGGCCTCTCTTTAAAAATACTGCCACCGCTTCCTATAAAGCAGGCCTGCTTGTAAAACCTAAATGTTGCGGCCACAATAGACTTCCTGCCAAATAATGTGTGACTGAGAAAAAATTGACTTTGCTAGCAATGCCATGAGCTCAGAGGAACTGCACTGGTTTAAAAAAAACAACACCCCCCCCCCCATGAACTTCCTCCTAAATACATTCCACCAACTCAAGTTTGTCCAAGAAATGCTTTTATTTTGATAACACGAAAAGGACTATTTTGATGTTTAATTATTTAATGTTTAAATTGTAAAGTGAGTTTTACTCTAATCTGAACCTTTGAAAATGCTTTCATTTTAACACCATCTGTCTAAAGGTGTGACTGGATCTATGATGAATCTCTCTTCCTCTAAGGCTTAGTAATGTTATGAAAATTACTCTGATTAATTCCTAGGGAAACGTCTCCCATCCCCATCTGGGGAATACCCTCCCCACACCCAGTCATGTAGTCCACCGGGTTCACTCAGCAAGGGCAAGCTTTTCATGCAAGCACGCGTCCCCTAATTCATATACATTTCTTTTTTATAAACATTTGGCCTCGTTACCATTGTCCAAATTTGCCTTTTAGGGATAACAGGTAACTGGCTCAATAGCAGATGTGTAACTTTGCAAAATGTGTTGTTCAGTTTCTAAAAACCAACCCAGTGTTCCCTACTTAGAAGAGGCGGCAAATAAAAACTGCATCCTTCGACAATGCAAGGTCCCCTCACTAAGCAACCAAAAATGAACTGTAGATGAGGCATCATTTATACTTAAGCCTCACTGTGACACTGTTCTTCAGATGTGGGTTAAGGTTGCTCATTGCAGTAAAGTTATCAGCATCAGGGGGAATTAGGGATTGGTGTCTTTAAAAGTCTATTCTGTGACCAACAGATTCATAACACATTCTAAGCCTGCCTTTCTGGTATGGAGAGATAGAACAAAGCTTCCTGGGAAAATTTTCCGTTCTAAGAGAAGTTTACATCTTGTGCCAAATATGCAAATATTGGAAATGGACTGAGGTAAATCGAAGGAATCTTTTCACCCTTAAGAGCCAAACGATGACTATCAGATACTCAGGAGGGAATGTATTTGAGCAATGGAAAGTAACGTATTGGATTTCATCAAATCAGTGAGTTCATGAGCTGGAACTCAGTTCGGGTAGATTATTTATCTTCCCAATAAAGGCTAGATTTACAGTGGACCCCGCTCTCTAATAGCTCCCCAGGGCCCAGTGCGGGTGATGGCTGGCACCTGCAATGTCCAAGTCTTCTTTTCACAACAGAATGATTGACAAAGTGTTGGTTGCCAAAGCTGAGAAAACCTAGTTATCTTTGAAGGCCGAATCTAACACCTAATAAAGTGAAACGTGAGGGCAAGACATTACATACTTAAAATTACAACGTGACAAATATTCTTGGCAGTTTGGATACTTATTCTCTTATTATAGCCAATGGCAACATTTTATTCAAATTAAAATATTTCATCACTTCTCTTGTTTGAACCAATTTAGACGTCTTTATTTTTAAATAAAGGTGATTGTAAGTGTTAATTTTTGTGATGAATTGAGAGATAATTTGCTGCAGAGAATTATCAGTCCCAGGTGATAATTTAACTCCATTAGTTTTAATGACATTGAATCCACAGTTAATTCACTAATAATATTTTTACAAAGGCTGGAAGAGTCACCTAAACTAATTATGAAAGACTAATGGTTCAAAATAGAAAGATATTAGGGTTCTAGGAAGGAATCAAGGGATAGTACAATATAGTAAATTTTAAAGAATTGTAAACCATGACTATTTATTAAGGACAAAACACAATGATCTTCTGCCAAGTTTTTCCTTTCCAATGGTGACGTATAGATGAACAATATAAAATCTGTGTGTTATGGTCCATGTTCGATCACTGACTCCACTTCGGTAGAAGTTGGGTAAAAAGAGCAAACACTGGAATCACTGGATCATGCTTTGTCCCAGCTGCACCATCACAATATTTTCCCTTTGAGGAAGCACATTGCCCATGTTTGCTTGTTTACAAACAGGAGGTAAGGATGCCTACCTCATCACCTGAAGATTTCAACTCACTGTTTATGAAGTGCTTTTTCAACAGACTGTCATCTTTCCAGTGTGTTTTCATTAACAACTGAAACTGTCTCATTTGGAATAGAAATGGAATGGTGGAATTCAAGACCAACCTAACAGAACCCCGTCAGACCAACCACGGGGAGATTACAGGGGCTTGCCAGCCCTGACCACTCACCCCAATTCTCCCTCGAGGTTCTTAAAAGTGTTTGAAATACAGGGAAGAGCCATCATTATAACCAACAGAAAATAGTATCTGTTGAACAACCTGCCACAGAGGTGGATTGGCAAGAGCCCGGAGGGGCCCTTGAGTATTGGCATTAAGGCAGGATGAGTGCCAAGGACCTGGCTGCCAAGGCGCTGAGCCCAGCTGCTGCCGGGGGTGGACGGAGCTCTGGTAAGACTGCTGTGGAGGCCTCGCAGTAGTGTTGCAGTGTGATACAGACCACCCTGAATTAGCATCACACACCCACTAGAGAACAGGCTTAGCTCTGTCTGTTTCTGAGTGGCGTTCTGAGCTCAAGTCCAATCCCCTGTGCAGAGAAAGCAGGGTGACTGGCAGAGCCTGTGCCATTGAAAAGTCTCTGCAGAGCCCTGCCTCCTGTAAGACCTTTGATCAACACAATGCAAGAGACAGCATGCACTTGGGTGGCTCTTGAGTTACATTCATAGATTTTTTGGGTGGAACACCAGGAAATGAGTGACCATCACCTAGACCAGTGGTCGGCAAACTGCGGCTCACAAGCCACATGTGACTCTTTGGCCCCTTGAGTTTTCAGAAAAGGCCAGGTTAGGAGTAACCTAATTAAGTTAATAACAATGTACTTACCTATGTAGTTTAAGTTTAAAAAATTTGGCTCTCAAAAGAAATTTCAATAGTTGTACTGTTGGTATTGGGCTCTGTTGACTAATGAGTTTGCTAACCACTGACCTAGACCAATTATTTGAAGATAACACTGTAAACACGGGATATAAATGCCATTTCCAAGATCACACAGCTAATGGTAACACTGAGAAGAGATGTGGTTTTTCAGTTCACTGCCTTAGTCTCAATGCTAAAGCAGACTTTCTCCAAGTGGGTCTGTAAACCAGAAGCTTCGAAACCAACTAGGAATGTCTTAGAAATGCACATTTCTGGTACCCTCCCAGACTCACTGGATCCAAATCTCTGTGCTTGTGACCCTAAAATATTGGTTTTAATCAAATTATCCTATGTGACAAAAGCCTAATATGCAAATCAACCAACTGGCAAAACAACCAGTCGCTATGACACACGCACACTGACCACGAGGAAGCAGACACTTAACACAGGAACTGCCCCCAGCCTGCAGGCTCCAGGCCAGCCAAGGTGGGTGCCACCTATCACCCAACCAGTCACCCCGCAGAGGGAGGTGACCCCAGTGTTGGCGGGGGGCGGGGCTGTCTGGCTAGTGGGTGGCAGCAGGGCACAGGCCCAGGCAGCGAGTGGGGAATAGCTCACAGGCCTGCCTGAAGGTGGGAGAATGTGTATTTTCTTTTTCTTTTTTTGTAAATATATTTTATTGATTTTTTACAGAGAGGAAGGGAGAGGGTAGAGAGTTAGAAACATTGATGAGAGAGAATCATTGGTCAGCTGCCTCTTGCACACCCCCTACTGGGGATGTGCCTGCAACCAAGGTACATGCCCTTGACTGGAACTGAACCTGGGACCTTTCAGTCCGCAGGCCGATGCTCTATCCACTGAGCCAAACCAGTCTCGGCAGAATGTGTATTTTCAAAGTTACATTTGTTAACGTCAAGTGTACATTTGAAAAGCAGGACAGTTATAGGAATTGTTCAAAAGAAAGGTGGTGAGAATGATATTGAAGTTTTACAAAGGAACTCACTTTAGAATGAAGTCTTTTTTCTCTTTTAGAATGTGTGACATAAAGTACATTTGATCGTGGAAGGGTTCATTTCCTCATTAATATCCAGGGAATTCTGTACACTAGGGAGAGAATAGCATGAAACACTGTAAGGCAAGTACGTCCAACTCACAGCTGTGGGCCGCATGCCTCATTTATTTGGCCTGGGTTAGTCTTTGAGTTTGACATGCTTGCAGTAGGTGTGGGCAATTGTTTGCAGAAGTGATCTAAGCTTCTCTGCTACTGTAACTATAATCATATTTATAATGAAATAGAAAATTTAAATTCTTGTTTTAAAATGCTTATTTAATTTGTTGAATTATTCCTGTGACTGAAAACATTGTATATCATTTCATAAAATAAACATAAAATTAGCATATAATCCAGACTATAGATGTATTTAACAAAATGTTCTTCAAAATGTTTACGTCACATTTAAATTCTTTCTTTATAGCCAAAAAACATTTAATCATAAAATATACTGTAAGTAATGAGTACATTACCTAAAAATGCTTCTAAGAATTATTATTTTTTCCTAAAAAATGAATGCATTGATATACCTTTCTCACTCCTATTTATTTTTACTACTCAATGAGTTTAAGGGCACATAAAGAAAAAAATGAACACTGGTTCTTTAGGCATCTTTCCCATATGCTTCCAACATAACAATTTGGAAGGCAAAAGAGTGGTTAGTAGCTAAATTGCTGAATATATTTCTTTGCAGTAAAAAGAAAAGTGCCTTAGTAGAAATGCAGTGGAATTTTCCTATTAAACATGGTGGGATAATTTCTCACCATCTGCAGCATTCACTTAAAAAATGTAAACAGTGGTCTATTTGCCATCTGTTGGAGAGACTTTTTATAATACTCTTGAATCTGTCATTCAATGGTATCACCAATGTCATTATCGAAAGATGATGGTTAAATGCATGACCAATGACATTCCCGGTGGCCACACATGCCCGCTGTGGAGGTGAGGCAGGGAAGGGCTGTAAAGATGGCCAGTCACAGCCCTAATAGCTGAGTTAACACCAATAAAACAGGACAGGAGAGCTATGCAAAGGCATTTACCATCCTGCTGAAGGTGAAGAGAAGAATATCTCCGAACGAGGGCTGGTATCAGCTTGTGCCAGGTAGCTATTAAACAGGCAAATTGCAATCCCAGCCCTTCCCACATCCTTGGAAATGTGTTGAAAAATGATACTGCCCACAGAATCACTCACCAGGCTTCCTACCCAGCCGAATGCTCCCGGGTAATGAGCGAGTTTCTCTACATATTTCCAGGAGGCAAAATCAGACAAATTAAAAGTTTATTGAGTAGATAAAAGCAAAGTCTATAGATACAGACATTTATCTCCGAGAGAATGCCATTAGGATTGCCTGTCCTGAGGTGGCATCACACTCAGACAGTCACGTGGAAGGAGGAGTCCCACCTGGTTATGAGGCTTGGGGATTTAGGCAACAGCAAAACATCATCTCCTATATGAACACGTTTTTAAAAATAAAAATAAAAATAAAAATAAAAATAAAAATGCTTTTAGACATTTTTCCTTCAAACTACAAAAATCTATATAATTCTTCGGTAATGCTTCACCCCGCACTGTTTGGCCAGCTCAGAGGAGGAGTGAGAGCAGAACCGAGGACGGAAGGCCATGCGCTTCGGAGCCTCACTGAGTGGTAAGAAGAAGAATGTCAGACATTAGCTTCCTTATGAAACGCCCTCTTAAAGACGCGCCCCAGAGGGTCCTGTTCTGTCACCACCAGGTTCTCCTGGAGCTCGGGACTGGGACTGCCTGAAGCCTTTCTATTTCTGGTGCTGTGTGTCCGTGTGTCACAGAATGACACAGAAACGAAATCCATTGCTATCAGAAACCAGATTCAAGACCGGTCCCTGCACGAAGGCAGAGGGGGAGGAAGCTACAGATTTGGAATACATCCTGAGGAAGTAATGTAATGAAAATAAATTAGGTCACATCATGGCTCTGTATTATTTGTATTAACAAAAGTGTATATATAAATTTTATAGTTTGGCTTGAGAGAGAGAGAGAGGGAGAGAGATTTGTTCTACTTATTTATAAATTAATTTGTTGCTTCTTCTATGTGTCCTGACTGGAGATTGAACCTGCAGCCTTACTGTCCTGACCGATATTAATGAGAGCTACAGCTTGGGGTTGTCCCAGCTTGGGTCCATGACTCACCCAGGACTAAGGAGGGGACTTTTCCAGGGGAAAGGGAACACCAAGAATTTAATCACCACAGGCACCACAGAGAACAGGTAGATTGTGGGCCCCGTTAGCATTAGTTGGGGGTCCTAACTCCCCCATTAACAGCGACGTGACAAGTCTGAAGAGGCAAATGAATCCCTCCGAGGGGCTTATTAAACCTGCGTAGTAAGCATGGGAGGGAGTTACAGTTGGTAATCTATGGTATCCGTGCCATGGTAAGTGCCCAATAAAAGTGGGTATACACTACCAGGATCTCAGTGCCAATCAGCAGGTGCTGACCAGAACTGGCACATTACAGAGGCTTAACAAGAAAACAGAGTTGATCACGCCTTTCACAGTCTAATGAAAGTCGGAGGGAGAGAGGCTCGGCTCTGTTCCCTCCTCCAGGAACCCAGGCTCTCGGCTGTGCCTCCTCCATTCCCCAAGGTCATGGCCTCTGCAGCTAGCCCCGGTGCATGGTGAGAACCAGACACCCCGCCCCACATGGCTACACGGCTCTGGGGAACGCAGACTGGTGAACCCAGACGAGGAGAAGAGGAATGTGGTGGAGCCTTCCGCTCAGAGTGCCAGTCGGCCTTTCTAGGCTCCAAACACGCCAGCACCCTAGGGGCAGAGAGGGCACACTGGGCCTCCAGCCCAGCCAGCTCCTCCCCCAGGTCCCTATGCACAGCAGACCCTGGGGCTGAGACACACTCTCTGCAGGTCTCTCTGTGGCTGCGCACCTCGTGCCAGCTTTGGTCCCAGAGTGTCCCGGACCTCTGTACAGCAAGCAAGCCGGGCAGGGAGAGACAGTGCCCTCCTCCGAGGCAGAGGGCAGAACTCTGCTGTTCCAAAGACACATAAATTATGTGTTACAGCCCTTGGTTAGTATTTATTTCTGAGTAGCCTTTGAACTGTTGCTGACAGCTTTGGGTCTCTTGAGCCGGATAAAGCAAATAGGAGGCCATTCTGTAAATGTCACTGTGCACCATATCTACATGTATGGCCACTTTTATGTAAACATGTTAACTCCCTTTTAAAATATAACTCATGAAAAATACTGAGGGAAAAAATACATATATAACATATATACTTCTCGACCGAAGCCTATTGATACATTACTAGAAAAATCTATGTACCTCTATCAATAAATGCAGAAATATCTGTTGATTATGTTTGACTTTCACTTATGATAAAATAAAGCCTATTTACAAACTAGGATTAAAAAGAGCCATCCCTAAGCCTATTAAGGCTATTGATCAAAAACATGCAGCCAACATTGTAATTTTACAGTGAAATGTTGGCAGGCTTTCCTTAAACTCAGGCCAGTGAACGAGACAAAGATGCTGCCAATCATCGCTCACAGAAATATTCTGAGTGATTTAGTTAAAGAAAATAAAGCGGGTAAATAAAAGATGAATTTCAGTGAATTATCTGGACATTTTTCTATTAGCAAAACAGAAGTGTAGTCTTCAAAAGGGGTTTATTTTACAATAATGCATTAAAATAAAAATATGTGCCTAGGTTTAAATTAAACAGATGACTTATGTGAATTGCTGAAGCAAATAATAAAAATTTCATGAAAGACACTGAAGAGAGATACAAATAAATTGAGAGACACCTTACTAAGTTGAAGTACCTGAAACTCGTTTGGCAGGACAGAAATGGTCACATGTGAGCCATTCATAGGTTCACCTAAGTATATTCACAAAGAAGACACGATGCTATGAAGTTGCCATTTTCCCCGATGTTAATTCATATAGGCATTTCTGTTTCAATCAACATCCAACATAAGGTGATTCCAAAGTCTGTAAAGTTTCAATGAAGTACTTTTAAAAGTAAGAATGTAAAAAGATATTACATGTACCCTTCCAAAAATCATTATAAAATTGGAATAACAGCTAAAGGGGAGCACTGGGATGTAGGTGGGCAGCCAGCCAGTGGGACAGTACCGGAGTCCAGAGACGGGCGCCCCAGCACTGCCCATCTTGACCGAAACCCAAGTTTCCCGCAGACCCACAGGGCCAGCACAGACCGGGCAGTGAAGGAAGGCCGCACCACTGAGCATCTGCAGAGGATCAGGCTGCAGAAATCATGTCCAGGTAACAGAAGTCCAAAAATGTGAAAACAGAACTTTAAAGCTTTCAGAAGTAAACATAGGGGATGGTCATGACATTAAGGTAGGAGAGAACTTATTTAAAATGATATAAACAATGCAATTCATAAGGAAAAGATTCATACACTTACAGCCTCCTCTTCATCAAAAGCATCACTTTAAAAGTGTAATTAACAGAGTTTTAACCTATAAACCTGGCAGCGAGTTTGTATGTAGAATATATCAACTGCTCTTCCCAAATGGGGAAATAAATTCAGCCCAACCAACACCTGGGCAAAGATCAAGGTGAGAAGGCGATGCATTTTAGATGAGGGAGGCACGGATGACATATAAACATGAAAACAGACTCAACTTCACTAGACCACGGGGACGGCACCTCCAGACAACACGGAGTTCCCATCTCACACCTACCCGGCTGACCAAACCTCCCCGCTCTGCCCTTTCAGGGCTGTTCCCAGACATGGAGCCACGGGAACCTCTCCCGAGCGGGCAGGAATGTAAAGCGGGACATCACTTTGCAGATAAATGTAAATTCAACCAGCGAAGTTAACGCTGCGAGCCTTATGGCCCAGGGAGTTTATTTCTAGGCCTGGGGCAGCAGAGATTCTTGCCCAGATGCCCAAAAGGTTACAGAAAAGAATGCTCATCGTGGCATATCCATAACGCCCAAGAACATACGCGAGTGCCCACCATCAACAGGAACTTTCACGAGAAGTTCAAGACCATGCAGGACCAAACAATGGTCTGAGAATACACACAGGGGAAGACATCCTTTCCAGGAGCAATTATGTGATAAACACAACAGCAGGGGCAGGTCACGGTTATGACAGAGAGGAGGGATGAGAAGCCAGAGTCAGGGAGGAGTATGCGTGTGTTTAAATCAGTTATCTGAATTATATTATCATCTGTGCCTGATAAAGGTATTAAAACATCCCTGTGTAGGAACAAAATGCTTCACAATGAGAGAATGAATTACTACTCAGAAACCCAAAATGTGGTCAGGACACACCCGCCACTTTAAATCAATTCAGTTTCCCTACATCTGGATAAATACAGCCATTCACAAGCATGCTTTCAAATCCAGGCCATGCTTTCAAATCCTGGCATGACACATAGGAAACTCATAAATCTTTTTCCTCCACAACGAATCCAATTACAGGGCTCCTGGATTATAATCTCAAAGTACCTTCCCCAGGTCCCTCTGACTCTGTAACATTAATTCAGTGGGTGATAGGGCATCCGAGATTTGCTTTAATAAAGGTAGCAATTTGGGCGAACCAAGCTGGTCATGAGCTGATGTCTGTTCCAATTACGGATGGGCACATGGCAGTCCATGGTACCATGATCTCTACTTGTGTATATCTATGAGATTTTCCATAAAAAATTTTTTAAAATCAATTCAGTGGCCAAGATTTCCTTGCATGCACATAAAAATGAATTCCACTGACTTTTTTTTAACTACTCATAGGTAACAAAAATAACATGGCTGCTTTAAGTCAGGGACTGCTATCTCAATTCAGAAATTATAAGGCCCTTATCATTAAGTTTTCCCCTCCCTGGTTAAGACATTATGCAGGCAAGAGGCCAGGAAATGGGGTGGGGTGGGATTCTGGTTCATTCTTCTGTGTCCATTTGTATAAAAAGGATTTTGATTTCCTTCAGGTATGAGTTTAGAGAGGAAAAGAGTAATGGGAAATAAAAAAAAAACTCTTACTGATTGGTGCTGTACTGCAGCCCATGGACATTGCTGGTGTTTATAGCTTATATTTTTATTTTATGTAACTAGAGGCCCAGTGCACAAAATCAGTGCACTAGGAGGGTCCCTAGTGGCTGCCGGCTGGGTATTCCCTCCCTTCCCCCGGCCGCCTGCTGCCAGCCAGGACCTTCCTCCCTTCCCCCAGGCCGGCCCCACCCCCACTACCTGGTGGAACTCCTGAAGAACTCAGATTGAGGGGACAAATTGCATACTATGTTTTTATTATATAGGATGTGTAGCTTGCTTCATAACTAAGCTACAAATTAAACTTTATTTTTTATCACTGACTGTTTTACCCTTGACCTGCCACACTTATGATTTGAAAAAAGAAATTGAACTTTAAAAGCAACTCTTCACTGATTATTTTGCACACATTATTTGATTAAGTCTAGACAGCCTGTATTTCTCAAACATTCTGGAAATCAAAGTTTCAGTGCCATTATACAATCACAAGTCTGAATATCCTGTCGTATAGAAATCAAGGTTTAAAAAAATGAGACCTTAAAAATGAGCCCTCCTTTTTTAATATATATTTTTATTGACTTTAGAGAGAAAGGAAGAGGGGGAAAAAGAGATAGAAACATCAATTTTGAGAAAGAATCATTAACCAGCTGCCTCCTACATGCCCCACACTGGGGATCAAGTCCACAACCCAGGCATGTGCCCAGACCAGGAATTGAACCCTGACCTCCTGGTCAAAGCTCAACCACTGAGACACAATAGCCAAAGCTCTGGTTTTTTAAAGAAACGTGTTCCTCCTGGGATGTAGGGCGTGTAGTGCATTGGGATGGCATGTGACAGAGGTTCTGTCCGGGGCTAACCCAACAGGAAGCAGCACTACCTCCCCCCTTCAGTCTGTAGGGTGTGTGTGCATTTTCCAAAGAAAATCTTTAGTTAGTTGGAGCCCATATGGCATGTAGACCGCTAGGGCCAGTTAATTTCCTCATTGCTCTGCTGTGAGCAAGAATAAGCATTTCCTCTGACTCCTTTCCAAATATAAGCTCAGACAAATGTGAGGCATTTTTGAAATGGGAGATAACAGGGCTCTCCGGTGGGCATATTTTTAGGTGGAGGAAAAAGGCCCACCCTCACTTCCGCTTATCTAGCCAATGCTGTTCTGCATGCCCTCTCTATCTTTGGATGTTACAGCATTTAAGAGACCAGATAAGAATAGACAGGAAAAAGAGGCAAGAGGAAGAGAAGAGTAATAGAAAAATAATTTTAAAAGGTGGAAGTGACAAGAGAAAAAGCATCGAAAGGAAAACATGAAAAAGAAAATGCTCAATTTATTGATAAAAATCTCCAGCAGCGCCACGGTGGGAAAGGCTAACACAGAAATATGTCTTCGCTCTCCCCGCTGTGCGCAGGCTCCCCTCTCACACACCTGAGACGCTGCCGGGGGAGCAAGGTCAGGAGACACCACCAAGTCCCACAGACACTCCGGCTGCTCTCCGGGAGGGAGGGAGGGCGCTGATTGTGCTTTTGAAGGCAGCAGGCTGTCTATGCGATCGGGTCCTAATCTAAAATGCAGTGTCCAAAACACCTCCCGTGGCGGGGCTTTCTGAAAACGGAAGCTTATTATAGAGTGAAATCACAGTCCAATTAATATTGAAGAGTGGTATCGTTTTAATGAACAGTTTCCATCTGTCTATCAAAGGGACGTGGCTGTGGGGGACACTAAAAACAGAAACAACACTCTTAATGAGGTGAGTAATGATGAATACACACATGCACAAGCTGTATGGCTGGCACCATTTTATCGCAATGCTGAACTATCAAAGGATAGGGCTAAAATCACATACATTTCAAAAGTATGCTTAACTCAAGAATACAAAGTAATCAATCTACATAATTCTCCTTTATGTCAGAACGTTGGAAATCCTGGTCACGTAAGCGTAAGTCACAGGCATTGCCCTGGGAAGGGGAGAACCAGGTGATGAGATAGAAGCAATAGAGGCTCCTGTGGGCTCACCTCAAAGGCAGGGAGGGCAGAGGGGCTCAGAAGGAGGCATGCACCAAACACGTTCTAAATACATTTGTAGGCTAACCAAATCACAGCTTTCTGTACTCATTTATTTTTAATGATAAAGTATATTGTGGAAACTCACCACTCCCTGGGGCCAGCTGGATAATAGTAAGAGCCTCTGCAACATAGATGGAGATGATTTTAAATTTCTGCTTCTGTAGATTATGGAAGTTCAAAAAACTCTACCCAAATGTACAGAACAACAGACAAGAATGAAGATTTATGCAATGACTGAGAGATTCAAGTATTTCTACCATCAGATCGCTCTGAAATCCGGATTGGAGCACAGACTCTATGCCAAGGTTAAATGAAATGAAATAACTCCAGTAAGGTAGTCCAGACGAGCCCAGTGGCTTGGCAGGCAGGAAGAGTGTTAAGAAATGGCCTTCTAATTGCCTAGTGTTTAAATTTAAGGAATAAAAGCAAAGAAAGGCGGTAAGAGCCTGGTTAGACCACTAAAATTCACTTCTGCACTTAATTTGGTGATGAACTTGGGGAGGAAACATGTGAATCTATGTTCTTAAAGTCCATCTATAACTCAATGTAACCCGTTCAATAACTTTTAGGTTTTCTGGATTTCAAACTTTTGGACCACAAAATAGGGTATTTTGCAGAATCCACCTCCCCCCCCCCCCCCACACACACAGGTGCGCACAGGGCACGGACAAGGCCTGGTGAAGGCATGCTTCCGGAGGCCCCACCGAGTGCTGCTGGCTTCGGGGCCTGACTGCTGGCAGCTCTCACTGCCCACCATGCCCCTCACCCCTCACCCTGCGCCTGGCAAACGGATAAGCAAGCTCCTTCCGTGGAGCTCAGAGAACGGGGGGCTTCCCCACCACCCCGGCCCCGCCTGACAGGAGCCTTTGCCAGTCTCACCTCTCTCACCACCACAGAACCGCCAAGCCGCTCTCCTTGGGCCTTCTCAGTCATTTCTGGACCGGGGGCCGCCTGGCCCTCCCCAGAGAAGCCCATCGGGGTGCCGGCTCTTCCACACTTTCCTGGTGCGTGTGTGACCCGCCAGCCTCCCACAGGAGCCGGACTCATGGCACCACACCTGATGGGTTTTCCTATTTTCTCTGCTCTCCCTCTCACCAGTTAGCGTACTGATCCATAGTAGCTGCTGGAGAAAAGGCTAGCACAGAAAGAAGGGAAGGTTCCATGCTTTGATGGAAAGCAATGTCATGTGGAAACTTTTGTGAAGTCTGTGAAGTCGTTTGGAAAAAGCTTGTAAAACAACAATAAGAAACAAACACACAGCCCCAGGACAGGTATGGAGTGCTTCATACCATGGTTCCCGAGGGGGAAAGCGGACACTTTGCTGAAGTGGTGGCAAGAGGAGAGGGTGGGTCTATAAAACGGGGTCATGTTCAGGGGCTGGAGAGTCTGCACCCCTCATGCAGCTGCGTTCTGCACACGCGCAGGCCGCTAGTCTGTGAGGAAGGGGCACTGGGCGGGCCCAGAGCAAGACGCTCCTCCTGAGGCTGCCCCGAGTGAGAACGGCTATTGCCAGACATGTGTCATTACTTGTGAAACGCTCCCGCCTCCCCATCACTGCCCTGGAGCTTTCACACCATCAGGTGTGCTGCCATGAGTCAAGGAATACAAATCACACCAGCTCTTGTTGGGGAGAAAGGAATCAGCCTTGGATTGACCCTCCCTGGCGGGTCCCCGGCACAGCCACCACCGGGGGAGATGTCTGTAGGAGTTCCTGGAATGGCTGTGCCCTCATCACTATTGTCACCAGAGGCTGGGGTTCTCTGAGAAGCACCCCAGGCCCCCCGCAGCAGCTCCGGATGGGCTGCGAGCTGGCCCTGCGCCCAGGCTTGGCAGAACACGCCCGCACATGGGTTATCAGAGGCGGCGGCACCCGCAGCGACCCGGCCCCCCCGCTCCTGTCCCGTAGCTGATGCCACACCTCACCGAGGAGAAGCGGGCTCCGGTGTCTGGCTGAGCCTGGCACCGGGAGGAGCGGTGGCCTGCAGATCTGGAGACGCCAGGGAAGCGCTCCTGCCCAGACTGGCCACCGCCGATTACATACTGACTAAGCAGCAGTCCTAGCTAAGCAGCTCTGCTTTGTAACATGTGAATCTGATGAGCAAATAAACTGATGAACAAAATAGGTGCAGAGGCAAGAAAGCATGGAGCAGCCTGATGGATGGGTCTCCGAGGGAAGGGAGGAGGAAAGAGATTAGGCAAAGAACGTACATGCATACGTGCACAGCCACAGTAGCAGACAATCGTGTGGGAAAGGCCTGGGGTGTGGTAGGCGCTGGGCATAAGGGGATGGTAGGGGGGAAAAGGGGGGGACATCTGTAATACTCTATGCAATAAGGATACGTGAGAACAGTTGTTTTTAAAGATTGGGAGCATCCATTATGGATGATGACCCAGATCCCAACTAGACCAAAGACCACAAATGAAGCTTTGGATGGATGGATGCTAAGAAAGATCTTGTGAACACATATTTTAATTAAAACTCACACACATCCACACAGACCTTAGACCAGAGAGGCACCTGAGGGAAGGGAAGCGAGTCTGCACATCCTGCACCGCTGAGGCCAGGGCTCAGAGCAGAAGCTGTCAGGGTGACGATGAAGACTCAGCGGCAAAGAGAGCATGACGCTTTTCCATTCCAGAAGGCAGAGGTTTGTGGTGCATTTAGAAAGATTTCCTTTAGTATACTGTAAGACAGTCAAAAGGGATTTAGCTGCTCAAGGGTGAGCATCGGAAACTGGAAACAATTATTTTGTTCAAAACAGAATAAATAAGTGTACCATTTCTAAAACAAGAATTAAAAAATAATATTAAGTCCAGAATTCAGGAGAGAGAAAAAGATGGGCAACTTCTTTACTGCATTCAGAATTGTTATTTTAATGTTAATGATTCAGTGCCTGATATTTGAGAGTCAGGAAAGCAAGGCTAGGCCATAATTGAAGAAACCTTCAAACCAGCAATAGACAAAGAAAAATGGATAAACATTTTTATTGTAACAAATATAAAAGATAAGATATAATCAAGTAATTCTTAAAATTTGAGAAGAAAAACTAACACAGGAATGGTAAGTGAGCAGAGGAGCTGATACAGAATTCACAGACTGGTTGGCAATTAGGTAGCTGGTATTTCTTCGCTGATCGCTCTATTCAGCCATAACTAAGATTCGTTACAGGGTCAGTAGCCAAGAAATCCACTCACTCATCATCATTCATTATGTATTCATTCACTCATTCATTTTCTTTTCTTTTTTTAAATATATTTTATTGATTTTTTACAGAGAGGAAGAAAGAGGGATAGAGGGTTAGAAACATCGATGAAAGAGAGACATCAATCAGCTGCCTCCTGCACACCTACTACTGGGGATGTGCCCCAACCAAGGTACATGCCCTTGACTGGAATCAAACCCAGGACCTCTCAGTCCACAGACCGAAGCTCTACACACTGACCCACACTGGTTTCGGCCATTCATTCATCTTCTCTCCCTCTGGGTCTCAGTAAGAATTAGAAGCCATCTTTTATTTTGGGATGTTGTTCATTTACAGTAACACAGAGAAAGAGGTTTCCAATCCCAACAGCAATCCTCCAGAGCTGGAGGCCTCTGGCAGCTGCGATCATTATGCAGAACCTTCCAGACATGACCCAGTAGCACAGCTGTCCAGCTGTGTGGCTACTGTCAGGCAGTGACTTGGATGAGTGCGGATTCAAAAAGCGCATTTTCTGCTCTCGTGCTTCTGTCATCCTCATCCCAATTGAGCTCATCCTCCAGAAAAGTTGCTCTGGGTTAAGTTTATTTTTAAAAACCTATTGCATCTAATTCAGTGCAATCAAATGTGAGATACCATGAAGAGGCTTATTATCTGAAAGGTTACAGATGTCCAGTTTCCAAAGATCGAATAGAGACAAACTTCATTTTCAAACTAAAGGGGGGAATACCATCCATTTGTAATAGGAACTTCTGTAGTTGCTTGTGCGAATGTAGGAATTAGATTCTTAGGAAGGTACAAAGCTCCCATCGGGAGCCAGTCTGCACAAAGCACTGGCCACAGCGCCTCCTGCCGCCCAGGGGAGGGAATGCCTAGTACGTCATAAGAACCTAACCTCCTCTGGCAGACAGCCTTCTCTGTGGGCTTTCAGGTGTGCCAGTAAAGTCCTATCCATACACCCAAGCAAGTAGTTTTTACAAACCTCACTTTACACATCAGGGGTGAGCAGAGCGGCCGGTGAGTGCTGAGCCTCTCTCCCCACTTGTCTCTCACCGGGCTGTGAGCAGAGCCTTTGATGTTGATGTCCCAGCCTGGCTGCAGTGCCTGCTTTACAGACAAGCCGTGCTCCGAAAGCAGCCCATCCCTACAAAAAGTCACCAGATG
Source organism: Vespertilio murinus (assembly GCA_963924515.1). Taxonomy (NCBI): domain Eukaryota; kingdom Metazoa; phylum Chordata; class Mammalia; order Chiroptera; family Vespertilionidae; genus Vespertilio; species Vespertilio murinus. The sequence goes on from OZ004712.1 coordinate 3,062,104, forward strand.
CAAACCACACTGGGCCGTTTCTCAGCATAAAGAGGAAAATAAAAAGGTACGGGGCACCTTCAACTTCTTATTATCTCACTGATGGCGCTAAACATTCCTCCTGCATTAACAGGCCCATCTATTAGCCCATGTTTGGAAACAATTAACATGAAAAGCGCAGGCCATTTTAAGCCTTCAATACGTGTATTATTATATCCAATTTAAATATTTAAATGCTCATGCATTAGTGACCCTTTGCACTTCAATATCAATCATACCTTTAAAACATGCAATTTCACGGTATGCATGCAAATGCTCAAATTTCTATACTTAATTCCATTTATCCTTAAGAGACGAAGTCAGGTGTGGCAATAACACCCACTAGAAGTCAAGGCTCGTGAATTCTTGGTTTGAACTCTAACTATAGGGCAAAGGTCATGACCTCTGTGCTGATATGTGCCTTCTCAGATGTAAACAAGTAAATGATGTGAGGCTACTTCTAAGATCTCTTTGGGCTAACACAGTGGTTGGCAAACTCATTAGTCAAAGGGTGTGAGCGGGACTGTGCCATCAGCACATGGAAGTGATCTCAGCTGGAGCAGGGTTGCAGACAGACAGGGGATCGGGGCAGGGGTGTGGAGGATGGGCCAAGACCCACTCCTGTGCCTACTGCAGCCTTGTGGCCCACAGTTCTTTTTAAGGTGCACGAATTCATGCACTGGGCCCCTAGTATACTATAAAATTATCGAGGCTAAGTAACTGCACATCTTTCTTTGTAAGCTAACACAATATACTAAAACTTGTATTTGAAAAATAGGAGCCAATTTCCTTTTTCACTTTACAGGATAAAGGGCAGAGTGGCTTTTAATGTCAACCCTTACTTTGTTTATTATCTTTGAGATTTAGATGCAGCATTGTGGTGTGATAGCTGTCTGTGGTGTACACCTGTTGTAATTAACATGATAGGTCTGCCTGTTTTCTCTGTAAAGAGAACTACATAAGATGATTGCTTGACTGACTTGGCAAAAATAGAGTAAGAATCTCACACCTTCCTGCTATTGTCCATGACCTGCTTCACAATCTACAGAAGTCACTCTGACATTTTGCTGAAGACTACGCTGAGTGCACCATTTCTTCCGTTCGGAGGATGCTCCCTTTCCCACAATGACATACAGTAGCAATCCCGCGAAGGTAAGCAGCAGTGGCGAGGCGAATGAGTGAGACTGCATCTGGGAATTGTTCTCTTTCTGATTGAAAGACGGACATTTCCTCACTGGTCTGGACAGAATCTATCTGACCTTCCGGAGGGCAGGGGTGGGAGGTAGTAGGTGAACATCAGGAGGGATTTCAGGAACAGGAGGCCCTGCCACTCCGGAGGGCAAAGAGCCAATGTTGACCTGGGCATTTCTCATGGAAGGAGATGCATTTTTGTGATCACCAGTTGCAGGTTATATCAGCTAGAAACCTGGTTAGAATCACAGTCTGACATTTCATACTGATGGCTACATATCCTCACCCTTCTGATCAAGTATATCAGAAGCACTGGGTTTGGGGCCCAGGAGGGGTATTCAGAAAATGTTTTTCAAGTTATTCTAATATGCAAGTAAAGAACTAATGCCCTACAGCAGTGGTTTCCTCACCGGGCCGTGTATCAGACATTCCTGGGGAGAAGGAAACGATGCTGAGTCTACCTAAAGATTCCGGTTTATTGGGGAATGCCAAGAACGTGAAAGTTGGACAAGAAAGCGAGGTATGCTTTCTGATGCGAGTGGCCCATGGGAAACACTGCCCTGAATGAACAACACTGCCTTAAACATTCGTCCTTTATGCACGCACACAGGGAGGTGAACTTCTGATAACCAAGAATGAAAGCAGGTGCTTGTTGGCCAGTCTATTCAGTGGCTACCTGGACAGGCACAGTTATGGGCTGATGAAAGCTGGAGTCTATGAACGTTTCTATAAAAGAATAATGTGCAGTCCGTTGTTAAGAAGCAGCTCCCTAGAGAGGCAGCCCTGGGGCTCTGCGGCCCTAGAGCCTGTGTTTTACAGGTCTGTTCTGTTCTGAAAACACGCCCTGGTCTAGCAGGGATCTCCAACACCTCCCTCTTCAATGCCTCTGAGTAGTTGCGAAGCCTTAATGCAAAGGTGGGTAGTCTACCTGAGTATGAATACTTAAAGCAAACACAAAACAAAAATCTGGCACTAGGGCCAGATGGAAGTCTTATTTGAAACCAAAATCCTGACACTGACTTAGTTACCTGATTTACTGGTCACTGGGTGCAGAGGCCGTATGTGGGTATGTGCTTGGGGAGATCTGAGAACAGGAGGATCTAAGGGGAAGGGAGAGTCAAGTTCCCCGACCCTCCTAGGCTTTATTGGCCCAGTCCTCCTACAAGAGTTTGGCTATTCCTCACGTTACGGGTTATACCAAGAGCAGGCATTCTTAGGCTATACCACAAGGTCAAGGCCAATCATTCTGATACCTCTAAATATGCCCGGTGCTTTTAAAACTTTCGCTCATGTCCTGGGCATTGGGAAAACACAGATTCAGAGTCAGCACGCCTGAGCCAGAGCCTATGATTCCTCATTTCTAAAAATGTCAGTTATCGCTGATGCTGCCCGTCCACGGACTGCTCTCTGAAGTGTGGCATTCTAGGCCATGCCTGTGGTTTTGACACCAGCCTCCACTCAGCCCTTCCCTTTCCTTCCCTCCCATTACTGGTCATGGACTGAATTCCCCTGAGTGTATCGGCACGCCTCCCTGCGCCTCAGGGCGTCATCCTCTGGAGGGTCCTTCATATTCCTCACCGTGGGGAGGCCCCAGTGTTTTAACACTTTAACAGCCATGCAAAATATTTAGTTTACAAACACTGCCATGCTTGTCATCTAAATAAACCATGCAAAGCAACTGCTCCTTTACCAGCTTTCCTGAAGAAAAATCCAGTCCAGGGAGGTTTCAAAACTTGCCTGGGGGTGTCCATGGCTCAACTCTTAAGATCAAAAGGACTCAACTCCAGAACCTCTAACTTCAGACTCAAAATAATTTTCTCGGAAACTACAGATACCTTTTGTGGAATATGATGTCCCGATTCTCCTTGGACAACATGTCAGCAACATACACAAGCGGGACTCCATGCATAACTTTATAGACTTGGCTATAAAACTCTACATAAATTTTCACTGAGCCTCCCCATAACCATATGAACTACCATTATTTTCACATTAGTGGAGAGCGTGATAAGACAGAAACTGAAATCACCCAGTTTGCCTGAGGTCAACAGGATGTGGAATACAGTTTATAATAAATTCCACTGAGTCATGACATTCCATATACACAGGCTTTAGAACTGAGAAGGTGTAACTGGTTCACAGGGGGACACACGTGAAGCTCATTCGATGCTGACATGGACGTTCACTCGCCTAGTGAGCCTGTCTGTTACACCTTATTGTCTACCCCAAAATTAAGACAAGACTTACCATTCTAATAAAAAGTTACACCTGGAACACAATGTAATGTGATTTTAATGGCTTTGGAATAGAGTGTGTTTTTAGAATGTCAGTGTACATTTAAAAGTGAAATTGTTCTCCACATTTTAGTTCTACTACATTGCAAATGTCAAAGGCAATCCCATCATTTGACAAATGTCTCCCTCTCTGCCCCTGGGGCCTGTCTTGAGGTCTCTACTCCATGAGAGAGGGAAACTTCCAGAAGGGAAGGGAGATGATGAGAGGCAGAGAGCTAGAGTAAGCCCAGTGACTCTGCACTAAATTAGGGAGAGATGAGAACTCAACGACAACCTCTGATGAGATGACTGATGAGTCAGTGGTAATGATAATATGTTCCACCAGTGATTATTTTGACCAAATTTTGCACTGCCTTCCAATGGCTCTATATGGATGAGATTTTATATACTGACCTCAGGAAACCTTAACGACCAACTTTTCTCAAACATTCACACTGTTTGAAGCTTGTTGGCAAGGCCTTCATCCTCTCAATACAGAGAGGAAAAGGCCATTTTCCATGCCTGGGTACAGTAACTCCAATTTCTTCCTGCCCTGCAGTCAGTGTACCTATCTAGTGGACTTGCCAACTTCAAAAGCTGGAAAACGGGGAGCTATCCGAGCCAACAAAACAAGGCAGGATGTGTTATCTAACGAGAGTAGCCATTTTGCTCCATAAAAATGGATGGACTATGGCGCATCCTCAAAAAGTAGAAAAGGGAAAATACGTGTGTGTGATCTTTGAAAAGCAAATTTTATATAATCCTTTCCCCCTACTTCTTCATGCTTTTTTATTTTTGCTTTCATTTTACTAAGCCTAGCTTTTCTATCATCAAAACAAACTCCATTGAACACTTGTATATAGCGTCGCATTATGTCGCATTGTGTAAGTCAGACAAATCGCTTAATTAATTTCATGCTGCTTTATTCCCCGAGCCCCTGTCAGACACAGGGAAGGCACCCAGCGGCACGGCGCTCGCCTCGTGGTTTGAACACAATGGAGACGCACGGGCACCACGCAGCCGGGAGGATCAAACACTCTGCTCCGGGAGGCACTGCCCTCCCCGCTCTGCAGGGACAATCCTGGGCACTTTCGTCCCCACAGAAGGGACTGCCTGTGGCACGTGGGCATTTAGAACACAGCGTCCCACCGAGTGCTGGGCATGGTGTCCCTCTATTCAGAGGAAAGAAAGAGGCACTGACAATAACACGTAGAGCTTTCTATAAATAAAATGGGGCTTTCTGAGTGGGTTCCTGTGCTCCAAATATCTACATTTTTCTGGTGTTCCATTTTGAAAGAACTCTTTTATCGTTATTACTTTTAATCCTCACCTGAGGATGTTTCATAGAGAGAAAAAGAGAGAGAGAAAGGGATAGAGGAAGACAAAGAAAGGGAGGGAGGGAGAGAGGGATGGGGGAGGGAGGGAGAGACACATAGATTGGTATGGGCCCTGACCAAGAATGGAACCTGCAACACAGATATGCCCCCTGCCAGGGGATCTAATCACCACCTTCTTTAATATATATATATATATATATATATATATATATATATATATATATATAATTGATTTTTTACAGAGAGAAAGAGAGAGGGATAGAGAGCTAGAAACGTCGATGAGAGAGAATCATCAATCAGCTGCCTCTTGCACACCCCCTACTGGGGATGTGCCTGCAACCAAGGTACATGCCCTTGACAGGAATCGAACCTGGGACCTTTCAGTCTACAGGCTGATGCTCTATCCACTGAGCCAAACCGGTCTTGGCTAACCACCACCTTCTGATGGGTGGGAGGGTGCTCCGACCAACCGAGCACCCCAGCCGGAGCCGAAGAAACTCTTCATTTGAAAGAGAGAATCCCATTTCGGAAATGGGGCTCTGAACCCATTTGAAGGGTCTTCAGAACCTGAACAATGGCCCAAACTAAAATCACCTGCAAAATACAATCACACAAATGGGCTGTATGACACATTTCTACATTTACAAGTTTAAGGTAAAAGAAAATTCCCCAGATTCATTGCGTCTGTATTTCATAGACTTTTCAATATGCCCCCAATATTCTGTTTGAAAGATGTCTGTCTGTTTGAATTGATTGCATATAAGTAAACTTCATTTCCAACGAGGAAATAAAGCTGATGGCCTGTAGTTTTCAAGAAACTAGAAAGGCCATGTTCTTCTCGGCTCTGTGACAGTTTAAGGGAATGCCCCACTCCCTTGCAACCGGGCATTCAGAACCACCTCTCACTTGTTGGAGGCATGATCCATACTAAGGTCATTTGAGATTTTAAGGAAGTTGCTTAGAAAAGTTCCTTAACACAGACTATTATTTTTATTTGTAACAGGAGGATGATTTTGTTTGGAGAACGGTAGTCATTTGTAGATATCCAATACTGCAGCATTTATTGACTTCTTACACTGTTTCTAAATTCCCTTACTCTTAATACTATTTATACACAATTTAATAGCATCACAAATTATATTCCTTTATATGCATAAGCCTTTGGTCCAACTATTTGCGTGACCTCAGTGTCAGCTACAAGGTCCGAGGCACTGTGGTTTCCATGCCTCCATTGGGTGATGCTGTCATTAGTGGTAATAAAAATATGCTGCATGGATTGCCAAAAAGGGCAAAGAGATGCGATAAAAGCTACACAAAGGTGGCAATTTGAACAGCCTGCAATTCTCCGATGGTGAACTGAGTCCATATCAACTCAAATTGCACAGAAGAAAATTAATCACCAGAAAATTGAAGTTCAGCCTCCACATCTGCTCTGCTTCAGCCAAGGCTACAGGAGCGCCCCCACGGTGGTGGGGGATAGCACATGAGGACACAGGAAACAGGACACAGGGCACCCTCGGCCCGAGCCGGTCAGAGTGACCCTGAAATGCCTCTCCTGCCCCCGTTAACCGCAGGCCAGGCACGGTGACACCCAAGGTTTCCAAGCGTCCCAGGAATACCACCCGGAGCTCAGAAAGCTCGTGCCTGTGGGGGACTCTGTACCTCCGGGTGCTTTAGCGAGGAAGCGGCTAAGCCCCCGGGCACCTGGGCTTCTCCCTCCGTCCTTGTTCACCCGCAGGCAGGAGAAGCTCCAGGAAATGGGTCACTGGCTCCCACAAGGATGGGGACACTAGAATGTCGTGTAGCAGGCATGAGCCCGGGCTAAGGGCACCAACCGGCCATGGGAACGTGCAGGACACAGAAGAAGGAGAGAAGGAGAAAACGGGCAGGTTCCAGGGACCCGGACAAGCAGCTCTCTCTAGGACAGCCTAGAAGCGGGCAGCTGGAGGGACCAACCAAGAAGCAGAATTGTGCCGAAACCGGTTTGGCTCAGTGGTAGAACCTCCGTCTGCGGACTGAAGAGTCCCGGGTTCGATTCCGGTCAGGGGCATGTACCTTGGTTGTGGGCACATTCCCAGTGGGGGGTGTGCAAGAGGCAACTGGTCGATGTTTCTCTCTCATAGACGTTTCTAGCTCTCTATCTCTCTCCCTTCCTCTCTGTAAAATATCAATAAAATATATTTTTTTTAAAAAAGAAGCAGAATTGTAAGTGGCGGCTGGTTATGGTGCAACACAGCAACTTGGTCATGGCAGCTTTAAGACAACCAACTGGATTCTTACAAATAACTGAATGTTAGAGTAACCACATCTTTGGAAGGATGCCTTGGAGACGTTTTTAAAAATGAAGATGCAGGGATGATTTGCAATGAACATAAGATGGCCTTTGCCGGAAAGTGGGGGATTACAAGTCATTTGAGAGTGATTGAGAAGTCCCATCTGTGAAGTGTTCTAAGAAAGTCCCCTAGCAACTGTTGTTTCCTCCTAATTTGCTTACAGAAATGATCTTTATTGATTCTCTAAAGGAATACTGCAGGCCTCTTTCAACATTATAAAGCGATGTAAGTTATCGAAATCGAAATTAATGAGCTCTCCTATATTGCATTTGTGAGTCAGAATAAAAAGCAGAGGATTTAATAAACAAGGCAAGGTTTGGGCCTTCTGCTGGGTGAGCCACTGCAAAAACCTTGCTGTCTTCATTGTCTTCATCACTCTGGCACCGGCGTCCGCCAGTGCACCCTAGTGGCTGGATCCGTGAACGGCAAAGTCCAAGGGTGAGTTTTCAGAAAAGCCCAGAATCTTTCCATGCTGAGAGCTCCTGGGGTTCACCACACACTTTTCTGAGAGGATTTTACTTTTCTTTTTCAGACAAAGTCACTGCAGAATTTAGTGGTATTACTTACATCATCCCTCACATTCCTATTTTCTTTGTCTCTACAATTTTGTGGATAAAAAAATGGTGAAGTTTACAGCCTCATCCCCATTAAGACAATGGCCACTGCAAGAAAATCCTCCCCAGTGTTGGCCTGGAACAGCTGTAGGTGCTTCTCTCTGCTCCGCCCACCTGCTTAACCACTTGTTTTCCTTTCGGAGAGGCCTCGGGCCCCTTCAAAAGCGTTTCTTCTCTGTAGATATTGGACATATTTGGGACTCGTGATCGAGTTCCTCCTGGAATTTAATAAAATATCTGAGATCACGGATTCTTCTTTTCATTTGTATCTCTCTCTCTCTCTCTCTCTCTCTCTCTCTCTCTCTCTCTCTCTCTCTCTCTCAATCTCCTCTCTTTTTCATCACTGTTTCCTGTTTCCTATCCGGAGCAAAGGCATGGAAGTTCCCTCCTATTTCTAGTGAGGGATTTTTTTCCCCTGAAGTCTAGTCAGGATTAGGCTCTTCCCCTTTGGTAGCATTAAAATAGCAGCCAAAGAGATGGCTGGGAGGAAAGAGAGAAAAGGGGAAGGATATCCTGAAGTAAAAACTGCTTCCGGGCATGGCATCCTGAACGGAAGTCCAATATGATAGAGAGGTTTGGCTCCCTTTCTCCTGGAAGTCTGCAGTCCAGTGCAGCCCTGACTGTAACTGTAAAGACTGTCTGGTCAACCACATCTCCGACTCAGATGTCACATGGTGCTCCCCTGGGGGCTCAATTGGTTAGAGCAGAGGTTGGCAAACTGTGCTCTTTGGCCCCTTGAGTGTGGCTCTTTGGCCTCTTGAGTGTGGCTCTTCCACAAAATGCCACGGCCTGGGCGAGTCTATTTTGAAGAAGTGGCATTAGAAGAAGTTCAAGTTTAAAAAATTTGGCTCTCAAAAGAAATGTCAATTGTTGTACTGTTGATATTTGGCTCTGTTGAGTGATGAGTTTGCTGACCACTGGGTTAGAGCATCATCTCAGATGCTAAGGGTGTGGGTTCAATCCCAGTTAAGGCAGATACGAGAGTCAACCAGCCCTTGCTGGTTTAACTTATTGGATAGAGCATTAGCTTGTGAAGTGAAGGATCCCACGTTTAATTTTGGCCTGGGTTATGGGCTAGATCCCCATTGGGGGGTGGGGTGTAGGAGGCAGCCAATTGATGATTCTTATCACTGAAGTTTCTATCTCTCTCTCCTTCTCCCCCTTCCTCTCTGAAATAAATTAAATATATATATATATGAAAAAATTGTTAAAATTATAAAAAGAAAGAATCAACCAATGATTCTTAATTAAGAATAGGTGGAACAACAAATCAATATTTCTCTCAATCTCTAAAAACATTACTAAAAAAGTAAAAGGTGTCTACATGGATGAAAAGTCACTTTATAAATGGGGGAGGGATGACTAGTAACCTGTGTATCACCCTGATCAAACAGTTTCCTTAATTATTTTAGGAGGGTAGCACCCACAAGTCTGCCAATAATATGCTTCCTTTGTGAAAGGAGCAATTTCAATATACGAAACTTAATTCCCACCAGATGACGCTAAATAATGTGGGTAAGTTCCTTGTGTAAGAGTGAGAGGCGCAGTTCTAAAACATCTCAACAGAAGGGAGACTATAATTTTCTAAATACCTGTGCAATAAACATCTACAAATTACAGTATTTATGCTCAGTGGGTGTGAGGAGCAGAGATGTAATTAGAAGGTTACAGAACCCGGGAGAATGGGAAGGCAAGTGCTCTGCCACACAGGGATGGAGGGCAGGTTTATGCCCACCGCCCCCCTCCACCTCTGCCTCCTATCCTCCACCCTCCACTTCTACCTCTGTCTCCTATCCACCGTCCCCTCCACCTCTGTCTCCTATCCACTGTCCCCCCCTCCACCTCTGTCTTCTATCCACCGTCCCCCCTCCACCTGTCTCCTATCCACTATCCCCCCTCCATCTCTGTATCCTATCCACCGTCCCCCACTTCCACCTCTGTCTCCTATCCACCGTCCCCCCCTCCATCTTTGTCTCCCCAAGATAGCTGAAGGAGTCTGGGCATTGACCCTCAGGTTCCTAATCCTGCTTATGGACACAGCCTTCCAGATCCTGGCATGGCTCTCTTAATCTTTTACAATGCTTTATGTTTCACAACCCATTTTTTTTTGGGGGGGGGGTGAGGGTGGAGGTTAATCCTCATCCAAGGATAGTTTTCCATTGATTTTTTGAGAGATAGGGAGGGAGAGACAGAGAGAAACATCAAGTGAGAGAGAGGCATCAATTAGTAACTCCTGCACCCCCCCAACCAGTGCTGGGGAACCTGCAACCTTGACCAGAATTGAACCCGGGACCCTTCAGTTGAAGGCTAACACTCTACCCACTGAGCCAAACCAGCCAGGGCCACAACCATTTCAGTGTGGCTACATTTCTGAATCTGGAGCCCAGGGAGTGATGTGGAGAGAAGGGTCCTCTATATGATGCGCTGTAGAGATCTTCTGGGGGCTGCGCCAGCAACTCTCTCCAGAGGAAGGGGGGCCTGATTTGGGGGATGGGGTAGCAAGAGGTGAGTAATTAGGTGGATGCAAATCACCTTTTAGAGCCAAACTCAAGTCTCTTTCCCTGTGGAGCCTTCTCACACCTCCTTGGTCTGGCTCAGTGGTCTGCAAACTGTGGCTCGCAAGCCACATGCGGTTCTAGAGCCATTGTTTGCCACTCTGTTGACTAATGAGTTTGCCGACCACTGACCTAAACTCTCGATTCCAATAATTACAGGCTGTTGTTCCTTGTGATTAAGCCCATACTCTGGCTCGTTCGGTTCAAAGTAGACCATGTTAGCCTGAGTTGAATTGACACTTGAAACTGTTGCATTTGTCTAAATCAGCCGTGGGCAAACTACGGCCTGTTCGGCTGTTCTATCCGGCCCGAGGAGCCAAAAGATGGGAGGGTTCTCTTGCTCTCCCCTCCGCTCCTTCACCAGCAGCCCAAGAGGAGAGTGCCAACGTGGTCAGGTTGCTTTTGTTCCGGCCCTCTGGTCCGGTTTAAGAACCCATTGTGGCCCCCAAGTCAAAGAGTTTGCCCACCCCTGGTCTAAATGCAAGTCTAAGCTTCCAATTCCCACTGATTTTCCCCTTTGCTGTCTCTCCAAACTTTATATGTCACTAAAGGCGAGTACCTGTCACTCAAGTGCCAGAAAGTACCTGCCGGGAGAGGACTTTAGGGGACAGATGTGCTCTGCTCGGATATCATTGTCTAAATTTAAATACAGGCGCACGCAGAGCTCCAGCATCCCTGGAGACGGGCATCGCTGTGCTGCCCTCCAGCCCACACCTCGCAGGGGAACGGTAACGCGCCTGGGCACCCGGGTCCAGGACCCCAAAGCCTGTCGCTTTCCCGGCAGGTCCCTCCTGGGCTGGAAGCAGAGCTCAGGCTTCCGGCCCCTTAGTCGCCTTAGTCAGCGTGGCCTCTTCCGAGACCCTGCACCCCTTTTCTCTTTAATACCTTTGTGAATAGTTTTTAAAGAAGACACCCACAATTCCGCCAGCTTCTGGCCCTACAAACCTGGATCTGCCACCGATTCCAAATCAATGGCATTTGCCCTGAGAGAGATTTCAAAGCTGCTATTGCTGAAAATGACAATCACATGTGTCTTTCATAGCAACTTTACTGGTATTTCTTATTTATGCACCGAGGCCTTCCTGCTTAGACATCTGACAAGCATCGCTGTGCCTGTTCCTCAGAATGCCCGCAGTGCGGGGCCACGGCCACGCGCAGTGACACCAGCGGGCCCGGGTGACTCCATCCCGGCGGCCTCACTCCAGAACGCTCCGTCATTCCCGCCCAGCATGCCTGGGTGCGGGCAAAGCGGCTGCTTCACACACAAACCCTTTACACGTCGGTAGGCACTAACCAGAAATCAATACAGCACCACAGTGAGCGGGCATCTGGCTACTAAATTGTTTATTTCCCACCGGGTCATGTTGTGTCACATCACATGCAACTTTAAAACGTCAACTAACCCGTTTGCAAGTAGGGAACAGTGTGTCGGGTCTTCGTGCCGAAGACTGGAAGATGAATTAACCAGTCAACACAGGAGCTAAACGGAAAGATGGTGGCTGTAAGAACTGAGAGGATGAGTTGATTCAAACGACGCTGAATGGCATTCATGGCGCAAGGGAGCTGTGCCTAACACTGAGAAATAATTCTGGTGTGGGGTGGTTCCTTAAGCTTCTGGGAGGGTATGCACAGACCCTCCAGCTCGCTTCTTCTCCAGGGGCGTTACACTCCTGTGCATGGGAACGGTTTGTGAACTGGCCAATGGAATGCAGCACGTCCACACATCCGGGTGGGGAAAGCCCGGGGTGTTTATCAGGCCCCATCACTCAGGCTCAGCGAGCTCAGGAGGCTGGTGGCCTAGGCAGAGTGGCCCCCCACATCTGGAATAAACTCACATTTTTAAGCTGAGGACACCCATGTATAAAACCAGAATGTAAAAATTATGTTGCAATGGAAACCTAAATGGCAAAATGGCTCCTGCCAACTCAGGTCATTTGGCTAGCCCGATATTCCTGCAGGCAAGCTACATAAAATCCAAATTATGAATTTAAAAGACGAGTAAGCATGGCATCAGAAAGTGGGTAGCATTGCAGGATTCTAAAATTTAGACTTACACTTCCTGATACTCAGTAAACTTGTGTTGTTGTTGTGTGTGTTTTTTAAACATTTATATATTTATGATTTCAGAGAGGAAGGGAGAGGGAGAGAGGGTAGAAGCACCACTGATGAGAGGGAATCATTAATCTGCTGCCACACTGGGGATTAAGCCCCAACCCAGGCATGTGCCCTGACTGGGAATCGAACTGTTACCTCCTGGTTCAGAGGATCATGCTCAACTGCTGAGCCATGCTGGCCAGGCAATAACCTTGCTTTTTGAACAATAAAGGAATGGAAGGCACTATTTAAGAACACTCCGTGAGTGAACTGGAACAGCTAGTTGGCTTTGTGAAGCAGCTCCTGAAGCTGGCAGCATCCCATCCAGGAGCCAGAGGGCGCCCAGTGAGGTCATTTAGAGGAAGGGTTTGTAGGAATGAGGTGGGCAGAGGAGCCAGAAGCCAAAGGAAAGGAAGGACTGCTTTCAGACCAGGATTTCTTCCTCAGGGAGAGGGCAGAGCGAGGTTTTGTCACACAGGTCACCTTCTCTCTCCACGGGGGCTGCAGAGGGCCCACTAGACAAATTGCCTTCCTGATGCTTGGCCAGAAAATTCCAGACTCCTTCATTACGACTGTATTTTAGGAAGGTCAAGACAGCCAAGAGGTCACATATTAAATCTAGGTTTGGGGCCATGGGTTTTAGCACAAGTGATACCATTTAAGGCCTGTGGTTTCCTCGGGAAAGTCCCTGAGATAATCTGCCATTGTTTGTTTTTTATTGTTTTGTTTTGCTACATGGAGATTATGTCAATCATCAAATCTTTTCATCATAACTCTGAATTGCTCTGACCATTATGATTATGGTAACTTTTATCATTTAACCCTCACAGGAAAATTGTACTTCTTCCTACGTTTGTTGGTGAAATCTCACTTCAGTCCCTGTCACCTAACCACAGCGCCATTAAGGAGGGTTAAGTGCCATGAAGCACTGTAAGGAGGCAAAATAAGAACACAAGCACAGACCAGTAACCCTACTCAGCACCAGAAACCAGCATCCCAGGTCCAGAGGGGGGGTAAGTTGGAGATGCCGGCAGCCACCTTGGTTGGAGGCAGAGAAGAGGCTGGGAAGGCATGGTGGCTCCCAGAACCTGGATTTGATGATCCCATTGAGTATGCTCAGTGCTACAACACCAGGAGAAAGTGGTCCAGATTCCACACTCCGAGAATCTTGCCAGGTATGTTAGCGAAGTGACAGAAACCCAGTCTTAAATAGCTTAAGAGGAATTACCCACAGGGCTGAGGAGTCCTTTGGCACAGCTGGGTTTCCACAGCCTGGACCATACGGCCTGCTCCAGGCTCTGCGTCCCGGGTTTACTGCTCTCTGCCTGCTTACGGGTCCCGGTGCTCAGATGGTGTCCCCGGGGCTTGCTCTCCGTCTCTCTTTGTTTCTTAGGTGACAGTCTCTCTTGTCTTTGCAGGTCAGGTGGCTGTCAGCGATCCCATTTTTCTATCACACAGACTCAATTACCTTAACTACTTTGGGTTGGAGCGTTTGTCTATTTTAATGCTCACACACAGCCTATGAATGCCCATCATGATAAAAGGAGAACCGAACTACACCTAAGTCGTGCCTGTGATAGTGTACATGCACATATGCACCCACATCTGGGTAACAGTTTATATCAATTCAACAAAGGACAGCATTGATACGGATATATCAGAAACACTGCCGTGGCCGTGCAGGTGACACAGGAATTTCAGCGGGAGAGCTGAGGATCCATGAGCTCTGGCGACTACACTTCCCAAGGGTGTGATGGAGGGAGAATAAAGACGCTTAAGAGCAGCTCAAATCTGGAAAGGCAGTTGAAGCTACTAAAGGATTTATGAACCACAAATGAATAATGGGGTGGACTTGAAAATGCTCTAATTACCAAGAGAAAAAATACTGTGTTAAATGAATGTTATAAAATAAATAATGTGACTTCTTCCAAAGGTCGGCAGTAGGTCCTGGGAGTTAGAGATCAGACAAGGAGCAGCCAGCTGGGGGTGGGGGAAGTGGCTGTTGCCAAATCAGTCTTAAGATGACTCTGATGATCTTACTCTTCCATTATACAAAGAAAGCCAGTTAATAGGCTTATACACGCCAAAAAACGCCTAGGGCTATAGGACCTGTGGTTTTCTTTTTTTTATTACTGTATTGCTCTGATGAGCTGCAGATTAAAAAAAAAAAAAAAGATACAGAGCAGAATGTTAGCTACCTGAGTACCATCATCCGGGTATAGAAATGATAAAACAACTACTGATGTCCCCTCTAACCTCCCCAGCACAGGAAAGCTACTATCAGAGACCCTGTTTTTATTATTATTTCCAATTTGAGGTTTCCATAACAATGGAAGTAGCATACATTTAGAAACCCAATTGATTGTGAGGGAAGGCCTGCAGCTATATATATATATATATATATATATATATATATATATATATATATATATATATATAAAGAAATACTGTGTTTTCCCCCAACCAGATTGCAGTCTGAGACAGAAAAAAAAGAAAAAGAAAAAAACCAACCATATTTTCCTTGGTTATACTTTTTTCTTTCTTTTCTAATCTAGTCTGTCTTTATAGGAGAACAGGAACTTCAATTAGTTGTTTCAGGTGCAACACTAGGGTTCATGCTGCCCAAGTACATTGCTGCTGTCCATAATTAGTAATTCTCAGTTAATAATTAACTAGAGGCCCAGTGCATGGCATTTGTGCACTGAGGGGTGGGGTCCCTCAGCCAGCCTGTGCCCTCTTGAAGTCCGGGACCACCCGGGGTATGTCTGGCTGCTGGCAATCTGGGGTGCCTTGCTCCTCACCACCTGCCTGCTCGCTGCTCCTTACCACTGCCACAGAGATAGGAGAGGCCCCCGCCACCTCTGCCACACTAGCCTGCTGTGAGCCTGGCTTCTGGCTGAGCTCCACTTCCCATGGCGGAGCACAATGACCACCAAGGGGCATCTCCTGCTTTGGGCATCTGCCCCCTGGTGGTCAGTGCACATAACAGTGACCAGTTGTTCTGCTGTAATGATTGCTTAGGCTTTTATTATATAGATATTTAAAGCCTTATGGATTTATGAAGCTAATTATAAAATAATAAAATTACAATATCACAAAATCTAACTTTAGTGTGATTGGAATACTTCAGAAAAGGGAAAAAAAGTTAGTTAAATCGACAAAACTTTTCAAATTGGTTAGCTTCTCACAGTCCCTTGAGTTTTATTTTGTTCGATATTTTTCCTCTCTTCTACCTATGAATAATTTCTATTTTCTGTCTTTAAGTCCTTTGAGTTTTTCCTCAGCCATAGTCGTTCTGCTATTGTGCCCATATATTGTTTTTTTTTTTAATTAAGGTATTTTGTTTTTCAGCTCTAACATTTTAACTTAGTTCCTATAATAAAATTTATATCTCTGTTGAAAAAATAATGTTTTCATTAATTTAAAGGGATTTAGCACTACACTACCTCACAAAGCACAGTTATAATATCACTGATAATTCTAACATTTAGATCACCCAGCAGCTTTTATATGGTGATTATCTTTTTTCCCTTGAGAATGGCTCCCAATTTCCTGGTCCTCTACAGGAGGAATAATTCCAGACTGTACCAGACCCGCTGTGTATATCATATTGTGAAACTTCCAGTCTTCTTAAAACCCTCTGGAGAAAGCACACTTGGTTTTATTTTGTTGTAACAGTCAACCAGTTAGGTTCAGAATGCAGATCCTGTCTCACCTTCCTAAGCTGTGCCTTCCATCCCCACTGCCATCCCCCTCCCTACACCCCTCCCCACTCCCACTCCCCTCCCCACTCCCCTTCCCACTCCCACTGCCATTCCACATTCACAGCCATGGCTCTGGTGGCTCTGGGCGCTGGGTTGGCCTCGGGCATGCACCTGCCAGGGGCCAGTCTGAGGCCCGGATTCCTTTACATTGGCACTCGGTTCTCAGGCTCCGATCAGCTCTGGGTCTGGCCCAGCGCCTACAGTTCAGGTGAAACTGGAACTTAAGTCACCTCACACAGAGTCACAGACCCTCCTCTCCATGGCACATCTGGGGCTCCACAGCCCTCAGGGGCCTGCTCCCCTGTCCTCTGGAGAGAAAAACAACTTCTCCCCAAGTCTTGGCCTCCTGCTGTTGCTTGTTTCTGCACACCTGGGTCTTCCTCGGCCAAGACCGGCGGAGAAACAGAACGAGGCCCTGCCCTGTCACGCTCTGGACATCAGGTCCCTTTTGCTCAGCTGCTCGGGTCAGAAGAGAGGTTTTCTCTCGGGTGCTGGCTCTGCCCCCACCTCGGACCTGGGGCTGGGGCTGGGGCTCCCTGGGGCTGGGCCAGGAGGGGACGGCCAGAAGAAACACGGTGACCCCATGACGGGCCCCGGGGAGAGCATGCACAGATGCGCAGCCCCCTCTCCGGCCAGGAAGACGGGGCGCCCTGGCGGTGCACCTCCACTGCGGGGAGGCCCTCAGGCCCCGCTGGGGGATGAGAGAGAAAACGAAAAGCAGGAAACTCCATCTGGCTGCAGGTTCTTCTCTAAGTTCCCTCACTAACCGCTTGCTGGGTGAACTGCTCAGCGTCCTCGAGGTGTGGCCAGCAGAAGAGAGAGGCTATAGTGGGTCAATTCTATTGGCCCCGCAAGTTCCTGAGCTGGCATTTACATTCCTGGTCTCCAAGCCTGCCAATGCTCTCGGTGCTAATTCCAGTAACCACCACTGGTGCAGCTTGCTCTCAACCAGTTTACTTCTCTGTGACACATGCTTATGCTGGTTTATTGTTACAAACCAGACACCAGCATCTCTGCAATTCTAATGCTGCCAAGTATTTATTGGAAGTGTTGTTTTTCTTTTAATCTTAAAGACAAATGTCCCCTGTGGAATAGCTGTGTTGTTGGAAGAGAGTCCTTCACAGTAACTATAGACACAATGAAATTGGTTACACGTTTCCTTTCAGACAATGATGGTGAGGATTCTTCACTAACCATTTTCTATCAATATGCTGAGATGCAGAAACTGGCACTTGCACATTCTCTCCTTTAATTCTATTGAAATTGTACTAAACAGTAATTCCAGTCACGGGGGTGCCTACAGCTCAATACCCTTCCTGTAGCCCAATGAGGCGGCGATAAAGCTTCCGGCCCGTCCTTTTATGTTAATAAAAAGCCAGTGGCGTCTGCTTTGTGCTGGTTTCCTTGATGTTCCTGTGACCACTCACCACAGAGCTTGCCTCCCTGTGCCTCTCCAGGAGATGTGGATGAACCGGAGTAGAAAGGCTGTAATTAGAGATGGTGAGGCGCTAACATCCGAGCTTAGCTGAGGATCACTATTCATCACCAGGCCGCTGTGTCCAGGCCTCCCCAGGAATCCGCCATTTGAGAAGTGACACAAATAATCGCTTAGTCTGGTTTTCCCTTTGCTGCCGCAAACGATAGGGTACCTAGTGCATTAAGCAACCCAATCAATCACTTAACTTCTTGACACAAAAGTGGTTATTGGTCTACTCTGGATATTTCAGATAGGAAATAGCTGGACGGTTCCTAGTTCTTAATTTATGCTCTTTTGCTCTTTTTCTTCACAGAGAAGATGAGGGGGTGGGGAGTCTGTCTCCACCTGGCCTCTGTGGCCATGTCCACGTCCCCTCACCTGCCTCCCTCAGTGAGCATTAGCCGCTGCTTAGGGGAACCATTGGGTCCGTTACATGCTGGTCCTGCTTTGCAGTTGGCTGCTCTTATCAGGTAGGATTCCTGCCAAGCTTAGATCTGTTCACAGCTGCCTGCAAAACACTGTGTGCATTTTAACATTCAGCAAGAATTGAATTTAGTGAAAATGACACCCACCTGGAGGTCCTTGTTCTATCTAACTAGTCATGGTTTTCTCCAGCGAGAGGCTGCCTGCATTCCTTGGCTAGTTGCCTCGTTCCGGCAAAGGCCTCACTCAGACCTCTGCTCCCATCATCCCATCTCCTTCTTTGACTCTCAACTTCCTTTCTACTTACAAACCAGCCAGACACCAGAATCTCTGCAGTTCTGTAAAGGACCTCAGTGATCACTTTGGGTCCATCCAGATACTCCAGGGTAATGGCCCCCAAACCCTAAAGTTAAGTATACACATGGAAAGCTCTGTTGCCAATTGAGGTGACCCATTTACAGATTTGAAGGACTGGGATGTGGACATCTTTGAGGGGTAATTTTTTTGGCATACCACATGTACAATGGACATTTCACATAAATAAGCAAATGACAAACTGCACCTACACACAGGCAGAGAAGACGCGTTTATAAAATGGTGTACACGGGAAGTTGATTTCTCTCCTTAGGACACTGCTTTGTTTCAGTAACAAATAGTGCCACATGCCAACAAAGGCGTTAAGAAGAGAGGCTCATTCAAACACTGTAGGAAGAAGTGTACGTTAGTGCAGCACTTTTGGGGGACTTTTTGGCTAAAAATGGATATGTGCTTTAGATGAGCTATTCCTGGAATGCCTTTGGAATTGGGTAAAGTAAGGGAAAATACCCAACCGATTATCACAGGGACACTGGTTAAGCAAATTCTATTCACTAAAACTTGAGGGGCATAAAAATGGTAGTGAATGCAATACAAGTTGTCTTATTTACTCGCACTCACATAGATGGAAACTGAAAATCAGAAGCCCTGTGCTTTTTGATTCAAACCTGATGGAAAAGACAAAGTAAAGCACGGTAGCTATAGCCTCTAATGAAGAATACTGAAGGAACGTGAAAGCACTGATGTCAGTGGTAAAGAATTTTAAGTGCTCACCTGCCTCTTACAGGTCTCTATTAACTATCGGTACAAAAATAGAAACCAATTCATCATGTTGTAGATATAATTAAATGGGAGATACATTTAAAGGGCATGCCACATTGCTTTAGCATATAAAGAAAAGGGTTATTAATATTTATACAAGACACTATACCCATTAGGCTGAATCTGTGAAGATTTAAAGGTAAATTTCTATCAATGTCTTAATACTAGTAAGGGCCAAGATCTTTCTAAATTATAAAAAGTTCTCTTTTAACTATTCTAGTCATTCTTGACTGGTAACTCTGAGATAGCCTTTAACAGAGTATGGCTATTTCCTGTGGACTATAACTATTAATAATGGAGGTTAACTTGATGTTTCCTTCTCGACCTCCACACATCCTTCAGTCTCTACTGAACATATGTCATGCTCTGACAGCCTCTGGGTGTTTGGAAATTTCTTCTCTGTGAGACTCAGAAACTTTTATCCTGCACTTCCAAAGCACGTGACTTGACCTCAGCCAGCACAGCCACCACAGCCCACTGTGGTGTGGAGGGGAAGAGAGATGGAAGGTCTGACGTGGAGAACAGGCGCTGGTGGGTGGGCAGAGGAACTGAGTCCCAGGAGCAGGGTGGTAGGGTCCTAAAGGAAGCATTTCCTCTCTCAACTGCCTCAGTGACCTCAGTGACCTGCAGCGCTCCCCTTCAGCCCTGGCAGTAACAGCTGCTGCCTGTTAGAGAAGGCTGCCCAGTCCTCACAGCACTGTACAAGCCCCACAGGTATGGCCCCCGCTCATCCCTCCAGCCTCATTCAGCAGCACGCCGGTCCGGTCTACTGGGTCCCAATACACCCACGCTTCGCTGCTTCCTGCACCTGCCAGGCATGCCTTTCATCCAGGGTCGTTTTATTTCCCAAGGTCTGGAAGGGTTCTCCTCTGGTTCCCAAGTCTGACCCTCCCACATCCTGTTCTTGGAGATTCTTTGAGTTACCTATCTTACAATAAAATTCCTAATTTGCTTTCCTATCAAGACCGGAATTGGTCATTTCAAAGAAGATCCCTTGCTAATGCACGTCTCTTAATGGAATCAGTATACACCAACCAGAAGTGCCCCACACAATACTGTTACCTGCTTTCCATTCCTCCATGTTTGAGTTGAAATTAGGCCCTATTATTTCTAGCCTGAACTATAGCATTACTCTAAAACCAACATTCTTCCTCCAGTATTATCCTATCCTAATTTGTCTTCTGACGACTCTTCTGTAAACTCTAAGTAAATTATTTCTAATACCAAGATAATTTGTCAATAACATGGGATGTTCAGTAGACAATTCGAGTAGCTTTTAAATTTGAACATATTTAAAAATACTTGCTATTTCATTTGTTTACATTTCAACTGGTTGTATCTGAATTAAATGCAAGCAAGGGGAATTTAAGTAAACACCAGGAATAGAATTTGTTTGGGTTAGAAAAATAGAAGGATAACAGAAAAATTTTACAAGAACTACCTTAGTTCACCTTTAAATAGGTGCTTAGAATCACAGTGCTTATTCTATGCTAAGGATTGTCACCCCAAAAAGGTATGCTGAAGTCCTAACTCTGAACCGCAGAACAGAGATGTCACAATGGAGCAGATGTCATTCCCATGTGATAGATGCTCTGATACAAAGATGGCCATTGAAGACAGACACACAGAGACGCGTGGTGACGATGACAGAGATTGGAGGCCAAGAATGTCATGGAGGATGTGGCTACCAGAAGCTAGGGAGAAGCAAAGAAGGATCCTCTACGGGTTTCAGAGAGAGGATGGCCCGAAGACATCCTGACTTCAGACTTTTCACCTTCAGACTTCGGAGAGTAGAAATGTCTGTAGTTGTGAGCCCCCGGGTTTGTGGGATTTTGTTACAGCAGGCCCAAGAAACTAATACACTCTTCCTGTGGGTGCAAGGCGTATCTTTGTTAGGTGTGTTTCAAATGATGAGTGAAAAAGAAGATTAATCCAACTTCTTTGCAGTGGAGTCATATAGAGTGAAATACAGAAACAAAGGCAAAATATCTAAACATAGCTTTCTGGAAACTGCCTCTATTGTTAGATGTAGTTTTGACATGGATGCATATAAATAAATCCACAGAGCGATTCTACACTGGCTTGGAGAAGCAAACAATATGGGTGCACCCTGCCATTTATTTGTTTCTGTTTAAGGGGGGGAAAACTAAGGTTATTTACTTCTATGACATTTGTTCACAAAAAAAATTGACATTTTGAGATTACAGTTTGGGGGGATCTATGAGCAGGAATTACTAAATTCTAGTATTTCTAGCAAGATGAACATCATTCTTCCATGAGAAAAGGTTATGACAACTAGTAGTTGCAGAGAAAACTGCTTTCTCAGATCTATCTGCAGATTATGGCAATCTAAAGTCAGCTCAGACAGGTGAATATTTAACACCATGTCACAGTCCTTACTGGCGCTAAGATACAGTCTTCATCTCTCCCTTTAAGCATATTCCTCATTCCGTTCTAGGTTGTAGAGAAAAATCTCTGAGCATCCCAGAGCAGGCTTTGGACAGAGTCACTGAGGGGTATGCATTTAGTAAACTGAAAATGGTGCATCTCCTATTTGACTATCACCTATGCCTGCTTCATATTTGTACCTATGGCTCCAGATATCACACACCAATGAAGCCTAGCAGCATTAGGTGACCAGGCAGAGAAATGCACAGCTCTACCAGCGATTTCCACTTTTTCTCTCACTTTCACAAAGAAAATGCTTATGCCTCTTGCTGGTAACAGTTGATTTGGCCCCAGAGCTCTGCTCTCTATTTTCCTCCCTTTGGATCCAGGGTGGCTGGCTCCTGCAGACTCCATCACCTAGTCCCCCAACTTTCTTGTTTACCTAGAGTTTTGGTGACTGAGAAGCAGCGGGGCACCCAAGGGCAGGAAAAGAGGGAATTAAAGTTCTCTCTTACTGTGGCACCTTCCTCTGGTAGCTCATGTACTCCCAATAGACTACAAAGCCCATGAGAAGCCCCGCCCCCTGGGTCTTCATGGTGACAGCTTTGGATAGCTAACATTGACCAGGCTGATTAGAGAGCCCAGTTTATACAGTCAGGCACTCGCTGGCTCCCACAGGCCTGTTTCATTCCGATACACTATTAGCCTGATCCTTGTTCAATTTAAGTACACAATCCTTGGTGCAGATGATGCCAACGCTCTAACTCTAGCACACAACATCATTCTTGTCTATTCATCCTACCGCAGAGTTCCAAGGTGAGGTCTCCTTCTTTTTCTGGTTTAGGCTGTGGCGGCATCAGAAAGAGCTCACACCAAAGAGTAAGAAAAATATTGAGGCAATGCAAATTTTTGACGACCAGCCATTTTCTATGACTTGGGCCTGCAGGACATGCAAAATTGAATGAGACATTATCTGTGGTTCCGGAGTTCAAAATCTAAATAGACTTCATATTCCTAACTAACATTCAATTAAAAAATGTATTGCTCTAGCTTTGTCTTTGTGCAAAGGAGCTTCTTGTTGGAGGTCTTATGGGCTGCAGGTCCTTGTACTTATTTTGTAAGCCCGTTACTACTGATATCACTTGTGTGTGTGAGGGGGGGAAACACTACAAATACTGTTTTGATTTTTAATTAGCAGGTATTTTTAATAGAATCAAATAGAAAATGAAATGTTTCTTCTTTCTTCTAATTCAACTTTGTATATTTCTCAGATCTGAAATATTTTGCCTTATAATGTGAAGGGTCTGTGTTAGGAATATATTTTACAAAAAAAGTATTCACTAATTCATCATAATTTCTGTTCCACTGTGAGAGACTTCTTAAAAAAATATTGATCTCAGAGAGGAAGAGAGGGAGAGAGACAGAAACATCAATGATGAGAGAGAATCACTGATCAACGGCCTCATGCACACCCCACACTGGGGATCCAGCCTGCAATCCAGGCATGTACCTGGACCAGGAATCCAATCGTGACCTCCTCCTTCATAGGTTGATGCTCAACCATGAGCCATGCTGGCTGGGCTCTGTGAGACATTTTTTTAATAAAGGCACGTCTTAGTTAATCCACGCAGCTATCAATCAGGACAGTGCTTGCCTATGGCAGGGTGGGTGAGGGAGATTGACAGGCAAAGGGCATGAGGGGGATTTCTAAGGTGATCAAGTGATCTATATCTTAATTAGAATGTTGGTTACATTCTAATTAGGCACATGCATCTGTGAGGATCCACAATCTATATCTGAGATTTGCATACTTTATTATAAGTACTGCTACTATAATAAAATAACAAAAACAATATATTATTTTCTACACATAGATAAATACCATTTTTGTTATGTTTACTTATTTTTAAATATGTTTTATTGATTTCAGAAAGAGGAAGGGAGAGGAAGAGAGAGATAGAAACATCAATGATGAATCATTGATTGGCCGCCTTTTTCACGCCCCCTACTGGGATAGAACCTGCAACCCCGGGTATGTGCCCTGACCTGAAATAGAACCATGACCTCTTGGTGCATGTGTGGATGCTCAACCATTGAGCCACATTGGCCAGGCAATACCATGTGTTTTTTTGGTTGTTTTTGTTTTGTTTTTGTTTTGTTTTTCTCTTATAATACCATGTTTTTAAACAATGAAAATACTATCATCCATGCAAATATGTGGGCCTTGCATTAGATTCTATTTTACATAGAATCTCTAACAATTATTAATTACAATAGATATCTCTACCTGTTTTAAAAATAAATTCTAAGTTAAAAAACAAAATACAAATATTTTAGTACATATAGCTAAGTCAGGCATAAGAGGAAATGTATGGCTTTAACCACAATTAAGAAATGGCTTCCACTCATCTGTTTAAGTAGTCACTACAATCTATCAAACTTTTAGATTTATTCCTTCATTTCATATATAATATTTTCATAACTGGCCTGAGTAAGAAAAACTAAGGCTTTTTGAAGATGAAAATTTTCACTCTGCTTTAATAGAATTGCTTTTGTTAATATGCTAGTCAGATGAGTTTATCTTTGTTTTAAGGGATGCAAAATGTTCAAAATTTACTGACTTTTTTTTTAACTGAGTATTAAATTGTTCTTGTTTAATAATTTCAGATAAAAATATTCTAAGATTGATAACACTTGAAATCTGCATACTTTATTGGTTTATCAGATTCAAATATTTTATTTTGTGATCATTGTAAGACAGCAATTAAAATTTTAATGCATGTTCTGATTATGCATGTACCAAGATTATGATGGACTGTCACTATCAAGAGATCTGAGATCTTTCTCTGAGATCTGATTTTAGTCTTGGAGACACTAAGAAACCTTTCCAGCTGTAGTACTGATTCCTACCGGTCAACACACCATAGAGTGCACATTGGCTGTGGCCTGTCTAGCCCTCAAATAACCTGGAACCATCATTAAGGCAGCTTAGGAAGGATTTTCATAACAGGTTTCCTTTTCCCACCCTCTCTCCTACAACATACCTCCAGCTTCCTGGGAGGTTTGGGGCACAGGTTCCTATCCCGATGACCATGAAACCTTCCTTTTCTGGCTTAATGGTGCATTAAAACTGTATGCTCAGGCCTCAGCACAGTAATCTATATGTCTATCTAAAAGGATAACATGCTGTGTCCCACAGTCCTGGTTATGACAACATGTAGCAACACCCGGCTTACTCTCCCTAGCAATTAGCCTCTTTGCGGGTTGCTTCAGACCAGGAACACGATTTGCTTTATAGCCAGGTGGGAACATTTACACTTTAACCAAATGTTTGTGAAGCATTTTCCCGTTCCTCATCTCATTTGATCCTCACAGAAGTCCTGGAGTAAGTGAATAAGACACTCGGTGGAATCCTATTTTCTTTTTATTAACAGGAAAATGGAGATTTAGAAAACTTAGAAACTTGACCCAAATGAAAAGAAGAAATGGTGGACCTTGAAAATGACTTCAGGTTTTGTCACTGTGCAGATAGAGTCAAACACTGCTGCAGTTAAATATTGTACCCTTTGTTCTCCCTGCGTGATCTACAGTAATAATCTGCTTCATGTTGATATTTATTGCTGAGTAGCTGTCAACTACCTGAAAGAGAAGTTGGGGTGCTTCACAGGGCTGGAAAAAGTTTAACTAAATCAGGAAGCAGATCTAATTAAGCAAGTTTATTCTATACCTATTAAAGGCTTAGTTGACTCACGCATGCGCTATACATATAAAGCTCTCATAGGCGCCAATCGCACACATGTGTTTTGATCAGTCATTGTCGATCGTGAATTTAGTTGACACTTCTATTATAGAGAAAGGGCAAATGGCAATATTAAAATATTCTTCTAATTAATTTCCTTTCAATGTACATGAATTCGGGCACATAATACAATTTTTACATAATACAAGGTGGGGCAAGCATTGGTTTACAGTTGTGAGTATTCAAAACATAGAGTTTAATCTTGTATTATTATTTGTTAACTATTGTATTCTTTTCCATACAAACAACTGTAAACCTACTTTTGCCCAATCTGTTTTCATATTACATGCTTATATACTAAATGAAATAATGAATAAATATATAGAGTCTTGCATACTGTCCATTTTAGTTCGTTGATCCTCCAGAAGTTAAAAAATATTCTAGTAACCAAACAGAGCAGGCCTCTTAACTATTAGAGGAGCCTATACAGTCCTCATTAGACAGTGCTTTGTTTGATGCCTTCCAACATTTCAAAAACATAAGAGATATAAAAAACATTATAAATGGCATTGAATGCATTATTTCTAGGCATTTATTTTTTAAGGCACAAAAATAACTTTAAAATGCATTCATTTCAGAAAGCCACTTTAGGTTGTTAGATATAATTATTTTTAATGTAAGTTCATTGAGGGCAGTAGAGATTTCTTATTCATCTTTATTTATTACCTCTACATAATAGAGTGTTTTATAAATAGTAGGCAATGTCATTTAAGTGAAGTAAAATTAAATATAATTATTATTGCTGGCATTCATTATAAACAATAGAGTTGTAGCCACTTTTGCATTCAGCATCTCATATGATGCATCTATTAACTGATTTATTAAAAAATAATTATGGGATGGTAATGCCATTCATAATCACATCAACCTTATAGAACAAAGAATAAAACAGACACGCAGATATTATATTACTATATGGTGTAGTATGGCACATATGGAAAATATATGAAATCAAGTCTCAAGAAAAGGAAAATCCTCCAAACTAGGAGACATCTAAAGGATGAGGAGGACTGAGAAAGAGGAATGGAAAAATGGAGGTTCCACAAAGCAGTAGCACACACAGCAAAGGCCTTCGCAGAAAAGCAAAGTAAACGATTCAAGCATCTGGGCTACAAGAAAGGTGAGAGCAAGGTTGATCTCTGAAGACAACAGGTTGTGTAGGAACATTTTGTTTGCTGGTCTATTGGTCTGCAAGACTAATCACATGTGAAAGTACTTAAATAAAGGAATATTATTTCCCTAGAAAGGAAGGAGACCACGCCAATGAAGAGGTTATGAGCTGTTGAGGCATGAGAAGACAGGGAAGGAAACTGCAAGGGGTAACAATGTGGAAAGACTGGGTCCTGTAGGAGCCCAGCTCTAGGGCATTCTGGAGAGGGTACAGCTGTGGACACAGTAAAGATCAGTGCCGGCTTGTCAGAGGGGGAGAGACGAAAAGAAGAATAGGCAGGACACAGAAGGTTTTGAGGAAAGTAAAGCTGTTCTGTATGGTACCGTAAAGGCGGGTACATGCCATTATAGATTTGCCAAAACCATAAAATGTGCAACACCGAGAACATAATGTAAATTATGGACTCTGGGTGACGACGTATCAGTGTAGGTCCAGCAATAGTAACAAGCTCACTTCTCTGAGGCAGGACGTGGATAATGGGGGTGTGGCAGCCTGAGGTAAATGGAAAATGGCTATTCCTTCTGCGCAACTTTGCTATGAACCCAAATTGCTTTAAAAATGCATTCTCTTTAAAAAAACAAAGGGGATGAAGATGTAAAATAAAAGAGGCAACGTGCAGGCTCAGGTCACTTAGTAAACAGCAGGAGCTGGGGGATTCAAAGCTCATTAATTTTTGGTAAGAGTACGGTCATCTTTCCCACTATATCAGCTACTAGTAAGAAGAATGGGGCAGGTGAGCTACCAGGTAAGTGATTTTATAGTTGCACCAGGTTTACAAAAATTCTGTGATTTCCTGCCTAGGTGTTCCTAGCTTTCTGTTAAGGAATAGCCAAAAAATGAAGGCTGATGGAGTTGGGTATTTGAAAAGAGTGGACATAGTTTGGACATTCCACTGTGGACAATTCTCTACCCAGGAAATAAAGAGGTTATTGGACAGTGTTGGAGTCCAGCTGAGGTTGGAGGAAATGGATTTATTGCAGCACCAATGTGTGGAAGAAATAAAGGTAATATCTAAATAACTTCACTGCTGGGGGTTTAACATTTAGCAGGAACAGTGGATTTAGAAAACAAGAGAATTGTGGATACTTTAAAACTATTGAAGAGGTAAGTCACAGGGAGATCTGATGGAGAGAATGAGAAGTGAAGACTGATAGAAATGAGAGAGGAGAAGAATCAGAGGACTATTTGTCTTGCTGATGAGATATCTGCCCAATTATGTTTTGCTCCTTGAAACAACCCTGCAAGATAGGTGGGGATCACATGACCATTGTGCTGAGGAAGACACCAGGAACAGAGAGGATGTGATCAATCATAATCTCATACAATGTCTGCTTGACTTGTGTTGAATCAGGGCTGAGCTGCAGACCTTGTCTCTAGACCTAAAACTGTATTTCCATGCACTGAATCCCCACCACCGTGTGTGGATTACACTAACCTGACATGGAGCCTGTGTCTTCCTCCCTTTTCTGGAACCTTCTCTGTGTCACTTCATATCATAGTCTGTGCACTGAGACTGAGAACTTATTCTTTGTAGGGCATGATGCTGTGCATTCAAATTATAATAGCGTGTCCTTCATCCTTAGGTGGCATGCCATGTTCAAAATGTCAAAGAATTCTAAAGAACACAATTTTCACCAGGAAGAGTTCAGATGTGATCATCAATTACATACTACATTCCTAATTTCGAGCTTGTCTTTATAAAGCCTTTAAATAGAAAACACAGAATATGAGAAAAACATACTTGAGAGTTGGTTCCAAGCAGATTTGGAACCAATGAGGATGAATACAGGAGAAGCATGGAGGCCATGGAGGAAGTGGGGGAGGGAAGAGTAAGTCATATCCTTGAACTATATCCCCACTGGCTGGTGAGAGGTGGAAACCAGAAGTTTCTAGTAGATATAATGATATAATGGTGAGGTAAGTACAAAAGAAAATGTTCTATCACCTTAGACTTCCCCAATATGGAATTATGGCTGTTTTTTATGTGGAAAGTGAGTTGGTTATAGATTTATTGATCTCTCTTTTTTTAAAAAATGTATGTTTCTTATTGACTTGAAAGAGGAAGGAAGAGACAAAGAAACATCAGTGATGAGAATCATTGATTGGCTGCCTCCCTGCATGCCCCCTAATGGGTTCAAGCCAGCAACGCAGGCATGTGCCCTGACCAGGATAATTGGTAAACTCCTGTTTCATGGGTAGATGCTCAACAATTGAGCCACACACTCCAGGTGGATCTATTTATCTTATTGGGGGGGGGGGGGGGCGCAGAGTTAAAGTCTAAGTTTAAAAGTTGAGTAGTGCTTGTTTCAAATTTTACTATTTATGGCTAGACTTATCAAACTTTAAAACATAGTGTTTAGTTTGCATTTAAGCATTACACTCTTGCTGTGCTCACATGCATGCATGATAAGGCCCACGGGCTTTACTAACATTAAGAACAGACTCATAACTAAAGAGATCAAGTTAAGTTGCATTGCAATGTAGCATTTGTCAAGACTCAGCCCATTAATACAGTGATGAAGATGAAAATCTACAATAGAAGATCTTTTTAAGTCTTTATTAAATACTATTGGCCCAGTGCATGGATTCATGCACAATGAAAGGAAATTAATTACAAGAAAGATTTGTGTGGTAATTACATTACTGCAAAAAATTACATGTCAAAATTGTATATATAAAATAGTATTATAAACTTAAAATTCAAAATATTTTAATATCACTATTCAACCTTTCTTTATGATAGAAGTATGGGAGATGAAAGAAAATTAGTAAAATGTATATAAAAATAAAATATAAATTGATTAATAAATAAACAATATTCTGTCAATGACATCCTTCCTTTTGGATTCAAAGGTACATTGTGCCAATAGTTGGCCTTCAGAAACATTCTGGCATCACATGTAATTGGTGCCAGCGAGAGTTTTATATGTATCAACCCTGCGTGAGTCAATATTTATCTTTAAATTGCCATTGCGAATCATATGTACTGGCTAGTCAGTTGGCCAGTCAGTCAGGCAGACAGT
Source organism: Vespertilio murinus (assembly GCA_963924515.1). Classification (NCBI taxonomy): domain Eukaryota; kingdom Metazoa; phylum Chordata; class Mammalia; order Chiroptera; family Vespertilionidae; genus Vespertilio; species Vespertilio murinus. The sequence goes on from OZ004712.1 coordinate 3,091,701, forward strand.
CGGTCAGATGGATGGTCGGTCACTTAGCCTTTCATATATATAGATTATATACAATCTGGGCTCTGAAAGGACTTGGACTCTAAATGTGGTCACCATAAAGGCTAAGAAGACAATGGGCTTTCAGGGTCAGGTGGGGGAACTGACAGGAGGCTGGATCAGTAGGTGAAGATCAGCTGAAGAAGAAGAGCCCTTTACATCAACACAAGGATTGAAATTTACTCTGTGGCCCATTGGAGTCAACAGACAGGAAGGAATCATTAAAAACTAACAAAAAAGAATAAATAGTGAATTTTGCACAAATGGGTCTATATGGCATTACAATTTAAATATTTTTCTTTTGTGTCATCTTTAACTTGATGATTTTATGAACTAACCAAAATGTTTATTGAAGCATTTCCCAGGACTCTTCCTTCATCAGCTTGATAATCATTTTGTTTATATTACCTAGCCATACAAATTTGATTTACACATGAAAGCATTATTCCTCATAAAGTATATTCCCAAGACTTTTTCATTACACTGAAAAAGTGTATTTTTGCTTAGTATTTTTTTTTACCACTGAAGTAAATACAGTATCATAATTATCCGTTTGTTAGATTTGTTACTATTTTCAGCTTTTTTTTTTTTTCAATAGGATGTACATTATTTTACCCAGGTCCAGATTTTGAGAAATGAAGATTTCTAGAATATGGAAGTGTAAATATTCTGTTTAATTTTTTGGAAGTGTAAATATTCTTTTAAAAGCACAGTGGCATTTTCTGATTTCATAAAAAAAGAATTTATCATTGTGGGAGTATTTGTTTATTAGGCTTAGTCAGCTGCTTCCGGCATCTTGCTATTATTTTTATTCCTGTTATATCAAAATCAACTTAGACTCTAGATGAGCTATTGTTAATCTCTAGCATTTTTTCTTGTTTTCTAAGAACACTTGCTCTATATATGACAAATGAGGGGAATGTTAAATGCTTCTAATTGGGGAAAAAACAAAACAAAAAAACCTTTGCACACGTCCATTTAGGTTACTGTCTAAAGAAACTTGAACAGGTCAGCTGACAGCAAGGATTATGCCAGCTCTCTCTTGAGTCGATGTTTTAAGAAAACTCCCTGTTTCTAAGTGAACAACTCATTATTATTATTATTATTATTGTTATTATTATTTTGCCTCATAAACCTTGCTTCAATAGGAGGACCATATTATAATAACTTCATATACTTCCTTAACTCAAAGTTCTTTAAAGACTTTTTTTCAAATATTGATTCATATACCCTCTAACACGCTGAAATACCACAGCTTCAGCACTTCCTGCCAAGTGACTTGTTCCTAAGTCTATAACAAAGCAAACTGAAGCTATTGTCCTTTGAACTCAATGCATGCCACCACAATATTTAATTAAGAGTTCATTCATGATAGCGTATCCTCTTCAACTATCAATGTCCGTCTCGCCTTTAGCATTTTTTGCTTTACTTTTATCTACTTAAGATGCACAGGTTTGTCTTTCAATAAAACCTCTCATACCAATGATATTATTGAGGTAAAAACAATTCAGAAACCTGGATGCCTGGGCAAAAGTCAATTTGGAGGCTTTACAATATGCAGGGTGCAAAAAGAACTTATCAGGACATTTTAAAGCGCTGGCTTGAATGGCATCCCCTGGGGGTTGGTGGTGGAATGGGTTTCTCTCTGGGGCTGTCGAATTCTAGGCCATGCCCTTTCCTACTATTTTATCCTGCCCTGTCCTGGCCAGCTTCCCGTGGTGCCAGTCATTAGTGGCTCGGAGCTCCTGTTCTCCTGCTTATGAAGTGAAGATAATGTGGTACAACTCAGGTCCGCAGGATGATTGAAAAAAGATAAGTCAGCTAAAGCGCCTACCTGACCATGGGCCACACAGTGGTTAATAAATGGTAACTACTGAATGGCAGAGGCATCCGAGGAACAATAAATATGGATTAAATCATGTATCTTTGATAATACGGCTCTTTAGAGCACTGACTTGGCCTTAACGTTGTCCAATAATCACCTCAAGCATGGACCACTGAAAAAGCGGTGTTGCTAGCCAGCTTTGTCACCAGGCAGGAATGCATTTCCTCCTGATATGTATGAAAGTGATTTTATCTTGAGAGGAGGACATGTGAAAGTTACAATCCGTTTTATGCCTTAAATTTCATTCAAATCAACAAATACTCCCCAAGCTTCAAAGGGCCCAGTGGGTGTGCTATAGACATACAAGGAGAGAGGAGACAATTCCCTGTTTAAAGAATGTTACCGTCTGGTGCCATAGAAACACACAGGCCTACATCAAGAGTTGGCTGAAATTCTCTGTGCAAAGGATGGGCTTCCTCATTCAGACTGAGAAAAAGCAAGGAGGGGTCCAGGAAGAGATGACACTGAAGTGAGGCTCCGGTGTTTCCCAAAGTGTGGTACACGTACCCCCAGGGGTACGGGAAGCGTTTGGTGAGGTTACACGTTGCACCGGAGTTTGGTGGGGATATGCACTGCACCGTGCTTAGCTGCGCCTCATTCTATGTTCTCATGAGTCAAGTCAAGACAGTCTTGTGAGGTGTGAGATGGTGCGGTGTGCAAATAAATGTTATTTATAATATAACTTTTATTTATATTTTATTATGAATAATTTTACTTTTCATTTATTATTATTTTGTGTAGGTACCAAAAAATAAAAAATAAATATATTTTGATTGTTATTAAAATACACCCATTTTTTTTTTGACGAGGGGTACTCAGTGTTATGAAAATTATAGAAGGGGTACACATATGTCAAAAGTTTGGGAAACACTGGGCTACCCCATGAACAGGTGAAAAAGAACAATGACAGGGACAATGATGGGGAGGGTCATGTCTTTTCAGTTGGAGAAATCACTAGGCTCAAAGGAAGATAGGCAAGCAGGAATGTTCAAGAATTTGCATCAATTGGTGGTGCACCTAATTGCAATGTTGCAATGTGTGCATTTGAAAACCTGGGATTTGATGTCAATATTTTGCCTCAGGAAGAGATGCCAATGAACTGAGGCTATTTTCCTGAACAAAATTTTGTTTTTATTATTTTAAAATTTGCTTAACAAAATAAACAAAATGCTATCTACTCTTTTACTAATACATTTTTATTTATTTCAGAGAGGAAGGGATAGGTAGAGGGAAAGGAGATAGAAACATCCATGATGAGAGAGAATCATGGATCAGCTGCCTCCTGCACACCCCCCACTGGGGATCAAGCCCGCAATCCAGGTGTGTGTTTTGACCTGGAATCAAACCATGACCTCCTGGTTCATAGGTCAAAGCTCAACCACTGAGCCATACCAGATGGACAAGCTATAAACTCTTTTATTATAGCTCCCATATTTCTCAAAGTTATTTATTATTTGCCAATGACAAATGACTGTCTAGCCTTTTGAAATGTAATTATTTAGAAACAATTAAGTTGTTTGAAACCCAGAAGCATCAAAGAACATAACACACACACATTTTTCGTTTCAAGTTCCCAGTGGGAACAATAGCTGTTTATGATTTTTGTGGCTTAGTGCCCAAAGCAATTTTATTAGTCAAATGAAGCTCACCCATTTCCATTTTTAATGGAGGGCAATCGACTTCCTGCTGGTCATTTACAGTTTCCTCTGGTAATGATGGGCCTAGCAAAGGGATGCCGCCCAGCTGGTCACTGACAAGCTGAAACGGGAGGGACATTTAGACCGTCACTGCAGCCATGTGTGTGTCTACACTGCCAGTAAAACACCAATTCCTAAAACACTATGTGGATTAAATCATGAGAACTCTTACCCGAAATACCCACCAACTGCCAGCACATGATGCCAAGTGGATATTTCTGTAAGTAAGGCTGAAGGCTTTATATTTATTTGTTTTGCTTTATTCGGAGCTTTATCACAAAGTGAAGTCTGTGTAATAGTGACTCCTATTAGAACGGAGGGCAAAGGACACCCTGGAGAGCAGACCTCACGTCAACCCTGTTACCCGGCTTTTATGGGATGCTTCCTGACTTTTCTCCATAGAGCTAGTTGGTTCTTTCGACACCAAATAGGCGTCTGAACACGGTAATGAGCCACACTTGCTTGACTTTTGCTCACCATTGGTTCTATGAGATGTAACTATGTTGTTGCATGTGGCTGTACTTGTTCAGTTTCCTTGCTGATTATTCTTCTAAAATCATATGATTCCATTGCACCAATGATGGACAATTTACTTCAGGCTGATTACACATGTGGCTATGATTGGAAAGCTCATCTATGACCTTTACTGTATGCATGTGTGAACTGCTGTTGGCTATACATCGAGAAGCATGACTTGGGATCTTAGAACATGTGCAGTTTCCACTACAGTAGAAGGTGCTAAACTTTTTTCACATCCCAGCAGTTTCCTGGGCTCCCCGTGCTCACGTCTTCGCGGACATCTGACATTCCTCAGGGTTTATTTTATCCACCCGATGGGTGTTGCAGAGGCAGCTCATTGTCAAAGTTCAATTTCCCTCTTGCTCACCGAGTGGAGCATACTTTCAGGTGCTTGGGGGCTACTTGGATACCAGGTTTTGTAAAGTAGCCATCATGTCTCTAATCCGTTTTTTCTGTCTTATTTTTTCTTAATGGAAATGTATAGCAGCAGTTTATGTATCATGAATGTACGCATAGTAAATATATTTTCCACTTCTTGGCTTTCCTTTCCATTCCTTTAGGCATTCCCTTAAAGAAAACAAGTCGTTAATTTCAAAATAATGCAATGTAGCCACCTTAACCCTTCTGGAGTCTTCCGGATCCTATGTAAGAAGTCCTTCCATAGGCAGAGGTCCGGAAAATACTCTCCAACACATTGTATGGAAGATATTAAGTTGAAGGATATATAAAAAGCACTGTATTCAGAGCCCACCATATGTTACCAAAGATACAATCATATGATGGTTCCCAATATTATTCTCATATGAATAATATAATAAAGAGCAGTAAGTGAATATAAAAATCTTTTTCACAGTTCCTCCTAAATTCATAATAACATATAACAAAGTTTTATATGAATGATTTTTGTAAAAGGCTCGAATACTTTGTTTCTGAACTATCAGCTTTTACTTAATCTGGGATTAATGAGAATTAATTCATTCGCCAGCGAATGGACGAACTCACGCTGCAGTTAATGAAATGACTGGATTGTGTAAGTGACAAAGGAAGCAGCTTGGCCCATGAGTTCCAGTGGCACCGGGTCTCTCCCTGCTCTCTCTGTTTTCCTCCCGAGCCTCCAGGCAGCTCCAGGAGGCCCTGGGGCCACACGGTCCCTGTCTTAGCTCCGCTCTGTAACCAAGCACCATAAACTGCATAGCTCATAAGCAAAGGGAACTTGTTTTCACTGCCCTGGAGCCTGGAATTGGCCATCTGGGAGCTGCATACTTGAGCTCCAACAGCTCTCTTCCAGCTGCCAAGGGCCCACTTCTCCTGTATCTCCCTGTGGTGGAGATCGGAGAGGGGAAGGAGTCTTCTCTCCTGTCTCTTACAAGGACCCAGATCCCATTCATGAGTGCGTTGCTCTCTGACCTCCTCTCATCCTAATCCCCTCCCAAAGGCCCTACCCCTTAAGATAAATGGATCGATTCCCCTTGAAACAGAGTAGTTTGTCAACTTACTGATATAGTTTCTTAGATAATCTGAATTTAAAAAAAAATAAATGCTGTTTTAAACCACCTATTTATTCTGTAATAATTTCCCTCTATTGAATCACTAACGGGATGGCTAGTAACACAGAGTATACTGATAGGAAGTGTCCCTTTGGAAACTCTGCATATCTGTTGGCTATATACCTATCCCAGTATCTTCTTATGATCTGTGTCAAAATATCAAAAAAAAAAAAACTAGGATACATGACAGATGCGTCACTGAAACTTCTTTTCAGTAAAACACAAACAAATGCATTAAAATCACATCTAACTTTTTATGGCGCAATTGTGAATTAGGTCCTTCTTTTATTGGTAATTAGGATGTAGAACAGATGGTGTAGACTTTGGCAAAAAAGTGATGATCTCTTCAAACTAACATGTTGTCAATAATTATTCACAAAATAAAGATCTATTTCCTTCATCAAGAGTCTGTTCCTACCTGTGGCCTATGCGCTGCTGGCTATTAGAAAACCTCTCTGACTCATCCAAATTTCCCACTGTGCAGAGAGAGAGAGAGAGAGTAAGGGGGATGAGGGATATATTTGCATGCATGGAATGGAAAGTGTGAGCTATTAAGCAAGTGTAGGAGTATTACATAAGTGTGTTAGTTGGCACATGTAAGATTGGTAATTTTTTTTGCACTCAAAAAAGCAATAAGATGCAAGCTAGTGTTGCTCAGTGGTTAAGAGCTGACCTATTTATTAGGAAGTCAAGGTTTGATTCTTGGTCAGGACACATGCCTAGGTTGTGGGATCGATCACCAGTTTGGGGTGCTCAAGAGGCAGTCGATCAATGAATCTCTCTCATCATTAATGTTTTTCTTTCTCTTTCTTTTTCTCTTTCTTTCCCTTCTTCTCTAAAACCAATAAAAATATATTTTTAAGAAATTAGTGCCCAAACCGGTTTGGCTCAGTGGTAGAGCGTCGGTCTGAGGACTGAAAGGTCCCGGGTTCAATTCGGGTCAAGGGCATGTACATTGGTTGCGGGCACATCCCCGTTAGGGTGTGTGCAAGAGGCAGCTGGTCGATGTTTCTCTCTCATCGACGTTTCTAGCTCTCTATCTCTCTCCCTTTCTCTCTGTAAAATATCAATAAAATATATATTTTTTTAAAAAGTAGTAAGAATCAACTTCTTATCTAGAGTACCTAAAATCTTTCTATCAAGGAAACTGCTAAAAAAGTGGTAATCTTTAAGAGATGTACAGATTAAATGAAGAAGACACCAATCCCTTTTTGTTGGACAGTCATTGCCATACTGTTATAATGCATCCAACATCTGACAAATTGGTAAAACTCTTTTGTTTTCACATATTACACTGCAACTTTCAATGTGTTAAAACCGTGTATTATGATTTGAAAATTCTTCATCAAATTTCATAGGAAAGGTAGTAACTAGCTAGTGTTGTCCAATGTGACATCCTACAACTTCTCACCAAGTTACCCAAAGGAAAACAGGAAAGAATGTGAAATTGTACCTGATACATAAAATATTAATCAACAATCTGCTAGACATCAAGAGACATTCTAATAAGTGATTAAATTAAATTCTATAGCAGGATAGCAAGGCCAGTTAGAAAATTAAAGAAATGTTCACCCACACTCAGTGAGCTTTCCTACTTTTGAAATCTAGAGTATTCGCTGTTTGGGGAGGGAAGCCATACTCCTAAGGCATGGATCCATCTTCCAGAGGTGATCTCCATCTCAAGTCTGTCATTAAGATCTGTCCTCCATCGATCAGACCATCAAACCTCAGAGGAAGGTAGGGGAGGGTGGGGGTAAGGAGGAGAGATCAACCAAAGGACTTGTATGCATGCATATAAGCCTAATGGATACAGACAACAGCAGGGGGGTGAGTGCATGAGTGGGGGGGGGGATGGAGGGTAATGGGGGAATAAGGACACATATGTAACACCTTAATCAATAAAGAAATTAAAAAAAATAAAGATCTGTCCTCTACAGCTATTTGTGACATTATAATTCTCAATAATACGATATGACCTTGGTTGGAATTAGATGGTTACTGGCACATTGAAGCACTGAAGATGGAATAGAGAGTTGGAAACACGGAAGAAAAGTCCTGGGAGCTGTGGATTTTAGGAATTCTATCTGTACTTCATCTCTCTTCAAGGATGAAATCTATAGACTTGGAAGTGCCTATATTTATAAACAAGTTAAGTTCCAAAACCCGGCCATAAATATCCTTGTTGATAAAGTTCCAAGGTGTTTTTATAAGTATATTTATTGAAATCCTCAAATATAACAACTGTTAATGTCATTTGTTGATGATAGAAAAAGTTAATAACTTTGTTCCTGCCCTGGCTTTTATAACATTTGTGAGTATTTGGAGGTCAATCAAAAAGAAAAGAACTTTAAGTTAATTTGAAATAAATTATTCATCTTCAGATTGTCAATCAGAGAAAACAGTCAATCTAGGGGAAAATTACAATTATGTCAGGCAATGAATGTTAACTAAAGTTATTGTGATGATCATATATATGTATATATGTGTATATATATATATATATATACACACACATATATATATATACACATATATACATATATATGTGCATACATATAATGTTCTAAAGCTTCAAGTTATACAGTGTTATATGTCAATTACATCTTAATGTGAACATTAAATGGACAAATACTTGTATCAGTGTTTGATTATGGTCTACACTCAGACATAAAAGCACTATTTATATTATCAATTATGTCTGATGATAGAATATCAAAATAAAGAATTAAATAGATAGATAAATGATAGACAGACAGATAGATAGATAGATGACAGATAGACCCCAAAAATCTATCTAACACATACAGTTTCTGGGTAAGCTACTGAATGATATTTTGTAACAAGGGAGTAAATCAATAAGAGCACAGGAGGGATCTAACATGAGCAGCACAGCCATCCATTCTGAAACAATTTCATTAAAGGGAGACTATACTGGTGAGGCTTACCGGAATGCTGAATCTAAGTAGAGAATAAAGCCATCATTTGTTTTTGCTTGGTGCTCTTCTAGGCTTTAAGTAATAATTGAATAAATGGAGCTGATATTTTAAAAATAAAATGCTGATTATGTGGTGTTTACTGTAGGTAGTGTTAGTATTTTCAAATAATAAGGATAAATGAATTCATTAAATCAAGACCAATGATTTTTATGATATATAATAGATTTACACAACTCTTCCTCTTAGAGTTAAATAGGATCATTAATATTGTAAAAAAAAGAATGTCAAAATTAATACAATGTCTTGTAAATTTATATTGACTGCCAAATTACATTTAAAACGTTTTATTGCTGTTTGAGCAGGATTTTGAAAGATAATTTGGTCCATTTTAAGAATTACCTCCCAGTAAATAACCGAGTTTCTCTGTGACCTGCTCTGGAGTGGAGGCCACTGTCCGGCCATGACTGGAAGCACTCTGCCTTGGTAACGGGAACCACCTTCACCTGCCTTCCCGCTGAGGATTTATCTCAAAACCTTTTCCCTGAGTTTCTTTCCTGCAACAGCTGTGCCTTCTCCTCAAAACACCCCACCGGAGTGTTGTTAGCATAACTACCTACACTCTGCCGCACTGCGTTCCTTTCGTGGCCACTTACAACACAGGCTGATGATCTGCTTTGTCTCCAACTATACAAACGATGACTAACACTTACACCCTCATCCTAAGAAAGATGGTGGGAGTGAGTCAATGCAGATAAACAGAGGCTTCGGAAGCTGTTACCCAATCTACTACCCTGAGCTGCAGAGGAATTCAGGAGACAATTTTGTAAATAGGCAGAGGGAATCTAAAGGAGGTTCAAATGAAGAATAGAGATGATGATGAAAATAATAAAGCATAGTTTGCAAATCCATCAGCACTCAGGTATAGAAGATTTTCAAAGTAATTGCATATTAACGCGGTAGTTTTTCATAATATTTAAATTTCATGCAAATATGATAGAGGAAATATTTTGCTTTCATTATAGAATACCATTCTTTTTAATCTCTTTCAAAATACCACCAACATTTCATTTAAAATTAGTTTTAAATTTTCTCCCACGTTAGTAGGCACAATAACTTATATGATGTTGAATCTACTAATCATTTATTGAGGTATGGTTAGGAAAATATGTTTATTACACCTGATTCATTATCTTCACTGTATTTATTGGGGTTATTAATTTTATATATCTAGCTCTGCTTTGTAAATATATATTTTTTCCCTGAGAGAAAATTTCAGTAGGAATGGCTTATTTAAAAAGCCCATTTTTCATATACTTTCTCATACACTTATTGAATGACAACGGAGTAATTATGACTCTACTCTTTTGTTGAAATTGGATAGGGGAAGAGGATGTGCTGTTATATAAAAACTCTCAATGTAAATTATGAGTTATATTTTGCTGAGGTACAGACTTTGATACAGATTTAGAAATGACAGAAATTGTAATCAGAAGAAAAGATAAGATGATATAGTAGTGAACTTACACAATTGGAGTACAAAGCATTTTTCATTCTAAACATCATTCACTAGTGGTATTTTCCTACACAGTCACCAACACATAATTTATATGCTAATCTGTGAAAGATTCTGTTCTGGAATTTCTGTCTAGGACAGTCCATGACAGCTTCTGTGCATGAGTTAAAGAGTAACAAATAGCCCATAACATCTTCAAAATAGCAGTTTAATTAACTCATATAATGGCTTGCTCCAAGAGAACACGGAGGGTGAAAATGAGATGAAGCAGAATAATCATTCACACACATGAAAATAATATTTTCTGGACAAAGACCCTGAGACAGACTGTAGAAAGAGATGAATGGAACTAGGACTTGTGAACAGTATGCATCCTTTTCTCATTAAGATTTACAAAGCACTGTGGGATAAAGTTTTGTTTTATAATGTTTGAACTGGCTCTCTTTTCTTTCCTTTATTTCCTCAGTAAAATCTTTTTGAAACTTTTTGATAATTTCTCCATTTTTATCTAAAGGAATGGAGGAGAGGGCAGAAAGGAGACATTCTCATCCATGCCTGAGCCTGAAGATAAAGGTTAAATATCAGAGCCCTGCCTATCGGAGGTCAGAGTCCTCAGGACCCTAACCTTTGGAGTCTTGAGAGCCTCGAAGAGAACAGGGCCTTGTGATGGGACCACTGTGTCTCCCCGAGCTCTACTGCCCAGGCACGGGGGATGTTTGAGGTGTGGGTGGGAATGCCATTTCTTCCTTTGTTCCGGAGGTTTCGGTGAGTGATCTGAACTCTAACCCTAATCACATATTTATTAAATTTAGGTGAATCTTAAATTTTTTAATTCATAATCTCATTCGCAAAACTACTTAAAAGGTAGTATGTTTCCTAAGTTTCACATATTAATAAGCTCAGTTTTAGATGCATAAGTAAGTTGTGCAAAATAATAAAGGACACTGAGGTCTGATTATCTGTCTGCAAGGCAATATGTTGGTCTGTGTCTAGTCATTATATCAATTGAAAAATGTCTTATAATTCCCATAGCTTTAATTCCAACTGCTCTTTTAATCAATTACTTTTTATAAGCACATTTTATACCTCCAAAATGCCTTTAAAAAGTAACATTTAATATATGCCATTCAAAATAACTCTGTATGTAAGCTTATAATTAAATGCAAAGATAATTTTAGTTTAAGGATTAAATTTAAATTAATGTCAAAATAACTCATCAATTAAAATATGTGTCAAAGTTTCCAGAGTATTGATTCCCTGCAGAATTTATTATGTTTTGTAAATTAAGTCAAAAAGGTATTTGCCTCCTCAAATTTCCTCTCAGTGGCTCAGTGGGATCGCTTTCTGGATAAATAGCAACTATCCCTATAATTTATTCCAAATAAATGTTGTTTCTGGTGATTTGGTCAATGACTTTAGAAAAATCTAAAGATTACTCCTCTAAAAGCAAATTAAATTTCCACACTAGCCTATAAAATACTCTGAGGAGTTTGGCATTGCAATTTAACCATTTCTACACAACTAGAACTGTGTTTAATTATGCGTTTATTTTCTAAACTAACTGCTATAAAACACACAAACACACACACACACACACACACACAACAATGCTAACTTGAGAGCTTTGAGGGCCGATATGGAGTATTCAGCACTTGAACTAAAGTCATAATATAGGCTGACTAATGGGAATAAAGAGCTTGAGGGTCATTCGTTCACTCACTTGAGAAATGTGTTTGATACAGTCATGGACCAGAATTTTTAAAAATATATATATATTTTATTGATTTCTTACAGAGAGGAAGAGAGAGGGATAGAGAGTTAGAAACATCGATGAGAGAGAATCATCGACCAGCTGCCTCTTGCACACCTCCTACTGGGGATGTGCCCACAACCAAGGTACATGCCCTTGACCAGAATCGAACCCGGGACCTTTCAGTCCCCAGGCCGACGCTCTATCCATTGAGCCAAACCGGTTTCAGCCAGAATTTTTATTAGTCACTGAGAATGTGAAAATAAACTGCACAATTCTGGAGCTCAAGAAACTGGCAATCTAACGAATATAAAATAAGCCGATAACTATAATGAGTTTAAGAAATAAATTTAAAGTACTTAAAGTTAAATTATTGAAATAGAAAATAGCAACAACATTCCTGGTTGGATCCAAGAATATTGACCCCCTAAAAGAAGCAGAGTGGGACACTTGGAGGAATAGGGGCTGGCCTTGGTATCCTGGGACAGACTGAACCTGCAGCTAATGAAGAACGCCATTCACTAGAAAAAGATTCTTTACCTCAAATAGGCCATATGGAGGGAATGCTGTTTCAGGAAGAAGGGAAAGGGTGGGAAGCAGCATGGAAAGAAATAAAGCCGTAGTTTCATGGACAGAACAGAGTAGGAGGAAGAGGGGTTAGTGCCCAGGAGGTCAGGTCTAGCTATAGGACTGGAGACTGGTTGTAGCTGAAAAGGAAGTGGCTTATTCTCCCTCCCGTGTTTCTGGAGAGCATCTAGGAACGCCAGGGAAGCTAAATCCACCTGGTGAAATCACACCTGTGCGGAGCTCAGAAACCACACCCCGGTGGAGGCACCACCATGGAGTGAAGTTGATGGAAACAAATCGCCATGAGCCTGGGGACCTGTCCCACCACGGGAGTTAGTCCACATCCCTAAGAAAATTCCAGGTCTCCACTCGCCCTCCTTCTGGTCCCGTTCCCAGAGGGTCTAGAGCAGAGGCTTGCGACCAGGATGAGAAAGTCCAGACCATGGTTTCTCCTCAATTTTAAGTTTTATCACATCTCTCTCTCACCATAGAGGACGAGAGAGAAAATACAAGTGAGGAATGGTAGAGAAAGGAAAACTGCTCAATAGGATATTAGAATCGCATAAAGATACTAAATACTGAATTAAATGTTACTAAGTAAAAGCAGGGGATTTAAAGGAATATGTACTTGGCAGAGGGGAGGTAAAGACATTGTTTACCAAGATAAAAGCCATAAAGCCAAAACCTCCTATGTTAGTTACTAAATGACTGTGGCTCTTCAGTAAATGCTAATATGTTCACGAAAAATACTCTGGCAAGTTACACACTTAATTGTTGCCAGTGCTTGTTTATCTCTAGGAGGAAAGATTGAAGAGGGCAGTATTACAAAGTGTAACATATCTTCAGGTTGCAATACTATGGTATTTTTAAATCTTTTTGTAACACAAATTAAAATATATCAATTTTACAATTGCAGATTAATGAACAATCACAAATTCACCTGCATAACACTCAATAATATCATATGCCTAAGGAAATAATAGGAAAAAAAATGTGTCCCTTTTTTCAGAAACAGTTGGGTGCCTTTACATTGACCCGTTTCTGAGTGTATTAAAAAGGGGATGAGACCTCAAATGGGAACTAGTGGAGACTCAGCGAATGCATCTTGGCCTATAGTTTGCAAAGAACAAGAATGTTGGGCAATCCTTGCCTTGTCTTGAATGGCAACTTCTCAACCATAGGTGAAAATGAGAGAGGAAAAAATGCCAGCATGGCTCTCTGAACCAGGAGGGCCCGGTTCAATTCCTGGTCAGGGCACATGCCTGGGTTGCGGCTCCATCACCAGTAGGGGGCGTGCAGAAGGCAGTTGATCTATGATTCTCTCTCATCACTGATGTGGCTATCTCTCTCCTCTCCCTTCCTCTCGGAAATTAATAAAAATATATTTAAGATAATAATAATGCCCTAATGCAACTTTAGGTGTTATATTCAATTTTCTTTTCATGTAAATTCTTAACAGTACCATAGGTGATGGCAAATTCTAACTGGTCCGGGTCCCACAGCCTCTGTCCTCTGCCTTCCACACTTGGATGGCCTGACTGGCATGAGGTGAAATGACTGATGACTAGTTGTCAACAGAGACAGAGAGGAGGGGGGGCAGGTCTATGAATCCGGTACCATGTGGTGGGGCTAGCAAGCCCAAATGTGAAATACAAAGCATTAAGATTCCTGAAATCATGTGACTAATTCTAAAATATAATGCTATGTGGATGTCAATTGCTCACATTTTATTACTAAGGCGGTTCTCTATTTACCGTCAGCTGCTCAAATCTCTGTGTCCAATTACGGCTCCACTCTGCATGGAAATGTTTTGAGGCTATCGCTCTTGATAAATGGACGCTACTTTCATTATTGTCTCCTTCTACCATCAATTCTGGACCATCAATCTGAACCGTATAAAACCCACCACGGGCTGCTAACAGGCTTTCCGAGCGGGTGGCACACTCAGTGGGATGGAAGGGTGCCTCGCTAACTGTCTCGGCAAGAGGACTGTCTTTCCTGCTGCTGTGCTGCCCTCCCCTCCTGTTCCTGATTCTGTGGACTCACTGGGCTTACCCGCAGTGACGGCTCTTGGACCCGGCCTGGCGTCTGTGTAGCTTCTTGGTGCCTGCTGGCCCCCTGGCCTCTCATTCCCTCTCACACACGTGGGAGATACAGGGGTTGTTTTTCTTTGTCTTCGGTTTCCGTGGAATACAGGCCAGTCTCGCCTCGGCTCTCCTTGGAGCTTATGCTGTGGTTTCCTTTAAAACGCCAGCCACCTCATTCTGATTCCATTCTTGCAAGGTCTCAGTTCTTCTCGCTTCAACCAAATGCCATTGCAAAAGATTACAGGATTAATGCAAATGCTGTATCCTTAGATCGTAATGGGACTGAAATGTAAAGAATGGCTCTTCTTTTGCATCTTTTGCTGTTTTTAAAAACATTTCAACCCAATCGGAACCTGTTTTGCACCACTTCCGTTTGAAAGACAGCACGGCTTTGGTTCAAGGGTCCAACAAGTTGCATTAAAATACTCTGCTCCACCCAACTACCACAGACTACCACAGGCTTTCAAATGGAAGATTACTTCAATATGTAATTACTTCTTAATGACTACATCTCATGAGTTCCATCATTAACACAATAGAATATCCTAATAAAGTGTGGCTTCGGGGGAAAACCATGTCTCAATGCTATAGTTCTTTTTCTTTTCTTTTCTTTTTTTTTGGGGGGGGGCGTGTTATAGTTACACCATGGAGCTGTATGCAGCTGTATAAAAGAAGGATCTCTAACCCTCGGAGACAGGGTGGAGGGCTGGAGAATATCATGCTAAGCGAAATAAGCCAGTCAGAGAAAGACAACTAACTACCTTTTGCTCTTACTTGTATGTGGACTCTAATGAACAAAATAAACTGATACACAAAATAGAACCAGAGACGTTATAGCACGAAACAGACTAAAGTATTTTAGAGAGAATGGGAGAGGTTAACCAAAGAACTTACATGCATACATGCATGACAAATGGACAGACAGTAGTGCGCTGAAGGCCTGGGGAAGGGGCTGGAGCAGGGTGGAGGGGTCAATGGGGAAAAGAAAGGGAACATCTGTCACAAAGTTTTTTAAAAAATTGTTGAATGTCATTTTTAATGGCCTTTCTGGTCACCTGATATGTGGGACACGAGAGATAATGCTCCACTTGCCTATTTTATCTAAATAAAAATGGGCTTACATCCTGGGGATGTAAACACACATAATTAAATGTAAATTTTATTCAGTTGGGAGGCTGCTTTTCCTCTCTCTGGCTCTGCAGCTTCCCTGCTGAGTCTCACATAACAGAGCGTTCTAGATTCACCTCAACTTACAAAGCAGGGTCTCAGCTTAGGGGTTAGACGTTTTCAGTGTAAGATATGAATTAATAGTTCAATGTCCATTCAGAGTATGCCAAAAGCTCCTTTTTACACACAGAGAAACACACACACACACACACACACACACACACACACACACACACACAGAAAGAGTGCCCCTTACAAAATCTTTTCCTTCTCCAATTCTTATACCTTTTTTATGCTCTTGCCTAAGGGGTTCCTGGGACTCTCAGATCTAAACCTTTTTTCATTTCATTGGTAATATTGGCCTGGTGCCTTCTGTGGCAACTACTGCTTCTTGGTGCCTACAATGAAATTCCAATTTTGACATCTCTTACGCTGACATTTTTAATGGCTCAGAAAAATTCCTTTACCCGTGAGTGGTCAATTTTATATCTGAAATATCAAGAGAAACTTTCCACAATGCACAAAGATATCACTCATGTCAACTTAGCAGAAAAGTTGATTGCCTTGTACAATAAAATCTAAGTATGAACTCCTGCATGGGTTGTCCAGAGTTACAATAGTCTCACACTCAAAGATCAAAGTGACGTATCTGACATAAAAAATAGGATTTCAAGATGAAGTAACCTATTCAAAAGTTGGGACAGATAAATCCATTGCATGGTTTCTGATGTTTCTGATATTAAGTGAAAACTTAGGAAAATTGTTAGAGTGCTTGAACATATAAATTAATTAAAATATCCTCAAAACAATCACAAATGCTAGGTAAACCATATTGATCCTATATAATAAAAGGCTAATATGCAAATCGACCCCTCAGGAGTTTGACCAGCTGGGAGTTCAACCACTTGCTATGACATGCACTGACCACCAGGGGGAAGTGAAAAATGAAGGAAAGCCCCAGGCATCAGCCAGAAGCCAGGAGAAGGAAGGCCCCGATTGGCTGGTTGCTGGCTGGCATAGGGACCCTACTTATACACATATTTCATGCACTGGGCCTCTAAGATTCGTGCATGGGGGGTGGGTCCTCTCCAATCTGGGAGCCCTCAGGGGAACCCTCCCCAATCCAGGAGTTTTTGTCTGTCTTTGCATTCATAAGCAAATTGTCTGAGACCCCAACCAGTTTGGTTTGTTGCTCACAGAAAATAGAGGCTTTTTTTTTTTTTTTGCTTTGCTTCGTTGGTGGAGATTTTCTAAAAGTTTTAGGATATCTTCCTTTAATTTTTCCTAAACACTCTGATTTTACTTATGTCTCTCACCTTTGCTTTCCCTCCATCCCCATCACAACAGTAACTTGCTCCAGGCTCACTTTGCTCTTAGATCTTCTAGTGTCTAGGATATCCATCTGCCACCAAAACTAGGATTCCCAGCATTTCTGGTGCTCTCCACACTCTGGGCTTCTGCTTCCCGTCCTGGGCTGCCACCAGAACTACTATTCCCAGATTTCCTGGCTCCCCCCCCCCGCACCGCTTTCTTGGTTTTCCCTTCCTGCTCTGTCTCAGTCCCATGGCCTACCACTCTGTCAAGTCCTCCAAGCCACCAGCTCTCCCTCTCTGTTCTCCATCTAGTGACTTGGGGAGCCAAGTTCCCCAAGCCACTGGACTCTCTGTCAACTCTTCTGCTCTGCTCTTCTCCTGGCGCCTGTGTATGCAAATTAACCCGCCATATTTTGTTGAGTTGATTTGCATACTCACTCCTGATTGGCTGGTGAGCTTAGGAGAGGTACGGTCAATTTACATGTTTCTCTCTTATTATATAGGATGATTACCAACCAACCTTTTGAACTTTAAGTTCAGATAAAATATAAAACAAATAATGCAACCCCCCCCCAAATAATGCAACCCCCAATACTATTTATATAAAAAATAAGAATCAATGTTAATCCTGTTATAAGAATCAATAAATTACAACTTATGAGAAAGATTTAACAATCAAAAACTAAAAAGTTTAGTAATGAAAGATTTCTTATCAAGGGAGTACATAGATCAGTCTCATTGAACCAAGATATCTGTTTTGGACATAAAATGAAGAGAGTAAAAATTTCCATTGTTACTGAAGCTGTGAAATGTTAGACACTTGATAACTTGATATGTTAAAGTACTGATGACAGAATGAAATAATCTTATCTAATAAAGAGGGAATATGCAAATTGACCATAACAAGATTGCTGTACCCATAGTGGAGGCAGGGATTCTGTAACACAACATGGCTATACCCACAGTGAAGGCCGAGTTCCTTTAATGAGCAAACAGCAGGGACCTGAAGCTGTGTGGCACTGGGCTGGGGCAGGGGACCTGAAGCTGTGTCCCCCCTGTCTAGTGGGGCTTGACAGGGGATCATAGGCTGTGTCTTCTGCCCAGGCACCAGGCCAGGGGACCTCAGGCCATGGCCCCCACCCTGCCGGGTTTGACAGGGTCTGGGGGGTCAGCAGAGTCTGGATCTAACCCAATGGGGGTGGGGCTGGCCGGGTCTGGGTCTTGCACAATTTCAAGGTACACGTGGGTGGGTGGGGACTTGACTCTGGTTCCTATGGCACACCCCAGACTCTAAAAGGAAGAATATTTTCACATTCATTTTAATAATTTTCTTTCCTATCTGACACTTCTATTATAGAGAAAGGGCAAATAGCAATATTAAAATATTTCCTCTAATTAATTCCCTTTTAATGTGCACGAATTTTGTGCACCAGGCCACTCGTTTTTAATAAATGAGTTTGTTTTAGCCAGGGTTTTTTGGGTTGAAGGATAAAGTAGTTACATTTTTAAAAGGGCAGTGGTATGTTTTCTTAAAGATAAAGAAGAGCTCATGGAACCCAAAGGACAAAAATAAGTTCAGGCTTAGACCAAATGCATTGGAATTTAGGAATGGCAAGGCTGGCACTGGGAGCCACATAATCAGTGTGGTTTTTTATTGTCTTATCAGGTGTGCAGCATTCCCCTTGCTTATCTGATCAACTGTTTCCATTTTCCTTTGCACATGGACTCCTACAACCTCTGGAGCTAACACTAAATGGCTGTGCTTTTGCTGAAGGTTGATTATATTGGTCACTCATCTCTACTGTAAACTAGATGCTGGGTTTATCCCCAGCTCCTCTGGTCCAATCTGCTGTTGATGAGGAGACACATGCTTTAGATACTTATGGTTTCCCCTTCTAGGAATTGGTCTATTATTGGTTTGGTTTTGAGCCACGGGATACAGTAGTGCCCTATTAGTTGTTATACTGTTATACTTAAAGGAAGCTTGGTAATTTACACGTTAGACCTGTATGTACTGCAGCAGTCTAAGAATAATGTTTCACTAATGCACATTAAGAAGTGGAACCCAGGAGATTAGCATGATACTCTTGCCTCTCTGTTCTCTTCCGGACCAGCTGTGATTTTAAGCAGTACATCACCTCTCATTCAACTAGAGTCGAGATGGAAAATTACTTTAGTCCTGTTGGACAAGAGAAGTAGACTCTCCTTTATCCCAGAAGTATTGTTCATGTGAAATAGTTTTTCTAGAACCAATTAAAGATATGAAGGAGCAGTTCTGATATGATATTACTTCTCTGCCCAAATCTAATATTTAGGATCCTCTTCTGAGAGTCAAACTGATATGGAAATGACAACATGAAAATGAGCCTCTACCACAATATCTGGGCTCACAGTAGGTGTTCAGAAGATGTCATATTTAAATTAATATGAATCTACATGGCCTTGGACCTATCTCACCATCTCTTCAAGCCTCAGTTTCCTAAGTTATTTCTTCACTTGCCCAGCTATCAGTATCTGTGTTTTTCCTTATAGGTCATGTTGAAATTTGCATTCATGATTCAATTTAACTCCCAACAATCTCTTCCTCTGGCCTGCATTAGAAAAAGCTGAACTTTCTGGAAGGTGAGTGGGGAGTCTGTACGTGCTGGGTCACTGAGCCCAAACCCTCCCGCACTCCCTTGTCCCTACTTCCCTGGCACCAGGGGCTTCCACCCCTTGAGAACCATCAGCTTTCTGGGTTCATGGTTTTCTCCTCTGGCACCTCCCTTCACTTTGTTGTTGATAATTCATACAACAAGTATTGCAACTCCCCAATAATAGCCCAATCACGAGTTTATGGCAATCATAAAAATTATATTGAAGGAATTTGATCCAACTAGATTGTTTGGGTCATATGAATGTAAGAGGGACTAACTGCTGCTTTCAGTAACATACCTCCTCCCAAAGCAACTGCATATTGTTAAAAACAAAACATATGGCCATTAGGACTTTAGAGCTAAAAGATTAGTGCTGATTTATGATACCAAGCCCCCCTTTTTTGGGGGGAGAAGGTAAATTTTTCATCATCTAGAAAGTCTCCAAGAAAATATATTTATTCACTTCTACACTGATTCTGCTTTAAAAACAAAACAAAAACTACACCAATTAGTTCATTAATTCAATATAAATATTTGAGTTCCTTGGAAGGCAGAGGAAAGGGATAAAATATGAATCAGATACTATCTGTGCATTCAAAAAGCACAGAGACATGTAAACAAATAATGATGAGGCGAAACATGTGCTGGAACAGAGTCTGTGAATGACAGTTAAGGGATATAACATACAGAGGAAGGCTGTATCCAAAAGCTTCTGATGTGAATATGTAACAAGCAATTATATTATTCACACATGCGTAAGCTACTTGCTTTGAAATAATGTTACTTAAGTACTCTCTGGATCTTCTTTAATTACTTCAGATTCTTGTGTAATAATCAATCATCAATTATTTATTTTCTCTGATGTGCCCAGCACCATTTTAGAAGTTACAGAAGATATTATTTTTTACTTAATCAAATAAAACTCACAGACAGAGACAACAGCATGGTGATGGCCAGATGGAAAGAAAGTTGCAGGAGATACAACAGGGTAGAGGGGGTATAGCATATATGGTGATGAAAGGAGACGACATTGGGTGGTGAACACACCACATAATATACAATGATATATTACAGAATTGTGCATCTGAAATCTTTATAATTTTATTAACCAACTAGAGGCCCAGTGCATCATGGGTAGAGTCCCTACACCTGGCAGGTATTCAGGGCTGATCAGGGCCATCTGGCTACCAGCCTGGGCCTTTTTTTCTTTGTTCTGTGCTGACTCCTGGTGGTCAGCACATGTCATAGCAAGTGGTCAAAGTCCCAGTCCCCCAGTTGAACTCCTGAGAGTATATCTGGGCAAGTATTTTTCACTAATCCTAGGGTATGGAGGTTTGCAAATTTATATTAGAGAGTCACACCATTTTATCCATAGTGATAATAATACCAGTCATCACAATATTAGCTACCAATTTTGAGCGCTTATTATAACCTAAACTCTGGGAACGAGCAGGTAGCTAAGGTAATTCAGAGTTATGCTCTTGAAAGATCTGGTAGAATCCAAATAAAAGAAAGGCTAGAAAGAACAGGGAAAACATAAAGACATTAAGAGCAGAATGAATGGTAGGCAGCATGAAGTAGAAAGTAACAGTTGAAATCGAAAGAAATGAATAGATTTGAAAAATGGTTAGGAGAGAAAATATTTTAATTGATTAGATATAGTTCCCCCAGGGAGAGAAAGAGAAAAGATACACCTCCCTTGGTCTGTCTCGCGTAGATATGCAGACAATGGTGCTGTTTCGTGCTTTAGATATGTGAGGTTTTATGAGAATGCTAGGTGAGAAGTCATTACACAGTTGGCCTGGGGATCATCCTGAGCTCAGGAGACACTGGATTAGAGATTTGAAATCCATCATTATGTAAATGGTACCTGACACAAAGATATAGCTCAGACCACCCGAGGAGAAGATGAAATAAGAAGAGATCACATAACTCCACTTCATCTCTAAGGTAACTTAGAAGGTGGGTAGGTGTGTTAGACTCATTTTGCAGTTGACAAACTGAATTTCAGAGTTTAATGGGTTAGAAAGTGATTACTCTGGAACTCAACCCTATTTATGTTTCACTCCAAGCCTATAATTTTACCCATAAAGTAGACTATAATTTAGTGGTTATATTTATGATTAACTTACATAGTTTGTTATGCTCATAGTTTGTATGAGATAGTTTACAGTTAGTTATGCTTTCTTGTTTTCTTTTCACCATAAAGTTTTCAATAAAAAACTTGGGTTTTATTATGGTTAAATATTTGACAGGACAATGTCTGCCTATTTCAATTTCTAGTGCCAAAGGAGACATAACCCTCATTGACTTTAATAGTATTTACTCCATCCCTGTGTGCTGCACTATACACAGTGAGCCCAAAATACAACCAGCTCTGCTTAGATTTAAAAGAAAGGAAACAGTCTTTATGGAGCTCATCCCATAACAGGAAGAAAGAGCTGACCCTTAGAAGGCAGCGGTGAACAAATTCTATAAAAATTGACTAAATTGGCCTAATGTTCCCCCTGCAGCTTGACCGAACTTTAGCCAGGTTTCTTCACGACTGGAAGCCCATGACCTCCCTTTCCTTAGAGCATTTACTTACACACCTTGCAACTGTGAATTCTCCCTCTGCCCCTCGTAATAGATGCCAATCTTCTCCCAGCCCTGAGCAAGTTTCACAACCAGGAAATGCCTTTTGGAGGGACTGGCACCATCTCTGTGAAATGTAAGCACGGAAGGCAAGAGCTCCCGCCACCCAGTCTCTGTGGAAGGCCAGGAGCCTACTAGTAAGTTCATGGTGAAGATCAGGTGACACAGACGGCCTCTGCTCAGAGAAAACATCTGCACCCGCAGGAGTACCCCAATGTGCGCTACCAGTACACCCCCCACATCCCAGGACCGACCTGCCTCCCCTCCCTGTGCCCCCCAGTCCTTTCCCACCTGCTCACCCAGCACTGAAACTCTATCACCCTCCTCCTCAGTGGTACCCAGTCAGTGTCTCTCTCCTATTGCAGTAGTCTTGAATAGTGTTTTCCTCAACTGTTTAACTTCGGTACATTGTTTACATTGACATACATTTTATTTTATTTTTTAATATTTTTATTTATTACAGAGTGGAGGGCTGAGGGAGAGAGAGGGAAACATAAATGATGAGAATCATTAATCAGCTGCCTCCGGCACGCCCCACACTGGGGATCAAGACCACCACCCAGGCACGTGCCCTGACCTAAATCGAACCGTGACCTCCTGGTTCACAGGTTGAGCCCAGCCACTGAGCCAGGCTGGCTGGGCAACCGGACATGAAATTTAAACAGTTTTAGGCCCAGGACGACAGAGAGTCAGAGGAGCCCCAGGGGAGACAAGGCAACCAGGGTCCCGAGTCCCTGGTGAGACCCCGCTGCTCCCACAGAGGGAAGCGCCTCCCTGTGAGGAGAGCTCTGAGTGCCAGTGCGCAGGTGCAGGGGGCCAGCCACTGCAGGGAAGCAGAGCTGACCTAGCACAGGGAGGCGCGGGTTAGGGATGAAGTGGGGCGTCCAGTCTCAACACTACCAGCATTTTGTCCCAAGAAGCCGTTGGGTGCCATGTAGGATGCTGAGCAGCATATGATTTACCCACTTAGACACACGCAGCACTCCCCCAGTTACAGAGACAAACATGTGTCCAGTCATTGTCCAATGTCATGGGCAGGGTGGGGCAAAACTGCCCTTTGAGGATGACTGGAATAGATGGGAAGAAAGCTTCTTGAGTACTTAGCTATTGTGTCCCCTCCAAGGGCTCATTTCCATAGTGAGCTGCTTGCACCCACCAAGCCTAAAAGTCCTCCCAATGACCTCCTTTGTAAGTAATACGAGACCCAGGACACACCTAATAGCTGTGGGATGGCACTGTTGCTTCACTAATGTTTCTTAACCAACGGGCACAGTCAAGAAAGACGGAGGCGCCAGGGATCCCATTCCCACATTACTGAGTGCACGGAATCAGGTGACTGGTCGATGGGAAATGCTCACCAGCACAGTGTGAGTTTGATTCATTGTTGGACCCTGCAGAGTCACACATATCCACACACCTGAGAACATGTCTGTATGTTTGCAGAGAGAGTGAGCTTACAGTTCTCAAAACTCTTCAAATTCTTTTTCATAAACATGTGTAACCGTTCTTTTGAGTCATGTCTTTTTACTTCGGAGGTGGGCAGGCTCTGACCTTGGACAGGGCAGTCTCTCCCCAGGATGGTGTCTTTCAAATCAGAAAGTCACATCACATACAGAGCTTCCTGACAGTAATTTAACTCTGGCTACTGTCTTCATTTACCTGAATGGCTTAGAAAAATCTCAATACCAAAAAGTTTTTCTCTGCTAGAATTTGATGTTATTTCCCTGAAATACTGGCTTAAAATTTACTTACTCTTTGTCATATAAGCAAAACTTAACATGTCTATACAACAGTTCTTAAACACTTTAACAAAGTCATATAAATTTTTGAATGATGGCAATATTTCAGCCAAATTACAAGAATAGGACCTCAAATATTTGTCATTACGATGTTGCTAAAATGCCTTTTTAAAGACGTTTTTACTAAGTGCAGTTTACAAGTGTTTCACTCTGAATAATAGCCTAATCTTTGTTGGAAAGTGATGTGGATGCCATTAAGGTCGCCCTACTGCCGACTGAGAAACAGAATTGCTAATGTACAAAGGAGAGGAATGCAAATGCAAATAATACGAAAATTCCTGATCTCAGCTGCAGAACTAAAAATAACCCCATCACAAGTAACACCACTTCAGCAGCTCCTGGCGGGGGGAGAGATCTGGCTTCCATCACAAATGCCGCTGCACACTTCCACATGGAGCTTAAGGGAGGGCATGCTTTCAGGACCAGCAGTCCTTCACACTTGGGAGAAGGAAAAGCTTTTTATCTTTTAACTAGAGGTCCAGTGCACAGATTCGTGCACTGGTGGGGTCCCTCGGCCTGGCATGCACCCTCTCGAAATCCAGGACCTCTTGGAGATGTCAGACTGCTGGGTTTTGGCCTGATCCCCTTTGGCCTCTGGGGATAGGGTAAAAGCCAGCAGTCCAGCATCCTCTCTCCCCCACCCTCCCCACCCCGCTCAGGAATGTAGGGGTGCCCAGGCAGCAGGTGGCTGGGGAGGAGTCCCAGCTGGTCCAGGTGCAGCTCTGCTGCCGCTCCTCCTGGCCCTGCTGCACCTGCTGCCCCACTGTCTGTCCGGGAGCGCTGCCGCACAGGTGGGAAAGGCTCCCGCCACCTCACTGTGCTCCCAGCCATGAGCCCGGCTTCTGCCTGAGCAGCCCTCCCCCTTTGGGAGCGCACTGACCACCAAGGGCGGCTCCTGCATTCAGCATCTGCCCCCTTGTGATCAATGTGTGTCATAGCGACCAGTCGTTCTGCCATTTGGTCAATTTGCATATTAGCCTTTTATTTTGTAGGAGGATGTTTTCTGTGTTTTTAAATCAAAATTGTCTTTCCTGCTGGCTCTGTATAAATGGTTTGATTCATTGTTTTTTGTTTGTTTGTTTGCAACAGAGCCGTGAGAAATACCTAAGAAGCACTGGCAGAAAGAGTGGTGGGAGACACACACGCATTATTTTTGAGGCCAAATAAAAACGCATGTCTGTTCCATGAGCCCCTTCGATCTCCATGCACCGGAGTGGGAACCACTCCTCCACGCCCGTGTCATAGAAAAGGAAGTCTTAGCACAAAATCACCGATAGAGAGCAGGTCCCCATGCCTGTCCTCAAGTGACTGCCCTTGGACCCCATTATGAAGATGGTCATGAGGAGATAGTTTATGATTTTGACAAATTGGGAAGAGCATGGAAAATGGGTGAATGAGAGTACACATTTCACAATTTCCTTAACAACTCATGGAAGAAACAATTTTCTATGCAAAAAAAGAAAGAAAGAAAGAAAGAAAAACCATTTAATCTCTAAAAACAGAGAAGAGCCTAATAGAATTTCTCCTATCAGAGTGGAAAACCCTTGAAATGATACCAAATGATGTGGAGGATGTGGGGAGACGGCACTGCGCTCCCGGCCACTGCAGTAATCTATACAAATGTCCCGACTCAGGGACACTATTTCTAATCAATGACAAGAAAATAGAGATTTAGGGAACAATTTTTATAAAAGATGACTGCGATAGCATTATTACTCACAGAATATTGAAATACATTTCGGTTTATTTTTTAATAGTATATTATTCAGCCATTATTTGAATGCACTCATGCATTCAAAGTACATTTTGTAATCCACAAAATGTTAATGATTTAAATTTAAGTGAAAAAGCCAAGGAAAGGTCTACAATTCCATATTTTAGAAATGAAACTAACATTTTATAAACAGTAACAACAGAAGGAATAACATATACATATGAATATTAGCAATATTCACATGTGGATAAAGAGATGAGAGGTTGTTTGGGGTTTTTGCACATACCCTGTTTCCTCAAATTTAGAAAATGGACTTAATATTTTTAAAACTAAAAGTAAATGCTTGATAAGAAAGTTGAATACTTAAGTGAAAGTCTATTTTGCACTACAGAAAGTTATAGGATCCCCAGGAGAAGTTTAAACTTGGGCTTAGAAAAGCTGGTTTCAAGGTCTTTTGAGAAGTGAAGACTGGACTCTAACAGGATTACACTTTCTTTGTCTGAACCTTTACGATGACCCTGAGGAGGATTAGAGGTCTCATCATCTGTGACATTTCCATGTCTAACGTTAGTAGAATGTCTTTATTTCTGCACCAAGGGCTAAGGAGCACGGCTCACAGACTAAGCAGTTGAAAACAGAAGATGTGTTCTTAAAGCATCACTACATACCTATCATGGAGCAGCCTTCAAAAATTCAAAAATTATTTTTAATGATCAATTAGCTGAGCATTTGATTAGGTCTTTTCTCGGTGTTGTTAAACAAAGAACTAGAAACCAGCTGGGACAATACTACAAAGAACTGGACTGGGAAGTGACTCACCTGAATCTGTGGTCTTCCCCAGGGACAGGTTTTGCCGATGATTTCAGAACGTTCTCATGGACCAGGCAGGGGATGTCCTGTGGCGTGGCTCTCCAGACTCCTGGATCTGACATTTTCTGGAACAGATGAACATACGAGGTTTATAAGGGGATTTTATGGTCACTCTGCATTTGGTTCATGCAACATTCTATATTCAAGAGTTTTGTCCAGTTCCCAGCTGTCTCAAAGAGCTTGTATTATCAAATGCACATAAATAATTTTCAATCATCATCTGAGGATACATTTTTATTTATTTTAGAGAGATGAGAGAGAGAGAGAGAGAGAGGGAGAGAGAGAGAGAGAGAGAGGGAGAGAGAGAGAGAGAGAGAGAGAGAGAGAGAGATGTGTGAGAGAGAAACATTGATCAGTTGTCTCTCAAATGTGCCTCAACCAGGGATTGAACCTACAACCTGGATATGTGCCCTGACCCCAGGAATGGAACTCCCCACCCTTTGGTACATAGGACAACATTCCAACCAACCGAGCCACACCAGCCAAAGCATGAATGCACATAAATAATTAACATGCACCATTTCCTATTCTGTGGTACCAAGACTAGGCCAATATCAAAATACGTGCTCTGGTACCTTTAACTTGCGGAACAATTACATATCAAATCAAGTTATCTAGATTTTTGCCCACTTTAAACCATTTATATTTATACGGTATGTTATAAACATACATTTAAAACTGTCTAAAAAAGGCAAATTCTCACTTTTTTAGGCTGTCACTCATTATTGTGTTTCAGATAAAACTTTGAAAGAAACATTTGCTGCCCGAAAAGTTGAAGGATTCTGCTCTTTACCAACAAATGCAAGGATGTTTGTGTTCAAAATCATTCACTGCAGGAGGCTGGCTGCTGGTCTCTTCAGATTAATCTTAGAATAGTTATTTCCTTGAGCAGCCACCGAGTACATAATATTAGCATAAAATCATAACTTGGCTTTTCACTGTTGCCAATATTCAGAGTATGCTGCCAACTGATTCATGGGCAGCTTCAGGGGCATCCATCTTGTTAAATATGTGTTAGCCTCTAAAAAGATATTCATCAGTTTTTTATTAACTCTTAATACCGTGTATATTCAGACACAGACATGTGGTCAAAACAGGAAGTGCTTAATCTTACAGGAGCATGGGAGTTTTAAGTAGGATTTGCAACTATTTAGAAATTGGCTCTAGGAGGAAAACACAATCTTGAAAATAAAATAAAAATACAGTCAACGACAAGAATTTAAACAGGTGTGCCTTTGGGGAGAAAAAGTTGATAAGTGATTGAATTTACAATGAGGGTAAACTAATTTACAATGAGAATGGATAGCCTATATAATAAAGAGGCATTATTCAAATTGACCCTCAAGCCATAAAGCCAACTCAAGATGGCTGCCCTGCCCAGCCCCTCCTCCGGCACACCCCTGATCAGCCTCTTGTACTCCAACTGAGGGTGGGATGGCTAGCCACTCCCCACCACTCCCCATGAACCCTCACCCAGGCCAGCCATGCCCTCATGATTTCCCAGGGCTGGGGGTACCCAGGCAGGCTGCAGGCAGGCGTTGGTTGGTCAGAGGCAAAGGTCCTGGTGGTCCCTGGCTAGAGAGTCCACACAACCTCAGCAGTGACCAAAGACCAAGATGGAGAGAAAGGTCCCTGCCGGCGCCTGTGGCTCAAGGTGCCAGGAGGAGGCGGAGTGTCTTAAACCTGCAGCCCTGGCATCTGCACACCGAGCCTTGGGGCACACCAAGCCGGTGATGCCTGTGGCTAAAAGGGAGAGTGCAGGGAGCTGGGGTGCGGAGCTGGGAGGGGCGTAGGGTATTCAGGGTCAGCCCACCTGCCAAGGTTGCTGTGATCCACAGGCTCAGACTTGATCAAAGCCTGGTCAGCTCTGCAGCTTGCCTTCCAGGTGTGGCTAGCTTGAGCCAGCTGGCGTTGCCCTCGAAGAAGCAGCTCTCAATGGGCTCCATTAAACAAGAGAAATCAAAGAGCGGAAAGTAAATACCCTCCCAGCCCCTTCCTTCCCAGGGTGAGGAGGGCTGGCGATGGGGATATGGAAAATGGCTGCTGCTTTGCATTTTATAATGAAGAGCCTCCTGCTATGGAGAGAGGAGAGCTGATTCCTTTCCGGCCACACCCCACACAGTGTGCTCCCTGCCCCGCCCTGAAGCCTGACAGCACCTAGCAAAGGGGTGACCACGCAGCCATGTTGGCCCGGCTCTTGGGCTTTGGGAGCAAGTTTGAGCTGCACTGATTAAAAGAAAAACAAAGAAAACATTGAAAAGCACCTCTTTGTACTCAAATGGCACTATAAAATGCAGATCACAGCCTCTGATTTTGTCTTCTGTGCTGATTTTGAGGCAGAGTGAAAATAGATTCATGGGAAAAGCAGAAAATAACAAAGGGAAAGGGAGAGGATTCTGCCATCCACAGCACTGAACGTTTTTTTGTGTGTGTTATTTATCCTTCTGTTCTTCAAGTCAGTGTGTGCCATTTAAAGCACTTTATGCCACTGGGTAATGAGCTAATGCTTCGTCTATTAAGAGCAAGCAGCGTGCCTTTCATAGGAGTCACATGCATTTAATCCACTGAAATGGAGCAGACCGAGTGGAGAGAATGGTACCTGCCATTATAGAAAGAACTTGGCATTATGATGCTATCTGGCTGAAGATCTTATTTGTTTTGCAATTTAGAGAATGTAGACAAATAAGGCATTGAAAATGAATGTGCATGCTTAAGTGCATGACTTTATTTTCATTCAAAACGACCAAACGACCAGTCACCAGGAGGTGCACTGATGGGTCCCACAGCATGGCGGGTCTGGGTGAGGCTGCATGGTGCGGGCCAGAGCCTGGGGACCTGAGACTGCATCCTCCGCCCTGCAGGGCTTGACTGGGGTGGGACCGGCTGGGTCTTGGTGTCGCCCAATGGGGGTGGAGCTGGCCTGACAATTCTATTATAGAGAAAGGACAAATAGTAATATTAACATATTTCCTCTAATTAATTCCCTTTTAATGTGCATGAATTTCGTGCACCGGGCCACCAGTGTGTGTGTGTGTGTGTGTGTGTGTGTGTGTCCATAAGATGTCTAGAAACTCATTCAGGAGAGGTCTTCTGAAATCCCAGAGTGTCCTAATCTTTCCCTAAATTTATGAAGTTGGTTTCTTTCCTTTCACATTACACTTCAATTATAACAAAAATGTAATGGAAACTTCTATTTTGATTAATTATTGTTAGTAAATTCACTAGTTATGATGAGAAGTTCTATTTTTTAAGATAGTGATATTTTAATAAGTCAGAAGATATACATACACATGGGCAAGACATCTACTTGATTTAAACTATGCCCAGTTTTATTTATTTTTCTCACCTGAGAAGCTAGTGATAATATATAAAGGAATTGATTCATTTGTTAATTTAATACCATATCTGGTGTCCACCAAGTGCTCCTGAACCCTGGAGACACATGGGACCACAAAACAGATAATGTTCACACCTTTGCACTTCCAAGAGGGAGAACATGCAGATAAGGAAATAGGCAATTAAATTTCAAGTCAGGATGGTGTTAGAAAGAAAGGAAGGAAAGCAGGGGAAAGGAGAATAGAAGGCAGTGCATAATGAGGTGGTCAAGGGAGGTCTCTGAGAATCGGAGGTTTAAACAGCGGATGTCACGCTGTGACTTGGGCAGACTTCCAGAAAAGAGAGCAGCAGACATTTTTAATCTCTTCCTTCTCAGTGGTGAAGGAAGCAGGCCTGAGGGGAGCGGGGAGGTCAGGGAAACTGAGCACACAGGAAGGAAGACAAGTGGGGGGGGGGGCATGCGAGGGTAGACAGAAGGTTATAAACCATGGGAAGGACTTCAAATCTGCAGAGATCCAAGAATCTCTTTAAGATGTAAGGTTGTCCCCTGAAAACAATTACAAAATAAAGTGCAATATCTGTTTTGAAATAATTTTCATTTCATCTCCTACTGATTCATAGAATGTTGAATACATTTTGATTTGAGTACCTAATCCATAACTATTTGATACATAGAGACATAAGATAAACAGAATAGCCACCAGTGCCTTTAAATGGAACAGAGGATTTCAAGAAAGAGCGAATATTAACTTACCAAGAACCAATAGGATTTTATGAAAATCAATCAGTTGTTTTCAACTGACACAATTAAGTAGAAAAACAAACACTACAGAGAGAACTTCATTCTAAGAAGGTAAGTTTCAGGAGAGGAAACTGTTCCAACACACTGGCCCAACCCTTGGGAATCAGTGAAGTGTGGAGAGGAACCAAATGGAATTGGCTGTATGCAAATGAGTCGCCATTAGCACAGAAAGCACAACTGACTGTGCTGAATAAATGGCTGCCTCAGAAAGTGCCAACATTTCTTCAGTAATGAATACCCGGAAGAAAAGGTACTTTGGAAACCATTAAAATGTAAACCGGATATAAAATTAACGGAGAGTCAGAAGCTGGTGACTACACCTCCAGAATGCGAGTGACTACCCCCAAACCCCCATCACTGGCCTGATTCCACCATTAAAACATGAAAGACCAGCTGATGCAATCCTGTATGCTGCTTCTATGACGCAGGGCAGGTGTCACTGCTGCTGGTACAGCAAGGCCAACCACAACACGCATGAATTACTGAGAAGCACGACCTGTCATTTCACCTTGGAAAACTGGAATGAGGACACACTTATTACCCGACTCCTTGGACAGACATGGCCTCCAGATGTCACTCTGGGGCACATCTGAGGGCTCATGAACGTGTTTCTTCTGTAGTGTCTAGTACTGTTCTATGATCACAATTTAGCAGTCAGTCCAGATTAGATTACAATCTATTTCTAATGCCATAAGATGTTAGGAAATACTTTGTGTACATGCTATGCTGGACAAGGATCGCGACTGACAATGGATTCACAATTTTTAAACAATTAAAATACTGCTTTAGTAACCAAGAAAGATAAAGTCAAATTAATTGCCCAATTATGGTAACAGGTTTTTCTCAGATGTTTTAATAGATGTCCCTTATTTTTTAATATTTCATTTTTATCCCCATGTGTTGCTTCTATCCATTTTATTTAGTCTCTTGCGCACCCAAACCTGTGAGACGCCAACAGTAAATGACGGGGAACAATCCCCTGCATTTGGTAAGAAGCCTCCAGTGCGCACTGCACGCTCCTAAATGCACTGCCCAGGAATTCTTACTAAATCCTCACAGCTACCATGTGACTTGGAGGGTTGTTTCACAAAAGAGAAACTGAGGCTGAAGAAGACAGATAAGTGGCTGGTGGACAGAAACATCAGTGTCCATCTGACACCGGACTCCAAAGCCAGGTGTTGGGAGCCCAGAGCCAGAGCTGAGACTGGCATTCTCAGCGGCCTGTCACAGAAACGGGGCAGAGGCTGGGCGCAGGGGCAGCGGCTGTTGGCATCATCACCACACCTGCGCCCAGGCTGCTCTCCGCGGGCACAGGTGCTGTATTTGAGTCATGACCTGACTGCTCTGATGATGAATTAGCTAAATCCGAAGCTCATTACAATATAATTATATTCAATTAATGGATTATAAAAACGAGGGTTGTCATAGAAAATGCCTACATTTTATTTGGGTCAAAGATATCAGGGATCTTATTTCCATACATGAAGATTAATAAATGAAAATGAAATGATTATTAGAATAAATAAGATTAATGAAGGAAGATCAGACCCATTTTTCACTGTTTAAGTGGTCTGTTAACTAAAGAATGAATATTTGGACCCTGAGCTGTTGGAGACAATGGTTTCTTAGAGATTGCCAATGTTCCCTTTACAAGCCCACAGTGATGAAGCATTCAAACATTGCTTGGTTTTTACAGAATCTCTCTTGAAAGTATTCTATAGAAAATATGAAAGAACATCTTCACAAAATTAATGTCATTGAGGAATCCCAAACAGAGGTAATTGCACGTTTAATGTTTAAACCTACTTTCAACGGAAGTGTTTCTTACCACCCAGCTGGCTGTTGCTAAGAGAGCTCTTCTCTCTGAGCCCATTCATACGACTGTGATTGTATTATATCAAAGCCCGGCTTCTTCAGCCTTTTGAAGAACATCAAGTGTGAAGAACCTCACCATTAAACCTCCTTCCATGAGGCTTTGCTACTCATGTCGGAAACAATGAAGGCTATCAGAGGGCCAGGAGCCAGCACTGGCAGACACTGTGTAGTCAGATTCATCCCTTCCCTAGCTCGCCAAGTTGCGTATTGTGAAGCCAAAGGTCAGGTGATATATTGAGGGACAACATAATTATCATTAAAGTTAAAAGTATGCAGCATAATTTTGATTTTATATGATTATAATTTTGAGTTTTCAAATGTCATCATGAAACCAACCTCTTGAAATTCCCACTGTTCCACATTGAAGAAGACGCTTTCGTGAATGCCATCTCTTATCTCGATGCAGTAAAACTACCGCACTGCACCTCAGAGGCAGAGCAGGAAAGCAAGGTGCTGAGGAGCAGCTCTGACCACAGATGAAATGTAGATGTTTAAGAAAATTAAAGCAGGCCGACATTAACATGATCAAATGCAAGAATGGTATAGGCTTTATGCAGACAAATGCATATCACTGAGTCCAATAAGATCAACTGCAGCAGCCATATGCCATGGGAATGGGTAAACTGTGGCCATATTATAAAGCATCTAGGCAGGATTCAAATATACATTAAAGTTATATATTTGGCACACAGTAGGAACACAATAAACATTTGTTAAATGAATTAACCTGGAAGGTGAAAACATATAAATCTTTTCCTCTGAGTCAATGGACAACATTGGGTGTCATTCCAGGAAGTGAGGCCTAGGCTAACTCCTGAGAGGCCAATTTATTATTATAGTACATTTCTAGTGACCTAACGGTCAACTCAGATGACTGTAACCAAGATTTTTCAAGACATTAAGTGCAGTGCATCAATCTCTCAAAGACCAAGTCCCACTAACCAAGACAATGGAACTTATTAAAATCTAATATACCAAAATTTGGAGTTTGGGTTGGAGGAAGAAATTAGCTGAACTCTAATGCATGCATAATGTCTCTATACATGTGCCAGTTTGACAGGAAACAGCTGTTCTTTATTTTTTTCATCCTTACCCCAGACTGGCTTTGTGGGATTGAGTGAAAGTATATGATCCTACATACCCACTTCTGGGTACGTATTCAAAAGAAATGAAATCAGGATCTCAAAAGATATATGTATTCCCATGTTCATTGCAGCATTATTCACAAAAGCCAAGATATGAAGACAACACCAGAATCCATACAGATATACAATGAAATATTATTCAGTCTTAAAAGAGAAGACAATTTTGCCATTTTCAACCATATGGATGAACTTGGAGGATATGCTAAATGAAATAAGCCAGTCCCAGAAAGACAAATATTACACAAACCCACTTATAAGAGCAACCTGAAAAGTACTGAGCTGAAAAAGCACAGAATACAATCAGTAGATGCCAGGGGCTGGGAGGTGGGGACGTGGGAATATATTAGTCACAGGGTATAGAGTTTCAGTTATTGAGGAACACACACACACACACACACACACACACACACACACACACACATGTAACTCTGTGAGGGGTTAATATGTTAACTTGCTTGATTTTTATCATTTTACAATGCACACATATGTAAAACATTGTGTATACCAGATAGATAGATGATAGATAGATAGATGATAGATAGATAGATAGATAGATAGATAGATAGATAGATAGATAGACAGACAGCCTGGAGTCCCTGAGCAGGAAAGCCATGCACTCAGGATGGGGGAGGGGGGCAGTTCCCCTCAGCCAGGCCTGCAGCCTCTCAAAATCCGGGACCCCTCAGCTAGGGTCCCTAGTCCTGGACTGAGATCAGGACCCATCTGGATTTTCCTTCCCCTGGCTGCAGGCCGCTGGCCTCACCTCCACCACTGCCACTGCTTGCCAACTCTGCAGTGCTGCCCCCTGCCCCTGCCACCGGTGGCCTCCCCCTGCAGGTGACAGGCTGCGGTGCAATGGTTTGGCTGGCCTGGGCCTCCCTCTTTCTTTGTGGGGTGAGGAGGGGAAGGTGGGGCTAGCCCTGTGAGGGGCCATCTGCCTACCTGATCACTCCTAACCACTCAGCCTGCATGCCTGATTGCCCCTATCAGCTTGCTTGGGAGCGGGGCCAGCCCAGCAAGGTGTCACCTGCCTACCTGATCACCCCTAACTGCTAGTCTGTCTACCTGATTACCCCTAACCCCTCTGCCTGCCTGCATGATTGTCCTTTATTGCTTGCCTGGGGTTGGGGCCAGCACTGACTTCTGGTTGGTCAGCCTCCAGTCATTACCAATCATTACGACCCAGGGTTTTTATATATTGGGGTACTTTTACTTTATCAATTATACCTCAATTAAGCTGTGGGAAAAAGAACCCAGAAAGGAAAAAGACATCACAAAATATTATGGTTTTTTTTAAAATAAATATTTCTAGAGAACGTAGTTATCCTCTTGAAAGTCTGTATGAAGACACACCCTCTTTTATTTTTAATGTGTTTTTTTTTTGAGTGTGTGTGGATTTATTATGTCTGTGAAACTGAATCCCCTTGACTTACTTACTCACACACCACAATGAAAGGAAGGGACACCAGGACGCTAGAACTTTGTACAAAGCCTGCCTTTGAATGCTCATGACAAAACAAAAGCAACAGGAAAGAAACATACAAAAGCAGCAATAAGTAATTGCCAAGCATTCCACAACCTCCAGGAAATGCACTCATTGAAAATGAAATGAAAATGCACCCTTCGTGCTTGCAGAAAAGAACGTGCTGAAATGCAGTGGTCCCCCACTGGACTGGATGCTCTCCCTACAAGGTAACAGGTGAAAACTGGATCAGGGACACATTTCCAAAGAAAAAGGCCCACTGCCAGATGGCTGCCAGGCAAGGGAAAGGGAAGAGTTGATTAAACTGTCATGTGATCGCTTCAGCGTCAGCAGAGCGCAGCTAAGCAACTTTTCGTTGAGAAGGATGAAGGAGATGCAGGTACTAGGCATCGTTTTGACATGAGTAGGATTTAAGATTACTTTGCAGCTGTATCAGCTTTCTGCCATTGTTTCCACTAAGGAAACACACAAAATTAATCTCAACCAAGAACAGAACCTTCCGATGAATAGCAACTTGAGTTTCTCCAGAACTAATTCTTTGAGATCATGGTGCCAAGCAATTAATTCTCATAAAGCACATTTTGCTTTTCGAACAAAACCTAGTGTGTGTGCACGTGCAGACCCTGCTCTTTCCAGCCGAATCAAGAGACTTGGCAGCTTTATCGTATCAGACAAGAAGAGGGGGCACTAGGAGACCTGGGCCCCAGTGTAAACATGTCCTTGAGGATTTTCTGTCAGTGTTTCTGGAGGCAGAGGAAGGTTTAGAGGGCACTCAGGTCATGAGTTACGTGACCTCCTTGTGGAAGGTTCTCTTTTGGAAATGGATCCAAATGGCAATGCCTTCATGTTAACCAAAATTTCTTTCACTGTTATTTTTTTCTCTGCTGTTTGTTTGTTTGGTTGGTTTTGGTTTTTGTTTTCTCATCAACTTAATGACTTTGGGAACATTTTGAAGAGTGGAAAATTTTATCTTCTTATTTACTAGTTTATTTTCTTGGAGTATCATTTCACTTTTCACTCTATGTGTGATGTTTTCTTTTCTACCCTCAAGCATTTTGTTCCCTTTGGAGCTTCTGTTCTGTAGTCTTAAGAACAGTCTCACCTGCCACCAAATTCCATAATTTTATGCTAATGTTATTATATACACATGGTTAAAATTTATGTTTCTAATTGATTAAAATGTACTATTTTATGGGGTAACATATTTGGTGGACAATATCTTATTTTGATTTTTCCAGATGGACAGTCAATGATACTACCATCACATTCAGTTTAAGGAATGCTTTAGCACATATTTTGTCCAATATTGTATTTAGATTCTTTTATTAACTTTTACATATAATCTGTGCATCATCTATCCTTCAGGTCCATACTGTCATAATTATACTTAACATGTAGTAAGTTGTAAATAAATTGTTATAAAAAGTTCCTACTCAATACTCATTTGTTTATAGAAAAACTGTACAAGATTATGACAGAAGTAAGAAGTTGGCAAATCACCACACACACACACACACACACACACACACACACCCCGCATAGCTGGTATAGTGTAGACCATGGGAGTTGGGGTTCATGGCATGGGGTCCTCAGATTGCCGGCCCATGGTGTTGTCCATGGTCCTGCCAGGCCAGATACCAGGAAGAGGGAGCCAGGCTCTTCATTTCCCCTTGGCTGACCACAGGCTGCGTGAACATGCGGGAGATCCACGAGGGCACCACGGAAAGCACATGCCAGAAGAGACTGGGCAGCTGTCTGCACTTCCCAGTGTTCCTGAGCTCAGCACAGACCTCTCTGCAGAGGGCGGGTATCTTGCGGGATCAGCATGTTTAGTTACATGAGTGACGATGGAGGGATATGGACACAGACACCCCCCCCCAAGCCAGGCTAAAATACCACAAGAAAAAAGACAGCAAAACTGAGCGAGGACATCCCACTGTAGAATCCAGAGCAGGTACAATATATCATCTAACAGGTATATTTTCAACATGGACTGCAGAACACACAAAGAACAGAAAATATGACAGACACTCAGGAAATTAAGCAGTCAAAACGCACGGTCCTGAGTAAGTAGAGATGTTGAATAATAACTTTAAAGCAGAAATTATAAATATGCTCAAGAATTAAATGATACCACATTTAAATAGTTAGAAAAACATGTGTGGTCAATGAGTCAACATGTAGAGAACACTGATAAGGATAGTAAAACTACTTAAAAAGGACCCAAATGGACATTCTAACATTGAAAAGGGATTACAATTGGTTGGCCCAACAGCGTCATATATGCTCTAGAAGGAAGAACCATCAAACTCAATGATGGGTCAATTTAATTTATCCAATCTGAAGACAGGAAGAAAAAAAAACTGTGTTTAAAAAATGAATAGAATCTCAAAAACCTATGGAGTAACATGGAACCTCTTAACATACACGTAATAGGATTCGCAGAGATAAAGAAGAAAAACTATCTTTACAAGAATGGCCTAAAATTTCCCAAATTGAGCCAAGAAGCTCAAAAAATTTTAAAGAGGCACAAGAGTTACTGACATCTGGACACATCACAGTGAAATTGCTTTAAAATATTGCTTTATAAAAGCCGGAGAGCGGCGGGAGAAGAAGACTGATCGTGTACAAGGAAACTGCAATATGATTAATGGCTAACTTCTCATCAGAAATAATAAAATCCAGAGGCGGTGCGGTGCCTTTTGCAAAGAGGTGAAAGAGAAAAATCAAAACCTGTCATCCCAAAATGTATATGCAATAAAACTCCCATCACAAATGAAGGAAACTAGAGGCATTCACAGATAAACAAAGACTATGCGAATTTATTACTAGCAGATATGTCTTAAAATATATTACAGAGAGTCTTTCTGTCTTAAAGTACATGACATTGGATGGTAACTCAAACCTACAGGAAAAATAAAGAGAACTGTAAAAATGTGTATGCGTGTAAACGACCTCAAATATATTTTTCTCTCCTCTTAAATAAAGAAAATATTATTGCAAAAGGGAATCATATACCACAACATTGTTAACTTTATTACACACATAAATGAAACATGGGTGAAAAGCATAGTACAAAAGCAGACAGAAAGATGAAGCCGTACTGGAGAGAGGTTGTTATCTATGTCCAGAATTAACTGGGTATTAACTCAATGTTGATTATGATCAGATTTATATTGTAATTTCTGTAACTGACACTAAGAAAATAAGTTTTAAAAGTGCTAAAAATCAAGAGAGAAATTGAAATCATACAATCAAAATTTACCAATTTTAAAAACATATATTTTACTGATTTCAGAGAGGAAGGGAGAGGGAGAGGGTGATGAGAGAGAACCATTGACTGGCTGCCTCATGCATGCTCCCCACTGGGGATTAAACCCACAACCCAGGCATGTGTCCTGATTGGGAATTGAACCAGGAGGTTATGCCAACCACTGAGCCATGTTAGCTGGGCAAAAATTTTCCATTTTAATTATAAAACAAGTTCATAAAACACACACACACACACACACACACACACACACACACACAAACACACACACACACACCAAAAAAAAACAACCCCAAAACACAGAGAAACATAAAAATGATACATACAATAAACAAAGTGCAAAAATGCAGAGGTTGGTCCAGTTGATTATGACATTAGGTTTGGATAGATTAAAATTCTTGAAAAAAGACAGATTTTTAGACTGAGTTAGAGACCAATATCCAATTATAGTCTATTCGCAGATGTACACTATAGGTTCATATAGGTTGTGGGAAGAGAGAACCCACCAAGGGACAAAAGGCAGGACTTCAGATGCCTGGGTATTCTAACCACAAAGGTGCCCACCATCCCAAGCCCACAGCAATCAAAGCAAAGCGAGGCAAAGACCTACTCAAACTGTATGGGGTTAGCCAGCTCTCGCCCCCCACAGGAATGGAAATGCCTTTTCATGGTATCAATGCAGTGAGGAAAGTAATACAATTCATGAAGTATTGTGAGCATATGACATGTCTCTTGCTGGTGCTCAGTGTTGGGTACGGGTGAGCACTTGGCTGCACCCAGGGAGTCAGAGACAGAGCTTGGACAGGTCTGCACACCCCCGCCTGCCCCATGGAGCTGCCGAGACACCTCCATCAAGCTCCCCCCCCTCCTCCTTCACGTTCCTATTATTCTATGTGCAGTGTTTACATTGGTCACCCACAGGTGCAAACACCAAACATTACTGACGAGCCCTGGCCTGTTTGGCTCCATGAATAGAGCCTCGGCCCCAGGACTGAAGGGTCTCAGATTCCATTCCCATCCAGGCACGTGCCTCTGATGCAGGCTTGACCCTCGGGGTGAGTGCGGGAGGCAACCAGTGGATGTCTCTCTCACATCCATGTTTCTCCCTGTGTCTCCCTCCCTCCCTTTCACTCTCTCTAAAAATCAATAGAAAAAAATATCCTCCGGGGAGGACTAACAAAAACCAAACACACAAACAAAAGCTTTACTAGAACTAAAGGTTTTTTTAAAAATACACCTTATTTTTCTTGGTGTTGACAGTGTCAAGCACGGTTAGTACATGAGTGCCTACCGAGTGGAAAGGACAGCATCCGCCAGAAAGCGCTATAAGCAGGGAGCAGCACCCTTTCTCTGCACAGAACAAGGACCACTCATCCCTGCCAACCTCAGGCGTCTGCATCCGGTGCCAGGGCCCAGCACTTTGCTTGGGCCCAGTCATGCCTGCGCTGCCATTATTTATTTTGTCATCTCTGTCTTCTCTGACGTGGGAGACTCCATGAAGGCGCGGGGTATAGTTAAGCATCTCTTGTTCCCGAGAAGCTAACAAATAGGCTGGAATAAAGTATCAATCAATGTTTTTCAATAAAGCTGAAGCCCACAAAGGACATTTTCCCTTTCTTCGCAGAAATAAAGCTGGTGCTTGTGCAGACAGATTCTCAAAATGTCTTATTTTTCATGTGTGACAGTTGCCGCAGATGCCCCAGAGAAGGCTGTTTCACGGCGGAGGAAGCAGCTTATACAGTTCTTATTATATAAAGCCCTCCGCCACCAGACTTGAAAATAGACTGATTTTCGTCCATGCTCAGGGCTCGCTCCAGGCAGAGGAGCGGGTTTTAAATAAAATGCAGTTAGCGGTTTCCACAAGGGCGACACCATTCTGCTTTCCGGGGCCAGCTGATGCCTGGGGACAGTCCCCAACCTCCTGGCCGTGGGGGACAGTGCCTGGCAGGCACCTCACTGCCCTCCTGTTAGAACTTGCTGGAGTGTAGGCACGCTGAGTTGAACTCCCAGGGTGGGACCAGAAAATCAGGGGATTCTCCAGCCGAGAGAGGACTCTGAAACAGTGTGTGGCAGACAGCCTGCCGGGATTTCACGTGTTGCCACCTTTGATCAGAGTGTCACCTTAAATGAAGGTGAGCAGACAGAAAATGCGGCTGTGGATGCACCAGGTACCTGACTCACCTGAACCTGCAGGTCCCCGATCCAGCACAAGAGCAGGCACTGAGGGAACCAGTGAGGTCAGAAAATGCCACAGCCCGTGATATATGGGGAATGATCGCTAACGCTATTTTATAACTGGAAGCGATCGCAAGTAACCGCAAGGCATGGCAGCTACGGAGAAAGCATCAAATTAACGGACAAGTACGGGAATCCAACTGTGACCTCCTGATGCAGAGGTTGACGCTCAGCCCCTGAGCTACCCCGGCCGGGCTGGAGTAATTAATCCCCTTCTGATCAGCCGGCAGACAGACCATTTTTGGTGTGATGGATGTGTGCTAACAACCCACCTAGATATTTCATCACTGAGATTCACACTCAGAAGCAACAGAGGTGACTTGTGCGTTTCTCTGGCGGAGGGGGACCCAGGAAGCAGCTCCAGCCGGGATCACGTGCCCTCACCCAGGACGGGAACCCCCCGGAGGCGCTGACACTACAGCCGCAGGTGAGTGCCCGGGCTAACCAGGAGCTCCGGGGCCCAGGTGAACTGGAGACTCTAATGGGATCACA
The DNA here is from genome assembly GCA_963924515.1 of Vespertilio murinus. Taxonomy (NCBI): domain Eukaryota; kingdom Metazoa; phylum Chordata; class Mammalia; order Chiroptera; family Vespertilionidae; genus Vespertilio; species Vespertilio murinus. The sequence continues at coordinate 3,133,010 of OZ004712.1, forward strand.
TTCTCTGCTAGTCAAGCCATGGGTATTTGCATGGGTATTTGCATAAACAGGTTGGGTTTAGAAACTGGAATGGCTCTCCTAAACCCAGATGTGTGCCAGTAACTCCTAGAAATTAGACGTTTTCCTTTCCCAGGCAGTGGCTTTGAAATCTCATAATTACAGAAGACTCAGCCAGATGTCAAATCAGGGAGAAGCAGGGAGAGAAAATCATGGCAAGTGTTCATTAATGAAAATTCAAAACTCAAGAAGAGTAGTACGTTATTTCATGAAACACACCTTCTAAACGAGTTTCAGTATTAACAGAAATCACGTAATGTAGAATTTAGGTAAGAGAAAATGTTATACTTTCTCCTAAGGGGGGCGGGGATGGGGAGGAAGAGGGAAGGATATTATAAGACATTACATATAAATTCATATTAAAGATTGCATATCTTCTAAAAAATATAATGACACATAACAGCAACAAAATGACATTCAATATTGTGAATTCATTTTGTCATTAAATTTCAGAATAGAATTATTTACCAGCATTTTATGTATGTATGTATGTATGTATGTATGTATGTATTTCAAAAATATATTTGTATTGATTTCAGAGAGGGATGGGAGAGGGAGAGGAAAAGAGATAGAAACATCAATGAGAGTCATTGACTGGCCGCCTCCTGCAGGCCCTACACTAGCGATCAAGCCCGCAACCCTGACTGACAGATGCCCCGAATGGGAACTGAACCATGACCTCCTGGTTCACAGTTCAATGCTCAAACATTGAGCCATGGTGGCCAGGCCATTTTACCACCATTTTACCATTTTAAAATATTTAATTAACAATAACTCATTGTGCATTTCCTATAAGTGAGGCCATTTGTGAGTCAGGGGTCCAGCAATAAAGTATTAATAGATTAGACTTAGTACTCTATAATCCATAAGGCATGTTCATACATATGTGATTCAGAGGAGGACACTGTAAAGGAGACTGGGCAGAAATGGTGTTTCCTTTTGAAAGTGCATCCAGTTATAAGGGTAGAGTTCTGATCAGCTCACGGGCATTCCAAATCTCTGTCTCACCTCCTTCCACAGTCTCCCAGCTCCTCCAAAGAACATCCCCAACAGTAAGATCTTACAGATGGAGAAATTAAGTCATAAAAATCCGTATATGTCCAGTCTTCCCAATTCTACTATTTTAGGCCTTATCTTCAGCACCATCCTCCCTTCTCTAACTAATATCCTTTCTAAACAGTCTGAATAAAGATTAAATTGGTAATTAAGATAAAAACCACTTGTGTGAATTATTATACTGATTATATATCAAAGATACATGTTTGTGTGTAAAAGAATGTAACCGTGTTGAGAGATTATTTTAACTAAAATCCAAAATTCCTTATTTTATTCACTTGCATCAAACAGCTGCCCCTTTTCGAAGAGACGGCGCACAGATACATCTCTGCACTGTGGAAGGGGAGCAGCCATAGGTACCAAGTATTAGAGGAAAGCACAGCATCCCTTTCTGATGATACAGATGCCAAAGGAAGGTGAGCACCGCCCAGCCTCGCAGGCAAAGGCTAGAAGGAAGAGGGTGTGGCCAACAGCACAGCTGCACTTTTCCCAGGAAGGAAAACTCATCCGTGCTAAGTGAGTTTAACATACAAATAAGGTGGCCGAAATGTGAGAGGCACAGCTTGCTACACTAACGTGTACACTGAGGTAGAGCTATGTCATGTCTATCCACAGGGAATGCATTCACATTTTAAGCTAGTCATGAGTGAGCAGGAGCGGAGGCCGGTCCACCTCTCATACAGCATGAGTCAATCCAAACGTCGGAGGACTTTGCTTGTGCATGACGCTAAGCTGCATGGGGTTATCTAACGTCTACTGTCAGTCTGATAAATAAGATGCCATTACCTAAGTTGGCATCTTTGCAAGCACAGGACACTGCACGGACCTGTGCAAACTTTAGTGGGCGAGGGTTGTGGGATAAGATCGTGCTTTCTGAACAGAAGCCAGCACTTCCGCCCAGGGTCTCACTGGCTTTCAATCCCACAATGACTGGCATATGAGCGAGTGCAGACTCTTATCAATACCATAAGCCAGGTGCTCTCTTACCCACAGAAAGTCTGAAAAACTTTCAATGGGAAATGTGGGATGGAATCCAGGGCCAAGATCCCTGAGTGGGAATTGATAGAAACAGAAGAAAATAAAAGAGGACAAAAAGGGAAGAATAGGTTATTTGATGAACAACTCCCAGTGATTACTAAACCTAACATCTTTGATTACTTTTCAGGTACTAGTAAGTGGTGCCACTAAACAGTCATTACTTGAGTTTTGCTGTACACTTTTGTTTCAGTTACTGTATATCTGTCTCATAGGTAGGCATAACTCATATAAAGCATTTTAAGATAAATACATGTGGTAGCATTTAAGACAGAATGCCTCTTGAAAAATAAAAGGGGAGAAATGGTGAACTCATGAATAAAAGAGGAAAAAGAAAGTAATTTGTCAAAAAAGATCTCTGATTAAGCTCCAAAGAGCAGGAGAAGAACTGAGATTTTCCACGTGTGGGTCTCTTAACAAAGGAGACATTGGGGAGACGGTTTGTGTCCAGTTCCAGGAGCCTGATACCATGTCCCGTGGAGCCACAGCCACTACCAGTTTCCAAGTGAGATGGGAATTCTGCAGGTACCAGTGGAGAACAGGAAAAGACCAGGACAGTTTCCTACTGATTTTATGAAAAGTTATTTACAGATATCATTTACAATTCAGGAGTAAAAGGTAAATTTTAATTATTTCCATATTCATGAATGGGAAGCTGTAATTTTCACAAAACTCTATCAATATTATACTAAAAATATGGTATCTACAGAGTTGTAGGTTAATCCTATACACATGGTCAGGACATTAGATACTTATTCACCTATGGAAAAATGTTAATATCTTTTCCTAAACACTAAGAGGCAAAGGATCTACCCCGAATACTCAATGCAATTCTAGAACAATGCTCATCTGTGAGCATCTGTTCCCCTTGTTTCCTCATTTACCAGATCCTGTCTACAGTTTGTCACCAGCTGATGGAATTTGTCAATCTCAGCGTAAATATTCTGGGCAGAGCTGTTGCTACCTAACCCTCCCCGCACTGTGGCTGCAACACTAAGAAACTGCAATAAGCGAAGTCCTTGGCCCTGGAGGACACTGGGAACACAGGAACGTACCCTCTGCCCTTTCACCCTCAGGGACTGAGCTGTTGGTCAGTTCTCTAGCAAGAGACAAGCCTCGCCTTCTCCTCCAAGTCATTCCTACTCTTCCTCACCCTCAATGAGAGCACAGGGAGGACACTACCCTGTTGAAAAGCAGGGCGGGAAACACAAGAATCAATCTAGGTCACAGGTATTTGTTTTATTGTGAGGTTTAACACATTTACATACCTGGTGATATAAGTCACCTTATGGGCAAAAGGAACAACATTTGAATTGCTTTGTTTCTTAATGTACCGTTAGTTGTCTTGCAGATACAAATTAATTCAGCTTCTGATTTTATGTTTTTATTATGGAGGCAAGTTATATACATATAAATAGAATTACAACCCGGGACATAATATTTAAATGCACCGATGATTGGAATTGTCAGTTATTCATAAAATCTATTAAACTATTCCAATCACTCTCATTTATCTTAGCATGATCATCATAATCTAAAAGAAATATGTTACAGTTCTGTTTATTATTTTATTTCCTATACCCTCTGATGACCAAGACTTTTGCTTGTCTGAGTCAAGTGCCTGGTATAATAGGTACTCGAGAGATATTTGCTGAGTGCACAAATGGCAGGGAAATACAAGAATGTTATAGAATAGGAGAGGATATTATAATCAAGGCAACCCTGGAGGAAAAAAAGAGAAGGAAATTTGCTTTGTCTGGGGAGATGCCCTGGGAGGAAGGCAGGAAGGCAGGCATGCTCATGGTGTGTTCAGAGGACCGTGACTAGATCAGCCTGACTTGAGCAGAGGTTTCCAGAAGAGAGCATAAGGCGATAGCATGCAAGGATCAATATGGAGCCAGACTACCCAGGGCTTTGAAAGTCAAGTTCAATAACTTTGATAATATTCTGCAGAATTAGGAATAGAAGTAACTCAGGAGCCAAAAGAAACACATCTCCTAGTTTTGATAAAATGATTAGTAAAGATATGTAAAATAAAATGTTTAAGTGATTGCTAAGCATTGTGTCATAGTGTACTTCCTCTTCTTTCTACTATAAGTTAAATAAGCATACTTCTTTAAATAAATGACATCTCAGATGTGATGAATTAAGCAGGTTCCAGGAATGGTGCTAAGAGATTAGGTATTACTCACTCTCTCCTCACAGCTAGTCTATTCTACAGTCTATACTGTAATACACGCCAATGTGTAAAAGGAACCACACATGTTATGTTCATTTTAATAATCCTACATACAGGATAAGAACCCATATCTGTGTAACTCTGAGTCTTGCTCTGAATTATGGTTGCAGTGGATCTCAAACTTCAGCATACATAACCATCACCCACTGAGCTGGTAAATATGCAGATCTCTGGACTAACCCCCAAGATATTCTGTCTCAAGAAATATGGTACAGACTCTGAAATGTGCATTGTTAGCAAACATCTAAATTGATTTTAAGGGAGTTTTTGCACACTTCACTAATACTCCTCTCTATTGGCTGATTGGGAAACATAAAAAAAGAAATACACAATTTGGGGCACACAATTAATAGACAGAAGCAAGGCAAATTGGAACCTAGTATCTTGGCAACCTAGTAAAATTGCCAAGATAGACAATAAGTATTGTCTATCAGATCAGATAGACCCTGGAGTTTGGGGGAAATAGTAAAGAAACAAGAAAAATCTGAATGACACAAGCCATGAAGGTTAGACAAATTCAGGGGCAGAAAACCAAGCAAATAACTGTTCTAGTAGATGTAGGTTGAGAGTATCAATTATTTAATCAAGTCACTATGCTTCTGAGTTGCAAAGATATTAAAAACAGTGAATCTCAGAATGTTTAGACATCTTAGAAATAACATCAATTTGTTGTGCTTATTTTTACTTTAATGTATATAAACAATGCTATATGATTATGTGTGCGGTTGTGTTTAAAAGAGGTCTTTCAATAAGTATAAAATAAAATGACTAAGTACATAAAGATAGAATTGATGAAATCTAATTTTCTTTTCAAAAAGCAATATCCATCCAGCTGATGTGGCTCAGTGGTTGAGCATCAACCCATGAACTAGGAAGTCACAGTTTGATTCTTGGTCAGGACACAATCCCCAGTAGGGAGCGTGCAGGAGGCAGCGGACAAATGACTCACATCTCTCTTCCTCTCTCCCTTCCTCCCTCCCTCCCTCTCCCTCTCCCTTCCTCTCTGAAATCAATTTAAAATTTTATTTTTTAAAAAGCAATACCTTAGTTACTTTGACAGGTTAAATCTTCAGGTTAAAATGAAATGATGCTTTAAAAAATATTGTATGCTTTCAGGCAAGCTAACACCTGCGTAAACATCTATTTTCACTGCTCCTACTTTTAAAAAATCAAAACAATGCATTAAAATTAGATTTTTAAGAAAATCAGAAGAATATCCACAGAATATAAATTTTTATTAATTTCTCTTGAAATTAGTATGGACATAACCAGATGGGGGAAGAGAGACACTCTACTTGCCTCCTGATTACACACAGGAACATACCAAATGGAAGGAAACCTTATCAATTAATAAAACTGGAATCAGAGACATCCTATGGAGCACATGCAATACAAACATCTCCCTCGGTCACCCATGGGAACCCCAGGGGACAAAGGCAGTCACCCCAAATTTGGATTCTGTGGTAGTGTGGACACAGCTTATGTTTGGTACAAATGGAATGCTGATTTTCCCTCTATCGCGTTACATGTGAAATACAAAATTAATTGACACAGAAGCCAAGCTAATATTGACCTGCCTTTCATTCCCAAGGAGCTTCTGTATGTATTTCTAAGTTAGCAACGCATAGTTATGGCCAAGCCAACCATGCCTACATTGTTTTGCTAGGACTGGACTAGTTGAACATATTACTAATAAAATAGGAATGCAAGCAACTGGACAGGTTTTATGCCAATTCTCTACTTAAGAAGAACAAAGCTCTCTTTAAAAACATAATTTTAAAAGCCTCATTAAGTATAAAAAAACACTCCAAATAAATAGAAATGCATCTTTTGTAAACTCTTTAAAATTATCTTCTGATGAAATAGGAAAAAAAGGACAAAATTAATTTGAGAATACTTGTAATTCTATTCCCAATGATATTCAGAAAGAAACTGCATCTGTGCAGGTTGAAAATGAAGTCCTGATTAGGAACCATTAAATCAGGAGAAATGAGTGAAACTGTGACGAGAACTTAAAACTAAAATGGAAGTAGAGAATACAGACTAAAAATAAAAAATGATTCTGTGAATGAACAGTCTTAACTTGAATTTCCCATAGTAAGAACAAAAAGGAAAATATAAAATAAAAGATAGAATTTAAGAAGTATTTTTGTTCCCATTCCTATAGGAACTGGTATAGGGATAAGAAAAAGAATCTTCAAAACATTGAAGAAGTGGTAAATTCGAGTTTATTTGACCAAAACTGTCGTAAAGACTGGCGCTTAGAGAGGTCAGGGGAACAATGAAGCCACTTTCCCCGTTATGGATTTGCCAAACCTGGTGAGCTGATTCTCATCATTTCTCATCTGTCTCAGGAAGGAGGTTTGAACACGAACCTGGGTGAGACCTAAGGCATATAATCCCAGGGTAAATGCATGCAGCCATAAATCCTAAAGCCCAAAGATCTATATACTTAGTATAAGAGTATGGTTTGCTAAAAAACAAAATGCAACAGACTAAACTCTAAAGATACTACTGGCTTTATCAATGGCCCGTGAATTAGGATCAATGAGGCAGGCAGAAAGGGGCTCCCAGGAGCTGTGCTTGTGAAAGGTTTTCATAGGCAGAGGGAGCAAGGATAAGAGTAACACTAGGCAAAAGGTGGGTGGTTACTGCAAGGCTACCCTTCCCTAGGGAACGGGGGGGGGGGGGGGGGGGGCAGGGCTGTTACACAGACTCCTAACCAGTGCTGACCAGGAGATTCCTGATGGACTGACTGGGTTAGGAGTCCATTTCTGGGAGAGCCCAAACTGTGACTTCAGTGCCCACTTGATGACATGGGGCTTAGCATGAGTGACTCCATTTTGTTTTTAACAAGTTCTGGACTAAGAAAAGTCAATTCAGATGTGTAAGTGACGATGCAGGGAAACTGGGGGATCAATGCTTTCTCATGCTAGGAATTCTGGGACATGCCATAACCCAAAAATGTTCTGCTGACACAACTAGAAAAATGGGACCAAGTATTTAAATGCCATCTCACAGAAGCTCTCTAAGAGTTACGTAAGCAACATGAGATTTGTGGGCCAATATTTGCCGTAGGAGTAAATGGAAGTCAGAAGAGGTAAACATGCCATTGGCTGCTGCTTTCCCACCAGGTTCAGGGGTACAGAAAAAGCTGGGGCTGGGAGGGTGGCAGTTTGAGCAGAACTCTGCCGTCCCGTGGGCACGAGGAAGGGGACATGGGAGCCGGGAGGTGCGGAAGAGGAAGAGTTCTTTTAAGTAACGGGGCTTGGGAACCTAAAGGGCTATGACACAATTAATAATGAACTGAAAATAAACCGGACAGCAGAGACCCGCCATGATCATTTCAAGTGCTAATATAATGCTGATGTCAATTATAATTAAAGATACACTAAGAAACATTACTACAGAATAAAATGCTAAATTGTTTGTATAAATCATTTCCTCAAATAATTTTTTTAAATGAAAGATGGGTAAAAGAAAGAAACTAGTCAATGATCACAAGAGAAATCCAGCCTCGTAAGTTACCACTCATTAGTCATCAGAGATGCTCATATAAAAACGATGTGAAAGACCTTGATTGGCCACTTTATGAGACAAGGCATATCACATGTGCTGAGAGTTTATGGCTGTGAGACCTCTAATGCATTGCCTGTGGAGAGAAATTTCACTACGTCCATAAAGATGAAATTATGAAACAATTACTACTATATGAATATTGGGACACAGAATTTAAAATCGCCATTATTTTCAAACATGTTAATTATGTACAGTGAAAATACAAGGAAATCAATTTCCCACATTTAGGCATACAAAAGAATTAAGAGGCTAAATCAAATACAGCTTAACAAACATTAATTTTCCCACCTATGTGCCATTTTTATCAAATAGAAATGTTATCAAATAGGAAATATAATGAAGTGTGGCACACACACACAAAAGGCACTTTAGAACTCACAAATAACCAAAAAAAGGAAAAAAGAAAGAAAAGGAAAAAGTCTAAAGCTTTCTTGAAAGTCATAAAAGTAGACTGCAATGAACTGAGAGAACATATTCTGTAAGAGAGAACTCACTGATGTAAAAATGCCATTTTCCCTTCAATTACTTTATAAATCCCTCCAGGACTTTTATACAGCCTGTCAGGCCACCCTAAAAAGTGTCTGGAGGGAAAAAGTGCAATAATAGCCCGGTCCATTTCTAAGAGAACAGCTGAGACGCACATACAGTGGGAACACAGTGAAGTTAGCAGAGGCGTGTGGGCTCCTCTTCCTGAACCTGAGTAAGTATGTTTTCAAGCCTTAGTTCTCACATTTCTGCCTTCAGGACTCAGCTGTCTTACAAAAAAGCAAAAACAAAAACAAAAACAAAAACAAAACAAAACAAACAAACAAACAAAAAACAAGGAAACCACCCGAAGCTCGGGTAACTAGGGCCTGCCAAGGCTTGAGCTGCTGGCAGAGGCAGTAGTAGAGGTGTGATGAGGGCTTCGCCTTCCCATGATCACCGGGTCACCTCCTGCACCTGGGGGCTCCCGGACTGTGAGAGGGGGCAGACCGGGCTGAGGGCCCCCGGCCCCAGTGCATGAATTTTCATGCACAAGGCCTCTAGTTAATAATAATTATATAAGTTGCCCTAACCGGTTTGGCTCAGTGGATAGAGTGTTGGCCTGTGGACTCAAGGGTCCCAGGTTCGATTCCGGCCAAGGGCATGTACCTTGGTTGCAGGCATATCCCCAGTAGGGGATGTGCAGGAGGCAGCTGACTGATGTCTCTCTCATCGATGTTTCTAACTCTCTCTCCCTCTCCCTTCCTCTCTGTAAAAAATCAACAAAATGTTAAAAAAAAATAATTATTATTATATAAGTATATAAATGCAGATCTAATTTCAATGAGAGAAATTGGGGAGCAAGAGAATTGTTGCTGAACTCTTCATTATACGTTAAGAGTCAGTAGTGATGAAATTGTTCTTGAATATGGCAATTTTGAAAACCATAAATCTAATCACATGTTGTTATGAACCTACTGTACAAACTATAAATTATTTAAAATAAATGTAAAACAAAATGCATACATAATTAATATAGTATTTAATGAAAATATTGTAAATTGCATGAAAGCAATACATAAAAAGAGGTTCCAGCCTGGCTGGTGCGGCTAAGCAGTTGAGCATCAACCCAGAAGCCAACAGGTTGCTGGTTCAAGTCCAGGTCAGGGCACATTTAAAAGGAATATATATATATATATATATATATATATATATATATATATCCATATAAAAATAATTCACTTCCCCATTAGGTGAAAATATCCCTTTCACTTGGATAAAAGCAATAAATTGCAATACTATGCTGTTTATTTGAGAATAACCTAAAACACAAGAGAAAAAGGTAAAAATGAAATGATACCTGAATGTGTTTTTTAATTTGTTTTTTTTTTTAAATATGTTTATTGATTTCAGAAAGAGGAAGGGAGAGGTAGGGAAAGATAAAAACATCAATGATGAGAATCACAGATCGGCTGTCTCCTACACACCCCACACTGGGGATTGAGCCCGCAACCTGGGCATGTGCCCTAAACTGGAATTAAAATGTGGCCTCCTGGTTCATAACTCAATGCTCAACCACTGAGCAACACTGGCCAGGATGATCATAGAGAATTTTAATTGTTTTCTTGCATGTGATATCAGAATGCATATAGGTAAGTAATATATAAGTATCCTGTAAAGTTCAGATTATAGATGATTTTACAATTTGTAATTTCTGTTTTTCATTTTTTATGAAAAGAAATACACTTCAGCATTAGAAAGGAAGTTTTTATACAAAAATATGAATAGTTCTGGATTATTTACCATGTTTCCTTTGACAGACTGTCTCATCTTCCTTGCCTAATTAAGCAGACAGGTCAGTACTTTGTTATTTTAGCAAAGATGCTAAGTCGGGGAATCAATGGCTATGCGCAGGGAATATTCTGAGAACTCATGACCTTGATTTCAACGTGTCTCTGTGAACGCGGAGTATGAAGTGAGCTGGAAATTGTTTATTTTTTCTCCTTTGAAGGAATATTTATTTTTACCTCATGTGTTTGTCCCCAAAGCTCTTGAGATTTCTGTTGTTCTGCCTTTCTCTTAATTGACAGCTTTGAAGGGTTTATTTCATTTGATAAGTGATGCGTGCATTGCAAATGTTTAACTACATGAGAGATGAGCCTCATCGTGATTCCAGCGTGAGGTACAGTATAAATTTAAAATGAATATTTTAATCATTTTTATAGGATGGCAGTAGCCCGTCATACACTCCCCCCACCCACATCCTGGGATCTCTGGGTCTATGCAGCAGTATTTTCCACTCCTGCAAAGCCTGCTCTTGCCCCAAAGCATTTCTGATCATTCCGTCTCACGTGTCCGGAGCTAAGTTCTTACAAATCGCTTACACTTGTTCCTTTGGCTGAGTCTCACCTTATTTTCCTGTCACTGGAGACTTTCCTTCCCTCTCTGCACAAGACCTCATTGGCCCTCTTCTTTCCATTTACTCCTGAGCTATTTTAACTCCTTTTTCATGCTGAGAGATTCAATTCAGCTCCAGCCTTTGTCCACAGACATGCAATCCCAACTCATGCCAAGCTCAGCTCGGGAAAGAGCCTTCCAATGAGCAAGACTCTCCAGAGCCTAAGTTTGGGTCTCATTCCCTTCCCCAAACACAAGTAGTTCTTCCTAATACATCGCATATTCTCCCCAAAGGGAGTTGGGGGGGGGGGGCTATGACTTTCCTGTCTTTTTCATGACTACACTGTAGCCCAGTGCTGCTGAGAATGGGGTTCCTTCACCAGTCCTACCATCACATTAAAAATGCAATTACTTGGGCATTAATCCACACCTACTGAATCAGAAATTCTAGAAGTTTCTCTGGTGATTCTACAATGTGCACAGGTGAATAATCAATGAACATACTGTGCAGAAATATAAGGAAAAAAAACAATGTATGCTCTCAAAATCTATTTCCCTCTCAATGGATCATGTTAAGAAAGGAAAACAGGGGTGGAAGTGGGGGTGGGCAGTGGAGAGACACCTGTACATTCAAAACAAAGCTGCAGCCATGCTCCCTGAAGGTGCCTCATCGTCAGCCTCAATAATCCACAGCCCTCTCTGCTCTCCCTCCACCTTCTTCCTCCCTCACACAGTTCACTTTAATTCACTGCTGGACGGCTGCACACCGCCTCGTCTGGAACCTTCCCTGTGCCTTCCACACACAGGACTCTTCTGTCCCCACGTCAGTCCTACCTGCTGCCTAAGGTTTCCTTCCATGGCTTCCCTGACTTCCTGCTTTTACAGCCCCGCCTTCTAGTATACTTTTACTAGTCCTGGTGGGGAATTTTATCGTTCATTTAGCTCACCTTCCCCACCGGTACAAACCTGGTCCCCTCCTGTCAGTTCAATAGTAAAGAATTGTTCTAACCCATGGACAATAGAGCTAGACTCCGAAATCTTAATTAATGACACTTTTAACTCACATTTTCTCTCCCTCTTGGACTATAATTACAGGACAACGGGCGATTTGAGCCAGATTGGGAAGAATCTTGGAGACAGTATATTTTACCCTCCACACAAAGGTGAGAGTTGACAAGTTTATAAGAGACTGGAGGCTGTGGCGGCGGGGAGGGGGTTAGGGAAAGACTGCCTGTGGGTGACAAGGTGCAGAAGAAGCCAGCTGAGAGATGGCGATGGCAGTTTGGTCTCGAGTTGGGAAGGGGAAGCTTCACAAGTAAAAATACATACGCCTTGAGCCAGACAGAATGAAGCTGGGGGAAAGGGAACAGAGAGAAATGCACCTGTCGCCACCCGCGCATGAGGAGGGAAGCATTCATGAGCGGAGCCCAGGGCAAGCAGCAGGGGTGGGGATGTCACCACTGATCCTTTCTTCTGCAGTAACCACCCAGAAGGTGTTCTGGTTCCTTTCTACCCGCCTTAGTGGAGAGACAAGCAGTGAAATTTACCTTCTGACATGTTCAAGAGTTCTCAGGTTCATGGAGAGAATGGAAGGACATAGGTGACTGGCTTGTTCAGGGTCACATAGTTAATAAAGGTCAGGAATCAAGCACCAGAGTTCCAACTCTTGCACTTTTGCACATCTGCCTCTTTTATCCATTCCCCACTGGGAAGTGAAACACTACCATTTTGTATTATATACTATATAACTTATATTATATACTATATAACTCTATCACTGGACTAACTCATCCTAACACCAATATTGTACTCTTTCTTGTAGCATATATCTTTTATAAGGATTGCTTCTTGTCCTCAGTATCCTGAATTAAACAAAGAAATAATTTTATAAGGATTGCTTCTTGTCCTCAGTATCCTGAATTAAACAAAGAAATAATTTTGGGGGGATAGTGAGTATAAATTCTAAATAAAGGCAACATTAGCCGAAACTGGTTTGGCTCAGTGAATAAAGCATTGGCCTGCAGACTGAAAGGTCCCAGGTTCGATTCCGGTCAAGGGCATGTACTTTGATTGCAGGCACATCCCAGAAGGGGGTGTGCAAGAGGCAGCTGATTGATGATTCTCTCACATTGATGTTTCTAACTCTCTCCCCCTCTCCCTTCCTCTCTGTAAAAAATCAATAAAATATATTTAAAAATAAATAAATAAATGTAGCATTAGAACTTAGTGTTAGCTATGTTTTTATAAAGAGAAGCTTTGTCAGATGCAGGCTAATTCTATGTAGTAGAGTTTGTTGAAAAAGTAGGATGTCACCAAATACTTTTCATAATATATTTTTACAGGATTTTTATAGGTTTGCCTGTAAACCGTATTTCTAGTTAGCCTGAATATGTGTAAATTATTCAAGTTAAACCTCAATATTTTATTGAAATATCTAAAATTTCTAGTGTTTAATGTCAGTTACCATTTTATAATTCTATTTAAATTGAATAAAGATTTGAATTTAAATAATTTTCAATTCCTATGTGCAAATACCTCCAAAAATTTGACAAGTCTGATATCTTAAAATTTGCAATTCAGATTTCATAAGAAAAATAGTATAATCCACTTTCTTTATATATAGATTAATGGCCCAGTGTACGAAATTCATGCATTGGGGGTGTCCCTCAGCCAGACCTGCACCCTCTCCAATCTGGGACCCCTCTGGGGATGTCTGACTGCTGGTTTAGGCCTAATCCCTGTGGCAGTCCAACATTCCTCTCACAACCCAGGATTGCTGTCTCCTCACAGCTCACCTGCCTGCCTGCCTGATCGCCCCTAACCACTCTGCCTGCCAAACTGATCCTCCAACTGCTCCCCCTACCAACCTGGACCCCTAAACTGTGCCCCTGCAGCCTGCTTGGCCCCCGCTGGCCTGCTTGCCCCTAACTGCTTCCCACACTGGCCTGTTCGCCCCCAACTACCTCCCCCCCTGTCAGCCTGCTAGCCCCCAAATACCCCCCTTCAGGCCTGCTCACCCCCAGCTGCCCCCCTGCCAGCCTGATAGCCCCTAACTGCCTCTGCCTCAGCCCAGCCACCATGGCTTTGTCTGGAAGGACATCCAGAAGGTCTCCCAGTCTAATTAGCATATTACCCTTTTTTTAGGATAGATAGGTATCTCCTTTGTAAAGAACATCGCTAACTAGTTATGTGTCTTGCTTCAGGTGGTATGTAGCTTCCATCCTGTTCATTTTGCCATGATTATTAGCATCATTGTTAACAATATTTGCAGTCATTGGCTTGCCAATAGCTCATGTATTTAGAATGCTTATGAATGAAAGTCTTCCTTTTAAATATAATTTAGTAAATAATATTTTGAAAAATCCCAAAGTAAAATTTTAACGCATCATAATAATTGAAAATATGTATTCAAAACAGGTTAATCCTAGTTGCTGTTTACTATTGCATATTCACCATATTGCATGCAATTCTTTTTCATATTTTTTCCACTTCCCCAAGGGAATGGAAATCATTTTACTCAACTTTAGTCAGCCTAGACGAATGCTCACCCAAGATGTATGAATTTATGCACACTTACCATCTTCTGAGGATGATCTATAACACCTGTTTTCAATTAAAGTGCAGGAAATAGCCTGTATAATGCATGTTCTGTCAGAAAAGCAATATGGGAAATGAACGCTAACATTTCATGAGGCTGCTACATCACTTCGTATTGAAAAGGTAAGTCAATCAATCAATCTTGGGGGAAAAATTACTGGTGCTCATTTTATGTGAAATACTGCACTACATATGCAAAAGGAAGTAGGAAAGGGAAACCTACTTCTCAAAGTTTCTGCATTATCATCGGTGGCATTCTAGTACAACAGGAGCCAAAGAGAAGAAGAAAAATAATGCTTCCCCTGGAAACCTGAGTGGAAAGAAAGAGCATAACACTGAGAGGAAGTGAAACTGATGAGACAAGAAAAGACAGAACACTGGAAATGGAAGAAAGGGCTGCCCTACCTTATAATCTACTTAGAATGTAACTAGAGAGATGATGCTGGAGAGAGAAAGAGAGAGAGAGAGAGAGAAAGAGAGAGAGAGAGAGAGAGAGAACGAAAGAAAGAAAAAAAGAAAGAATAAGCAAGCAAGCCATACACCCATTAAATAACTAGAGGGAGAAAAGCACCTTAAAATAAGTTTCACAAAATGAGTCAGTCAATCATCACACACCCTCAACCTTGAACATAGGACTTTAGGAGCTTTGTGAGCAGAACACTACAGCCCTTCTTAGAGGATTCACAGTTAGCCCTGTAGCCTTGGGGACTTATATTGAGAGGCTTTTGTGACCATTAATCCACTTAGCATTGAGTTGTCTTGACAGATTCCAGAAGAGAAGTCAAGGACTGGTCAATTGTGGTTCTCACCCTTCCCCCGGCAATCCATGTGGCTTTGTGCAGACCTGCACCTGGAGCTCACATCCAGCTTAGTATGAAAGGCGCTGTGAAGAGCTGTTGAAATTGAAATGTTTGAAATGTCAGAGGACTTAAATGAAGTTGGGTTAGCTGGGCCTCATTTTTCTGGTCAGTAAAGGCTTTTCAGAACGTGAAAAGCCTGTGCTTTAGCTGTGTACTCTATATAAATAAAAGAATCTTCACATGAGACATCTGTTTTAATTAAAGCTGGAAAATGAAATGTTTTGTTGGAGAAACAAAGCTATCTCTTTTCTCAGCTTTCTAGCCTGCAGGTTCTTGCCTGAATTTAAAATCAGAAACGCCTAAGTGGTAACAGCCATGCATGGGCAGGCTCTCCCAGCCCTCTGGAATAGCAGAGA
The DNA here is from genome assembly GCA_963924515.1 of Vespertilio murinus. Lineage (NCBI taxonomy): Eukaryota > Metazoa > Chordata > Mammalia > Chiroptera > Vespertilionidae > Vespertilio > Vespertilio murinus. Next base: position 3,148,651 of record OZ004712.1, read on the forward strand.
CTTTTACATTTGAGTGTGCTCACATCCCTGAGTGCTAATCCACCTTCCTCGGTGCTACAGTGGCTTCCTAAGAATTCACAACATCGCCATTTGTTAGCTCTACTAGGTTTTAGGCAGCTGAGGACAGAGAACAGTGTCTTCGCCTAGAGATTTGCAGTAGATGCTGCCAGAGGCCAATGACAAATCAAGAGAATGACCTGGAACTGACACCTCCCAGCCCCCAGACAAGAAGAAGGGATGGGATTCCGTCAGCATCCTCAGAGAATGCTAACACCAAACCTACAAAAACCAAAACAATGTGCAAACCCAAAGGCTGGGACAAGGTAAGAAAATTACAGACACTTCTTGGCCAATAGCTCAGGAACAGGAAAAGGGAACGGCAGGGTGTGAAGCAAGGTTGTCCCAAGAGATACTGCAGGTTTGCTTGGAGTGTCCTGACATAACTGTTTTTGCCGCTGAGACACGGAGAAGTTTCACAAGGTCAGCTGGATCAAAGGAATGAAGTCAGGACATGCAGGTCATAAGCAAGACTGGAGTCTATGAGATTAGATAATGCAATAAAGGTTTCAACTATAACGCATTCTGTACTAGTATATCCCAGTGAAAATATTCAGAATTACTGTAGTTCCTGGGATAGAAACAGGTTTCATAGCATCTTACTATTGTAAAAACCCTTGCTTGTCTAACTCTCTTCATTATATATAAACCTCCTCTTGTTAGTTGAGTTATATTTTTAATTTAAAAATAAATAGCATTCTTTAATATACACTACACCATTGCTACTTTCCATGATCTTTCACAATATCCCTGGTCTCAGAGGGCATACCTGCTTTGTGACTGCCCATTTGGATATGATACCTAGATTGCCATCTACTGGGAGCTACTTCGAATCACAGACAGCCATGATGAGAAATGATGCTGAAAAAATCAGCCATATGTAGGTGACATTCTTGTAAAAGTTCTAGTGGATGAAAGGTAAAAATAAGCACTGTGTGCTAAATCTACTTTCATTTCTGAACAAATACAAACAGCTGGTGTGAATTTCTTCATTCAATGTGATTTTGTTGGTGCAATCCACACCTCATCACCTGATTTTTCTAAACGTTCTATTTTTGACACAAAGGATGTTTCAAACTTTTACTAATAAAAATAGATTAAATTTATGCATATAGGATGGGAAATTATCAGCATTTTTTAAGTTCATGTTTTATTCTAAATACTGATATTCTGATGTTGCATATTCTCATTCTTTTCATGATGTTTTCTCAAAGGAAATAGAAAGGAAATGACAAGTGTCATAAAAAGTGTAATTTAAGGAAAATACAACAGGAAACCATGGAAAATGTAATATAACACATCAAAATAGAGACTTTAAAATTCATTTTACTGTATTGCTAACAAATTGGATCCAGAAAGTTCCAAAACTTTGTTATAAAACAAAACCACTGTTCTTACAACTGCCTGGACATATAGACCAATGGAATAGAACAGAGAACAGAGAAATTGACCCAAGCCATCATGCTCAAATAATATTTGACAAAGGAGGCAAGAGGATACAATGGAGTCAAGACAGTCTCCAGGACAGCTGCTAAGGCAATGGAAACTGGAGAAAATAAATGGAACTACATCAAAATCAAAAGTTTCTGCCCAGCAAAAGAAACCATCAAGAGAACAAGAAGAAAGCCCACTGCATGGGAGGACATATTTGCCAATGTTATCACCAATAAGGGTTTAATCTCCAACATTTATAAGGAAATCATACAACTTAACAAAAAGAAGATAAAAAACCCAATCAAAAAATGGAAAAAGGACCTAAATAGACCCCTTTCTAAAGAGGGCATACAGAAAGCAAATAAAGATATGAAAACATGCTCAAAGTCACTAATCATATGAGAGATACAAATCAAAATGATAATGAGGTACCATCTCACACCTGTCAGAATAGCTATCATCAACAAATCAACAAATGACAAGTGCTGGTGAGAATTCAGAGAAAAAAGGAACCCTTGTGCACTGCTGGTGGGAATGCAGACTGATGTAGCCACTGTGGAGAACAGTATGGAGTTTCCTCAAAACACTAAAAATGGAACTCCCATTTGACCCAGTAATCCCACTTCTAGGAATGCATCCTAAGAATTCAGAAACACCAATCAGAAAGGATATATTCACCCCTCTGTTCATAACAGAAAAATTTATAATAGGTAAGATTTGGAAACAGCTTAAGTGCCCATCAGCAGATGAGTGGATTAAGAAACTGTGGTACGTCTACACAATGGAATACTTTGCTGCTTTAAAAAAGAAGGAACTTTCACCATTTGCAACAGCATTGATGGATCTGGAGAGTATTATGCTAAGTGAAATAAGCCAGTCAGAGAAAGATAAATATCACATGATCTCACTCATTTATGAAATATAATGAACAACATGAAGTGAAGAACTAAAATAGATCCAGAGACACAGAAGCATGGAACAGACCATCCAACTTCAGAGGGAAGGCAGGGGGAGGGGAAGCTGAAAGATCAACCAAAGGACTTGTATGTGTGCAGATAAGCATAACCCATGGACACAGACAGTAGGGGGATGAGGGCATGTGCTAGGTGGATGGGGGAAAGAGAAGGTGGTGGGAATGACCAGGGAGAGCTCAATGGGAGGAAAAGGAGACATATGTAATACTTTAAACAATAAATAAAATAAATAAGTTCTTATTGAATTAAAAAAGCACACAACTATTATGCAGTGGTGACATTTTAGGGTAAGAATGGCAACCTTAAGAGAATATATGCTCTAATTTAATCTTTACCACACAAAGATGACACAGGGCTCATTCCTCATTAAATTGCTTTAGTAAGACCATAAGGATCTGGAAGCCATCTACACAATCCAATTTAGCAAATATTTCTTGGGTACCAATAATGTATGGTACCCAAGCATGTAGAAAATGTTTACATGTGTCTACAAAAGAAGTGGCATTTCTTATTATTAGAAAAATGTGCTCATTTCAAATTATACATATCAGAAATTATTTCATTATTATGTTGGCTTCATATAATACAACTAGAGGCCTGGTGCATGAATTTGTGCATGGGTGGGGTCCCAAAGGGGTTGGGAGGTGTCGAGACGCAGCTGGCCCTCCAGGCAGGGGTTGGGATGCCCTTGCCAACCTGGGATCTGGATCCATCCTGCTAAAGTTCAAGCGGATTGTTGGGAGCACCTGTCAACCACCGTTATATCCTTTCTCCCTTGTGGAGCATCTGGGGAGAGGAAGCAGCTGCAGTGCCCAAGGCTGACTTCCAGGAGGCCAGTGGTGCTGGTCAGGATCATGTAGTGGCACTGGTCTACTGGTGCCTGACCGGCTCCCTAGAGATTGGACCTGTAGGACTACTGAGGAAGTGAGTGGCTACCACCAGGCTGGTGGGCTGCTGGACTGGTTGATCAGCTGAGCAGAACTCCCACTATGGCAGTGGTTCTCAACCTTTCTAATGCCACGACCCTTTAATACAGCTCCTCATGTTGTGGTGACCTCCAACCATAAAATTATTTTCATTTCTATTTCATAACTGTAATTTTGCTACTGTTATGAATCATAATGTAAATATCTGTGTTTTCTGATGGTCTTGGGTGACCCTGCTAGCGGTTCTCAACATGAGGAAATGTAGTAAAGGGTCAAGGCATTAGAAAGGTTGAGAACCACTGCACTATGGGAGTGCACTGACCACCGGGGGGCAGCTCTTGTGTTGAACATATGCCCCTGGTGGTCAGTGCATGTTATAGTGGCCAGCTGTTCCAGTCATTGGGTCGCAAGGTCACTTAGGCATACACACACACACACACACACACACACACACACACACACACACACACGAGGCCTGATACATGAATATTAGTGCAAAAATAGGCCTTCCTTCCCCTGGCTGCCTGCACTGCCTTCACTAAGGCCAGAGCTGCCTTTCCTCCTTTGCTCTGGCTGGAGCCGCCTTCTACCTCTCGCCTGGTTGTGTCAATTTGCATATTCCCTCCTTATTGGCTGTGGGTGTCATCATCTTTGTTTCAGAGTTATGGCCAATTTGCATATACTGTCTTTATTAGATAGAATAGATATAACCATCAGAAGGCTTAATTCATTGGAAATCTTATATTCTTTTTTTTAAAGGTCCCCATCAGGCCATTAGTATGCCCCAAGCAATGCTCACCCAGAAGACACACACATTGTTCCTATTTCTTTTTATTTTTCATTTTATTGTATTGATTTTTTACAGAGAGGAAGAGAGAAGGATAGAGAGTTAGAAACATCGATGAGAGAGAATCATCAATCTTGCACACCCCCTACCAGGGATGTGCTCGCAACCAAGGTACATGCCCTTGACCAGAATCGAACCTGGGACCTTTCAGTCCACAGACCGATGCTCTATCCACTAAGCCAAACCGGTTTTGGCAGAAATCTTATATTCTTATTCATCAGAAGTTGACAAATATTAAGTAAGAAAAGAGTTCAACATCTACAATCTATCTGTGTAAATATCAAAGAAGTGACTTGTATTCACAAAGCTACATATGCCTTTGCCTTCTGATCTTTGAATTATGCTTAACATACATTGCATCAATCTTGAAAAATAATATGACAACAAAGATCCTTGAAAGTGCATCTGATTCATCCTGTTGGCATCAGCAGGAAATGCAGAAAAGTCATGCTCGACAGGTGAGGGTTATTATTTAATGACTATACAGCTACAGAATCTGAGAATTCTCTTCCAGTAAGTCTGTTTTTGAGTTCAATGTCCTTTGCTATCAAAACAGTCCTCAATATATGTGACTGAATTTATGCCCCTGTAGGTTAAATTTATATCCTCAGTAAAAAGAGAGAACACCACGACATTGTACATTTAGGATTTTATCAGTGAACTCCATGGAGTGACAACTAATCAAGAGAACCCTCTCAAAAATTCCCTTTCATGTCAAAATTAATGTTCAAATGTCAGATTTATACCATAGGCTAGTCTCAGATTTCTCTTTTAAGGAATACATGTTTTCACTTATCCCCATAGATGTCATTCTATATTACAGGATTATTGTTTTTAAACTTAAGGAAAGAGTTTCAGTATCCTTGTTTAGCTTCGACATTCTGAAGAACAAATTCAGAGTTATTTACCTGGATTTTGGGATATTGATTTTCTTTAGTACTTTGGGTTCAATTCATTCTGTAGCAAGAGGAACACAGACTCCTTACCCCAGGAGATTTACACTTGTCCATGCATTGGTTAGTATGATGGAGAAATGCTAGAGTGATATCCAGCCAAAAAGTTTGACTTAGGGAGAAAAAGACTGCAAAGCCTTTTGAAAGTCTCTACTTATCTTCCCTGAAGTTATGAAGAAAGAAGTGACAATGTCTCTTAAACATTTCCCACTGCCATGGACCTAATCCTGGATGAGATCCAGGCTTATCTTCATAACACCTCTATTTTAGAGGGAAAATCACGCTTAAGGACAGAGTTCAATTGAACTGAATCATTATCAGAGTTTGTGACAATATCTTCTAGGTGCATTCAATCAAATCAATTACTGATGCTTGCATACACATCTTGGTGTGTAGGCTTCTTTTTTGATTCAATAATGTCAGTCTAACAAAAACAATTTACATTCCCTAAGCAAATCAAGACTTTGAGCAGGCCTCATACATAAAAACTCATTCCAAATGATGATCTCTTTCAAGAGATCAATAATCTACACTAATAAAAAAGAAACATGCAAATCACTGTCACTCTACTAAGCTACCAGCCAATCAGAGTGAGTATGCAAATTAACCTGAAAACATCACAGCAGCCCCTCCCCTCTCCCCAGCGGCTCTGGGCCTCTGGGGTCCAGAGAAGTTGCGTGCCAATGCCTGAGGCTGGTTGCAGCCCAAGAGACGAAGAAGCTGCCTTCCCCATGATCCTAGGCCACAACCAGCAGCAGAAGCCTCATGTCTGCCTGCCCCATGTCCTGGGGGAGACAGAGAAACTGGGCCCCAGCACCTGAGGCTGGATGCAGCCAGGGAGATGAAGAAGCCGCCTGCCCCATGCAGCTAGCCAGAGAAGTTGCCCACACTGCATCCCAGGGAAAGACAGAGAAGCCACCCGCCTGTGGTCCAGGTGCCATCATATGCAGCTGGCTACAACCTGGTAGAGGGAGAAGCTGCTCACTCTGTGGTCCGGGTGCCAGCACTTGTGGCTGCAGCACAAGCGAAGCCACCTACCCACCATCCCCTAAGGCTGCAGCCAGCCTGGGTGACTGTGGCTGACCAGAGGGAGGCAAGCCCGGATCCCATGTGCCTGTGGTCGGCTGGAGGAGGGAATCCTGGGTCCCGGGTGCAGGTTGAGGAGAGATGGTTAGGGGCAATCAAGCCAGCAGGGGAGCAGTTAGGGACAATCAGGCTGGCAGGCAGAAGAAGTTAGGAGCAATCGGGCAGGCAGGCAGGCCAGTGGCTAGGAGCCAGCAGTTCTGGATTGTGAGAGGGATGTCCGATTGCCAGTTATCCCGAGGGATCGCAGATTGGAGAGGGTACAGGCCGAGCTAAGGGACACCCTCTTCTCCGCCCCCCACCCTGAAGCTGAAGGACTTGATAAGAGGTGCTGGTGGGTTTCTGGGTCCTGCTTCCCGCGGTGGTGGCTGTGGCAATGGCTGCAGGACTCTTTCTGGGTCCTGTTGAGCCATGGAATTCTGGATCCTGAGTCTCATGTGATTTCACACGCAGGGCCCCAGCGTTATATAGTTTGCAACAGGTACTTATTAGTCATATTTTCTCCCCCCTTCCATTACCCGTGGTTTAACCACATCTTCCTCAAAGTGCAAAAATGCTTTGATAGGTACATGTGTGTGACATGCTGGTTATGCCTCCCCCTAAGAAAGAAGGTGACAGATTCAGTTCCCTTATAACTTGGGGGTAAAGCAAAGAGAAAATATCACAACAATGGAATTACATGAGTGCATGAACACATAAAAACACACACTCACACTACTAACTTCCTAAAAAAAGTCAGTTCTTACTTTCTAGAGAACTTAATAGAATATATTTTTGTTTGATTATGTATTTTAGTATCCTATATACAGCTATAGAATACTTTAATAATATTTTTCAAAACAACTAATACACGTAGCATTTGGAAAGGCAATGTGAGAAATTTTATATATACATACATATGGGCTTGTGACAGTTCTCTAAAACCAGGGTTTTCTTCACACGGCAGCACTAAAATAGTGTTTAAAAGTAAGCATGAGTCAGAACAGGGGACTTCCAATTTCCTGAAAATTCCAAGTTCACGTGATACTTAAAAAGCTTTCCACCTTATCAGCTCGATCATGTAAATTCTACTCTTGAGAAACCCAGTGTGTGGTTTTATGGAGGAGAAAGCGAACATCTGCAGTGAGGCTCTGGGAAGCTACATTACAGGTGAGTCAACCTTCCACATCAAGGTCACCTCCTTTCCACCTCGCATTATGTGCAGGATGGTTTCCTTCTCCCTGTGAAATGCCCGCTACGCCTTCAATAACCATAAACATATATTAAGAACTCACAATTAGGGCAGTAACGGTGCCTTTTAAAAAGTGCTAAAAAGTTTTGAAAGTACAAAACCTCTCAGAAGGCTAATATAATATGCAAAATAAATTATTATGCCACTTCATTTAGTGAATTTTAAGTGAGCTTCTGTAGCGACTCAAGCCGTCAGTTTATTTCACTCAGCTGAACAGTCTAATAATATTTTCATTAAATATTTATATGAACAATCAAACGCTGCAAATGAAGAGCCAATCCCCTGACATTGGAGACGGCCGCGGGCTGGCCTCAGCAGTTTGTTATGTCGGTAGGGCTCATTGGCTCTGGCTCCGCAGGATGCTTGCCATTAGCTCTGAGTACCTCATGTCTGACCTTAGATGAAAGGCTATTCATCATGCCTCCTAATTTCTAAAGTTTATCTCTTCGTGGAGAAAGTCCCGATGACAGAGAACTGAGTGCATTTAAAAGCTGGGGTCATCTTATACTAATTCAGCCAAGGAAATTCATGAACTCAGCTCATTCTTTAACGCAATAGTAAACAGACTGTTTGGCCTTATATATTTAAAATCATCCTGCTCACGTGGCTTAACTGATATTTCCCACAAGTGAAGGTACATCAAAGAGTTCACTCAAGATTTATATGCTACGTTTAAATGTAGGAATATATGGTAGCGTGGTGACTACTGTCTGATGGAAACATTTCATCTGAAATCCCACAAATGTAGTCACATGCTGAGTCTGTGCAGTTCCCCCCCCCCCCTGAAATATTTGTCTCACTTTCATGGCCACTATCTGTTGACCACTGGAATTTAACATTTAAATAATCTGTATGCTATTTAGTTATCAATCTAGAAATTAGATTCCTATCACAGGTTTCAAATAAACACACAATTACTTGGATGGCTGTTGAGTACCTAACAGATTCTAACTAAAACTTAAAAAGGTAATAACGAATTATCAGCTTCCTTATACAATCCTAGGCAAGGTGGTGCTATCCATTTTCAGCCATAAGCTTGATTGTACGCACACAAAGAAGGTTACTTTCTTTTTAAAAATGAGTTTAAATGGGACTGTATTCAGCCCTCGCAGTGAATGGGACGTTTATCTTCATCACTGTTAGGGTGACCCACACGCAGCCCGGGCCCGGGGCAGCCCAAGCGCCTGTCTCAGGCCAGGGTCAGTCCTCTCTGCCGACAGGGGGCACTGTCAAACCCGCACAGGCCTGCAGTCTCCCAGCTCCCAGTGTATCTGGCAAAGGGCACTCCGCTGGGCGTGTGGCCTCGGCCTGTGAGTGGCAGTGAGCAGACAGCAGCTGCCCCCTCTGCAGGAGTCAGGGGCCCGATCGTCACCTCCGCTTGTTCTGAAAACCAGGGGCCCTTCATCAAGCCCACGTGTTGCAAACCCTCTTTTCTCTCAATCTTCCCGATGCCCCACCTCCGGTCACCACACAGTTCATGATGCTCCATTTCCTGAAAGTGTAGCACAACGCCCTAGGGTAGTCACATTTCTGTGACAGCTGGAGTGACCTCGGCTTTGTCATTCGGGTGAAGGACGTGTTGGAGGAGGAGGAGGTGCTCATGATCCCGGCAGAGCAACAGGCAGAGCGGCTCTTGGCGGCAGGAGGCCAGAAGCCCCCCTGATTTGTCCTAAAGTGGCTCCTGGGGTGAATCCCCAGGAACACCTGGTAGAGGGGGAGCAGCAGAACGGGGTAGAACAAGCCTAGAGAGGACACCCCCATGTCCAGAGGATTCCCAGGGGAGGAAGGTATCAGACAAAGGACCAGGCGCTGGTTGCACTGGATTTAAGCAATAATGACTCTTCTGTGTGTGGCTTATGTATGTCCCCAATACCACATGGGGTATACTTATTCCAGAAAACTATTCCTTCCCAGGGTCCTGTATTTTTATTTGCCAAATGTGGCAGCCTTCCCCAAGAGTCCGGAGAGAGAAGGAGGGCGGGTCACACCCAGAGGGCCTGGGGCAAGGGCGCTGGAGAGGAAGTCTGGCACTCACAGTCACCGGCTAAGCAGAGATCGGTGCCTGGTCTGTTTGCTGGCCCTCCCGCTCTCTCTGTGCTCAGCCAGGGCTCCCAGGAGTCTGTGCCTCTGAGGAGGGGAGCCCTCCCCCAAAAAGACACACCCGCCGCCTGTCAGGGGAGAAGCCACGCTGGGCTCCGGGCACAGAGGATGAAGATGAGACGGCGCAGAAGAGCCGAGCACTGACAGCACCCGCGCTGGCCTGTCTCCCAGGAACCTGAGAAGTGTGGTCGTCCTAACACAGCTCACAGGCCACACTTAGGTCTTGAAGGAGCTCCTGAGACAGAGGAAGTGAGACTTTTTGGAACTGAGGGGAATGGGGCTCCTCCAGGATACCAGAAAGAGCAGCTGACCCTCCACCCTCATACTGTTACATCTTGCCTCAAAGATTCAGTGGGATGTGTACAGAGATGAATTAATTCCCTGGAGACTATTTTAACATGGCAGACATTAAAAGGTCATGAAATGAGGCTTCCAGCTTTATTTCCCGACAAATGTAGCCACTTATGATCTATTACCCCCCCTAAGTGGCACTGACACGCACATTACTCACACACCTCCTGAAGATTAATTGGGCCCTCATGTGATACCGGAGACAATGGCTCCTCCAATTAAGAGGGAGAGAAAAAAACCCAACCCCACCTCAGAGTAGGAGACAAACGTGAAATAAGCTTCCCTTTCCGGTAGGTTCTTCTGGTGCGTCCACAGCCTATGCTTCATGTGTAGGCAATCCGGGTCATGAGGGTGCTAATCACCATCGGAGGTTTCCTCTGACCCTGCGGCCTGTCAGTCAGTTAGATCACTCTGAGTGGTAACTATAGCTCTCTGACTCCTTAGGGGAAGTCGGGAAGGAGTAAAATGAAAAGTTGCCTCAAGTTTCAAAATAGGCCTTTTTTCTGTAACATATACAATCTAATTACCCAACAGAACATGCCTATTTGTCACAGACACATCACAGCTTCACCACTGAGCATGGCCAGCCGTTGGCTCAGCGAGCCTGTTAGTGTGTGCATGGAAATGTGTGTGTAGTACGTAGTAGACCAAGGAATAGAAAAATGGTGTGAAGAGTAGGGTGGCGGGCTAGAGACACTGCTGCTTCGCACACAGAGCCCACCATAGAATGGCTTCCTTTTAGGAAGCACGCACACCCTTACCGCACTCCCAAAATTAGCAGCGCCTCTTCCCGCTGCTAAAACTGCTCTGGCACACTGTCAGGGGCCACTCCACCCCTCCTCACGTCTCTGGTGGAGAGCTGCTCCTCCCGAAAAAGCTCTTCAGGGAGCGCACAGCGGAAGTGACCAGTGTTTCCTCTCGTCCCCATACAGTGCCGGGTGTACATTGTCTTCACGGCATGATGAGTCTGTGTGTTTTACCTACTTATGTATCCCATTCCTTGCAGAGGAAATGTGTTTGAGAAGATGAGATCTACCTTTCTTTATCTTCTGTAAATTTAGCAGAATATTCAGAAATCATAAGAGCATTTCAACAATAGTTTTCAGAACGAAAGAGTGAATGAAAGAAAGGATAAATGAATGAATAGCAAAGACAGGCTGGATATGGAAGCTGAGAATAAATAACTATGCGCTGCAGAAAAGAAAATGTCAAGTCTTCAGATTAAATACAGATCTATTTCTTTCTACATTGAGCTTCAAATAACGCTATAAGAGATGATTATTCGGTGGTATATTTATGACGTAATGTATTAATACCATAGTTAAATAAAAACATTAAATTCACTGTAGGCCCTGGTCAGGTAGCTCAGTTGGTTAGAATGTCATTCAGATAAATCAAGGTTTTTGGGTTGGATCCCCGATCAGGCCACCTACAAGAGTCAACCAATAAATGCACAAATATGTAGAACAAATTGATGTTCCTCTCTCTCTCTTTTTCTCTCTCTCTCTCTCTTTCAAAATAGTAAATAAATTTTAAAAGTTAATTATAAAACTTTTTATTGGTACATCTTTATCAAAAATAATGTTATAATATACACAACTTTTTATATCCTATTTTAAACCATATTTATGGTCATATATGTGCATATATATGTATATGCATATGTATATGTATACACATGCAGATAAATGATTATAGAAATTTTAGTATGAGGATAAAATAGCAATTTTTCATTTATATTCGTCTACAGCATCCTATCTCTTAAGAGTTAAAGAAGAGGATTAACAACTTGCTGAATAATATGAGTTAAAGAAGACAATTGGCTCTATCAATGATATTTATGTCAGACCAAATATATTATGTCATATTTATTATGTTAAATATATTATGTCATATTTATGTCAGACCAAATCCAAACATTCTGATCTTAAATTATCTAATTTCCATGAAAATAAAATTTAATTCAGTCTGATCAGAAAAAAATGAGATTGCCTAAGATCAATAAACTTGGATTCTAATAATCAAGGGCTGTACTATCATCAAAGGATTATTCTTCCCGTTATCTAATTAGAATCTTGTAATTGTCATTTTGCACATAAATTAAAGTCTTTGAGGCATATTAGATGATACTCTCATATTTAAATGTTTTCATCTTTAATCTAATTTATAAACATGAATTAAGTAATCTTCCAAAGTGGCTATTTGAAAATTTTATATCTTTTCCAAGTGATTATGCCCAAAATTTCTACTTAGTGTCATTGTACTAAATTTTGCAAATATACACTTCACAACTAAACTAATCCATCACTTTCTCCCCAATTACCATTTACTCTGACACTAAATGATAGGTTATAAGCATCAGATATCTGTGATTTCACCTGGGACCTGGGCCAATGGGCAGTTTTATCCTTTATATTCTAATCCTGTGCTTCTGAAGAGTTCCCAATGGTGCAGTTCCATTCCTTGGAGATAAAGTGGACAGTGGTCTTTTATGCCTAGCTCTTTAGGAAAAAAAAAGTCACCACTAAAAATATCACTTAGGTGCCATATTGTTGGCAAAAAAAAAAGAATTGCCTTATGTATTATCTTTCTGTTTGGATTGAATGAAAAGAGACATATTCAGGTCTACACAAGTAATGGGGGTTCATTATGAGGATATATTGAGAAATAGCAAAGAAGAAATCTATTTGAGCGCCACATTCAAAACTCTCCAAAGATGGGACATAAAATCCTCTTCCTTGCTCTTGGTAAATTCTTTCACTAAGTCAAAGGCTACCAGCTCTCTACTCAGTTACATGGTTAGAGACCAAGCAAATGCTGGCCAGTGTGCTGGGGTCACGTGGTCAAGGTAGGCAATCTCCTTTTCAATATTTTCTCAGGCAAGGCCTGGATAACCATCACATCTTTAGCAAATGTCCAAAGGGGACAAAGTAAGCAGTGGGTTTCTGAGAAAAGAATGGCGACATATAACCATCAAGGATGGTGAAGTCTCAGGATACTTCCTGAATGAAAACCACCACCGATGGAACTGTGTGCAATTGCATTACATATATAATTACTTTACTTAAACATTATAACAACACTGGAGGGCAGATATTGCTAACATCACCTTACAGATGAGGCCCAGAAGTGTAAAACACTGCATCAAGTTCACACAACTCATAAGAACGATAGCATCAGCTGAGGTTTGGCTGATAGTAAATCTAATTCTTGCCTCAACAATACCACACTGCCTTCATAGTAACCGTTATAACACCAACGAATGGTTATGGTTGAATCTTGTGCAGATTAGTCACAGGCACACATAACAATCTCTCATTCTTGCTCAGTTGGAGTATATGAAAGCTGAATATAGTATTTCCGCCCTATTTGGGATGGGAGTAACAGGGATTTTACATGTTCCTGGGTGTGAAAGAAACAGTGGTTTTCCACTGGCTCGGAACTAAAAATTTCCACTCTGCTCATTGAGGATAAGGCAACATGCCTGTGCTAACCCAGGATCTCCTGGATCAGAGAGAAGCAGGAATGCCTTGTCCAAGGCCCCAGGCCGGAGCTTCTCCACGGGCTCCATGCTGCCTCTTCCAGCTGGACAGCCAGCATTCTTTCTACAGCTGGGAGAAAAATATTCATAGGTATAAGCCATGGCAACATCAAAGATACTCTGGCATGCTGCAAACAGCGTTTTGTTCTCTGTGGAACAAATTTCATGTAATAAATATCTCTTAAAAAGCCACATATAGCATCTGCCGACTCCAGAAGAATTTAGACCTTTGATCGTAGGTCAGAATATCTTTGTTGTATACTAAAAAGTGCTTCTCGTGGAATTCAGCAAAACAGTAGCAAAATAATGTTTAAAAAATGTCCACTCTGCTTATTGAGGATAATCTGTGAGTTTTAGAAATTATAATCAAACATTTTTATTCCATGGAAACCAGTGGAGATGGTAGTGATAAAATAAAATAAATCCACCAAATAATAAGCACACTTTTATTTCATTTCTGAAGCATATCCTGCTCTTCTTTCAGCGAAACAAATTTTGAAGTGTTTTTCAGGGTATAAATTGAGCTATTTTGGAGCAAAAAACACAAAAAATATGCATAATGACAATAATGTGATTCATGAGCATGGAGGCTTTCAAACCAACCTCCATCCCGGAGAGATGCCTTGCTCGGTATGTAATATATATCATCAAAAAAGGAGGAAGCGCATCTAAAGGCATTATCTTTCCCTTCTATTTTATAAAATAGTATTTTAAAAAATCTTCTCTGAAGCCGGAGAGAACATTCACAAAATTCAGGAGGGCTGCAGCGCTTCCTCTTCCGCAGGCAAAGAGGACTCCTGATCTGCCGAAGTCCGCAGCACACCACGCTCTGCCCTTTTTAACCCCTTGCCCTCTGGGCCTGCGGGATCCCACTGCAACCTAGTCTGCCTTCTGAGAAAGTACTTTCATCTGCCACTGCATCTGTGGAGGCACTCGCTCCTATGGCACTAGAAGCAGCTGGTCCTTCTCATCTTGTGAGGGATCAGTGCTCTGTGGGACCCCTCTGGCTAAACCAATGAACACAGGCCAGCCTCTGAGTCTCCTTACCTTCCTTCCTCCCAGAGTTTATAAAACTACGAAGTTGTAAGAAGTATGTATTCATTTCTAAGAAGGAGTGAAGTGCAAATGCTCTTTTGCACAAAGTGAGGGGTCAAGTACGTAAGATATTCCAGCAACAGTGTGGTGATGAGAAGGTCTGGAGGGGAGTCTCCTGATTGGCTGGCATGACATGACTGGCAGACACCTCTTCTGCTTCCCATCACTCAGGAAAGGGGCATGTGGGGTCTGCTACCAAGCACCCAGGAAATGAAGCCAGCGTCACTGCTAACATAACACCGCCAGGCAACGATAGCCGGAGTCCTCGTCCCATCTCCTCACCACAGGGGCTCTGTCACCTCTCTCCTGGGACCCTGAAGACACACTGGCTAATTTAACCTTCAGACTTTAAGGGCTGAAATTTTAACCTCAGGGCTAGGAAAAGCTGACGCTGACGTTAAAAAAACAAAAACCTTCCAATCCTCTGCCATATGGAATAGCTGGAAATATCAAGAAAAGGAGCCTCCATCTGTTTACATTTCTAAATATTATCCTCGGATTATTCAAACTAGTGTCCCTCAGCCTGCTGGAGACAAAAACGTCACAGAAATCGGGAACTCTTGACACCACCTCTTCCTGTAGGTGCTTTAGAACCACGGCCACATCTTTTAAAGCACTATCCACAGTACAAAGCTCAGTTCCTGAGACATGGTAAATATTCAATTAGTAATATTTATCTTTTGTTATTATTATGAGACTATGCAAGTATCTGGCAGGACCGGCCAGCGGGGGAATGTGAACCACCTGAAGCCAGCCTACTTCCCAGGCATCCAGCCCCAAAGTGCCTGCTCAGCGTTTCAGTCTGAGGCTGAAATGACCCTTTCTCACTCTTTGATTCAGCCATCCACTCAACAGTGAGGTGGCAAGCACTAACCTAAATACAGAGAATAAAATACTATTGTCCTACAACCTTGTCCTCGCTGACCGGCAGCCTAGTGACAGAGATAGGTGTTAACCAACAGGTGCCCAATGGGACACTGCTATTATGATATAAGCTGGAAAGGACAAGGACAAGAAAATCTGTTTTCTGTGGGACCTGAAAACTGTCCTACTCCTTCAGACATCTCCTAGGGGACCGAAGAGGAAACAGCGGCCCAGGCAGCGAGAATAACTCGCACACGGGCCCTGCGTGGAAAAGAACAAGGAGCAGCTGTGAGGTGCAAGAAGGGAGAAAGAGGGGAGCACAGTGCAAGGGGAGGTCGGGGAGGTGGATGTATTTCTTTATTGATTTCAGAGAGTAAGGGAGAAGGAAAGAGAGATAGAAACATCAATGATGAGAGAGAATCATTGACCGGCTGCCTCCCGCCCGCCTCCCACTGGGAACCGAGTCCGCAACCCAGGCATGTGCCCTTGGCCGGAATCGAACCTGGGACCCCTCAGTCCACAGGCCAATGCTCTATCCACTGAGCCAAGCCGCCAGGCGGTAGGCTTAATTTTAGCTTTTGCTCTTATTTTCCCTGATGTCTCCGGCTCCTTAACTACTGTGGGATTGCTTTGCATTGTATAAAATTTAAGTAATGATGTCTGATTCTCACTTTTAGGATAGAAATTAAATAACACAACAGAAGATAATAGTGGTGTATTAAAAACATTATGAAAAAAACAAAATAGAAGAGGTTTCTCCTATTCTCAGCAAAAATTGAAAATATAAAATGGCTCTCAAATAGGTTTTGGTTTAAAACAAATATAGACTGTCTATAAATCAACAATAAAATATTTCATTCAATAGCCTATATGATATATTTAAAATAGTGCTAAAAGAAATATTTAATAGTCTAACAATTAAATTAATAGAAAAATTATCATAAATATCCAACCTAAAAAATTAAAGAGCAATAAGGCAAGGAGAATATAATTGAAAAAGTAAAAAAATATAAAATTAAAATAAGAAATAGAATTTAGTTAAGTTTCTGAGAGAGGGGTCTATAGGAAAAATAAGACTAAAACAGATAAGTCATCTAAGTCAAAAAAGATAGAAAAACAAATACACTAAACCAGTGGTTGGCAAACTCATTAGTCAACAGAGCCAAATATCAACAGTATGATCGAAGTTTCTTTTGAGAGCTGAAAACCGACTTCTGCATATGGGCCACGAAGTTTCAATCACACTGTCTGTGCATGCCCATACAATGTATTTTGTGGAAGCGCCACACTCAAAGGGCCAAAGAGCTGCATGTGGCTCAGGAGCCACAGTTTGCAGACCACTGCACTAAAGTAAAAAATGCAAATTTTCACAGAAAATGACATTAAAGAATTGTTATTTGACTCAACTCTATAGATATTAACTTGCAAATGTGGATAATATAATCTAAGATAACCCATTCAAGAAACCTAGAGATTACCACAGAAGAGAGAAATTTGACCACGCACACCCCTCACCTTCCACCTCCAGATAAAAAACATGTAAGTCTAGAGGCCCAGCGGGCGAAATCACAGGAGACCTAGAGTCCTGCTGCTGCCACAGGACACAGAGTCCCTCCCGCCACTGAGGAACCCAGAGTCCCTCCCGCCACCATCCACGGGACCCATCAACGCTCCTCCTGGTGACCGGCTGTTCGGTTATTACCGCATTATGGGCACTGGCTTTTAATAATATAGATAAGACACTAATCATAAATTAATGAAATGCTATCAATTATTTAAATAACATAAAACTGTGCTACTTAAAATGTTCAAGAACATCTGTAATGAATCAAAGCATAGGTAAAAGACAACAAGGAAAAATCATAAAGCAATTTCACTATTGTACATAAATCCTAAATTAAATATTAGCAAACAGAATAAGGAGCATAACAAAAAAACAATAATTCAATATTAATTAGAGTTTTGTTGGATTCGTGTATAATTCAAAATTGAAGTAATCTAGTAATATAATATGAATAATAATAGACTCAAATATAAAATATTTGCAATCATTTAAATGTTAATAAGGTATTTGATAAAAATATAACTTCTACATTTTATTTAAGTATCACATAAGTTTAAGATTGAAGATATTTGTCTGATATTAGAAAATATAGCAAAAGATTAAACATATTTATAAATCTAGAATTTATAGTACTATAATACTATAGTAGTAATATACAGGGGGGAGTAGGTTTACAGTTATGAGTATATAATACAGAACTTATCCTTGTATTATTATTATTATTATTGTATTAATTTCCACACAAACAAGTATAAACCTACTTATACATCCTATAGTATAAATACAGCATAATATTGACAGTATTATAATACTATAGTCTATGGTATATATTATAATATAGTAAAATTATAATGTTATAATATTATAAGCTCTACATTTTTTTGTATTGCCAAATAAATATCCATAATATTATACTTGCTATGTACTAATGCACAAACCACTGTTCTTTCATGATAGTTACTATGTCTACTCTTGCTCAACATTATTTTGGACATAGCAGCTTATATAATTATATAAAAGAGAGAAATGAAGTAAGAAACAGGTGAAACTACCATTATTTACCAAAAACCATATTGTGTGCCTGGAAAACTAACATCAATCAATGTAAAAGTTTTTTTAGAAATAAGGGCTATTCCTTGGAGGTGGACATTGAAATTATCTTCCTCTGTCACCAACAAAACCAGCTTGACAAGACTCCACATATAAAAGCAATTAAGAAAGGATGAAGCATAAAGTAATATATTTAAAAATTAATATGCAAGATTCATAAAATAAAATTTAAAACTCCTTTGTGGGACATAAAATTAAAACTTGAATCAATTAAAAGGCAATATGCTTTATCTACAAAGACAATATGCTGTGTCTACAAAGGCTCAATATGATAACATGTTAAATTTCCTAAATTAATATTTAAAATTTAATCTGTTACCATTAAAAATGACAATGTCATTTTTTAAAGAAGTAAATTTTAAAGTTCCTACACATGGACATTAACAATCCTATCTAATAAAGAGATAATATGCAAATTGACCCTCATGACCTCACACAATATGGCTGCCATGTGATCAAAGATGGCCACCACAAGATGGCTGGCAGAGAAGGATAGTTGTGGGTGATCAGGCCAGCAGGGGAGAGAAATTAGGGGCAATCAGGCCTGCAGGGGAGGGCAGTTGGGGGCAACTGGGCCTGCAGGGGAGGGCAGTTGGTGGTGACTGGGCTGGCAGGGGAGGGCAGTTAGCGGAGACCAAGCCGGCAGGGGAGGGCAGTTGGGGGCAATCAGGCCAGCAAGGGAGCAGTTAGGCGTCAATTGGGCTGGCAAGGAAGTGGTTAAGGGTGATCAAGCTGGCAGGCGAGTGTTTGGGAGCCAGCATTCTCATACTGTGGAATCGGGCCTAAACCAACAGTCAGACATCCCCCAAGGGATCCCAGATTGAGGAGGATGCAGGCTGGGCTGAGGGACAGCCCTCTCAGTGCACAGATTTTGTGTACTGGGCCTCTAGTAACAAATAAAAAGATAGAATAAGAAAAAGGTAATTAAACTTCTGAAAATCTTAGCAGTCTGGTGCTGATGCAAGATTAGACAGACAAATAATAAGGGAGGAAGAATCAGTCTCAAAACAGACCCTCTCATGTGTAGGTTTCCTCTAGCATTAAACATCAATGAATTTCTTTTCTAAAATACATTTTATTAATTTTTTACAGATAGGAAGGGAGAGGGATAGAGAACTAAAAACATTGATGAGAGAGAGACATCGATCAGCTGCTTCCTACACACCTCTTACTGGGGATGTGCCCACAACTTTAAAGATACAAGACCTTTACTGGAATTGAACCTGGGACCTTTCAGTTCACAGGCTGACACTCTATACACTGAGCCAAACTGGTTAGGGCTAAACATCAATGAATTTTTATCATCAGTAAAAATGATGTATTGTTCAATGCATAGTGCTGGAAAAATTCATAAATCTTGAAAATATATGAAGCTACTATTTCCTAATTCATATTATTAGCAGAGGCCCAGTGCACAGGTAGGGTCCCCAGGGCTGATTGGGGACTTCAGGCTGCCAGCTTCCTGCTAGGACCTTCCTTTGTTCTGTGCCACCCCCTGGTGGTCAGTGCAAATCATAGCCAGCGATCAAACTCCTGGTCTCCTGGTCGAACTCTCAACGGGGATGCTTTGCATATTAGCCTTTTAGATAGATGATAGATAGATAGATAGATAGATAGATAGATAGATAGATATAGATAGATGATAGATAGATATAGATAGATAGATGATAGATAGATAGATAGATAGATAGATAGATAGATAGATGATAGATAGATAGATTAATTCCTGATGGGTCAAAATTTAAATGTTATAAATAAACTGCAACAGTATAAAAACACATAACTTCATTTTTAAAATGTATCTTTATTGTTGAAAATATTATAGATGTCCACCTTTTTTCCTCATTGACCCCTTCCAGCCTTCACACATAACTTCAGAGTGAAGTCCTTATTAATTTCATACTGAACATAGAAACCATAAAACAGAGGTATATGAATTAGAGTGAAGTGGACTCCTTGGAAAAAGCAAATATCAAAGAGACACAAAGGAAAAACAACAGTGATGTCAAAAATCATCATACAATATCTGGTAATAAAGTGATGGTTTCCCTCAGAGTTCCTCCAAGTCCATATAAATATACTGGAATTTCATAGAGAATTTCTGAAAGGCAATAAATATATTGGCAGATTACAGAAGGAGAAAATATATGTGAATAATAAATTCATCTTGTTTGTCTCCCAACATAACAGTGTCCTACTGTCATCTGAAAACTCATGGATGCTGAAGACATTAAAATAATCACATTCTTAAATGCATTTCTAGGGAAAATCCCACAGAACCTATATAGACAAGTAGAACTATTAAATTGAAGAGATAAGTACTAAAGAGAGTACCCATATGCAAATGAGGAAACGACAGCATTGAAAATTAGAATGCTCAATTCTCCAAGCTTCCGTTAAAGGGCCATAAGGGAAAGGGGAAATGAATCTCGGCCAAGAGAGTGAGCAGGAGTCCAGCCCTCCAGGCAGTGCTGGCCCCCGGGGCTTTTGGAAGAACAGAACTCTACAGCCAGCCGGGCTGTGCCATCCAGGAGCCTCCAGCCACAGGGGGCTACTGAGCACTTGAAACATCTCTAGTGCAACTGAGGATTTAAATGTTTAATTATATTTAAGTTTAATTAATTTTAATTTTTTTTTAAAGCTATACATGGCTAGTACCGAAGTCAGATTAACAAAAGGAAAACAAGCTTGCTTATTGACATTCATCTTGTAGTTACCACGTGGGAGTGTATAGATGAGGAACTGTACATTTTTCTTAGAACCTGGCCTTATAAGAAGCAAAAATCAGGGCCTGGAGTCTCTAGGACTGGGAAACAGTGAGCAGGTGAAGACAAATATAGGGTTAAGGACAGACAGATAGCGCCCAGCTAGCCAAGTTTGTTATATACCAGTTGTACCGGTTAATAATGTGACTTTGTAATCATGGAAAATACAATCATTTCAAGAGAGACATCAAAAGTGCTTTATTCAAAGTAATGCCCATTGCTAGCTACACATTTCCCAATTTTACAGGTAATTTGTGGATACTGTCCCAAAGGAACTTTTCTTGTTTTGAAAAAGACCCCATTTTCCTCATAGGTTTTGAAGGCCTGCTCAGAAAGCGCATGTGCCATCGATCAGAACAAGTGGCCATCTGAAGGAGCAGGGGCTGGTGAATACAGTGGGTGAGTTAATACTTCCCAGCAAGATCTTTTAATGTGCCTTTAAATGGTTTTAAAGTGTGTGATGGTGCGTCATCATGAAGCAAAATTACTTTGCTGTATCTTCTGGCACATTCTGGTCCTTTCACAATCAAAGCGTGCTTCAATTGATTATTTGTTGTTGGTAGTGATCATTATTAATGGTTTCACCTGGTTTTAGAAGCTCATAATACACCACACCTTCCTGATCCCACCAAATGCAGAGCATTGTCTTCTTTCCAAAGCTATTTGGTCTTGCGGGCAATGTTGATGGTTGACCTGGATCAAACCATGATTCTGTGCATTTGGGATTCTCAAAATAAATCCACTTTTTAACGCCAGTCACAATTTGATGTAAAAAAGACTTTCTTTAATGCCATTGAAGCAACATTTTCCTGTATTCAGCATCACTTTTCTTCAAAATAAAGTAATGAATTAAAACTTCCTGCAAAATTTTTTGGCATAAAATTCAACATTTTTAAGTGTAAAAATACCTGTTGTCAACACCTTCAGAAAATATGACATATGAAATTTTGAAACTTGCTATCAATGCAACAAAATAGCATATATATTAACATATGTGTAATTCCATCTATTCAAAAAAAATCCCGCATTAGTAACTGGTACACCTGATAAACTCCTCCAGTGAAATCTCTAAGTTGATGGAGGTCTAAAATTATTTCCAATGACATCAAAAACTTGTGTTATTCCTTGCAGAGGATGGAAGAGGGCACCTTTGTAAATTTTAAAATTCCATGAAGAATCAAGCCTTGCCTACATCTGAATTTTGGACTTCTAGTCTCCAGAACTGTGAAAACATGTCTTCACATGGGAGAAGACAGATAGCTCTTCTTGTGTCTGATGCTTCTCAAATGGCATATTTGGGCATGTTCTGCCACCCTACAGAATTCAGAGATGTTCAGGACCCCATAAGCTGGGAGGCTTCATATCAGAGAGCAGGAGGTCAGCCAAAAATAGGAGCTAGCCAACAGTAGAAGGCAATCCAGTCTCAGAATTGCTGTGAAAGCCATTGGCTCCATGTCATGGATTGAATCATGCCCCTCATAAAAGACATATTGAAATCCAAACTCCTAAACCTATGAATGTGACCTTTTGAAATTGGGTCTTTGCAGAGACAATCAAGTGAAAAGTGGGCTTATTTTGGTAAGGATGGGCTCCAATCCAATGGAGCTGTTTTTATAAGAAAATGACATACATGTGCACAGACACACAGGAAGAAGGTCATTGTGAAGACAAAGGCAAAGATCGGAGAGATGAATCTATAAGCCAGGAAACATCGAGGAAGTGCTGGGATTGAGGCATGAAACAGATACTCCCTCAGAAATTCCAGGAGGAATCAACCCTGTCTACACCTGAGTTCTGTACTTCTAGCCTCCAGAACTGTAAACATAAATCTCTATTGTTTACGCACCAGAGTTTCTGTTAAGGCAGCCCCAGGAAACTAACGTTTTAACACTATCAGCAAACGTGAAATGCTGGCACTGCCTACTGGCCTTCTGTTTAACTGGTCAGTCTTGGGAATTTCTCCCATGCAAAGAAGACACATGGCTGATTTGGAGGGTAGTGAATTACTCGCCATTCAGAGAGCAAGGATATTTTTGCGTAAGAGAAAGAAAACAAAAATGAATAAGAACAGGATGTCTGCAAAGCTAAGGCTTTTCAAGGACAACTGAATTGGGCAATGCTGCTGCCGGGGACTGAGCTGTGTGCTGTGCTCTGATCGCTACCCACACACAACCCTTGGGGCCTTGAACACAAATTTCATAGCGTGATGCACTGGCTCTCATGCGAGTGGTGCTATGCGAAGATGGAGACTTGCCAAGGACCTGGGAGGAATACGGAAGGATGGTAAAGGGTCAGCTCAGCAGGAAACAAAAGGGAGACTGACCAGACGTAAGACTGAGTGGCAGGCAAACAGATAAACTGTCCAGATCCCCAAGCATCTCTGGGGATTTCAGGAAGAAAACAGGGTTTTATGGGATGTAAAAAAAAAAGTGAAATATATGAAATTAAATATAAATTGAATTAAAGGCCATGGTAACCATCAACCATGAAGACCAGTTGGGGTTTGCACAGTGGCTAGCTGAATTTCTTAAGTGGTTTTTGCTATTAACACCCTTTCTAAATAAGCTTTTTAACTAAGCAATTATTTTTTTTCCTTTGGACTCTATGTCTAATTGGAGTCATACTATCTTTTGGATGATTTTCCTTGGCTATGCTATACTGCATTGATTGTATGAATTAGCTCTCAGAATAAAATATCTAATTTTACTAATCCTACCTATTAAGAGCTAATGTGAAAATTGTCATCATGCCCTCACACTGTCACAACCATAAAGGCTCAGACACTTAACACTGAGGAGAGAGGAATGAGGGACAGCCAGGCACAAATGAGCTTGCAGGAGAGGAATGGGGAACAGCCAGGTTTCAGCCCAGGAGAGGGACAAGACACCTGCAATTGTGGCCCAGGCAAAGCCGCCCACACACAGCCCCCTGTGTCTTTGGCCAGCCTGGGCAAAGCCACCCTGGGTCCTGGGTGCCTATGGCCAGCCAGAGGGAGGGAAGCCTGGGAACTGGGTGCCTGGCTGGAGGAGGGAATCCTGGGTCCCAAGTGTGGGGCAAGGTAGAGGCAGTTAGGGACAATCAGGCCAGTAGGGGAGCGGTTAGGGGTGATCAGGCAGGCAGAGGTGTTAGGAGCGATCAGGCAGGCAGGCAGGCAGGCAGGCAGAGGGGCTAGGGGCAATCAAGCAGGTGGGCAGGCAAGCAATTAGGAGCCAGTGATCCCAGATTGTGAGAGGCAGTCAGACATCCCCCAAGGGGTCCTGGGTTGGAGAGGGTGCAGGCCGGGCTGAGGGACACCCACCCCCATGCACCGGGCCTCTAGTTTCTAAATAACCAGAAGAGTTTTATTATATCTCCTCTTTTCCCCAGCCACCTATCCCCCCACCTCCCCCAAACCTCACCTCTGGTAACTACCAATCTGTTCACTATTTCTATGAGTTTGAATTTTTTAGATTCCACATATAAATGAGGTCATACCGTATTTGTCTTTCTCTGTCTGATTAATTTCACTTAGTATAATGCCCTCAAGGTCTATCCATGTTATGTCAAATGGCAGGATTTCTTTCCTATTTTATAGCAATTACAGCACAGCACATTTTCTTTATTTGTCCATTTAATGATGGACACTCAGGTTATTTCCATGTTTGGGTTATTATAAATAACCAGTATCCCTGAGCTTGAATCTGTGTAAGTAGCTCGCTGCCACTTGCCTCTGCTGGCGGCCTGGCCCACCACCACTCACAGCTCTCCACCGCATGTAGCTCGCTGCCCCACCCTCCTGCTGCAGGTCATTACCTGTCACAGTGTAACGACCATTTGCATATTACCTCTGTATTACATAGGATGCTGCAACAAACATGATAGTGTATATATCTTTTTGAGGTAGTGTTTCATTTTCTTCAGATAAATACCCAGAATCAAAATTGCTAAATCATATGGTATTATTTGTATTTTCAAATATTTGAGGAACCTCCTTACCATATTTCACAGTGGCTGTACCAATTTAAATTCCAACATACTAACATATATTTCTATGGCATATTATAGTTCATTAATAGGTCTATGAATATGGTTAAATTTCTTATAAAACATGCATCTTGAGATTGTTTTCCTGAGAGAGAGAGAGAGAGAGAGAGAGAGAGAGAGAGAGAGACTCAGTTATTTGTTATTGTAACAATACTGGAATTTGTCAAAGTTATAATTCAAACTTATGTTTATTGGTCCCAATGTCCATGGTAACTTGATATAATATACATGACCTCTTGTGAAATTGCTCATATTTAATTACTGAGATGTAGTTAAGCCTGATCAGTTTGGCTCTGTGGTTGAGATCATAGTTCGATTCCTGGTCAGATCACATGACCGGGTTACAGGCTTGACCCCTGGTAGGGAGTGTGCAGGAGGCAGCTGATCAATGATTCTCTCATCATTGATATTTCTATCTTCTCCCTCTCCCTTCCTCTCTAAAATTAATAAAATACGTTCTTACAAAATATATTTCATACTGTTAAATTGGCTAGTCAATTATGTTTCTAAACCCTAAATTTCTTTTGCTTTTTATAAGTAATGCAATTACAAATCTTACATAACAAAAGGGTAATATGCAAATGGACTGAACAGTGGAATGGCCAGTCGCTATGACAAACACTGACCACCAGGGGGCAGACGCTCAGTGCAGGAGCTGCCCCCTGGTGGTCAATGTGCTCCCACAGGGGGAGCGCCACTCAGCTAGAAGCCGGGCTCAATGCTGACTAGGGCAGCAATCTCCCACCTCTGCAACCATTCTAAGGATGCCCCACTGATGGCTCCCGGACTGTTAGAGGGTGCAGGCCTGGATGAGGGATGGTCCCCCCCCCAAGTGCAAGAATTCTGTGCACTGGGCCACTAAGTCTTAAAGTAAGAGTACTGGGGGGGGGGGGGGGGTACGTAGCTGCACTAAATGTAATAATGTACCATAAAGACCATTTAAATTTGCATTCAATTAATTTCAAGGTTAAACTATCCTTGAATTTATAACTGTTACACTTCTATGCTATGATACATTTTGACAGGCATTTCAGTGATGTGGAGAATATACATCAACTGTGCAAATAAACAAGAAACAGAAGATAGTGGAAGGACATGTTTTATGTTGGAAAGTTACATTTGCTTCTAAGAAAACAAGGAATAAAAGCAACATTTTCCTAATATTTGACTCATTTCTTATTAAAACTGTGGCGTACCTATCTGAATGCCTGACTTCAGAGACAGTAGAATTATTCTGAATCACAGAAACCTACACAGAGCTTGATTAAATCATGGTGTTTTCAGCACAGGACAATGTGTCTTTGATTTTTGACCTTCTAATGTTCTGAACTGTCAGAAATGTTACAAATGACCTTTTATGCTGTAATTCATTTTCTGTTTTGTGGCAATTTTATATTTTCTTAGCTATGAGGGTCATATTTCCAATGTAAATTTCTAGGAGGGTGAGTCATTTAAAGAAAATCACAATATTTTTCAGGGTGAATGAAGGCAAATGTTTACATTGAACTATATACTAAAAGGTGTACAAGCCTTCTCTTTTCTGTTTCTTTCAAAATGTTATATGAAACATATGGATATTTAAAATAGTTTAATAATGAAGAGAAGCGTTCAAATTTTCTATATCATATAAATCAGGGGCAGGGAACCTTTATTCTGCCAAGGGCCATTTGGATACTTATAACAGCATTCGTGGGCCATATGAAATTAGCAACTTAAAATTAGCCTGCTCACTGAAACCGGTTTTGCTCAGTGGATAGAGTGTCGGCCTGTGGACTGAAAGGTCCCAGGTTCGATTCCAGTCAAGGGCATGTGCCTTGGTTGCGGGCACATCCCCAGTGGGGTGTGTGCAAGAGGCAGCTGATCAATGATTCTCTCTCATCTATGTTTCTAATTCTCTGTCCCTCTCTCTTCCTCTCTGTAAAAAATCAATAAAATACATATTTTTAAAAATTAGCCTGCTCTATGTGATCAAACCTTAATTAACTCACCAGATTCAAATGGTTTCAGCGGCCTTATATAGCCTGCATGCCGGAAACTCCCCACACCTAATATAAATAAATGTATGATGCTAAATTATGTTTTCACAAGCAAAAATTAATGCTTTGATTAGTTTGGTAGTATACTACACACAATATATTAGACAAATCTATATAAATAGTAAAATGCCAAATGCATTCATTTCCATTCTATTCCATAAACAGTTCGGAGAACAAAGCACATGACCTAAAATATCAGGGATGCGTTCCATTTATTTGGCAATGAATCTAATACAAAATCACTCGTTGTTGTTATGGAATAATTGCTGTTAGAACCAGAAATTCACCATTATCTTAGCAATGTAACCGAAGTGGTTAAAGACAACTTTCTGGGCAATTATGATGGTACACTCTCTCGATGTGTTCTTCCACAAATAAGGAAACATAATCTCTGCAAAACTATCTCCTTGAAGTAATATCAAAGATGAGCAAATTTAGGGGGAAAAAACAATTTTTTTTTAAAAAAAGAGAAAAATGAGAAGTCAGAGCTCACTTTTCTCTAGCAAGTTTTTTCTTCCTCCTGGCCTTCATTGCCACCTGGCTTCCGAAGGAAATTTTCTAGTTATTCACTGGAATTTACTTTTTAAATATGTTTTTATTGATTTCAAAGAGCAAGAAAGAGGGAGAGATAGAAATATTAATGATGAGAAGAATCATTGATCATTGCCTCCTACATGCCCCACACTGGGGATCAAGCCTGCAATCCGGGCCTGTGTCCTGACCAGAACTCAAACTGTGACTTCCTGGTTTATAGGTCCACACTCAACCACTGAGCCACACTGGCCAGCCTCCCCCTTATGTCTTTAAAAACAAGAATGTATTTTTGTGCAAGAGTTAGTTGTTCTGTAGGAGGATGGCTCTTTTGATTCTAATATACCTCCCTGCTGATAACAGACATGATTTTTTTTTAATTCTATGAAGTTTCAAATACTAATTAGTTCAGTCAAAAAGATTACATGCATCTCACTCAAATTTCTTTTAGACCTGGTGAGAATACAGCACCATCAGCATTTTAAATCTGTAGCTCCTAAATTAGTTTAGATCCCTGTGACTGGAAATAGATCATTTAAAACGTGTCATTCTGGTGACTTAAGTCATTCTCTAATCACAAAACTAAATTTTAAAGAAAGAAAAATAAATATAAACTGTTTAACAACGACTTTCAATTTGCAGCCAATCCAGAAGGAAAAAAAGGGAGGGGGGCAATTATTTCATTCATCCATCCATGCTCTTCCAATTAGGTAGCATTCCACTGATTATCTGCATGCTTCATGTTGGGTGTTTGCCAGCATAAATATACAACCTATTTTGCAACAATAACAGTGTCTTAAAAAATAAGACTTCTTATGAACTTACATGACCCAATGTTTGCTAAGCTGTTTCTATTCTATTCCACTCTTCCTGTATATTAGCAGAATTTGCAAACACCAGAGTCTGAGTATCACCATCAATTTGCATTAACATAAAACTCTTCTTCTTACTGTCTTTAATTATTTTGTGCCTCATAAATCCAACTTGGTCCCTGTTTATTAATTTATCCATAACTCTTTCGAATATTGTCACCAAAATCTTGGCACATTTCTTTATTGCACATTTAGTTATTTAAATAAGTCCATAATTTTCCAGACTTCTATCCCTCCCCTTTCTAAATTAGTAATAGGTACTTTGCTCATAGCTGAGAACAACTCACCTTGTCCTGTTTGTTCCACAAAAATATATCATAGAAGGTAGTCAATTTCAGCCTGAAATTATAAAGTGACTCATTGGATAGTCCAATTCTCCTGTTCTTTGCCCTTAGCAAGCTTTCTAATGCCATTTATAAAAAGTTTGTCTCCACAGGATGTTCTAATCAGTGACATTGGGGATATATTTCAAGCATTTCTTAGCTTTTAAAGTTAGCAGGAAATAAATCTACTCGAGTTATGGTACCATTTTTCCCTTTATATAAGACTGATGCAAATGAGAAAATATTCTCTACCATCACCACGCTGTGAACATATTTTTCCCCAGGGCAAAACATACTGAGATATAGGGCGGACACTAGGGTGCACACTATGTGTGAGTGCTAAGAAAAGTGTTCCTTTGAGGACTGAAAAGTTAATGTGTTTCATTAAAATAAAACCACAGAATCGCACCTGGTCTCACAGCAGAGTCAGAACTAGATGATGGTGGAGAAAATATCTAACACTACACAATCATTTTATAGTTAACAAGCTGAGGCCCAGGAAAACTATGCAGAGAAGGATATAGGGAGGAGAAATGGTGATGGACCAAACATATATAAAAGGAAAAGAATTACACACTAATTCTTTGATAGAGGTATTCCTCTCTATAACAATGAGCAGGAATTCACCCTATTTTTACTTTGGTTAACTTGATAATCAATCTTTTAATTAAACATTACTTAAGGAAAAAAGAATCTCTTTTTCCCCCAGCCCTACCTTCTTCATATACAGCAGACTCAAAAACATTATGAACCTCACATTTCATTGAGCACCGCCATAATGTGCCAAATACTGAACTACTCACATAATTACCACCATCGGGGGATATTTCAGACATGGGACACTTTTCTAGGAATTGGGGCTCTGGAGCTATTTCATAGATGCTATTATCAAGGGGCTCATGGTTCAAAGAAAATAAATAAATGTGAGAATAATTAATGCATGCTCCATAGAGGGATAATGAGAATGGGTGAGCAGAAAGCAGATTTGGATGGTCAGTAATTCTATTTTTATGTTAAAGGACAAGCAAAGACACTAAAGGATTCTGAGCAGACAAGGACTAAAATAAGTTCATTGTTTCAGAAAACTCCAACTATGCCAACATTTTAGACAATTATTGGGGGAGGAAACAAGAGACTTGTCTGTTGCATTGTTAATATATGAATACAAGGACTAATAGGCTAGCCCAAAGCCATTATAATGGGTATAAAAAGAAAAGAATGGTTTGAGAATATTTTGTTTTCAAGTAGTTATGCAACAATAAGGAACATCTCAGGAAAAACACATTGGAGATTAGAGAGCTAAACTGGTCCTTTTCTTTTCTTTTTCTTTTTACATTTATTGAATTTGAGGATCAGTTGCATATTCAATAAATGTTTGTTGTGTATGTGGTAAAACAGAATCTAAACATTATTTGGTCTTGTGATGGAGACTTATGAATGTAAGACTGGCAATTGAATTAAGGGACATCAATAAAATTGTATAGAATTAAGTAAAATTAAATAAAGGGTTGAACATGGATATGTGGAATAGCAATATTTTTTATTTATTGGTTTTAGAGAGATGAATGGGGGGTGGGGAGAGAGAGAGAGAGAGAGAGAGAGAGAGAGAGAGAGAGAGAGAGAGAAACTCTGTGAGAAACATCAATGTGTTACCTCCCTCACGTGCCCAGAATGGGAATCAAACATACGTCAGGACTCTAACCGTGACCGTTCGGTGTACCAGATGACACTCCAACCAAAAGGGCCACCTGAATCAGGGCTGGAATAGCAATATTAAAAAAAGAAGTAGAGAAAGAAAAAAAAAATACAGGAGCTAGAGAAGTTTAAAAATAGTATCATGAAAGACCATCATGATGAAGAGAATTTCAAAATAGAAAAAATGCCCCAAAATGTCATTTCTTGCAGAGAGCTTATGTGAGATAAGAGTTCACACACTCATCTTGGGTTTGTAACCCAAAGGTCTTTATAACATACAAAATAATAATTTCAGAGAAACGGTTAAGGGAAGAGCCATATTAGAGTTGAGTGTTAGTGGATGAGAGTTTTAGATGTGGGAGAAAAGCCGTGAAATCTACTTTCAGAAGTTTATCTGGAAAGGAAAAGAAAGAGAAAATCAGAAAACTACAGACGGAAAAGGTGCAAAGAACCCAAAAAATAAGAAAGAGAAGTTGAGAAATTGGATTCCAATGTTAAAATGAGAGAGGCTCGCCAAATATTAGAGTTGGGAGAACTTCCGGAGACTCATTCCATCCTCTCCACACAAATCACTGAGGTCCACGGAGGCCGTTACTTAGGTCAGCAACCTCGGTCAGCCAGTGCCCATGGCAGGCCCAGAGCCGAGCTCTCACCAACATGGCACTGCTGGTGTGCGAATCCCAAACGCTTTTGTTGCAATAAACAACTTTTAGTTTTTACCACTTCATTAACATAAAATCCTCCGGAATGAATATAACTGAAAAAACTTTAGAATAGATGAGGAAAGGGGCAAAGAGAAAGCAGAGCAGTAAAAATGATAATGGAGTAATAAACGGTAATGGAAGTGTGTGCTTTAAGACCTGCTAGGCTATTATTGGGTAAACACATTACTCTCCGAGTAACACAAATGATCTCTATGGTGACAGTCTGTCCAGAGTGGCTTTTCACTCTTCCACTGCATGCCTGCTCTGCTACGGAGACCCGTTTCTTCTCTCCCAATCTGCTCATCAGCCATGAAGCTCTCTCTGTGATGGGCCCTTCTGGAGGTCTGGTTAGCTACAACCTGGGATCCATCACAGCAAACTGTCTCTGAATCTGCAGGTGGGGCTAAGGAATCAGCGTTATCAAGTCCAGATTAAATTCCTCAGATAATCTGAGACATATTTACACCACTTCTCTTTATAATGTGAAAAGATCTGTTGTTGATATGCTAAGACAAATCAAGTCAAAGTAATAATCTTGGTGTGTGTGTTTTTTTAATCTCTGAGCTGAATTTCTGGGTCTTCCAAAAGCCTTCAGTCCCAACCAGGCAGGAACTGGAGTTTATTTTGGAGGGAGAGTAAAATCATCAAGTCTAGAAAGGAAGTCTACTTTAACCCCCAGTGGATTTTGATGATATGCCACTGCCTCCATATTTATTAACATTTTCTCTTTTTCCTAGAGAACTCCTCCTTCGTGGCATGAAAGAATCTGGGTCTTTCTGTTCCTGGTTACTAGTCAAACCTCTCCATTCTCTGGAGTCATCCCAGCCCTAGAATTTCTCCTCTGAATTTTTGCGGCAGAGCTTCTAGCTGTCTACTATGTCTTTATTTACCTCTTTCTTTTCTGATAAAACAACTCTACTTTTTAAAAATATATATATATTTATTGACTTTTTACATAGAGGGAAGGAGAGGGATAGAAAGTCAGAAACATCGATGAGAGAGGAACATCGATCAGCTGCCTCCTGCACACCCTCCACTGGGGATATGCCCGAAACCAAGGCACATGCCTTTGACCGGAATCGAACCCAGAACCCTTGAGTCCTAAGGCCAACGCTCTATCCACTGAGCCACACTGGTTTCAGCAAAACAACTCTACTTGTAATTAAGGACATTACGTTCCTAGCCAAGATCCATTTTTCAGCTTTCTACTAGGTGTGCCTACATTACTGTCCTTCATACCAATGAGGCTGGGAATGCTTTGTATGACTTCAGAGAATGCTCCTCAAAAAAAAAAAGGACTCCCCTAAGGAATGTGACTTTGCTCTTTCCCTCCTCACCCTTTCTGTTATTCAGAGCATACATATGATTGCTGGAGTATCAGAAACATTTGGGCAATAGAATCACCTTGGACATGAAAGCCATACACACTAAACATGAAGAAAATGAAACCCGGAAGCAGGAGAGGCCCTTAATAACGCTGTTGAGAAATCATGCTCACCATGGACGGCCCGCATCCAAGAATCTTTTAAAAAATATATATATTATTGAGTTTTTACAGAGAGGAAGAGAGAGGGATAGAGAGTTAGAAACATCGATGAGAGAGAATCATCGATCAGCTGCCTCCTGCACACTCCCTACTGGGGATGTGCCCATAATCAAGGTACGTGCCCTTGACCGGAATCGAACCTGGGACCTTTCAGTCCGCAGGCCGACGCTCTGTCCACTGAGCCAAATCAGTTTCTGCATCCAAGAATCTTTTACATGAGAAAATGACCTTTGGTTTTATCTGCTGTGATCAGGTGTCTGTACTTGCTGTCTGTGATAACTTTACTTGATACTAACTGGTAACTCAGATTTACACTAAAAAATTGTTGCCCCGACCCTGTGTCTCCATCTTCCTGGTCAGTAGAAGTGTATGTTAATCCTCCTGGTAAGTTCTTTGAGTATCTTCTGGGGAAATGTGAGGTGGGGAACTGAAAATTATTTTTTTTCTGTACCTCAACTATTTTCTATGGCTACATATTTCCTCATCACACAGTAGCTGGCCAATTATAGAATGGGATCCGCCCATCTTTTATGTTCCAGTGGTCATCTCAACATTTCTTTCATTAAAAAAAAAATAGATATGTATGTTTCATTGATTTCAGAGAGGAAGAGAAAAGGAGAAAGAGATAAAAACAGCAATAGAGAGAATCATTGATCAGCTGCCTCCTGCAGGCCCCTACTGGGGACCAAGCCCACAACCTGGGCATGTGCCCTGACCTGGAATCGAATGTAACCTTCTGGTTCATAGATTGACACTCAACCAGGGAGCCACACTGGCCGGGCTCAACCTCTCTTTCTTGAAGCAATGATTATTTAAACTTTAGACATTACCTACAAAGAGACTTCAGTGTTGTTCTAAGGCCAAGCAAAACTGGAGTTGGTTTTTCTGGCTGGGAGTTTCTGGTCTCCGGTCCTTCAGCTATGACACTAATAATGGTCCTCCCTCCCCAGACTCCCTGTGAATCGCAGTGGTAGCATGCCAAGTTAACTCACCAAGTGGGATCCATTGGCCCATAACTTATATGTTTATGCATTTTGCAACAAACAATAAATACTTCCTGAAAGGGTACGTAACTGAAACCATATGAAGCTGATAATAAAAGGTAAGGAAACTTACTATACTCTAAGCTAGTCTTCTGGATTCCAAACAGAAATGTGAATAGAAGTTGCCTCCAAGAATGCTACATTTCATTTTCAAGTCCCCCACAGAAACTTTTTTCATCTTTTAAAAGATACTTTCTCCATCAGTCTGATAAATCTTTGCCTACTATGACCCTATTTTCTCTTTACTATAATTTATGTTGCCCTGTAGATTTCAAATATTCACAACCACTGGAAATTTTGATATATATTGCCTAAAAAATTCAAGTGGTAACATGCCATAAAACATGTGATGTTCATATTTCCTTTCAGGATTGAATCAAATAAGACACAGTGTTATACATCTTCCAAGACTTGGATGCAGGTTTACATCTTATATTGTGAGAAACTAATGCATTTAGACAGGAAGTGAGCATTTCTGACCTGAACAGCACAGAAGTTTCACTAACATCATTAGAAGACATTTCTAGGCAGTAGGAGATTTCTAAACTTGATATCGTCACACGTGACACAGGGAGCTCAGCTGACTGCGCATGGCCAGTGTGCCATATTTGTCTACTCTGATCTTATGCAAAATCCACTTGGCACAAGACATGTTTCCAATATACAGACATTTGTAAGCACTGCATCTGTAGGGAGTGATGTGTGGATACAGAAAACATGAAGAGGATATGAATTAAGAAGGTAGTTAGGAAATGTGGGTACAAATGCTTTGGTGTCTGTCATAGCACAATCTTCAGGACAAGCTTCCGCATACTTGCAAGCCAGATCTTCTATAAATTAGACCCATATTTTAAGAAGTAATTCACTAATAATTACTAAGCTGACATTTTCAACACATTCAGCCTTACTTCTTGGCAATACTGAATGCACATCTCTGCTACCTCATGCGATGTCACTGATGACCTCATAATAGCGGCAACTTTTTCTCCTAAGAGCTTGTTAAATCGATAGGCAATAAAAGCAGAATGATTGTGTCTATACAGAGGCAAACTTTCACCTGCTTTACCCCTTTGCAAGCATGTCTGTTCTCCCTCCCTTCCTTCCTTCCTCTCATTCTTAATAATTACCATTGAGTATCTTCTGAACACCGGATGATATTCTATACACTCAGTGGTTACACAGGCCCCTGTCTGAACAGAGCTTAATTCTAGTGAAGAAAAATCGATAGTAAACAAATGAATTTATCATTTTTTTTTTGTTACTCCTCACCCGAGGATATTTTTCCACTTATTTTTAAAGAAGGGGAGAGACAGAGAGAAACTTCGATGTGAGAGAGACTTGGTTGCTTCCTGTATTCACTCCAACCAGGAATGGGAATCAAACCAGAAACTGAGGTTTGCGCCCTTGACTGGAATCGAACCCTGGACCCTTCAGTCCACGAAGGTCAGTCCACGATGCTCCATCCACGAAGCCAAACCAGTCAGGGCAAATGTACCAACTATGCAATGATGAAAAGTGCTGTGGCAGAATCTAACGCAGTGTGAAGCAGACAGTCTCTGGGCCAGGGAAGGCTGGTGCTATTTTGTACCTGTGCTTGAAAAAGGCCTTTCTGAGAAAACTACATTTGAGCCATGGCCTGCCACAGAGAAGAGGAGGAAGATCCAATGCAGAGAACAAAGATCAAGGGGGAGACAATAGGTGTGAAGGCTTTGAGGCAGAAGCAGGCTTCCTTTATTCAACTTGCCAGCTCCCAAGAGTTGACAAGGATGGAATTTGGAGGGGAGAATTCAGAGAGATGGTGGACAGAAATGCCTTTGCTCTTTCCAGCTGGGTGACATTATGATGGGTACATTACACAATGTGTGCTTTTGTGGCTCCCAGCTTTCTCCTGATAACTCAACTGTTGCTTCCTATCCTTCTGGAACCAGCAGTCAGGAGCATTAGGCATGTAGGTGTAGAGAGCCCCATAACCCCTACTTAAAGCCCGTATGTGATTCCAGTTTCCCCGTGGGCATCCTGGCTCAGCATCTACTCGGGAATCTTTCGTTGTGTTTCTGCTTCTTTTCACGTTGTAGATTTTTCAACCTTCGCTTGCGTATTTTTCCATTTTCTATTTCAAGCCTAGCTATGCAGCTATAATTATATGTTTGAGGCATGAAGGTGAATACCCCGTGATAACACATTTTACCGTATTTACCTAAAAATAATTGTTTCATCATGTCAGCTGACTTATGGGTCTACTTGTTTGACTAAATTGCCTATCTTCATGAAAAATCCACTTTTTAAAGAATCAAATTCAAATAGTTCAGTATTATTTAAGAAGCTTATAAAATGTTTAAACTGATAAGTCCTCCATTTAAGATTACAGAAGGTACCTCTTGCACACTGTTCCTTTTTTCTTGCCAAATTTCATAAAATGTTAAAACTTATGTACTATAGACCAATACAGTATAAGCAAGATGGGGGATGTGTGGCTGCCAGATGTCCCAACTTTCCACTTCAAAGTATGAGATATATTTGGTCATGTCAATAATAATAAAAGGACCATGTTAACAATTTCCAATATGAACGGTAAGAATATTTAAAAGGAAACTAACCCAAACTTGTGCCACCATCCCAGCAGTGCCAATTCATGCTCTCTGTTTTGTTGGGAATACTAATATAATTGTTAGAACTACATTTTCAAAGTCTGCAGTAAAAGAAATGGTGAATACGTCAGTGAGGCTCAGCTTGTGCTCTCATGATTCATGGAGCTAAGTGCTATCATTTGCTCCAGCAGGCTCCTCAGAAAAATGAAACCCAATGTTATCAGAAACATTCACAGACACACCCAGCTAATCCATTTACCACTGAAGACTGGGTTTTACTCAATAATTGGTAATTGAAGAAATATAAATTTGGGGATCACTAAAAAAATGAAAACATTCATAGGTAACAAGCACTGACTTACTGCCAGCCACAGAAATGGTTGGTAAATAATACCTTTTGTAGAAACATTGTGCTGTTAATTTAACCCCTTCATGACCAGAGGAAGTAAACTAAGAATCTTGTTTTATCTGGCAAATAAAGGCTCATTTACCCAACATCCGTCCACCAAACACGAGTAGCTAATTACTCAAGATGCAGTCTTCTGGGTAACAAACTCACTCATTAGCTACAGGCCCGGGCATGTGATTTAACCTGTCTCTGGGTTCCTCAACTATCAAATGCAGATAATGAGAGAACTTCTTTATAAGTTACTGATGGGGAATGATAAGTAAATGCAAGGTGACCCCCCAAAAAAAGTATACACACTTTTTTTTTTCTTATAGCTCAGTTGATGTGTCTTTCTTTTCAGATGTAAACCATTGGAATTAATAATTATTCAAAATCTGTGTACATTTTTTTTGGGTGGGTGGACACCCTATATACTAGTATACAAGGTGCTTAGAACATAAGAAGAAACACTTTCATAACTCTGTGTGTCAGCTGTGCCTCACTCATAGTGAGAGTTATGAAAGGGCTTATTATTCATTGCCAGTTAAATACACGTTAAAAGGTCTTGCCTGGGAAGTATTGACCCACCTGCCGTATTCATCAGACCTTGCTCCTTCAGATGACCACTTGTTCTGATCAATGGCACATGCACTGTCTGAGAAGCACTTCAAAATGTAAGAAGAAATAGAAAACTAGGTCTCTGAATGATGTGCCTCAAAACAAGAAAAGTTCTATTGGGACAGTATCCACAAACTACCTGAAAGATGGGGAAATGTGTAGCTAGCGATGGACATTACTTTGAATAAAGCACTTTTGATGTTTCTCTTGAAATTATCATTTTCTCTGATCACAAAATCCACATTATTAACTGGTACCCCTGGTACAAAGATCCTAATTTGAAAATATAGGGGTTTATATACCATTAGTTGTTCTTGTAAAACACTTTTTCAATGAAAGCAAGACTGTCAAACTATAGTGGGAAGGCAAGGGAGGTTGGGCGGGGGGAGGGGGGTAAGACTGTAAGAGATCACCAAAGGACTTGTATGCATGCATACAAACATAGCCAATGGATACAAGACATGGGAGGAGGGGCAGGTGAAGGCATGTGTGGGCGGGGAGGGGGGTAGGAGAGGCTGAGGGGAGGTCAAGGGGGGAAAAAGGGAGACATATGTACTACTATTTGTAATGCTTCAGACAATAAAAAAAATAAAAAGTAAATTCTTCAACTCAGTAAAGAGTTCCCAAGGCTTCAGATCCCTCCTCCCACTGACTCAGCAGGTAGTTTCATTTTCAGATATAAACACATTAATGCAAAGTACACCAGAACCGCTCTATTTGTAGATTAGGCTAACACTAAAATTAGTCATGATTGTTTCCTTTTAACACTAGTAAAAAGTGTTTTGAAATAACATGAATGGTCACATTTATAAGAATTACTCTTTTAAGCTTACCTATAAAAAGAGGCAAAGGCAAATGAAAGTCAATAAGAACCAAGGTAATTCTTAATTTTAGAAAGTAAGAACTTTAATATATTATCCAAATAGTATCCAAAGTGAGAGTTCAGCATTGATATGTTCAAAAGACTTTTGTCACCCGGCCAGCACAGCTCAATGGTTGAGTGTCGATCTATGAACCAAAAGGTCAAGGTTCGATTCCTGTTCATGGCACATGCCCAGGTTGTGGGCTTGATCCCCAGTGTGGGGCATGCAGGAGGCAACTTTCTCATCATTGATATTTCTATTTCTCACTCCCTCTTCCTTCCTCTGTGAAATCAATAAAAACATATGTTTTTAAAAATATTTTGGCAAAATACCTGAATGTTTAAAAAAACTTCATTCAGATACGAAAATCTCTTTAGGATTAAATTATAATAATTGCAGGGAAAAAGATTTCAAAACATTGTATTTCATAAGGCTAAAAATGCTTCATTTTATAGTTGAATCACCTTCTGAATATATGAAACCTTAAAAAAAA
Source organism: Vespertilio murinus (assembly GCA_963924515.1). Classification (NCBI taxonomy): domain Eukaryota; kingdom Metazoa; phylum Chordata; class Mammalia; order Chiroptera; family Vespertilionidae; genus Vespertilio; species Vespertilio murinus. The sequence goes on from OZ004712.1 coordinate 3,187,269, forward strand.
GTAATTATAATGAAACAAGAAAAGAACATTTCATGAAAATATCCCGCTTCCAACATGGTAATCAATTTACCAAAAACCATGATAAAATATACACTCCATGATTTTTTAAATATTAAGCCCATTAAAATGATTCATAACATGAGCATTATAGAATTCAAGATCAAATGTAAAACTAACCAATGTGTCTTTGGACACATTTTTTTACTTGCCATTGTGCCTAAACAAATGTGTGCACTGAAATGAATTCTCATCATCACTGTTCTCACAAGCTGAGCCCTATTTCAGGGAACTAGGTCTTAGTGGAAGCTATGTGCCATTAACAACAGACATTTTTCCTGTTACTCATGTAATCCTTTTAACATCCATGCGTTAGCGACTAACAACTTCACCAGGAGAAGAGAAAATTGTCTGACTTGCCTAAAATAAAATATCCAGTATCAGCAGCCATGATTCAAATGAGTCTGGAACAACTTATGAGTCAATAAAGTATATTCATTTGCTCAAGAAATTAGGTATTTGGGGGCTGGTTTATATAACAATAAAAGTCTTCACACTTCTCTTTCTCTTCTAAGGAGAATTTGGACTCCCAGCTCAATCTCTGTCTCTTCATTTAGAGTCAAGATGATGATTGACTGGGAAAATGGAGGGGCACCAAATCAACTCTCTTTTGCTAATTTGGAAAGTACGGAAAGCCATTGGTGGAGAAGACATTGGGAGAGGAGATAAGAGAAGGCTTTACTCAAATAGATGCTAGTGTAGAGGAAGAATTTTCTGGGGTTCTTTAAGAGAGAAGGAAGGGTTCAGAGAAGCTTCAATAAGACTCTGAGGGAAAGATAGAAAAGCAGAATTAAAAAAAAAAAGTGTTTCCTTTGCATTACAAAAATAATCCCTTCTTGTTATTTCCTTAAGAGACCACATTCACAATAGAAATATTTGTAAAATCACCTTTATTTTTCCCAATATTGGTTTTGCCGCTGTTTTTTCATCTTTATTGTTGAAATAAAGTATTGCATATGTCCCCTATTTCCCCACTGACCCCTTCTAGCCTGCACCCATCCCCTGATCCAGTACAATTACTTTTAGATACAGGCATGATATTTCTCAGAATAACACACAAGGTGAAGAGCAGGTCATGCAAAACCTGGCTTTATTTTGATTACACAAGATGCCTCACTAACACTGCAATGGAACTTTACATTTTAATATGCCTTTCCATCCCTTTCTATTACAACTAACACCCCGGGCAATGCGTATAGAGCACGGAGCCTAAAATCACCTTATATCCAAAGGCTGCCACCCCTGAGCTTTCTCCTGAAGGCTAAAGACCAACTTTGTTTTTGGGGAAAGAGAGTTTCTAGTCATCAAATTGTCCCCCAAGCTTTAGAGGCTTTAAGAGGTCAGATGTCTGGCAGAAGATGACAGTGGTCTGATGAAGGGTGTCTCAGCCATCCTGGAGACAGGCGCAGCCTTTGGAGGACTTGGACAGCTGTACTCTTTAGGATCAGTCAGAAACGCTTTCAGGAAGATGGTGTAACCTCAAGTCAGAAGTAGAACAGGACAGCACCCTGGGGAATGATGTGTTATGGGGAAGGCTGTAGAGATGCAGTCTAGTTAAGACCCAGAGAAAGAGAAGCAGCAATCAGACTCTCAAACCTCAGAGGGAAAGTAGGGGAGGGTGGGGGTAAGGGGAAGAGATCAACCAAAGGACTTGTGTGCATGCACATGGGCCTACCCAGTGGCCATGGACAACCGGGGGGGGGGGGCATATGTAGGGAGGGGTTTGGGATGGAAATGGGGGGATAAGGACAATTATGTGATACCATAATCAATAAAAATAAATTTAAAAAAGAACTAATGGAAAGCGAGCAGCAGAGATTGCTGATGAGACCTGGATAAGGGAGTGAAAACAGTTCATGGAGCTGCTGAAGGACTGTCTGTACCACCTGCATTCGCCAATGCAGCCTGTTCATAGCAAGACACAGATCATCAAGGACTTTGTTTGTATCAAAGCACTTGCTCCACCTACACTCCACCCTCTTCTGGGCCCAGTACCTTCCCACAACCCCTCCCTCCTACCCAGATGCCACTGGAGCAGGCACACAGAGGGACACCTATCACCTGTTCAGGCAGATCCACTTCAATGACACTCTAATAGGTGAAGACAGATGCCCTCCAAAAACGATACTCTTCCTCTTCACCCTCTGCGCTGGCCTCCTTTCCACACCAGCACCTGCCGCCTCAGGTTCCCTAAACAATGCTGCCTCCGCACACGCCGTGCCACTCAGGTGGGGCATAGGGAAGCGTATTTAAAGCATCCACTGGTGAGATCTGAAGAAATCTATCTCCACCCTACTCCTGAGAAGATTTTTCTGAAGGAGGGAGGCATTTCCTGTTAGCTCACTGCCCTTTAGGACACGCTTTTTGCCCAAGGCAGGCAGGATAGAAGCCTGTGAAGAGAATCTCTGACCAAATTCCTTTGGCACAGAGAACTCAAGACTGCCCTCTCCTGGGACAACTCTCATCCCAATTACCCATCTATTTTCTTGAGAGTGTCTGGATTTTCCTCAGGTCTTTGTTCTGCTTGACATCCAATCTTGGTTGCTCACTGAAATACTATCTTGCTTCCTGTATTGTCAGGTACCCAGCCCATAGCTAAACCCTCTTTGTGTTACATGATTTTGCCCAACGATAGACTAATGTAAGTGTTCAAAACCTCTTTTTAAACTGCTCTTCTGCTCATATAAACTATAGTTGATTTCTGTTCTTAAAATTAAGATCCATGCCCAATATATTTATGATTGAGTGTGTGTGTGTGTGTGTGTGTGTGTGTGTGTGTGTGTGTATGACAGAGAAAGAGAGACAATGAGAATGAGAATATGAGATACTGAAATTAAAGGTACATTATTAAGGATAATACTAAGCTGTTTCCTGTGGTTTTGGGGGAGTTCTGTTGGCATGATCTCATTACATGTTAACATGTGTACTGCAGGTTTGGGAATTTGATGAAGGCTGCTCAAGTCTGGTCGGGACAGCCCCGGGGAGCCCATGCACCTGACCTCAGGGTTAAGAAGATTAATAATTCTGTGCATCTGAAACCTATAACTGAGACAAGGCTATTGCAAGTGTATCCTTTATTCTCTTACGTTTGCTTGTTGAATAATGAAAAATAACCTCTAAGAAATACACTTATTTATACAAAATGTAAACAGACTTGACTTTAGCAGCACTGGGAACAAAACTCGAAAGAGCATCTGGTTGAGAAAGCAACACAGGACACATGCCTAAACAGGAACTCCGGAAGGCCATTTATTGATATTTACATAAATAAAGAGATTGGCATTAAGCATCCCTTGTGACCTTTAACTATCTAGAACTTCTGCCATTTCTATCTAAACCATACAAAATGAAGAATTAAGAGGGCTCTGGGTCCAGTTAAAATAATATAAACTAGTATAGTCTCACCAAGGGATTGTTAAAAATCTACGAAATCTGGGAAATGTTCCAGAGTCCAAAACCAGAAAGTCTCAGTTTGACACCTTTATTGAAAATGTAATATTCTCAGCTACTATGTACGTACAACCAACAACGGATTTGGCTTAAATGTCTGGTTAGTGTTTTCTCAGACTACAATCCCTAAAAGCCTTTGTTTGGGGATTCTCCTTGTAGTTATAAGCAAAAGGTATTTTGGGAGATGGAACAGGGCAAAAATGCCGACATGGTCAGGGTGTGAGAAATGAATGAAGGGCCCAAAAAGGCAGACTTCCAGTTACAAAAGGAGCAAGCGCTAGAGATGAAACGCACAGCATGGTGGCTAGTATGAGGGACACTGTATTCTATATTTGAAAGTTACTAAGACACAGATCTGAAGAGTTCTCATCACAAGAAAAAAGATGTGTAGCTCTGTGTGGCAATGCATGCTAACTAGACTTACTGAGGCGATCACTTCACAATATCCAAGTATACTGAATCATTATGCTGTACACCTGAAAACTAACATGATATATGTCATTCACATTTCAATTAAGAAAGGGCCTGCCTATTCCTAATAAAGCAAGTGTTTACTAAGCCTTTACTTTGTGCCAGACACTGAACTAAGTCCTTTATATCACTTGCTTTACTTTCTTCCTATAGAATCCTGTAAGTCATTATTGTCATATTCTCCATTTTATAAGTGGGAAACTGAGCTTAAGAAATTTTTTTAATATATTCTTTTGAGTTTTTTACAGAGAGGAATAGAGAGTTAGAAATATCCATGAGAGAGAATCATCGATCAGCAGTCTCTTGCACACCCCCTACTGGGGATGTGTTCGCAACCAAAGTACATGCCCTTGACGGGAATCGAACCTAGAACCTTTCGGTCCGCAGGCTGATGCTCTATCCACTGAGCCAAACCCTTTTCGGCAAGCTTAAAAAATTAACTCATGTGCCCACAGTTAACCAACTGGAAAGAGTAGAGAAAGAAGGTAGTCTGATGCCAGATACTGAGTACATGATCACTGGGTAACGCTGTCTCACTTGTTTCAATGAATAAGACAGGCACATTCTTTGATAGCCCAATTCTTATTACATTTTCTTTCCCATTTATATTCTTCACTTTCTACTCAACTCTGGGAACATGAGCTATTCCACTTGGCAAGTTCTTAGAGTAAGAAACATATTTGTCATCATCTGTGTTTTTTTTCCAGAGAAGAGTATTCACAATTTTATGATCATTCTCATAACTGTTTTAACATAGGAAAATATTTCCAAGAATACTAATAACGAATAAGAAATAGTAAACTTAACTTTAAACTGCCATCTTCCAATAGTTAGCCATTTCTTCCAGTGAGTATTTCTAACGCTAGTAATTGTATTTAAAAATAATACCTTTTCAAGTTATTTGGTAAGTGTAATGATCAAAAGTCATAATTTTAAGTTGCTTATCACATTTTTCTAAAATACAACTTATTTCCTTTTACATTTCTCCTCATTTCTAATTCCCCACATAATTTTTTTTAAGTTGAGGATATACATGTTTTGGGGGATCCAAAATTTAAAATGGATCAAAAATACATCTGAAGTTGCTAAGCAGTAAATTAAAAAGTCCTTTTCAGGTGGAGACAATAAGAAACTTAAAAGATAGGTTATGTCTGCAGGGGGGAAACTGTCCTTGAAAGAAATAAAGGAAGCATAACGAGTAATTTATAATATATCTCTTGGGCTCAACAATATTAATTTGTCTTAACCATCTTTGAAGCCCTGACCAGAGTGACACTTTCCGGGTGCATTTTAATTAGCGGGCTACTGTCTCAACAAGCGCCCCCAGAATTCATCAGAGAGCACGCGATTGTCTCAAAAGCATTTGTCATGGAATATATTACAATCTGCAAGTAATAAATTTGGACCCATATGAGAACAAGAAGCCTAGTACTTGTAAAAAATGAGAAAACTCTTTCAATCATAGTTCAAAATACCCTCAATGATTCTTAATATATACATATGGGGCGGGGAGCATTTTGTGGAAAGAGGTAGAGGAAATATTTTCCCATTAGTGTCTTAACTATTGAGATTTTATATCAATAAGGTTTTCAACAGCTGGGTATTGTAAGTGTCTTCACCCCCCAAAGTCCCATCTTTTTCATCATTTTAAGTATTGAATCATTCGCACTTGTGAAAAAGCCATCTGCTAAAAGCAATAATTTTAGGAACCATGTCCCAAAGCATCTCCGCAGAGCTAGCTGCTGGCAGCCCTGGCATTTGGGAGCGTAATCCTTCTCGTTGAAAGCAGCCCTCACAGGTACGTGTTGCTAGATCCTCAGAGTGCCATGAGCTCCATATATTCATGATGAAGGTCAGACAAGAAAAAGACATTCAAACTGAAATTTAGCTGATTTTCTTTTGCAACTGTGTCATTAAATTTCAAAGTCCAAATGCTAAGAATATGCTGGGATTCTTGATGAAAGCCTAACGTTCATCTTTTGGAAACTATTAACATCCATGATTCACGAGAAACTGACTGAGCACAAATTCCCTAAATCACAGATTAGTGATCAATCCATCTTCTCTATGCTTTCATTTTGCCTTTCAGCCTGATATTCACCCTCCTCCCTTGCAATGCACATTTAAGATACTTTATTACCCCTTACCAGTGAGTTCCTTGGTCAAAGGAGCATTGTACAGAGTGGAAAAAATGCCCTAGAGTGAAACTCTATTTTTGAACTCTTAGTATTCATGTGATACTGGAAAAGTCAGCTAAATTTTACAAAGTAAAGAGAGTGTTCTAAATGAATTATAAAATGCTTTTCATATTTAAAATGTTATGGTCGGTTCCTTATTATATTTATCATTTCAAATATTTATACTTACCATGTCAAATAAAATAATGCAAAGATCAAATTCTGAATGATTTCCAAATCTCCACACAATTAACATTTGACCATTATATTGGATTTACATTTCTAAAATTCAGTATATTTTGAGAGATAAACCCAAGTAGAAATATATACTGTGTCTAAATTCTTCAGGCAGCGCTTTACATAAGGAATCGGATATTTTTTGACAAAGGACTAAATAAAAGTTAATTTGCCATAGGCTTAAAAAAAAAAACTCCTCTAGAAGATGCATTTAGTGAAAAGAATATCTACAAGTGAGGTGTGCCTGGGGTAAAAAAAAAATCATTATTTTATTGAGAATATTTGAAATTTTTGTTTAAAAATTATTGAAGGAAAAAATGCATCTACAAGCAAACATTCAGGGATAATGAGATTCTCACTGATCTTAGTTTTTGAATCATAGCTGATTATCTCCTTTAATCATCACACACGTAAAGGAGAAAGTTATGTGCTGTTATAAAACATTTTTAATTATATGGATACAGACTTATTTGACATACATTTGCTTTCTGTTTTGACATCCTTATATTAAGAACAAGTTACACTGATAAGTAATAATATAACAACTTAAGTAAGAGAAAACTTTAGAAAGCCCAAATGCTACTTCAAAGGCAGTCACTATTTCAAATGCAATCATGGGAGAATTTTATCTAATTTTGGTTTTTCAAATTATGAGTTGACTCTATATTAAAGAAAACATCAATTTGTATACTACAGGAACCTACAATAACAAAAGCATAATATGCTAATTAGACTGGACATCCTTCCAATGTCCTTCCTTCAATAATTGAAGTCTTCTCAAAAGTATTTTCTTAGAATAACATTAAAAATCACTTCTTCTCCCAATATGCCTGCTTTCTCTATCATACCTGGGCAGTTTGCCTTTCTGTAAGTTCTAGGAAAATACCTTCTAGCCTCTCCTCCATTCATGATCTCCGAAATATTAGTGACTTTGCTCTTGAGTTTAGGGAGAAACACTGGTTGTGTGTGGCTCAGCCTTTTGCCTTTTATTAGATGATCTGTACTCAGGCCCAGACAGGCACCCACCACTGCCTGTCCACTGGGTGGGCTTACGAGCTGACAGTGAGAGACTCCATCTGTGAGGTAACAAGCATGCGAGGCAGGGTGGGGATTTAAATCCACCCACAAAGAATGAAAGAAATTGTGATCTAATAAAGCAGATGTGTGTTTTCCATTCACATTACTTCCATATCAGATTTCTCAATTACTTTGGACCTCCAAGAAGAAAGGTTTGCAAGTCACCAATATTTCATCAAGAAAATAGCAAAGCTAAAATTTTCTAAGGGTATATGAATAAGATATACCTTGATACTATGAAGAATGGGATTGCCTTTTCAGAAGGAAGTATAGGTGACTAAATTTAGGCACAATCAATCAGTTACTTCAAACGAAGTAAATTCTCTTTGAAAAAAAAATCATTACACCATTATCATTTTGATCACATTTCTTTGAGGATTTTAAAATGCCCTCCACTTGCCTGTTAATTAAGTTATTAATCTTTACAACATACTTACACGGTAATAGTGAATGTTAGAAAATGGGAGAAGATAATTTTCTTAAGCTAAAAATATTGGCTCTAAAGGCATACCTAACCATGCTACATGTTTTTATGTAGTATGTGATTTCATTTTCATGGTTTTTATTTAGCAAGCTATAAATATTATCTGAGAGAATAATAAGAAAACTGATATTATTTTAAGGAGATCCTGAAACCAATAACAATGCATGATTTTTAAAGCCATCCTTAAAAATGAAAACACAAAGTTGACATGAATTCCTGAACAAGCAAAGTATCAACAATATTCACATAAATATTATGACAAGATTTATGCTCTCATTTCTGGAAAAAAAACACAATAAAACTACATCCAAATGTATACATCTATATCTGGACAATTTTAAACTACTCAGTAAAGCATATCCGTAAGAAACAATACTAAGATGCTGATGCTTTTTCATGTGGGATCTAGCCTCGCACCCTTGTCTCCCCGCTGACCATGTCTTGTGCAGCATTCCCGGCGGCCATGGGTGCTGGCTCTCTCCTGCTTCCGGCCAACAGGAAAGCTCGGCCATAAGGAGACTTGCTGTTCTAACTGGCCTCTCAGAACACTTACTGCTGTGACGTAGCCTCTCAGATCCCAGCCACAATTCTATGCAAAGCCCAGACCACAAGGAGGTAACAGAGTCTATTGTCCATATAGTATCACATTAGCTATAGCCCAGGCTGACGGATATTAACAATGTTAGTTGTGCCCCTAACTGGTTGGGCTCAGTGGATAGAGCATCGGCCTTCAGACTGAAGGGTCCCAGATTTGATTCAGGTCAAGGGCATGTACCTTGGTTGTGGGCACATCCGCAGTGGGGTGTGTGCAGCTGATCGATATTTCTCTCTCATTGATGTTTCTCTCTATCCCTCTCCCTTCCTCTAAGAATCAATAATATATATATATATATATATATATATATATATATATATATATATATATATTTTTTTTTTTTTTTTAAAGAATATTAGTTGCCAGGGATGAGTGATCCAATGGACACTCAGCTTAATTAATCCGTTAATGTCCTCAACTGTCACCTGATGGCAACTGCGTAAGAGAACCCCAACACTCAGCCGAACCCAGTCAAGCCAGGCAATCACGGCAGTTCACGTTTTTCTTCATTTTTGTTTTTAGCTACAAAAGTTTCAGATGACTTGTTTTGGAGCTGAAAAAAAACTAGAAGAGAAATTGGTAGCTATAATGTGGTGATACAACTAAAAACAATCTAAACTGTATAGCATTAATTTTATGACTGGGCGGCTCATGAAGGCCTGGAAAGCATCAAGTTTGTGAACAGAAGCTGCAGGGACAGTAAGGACATTTTCCTTGGAAGCTGGATGAAAGATTCCCTCTATTATATAATGGTGAAACGTTTAGTTAAACTGCTACTTGTGATAACACGGGAAACATAAAACATTCTAACTAAACTGGTACCTATGGCCAAGATTGGGACCAATAGCTCTATCTAACTGTAAGGTATCTAGCTAAGAACCATCAGAGAAGCCAGCTAAAAAGAACTTGTTTCATAATCAAGCAAAACTTGAGGAAAGAGAAAGAAGTCAGGAGTTTCTAAGTTTTAAAAAAAGCATCATGTTCTCAGCTCTCTTTAGGAAAAAGGCCCACAGAGTTAGAAATATCCCTGTGATAAAGACCACCTCAAGAATGTGGCTGTAGAAATCTTTGGTCAAGTTCAGGAAGAGTTAAGGACCATCTTACAGACCCTGTCCCGTGGTCAAAGACACTGCCAAGAATGTAAACTGGTCCCACGCACTGTGGCCAGGGCAGACCCGGGCTTAAAGAGAACGGTAGCCATGGCTTTTGTCTAATGAGTGAACTCTATGATATTCATAGGGAAACCACAAGGGTGTTTAAGAATACAGTATTTGAGAAAAAGCTGTTAGCTTGCACCAAAATAGACAGAGAAGGTTCAAAATGAAACAGCTCCTTAGGGCCCTGACCCACTTAGAGGTAGGAATCAAGCTGAGGAAGCTATAAATTTAAAGATTTCCTGTAAAAAAGGGAGGCTGATGGGAAAGCAGAGCCAGAGTCCAGGTGGCAGAACTAAAAGCCTAAAAGAGATAACAACCAGCCCGGAGCCCAGGAAAAGAACGTCCAGGGGACATAATGAATTTGAAAACTGCTATGTATGGGCACGGACAACCGGGCGGTGATTACAGGGAGGAAGGTGTTGGGTGGAGGTGGAAGAGGGCATAGAGAGGATAAATCGTGATGGAAAAAATAAAGAAAAAGAAAAAGAAAATTGCTGTGAACAGGTTATGGCTATGTGCTCTCATTCTTACCACTTTGAAATAAGAACGACTATTGCATTTATCCAACCTTGTATCGCCATTGTACATTGGGGTGTGTATTTTCATTGAGATTAATGCACACTGAGACAAATAATATTTTGGAAATAATATACCACAAACCAAGTGTGTGAGGCTGAATAATAATATCTTTGTAACTATTCCCCAGTTCCCAGAACCCATGAATATGCTACCTTCCATGGCAAATGGGGCTTCATAGAGGAGCACAGGGATCTTGGCAGGGGGAAATCAGCTTGGATTATCTAGGTGAGCCCAAGGTCATCAGAAAGGTTCTTATAGGAGGGAGGGTGGGAATCAGGAACAACTACAACAGCAAAACCACTCTGCACACTGGCTTTGAAGGGGAAGCAAGGACTCTCAAGCCCAGCATGAGGTGGGCTGTAGAAGCTGGAAAAGGCAAGAAGACGATTCTCCCTGAAGCCTCTAGACCAGTGGTTCTCAACCTTCCTAATGCCACGACCCTTGAATACAGTTCCTCATGTCGTGGTGACTCCCAAACGTAAAATTATTTTCATTGTTACTTCATAACTGTCATTTATGAAGTAGCAACGAAAATAATTTTATGTTGGGGGTCACCAGGACATGAGGAACTGTATATTAAAGTTATAGATTTATGACCATTGGTGGTAGATTTATGACCATGATAACCACAAGAGAGTAAATCTGCTTGTTTTAAGCCACTCCATTTGTACTACTTTGCCCCAGAAACCAGAAGAATCCTTATATTCCTACCTTGCCCCATCCCACAGTCCAGCCTGCCTCAGCAGCCCTGGATGGAGTAGCTGTGGTTGGCTTGGGTTCCATTTCTAGTCTGCTGCTCCAGGTCTACAGCTGTTTAAAAAAAATGCTTCCTCGTTACACCCGTATCTCCAAGAAGGCATTTCACATGTGTCCTCCGACAATGATGACATGTCATTAGGAAATGCCTACTCTCTTCCTGCTTCTCTGTCTCATTTCTATCTTTTGTTAACAAAATCATTAGAAAAAAACACAAAAATACAAATTTTGGTTAAACCCAGCAGATTAACCACGTTGTAAAATTGTTCTTCCTCTGCCTGCGAGTTGTCCACATACTTTTGGAAGCTGAAATGAAAACTGATCAGGCAAACAGCAAACAAGCAGAAACCTACAGAACTGCAGTAGATGCCAGTCAGGCTCAGGGAGGGCTGTGTGTAAGGAAGTGGAACTGGAGCCAAAAGCCAGAAATGAAGCAGAAAACTCAGAAAGGCTTAGAGGTTAAGAACTGGAACGCTTTCTCAGATGTACGACTGTAAAAAGTCTGATAAACTAAACAGTGAAATAATTGTTTTTGCACTTCCTTCTGTTGTGTTTGCAAAGTAAAAAAAAAAAAAATGCTTTTGCTTTACTATCCACTTTCCTATACTCTCTTCCCCCGTGGCCAGCGCCTTCTCCCAGCATGCCTCTTCTCACTGAGGGTAACTTCACAAGCTCCTCCTGGCAGGACCTGAATGGAAGGGCAGGAGTGAAGGTAAACAATGGCTTCTAGGTTTGTTTTGTCTCCACAACTTGGTTCTGCTTCTCTCGTGGGCAAAACTAAACAAAACAAAAGTATACTAGTAAATAAGAATGTGAAGTCTGCCTTTATTAAGAAACTTTATTTAGGGAAAAATCTTCATAGTGAAAACCTCACAGATTATTGCTCTGATTGGCTTCTGCCTTCTAGGAATGCGATTTCCTCTGAAGTCACTTTCCTCCGAAGTGACAGTGAGAAGGCCAAGGACTAGAGTTAAGAATTGGGTTAACCAAACACAAACAAACAAAAGCTCATGGCAGACAACAGGATGATGACTCCCAGAGGAAGGGGGATGAGTGGCAATGGAAGGAGACCTCACCTGGGGTCGTGAACATGCAATGCAATATACAGATGATAGATTATAGACTTGCACACCTGAAACCCATAAACTTTATTAACCAAAGTCACCCCCAATACATTTAATCATTTTAAAATCCAACTACGGTCACCTGCTTTCTCTTCTGTTCTATCCCCAGCATGTATAGATTTTTTTCTGAATCTGTGGTTGCGTCCCTTTTCTCCGAACTAATCTGGTGTTTGGTTATTTATCTCTGTGATCTATTGGACTAGCTAGAAGTTTCTATTTTATTCTCTTGTGTTTGAAGAGCAGAAGATGGCTTTTTTTTATTTTTTCAAAAACAGTTTATTCGTGAAGGAGTAAAAAGTTAGTTAAAACTAAAGGGCCCAGGCCGGTGTTCAGTGGATAGAGCATCAGCTTGAGGAATGAAGGGTCTCTTTTCAGGAGAGGCAACCAATCAATGTATCTCTCTCATATCCATGTTTTTCCCTCTCAGATGGCATTTTAACATTTCTATTCAACTGCTTGGACGTCTCATAATGCATAAATTAACTGCTATAATTTTTAATAATGAATTCATTTTATTATTCCTTCATGTTTAATGTTAAATGATTGGTCTACTTGCTTGCCTGCTGTCTTTTTAGTAATGGACATATTTGTTGTTAAATTCATCTCTGATTATTGCTGTAATAACTGTTGAATATGTCCTTATTTCAAAGTCAGTGAAAAGATGTTTCACCATCAATGTCTTTATAATCATATCAAAGTATAGTCTCAACATCTACTCTACTAGTAATATTTGAAGAATTCTCTCATGCAGCATGACTAAGGTAGTCAGATACAATATTATAATGAATCCACTCTATTTATTATTATTAGCAATACAGGTACAATAGTCACAAATAAATGACCTACAAATTCTAAAACTTTCCACCAATGTCATTTATGCTACCACATTACTTTGGTACTTGAATATTTAATACTTGGTCTTTCTAGCCAATTTTCAGAAGGATACATAATCCATCACACAAAGCAAAGGTGTACACTTTATGAGAGATCCAGATCAAGGGTATAAATTTTTAATTCCTTATGTACTATTCAAAAATAAAATATCCAGTCAGAGTAATAAAAAAGAACAGTGTACTCAACCAATTGGGAGCACTGAGAGTCAGGAGGACCTGGGTATGTTGTGCAGCCTCTTTTACATCTCCTTACTCATCACTATCAAATCTAATCTCGGCTCAATTACCCAGACCAGGCCTTTTCCACCTGCCTGACAGGCAAGGACTCTCAACTCTGATTGCACCTTAGAATCTTTTAATTATTTAAGTGGGGAACTCATCAATGCTATAAGTTCAGGCCCAACCAATTAAATAAGGGCTAATAAATCCCTGAGATGATTCTAATGTAAGCATCACGTTATGTCATTTGAGGTGGTGGGCGTCAAGCTGGCAACTATAGTCTCAAGCACAAAATAACCAATATTCAAACAGAAAACTTCACATCCTTTATAATAAAATCTTAATATGCAAATTGACCGAAGAGTGAAATAACTGGTCACTATGACATGCATTGGCCAGCAGGGGGCAGACATTCCCACAAGGGGAGCACTGCTCAACCAGAAGCCAGACTCACTACTGGCGAGCACAGTGGAGGTGATGGCAGCCTCTCCCACCTCCTCCACTGCTGGTGGGAGGTGAGGAGCAAGGGGTCCTGGACTGTGAGAGCCCTAGACTGCAAGAGGGACATCCCCCAAAGTTTCCCGGACTGAGAACTGCGAGATGGCGTAGGCCAGGCTGAGGAGTCCCCCAACCCCAGTGCACGAATGTCATCAACTGGGTCTCTAGTGTCCATATAAACACACACACATGCCGCTGAGTGTGATGTGATATGATATTCTGGTACAGCAGGTGAAGAGTACTGCTGGTCTGAGTTCATTATGACCCAAAGGGTGAAGAGGGAATGAGCCCATGTTCATGAGGACGAGTGGTCCTTAAAAGAACAAACTACGCCAACGAGCCTGGAGTCTTTCTAGTGGAGTGCAGCTGCTGGGAAGGTCTCTGTGAGCAACACGCCTGGCATTATGACGTCTACACAAAAGTGGTATGTGATAAAGCCAGGCCTGCAAGGAGCTTACACCGAGATACAAACACCACTTGGAGAAAATCATTACAAGTTAAATTCTGACTGAGCGATACCAGCAAGGCTGAAAAATAATCCAAACAGCGGTAACCCAGAATTAATTTGAGACATGGCCGAGGGAGTTGTGGACGAAGGGGCAGCATTATGTGGCTTAAAGGATCATCAGGATTTAATCAAGCACAGAGAAGCAAGAAGCACACTGCAAATAAGGGCAGTGTGTGCCCAGGAGCTGAAGTCATGGCCTGTCTCAGGACACTCTGAGAAAAACAGGAAACAGTGATGCAAACATGGAGACAATATAAAACCAGAAATCCAGTATGTCTAATACTTAATATGGCGATTTACCCATTTGAGCTCCAAGTCACTCAAAAGACTTTATATAGAGTCAAAAACATCTATTACCCTGTTTCCCCGAAAATAAGGCAGTGTCTTATATTAATTTTTGCTCCCAAAGATGCAATAGGTCTAATTTTCAGGGGATGTCTTATTCTTCCATGAAGAAGAATATGGTGCACATTTATTGTTAAATGAAAATAAAGGAAATTTATTACCTGAATATGGTACAGTAGTATGGTAGTTATCAACACAAACCAGATAAACTGTGAATCCTACAGTATCAAGAATTTACTCATTTATTCAATGACAATCATGTCATCATCTTCTGGAACATGATTGTCATTGAATAAATGAGTAAATTCTGATTTCAATAAAAGTACCCCCACTTGAAACAAATGGGGGATGGTTGTAGCGAAGAGAATGATGCCCACAAATGTCTAAATATAGGGAATGTAGAGTCGTTTTAACGCGATTTCCTGCTTTACAACAACGTTAATATTTTATATTTTATTTTAAAACAATGTTTATCCTTATTTTGTGCTTTCTGTTTTTTCAACTTTATTTTTATTGTTGGCACCATGATAGATGTCCCAATTTACCCCCCTTAACCCAGCTCCACCCACGCGCACCTCCCTTCCCTCTGGCCTCACTGCAGTGTCGTAAATGACCCTTGAAGTCTGTGCGTGTCCCATTCAGAACTTTGTGCCTTGAGTGGTAGTTACAGCAGAAGTAGAAATACATTTCTTCAGCTTTCTAGGACTCCCACAGGCTTCTACACTATTACTACTAATGCAGCTCTTAGGGTAGTTTTAAGACTGGGAGTGGACAGGAACTGAAGAGACTATGCCCGCCCTGAGTGGCCAGTGAGCTTCCATAACCCATGCAGGAGTCCTGGCCACTCCAGTAAATCAGAAGCTAATGGGTTTTCCTATTTATTAACATTGTAAAATGCCTTAAAAGGTCCTCTCAAATGGTCAGTTCTCAGTGGAATTAAAGATAATTCCTGGTCCTTTTTTAATCATAAAAATGTAACTGAAATAAATATATTTTTGTATATATAAAAGCCTAATGTGCAAAGTGTTCCCACAGGAGTTCAACCAGGAGTTCAGTTGCTCACTATGAGATGCACTGACCACTAGGGGGCAAAATAGAACAAATGAAGGATCCCCGCCAGCTGGAAGGCCCCAATCGGCCCTGATCACTGGCCAGGCCTAGGGATAATACTTATGCACAAATGTTGTGCACTGAGCCTCTAGTTTAAATATAAAAATTGAACATTTCCAGGACAAGTAAATGGGCTTTTTAAAAATCATGTTAACAAATCCTTGATCAAATGTAGTTCTTTTATTTTTAAATTATGCACATGTACTCCTCTGAGCCAGTGTATAGGGATGAACTGGGTTGTTGGTCACTTTGACACTGAAGCCCAGGACAGCTGTTGTTTGTGTTCTGTTTTTTGTTTGTTTGTTTGTTTGTTTTTTGGTTAGCCATGGCTATGTTTCTTGAAGGCCTGTTTAGGCTCACAGAAAAGCAGGGATCAATAACACTGATTTTAGACATAGCTCCAGCCAGCCATCTAATAGAATTAATTCTGATCATTAGAAGGGGCTATGATAAAAAGATTTTTTGCAAAGACTCATTTGTGGGAAAAATATTTCAAAACTAATGTTCCTATATCTAGTAGCCTGAAAGTACAGAAAAAAATAGTTCTAAATTAAATTTTAAATAATTACTGAGATTTAAAAAACTAAAATATAAATGTAACTTGTAAAGATTATATATGCATATGCACATTTTCATTAAATTGAAAAGCTATTATTTTTAAATATTATGCTCCTAAGGAGATAATGTATTAATAAAATTTTTTAAAAATGATGTCAACATTGGTGGGAAATTCAATGGAGACATTTTTATGAGCTTTTGACATTCATTTTTATACCTTTTATTCTTTGCATGATCAGAGTTAACAACTTACAACTTTACTCTTTCTTTGCATCCAAAACATCAGCACACCTCCTTAGCTTTACCTCCAAAAATTAGGTAAAGTTTAACTCAAATATCCACTGCTATAACCAAAGACCTGGACTACTATTAACAGTATTCTATTGGCTACTTAGCTCCCATTATTAACACCAAAACAAAACATAACATAACACCTTCAAATAGAAAAAATAATTTATATAAGTCAGAAAATATATTTTACTTTTCTGCTTAGAAGAGTCTTCAGATGGCTCTTTATTAACACTGGAATGAAACCCAAGCTTCTTATCAGCTTAATAAGGATGCTGGTATTTAACCCTTACCTCTCTGTTCAAGCCTTTGGTCCCCCATCTACCATATCCTGCCACAGATTTATATTGTGTCCTTTTCATTCTCAAAGTCTTCTAACTTACTGTTTTATCTACTTGGAATGTTCTTCCCCTGGAGCTTATGTAGCTGCAGACTTCTCATCCATATAAGAATTCTCATCCATAAGTAAGTCAAACTAAGACAATCATAAATGCCAAGTATACACTTAGCAGAATGTTCTATAGGTAAGTATTTAAGGACTTTAGCTCTGCCAATATATACTGGACTGAAATCTTAAGCCTATTACTTACTTATGTCAAGGTATATACAAATTAAACATGAGGTTTAGTTCTTCCTTTAAAATATAAGGAAAAGTGATCTCTCTTTTTCTTAGAGCATTTACTTTAGAAAACATGTAATTGTAAGTTTTTTCACTGTCTCTAAAATATGTGTGTGTGTGTGTGTGTGTGTGTGTGTGTGTGTGTGTGTGTGTGTGTGTAAGTTCTATAAAAGTGAAACAAGCCTTTGCCAGCTGTACTCCCTCAGTATGTCTTTCTCGCAGACCCGGGGACCATCTCTTTGGTATGGAATCATCAAGATGGGAACCCTATCTCCCAGTTTCTTTGGAAGGTTGGAAACCTAACTTTGGCAGGTGCCATACTCCAATTTGCAAAATCACTTCTTGTCATAAAGATGAGTTTATTTTCCTTTGGATAAAGCCAATTAGCTAACGCAGATTGGTGAATCCAGGGTGAAGTCTGTGTGACAAATGGTGCTGTCAAGTCCTGTTACAAAGGACTAGTTATTGCAACATGTATGTGATGGGTTGTCTGCTTGGCTGTATCTAAGGTGAGATTGCTTTCTGCCATCACAGCCTCTTAGAAGATTGCCTGCTATGCACATTGTATTCTGGTTCAATGCCAACTCAATAGTAAAACTGTTTTTCCTTCTCTCCTGCTTTTATAGAGAGCTTATCTGGCTTAAATACAGGTTTTTAAAAAATTATTTTCTCAACACTTACTAGTTGTAAACTAGGAAGTTACCTAACATTTCTGCCTCATTCTCCACATATGAACAATGATGAGTAATAAGACCTCCTAAATCCCTTTAGGGAGACAGATGAATTAAATCATGCAAAGAAGTGTATCTGCTACAAGGAAGTGTTTGATAATTATTGAGGGCTGTTATCCATCCACATAACGCACTCCCTAGTAATAGAAGAAATAACCCTTTGCATTTGAATGTGTACCGGATTGTCAGCTGCTCCTCCCGCCCAAAAAAGTTGTGCCTGTTTCTCCTTCTCTGCATTTCAAGTACTTCCACATAAACATTAGTAAATACTTATCTACAGGTGAAATAAGCTTGAAGAAACAAACTAGAAGGTGACAAACAGTAGTAAATAGAAACCACTTTCCTTTTCTTTTTCACTTGAGAGCCATATGGATGTTTTTAATACATATGTGTTAAAATGTCTTTCTTGCCGAAACTGGTTTGGCTCAGTGGTAGAGCATTGGTCTGCGGACTGAAGGGTCCCGGGTTCGATTGCGGTCAAGGGCATGTGCATTGGTTGCGGGCATATCCCCATTGGGGGGTGTGCAAGAGGCGGCTGGTCGATGTTTCTCTCTCATTGATGTTTCTAGCTCTCTATCTCTCTCCTTTCCTCTCTGTAAAAAAATCAATAAAATATATTTTTTTTAAAATAAAAATAAATAAAATGTCTTTCTTAAGGACTGGGGATATATATATATATATATATATATATATATATATATATATTAATATGTATTTATATATATATTTCCCGGGTCCTTGAGAAAGATACACACACACACACACACACACACACACACACACACACAGTATATATAAATATATAAAATTATATATAAAAATTCTAAATCATGCCTCTGTGGCCATTTATTTTTAGAAATAAAGACGAACTTTTAATAGCTCCTGAACATTATGTTTTTGGATCATCAATAACAGAATAATATATTCTATATACCTGCTTTTAAAAGAAGAAACATAACATACTTTAAACATACAATAATAACTTTTGGAAAGTTTCAGTGCTTAAGGAAATGTTTCATTACATGAAAGATTTACTTATATGGGAAAATATCTTATTTCAAAGAAGAACAAGGATTATAGGATGTATCATTTGAATGCATGTTTTCCTCAATTACAGACATGCACATGCATGTGTATGTTAAATGTGCATATATATATATATATATATATATATATATATATATGCCTATTAGCAAACACTTTGAGCTTCAGAAATAAGAAATTTGGGTCCACAAACACAAAACAGAATGAAGTTAAAATTCTACTCACATTTTAGTGATGCAGACTTTACTGTTTAATGAAAATTCAAATGAGCTAACGCTTAGATGAATAATGCATGTCTTTATACACTGCATGTACTAAAAATCCCTCAGATAAATGAGTTATAAATTTCAGCTCAATTTCAGCATTTGGTAGTACAGTATACCCTTTATGGGATATAAAAATTGGTTATTGTTTCATAGCAGTTAAAAGGCCCCATTTATAAACAAAATAGTAACATAAAGTAAGTATTTTTAGTAGCTATTTCGGAATGCCTTCCATGATCATTGTGTTATTCACATAAGAGTATTTTGACATAGTCGTCATTACCAGAGATGAAACCAGGTACACCACACTCTTCTATCTCTGTTCAAATATGTCTTTTCTCCTCTGTCACATTCATGGGTCTATTTTCAATTTTTGAACTTGTACTTCTTCTTTTTTAATATATTTTTACTGATATTTTACAGAGAGGAAGAAAGAGGGACAGAGAGTTAGAAACATCGATGAGAGAGAATCATCGATCAGCTGCTTCTTGCATACTTGCATACCCTCCACTGGGGATGTGCCCCTAACCAAGGCACATGCCCTTGACCAGAATCGAACCCGGAACCTTTCAGTCAGCAGGCCAAGGCTCTATCCATTGAGCCAAACAGGTTTGGGCATCTCCCCCCTCCCCCCATTGAGAGGAACCAGGAACCAGGAACTGAAACCTAACATTGTCACTGGTAATAAAATGTAAAGGGAGCTGACCAACCTTAATGGCTCTGAATGGTCAGAGCTATTAACTCACTGACTCTAGGTTGAGTCTCTAGTGATAAAATGTAAAAAGAACTGGCTAAAGGAAACCAAACATTGTCACTATTGTTAAAATGCAAAAAGAGATGGCCAACTTCAATGGCTCTGAAAAGTCGGAGCAATTAACTCATTGTCTAGTTGAGATAGTAGAGCTTGAGGCAACTTTAATTTGTTAATCATATGTAAATTCTTGTTAATTTTCTGTTGCTGGAACTTTTCCACCTAAGAGATGTCTTTTGTCTCAGAATCTCAATAAAAAGGAATGGTAAAAGACCAGATCAGTGGTGAGTCTTCCCACTAGAGGTGGACTCCCCGCCTGGTCCCCATTTTCCCAAATTAACTCTTTTCCAGTCTCTCTCTTCATTTTAGGGTGCGGCCTTCTCCAGAAACCAGACCGTGAGTGTGGGCCCTGAACCACGCTGGTCATGTTAAGGGATCCCACACCCTATGGAGGAGAACGTAAGGAGTTGGCTAGTAGATAATTTTTAAAAGCATAACTTTGAAAAATGTCTTGATTTAAAAATAACAACTAGCCAAAACCGGTTTGGCTCAGTGGTAGAGCGTCGGTCTGCGGACTGAAAGGTCCCGGGTTCGATTCCGGTCAAGGGCATGTACATTGGTTGCGGGCACATCCCCGGTGGGGGGTGTGCAAGAGGCAGCTGGTCGATGTTTCTCTCTCATCGACGTTTCTAGCTCTCTATCTCTCTCCCTTCCTCTCTATAAAAAATATCAATAAAATATATTAAAAAAAAAATAACAACTAGTCTTTGCTTTCACATAAGCCTTTGAGGTTGTGTGTTATTACAACTGGCAGAGAGATGTGAGAATTTTAATTTCTTTCTTCCATCTCCTTTATAGTAGCAGCTGCAACTAAGGAAAGGCTGTAAGGTCCTAAGACCCCCGGTGAATCCGATGGAGTGGGCGATGACCCCAAGTCAAACGCCGAGACCAAAACTTGATGCAAAACGCATGAGGTTTTAATACAAGCGCAGCGCAGGGGCTTCTCAGGCAGACAGCAACCCGAGGGGAGTGCTGACTGACTGGAGCGCTGAGCAATTGCAGAACATGAGTTTATAAAGGCAAAAACCACACGCAGGTGGGGTCACACATGGAGGGGGAGGAAGGGAACAAAGAAATTCCAAGAAGGGGAGCTGGGCTCGTTAATTACTTGTTTTATGACAGGGTCTATGCTTAGTCAACAGTCCCATCTGGTAATCTTGAAAGCCCCTTTGTCTCTCCCCTTCCCGTTCCTCTGGGTAAGTCCTCAGGGTAGGGAGTTTCTGGGGACTGATTTCATTCTTGCCTAATCTTCAACCGTAAAGAACTGACCTCATTCCTGTCTAATCTTAAACCGTAAAGGTCACATCCTGGAACAGGCAGTGGGGAAGGTCAATTCCTCAATCTTGGGGCCCTACAAGGCTACGTCCAACTTCTTTTGGATTAGAGACAAGCATTAAATCTCCCCCTACATTCTTTGCTCAGTGTAGCCTCTAGACTTCCTATCAGGTGGTTTTTCTGCAGAGGAGGGATGTAAATGCTTTCTACAGCGGTGCCTATGGCCAAAATGAGCTGTTACTGCTTGTAATCTTAAACTCAGATCACTACATGCTAAACATGTTTCATGTTACCTGCATGGCCATGCAGCTTCTAAGGGAAACATGACACCCACTTCACCCACTGAAAGGTGTAGCTTTGATGGGCATATGTTTTGTTGCACAGACACAGCTGTTAGTCCTACTATAGCTGATTCGGCCAATATTTGGCCCCTTCCGAAAAGCCTGGCTTGAAAAGTGAACTAGACTTAAGAGGTTTTCCCCCATTAATCTGAACTAAGAAAACGAAGCAGCTGATTAGCAATGGGTGTCAGAGCTGAAAGAGGGACGTGGAAGTAGAGCGAGGGCCATGGTAAACCGAAGCCATGAGTGCCTTACAGCGTGAGAACAGAAGCTGTAAGCAAACAGAGGAAGGGTGTAAATTAGGGGAAGAGTTCACGTTCTGAGTCACGCCCACAGCAGGGGACCCTGGCGGATACTGTGGTGGCCGGGTCCTTGGCACAGCGCGGGTCCAACATTAATATCCAGCTCTGCTCCCTGAGATCTGGCCTCATAAAGTCTCTTCTTCGGGGATTTCTGTTGTGTTCCACTTACTACCTCACAATAAATAACACTTGGCTAGAACTAGCTTCATTAGCCCTTTCCTCTCTGGAATAAAAATATATCTAGGCAATACACATGGTTAATGAGACATTCCATTTCAAATTAAATGCATCTTTTCAAACAAATGTGGGACTTTCAAAAGTCTTCCTTTGGAACCACTTAATGCCCATGTTATATAACCCCAGGTGATATTTCATTATGTCTGTGAGTACAGAAGTTTAGGTCTAAAAGCAACACTAGATATCTATTTTTGTTATAAGTTTAATGAAAGGTATTTAAAAAATCCCAAGTACTTTCTGTGATTTTCCCAAGGTTACGCTGCTCTAAACTAATTTAGCAGAAACTAGAAGCCAAGTATTCTAAGGCCCCCAGAGAGGGAGGAGGAGAGGAGAGAAAGAGAGGGGAGACGCAGACACAAAGTGACAAAGGACGAGAGTAGGAGAGAGCCCATAAGTATGTGTATTAAAAAATAATCACTTGGATAACTTAGCTTAGTGTCTATCCAGAAGTTAGTTTTAATCTTGGTATTTATTTATTTATTTGTTACCACCAGGAACCTGTGTCGAGGGAATATCCTTCTATTCTGCTATATGAAACAACCAGGCCTTTGACATAGGGTGTCAATGTCATAATGAATATCATATAAAAGAAGCAGTAGGGCCTGTTGAAAGCAAAAGCAAACAAACAAACAAAATAATGAAAAGAATATTTATTGCCTCCGATAACCTTGGAGGAAAGCAAGTACGGAACACTAGACATTAAGAAGATTGTAAGAGTCTCTGTTGACCTTATAAGAAGAACAAGTACATTCAAATATTTTATACTGAATTATTTATATTATTGCATATAAATAATTAAAGTAGATGCTTGTGAAGATTAAATCAATTTAAAGAATTCAGTGTTGCCCATAACATATAGTAAGAGCTCCACAGTGCTTTTTTTTTAAAGAATATATAAAGAGAGAATGTGATTATGAATAATTTTAGTCCTTATGTGGTACAATGATGGCTCTCCTTTCTCTAACTACACAGTTTGTTTTTTTCTGCATGATTTCTCTCTGTCCACTTTCCAAATAGAATAATTTTTATTCACTAGAGAACATCTGTCTTTAAAGAATTTTTTTTCATTTCTGAGCATCATTTCTTATTTTGTATAAATTGTTAGTTTATAAGTTTACTCAAGGAAGTTTATAGACAAAAACAAATCTATTGTTATGATAGAGAGCAAATCATGCAGAATTAAAGGCAAGGAAGAAAAGACAGATATTATAAAAATTAAACATCAGAAATCAAGAATGTCCTTTGGCCCATCTAAGTCAGCACTTGGCCAACCTGTGGCTTTTTGACTCTGGCTTTTAGAGTGCTCACAATTCAAAGGCTGTGAGACAAAGTCTATATTTTAATTCATATTTCCCAAATACAATATTATCTTCATCTGTGTTGACTTAATTGTCTACTAATCTTAAGTATTCACCTTGCACCAAAGTATCAGAATCCTGTGGTAAGCTTCAAGTAAGCTAAAGTAGAGGGGGTTTTTTGCTTTGTGTTTTTAACAGAGGGAGGAGAAAAATATTCCATATTGTATGAGTAAAATGAATGGGAATATCTTATTTTAGATAAGTGAAACTATTAAAATATTCTCCTCAGAAATGTTTTCTTGACAATGTAAATTTCCATTACTCATTTGCCATTACAGTGTACCGTTTTTGATTTATAGGATAGAAAAGCCAGCAATCATGCTCTGAAAAGATAAAATTCAACAAGTTTTTCCATGCAAAATTATATTCATACAATAATCATCTATGCATACACTGTCAATATCAGATGTATCCAATATAGTTATAGTGAAGTAATTTGTAATTAGGGTTTAAATTTGATTATTTACTTAAACAGATATCATTTACATGAATGTTTTTATATCAAAACATAGTGTTAAATATCATGAATTATTTGAATTCCACAAATAATCGCTGATGATTTTTTTTTACTAAGTGAAAAAGGTATATCTGTCTCTTTCATCTCATCATTTATTACTTTCACCCTACTAGGTTACTTATTTTGAAACATTTGCATCTATGAATGAAAAGAATAAAATCCTCAGATTAACCACTTAGAGAATATCTAAAACACATATAACAAAGAAAGTGAAAAGGAATAAAAATATTTTTAATAAGAAGGTATAGAAAAGACATCAATTAAATAAAAACAATATAGTAATAGATCAAAAAAGAAAAAAACATGTAAAAACAAATAAAAGAATAGCAGAAGTAATTCATTTCTTATCAGTAATAACTTTAAATGTAAAATGGATTAAACTCTCCACTTAAAAGGCAGAGAGATTGGCAAAATGAACAAAAATAGTGTGATCCAAATACAGGAGACTCCCTTTACATCAAAAGACACAAATGGGCTGAAAATGAAATAATAAAAAGGTAGATATTTCATGAAAAAACAAGGAAAAGAGAGCTGTACTAATATAATATACTAATGAAGCTTAGCTATACTAACATCAGACAAAATAGACTTTAAGTGAAATGTTATGAGACTAAGAAGAAAATTATATATTGTTAAAAGTGTTAATTTATTAATAAAATAATAATAATTATAAATATATACATACCTACCAAAAGAGTTTGAATATATATGAATGAAAATTGACAAAACTGACAAGGAAATGGATACTTCTATAATAAAAATAGGTGGAGACTTCTATATCCAACTTGCTTTAAGGGAGAAAATAACTAGACACAGAATCAGTAATAAAATGGAGAACTAGACCCCACAAAAGTAGGACACATATTTTTCTCAAGTACACATGGAACATTTTCTAGGATAGACCATATGTTAGACCACAAAAACAGGCTTAATAAGTACATTTTAAGCATGCATTCTCTAACTACAATGGAATAAAAGTTGAAATTAAATACAAAAGAAAAACTGAAAAATAACAAATATGTGGAAATTGGACAACATACTCTTACACACTAGGGGTCAAAGGGGAAAAAATCAAAGAAAAAAATATTAAATCCTTTCCTATGAATTTCAAAAAACAACAACATATATACAACACACCAAAATTTATGAAATGAAGTAAAATGACTGCTAAGAGGGAGATTTATAGCTCAAATGCTTACTTTAATAAAAAAAAAAGAAAATTTTCAAATCAATAACTGAACTGGTAAAAGAAAAGCAAACTATACTCAAAGCTAGAAGAATGAAAGAAATAATAAATATTAGAAGTGTATATAAACAAAATAAAAAATAAAAACCCATAGATCAAATCATTCATACCAAATTAATGCAATTAATATCACATATGAGTAGAACATGATCTTCCCTAATAATAGACAAACATGTAAATTGACTGTACCTCTGCTACCCCACCAGCCAATCAGTTGTGATAATCAAATCAACCCAACAGAGATGGCGGTCAATTTGCATACACAGGCAGCAGGTGAAGGGGGGCAGGATGCTTGTGTCATCGCCATGGTGATGATGCAGGCATTCTCCCTCACCCCCAGTCTCTCAGGGCCCTTGGGCAGCGTGGGAAGGTGGGGCCTGAGTGGAAAGAGGCAGCTCCTGGGCCTGAGCAGACAGGGGCTGGGCCGGAGTGGAAAGGCGGTGCCGGCAGCCAGGGAAAGGAAAGCCCGTTCTGGCACGAATCTTCGTGCGTCGGGCTTCTAGTGTTACATAATGACATCTGAATTGGGTGGTATGCCCTATAATAAATGATGCTTTGGAAGAGGGGTATTTTACAATTGAATGTGAATTCTATAACATCTTCACATAGGGGAAGCAGCTGTGATTTATATAGGTCAAGAGAAAAATAAAGGGAATTCAGAGCAATAATACCAAGAGGAAATTCAAGAAATCTGATAATGGTGTTCATCAGAAGGACACAGAGGATAGTGCTATAACAAGAGAGAGTTCATACTGAAAAAGAGCAAAATAAATGTTGAATAAGTTATAGATCCTAGTCAATAAATTAATTATTTTGTGATTGACTTTCTTTAGATATAAAGAATGACTGGCCACCAGAGACCTCAATAAAGACATACAAAACATAAAATTTCAATATCAACATACTAAATTTTTTTCTTTAAAAATCAACCTTAACATTAAACTTCTCTTAAGTGTAATTTCCCATTGGACGTGTCCATTTCAAACATGCACTATTAGTCCTTGTTAAGAGAAGTTGTGAGAGGCAAATATAGAGTGTTTTTCCTCCATCTTTAGAAAGGAGGCTTTTCCTGAAATGTACTCTAGGAGGGTGGGAAGGGTACACAGCAGGAAAGGTTTTTAGCAAAAAAAAAAAAAAAAAAAAAAAAAAAAAAAAAAAAAAGTTAGTAAACTGTACCTTTCTATTTATTAGATTATTATCAGGGGAGGACTTATAATTCAGGGGAAAGCCAAACTTTCATGTAGAAGGTTAGGAAAATGTAGGAAAGAATAAGAATGCTGAAATTGAGCCTAGCATTCATAAATTAAAGGTTGGGCCAGAGAAAGTTTTGATGATTCCCCATGTAAGTCTAGTTGTGAAGTCCATTTATCTAGCTTCTCTGTCCATTCCTATTTGTTATTTATGCTTTTAATTTTGGCTTAGACAGCAGCCATAAGTTCACCAAAAGAAATAAATGTAAGATTCTCTCTGGGTTTTTGCCTTAGGGAATAAAATGAATTTCATACATCTTTTCCTTGAACTGGATTAGACCTTTTGAAGATAAATATAACTGTGAAATGGTAAAGAGATTGTGGAAGACCTAATGTGATTAGTCTTATCTTCAAAGGAGCTATCTTTCCTTCCAAGGGAAAAATGACTATGTTTGAGATTCAGTGAGGAAAAACATTTTTTGTACGTGTTGCTAAAGTCTTGTTGTAATAGTTTCTAAGGATTAGGTGGAAATCCTGGAGGGAGATAATCAGGAGAGGAGAAGCAGAACCATAGCTGCTTTGATTTCAGTTTAAAAATGAACCGTGGAGAGGATTTTCACCATTCATGAAGACACACATTTCCTCTGAGCAGCAGCAGACAATGTCTGATGGCTGGCCAGTTGCCTACAAAATGAGCCATGTTATTTTAAGGATCCAAGTAGATTACATGGAAGTAATGTGACTATGTAATAAAAAATGTTAGTTTTTGCCCAAACAACTAATAAGGTACTAAAACTATTTTTGAAAGCTACATTTGGTATGTTTTTAACTTATAATTCACTTTGTAATATTGTGTACATTCCTAGCACATACTTAAATATATGTATGTACATATACATCCACAGATATGTATATGCACAGAACCCTACACATGCACACACATATATACAACTCCCAAATACTTTTTCTCAACATAATTTTTTGGAACTTTGATTTCACTTACAAAAAAACGTTAACGTTTCTACCAGAGTATGCTTAGTGAACCTCATACAGTTCAATAACTGGACTAAGGTTACCATTCTGCAAGGCACGAGAGGATTTCCAATATGAGCAGTAGAAGGAAATATAATTTATGTTTTCATAATTCGACTTGATTTTACTAAAACCCTGTCTCAGGAAAGAAAAAGCTCCCCTAAGTCTTCACAAAGAAACAGCACCCCCAGAGGAAGGCTAACGGTGAAGCCCTGGAAGCAATGGTCACCTCCTGGTCAGCTGACCTCTTAGAGGAATTACAGGAAGTTGATCCCTATGTAGAACAGCATTGGCTACTTTTCTTTTACCGACAGGAACCTCTGTTTAGCTAGAGGCACACAATAGAGCGAAACAAAACCTGACTTATGAGAAAAGCTATGACAAGTTAATTAGAGAATATAATGTGTTTTTACCTTTGATCCAATTGGAACACGAATAAAAGGAATGATTATTAGAGTAAAAGATAACGTTAGCAGTCTCTAATCTAGATATTTTATAATTAAAAGTGCCAAGTTAAGTCAGCTATATCACAGTGATAATATGACTGGGATTGTTTTTCTCATTCTCGCTTCTCTGAGTCACTAGTCAGAAATGATTTTTCATTAATGCTTGCAATAATGACAAAAACAAATTACTCTGGTTTCTATTACCGAGTACTCATTCTTTTCTGTGGGTTTATGAGTATTAACTAGATTCTCAGACCGATCACCTTGGGTAGAAACTACTATTAGAGTCACTCTACAGGTAAGCAACTGGACAAGGTGGTTAAGGTGCTTGTCGAAAGTCATGCTCTCCTATGAAGTAAAATGGGATGAGTTCCCAGGTGATCTGGCACAGCAGCTCTCACCCATGACCACTCCATTCTACTGCATGTGTGCTTAGTAACTAAGTAGATATGCTTACCATGATTTGCTATGAAGGGAACAGGCATGAGCTTAAAAGATATTTGATAAGATTTACCTTTAATTGTTCTTGTTTTTATTTTAATGAGATGTGTTGGTTTATGACATTATTTAGTCTCAGGTGTAAAACATAATGAGTCAATATTTGTATATATTACAAATGAACTCCAATTCTCAAGGAAAAATTGCAAAAATATTAAGAAGTGAAGAGCTTCCTTAATCTGAAAAGGGATTCAAGAAAAATATATGCACATGCACACACAAGAACATAATTTAACATCACATCTAAAGGTCTAATATTATAACTTTTCATGCTCCTACCACAACAAAACATTTGTAAAATTTTTCTTTATATTATAAGAATAGGGTAAAGATGCCTGCCACTACATATATTCAACACATATAAGAAGTACTAGACTGTTCATTAAGGTAAAAAAAATAATAATAAAAAGCACAATGATTAAAAATAAAACTGTTATTATTTTCACATAAAATACTCTTCTAAAATATCCTAATATGTGGATTATGCCAAGGTGCAAGATAAAAATGCTATAATAATCCTAATATATAAAAATTAAATACAGGGTCATAACATACAAAACAACCCAAGGCTCGACTGACCAGAAGTCAGTGCTGGGTTGCTGTGGCGACCCAGCACTGATTGCCTAGGGGGCTGAGGATCAGGCCTGAAGAGGGGCCTGGACAGAGAAGCAGGGTCTGATCTGTAGCCTCCATCACAGCTGTTGATTGGTCCTTGCATCTCTTTCTCTCGGGGCCTGGCCAGCAGCTGCACCTTTCTTTCTCTCTGGCTTCTGCTAGGGCTGCTGGTCAGCCCTCCCTCTCTGATTAGGCCCATTGACAGGCCCTGAGACACTGACTGGCATAGAAACTGACCAATCAGAACCAAATCTGAGTAAAGTGAGAGGAGCCAATGGCTGCCTAGGAGGTGGAGCATTTGACGCTGACTGGCGTAGAAACTGACCAATCAGAATCAAATCTGGGTAAACTGTGAACTTCAGGTGGGGGCTGAGGAGGAGTTTTAAGAGCAACAGCTGTTTGGTGTATGGTGTAAAAAAGCAGTTCAATTTTTAATAACTGGTTTGGCAGTATAATGTTGGCTGGCTATCAGTCTAGATATAGGGATTATGTATTTTTGTCTGCCAAGAGCCTCTCCTCCTCCTAAAAAAGGCTCCCCACTTCCATTTAAGCAATCCTAACCCATATAATCTATTTATACTACTAAAAGGGTAATATGCTAATTATACCAGGTCAATGGACCAACTTCCAGATGTCTGCCTTCCTTCCAAACAAAGCCATGGTGATGGGGCCAAGGCAGGGACTGTTAGGGGCAATCAGGCTGGCAGGGGAGGGAAGTTGGGGGCAAGATCAGGCCAATAAGGTGAGGGCAATTTGGGGCAAGAACAGGTCGGCAGGGGAGAGCAGTTGGGAGCGATATCAGGCCAACAGGGGAGGATAGTTAGGAGTGATCAGGCAGGCAGGCAGACAGGTTAGGGGCAATCAGGCAGTCAGGCAAAGGGGTGAAGGGCAATCAGGCAGGCAAGCGAGAGGTTAGGAGCCAGTGGTCTGACATCCTCCAAGGTGTCCCCAATTGGAGAGGGTGCAGGCTGGGCTGAGGGACCCTCCCACCCCTGCACGAATTCCGTACACCAGGACACTAGTATCATTATAATGATAGTTATAAAGTTATTTGTATTATATAATTATTTGACTTATATATAGATATATAATTAATCATATGTTTCCACATTAGCAATGAACAATTGGCAAATACAAAATGCAATTCAAACAGTATAGCACACAAACATGTATCAGATAGCTAGCTTTAAATCTGACAAGTATATACTATAAATCCACACTGAAAGTATAAAACATCTTTTGCAACAAATTATAAAATTCTAAATATATGGAAAGATAATGTGTGGCTAGAAATTATATTTTGAATTAGGAAAAACAAAATTATTAATTTATCTATTCTGCTAAAATTGATATTTATATTTAATGAGATCTCTGTCAACATACCAGAAATCATTTATGCTGAAACTCCAAATTGATTGTGAAATATATCTAACCCAGTCCAAATACCTTGAAAATGAAGAAAAATGTTCAGGATTTGTATGTTCTGATGTCAAATCTTATTCTAGAGCAAAAAATCAAACACAGTGATGTCCTGATAAAAGAATGGACCCCCAAAAATCAATACACCATAACAGAGAGTACATACGCAGCACATATATTGTCAGAA
The DNA here is from genome assembly GCA_963924515.1 of Vespertilio murinus. Lineage (NCBI taxonomy): Eukaryota > Metazoa > Chordata > Mammalia > Chiroptera > Vespertilionidae > Vespertilio > Vespertilio murinus. Next base: position 3,217,983 of record OZ004712.1, read on the forward strand.
GATATTTTGATCAAGGTGCTCAGTCAATTCAACTGGAAAATGAAAGTCCTTTTTTTTACAAATGGTGCTAGAAACACTGGAGACATGTATCTCAACACCCAGGATATATCAATGTACCTAGAATCACACAGAGCTCTAAAGAAAACAACCTGGTGGAAATTTCTTTGAAAAAAAATAATTAAGCCAAAATTAAAAATATTTTCTCATGATAAAACACCTTAAGAAAATAATTAGGCACACCACCAGCTAAAAAATGTACTAAAAGCATATATAGTAAGAAATGACAGTTTATATAACAAATGCAAATAAGACAATAACAAAAAAGCAAAATAATTAAAATGGGACAAAGTACTTTAACACAGACTTTTCAAAAAATATGCCGATAACCACAAGATCCAAGACTCAACATCGTCAGTCCTCAGAGAAGTGAAGGAAAGCCAGGGTGAGCTCTGATTTACCACCCACTGAGCTGCTAACATGGAAAACACTGGCAACACCAAATTCCGTGGGTGGGCAGGGCACCTGGAACTTTTACTAGTATATAGCTGCTGGGAGTGAAGAATGAAAACCACTCTCAATAATAAGTCTTTGGAAGTTTCTTTTAAAGCTAAACATGCACCTAATCTCAAACCCATTAATTCTATTTGTGTTCAAGAGTACTGGAAACATGAGTCTAACAAAAGTCTTGAACAGACGTGCTTATAGAAATCATGTTTATAATAGTCATGGAATGAAAAAACCCAAATATAAAAAAAAGATGGATAAACTAAGATATATTATTACAGCAAGAGGAGGCTCAGTAATAAAAATGAACATTCTTCCAAAATATGCACTGACATATATGAACCTCAAAATTATGATTTTGAAAAAAAAAAGCTTTATACAAATAATACCCAATACCTGACTCCATTTATATGAAGAAGAAAAACTAGAAGAACTATGTATGTGGAAGAAATTACAGGATTAACGCAGTGGGTTGAGTGGAAAGGGACTTCAGGGAACTTTCAGCAGTGATGGCTACATCCAATGGTCTACATAATTGTCAAAACAGTACATTTGATATTTTTAATGTTATTATACCTAAATTCTAAATATTTACAGCAAAATAATATTTTTCATTTTTATTTTGAAAATAGTACGAAGAATGAAGCAAATATAAGAATGGTTTAACACTCATTCCTTCCTTCCTTCCTTCCTTCCTTCCTTCCTTCCTTCCTTCCTTCCTTCCTTCCTTCCTTCACTTATAAGACTTTTGTTTTACAAATGCTATGCTCGAGGCACTGTTCTTGATGCTCTGGGTATACTAGTAGCAGTACACAGAGTCCCTGTTTTGATAGGGAATGTTGGTGTGTACAATGTAGTGGACAAGATTGACAGAAAAGTATGTACAAATAAATACATGTACTGTGTAGAGTGGTGGGAATGCTAAGAGGAAAAAATAAAGCAAAAGATAAGGTAGACTGTGACAAATAATGCTGGCTTGGACCAAAGTTTTAAAATAAAGATTTTTAAAAGTGGAAAAACTCTGAAGATGTTTCAATAGTGTTAATGGCAGGATCTGCTCTGGTTTATGAAAAAAACAAGAAGTTAAAAATGAGTTCAGTTTGAGGGCCTAAATTACTGGAAGTAGCCGGTTACTAATTACCGAGAAAGAACAACACAGATGGAGATTTGGGGGAGATGTCAAGAATTAGAAATTTAGATGAGCAATTTTTAAGTTAGATGTCTCTGAGACATTCAAGTGGAGACGTCAGGTGGACAATGAGATATTAAATCTGGGGTTTAGGTGAGAAACAACGTGGAGATTCGCATTTCAGTCACTGTCCTGTGGACAAAGGCCTTGGAGAAGGGGAAAAAAGGTGTGCCGAGGGGCCGGGGGTGGATAACTGAGTCCTGAGGTGGTCCAGCATTCAGAGGTTGAAAACGTGAGAGCAAACAAGCAAAGGAGAGGAAGGGGGAGCAACCAGCGATGGGACAGGAGAGACAAGATAGTGAGGTGACAGGAGGGGGAAGACCATGCTTGCTATGTGTCAAGTGCTGATGGAGTGAGATAAATTAGCTCATGGACAAAGTCCTCCTTACTGTTTACTTGATATAACCATATTGAAACCACTGATTTTCATCAACTCAGACATGAGAATTCATTAAGTGTTGGTTTAGTTTATTATATTCTCAGACTCTGGGGTGTGCTATGCTAAGTCTCTCCCATGGCTTTTCTCTCCTTTGTAACACTATAGGCCCAATGCATGAATTCATGCACAGTGCTGGGGGTGGGGGTGGGGGTGGGGGGTCCCTCAGCCTGGCCTGCACCTTCTCGCAATCCAGCACCCCACTCTCCTAATTGCTCACCTGCTCACTCCTTACCGCTTGGCTAGCCACTCCTTGGTGCTGCTGTGGAGGCGGGAGAGGCTCCCAGAGCCACCAATGCACTCACAGCCATGAGCCCAGCTTCTGGCTGAGCAGTGCTTCCCCTGTGGGAGCACACTGACCACCAGGGGACAGCTCCTGTGTTGAGTGTCTTCTCCCTGTGGTCAGTGCATGTCATAGCGACCAGTCATTCTGGTCGTTCTGCCATAAAGGTTGCTGGGCTTTTATATATATGGATTATAAATTATTTTAGACACTGATGAGTGCCCTCCCACTCCCAAATGCTCTTTTCTGAAGCCATTTGTGTTTAAATTTGGAGGTGATTCCACACTGGTGATCATTAAAACCTGTAATCTAGAACATCTGGAGATTTTTCCCACTTTATGAAGTACTGTCTCCTCTATTTTACTAGGGTTTTATGTCAGTTATAGGCCTTTCTATTTAACCTCCTCTAAATTTTCAATTGCTGAAATTAAATTATCTTTAAAAATAGAAATGAGTGTGTTGCATTCCTTGTCTAGTAAATGGTTTACTATCCATCACCTCATTTGAATTTTATGACAGCATGACTCATAAGCTAGCTGTCTGTTATCTTTATTATTTCATTTACCTGAATTATTGCTTTCTTTATCCCATTTTCTATAGCAGATTTGAAAATACTTTAATAATTCAATAAATATACACATTACAGCCACTATGCCTGATCTCTAAGATATCATCTACAATGTTCTTTGTATTTTTACTTAAAAACACTTTTATTGGCATTCAAATTATATTAGTGACTTTTTGACAATCATGCATTCCTTTCTCAATCTTTTTTTCCACAGTCTCTGTGGCTGCCACATCGCCATTTTCAGAAGGGCGGGTTGAAGAGAGCTCTTTTACAGGCTTGTAAAAGGAGATACTAATAACATGCAGTTATTTTAAATGAATTATTTCATCTGCTTTCAATTTGCAATTATCTTAAACTTTTAGAACTGTGAATGGCTGTAAATATCATCTACTACAATTCCTTATCTACTACATCAAGGTTCTATACAAATAAAGAAGATAACTAGCCAGAACCGGTTTGGCTCAGTGGATAGAGCATCGGTCTGCAGACTGAAAGGTCCCAGGTTCGATTCTGGTCAAGGGCATGTACCTTGGTTGCGGGCACATCCCCGGTAGGGGGTGTGTAAGAGGCAGCTGGTCGATGTTTCTCTCTCATCGACATTTCTAGCTCTCTCTCTCTCTCTCTCTCTCTCTCTCTCCCTTCCTCTCTGTAAAATATCAATAAAATATATATTTTTTAAAAAGAAGAAATAACTAAATGATAATCAAGAAAATTGGAAATTTATAAAATGGTAATAATCAATTTTGCCCCAATAATTAAGTATACCGAATGCCCCTTGAGAAAACACGGCCATTGTTATATTTCTCTGTATTTGACATGGAACACAGAACTAGGCTACTAGTATATAGGACAGCAATTAGTTATACAGTGTAAAATGAAGAAAACTTCTGTCCCTTACTACTCAAAGATTATTTCAAAATTCTAATTTGCAGTTTCTTCATCTGAAAGATAGAGATAAAAATTCCTAGTAGTTTATTGTGAGGCTTACTTATAATATGTTCTCAGAAGGATTTACTATTATTTAGTAGATAACATCTATCATGAATTCAGTAAATATTCAATAAAAACTTAAGAAATGAACACTAGTACTAAACTGACATCATATATCTCATGCAACTGATTTTAAAATAATATGTATAAATCGTATTCATATTATAAAATTTTAAATCTTATTTATACTATAAAACATGTGTCAATAATACAATACTAGGTTTTACATAATGAAACACCATTAACATTTATTAAATGTTACTATAATTGATATTTGTTAAAACATGACCAGAATATAAACATAAAGTTTACATTTAAAACTTTGTGAGTGCCTTTCCACTCAAAATACAATACCTACAAATGTACTGGAGTTATAACCTATGGATTAAAAGCAGGAAAAGGGCAATTTTTATGTGATATATGGATGATAAGGGACATAACAAAGGATACAAATCTGTAATGTGATTTTTTCTGCAAAATAGCTCAGTGTCCTTCTCAATATAGGCATCGTCTGTGCCGCCGCTGCTCACGCTGGCATCTGAGAATCC